>CM063305.1:259369-1467004 GCA_032173965.1 Sitta carolinensis
TCCCGAGCGCCCCCAATTCCTCCCACTGCCGGGGAATTTCGGATGTTGTCACGTTGGCAGGCGAACTCAGGAACGCAAAAATCACCCTTTTCCTGATGGGAATATCAGGGAATTCTTGGCCTGGAAGGGAATTTGCGCTCAGGGTTTTCTGGCTGTTCCGTGCCCGTGTGTGTTGGGAGAGCCGGGAGCGCTCGGCAGCCCTGGAAGCGGCTCCGGGCTGGAATCGCGGGCGGGCGAGGAGCGCCGGGCGGGTTTGGGGCTCCCTGCACCAGGGTGTGAAGGTTTTGGGGGTCCCTGCACGAGAGTGTGAAGGTTTTGGGGCTCCCTGAATGAGTGTGTGAAAGTTTTGGGGCTCCCTGCAGGAGGGTATGAAGGTTTTGGGGGTCCCTGAACGAGCGAGTAAAGGTTTTGGGGCTCCCTGAATGAGTGTGTGAAAGATTTGGGGCTCCCTGCAGGAGGGTGTGAAGGTTTTGGGGCTCCCTGCAGGAGGGTGTGAAGGTTTTGGGGCTCCCTGCAGGAGGGTGTGAAGGTTTTGGGGGTCTCGGGGCAGGGTTTGAGGGGCTCGAGGGTCTCGGGGGGTTCAGGACAGGGGTCGGGGGTCTCGGGGCAAGGTTTGGGGGTCCCGGGGCAGGACTCGGGGTGCTCGGGGCAGGGTTTGGGGGTCTCGGGGGTCTCGGGGCAGGGTTTGAGGGTGTCGGGGCACCGGGGCAGGGTTTGAGGGTCTCGGGGTGCTCGGGGCAGGGTTTGGGGGTCTCGGGGGCTCGGGGCAGGGTTTGAGGGTCTCGGGGTCCTCGGGGCAGGGTTTGAGGGTCTCGGGGTCCTCGGGGCAGGGTTTGAGGGTGTCGGGCACTCGGGCAGGGTTTGAGGGTCTCGGGGTGCTCGGGGCAGGGTTTGGGGTCTCGGGGGCTCGGGGCAGGGTTTGGGGGTCTCGGGGGTCTCTGGGCGGCGGATCCCGGGCTGGTCCCGGGGCGCCCGTGCCGCGGGGTCCGGGCCCGAACCCCCCAAAGCGGCAGCGGGCCGGGGCCGCTTTGGGGGTCTGCAGTGTCCAGCGGGGCTCGGGGCGGGGGTCGCAGGGGGCTCGGGGCTGTCCCCGCGGGCGCGTGGCCGGGAGCAGCGCGGCGCTCGTGGCGCTGATCGCGCTCTTATCGGCGCTATCGCGACCGGGGGCCGGGCGGGGCCAGCGCGACGTCAGCTCGGGAAGCCACCGGGAGCAGCGCGGCTCGTTAATGAGGGGCGCGCGGAGGAGCCGGCTAATGAGGGTCGGGCTAATGATCCGGCTAATGAGCGGGTGCGCAGCGGCCAGGGCAGCAGGGCCGGGCCCGTGGGCACCGCGGGGCCAGCGCCGGGCAGCCCGGGCCGGCCCGGGGGCGAGCGCAGCGGGTGCGGAGCGCACGGGCGGCCCCGGCAGGCGCTGCCGGCATCGCCGGAGCTGCCCGGGCGGGCAGCGGCTCCGCGGGCGCGCTGGAGCCGCCGGGGCTGTGCCGGGGGCGGCCCGGGGCGCTGGGAGCGGAGCTTTGGGCTGCGGGCAGCCCGGGCCGTGCCCCCGCCGCGCTGCGGGGCTGGCAGGCGGCTCCCGCCGGGCGCCGGGCGCGGTGCCCGCGGCCCCGGGGCAGCAGCAGCAGCAGCAGCAGCAGCAGCAGCAGCAGCAGCAGCAGCAGCAGCAGCAGCAGCAGCGCTGTGCCCGTGCGCCCCCCGGGGACCCCCAGCCCTGCCCGGAGCCCGCAGCCGCGCTCCGGGGGCGCTCAGGGTGCCCTGGCACCGGGCGCTGGGCACTGGCCCCGGCAGGGGACCCTGCTGCGAGCCCTCGGGGCCAGCGCCGGGGGCTCTGCTGCTGCCGGGGCTCTCTGGGGGCCATCGCAGCGCAGGCCGGGCCAAACCCAGCCCGGCTGGGGCCGCTTTTGTGCTGCTGGGGGCACCCGGGGCTGGCCCAGGGGGCTGGGGGCGGCTGGGGGGCACCAGAGGGTTGGGGACAGCCCATGGTGGCTTCTCCTGCCTCCAGAGGGTTGGGGACAGCCCATGGTGGCTTCTCCTGCCCCACAGGGCTGGGGACAGCCCATGGTGGCTTCTCCCGCCCCACAGGGGTGGGGACAGTCCCCAGTGACCCTTCCAGCCCCGGTTGCCAGTGCTGAGCCCCCCAAATCCTTTTCCCCGCTGCCCCCACCCGCAGGTGCCCCCCGGGCGGCCGCCCCGTGTCCCGCCCTGGCTGCTGCTGCCCCGCCGGGCGCTCCGGGCGCATTTCCTGCGGCTCCCGGGGTGCCCTGGCCTTGTGCCCGTGCCCTGGGATCCCCTCCGCAGCTCCCCGAGCCCAGCCCGCTGTCCCCGAGCTGCCAAACTCCTGTGCCCGGGCACAGCCGGCTCTGGGAGCCTGCGGGGATCCCCGAGAGCCCCGGGCTGATCCCGGGATCGGGATCCTCGTGTCAGGGTCGGGATCCCAGAGCAGCCCCTGGCTGATGTCGGGATTGGGATTCTCCTGTCCAGACCGGGATCCCAGAAGGGTCTGTGGCTGATGCCAGAGTCGGGATGCTCCTGTCAGGGTCAGGATCCCAGAGGATCCCCTGGCTGATCCCAGGGTCGGGATGCTCCTGTCCAGACCCGGATCCCAGAGGAGCCCCTGTCGGATCCCAGGGTCGGGATGCTCCTGTCCAGACCCGGATCCCAGAAGGGTCTCTGGCTGGTGCCAGGGTCGGGATGCTCCTGTCGGGACCCGGATCCCGGCGGAGTTTTCGGAGCCCCCGCGGGCTCAGCCCCCGGCAGCCGCCGCCGGGCCCGGGGCTCCGTTCTGGCTCTGGGGGTGCCCCGGGCCCGGTGCCGGCGGGGCTGAGGCGGCTGCGGGGCTGGAGCAGGCGCTCGGGGCGGGCAGCGAGGCCGGGCTCGGCTCGGCGCGGCGGCGTTTGAGGCTGGGGCAGCTGCAGGAGCAGCAGATCGGGGCGCAGATTGGCGGCGGGCGGCCAGAAGCCGCAGCGCCGGGCTGGCCCCTCCCCAGCGCTGGGCAGCCCCTCCCTGGGCTTGGCCCCGCTGCCCCCACCCCTGGCCCGGGATAAAAGGCCCCCGGCAGCAGCCCGGGCACGGCACAGCCGCTCCAGCTCGCAGACAGCAGCAGCTGCCCCTCAGCTCCAGCTCCGCCAGCGCCGGCACCCCCAAAACTGCAGCCATGGGTAAGGGACCCCCGCAGCCCCGGCCCGGGCACACCTGGGCACACCTGGGCACAGCTGGGCACAGCTGGGCAGGAGGAGGGAGCCGGGCCCGAGCTTTGCCCGTGGGGCCGCTGCTCGCGGAGCTCCTGCCGGGCCTCGGGCGGCTCCTGGGGGCGGGGGGCGCTGCCCTGCCCCGGGGCTCCGGGACCCGCGGGGATTGTCCCTGCTGGAGCTCCCGCCGTGTCCTGGGCACGGCCCTGTCCTCATCCCTGATCCTGGCTCTGTCCCTATCCCTGATCCCAGGTCTGTCCCATCCCTGATCCCGGCTCTGTCCCTATCCCTCATCCCGGCTCTGTCCCATCCCTGATCCTGGCTCTGTCCCTGTTCCTGATCCCGGCTCGGGGACAGCCCTTACCCCATCCCATTCCCCACCCCATTCCCATTCCTCATCCCATTCACCATTCCCATTCCATTCCCTATTCCCATTCCCCATTCCCATTCCCTGTCCCCATTCCCTGTCCCCATTCCCTGTCCCCATTCCCATTCCCCATTCCCCGTCCCCGCTGTGGGCAGGGGTCCCCGGGGGTCTCCGGTGTCCCCAGGGTCCCTGCCCACAGCCCGGCGCTGTCCCCGGCGCTGTCCCCGGGGTCCCCGCGCTGGCAGGGACCCTGCGGGAGGGGCTGCGGGGTCCCGGGCCGGGGCCGGGCTCACGGGGCCCCCTCTGCTCCCCCAGACAGGTGCAGAGCTCCGTGCTACGAGTGCCCCGCCTGCCCGACCTGCTGAAAGGCGAGTGCTGCCCGCGGGCTGCGCTGCACGGGGGCCTGGGGCTCCGGGCGGCAGCGGGGGTCTGCCTGAGCTCAGCCTCTGTGCTGAGCCCCTTCCCCAGCGCGACAACGCCCGGCAGATTCCCCAGTGACTCCGGGATCTCCCCCGGTGATTCCCGGAGAATCCCAGGGTTATTCCCGGGACAGGAGCGGCGCCGGGGCTGGCTGGAATGGGGGGGATTTGGGGTTTTTGGGGTCGCCATGAGCTCGGGGTCTGCGCAGAGTTTGGGGGTTTTAGGGTCTCCCTGAGCTCAGTGTCTGTGCTGAGCCCCTTCCCCAGAACTCCCGGCAGATCCCCCCGGTTATTCCCGGGATCTCCCCCCCGGTTATTCCGGCAGATCCCCCGTTTGTCCCCGGGATCTCTCCGGTTTTTCCCGGCATCTCCGCTCGGTTATTCCCGGCATCTCCGCTCGGTTATTTCGGGATCTCCCCCGGTTATTCCGGGATCTCTCCCGTTTGTCCGAATCTCTCCCGTTTTTCCCCGGGATCTCCCCCCGGTTATTCCCGGGATCTCCCTCCGGTTATTCCCGGGATCTCCCCCCGGTTTCCCGGGATCTCCCCTCGGTTATTCCCGGGATCTCTCCCCGTTTGTCCCGGGATCTCCCCTCGGTTATTCCCGGGATCTCCCCCGGTTATTCCCGGGATCTCCCCCGTTTGTCCCCGGAATCTCTCCCCGTTTTTCCCGGGATCTCCCCCCGGTTATTCCCGGGATCTCCCCCGGTTATTCCCGGATCTCCCCCCGGTTATTCCCGGCATCTCCCCCCGGTTATTCCCGGGATCTCTCCCGGTTATTCCCGGGATCTCTCCCGGTTATTCCCGGCTCAGGAGCGGCCCCAGCGCTGCTCGGGGGCAGCTCCAGGACATCTCGGCTCCCCCCAAATCATCCCTGAGAGTTCCCCGGAGCTCTCCGCGTGCTCTCTGCGCCCTCCCGGCGCGTTCCGAGCGCGGTTTTGTGCCCGCAGCGCCCAGGGAGGAGGTCGCCTACGTGACCTGCACCTACCGGAACACGGGCATCGACCAGCCCGATTTCCTGGCCACCGTGACCAAACCCGCGCCTGCCACTACGGCCAGTTCGAGCGGCCGCGGGCCCCCAATTCCCAAACCCCGCTCCCAGACCCTCTCAGAGCCCCCCAATTACAAACCCCGCTCCCAGACCCTCTCAGAGCCCCCCAATGTCCAAACCCCGCTCCCAGACCCTCTCAGAGCCCCCCAATCTACAAACCCCGCTCCCAGACCCTCTCAGAGCCCCCCAATCTACAAACCCGCTCCCAGACCCTCTCAGAGCCCCCCAATCTCCAAACCTCGCTCCCAGACCCTCTCAGAGCCCCCCAGTGTCCAAACCCCGCTCCCAGACCCTCTCAGAGCCCCCAATGTCCAAACCCCGCTCCCAGACCCTCTCAGAGCCCCCCAATGTCCAAACCCCGCTCCCAGCCCCTCTCAGAGCCCCCCAGTCCAAACCCCGCTCCCAGACCCTCTCAAACCCCCCCAATGTCCAACAACCCGCTCCCAACCCTCTCAGAGCCCCCCAATCCAAGCCCCGCTCCTGCCCTCCAGAGCCCCCCAATCTCAACCCCCTCCCAGACCCTCTCAGACCCCACCAAACCCCCGCTCCCAACCCTCTCAACCCCCCCCAATCTCAAACCCCCGCTCCCAACCCTCTCAGCCCCCATGTCCAAACCCCGCTCCCGCCCCTCTCAGCCCCCCTCCCAAACCACCGCTCCAACCCTCTCCAGAGCCCCCCAATCCAAACCCCGCTCCCAACCCTCTCAGCTCCCCCAATCCCAACTCCCCCCACCCTCTCAGCCCCCAAATCCTCTACCCCGCCCCAACCCCTCTCCAACCCCCCCCCAATCCAAACCCCGCTCCCCCCTCTCAGAGCCCCCCATGAACCCCTCCCGCCCCCTGCAGGATCCCACCCCAACTCTCCGCCCCACCCCTCTCCCCTAAACGCCACCAACCCCCCTCGTGCCCCCCTCTGCCCAGCGCTCCCCCAAACCCCTGCCCCTCATCGCCAGCCCCCAAACCACCCCTCCCTCTCCCCCTCTCCGCTTCCCCAACCCCACTCCCGCCCCCCTCTCCGCGCCCCCAACCTCTCTCCGCGCCCCCCACCCTCCTCTCCCCCCTCTCCCGCCCCCAAACCCCGCTGTCCCCCTCTCCAGAGCCCCCCTGCCCGCATGCCCGTCCCTCGCCCCCCTGGCTGAGCCCCCGTGCCGTGCCCAGGTCACCCACCGCCTGCCCATGCCAACCTCAAGGACGAGCTGCACAGCGCGGGCTGGGGCCCCGCCTGCGGCTGCTTCGACAGCGGCGCCGCGGCCAAAAGGACCAAGCTGGTGCTGCCCGGCCTCATCTCCTCCCGCATCTACGTGCTGGAGGTGGGCTCGCAGTGCCGGGCGCCGCGGATCTGCAAGGTACGGCCGGGGCACGGCGCGGGCAGCGAGCGGGGCGGCTGGGGACACGGGAACGGGGGGAAACGGCGGGAGGAAGGAGGGAAAGGAGAGAGGATTCCAGGGAGGAAAGGTGGGGGTGGTGGGGTGGGTGGGTAGGTAGGATAGGATAGGATAGGATAGGATAGGATAGGATAGGATAGGATGAGGATAATGGGATAGGATAAGGATAGGGATAGGATAGATAGGATAGGATAGGATAGGATAGGATAGGATAGGATAGGATAGGATAGGATAGGATAGGATAGGATAGGATAGGTAGGATAGGATAGGATAGGATAGGATAGATAGATAGGATAGGATAGGATATAGGATAGGATAGGATAGGATAGGATAGGATAGGATAGGATAGGATAGGATAGGATAGGATAGGATAGGATAGGATAGGATAGGATAGGATAGGTAGGATAGGATAGGATAGGATAATGGGATGGGATAGATAGGATAGGATAGTAGAGGATAGGATAGGATAGGATAGGATAGGATAGGATAGGATAGGATAGGCGGATTAATTCAAGGAAGGAAAGGTTCAAGGAAGGAAAGGTTCAAGGAAGGAAAGGTTCAAGGATGGATCCCGTGCTGCCGGGAAAGGCGCCCAGCAGGCGCGGGCTGAACCGGGCGCCGCTTTCCGCAGATGATTGAGCCCGTGGATGTGTTCTGGAAGTGCAACAAGGGCTACCTGGCTGTCACCCACGCCCTGCCCAACGGGGACATCCTGATCGCCAACATGGGCGACCCCGCGGGCAACGGCAAAGGTGTATTCTCCTGCCGGGAAATCCCCACCCAGTTCCTTGCAGGGATTCCCAGATCCATGGAGGGATCCCACCTGGGAATCCCATTGGAGGGATCCCCAGATCCCTGCCGGCAATTCCCAGTTCCCTGCTGATTCCCTTTCCCTGGCCTTCATTCCCAGCTCATTCCATTCCTGGGGCCCATTCCCAGTTCCTGAGGGATTCCGTTCCCCTGCATTCCCAGTTCCTGCCGCGTTCCCAGTTCCCTGAGGATTCCCAGTTCCAGCTGCCATCCATTCCCTGTTCCCAGCCCGCCATTCCCAGTTCCCACCGCCATCCATTCCCTGCGATTCCCAGTCCCTGCCATTCCCAGTTCCCCGCTGCCATTCCCAGTTCCCGCCGCCATTCCCAGTTCCCACTGAATTCCCAGTTCCCTGCCGCATTCCCAGTTCCCTGGAGCCATTCCCAGTTCCCTGCCATCCCATTCCCAGCATTCCCAGTGCCCACGCTCCCACCCCGGCGCTCCCGGGATTTGTCACCGGCCCCGTCCTCGCGTGTCCCAGGCGGCTTCGTGGTGCTGGACGGCGAGACCTTCGAGCTGAAGGGCAACTGGGAGAACGAGTGCGAGACTCCGCTGACCGGCTCCGACTTCTGCTACCAGGCGCGGCACAACGTGCTGGTCAGCTCGGCCGGGATGGTGCCCAAGGTGGCCGGGCGCGGCTTCAGCCCCGACGACTTCAAGAAAGGTGCGCGCCCGCGGCTGGCCCCGCCGGCAGCGCCCGCTGCCCCGCAGGGGCGATTTGTGCCCCTGGAGCCGAGCCCGGGCTCGCCTTCTTGGGAGAGCATTTCCCCATGTCGGCATTCCTCCAGATGCTGCATTTCCCCATGTCGGCATTCC
Source organism: Sitta carolinensis (assembly GCA_032173965.1). Lineage (NCBI taxonomy): Eukaryota > Metazoa > Chordata > Aves > Passeriformes > Sittidae > Sitta > Sitta carolinensis. The sequence continues at coordinate 267,401 of CM063305.1, forward strand.
TCCAGATGCTGCATTTCCCATTCGGATTCCATCTGCATTTCATTCCTCAGATGCTGCATTTCCCATTTCTGCATTTCCCTAAATTCTGCTTCCAATTCTGCTTTCCCTAAATTCTGCATTCAATTTCTCATTTCCCCAAAATTCTGCATTTCCCATTTTCCGCATTTCCCCAGAATCTGCATTTCCCATTCTCTGCATTTCCCTAAATTCTGCATTTCCCAATTTCTGCATTTCCCTAAATTCTGCATTTCCCAGATTCTGCATTTCCCAATTTCTGCATTTCCCTAAATTCTGCATTTCCCCAGATTCTGCATTTCCCAATTTCTGCTCTCAAATTCTGCTTTTCCCTTTCTGCTCTCAAATTCCGTATTTCCCTCTATTCTCCCCGGATCCTGCATTTCCCAATTTCTGCTCTCAAATCCTGCATTTCCCTTTCTGCTCCCCCAATCCTGCATTTCCCAATTTCTCCTCCCCATATCCTCATTTCTCTGGGTTCTCCTCAAATCCTGCCCTTTTTCCCACTCTCCTCTCCCCAAATCCCCCATTCCCCACTCCCCATTTTCCACTCCCCAATCCCCCATTCCCCAATCCCCCATTCCCCACTCCCCAAATCCCCATTTCCCCACTCCCCAATTTCCCACTCCCCAATTCCCCACTCCCCAATCCCCTCCCCCACTCCCCAAATCCCCACTCCCCAAATCCCCCTTTCCCCACTCCCCCTCCCCAAATCCCCCTTTCCCCACTCCCCATTTTCCACTCCCCAATCCCCCATTCCCCAATCCCCCATTCCCCACTCCCCAAATCCCCATTTCCCCACTCCCCAATTTCCCACTCCCCAATTCCCCACTCCCCAATCCCCCTCCCCCACTCCCCAAATCCCCCTTTCCCCACTCCCCCTCCCCAAATCCCCCAATCCCCCAATTCCCCAATTACCCAATCCCCCAATTCCCCAATCCCCCTTTCCCCACTCCCCCTCCCCAAATCCCCCAATCCCCAATTCCCCAATTTCCCACTCCCCACTCCCCAATTCCCCCTCCCCAATCCCCCATTCCCACTCCCCCTGCCCAAATCCGCCCTTCCCCTGCCCATCCCTCCCGGAGCCCTCCGGGGGTCTCTCCCCGGCCCCGCCCGGCCCCGACCCTCTCCCCCCGTGTCCCGCAGGGGTCTTCGGCCGCCGCCTGAACGTGTGGAACCTGTCGTGCCGCAGCCTCACGCAGTGCTTCGACCTGGGCGAGGATTCTCTGCCGCTCACCGTGCGCTTCCTGCACAGCCCCGACGCCGCCGAGGGCTACGTGGGCTGTGCCCTGAGCGGGGCCATCTTCCGCTTCTACAAGCCCTGCGAGGCGAGTGCGAGCGGCGGCAGCGGGCCCGGGGCGCCGGGAGGGGCGAGGGGAGCGGCAGGGGATGGGGAGGGGGCGAGGGGAGCGGGAGGGGATGGGGAGGGGGCGAGGGGAGCGGCAGGGGGCGAGGGGATGGGGAGGGGGCGAGGGGAGCGGGAGGGGATGGGGAGGGGGCGAGGGGAACGGGAGGGGATGGGGAGGGTCCGAGGGCACCGGGAGGATCCGAGGGCACCGGGAGGATCCGAGGGCACCGGGAGGGTCTGAGGGCACCGGGAGGGTCTGAGGGCACCGGGAGGGTCCGAGGGCACCGGGAGGGTCTGAGGGCACCGGGAGGGTCTGAGGGCACCGGGAAGTTCCCGATGCGGGGCTGGAGGGGGCACCGGGAGGAGCCCCTTGTGCTGCGGGTCGGGATCGGGACCGGGGATGAGCGCCCGGAGCCCCCGGAGCGGCACCGGGATGGGGTCGGGATGGGACAGGGACCGGGATGCGACCCTCGTGTCCCGGATCAGGACCGGGATCGGGGCTGGGATGTTCCCGGTGCGTCCCGGAGCGGGATCGAGATTTGGGATGAGACAGGGACCGGGACCGGGCTCGATCCGGTCCCGCTGTGCTCGGGTCGGTCCCGCTGTGCTCGATCCGGTCCCGCTGTGCCCGGGTCGGTCCCGCTGTGCCCGGGTCGGTCCCGCTGTGCCCGGGTCGGTCCCGCTGTGCTCGATCCGGTCCCGCTGTGCTCGATCCGGTCCCGCTGTGCCCGGGTCGGTCCCGCTGTGCTCGATCCGGTCCCGCTGTGCTCGATCCGGTCCCGCTGTGCTCGATCCGGTCCCGCCGTGCCCGGCTCGGTCCGGTCCGGTCCGGGACTCGCTCTCAGGCTGCGCTCGGTGTCCCTGTGCAGAGAGACAACTGGGCCGTGGAGGAGGTGATCCGGATCCCGCCCAAGGAGGTGACGGGCTGGATCATGTGCAAGATGCCAGGTTCGTGTGCCCGCGGGGCGGCACCGCTGCTCCCGGGCAGCCGGGCACGGCCCAACCCAACTGCTGGGGGACCCCAAAGACCCGGGGGGACCCCAAAGATCCTGGGGGACCCCAAATCCTGCTGGCGGACCCCAAAGATCCGGGGGACCCCAAATCCTACTGGCAGACCCCAAATCCTGCTGGGGGACCCAGAAACTGCTGGGAGAGCCTAAATCCTGCTGGGAGACCCCAAATCCCGCCTGACCCCAAATCCTGCTGGCAGACCCCAACCCCCGCCTGCCCCCAAATCCTGCTGGCAGTACCCAACCCCCGCCTGCCCCCAAATCCTGCTGGCAGACCCCAACCCCCGCCTGCCCCCAAATCCTGCTGGCAGACCCCAACCCCCGCCTGCCCCCAACCCCCGCCTGCCCCCAACTCCCGCCCCCAAACCATCTCTTCCCCCCCAAGCCCCCCGTTCCCCCAAAGCCCCGCTGCCCCCCCCGAGCCCCCCCTGAGCCCCCGCTGTGCCCGCAGCCTTCATCGCCGACCTCCTCATCAGCCCGGACGACCGGTTCCTGTTCGTGTGCAATTGGCTGCACGGCGACATCCGCCAGTACGAGCTGGCCAGGGGCTGCAAGCCCCGCCTGGTGGGGCAGGTGAGGCCGGGGCAGCCCCGGGCGGGGCCGGGGGGTCCGGGCGGGCCGGGGGGCTCGGCCGGGGAACGCTCGTGTGCCAGCGCGGCCCTTGCAGGTGTTCGTGGGGGGCAGCATCCTGCGGGGGGGCCCCGTGAGCGTCTGCAGGGACGAGGAGCTCAAGTGCCAGCCCGAGCCGCTGGTGGTCAAGGTGAGCGGCGGGGGAGTGAGGGGGACCTGGGAGATCACCTGAGTGTGAGCGGGACCTGGGAGATCACCTGAGTGTGAGATTGAGTGAGGGGGACCTGGGAGATCACCTGAGTGTGAGCGGGACCTGGGAGATCACCTGAGTGTGAGATTGAGTGAGCGGGACCTGGGAGATCACCTGAGTGTGAGCGGGACCTGGGAGATCACCTGAGAGTGAGATTGAGTGAGGGGGACCTGGGAGATCACCTGAGTGCTCACCTGAGTGAGGGGGACCTGGGAGATCACCTGAGTGTGAGATTGAGTGAGGGGGGACCTGGGAGATCACCTGAGTGTGAGATTGAGTGAGCGGGACCTGTGAGATCACCTGAGTGCTCACCTGAGTGAGGGGGAGCTGGGAGATCACCTGAGTGTGAACATGAGTGAGTGTGAGCCCGACCCTGCTCTTACCTGATCTCACCTGAGCCCCTCCCACCTGAGCCCCTCCCACCTGCTCGGGGCTGTTCCCGATCCTTTCTGCTCCTTCTCCTCCCCTGCCCCTGCTGGGATCCAATCCCAGTGCCCCCAGTGCCCCCAGCCCGTGTGTCCCAGTGCCCCCAGTGCCCCCAGCCCGTGTGTCCCAGTGCCCCAGTAAGCCCAGCCCGTGTGTCCCAGTGCTCCCAGTGCCCCCAGCCCGTGTGTCCCAGTGCTCCCAGTGCCCCCAGTAAGCCCAGCCCGTGTGTCCCAGTGCTCCCAGTGCCCCCAGCCCCTGTGTCCCAGTGCTCCCAGTGCCCCCAGTAAGCCCAGCCCCTGTGTCCCAGTGCAAGCGCGTGTACGGCGGCCCCGCCGCGCTGCAGCTCAGCCTGGACGGGAAGCGGCTCTACGTGACCAACTCCTTCTACAGCACCTGGGACCGGCAGTTCTACCCCAGCCTGATCAAGTGAGGGGGGCGAGGGGCTGGGACCCCCCGGGGGGGCTGGGGACTGAGCCTGAGATGAGCCGGGGGGAATTGGGGAGGGGGGACTGAGCCCGAGATGATCCCGGGGGGAACTGGGGAGGGGGAACTGAGCCTGAGATGATCCCGAGGGGAATTGGGGAGGGGGGACTGAGCCTGAGATGATCCCGAGGGAATTGGGGAGGGGGGACTGAGCCTGAGCTGGGCTGGGGGGAATTGGGGAGGGGGGACTGAGCCTGAGATGATCCCGAGGGAATTGGGGAGGGGGGACTGAACCTGAGATGATCCTGGGGGGAATTGGGGAGAGGGAACTGAGCCTGAGATGATCCCGAGGGAATTGGGGAGGGGGGACTGAACCTGAGATGATCCCGGGGGGAATTGGGGAGGGGGGACTGAGCCTGAGATGATCCCGAGGGAATTGGGGAGGGGGGACTGAGCCTGAGATGATCCTGGGGGGAATTGGGGAGGGGGAACTGAGCCTGAGATGATCCCGAGGGGAATTGGGGAGGGGGGACTGAGCCTGAGATGATCCCGAGGGAATTGGGGAGGGGGGACTGAGCCTGAGATGATCCTGGGGGGAATTGGGGAGGGGGAACTGAGCCTGAGATGATCCCGAGGGGAATTGGGGAGGGGGGACTGAGCCTGAGCTGAGCCGGGGGGAAGTGGGGAGGGGGGACTGAGACTGAGATGATCCCGAGGGGAATTGGGGAGGGGGAACTGAGCCTGAGATGATCCCGAGGGGAATTGGGGAGGGGGGACTGAGCCTGAGATGATCCCGAGGGAATTGGGGAGGGGGGACTGAGCCTGAGCTGGGCTGGGGGGAATTGGGGAGGGGGAACTGAGCCTGAGATGATCCCGAGGGAATTGGGGAGGGGGGACTGAGCCTGAGATGATCCCGAGGGAATTGGGGAGGGGGGACTGAGCCTGAGTCTGGCCCGAGCCCGTCCAGCTCGAGCTGGGGACCCCCCGAGCCCACCCTGTCCCTCCCAGAGGGATTTGGGACCCCCCGAGCCGTTTCTATCCCGACCCCCGATATTTCCGATCCCCCCATCCCCTCCTCTCCCCTCCCCGCTATTTTCTGTCCCTCCCCGGTGTTCTGGGGGTCCCTCCCCGGTGTTCTGGGGGTCCCTCCCCGGTGTTCTGGGGGTCCCTGCCCGGTGTTCTGGGGGTCTCTCCCGGTGTTCTGGGGGTCTCTCCCCGGTGTTCTGGGGGTCCCTGCCCGGTGTTCTGGGGGTCTCTCCCCGGTGTTCTGGGGGTCCCTGCCCGGTGTTCTGGGGGTCCTGCCCGGTGTTCTGGGGGTCCCTCCCCTCCCCGGTGTTCTGGGGGTCTCTCCCCGGTGTTCTGGGGGTCCCTCCCCTCCCCGGTGTTCTGGGGGTTCTCCCCGGTGTTCTGGGGGTCTCTCCCCGGTGTTCTGGGGGTCCCTGCCCGGTGTTCTGGGGGTCCCTCCCCTCCCCGGTGTTCTGGGGGTCCCTGCCCGGTGTTCTGGGGGTCTCTCCCCGGTGTTCTGGGGGTCCCTCCCGGTGTTCTGGGGGTCCCTGCCCGGTGTTCTGGGGGTCCCTGCCCGGTGTTCTGGGGGTCTCTCCCCGGTGTTCTGGGGGTCCCTCCCCGGTGTTCTCGGGGTCCCTGCCCGGTGTTCTGGGGGTCCCTGCCCGGTGTTCTGGGGGTCCCTGCCCGGTGTTCTCGGGGTCTCTCCCCGGTGTTCTGGGGGTCTCTCCCCGGTGTTCTGGGGGTCCCTGCCCGGTGTTCTGGGGGTCTCTCCCCGGTGTTCTGGGGGTCTCTCCCCGGTGTTCTGGGGGTCCCTGCCCGGTGTTCTGGGGGTCTCTCCCCGGTGTTCTGGGGGTCCCTGCCCGGTGTTCTGGGGGTCTCTCCCCGGTGTTCTGGGGGTCCCTGCCCGGTGTTCTGGGGGTCTCTCCCCGGTGTTCTGGGGGTCTCTCCCCGGTGTTCTGGGGGTCTCTCCCCGGTGTTCTGGGGGTCCCTCCCCTGCCCGGTGTTCTGGGGGTCCCTGCCCGGTGTTCTGGGGGTCCCTCCCCTCCCCGGTGTTCTGGGGGTCTCTCCCCGGTGTTCTGGGGGTCCCTGCCCTCCCCGCTGTGTCGGTGCCCCGCAGCCGCCGCTGTCCCCGCAGGGAGGGCTCGGTGATGCTGCAGCTCGACGTGGACACGGACAAGGGCGGGCTGGCCGTGAACAAGAACTTCCTGGTGGATTTCGGCAAGGAGCCGCTCGGGCCCTGCCTGGCGCACGAGATTCGCCTCGCCGGCGGCGACTGCAAATGCGAGCCGCTGGCCTGAGCGCTGCCCGCCCGGCCCGGGGGGCTCCGGGGGGCGCTGGGGCTGGGGGGGCTCGGGGGGCGCTGGGTGACGGGAATGGGGGGGATTGGGGGCGCTGGGGTGTGCTGGCTGAGGGGTTCGGGGGGATTGGGGGCATTGGGGGCTCTGGGTGATGGGGCTGGGGGGGATTGGGGGGCTCTGGGTGATGGGACTGGCGGGATTCCCGGCTTTGGGGTTCCCTGGGGGATTCCGGCTTTGGGGTCCCCCTGGGGATTCCCGGTTTGGGGTTCCCTGGGGATTCCCGGCTTTGGGGTTCCCTGGGGATTCCCGGCTTTGGGGTTCCCTGGGGGATTCCCGGCTTTGGGGCTCACTTGAGCGATTCCCGGCTTTAGGGTCCCGTGAAGGATTCCCGGCTTTGGGGCTCACTTGAGCGATTCCCGGCTTTGGGGTTCCCCCGGGTGATTCCAGTATTTGGGATCCCCCTGGGCAATCCGATTTAGATCCTTCGGGATTCCCGTATGGGTCCTCCCGGGCTATTCCCGGTATTTGGGATCCCCCCGGGCTATTCCCGGTATTTGGGATCCCCCCAGGCTATTCCCGGTATTCGGGATCCCCCCGGGCTATTCCCGGTATTTGGGATCCCCCCGGGCTATTCCCGGTATTTGGGATCCCCCCGGGTCATTCCCGGTATTCGGGATCCCCCCAGGCTATTCCCGGGATTCGGGATCCCCCCGGGCTATTCCCGGTATTTGGGGTCCCCCCGGGTCATTCCCGGTATTCGGGATCCCCCCAGGCTATTCCCGGTATTTGGGGTCCCCCCGGGTCATTCCCGGGATTTGGGGTCCCCCCGGGCTATTCCCGGGATTTGGGGTCCCCCCGGGTCATTCCCGGGATTTGGGGTCCCCGTTCCCGCTGGAATCTCGATCCCGCTCCGGCCGAAGCAGCGCCGGGACCCGCGGCCGTTCCCGGGCTCTCCCCGCATCCCGGGACAATCCTGCAATGCCGAGCCCAGCCCGGTTCTAGCCCGGTTCCATCCCGGTCCCATCCCGGTTCTGTCCCGTTCCCATCCCGGTTCTATCCCGGGTCTATCCCGGTTCTATCCCTGTCCCTATCCCGGTTCTATCCCTGTCCCTATCCCGTTCCCATCCCGGTTCTATCCCGGTTCCATCCTGAGCCCATCCCGGTTCTATCCCGTTTCTATCCCGGTTCTATCCCGTTCCCATCCCGTTCTCATCCCAGTTCCATCCCGTTCCCATCCCGTTCCCATCCCGTTCCCCTCTCCTCTGTTCCCCCCAAATCAATAAAGTCGTTCCCGCAGCAGCCGCCGCTTCCCGAGCCTCATTCCCGGAGTGGGAAAAAAAAAAAATAATCCTTTATTTAGCGCTATTTGAGAGCTAATTTAGCCTTAATTTTATCCCTTTATTAACCCTATTTTATCCCTTTCTTAGCCCTACTTTAGCCCTTTTTTATCCTTATTTTATCCTTGTTTTAGCCCCATTTTATCCCCTCTTTAGCCCTGTTCTATCCAGTTGTTATCCCCATTTCATTTCTAATTCCCCCCCTTATTTTTCTTCATTTTCGCTTTATTTTTTCCTCTATTTTATTCCCGTTTTCCCCCAAAAAGGGGAGAAAAATCGGGAAGCTCCAGATCCTGCCCCCCCCACCCCGCCCGTCACGTGACCCCGCCTTGCACACTCGCCCACGTGACCCCACACGTGACCGTTGCACACTCACCCACGTGACCCCCGAACACGTGACCCTTGCACACTCACCCACGTGACCCCCGAACACGTGACCCTTGCACACTCACCCACGTGACCTCACACATGTGACCCTTGCACACTCACCCACGTGACCTCCCTCCCACACGTGAGCTTTGCACACTCGCCCCCCCACGTGACTCGTACACTCACGTGACACACCCCCCCGTGCCACGTGACCCCGGTTTGCACACTCACCCACGTGACCCGGCGCACACGTGACCCTCCCTTGCACACTCACCCACGTGACCCCCCCTCACACGTGACCCTTGCACACTCGCCCCCCACACGTGACTCTCACACTCACGTGACCCGCCCCCCCCCCGTGCCACGTGACCCGGTTTGCACACTCCCTCCCGGCCCCGACCAATCAGATCGCTGTTGCCAGGCAGATTTCACCTCCTCCCCCCGCCCCCCCGCCCAGCCCGGGTGGGACTGCGCATGTGCGAGGGCCGCCCCGCCCCTTTCAGCGCTCAGCCAATCACAGCCGCCGCCGCCGCCGTATCCGGGCAGACCAGCGAGCCCGCAGCCAATCAGAAAAAAGAGAAGCGGCCGCGCGCGGCCACGCCAGGAGGGGCGCGTCCACTTTCGGTTCGCGCGCGGGGGGCGCGGGGCACGTGGCGGGAAAAACAACACCCCACCCCCACCCCCCTCATCCCCCTCCCCCACCTTTCCGGGGCAGCACGGGACCAGGTGAGTGCGGGGCTGAGGGGGGGATGGGGGGGGGTGACCCCAGAACGGGGGTGGGGGGGTTGGGGAGGGGTCGCGACCCCCCCCGGTAGCGCCGCGGGTTCGGAGCGCGGGGGTCGCGGCGGCAGCGCCGGGGAGGGCGGCGGGGGTCGCTTCCGGTGGGCTCGCGGGTTCCCGGGGGTCGCTTCCGGTGGGCTCGCGGGTTCCCGGGGGTCGCTTCCGGTGGGCACGTGGGTTACCGGGGGTCGCTTCCGGTGGGCTCGTGGGTTACCGGGGGTCGCTTCCGGTGGCCCCCGGTGGCCCCGTGGGAGCGGCTCCTGGTGGCCCTGGGGTCCTTTCCTTCCCCTGTCCCTCTGTCCCCCTGTCCCTCTGTCCCCCTGTCCCCCTGTCCCCCTGTCCCCCTGTCCCCTGTCCCCCTGTCCCTCTGTCCCCCTGTCCCCCTGTCCCTCTGTCCCTCTGTCCCTCTGTCCCCCTGTCCCCTGTCCCCCTGTCCCCTGTCCCCCTGTCCCTCTGTCCCCCTGTCCCTCTGTCCCCCTGTCCCCTGTCCCCCTGTCCCTCTGTCCCCCTGTCCCTCTGTCCCTCTGTCCTCTGTCCCCCTGTCCCCCTGTCCCCCTGTCCCTCTGTCCCTCTGTCCCTCTGTCCTCTGTCCCTCTGTCCCCCTGTCCCTCTGTCCCTCTGTCCCTCTGTCCCTCTGTCCCCCTGTCCCCCTGTCCCTCTGTCCCTCTGTCCCCCTGTCCCCCTGTCCCCTGTCCCTCTGTCCCCCTGTCCCCTGTCCCTCTGTCCCCCTGTCCCCTGTCCCCCTGTCCCCCTGTCCCTCTGTCCCTCTGTCCCCCTGTCCCTCTGTCCCTCTGTCCCTCTGTCCCCCTGTCCCCCTGTCCCTCTGTCCCTCTGTCCCCCTGTCCCCTGTCCCCCTGTCCCCCTGTCCCCCTGTCCCTCTGTCCCCCTGTCCCCCTGTCCCTCTGTCCTCTGTCCCTCTGTCCCCCTGTCCCTCTATCCCTCTGTCCCTCTGTCCCTCTGTCCCCCTGTCCCCCTGTCCCTCTGTCCCTCTGTCCCTCTGTCCCCCTGTCCCCCTGTCCCTCTGTCCCTCTGTCCCTCTGTCCCCCTGTCCCCCTGTCCCTCTGTCCCTCTGTCCCCCTGTCCCTCTGTCCCTCTGTCCCCCTGTCCCCCGTCCCTCTGTCCCCTGTCCCTCTGTCCCTCTGTCCCCGTCCCCCTGTCCCCCTGTCCCCCTGTCCCTCTGTCCCCCTGTCCCCCTGTCCCTCTGTCCCTCTGTCCCTCTGTCCCCCTGTCCCCCTGTCCCTCTGTCCCTCTGTCCCCCTGTCCCTCTGTCCCTCTGTCCCCCTGTCCCCCGTCCCTCTGTCCCCCCCCTGTCCCCCTGTCCCCCTGTCCCCCTGTCCCTCTGTCCCTCTGTCCCCCCGTCCCCCCTGTCCCCCTGTCCCTCTGTCCCCCTGTCCCTCTGTCCCTCTGTCCCTCTGTCCCTCTGTCCCTCTGTCCCCCCTGTCCCCCTGTCCCTCTGTCCCTCTGTCCCTCTGTCCCCCTGTCCCTCTGTCCCCCTGTCCCTCTGTCCCCCTCTCCCAGAGCTGTCCCCGCTCCCGTTCTGCCCCACACTCCGATTTATTCCCGCTTTTCACCGGTATTTCCCGTTTTCCCGCCGCGCCCAGCGGGCCGTGGCCACCATGGCTGCCGAGGCAGTGGCCCCCCGGGCTACCCGGAGGGGCCCCTTGGCCACGGGCGGGGCCCGGAGCGGCGCCGAGCCCAGCACGCTGCTCCAGGAGCTGCGCGGAAACATCTCGTAAGGGATGGGATTTGGGGAGTGGGATCTGGGGAGTGGGATTTGGGGAGTGGGATTTGGGGGGTGGGATTTGGGGGGTGGGATTTATGGGGTGGGATTTATGGGGTGGGATTTGGGGGGTGGGATTTGGGGGGGTGGGATTTGGGGAGTGGGATTTGTGGGGTGGGATGTTTGGGGTGGGATTTGGGGGGTAGGAGCTGTGGGGTTGGATTTGGGGGGTGGGATTTGAGGGGTGGGATTTGGGGAGTGGGATTTGGGGAGTGGGATTTGGGGGTGGGATGTGGGGAGTGGGATTTGGGGGGTGGGATTTGGGGGTGGGATTTGGGGGGTGGGATGTGGGGAGTGGGATTTGGGGGTGGGATTTGGGGGGTGGGATTTGGAGGGTGGAATTTGGAGGGTGGGATTTGGGGAGTGGAATCTGGGGAGTGGGATTTGGGGGTGGGATTTGGGGGTGGGATTTGGAGGGTGGAATTTGGGGGGTGGGATTTATGGGGTGGGATTTGGGGAGTGGGATTTGGGGGGTGAGATTTGGGGGGTGGGATGTGGGGAGTGGGATTTGGGGAGTGGGATCTGTGGGGTGGGATTTGTGGGTTGGGATCCAAGGAATCCATGGGATGGGATGGGGTGGGCTGGAATCTGTGGGGTGGGATCCAGGGGATGGGATTTATGGGGTGGGATCTGAGGCGTGGGATCTATAGGGTGAGATCTATGGGGTGGGATCTGGGGGAACAGCAGGGGACAGCAGGAGGACAGAGGAGATCCCGTGGGGATCCCCCTGGATCCTTGCTGAGCTCCAGGAAGGACCCCGGGAAGAGCCGGAATTTCCACCCTAAAGATTTTTTGGGATCACCCCTCACTCTCAGCCTCTGTTCCTCCCACAGCAAATCTGTGCAGAGCAAGGTGGATTCCATCCTGGTGAGTGATTCCAGGGGGGCTGCAGGGCAGGGAATTCCCTCCTGTGCTGGCTGATCCCGATTTTGGGATCCTGCTGGCTGATCCCGATTCTGGGATGCTGGCTGATCCCGTATTTAGGATTCTGGCTGATCCCATTTTTGGGATTCTGGCTGATCCCATTTTTTGGGATGCTGGCTGATCCCATATTTGGGATGCTGGCTGATCCCATTTTTTGGGATGCTGGCTGATCCCATTTTTGGGATGCTGGCTGATCCCATTTTTGGGATTCTGGCTGATCCCATTTTTTGGGATGCTGGCTGATCCCATATTTGGGATTCTGGCTGATCCCATTTTTGGGATGCTGGCTGATCCCATATTTGGGATTCTGGCTGATCCCATTTTTGGGATCCTGGCTGATCCCATATTTGGGATTCTGGCTGATCCCATATTTGGGATGCTGGCTGATCCCATTTTTTGGGATGCTGGCTGATCCCATTTTTGGGATGCTGGCTGATCCCATATTTGGGATGCTGGCTGATCCCATTTTTGGGATTCTGGCTGATCCCATTTTTTGGGATCCTGGCTGATCCCATTTTTTGGGATCCTGCCTGACCCCTCGTGCCCGGGAGCAGCAGGATGTGCAGAAGTTCTCGGACAGCGACAAACTCTACCTGTACCTGCAGCTGCCCTCGGGGCCCAGCCTGGGCGAGAAGAGGTGGGATCTGGGGGGTGGGATCTGGGGGGTGGGATTTATGGGGTGGGATTTGGGGGGTGGGAGATGGGGGATGGGGAATATGGAGTGGGATTTGGAGGGTGGGATCTGTGGGGTGGGATTTGGGGGTGGGATTTGGGGGGTGGGATTTGGGGGGTGGGATTTGGGGGTGGGATATGTGGGGTGGGATTTGGGGGTGGGATTTGAGGGGTGGGATGTGTGGGGTGGGATTTGGGGGGTGGGATTTGGGGGATGGGAGATGGGGGTGGGATTTGGGGGGTGGGATGTGTGGGGTAGGATTTGGGGGCTGGGATATATAGGGTGGGATCTGGGGGGTGGGATTTGGGGGGTGGGATTTGGGGGTGGGATATGTGGGGTGGGATTTGGGGGTGGGATGTGTGGGGTGGGATTTGGGGGTGGGATGTGTGGGGTGGGATTTGGGGGTGGGATTTGTGGGGTGGGATTTATGGGGTGGGATTTGGGGGTGGGATTTGAGGAGTGGGATTTGGGGGGTGGGGAATGTGGGATGGTATCCAGGGAATCCATGGGTTGGGCTGGGTCAAAATGGGATCCAAGGGATGTCTGGGATCCATGGGATGAGCTGGGATCCATGAGGATGGGATCCCTGGCTGGGATCCCTGGCTGGGATCCAGTGGATCCAGGGGAGGGGATGGGATGGATGGATGGATGGATGGATCAGGATGGACCAGGGCTGGATCAGGATGGATCAGGGCTGGACCAGGGCTGGATCATGATGGATCAGGATGGATCAGGGACAGATCAGGGCTGGACCAGGGCTGGATCAGGACAGCTCCCTCACACAGGGCTGGATCAGGATGGATCAGGGCTGGACCAGGGCTGGATCAGGATGGATCAGGGACAGATCAGGGCTGGACCAGGGCTGGATCAGGATGGATCAGGGACAGATCAGGGCTGGACCAGGATGGATCAGGCTGGATCAGGGCTGGACCAGGGCTGGACCAGGGCTGGATCAGGGCTGGATCAGGGCTGGACCAGGGCTGGATCAGGGCTGGATCAGGGCTGGATCAAGGCTGGATCAGGGCTGGACCAGGGCTGGACCAGTGCTGGATCAGGATGGATCAGGATGGATCAGGGACAGATCAGGGCTGGACCAGGGCTGGATCAGGATGGATCAGGACAGCTCCCTCACACAGGGCTGGATCAGGACAGGTCAGGGCTGGACCAGGGCTGGATCAGGATGGATCAGGATGGATCAGGGACAGATCAGGGCTGGACCAGGATGGATCAGGACAGCTCCCTCACACAGGGCTGGATCAGGACAGATCAGGGACAGATCAAGGCTGGATCAGGATGGATCAGGATGGATCAGGGCTGGACCAGGATGAACCAGGGCTGGATCAGGGCTGGATCAGGACAGATCAGGGTTGGACCAGGGCTGGATCAGGATGGATCAGGATGGATCAGGGACAGATCAGGGTTGGACCAGGGCTGGATCAGGACAGCTCCCTCACGCCGGGCTGGCCCCAGATGCCAACCCCCTCTCCTCCCGCCGTGCCCCGGGCACAGCAGCTCCTCCTGCTCCTCCTCCTGCTCCTCCTCCTGCTCCTCCTCGCTGGAGCTGGGCTCGCTGGGCACGGCCGAGCACATGCACGCCTGCAGCTGGATCCGCAACCACCTGGAGGAGCACACGGACACCTGCCTGCCCAAGCAGGACGTCTACGACGCCTACAAGTGAGCTGGGACGGGGGGCTGCTGTCCCCATGGCCCTGGGGACGTCTGGGGATATCTGGGGACATCTGGGGACATCTGGGGACGTCTGGGGACATCTGGGAATGTCTGGGGACGTCTGGGGACATCTGGGAATGTCTGGGGACATCTGGGAACATCTGGCCTGCTGGTCCTATGGCTCTAGGAACCCTTTGTCCTGGTGTCCCTCTGTCCCCTGTCCCTCTGTCCCCTGTCCCCCTGTCCCCCTGTCCCCCTGTCCCTCTGTCCCTCTGTCCCTCTGTCCCCTGTCCCTCTGTCCCTCTGTCCCCCTGTCCCCCTGTCCCTCTGTCCCCCTGTCCCTCTGTCCCCTGTCCCCCTGTCCCCCTGTCCCTCTGTCCCTCTGTCCCCTGTCCCTCTGTCCCTCATCCCCTGTCCCCCTGTCCCCTGTCCCTCTGTCCCTCTGTCCCTCTGTCCCATCCTCTGTCCCCATTCCCTCTGTCCCCTGTCCCCCTGTCCCTCTGTCCCCCTGTCCCCCTGTCCCCTGTCCCCTGTCCCCTCTGTCCCCCTGTCCCGCCCCTGTTCCCTCTGTCCCCTCTGTCCCTCTGTCCCTCTGTCCCCTGTCCCCCTGTCCCTCCTGTCCCCCTGTCCCCTGTCCCCTGTCCCCCCTGTCCCCCTGTCCCCCTGTCCCTCTGTCCCCCTGTCCCCCTGTCCCCTGTCCCCTGTCCCTCTGTCCCCTGTCCCTCTGTCCCTCTTCCCTGTCCCTGCCCCATCCCCTGTCCCCTGTCCCTCTGTCCCCCTGTCCCTCTCTCCCTCATCCCCTGTCCCCTGTCCCTCTGTCCCTCATCCCCCTGTCCTTTACCCTCCCATCCCCAGCGACCCTTCCAGAACCTTCCCCTTTAACCCTTTCCTCCCCGCAGGCGTTACTGTGACAACCTCTCCTGCCGCCCGCTCAGCACGGCCAATTTCGGCAAAATCATCCGGGAAATCTTCCCAAACATCAAAGCCCGGCGCCTGGGAGGCCGAGGACAATCCAAATATCCTGCTCCAGCCTGGAATTCGGGGGGGCACCTGTTGCTTTTCACACTTTTTTCCTGCCTTTTCCCATTTTTTTTCCCCGTTTTCCCCCATTCTTTCCCATTTTTCCCCATTTCTGCCCCTTTTTTTCTCATTTTCCCCCATTCTTTCCCATTCTTTCCCATTTTTTCCCCTTTATCCCCCTTTTTTTTCCCCCTTTTTTTCTCATTTTTCCCCCATTCTTTCCCATTTTCCCCCCTTTTCCCCCCCCTATTTTCCCCATATTTCCCCTTATTTCCCCATTTTCCCCCATTTCCCCCTTTTTTCCCCATTTCCCCCATATTTCCCCATTTTTCCCCATTTCCCCCACTTTTCTCCCTGTTTCCCCCACATTTCCCCATTTTCCCCTTTTTTCCCCATTTCCCCCATATTTCCCCTTATTTCCCCATTTTCCCCCCATATTTCCCCATTATTTCCCCATTTTCCCCCCATTTTTTCCCAATTTTTCCTCCCATTTCCCCCCCTTTTTCCCCATTTCCCCCCTTTTTTCCCAATTTTTCCCCATTTTCGCCCCATTTCCCCCCATTTTTCCCCATTTTTTCCCCGTTTTTCCCCATTTTCCCCATTCCCAAGGGTTCCCCCGGGGTTCCCTCTGGATTTTTTTGCCCTGGGGGAGATTCCTTGACCCCTGCCCAGGTACTGCTACGGGGGGATCCGCAGGAAGACCCTGGTGAGCCTCCCCCCCCTGCCCAGCCTGGACCTCAAAGCCACCGAGAGCGTGAGTGGGGAAAGGGGGATTGATGGGATTAATGGGATTGATGGGATTAATGGGGTTAATGGGATTAATGGGGTAATGGGAATAATGGGGTAATGGGAATAATGGGATTAATGGGGTTAATGGGGTTAATGGGGTTAATGGGATTAATGGGATTAATGGGATGGTGGGATTAATGGGATGGTGGGATAATGGGGATAATGGGATAATAGGATGGTGGAGTGGTGGGATAATGGGATGAGAAAGTGGGATAGGATGGGATTAATGGGATAATGGAATGGGATTAATGGGATGGGATGGGATGATGGGATAATGGGATGATGGGATAATGGGATAGTGGGATGGTAGAATAATGGGATGGGATGAGATGGGATCAATGGAATGGGATGGGGTCGTTGGGGTAATGGGATGGTGGGATAGGAGAATAATGGGATGGGATCAATGGGATGGGATTGAAGGGACAGGATGGGATGGGATAGGATAGGATGGGATAATGGGAACAGATGGGATGAGATGAATGGAATTGGATGGGATCAATGGGATGGGATCAATGGGATGGGATGGGATCAATGGGATGGGACTGAAGGGACAGGATGGGATGGGATAGGATAGGATGGGATAATGGGATCAGATGGGATGAGATGAATGGAATTGGATGGGATCAATGGGATGGGATGGGACCAATGGGATGGGATAGGGATGCAGGTCCTGCTTTGCCCCATGAATCCCATCCCAGTCCCCCTCCTGTCCCCATCCCGACTCCATGACCTTCCTGCTGTCCCCACCCTGCTGTCCCCCTGTCCCTGCTCTCATGGCTCTGTGTCCCTGTCCCTATCCCCGTCCCCAGCAGGCGGAGCTGGCCGAGCTGGTGGTGTCCCCACCCCACTGACACTGTCCCTGTCGCTGTCCCCACCCCTCTGACACTGTCCCTGTCCCTATCCCCGTCCCCAGCAGGCGGAGCTGGCCGAGCTGGTGGTGTCCCCACGCCACTCTCAGTGTCCCTGTCGCTGTCCCCACCCCTCTGACACTGTCCCTGTCTTGTCCCCGTCCCCAGCAGGCGGAGCTGGCCGAGCTGGTGGTGTCCCCACGCCACTCTCAGTGTCCCTGTCGCTGTCCCCACCCCACTGACACTGTCCCTGTCTTGTCCCCATCCCCAGCAGGCGGAGCTGGCCGAGCTGGTGGTGTCCCCACCTCACTGACACTGTCCCTATCGCTGTCCCCACCCCTCTGACACTGTCCCTATCGCTGTCCCCACCCCTCTGACACTGTCCCTGTCGCTGTCCCCGTCCCCAGCAGGCGGAGCTGGCCGAGCTGGTGGTGTCCCCACCCCACTGACACTGTCCCTGTCGCTGTCCCCGTCCCCAGCAGGCGGAGCTGGCCGAGCTGGTGCACTCCTACAGCCCCGAGGTGATGGAGGCCGCCTGTGCCCTCACCTGTGACTGGGCGCAGAAGATCCTCAAGCGCTCCTTCAACAGCATCGTGGAGGTGGCGCAGTTCCTGCTGCAGCAGCACATCATCAGCTCCCGCTCGCCCCACGCTGACCTGCTGCTGGCCATGGTGGTCCAGGGTGAGCCGGGGGGGCAGCGGGCAGCTGGCACCCCCTGGGGACAACGGGGACACTGCCAGCCCCCTGGGGACACTGCCAGCCCCTTGGGGACACTGCCAACCCTCCTGGGGACACTGCCAGCCCCTTGGGGACACTGCCAACCCTCCTGGGGACACTGCCAACCCCTTGGGGACACTGCCAGCCCCTTGGGGACACTGCCAACCCTGCTGGGGACACTGCCAGCCCCTTGGGGACACTGCCAACCCTCCTGGGGACACTGCCAGCCCCTTGGGGACACTGCCAGCCCCTTGGGGACACTGCCAATCCTCCTGGGGGCAATGGGGAGCTGGCATCCCCCTGGGGGCAACGGGGACACTGATGATCCCCTGGGGACACTGGGGACACTGCCAACCCTCCTGGGGACACTGCCATCCCCTTGGGGACACTGCCAACCCTCCTGGGGGCAATGGGGACACTGTCACCCCCCTGGGGACACTGGCGATGCTGCCACCCCCCTTGGGGACATTACCACCCCCCTGGGGACTCCAGGGATGCTGCCACCCCCCTGGGGACAATGGGGACACTGTCACCCCCCTGGGGACCCCAGGGATGCTGCCACCCCCCTTGGGGACATTACCACCCCCCTGGGGACCCCAGGGATGCTGCCACCCCCCTTGGGGACACTGTCACTCCCCTGGGGACACTGCCACCTCCTGGGGACACTGTCACCCCCCTTGGGGACACTGTCACTCCCCTGGGGACACTGTCACTCCCCTGGGGACCCCAGGGACATTGTCACCCCCCGGGGGACCCTGGCGATGCTGTCACCCCCCTGGGGACAATGGGAATGCTGCCACCCGCCCTTGGGGACACTGTCACCCCCCTGGGGACCCCAGGGATGCTGCCACCCCCCTTGGGGACACTGTCACCCCCCTGGGGACCCCAGGGATGCTGCCACCCCCCTTGGGGACATTACTCCCCCCATCTCACCCCCCTCTCCCCCCCACCCCCAGAAAACACAGACAAGCCCCCCCAGGACCCCCGCCCGCCCGCAGCCCCCAAGAAGAACAACCTGGATCCCTCCGAGAGCAACCAGGAGCAGGTGAGACCCCCCCCCCTCCCCTTAGACCCCCCAAAAAAACCAACCCCGCTCCCCAATCCAGGTAAGCACGGAACACTGAGAGCCACCCCCAACCCCCACAGCCCAGGAAAGACCCCAAATCCTGCAGCACCCCCACCATCCAACCGCGACCAGAGAAGAAAAAAACCCCGGACCCTCCCCGAGCCGCCAGCAGCAGCCCCCAGGTGACCGCCCTGGTAGCTCGGCTCCCTCTGCTGCTCCCTCGGATCCCCCCTTCGGAGAGACCCCCACCCCCGGGAGCGACCCCCGCCCGCCCGACCCCTGCCGTGCTGGTGCCCAAGCTGGGGGCACGGTGAAGGTGGCACTGCCGCTGCCCGCGTTGTCGCCGGGGGCTGCCACCGCCACCATCCCCGTGCTCAACGTGGTGCTGCCGGCCGGAGTGGGGGTCCCTCCGAGCGCCGAGACCCCCGCGGGGGGAGCCCGGCAGGGAGGGGACAGCGAGGGGACACAGCAGCAGCAGCAGCAGCGTGGCAAGGGGGTCAAGAGAGGGTGGGAGGTGGCGGGAGGGGAGGGGGCTTCGCACAAAAGGAGGAGGGGGAGACCCCGAAAGAAGGTCGAGGGTGTGGGGGGACAGGGGAGGAGGTGGCCAAGGGGAGGAGGAGGAGGAGGAGGAGGAGGAGGAAGGGGGGGTGGGGGGGTGGCCCCCGAGGGGGTCGCCCCGAGGGGGGGGCAGTGAGGGGGTGGGGAGGGGGGATGGGGTGGGGGGGGGTGGGGAGGGGGACATGGAGGGGGATGGGGGCAGCCCGGTGAGGGGCAGGGTCACTGTCACCATGGGGGACACTGTGACGGTCAATGGCGGTGACACTGTCACCATGGGGGACACTGCGACGGTCAATGGCGGTGACACTGTCACCATGGGGGACACTGTCACCATGGGGGACACTGTGACGGTCAATGGCGGTGACACTGTCACCATGGGGGACACTGCAATGGTCAATGGCGGTGACACTGTCACCACGGGGGACACTGTGACGGTCAATGGCGGTGACACTGTCACCATGGGGGACACTGTGACGGTCAATGGCGGTGACACTGTCACCATGGGGGACACTGCAATGGTCAATGGCGGTGACACTGTCACCACGGGGGACACTGTGACGGTCAATGGCGGTGACACTGTCACCACGGGGGACACTGTGACGGTCAATGGCGGTGACACTGTCACCATGGGGGACACTGTGACGGTCAATGGCAGTGACACTGTCGCTGTTAAGGACAATGGCAGTGCCACCATCGCCGTTGGGGACAGCACAGTGAGTGGCAGTGCCACCATCGCCATTGGGGACAATGGCAGTGCCACCATCCCCACTGGGGACTCTGTCGTCAGTGGTAGTGCCACCATCCCCCTTGGGGACTCTGTGGTCAATGGCAGTGCCACCATCCCCCTTGGGGACTCTGTGGTCAATGGCAGTGCCACCATCCCCCTTGGGGACGATGGCAGTGTCACCATCCCCCTTGGGGACACGCTGGTCAATGGCAGTGCCACCATCCCCCTTGGGGACTCTGTGGTCAATGGTAGTGCCACCATCCCCCTTGGGGACACGCTGGTCAATGGCAGTGCCACCATCCCCCTTGGGGACAATGGCAGTGCCACCGTCCCCCTTGAGGACACTGTGGTCAATGGCAGTGCCACCATCCCCCTTGGGGACAGCACAGTGAGTGGCAGTGCCACCATCCCCCTTGGGGACAATGGCAGTGCCCATCCCCCTTGGGGACAATGGCAGTGTCACCATCCCCCTTGGGGACACGCTGGTCAATGGCAGTGCCACCATCCCCCTTGGGGACAGCACAGTGAGTGGCAGTGCCACCATCCCCCTTGGGGACAATGGCAGTGCCACCATCCCCCTTGGGGACAATGGCAGTGCCACCGTCCCCCTTGGGGACACGCTGGTCAATGGCAGTGCCACTGTTCCCCTTGGAGACAATGGCAATGCCACCGTCCCCACTGGGGACACTGTGGTCAATGGCAGTGCCACCATTCCCCTTGGGGACAGCTCTGTCAGTGTCACTGTCCCTCTTGGGGACACCGTGGTCAGTGGCAGTGCCACCATCCCCACTGGGGACAGCTCTGTCACTGGCAGTGCCACCACCCCACGCTGGTCAATGGCAGTGCCACTGTCCCACCTGGGGACAATGGCAGTGTCACCATTCCCACTGGGGACACTGTGGTTAGTGGCAGTGCCACTGTCCCCACTGGGGACAATGGCAGTGTCACCATCCCCCTTGGGGACAATGGCAGTGCCACCCTCCCCCGTGGGGACACTGGCAGTGCCACCATCCCCCTTGGGGACAGCTCTGTCACTGGCATTGCCACCATCCCCACTGGGGACAATGGCAGTGCCACCCTCCCCCTTGGGGACAGCTCTCTCAGTGTCACTGTCCCTGCTGGTGGCTCTCCTGGTGCTGGCAGTGCCACTGCACCCCTTGGGGACACTGTGGGACCTGGCAGTGCCACTGTCCCACCTGGGGACAATGGCAGTGCCACCATCCCTGTTGGGGTCAGCTCACCCCGGGCTGGTGACACTGGGGACAAGCCAGACATTGGCAGTGCCACCGTCCCCATTGGGGACATGCCAGCCAGGGTCGGTGACACTAGGGACAGGCTGGGCAGTGGCACTGCCACCCCTGGGGACAGGCTGGGCAGTGGCAGTGCCACCATCCCTGGCAGGGACAGTTCCTCCAGTGGCACTGTTGGGCACAGGCCTGTCACCAGGAGTGCCACCATCCTGGCCAGGGACAGCCCAGCTGGTGGCAGTGTCACTGTCCCTGTCAGGGACAGCTCACCCAGGGGCAGTGGCAGTGTTGGGGACAAGCCAGTCCCTGGCAGTGCCACTGTCCCTGTCACAGACAGCTCATCCCAGGGCAGTGCCACCTCTGGGGACAGGCCTGTCACCAGGAGTGCCACTGTCCCCATCAAGGACAGCCCAGCTGGTGGCAGTGCCACTGTTGGGGACAGACCCGTGACCAGGAGTGCCACCATCCCCATGAGGGACAGGCCAGTCCCTGGCAGTGCCACCGTCCCTGGCAGGGACAGGTCACCCAGGGCCAGTGGCCGTGGGGACAGGTCAGCCAGGGCCAGTGGCAGTGTCCCCATCAGGGACAGGTCACCCAGAGACAGTGGCAGCCCTGGGGACAGGCTGGTGCCTGGCAGTGCCACCGTCCCCGTTAAGGACAGCTCATCCAGTGGCACTGTTGGGGACAGGCCTGTCACCAGGAGTGCCACCATCCTGGCCAGGGACAGCCCAGCTGGTGGCAGTGCCACTGTTGGGGACAGGCCTGTCACCAGGAGTGCCACCATCCTGGCCAGGGACAGCCCAGCTGGTGGCAGTGCCACTGTTGGGGACAGGCCTGTCACCAGGAGTGCCACCATTCCCATCAGGGACAGCCCAGCTGGTGGCAGTGCCACTGCTGGGGACAGACCAGTGACCAGGAGTGCCACCATTCCCATCAGGGACAGCCCAGCTGGTGGCAGTGCCACTGTCCCTGTCAAGGACAGCTCACCCAGGGACGGTGCCACCTCTGGGGACACAGCAGTCCCTGGCAGTGCCACCACCATCTCTGTCACAGACAGCTCATTCCGGGACGGTGGCACTGTTGGGGACAGGCCTGTCACCAGGAGTGCCACCATTCCCATCAGGGACAGCCCAGCTGGTGGCAGTGCCACTGTCCCTGTCATGGAAAAGCCAGTCAGTGACAGTGCCACTACTGGGGACAGGCCTGTCACCAGGAGTGCCACCATTCCCATCAGGGACAGGCCAGTCCCTGGCAGTGCCACCATCCCTGTCACAGACAGCTCATCCCAGGGCAGTGGCACTGTCCCTGTTAAGGACAGCTCCTCCAGTGCCACCTCTGGGGACAAGCCAGTCCCTGGCAGTGCCACTGTCCCTGTCAAGGACAGCTCATCCAGTGGCACCTCTGGGGACAGGCCAGTCTCTGGCAGTGCCACTGTCCCTGTTAAGGACAGCTCATCCCAGGACAGTGGCACTGTTGGGGACAGGCCTGTCACCAGGAGTGCCACTGTCCCCATCAAGGACAGCCCAGCTGGTGGCAGTGCCACCATCCCTGTCAGGGACAGCTCCTCCAGTGGCACTGTTGGGGACAGGCCTGTCACCAGGAGTGCCACTGTCCCCATCAAGGACAGCCCAGCTGGTGGCAGTGCCACTGTCCCTGTCAGGGTCAGCTCCTCCCAGGGCAGTGCCACCACTCAGGACAGGCCTGTCACCAGGAGTGCCACCATTCCCATCGGGGACAGCCCAGCTGGTGGCAGTGGCACCATCCCAGTCAAGGACAGCTCCTCCAGTGGCAGTGCCACATCTGAGCACAGACCAATGACCAGGAGTGCCACTGTCCCCATCAAGGATGGCCCAGCTGGTGGCAGTGCCACTGTCCCTGTCAAGGCCAGCTCACCCAGGGACAGTGCCACCTCTGGGGACAAGCCAGTCCCTGGCAGTGCCACTGTCCCTGTCACAGACAGCTCGCCCAGGGGCAGTGCCACCGTCCCTGTTAAGGACAGCTCATCTCGGGACAGTGCCACCTCTGGGGACAAGCCAGTCCCTGGCAGTGCCACCGTCCCTGTCAAGGACAGCTCATCCAGTGGCACCTCTGGGGACAGGCCAGTCTCTGGCAGTGCCACTGTCCCTGTCAAGGACAGCTCATCCAGGGACAGTGCCACCTCTGGGGACAGGCCAGTCCCTGGCAGTGCCACCTCTGGGGACAGGCCAGTCCCCGGCAGTGCCACCGTCCCTGTCAGGGTCAGCTCCTCCCAGGGCAGTGCCACCACTCAGGACAGGCCTGTCACCAGGAGTGCCACCATTCCCATCGGGGACAGCCCAGCTGGTGGCAGTGGCACCGTCCCTGTCAGGGCCAGTGGCCGTGGGGACAGGTCAGCCAGGGCCAGTGGCAGTGTCCCCATCAGGGACAGGTCACCCAGAGACAGTGGCAGCCCTGGGGACAGGCTGGTGCCTGGCAGTGCCACCGTCCCCATCAGGGACAGCACAGCCAGGGGCACTGCCACCTCTGGGGACAGGCTGGTGCCTGGCAGTGCCACCCTCCCTGTCAGGGACAGCTCCTGCAGGGGCAGTGCCACCTCTGGGCACAGAGGCAGCGCCAGTGTCCCCGTCAGGGACAGCTCAGCCAGGGCCACTGCTGTTGGGGACAGGCCAGGCTGGAGCAGTGCCACCCCTGGGGACAGGAGCAGTGCCACCCCTGGGGACAGAAGCAGTGCCACCCTTGGGGACAGGAGCAGTGCCACCCTTGGGGACAGGAGCAGTGCCACCCCTGGGGACAGAAGCAGTGCCACCCTTGGGGACAGGAGCAGTGCCACCACGAGGGACAGGAGCAGTGCCACCCTTGGGGAGAGGAGCAGTGCCACCCTTGGGGACAGGAACAGTGCCACCCTTGGGGAGAGGAGCAGTGCCACCCCTGGGGACAGGAGCAGTGCCACCCCTGGGGACAGGAGCAGTGCCACCCTTGGGGAGAGGAGCAGTGCCACCCCTGGGGACAGGAGCAGTGCCACCCCTGGGGACAGGAGCAATGCCACCCCTGGGGACAGGAGCAGTGCCACCCCTGGGGACAGGAGCAGTGCCACCCTTGGGGACAGGAGCAGTGCCACCCCTGGGGACAGGAGCAGTGCCACCACCAGGGACAGGAGCAGTGCCACCCTTGGGGACAGGAGCAGTGCCACCACGAGGGACAGGAGCAGTGCCACCCTTGGGGACAGGAGCAGTGCCACCCTTGGGGACAGGAGCAGTGCCACCCCTGGGGACAGGAGCAGTGCCACCCTTGGGGACAGGAGCAGTGCCACCCTTGGGGACAGGAGCAGTGCCACCACGAGGGACAGGAGCAGTGCCACCCTTGGGGACAGGAGCAGTGCCACCACGAGGGACAGGAGCAGTGCCACCCTTGGGGACAGGAGCAATGTCACCACCAGGGACAGGAGCAGTGCCACCCCTGGGGACAGGAGCAGTGCCACCATGAGGGACAGGAGCAGTGCCACCCTTGGGGACAGGAGCAGTGCCACCATGAGGGACAGGAGCAGTGCCACCCTTGGGGACAGGAGCAATGCCACCCTTGGGGACAGGAGCAGTGCCACCACCAGGGACAGGAGCAATGCCACCTCTGGGGACAGGAGCAGTGCCACCACCAGGGACAGGAGCAGTGCCACCCTTGGGGACAGGAGCAGTGCCACCCCTGGGGACAGGAGCAGTGCCACCCTTGGGGACAGGAGCAGTGCCACCACCAGGGACAGGAGCAGTGCCACCCTTGGGGACAGGAGCAGTGCCACCACCAGGGACAGGAGCAGTGCCACCCTTGGGGACAGGAGCAGTGCCACCCTTGGGGACAGGAGCAATGCCACCCCTGGGGACAGGAGCAGTGCCACTACTGGGGACAGGAGCAGTGCCACCACGAGGGACAGGAGCAATGCCACCTCTGGGGACAGGAGCAATGCCACCCCTGGGGACAGGAGCAGTGCCACCCTTGGGGACAGGAGCAGTGCCACCACCAGGACAGGAGCAGTGCCACCCTTGGGGACAGGAGCAGTGCCACCCTTGGGGACAGGAGCAATGCCACCCCTGGGGACAGGAGCAGTGCCACCCTTGGGGACAGGAGCAGTGCCACCCCTGGGGACAGGAGCAGTGCCACCACCAGGGACAGGAGCAATGCCACCCCTGGGGACAGGAGCAGTGCCACCCTTGGGGACAGGAGCAATGCCACCACCAGGGACAGGAGCAGTGCCACCCTTGGGGACAGGAGCAGTGCCACCACCAGGGACAGGAGCAATGCCACCCCTGGGGACAGGAGCAGTGCCACCCTTGGGGACAGGAGCAATGCCACCCCTGGGGACAGGAGCAGTGCCACCCTTGGGGACAGGAGCAGTGCCACCACCAGGGACAGGAGCAGTGCCACCCTTGGGACAGGAGCAGTGCCACCATGAGGGACAGGAGCAGTGCCACCCTTGGGGACAGGAGCAGTGCCACCCCTGGGGACAGGAGCAGTGCCACCACGAGGGACAGGGCAGGCAGTGGCAGTGCCACCCCTGGGGACAGGACAGGCAGTGGCAGTGTCCCCTTCAGGGACAGGTCACCCAGGGCCAGTGGCTCTGGGGACAGGCTGGGCAGTGCCAGCACCAGGGACAGGCTGGGCAGTGGCAGTAGCAGTGGCAGTGTCCTCTTCAGGGACAGGTCACCCAGGCCTGGGTGGCAGTGCCACCCCTGGAGACAGGCTGGGCAGTGTCCCCTTCAGGGACAGGTCACCCAGAGAGAGTGGCACAGGGGTCAGGCCGGGCAGTGGCAGTGGCAGTGCCACCACCTGGGACAGGCCAGTGCCTGGCAGTGTCCCCTTCAGGGACAGGTCACCCAGGGCCTGGTGGCAGTGGGACAGGAGCCGTGGCACCCCTGGGGACAGGCCAGGCAGTGGCAGTGCCGCCATGGCTGTCAGGGACTGGTCCACCCGAGAGAGTGGCACCCCGGGGACAGGCTGGCAGGGGCAGTGCCACCATGAGGGACAGGCTGGTCAGGTCCCCATCAGGGACAGCCACTGTCCCCATCAGGGACAGCTCAGCTGGTGGCAGTGCCACTGTCCTTGTTAAGGACAGGTTACCCCGAGCCAGTGGCACCTCTGGGGACAGGCTGGTCACTGGCAGTGCCACCATCCCTGTCAGGGACAGCTCACCCAGGGCCACTGCTGTTGGGGACAGGTTGGGCAGGGGCAGTGCCACCATGCCCGTTAGGGACAGGTCATCCAGGGCCAGTGGCAGTGCCACCTCCAGGGACATGCCAGGCAGTGGCAGTGTCCCCTTCAGGGACAGGGCAGGCAGTGGCAGTGCCACCATCCCCTTCAGGGACAGGTCACCCAGGGCCAGTGGGGACAGGAGCTGTGGCACCCCTGGGGACAGGCCAGGCAGTGGCACTGTCCCCTTCAGGGACAGGTCACCCCGAGAGAGTGGCACCCCTGGGGACAGGCTGGCAAGTGGCACTGTCCCCTTCAGGGACAGGTCACCCAGAGAGAGTGGCACCCCTGGGGACAGGCTGGGCAGTGGCACTGTCCCCTTCAGGGACAGGTCACCCAGAGAGAGTGGCACCCCTGGGGACAGGCTGGGCAGTGGCAGTGCCACCATGGCTGTCAGGGACAGGACACCCCGGGCCAGTGGCAGTGGGGTGAGGCTGGTCAGGGACAGTGCCAGTGTCCCCATTAGGGACAGTGCCAGTGTCCCCATCAGGGACAGGCCACCCAGGGCCACCCATACTGGGGACAGGCTGGGCAGGAGCAGTGCCACTGTCCCTGTCAGGGACATGCCAGTCTCTGGAAGTGCCACTGTCACTGTTGGAGACAGGCTGGGCAGTGACAGTGGCACCATTGGGGACAGACTGGTCAGTGATGGTGGCACCATTGGGGACAGACTGGTCAGTGATGGTGGCACTGCTGGGGACAGGCTGGGCACTGACAGTGGCACAGTTGGGGACAGGCTGGTCAGTGATGGTGGCACTGCTGGGGACAGGCTGGGCACTGACAGTGGCACAGTTGGGGACAGACTGGTCAGTGATGGTGGCACTGCTGGGGACAGGCTGGGCACTGACAGTGGCACCGTTGGGGACAGACTGGTCAGTGACGGTGACACCGTTGGGGACACACTGGGCACTGACAGTGGCACTGCTCCTGCCAGGTCCTGCCCCTCCAGGGACAGTGGCACTCCTGGGGACAGGCTGGCCACTGGCAGTGCCACCATCCCCATCAGGGACAGCCCCTTCTGGGGCAGTGGCCCCTCTGGGGACAGCGCCGTGGCTGGCAGTGCCACTGTGCCCATCAGGGACTGCCCGTCCAGGGGCACTGCCACCGTCGTGGACGCGCTGGTGGCTCTCAGTGGCACCGTGATGGACACGAGGATCCTGGGCAGTGTCACCGTGCCCGTCAGGGCCAGCCTGTCCAGGGGCACTGCCACCATCGTGGACACGCCCGTGTTCGTCAGCGCCACCGTCCTCGTTGGTGACTCCATCCCCAGGGTCACGGCCACCATCGTGGAGTCGAGGGTGCCCGGCCATGCCACCTGCCCCCTCGGGGACACGCTGGGCTGTGGCAGTGCCACCATCAGCGACAGGGAGTGCCCATCCAGGGGCAGTGACACTGTGCCAAGGGGGGACTGGTCAGGAGGGGACAGTGCCACCGTGCCAAGAGGGGACTGGGCAGGCAGGGACAGTGCCACCGTCACTGACAGGGACAGTGCCACCGTGTCTGACAGGGACAGGTCTGGCAGGGACAGTGCCACCGTGTCTGACAGGGAGTGCCCATCCAGGGGCAGTGACACTGTGCCAAGGGGGGATTGGTCAGGAGGGGACAGTGCCACCGTGCCAAGAGGGGACTGGGCAGGCAGGGACAGTGCCACCGTCACTGACAGGGACAGTGCCACCGTGTCTGACAGGGACAGTGCCACCATCAGCGACAGGGAGTGCCCATCCAGGGGCAGTGACACTGTCCCCCGTGGGGATTGGTCAGGAGGGGACAGTGCCACCATCCCTCGAGGGGATTGGGCAGGCAGGGACTGTGCCACCGTCACTGACAGGGACAGTGCCACCGTGTCTGACAGGGACAGTGCCACCATCACCGACAGGGAGTGCCCATCCAGGGACAGTGACACTGTGCCAAGAGAGGACTGGGCAGGCAGGGACAGTGCCACCGTGTCTGACAGGGAGTGCCCAGGCAGGGACAGTGCCACCGTGTCTGACAGGGGCAGGTCTGGCAGGGACAGTGCCACCATGACCGACAGGGAGTGCCCATCCAGGGGCAGTGCCACCGTGGGGGACAGGGACAGTGCCACTGTCCCTCGAGGGGATTGGGCAGGCAGGGACAGTGCCACCATCACCGACAGACGGTGCCCATCCAGGGGCAGTGCCACCATCCCTGACAGGGACAGGGAGTGGTCAGGTAGGGACAATGGCACCATCACCGACAGGGAGTGCCCATCCAGGGGCAGTGCCACCATCCCTGACAGGGACAGGTCGGGCAGGGCCAGTGCCACTGTCCCCATCAGAGAGTGCCCATCCAGGGGCAGTGCCACCATCCCTGACAGGGACAGGTCGGGCAGGGCCAGTGCCACTGTCCCCATCAGAGAGTGCCCATCCAGGGGCAGTGCCACCATCCCTGACAGGGACAGGTCGGGCAGGGCCAGTGCCACTGTCCCCATCAGAGAGTGCCCATCCAGGGGCAGTGCCACCGTGTCTGATAGAGAGTGGTCAGGCAGGGACAGTGCCACCGTCCCTGACAGGGACAGGTCGGGCAGGGACAGTGGCACTGTCACCGACAGGGACTGGTCAGGCAGGGACAGTGCCACCATCCCTGACAGGGTCTGGGCAGGCAGGGACAGTGCCACCGTCCCTGACAGGGACTGGTCAAGCAGGGACAGTGCCACTGTGTCTGAAAGGGACTGCCCATCCAGGGGCAGTGCCACCGTGAGGGGCAGGGAGTGGCCAGGCAGGGACAGTGGCACTGTCCCCATCAGAGAATGCCCAGGCAGGGGCAGTGCCACCGTGTCTGATAGAGAGTGGCCAGGCAGGGACAGTGCCACTGTCCCTCGTGGGGACTGGCGAAGCAGGGACAGTGCCACCATCCCTGACAGGGTCTGGGCAGGCAGGGACAGTGGCACCGTGTCTGATAGGGAGTGCTCATCCAGGGACAGTGCCACCAACCGTGACAGGGAGTGGCCAGGCAGGGGCAGTGCCACCATCACCGACAGAGACTGGTCAGGCAGGGACAGGGCCACCATCCCTGACAGAGAGTGCCCATCCAGGGACAGTGCCACCACCCCTGACAGGGTCTGGTCAGACAGGGACAGTGCCACCGTCCCTCGTGGGGACTGGCGAGGCAGGGACAGTGCCACCATCCCTGACAGGGAGTGCCCATCCAGGGGCACTCATGTCCCTCATAGGGACTGGTCTGGCAGGGACAGTGCCACTGTCCCTCGAGGGGATTGGGTGGGCAGGGACAGTGCCAGCATCACTGACAGGGAGTGCCCATCCAGGGGCAGTGCCACCATCCCTGACAGGAAGTGGTCAGGCAGGGACGGTGCCACTGTCCCCATCAGAGAGTGCCCATCCAGGGACAGTGCCACCATCTCTGACAGGGAGTGCCCATCCAGGAGTGGTGCCACTGTCCCCGACAGGGTCTGGCCAGGCAGGGACAGTGCCACCGTGGGGGACAGGGAGTGGTCAGGCAGGGACAGTGCCACCATCGGTGACAGAGAGTGCCCATCCAGGAGCAGTGCCACTGTGTCTGATAGGGAGTGGTTGGACAGGGACAGTGCCACCGTACCTCGAGGGGACTGGGCAGGCAGGGACAGTGCCACTGTCCCCGACAGGGACAGGTCGGGCAGGGGCAGTGCCACCGTCCCTGACAGGGACAGGTCGGGCAGGGGCAGTGCCACCGTCCCTGACAGGGTCTGGTCAAGCAGGGACAGTGGCACTGTCACCGACAGGGACTGGTCAAGCAGGGACAGTGCCACCGTCCCTGACAGGGTCTGGTCAAGCAGGGACAGTGGCACTGTCACCGACAGGGTCTGGTCAAGCAGGGACAGTGCCACCGTCCCTGACAGGGTCTGGTCAAGCAGGGACAGTGCCACCGTCCCTGACAGGGTCTGGTCAAGCAGGGACAGTGCCACTGTGTCTGAAAGGGACTGCCCATCCAGGGGCAGTGCCACCGTGAGGGGCAGGGAGTGGCCAGGCAGGGACAGTGGCACTGTCCCCATCAGAGAGTGCCCAGGCAGGGGCAGTGCCACCGTGTCTGATAGAGAGTGGCCAGGCAGGGACAGTGCCACTGTCCCCGACAGGGACAGGTCGGGCAGGGACAGTGCCACCGTGTCTGACAGGGTCTGGCGAGGCAGGGACAGTGGCACTGTCACCGACAGGGACTGGTCAGGTAGGGACAGTGACACTGTACCCGACAGGGACTGGTCAGGCAGGGACAGTGCCACCATCACTGACAGGGAGTGGTCAGGCAGGGATAGTGACACTGTCCCCGACAGGGACTGGTCAGGCAGGGACAGTGCCACTGTCCCTCGTGGGGACTGGCGAGACAGGGACGGTGCCACCATCCCTGACAGGGACTGGTCAGGCAGGGACAGCGCCACCATCCCTGACAGGGAGTGGCCAGGCAGGAGCAGTGTCCCCATCAGAGAGTGCCCATCCAGGGGCAGTGCCACCGCTGGGGACAGACCTGGCAGTGCCACCATGGTGGACAGACCTGTCAGTGCCACCGCTGGGGACAGACCTGGCAGTGCCACCATGGTGGACAGACCTGTCAGTGTCCCCACGGTGGACAGACCTGGCAGTGTCCCACGGTGGACAGGCCTGGCAGTGTCCCCGTGCCCCCGCGGCCCCCCACGCCCGCCCGGCTCAGCGTGATCAGGGACGGCCGGACGGGCACCCGGGTGCCCCTGGAGGCGCTGGCAGCGCGGGGACACAGCAGGGACCGGGGACACGCCAGGGTGGGCACCGCCACCGGGCCACCTGCGTCAGCCCAGTAAAAACCAGTGACTCCAGTGCGGCTGTGGTGTCTGGGAGCGGCGAGTGGGGACATGGGAACTGCGAGGGGGGCATTGGAACTGGGAGGGGACATGGGAACTGGGAGGGGACACTGGAACTGGGAGGGGGACATGGGAACTGGGAGGGGGGCATGGGAACTGGGAGGGGACATGGGAACTGGGAGGGGGGCATGGGAACTGGGAGGGGACATGGGAACTGGGAGGGGACATGGGAACTGGGAGGGGGGCATGGGAACTGGGAAGGGGACATTGGAATTGGGAAGGGGACATCGGAACTGGGAGGGGACATGGGAACTGGGAGGGGACATTGGAACTGGGAGGGGGACATCGAAACTGGGAGGGGACATCGGAACTGGGAGGGGGACATGGGAACTGGGAGGGGGACACGGGGAGTGGATACAGGGAGTGGGAGGGGACATTGGAACTGGGAGAGGGATACGGGGAGTGGGAGGGGGCACTGGAAGTGTGACGGGGACATCGGAACTGGGAGGGGGACACGGCGCAGTGGAAGAGGACACGCACAAGGGCGGGCACAACCCGTGCCACCCTCCCGGGCTGCTGACAGCCACACCCGAGGCGACTTTCCGCCCAGAATCGCCGATTTTCCGCCCAGAATCGCCGACTTTCCGCGAGAATCGCCGACTTTCCCGCCCAGAATCGCCGACTTTCCGCCGAATCGCCGACTTTCCGCCAAATCGCCGACTTTCCGCTCATAATCGCCGACTTTCCGCCCAGAATCGCCGATTTTCCGCCCAAAATCGCCGATTTTCCACCCAAAATCGCCGACTTTCCTCAAACCCGCGGGGGCGCGTTCCGTATCGAGACCACGCCCCTTTTACCATATATGCACACAAATCACGCCCTCTTCCGCGTCCGTTACATCTAACCACGCCCACCCCAGCATAAACCCCACCCCTTTATTTCGGCGCGTAGACCACGCCCACCACAACATTAACACACAATCCACGCCCTCACCTCC
This sequence comes from Sitta carolinensis, assembly GCA_032173965.1. Lineage (NCBI taxonomy): Eukaryota > Metazoa > Chordata > Aves > Passeriformes > Sittidae > Sitta > Sitta carolinensis. The sequence goes on from CM063305.1 coordinate 299,243, forward strand.
ATATAAGTACAAAACCACGCCCGCACCGCTCATTTCAATAGCAGTCCCCGCCCCTTTCTCCGCGCCGCCGGCCCGCCAGGCGGCGCTGTGGCCGCGCCTCAGCCCCCGTGAGGCGGCGCCGGGCCGGGCCTGGGCAGGCACCGACCGGCCCCGCTCCGCCGCTTCCCCCCGGCGGCTCCTCCGCCGCTCCCGCTCCTCCACCGAGCCCTCCGCTCCTTTCCCCGGTGCCCCGCTGCTCCCTCGCTCCCCGCCGAGGTGAGCCCGGCCCGGCCGAACCTTCTCCCGCCGCCTCCGCGGCCTCCTCCTCTTCCTCCTCCATTACCGCCCCCCCCCTCCCCTCAGCGCGCTCCCTCAGCTGCGGGGCCGGCCTCGCCTCCTTTATTATTTATTTTTTTTTTCTCCTTTATTTTTCTCCTCCTGCTTTTCTCCGCGGAGCAGCAGGAGCTCGGCTTTTTGTTGTTGTTTTTTTTTTGGTTGGCGGAGGGTTTGGATGGTGATTTTAGGGGTTTTTTCCCCTCAGCAGCCGCCGGTGCCCGGGATGAGCCGCCCGCGCCGGCCGCAGGGCCGGGCTCGCCGAGCGGAGCCTCGCGGGATGGGATCGCTCCAGGTACTTTTCCTCCTTTTTTTATTTCATTTAATTTAATATTTTTTTCAAGGAATTTAACTCCCAAAAAAAGTGGCGCAATTCGCCTTCCCACAGCCTTTTCCAGCCGCTTTTCCTCCGGAGGATTTGCCAACATTTTCTCTCCCCCCTTTCCCCTCCCTCCTCCTCCCGGGGCCATCTGGTGCCTGTGGGAGCTTTGGAATTACCAAAAATCCCTTCTTAAATTCCATGGATTACGTAAAGTTGAGCTTGGCCAGGGTCACTCATCCCCTCGGGAATGTTTTCCCCGGAAAAACTTGCGGCTGGAGTTGGGGGGAAGTTGAAGAATGAGAAATAATTGCGTTTAATCCCTTCTTCCCTTTTATTCCCGTAATCCGGGAGAGGGTGGAAAAAGATTTTTCCAGGTTTTTTTTTTTTTTTTTTTTTTTTTTTTTTTCCCGGTGCTGAGTTTTTTGAGGTTTTGGATGTGGATGCCATGGATTTGCTGCTGGAAACAGTCCCTGATTTCTTCCTTGGAATTCGGAGTGGGATTTCTGCTCCTGAAATTCCGGCTGAGATTTCTCCTCCTGGCAATCCTGGGTTGCTCCAGGAATTCCTGAATAATTTTGGCTTCAGGAATTCCTGGATGATCCTTGCTCCTGAAATTCTGGGTGATTTCTGCTCCAGGAATTCCTGGAGAATTCCTGGGTAATTTCTGGGTGATTTTCTCCTCCTGGAATTCCGGGGGGGGAATTTCTGCTCTTGGAGTTTCTGGATAATTTCTGGGTGGTTTTCTCCTCCTGGAATTCCGGGTGATCCCTGCTCCAGATTTCCTGGATAATTTATGATCCCACAGTTCAAGGTCCAAGTTTGGATCAGCCCAGGAGCTGCCCTTGGGATCCAGATGGGAATGTGAATTCCTGATTTTTTTCCTGATTTTTTTTTTTCCCAGTTTATTTCCCAACCTTTGGGAAAAAAACCCCAAACTTGGAAAACCTCAAAAACTGGGAATTTGTATATGGAATGTCATCCATGAGAGGAGGGAATTCCAGGATTGCTCCAGGTTTTGGAATTTGTGGGATTTTTGGGAAAAGGGAAAAAAAACTTTGGATGGTTTTTTTTTTTTTGGGATGAGCTGAAATCTTTAGGAAGGGAGGAAATCCTTGGAATTTTTGGGTCAGAGCCACGATTTGAGATTGGAATAGAAGAGGAAAATCTGGGATATGTGGAAAAACAGGGATGGGAATTGTGGGAAAGTGTGGGAATCCCAAATTTCCACCCCCATTTTTGGGGGATTCCTTGAAAAATGGAAAAAATCAGGAATTTTTTTCCGGTTCTCACGGGGTTTTTTTGGGATCTAGGAGCCACAAAAAATTTCAGGAATGTGGGATTTGGAGTGCTGGGAATGGAGCAAAACTCTGACTCTGGTCAGGATTTGGGCATCTGGGATTTTTTGGAAAAAATGGGAAAAAAAGAGGAAAAAAAAGAGGAAAAATGAGGAAAAAAAAGAGGAAAAGTGGGACCTGGGAGGTGACCTTGGTTTTATTTACTTGGAATATTTAAGGAGCATTTTGGGAATTGGAAAAATAAAGGGATAAGCAAATCCTTAAATTAATAAGGAAAAATCTGAAATGAACAGGGAAAAATCCTGAATTAGCACGGAAAAAATTCACATCATCCATCAGGTGTATCCTGGGTTTCTCCTCTTGAATCCCATCCCTTATCCCAATTTTTTCCCAGTTTAATCCCTTTTTTTTTTTCCTATTTAATCCAAATATTTTCCCAATTTAATGCAATGACTTTCCCAGTTTAGTCCAAAATTTCCCCCCAATTTTTTCCCAACTCTTCCCCAGTTTAATCCAAATTTTCCCCCAATTTCATCCCAATTTCCCCCCAATTTTTTCCCAGTTTTCTCTCAATTTCCCCCCAATTTAATCCAATTTTTTCCCAACTCTTCCCCAATTTAATCCCAGCTCTCCCCCAATTTTTTCCCAACACTCCCCCAATTTCTTCCCAATTTCCCCCCAACATTCCCCCAATTTAATCCCGATTTTTTCCCAATACTCCCCCAATTTCCCCCAGTTTTTCCCAGTTTTCTCTCAATTTCCCCCCAATTTTCCCCCAATTTAACCCCAAATTTTCCCCAATTTTCCCCAACTCTCCCCCAATTTTTTCTCAATTTTCCCCCAATTTAACCCCAAATTTCCCCAACTCTCCCCCAATTTTTTCCCAATTCCTCCCAATTCAACTCCAAATTTCCCCCCATTTAACCCCAAATTTTCCCCAATTTTCCCCAACTTTCCCCCAATTTTTTTCCCAATTCAACCCCAAATTTCCCCCGGTTTAACCCCAACTTCCCCCCAACTTCCCCCCAACTTTTCCCCAACATCCCCCCAATTTAACCCCAAATTTCCCCAACTCTCCCCCAATTTTTTCCCAATTCAACCCCAAATTTCCCCCAATTTCCCCCAACTCTCCCCCAATTTTTTCCCAATTTCCCCCCAATTTAACCCAAAATTTTCCCCCAATTTTCCCCAACTCTCCCCCAGTTTTTTCCCCACTTCCCCCCAATTACCCCCCAATTTAACCCCAAATTTCCCCCCTTTTTACCCCAACTTCTCCCCAACTTCCCCCCAACTTCTCCCCAAATTTCCCCTGGTTTAACCCCAACTCTCCCCCAATTTTCCCCCAAGTCCCACCCCAACATCCCCCCAATTTCCTCCCAATTTTCCCCCAATTTAACCCCAATTTCCCCCAACTCTCCCCCAACTTCCCCCCAACTTCTCCCCAGATTTCCCCTGGTTTAACCCCAACTCTCCCCCAATTTTCCCCCAACTCCCCCCAACGTTCCCCCCAATTTCCCCCCAACTTCCCCTCAAATTTCCCCCAACTCTCCCCCAACTTCCCCTCAAATCTCCCCCAATTCCCCCCAACTCCCCCCCAACATTCCCCCAATTTCCTCCCGATTTTCCCCCCAATTTAACCCCAAATTTCCCCCAATTTTCCCCATTCCCCCCCAATTTTTTCTCAATTTCCCCCCAATTCAACCCCAAATTTCCCCTCAACTTCCCCCCAAATTTCCCCCCAATTCAACCCCAAATTTCCCCCAATTTCCCCCAACTCTCCCCCAATTTTCCCCAACTCTCCCCCAACTTCCCCCCAACTTCCCCCCAACTTCCCCCAACATCCCCCAACATCCCCCCAATTTTACCCCAATTTTACCCCAAATTTCCCTTTTAACCCCAACTCTCCCCCAATTTTTTCTCAATTTCCCCCCAACTTCCCCCCAAATTTTCCCCCAATTTCCCCCAACTCTCCCCCAATTTTTTCTCAACTTCCCCCCAACTTCCCCCCAACTTCCCCCCAATTTCCCCCCAACTCCCCCCCAACATCCCCCCAACTTCCCCCCAATTTTACCCCAAATTTCCCCCTTTTAACCCCAACTCTCCCCCAATTTTTTCTCAATATCCCCCCAACTCCCCCCCAACATCCCCCCAATTTCCTCCCGATTTTCCCCCCAACTTCCCCCCAAATTTCCCCCAACTCTCCCCCAACTTCCCCCCAACTTCCCCCCAATTCCCCCCCAACATCCCCCCAACTTCCCCCCAATTTTACCCCAAATTTCCCCCTTTTAACCCCAACTCTCCCCCAATTTTTTCTCAATTTCCCCCCAACATTCCCCCAATTTCCTCCCGATTTTTCCCCCAATTTCCCCCAACTCCCCCCCCCCAACACCCCCCCAACATCCCCCCAATTTCCCCCCAATCTAACCCCCAATTTCCCCCCCAGCTCTGAGCCCCCCTCGTCCCCCATGGGCGACTCCCCTCCGGCAGCGGCGCCCGGCCCGGCCGGCGGCGCCCTCAGCGTCATCACCGAGGGCGTGGGCGAGCTCATCGACGCCGAGGTGGCCAAAAAAGCCTGCGAGGAAGTCCTGGAGAAAGTCAAACAACTCCACCATCCCACCAACATTCCCAACGGCGAGCCCTGCCCCATCCGCTGCCTGGACGACCCGCCCTCCTCCCGCATCCGCGAGGAAGAGGAGGAAAACTCGTCGGCGCGGCGGACGGCGCGGAAACGCCAGAACCAAGCCAAGCAGTCGTGGCTGCTTCGCCTCTTCGAGTCCAAACTCTTCGACATCTCCATGGCCATCTCCTACTTGTACAACTCCAAGGAGCCCGGCGTGCAGGCTTACATCGGGAACCGCCTCTTCTGCTTCCGCGACGACGAGGTGGATTTCTACCTCCCGCAGCTCCTCAACATGTACATCCACATGGATGAGGACGTGGGCGATGCCATCAAGCCCTACATCGTGCACCGGTGTCGCCAGAGCATCGATTTCTCCCTGCGCTGCGCTCTCCTGCTGGGAGCTTACTCCTCGGATATGCACATCTCCACCCAGCGGCATTCCCGCGGCACCAAGCTGCGCCGGCTGATCCTTTCCGACGAGCTGAAGCCGGCGGGCAGGAGGAGGGAGCTGGCAGGAGCCGTGCCCGCGGCGGACACGGGTTGTCTCCGTCCAAAAGGACTCACCAGAGGTCCAAGTCGGACGCCACGGTGTCCGTCAGCCTCAGCAGCAACTTGAAGCGCACGGCCAGCAATCCCAAGGTGGAGAGCGAGGAGGAGGTAAAAACGGTGGGAGGGAGGGTTGGGATTCAAGGATGTGGTTGTGCCTTGGGATTCATCCAGAGCTCTTCAAGAGTCATGGTTGTTCCTTGGGATTCATCCAAGAGTTCGTCTGGGATTGGGGTTGGGCTCCAAGGTTATGGTTGTGCCTTGGATTCATCCAGAGCTCTTCAAGAGTCATGGTTGTTCCTTGGGATTCATCCCAGAGTTCGTCTGGGATTGGGGTTGGGCTCCAAGGATGTCGTTGTGCCTTGGGATTCATCCCAGAGCTCTTCAAGAGTCATGGTTGTTCCTTGGGATTCATCCCAGAGTTCGTCTGGGATTGGGGTTGGGCTCCAAGGATGTCGTTGTGCCTTGGGATTCATCCCAGAGCTCTTCAAGAGTCATGGTTGTTCCTTGGGATTCATCCAAGAGTTCGTCTGGGATTGGGGTTGGGCTCCATGGCTCAGAGAACTGGGAAAATCCCATGGTTGTTCCTTGGGATTGATCCCAGAGCTCCTCCAGGGTCAAGGTTGTTCCTTGGGATTCATCCCAGAGCTCCTCCAGGGTCAAGGTTGGCTCCAAGGATGTGGTTGTGCCTTGGGATTCATCCAGAGTTCTTCTGGGATTGGGTTGGGCTCCAAGGATGTGGTTGTGCCTTGGATTGATCCAGAGCTCCTCCAAGGTCAAGGTTGTTCCTTGGGATTGATCCCAGAGCTCCTCCAAGGTCAAGGTTGGGCTCCAAGGATCTGGCTGTGCCTTGGGATTCATTCCAGAGCTCTTCAAGAGTCAGGTTGTTCCTTGGGATTCATCCCAGAGTTCGTCTGGGATTGGGTTGGGCTCCAAGGATGTGGTTGTGCCTTGGGATTCATCCCAGAGCTCTTCTGGGATTTGAGTTCTGCTCCAAGGCTCAGAGAACTGGGAAAATCCTGTGGTTGTTCCTTGGGATTGATCCCAGAGCTCCTCCAGGGTCAAGGTTGGGCTCCAAGGATGTGGTTGTTCCTTGGGATTCATCCCAGAGCTCCTCCATGGTTGAGGTTCTGATCCAAGGCTCAGGGAACTGGGAAAATCCCGTGGTTGTTCCTTGGGATTGATCCCAAAGTTCTTCTGGGATTGGGGCTCTGCTCCAAGGGCTGACCAGCATTCCCAAGTTGGAGGGAAAGTTTGGGATGTTCCAGAGGGAATTTTGTGGGGTTGTGATCCAGGGATTGGTGTGGTGGGAAAATCCCGTGGTCTTGTCTTGGGATTCATCCCAGAAATCCTTTGGGGTCATGGTTGGGAATGGTTTGGAATGACTGGGAATGTCTGGGAATGGTTGGGAATGGTTTGGAATGGTTGGGAATGTCTGGGAATGATTTGGGAATGACTGGGAATGGTTTGGAATGGTTTGAATCTCTGGGAATGGTTGGGAATTACTGGAATAATTTGGAATGACTTGGAATGGTTGGGAATGGTTTGGAATGATTGGGAATGACTGGGAATGGTTGGGAATTCCCAGGAATTCCTGGGAAATGGATCAGAAATCCAAGCTTTGATCCTGCTGGGAATTCCTTGGAAGGAGCCAAGGATTGTTCCAAACTCTGGGATAAGGATGGGAGGAAGGATTGGGAAAGAATTTTCCAGGCTGGAAAAACCGGGATCAAAAAACCCTGGAAAAATCCGGGCCGTTCCCGCCAGGATGAATTTTTAATATGGAAAAGGAGGAGGTGGAAACCGGAGCTTTTCCATAAATTATGGATGAGGAAAATCCTGGAAAGGATCCAGAAAAAGCTGGGAAAGCACAAAAACCAGGGAGACTCCAGCCCTGGATCCCAAATATCCCTCAAAAATCCCAGAATTCTTGGAAGTGCTGGGTGTTCTTCCCTCCAGAATCCAGGAATTCCTTGGGAAAAAAATGGGAAAATTGGTGGGAAATGATCCCAAAATTCATCAGGGGAGGGAAAATTTGGGATGATTTTCCTTCCCTGATGAATTCTGGGAATGAATTCCCACCAATTTTCCCTCCAGCTGGGATCCAGACCTGGTTGTCTCTTTTTTTTTGGGAATTTCAGCCCCCAAATTCCCGTTTTTTTTCAGGAAGAAAATCCTGGCTTGATGGCCTCTGGAATTTCAGGATATTTGGGATGGGAATCCCTTGGGATGGAGCTTGGAGGGAAGTGTGGGAATGGCAGGAAAACTTGGGATAAACCAGGAATTTCTCCCTGATAAAAACATCCTCAAAAATTGGGATTTTGGAGGGAATTTTCGGGATCCTTTCCATGGGATTCTCTTGATGTGCTGAAATTCGGGATAAACTGGAATCCAGGGAAAGGAAAAAAAACGTGGATTTGATGATGGAAAAGGTCAGAAATCCAAGGAATTCAGAGCTGGATCCTTCCAGGCTGGGAGAATGAATCCCAGAGAGGAAAAAAAAATCTGGGAAAATCCCGGGAATTTGCTCCACTTTGATCCTACCCCGCTCGAGATCCACGGAATTTTCCCTCTGGGAATTTTCCCAGGAAAAATCCACGGGAATTCCAAGGGGATGGGATAAAAAAAAAAATCCAGAAAAAAACCTTGGGAATTGCTGGAAGTGATGGAGCTAAACTTTGCTTTTTCTCCCCCTTTCTTCCCTTCTCCTTCCTCTCTTTCCACCGGGAAAAAATTCCCAAAAAAACTGCCCCAAATCCCCTTTTTTTTTCCCTGCTTTTCCCAGGAATTCTCCTCGAGTACGGAAAGCCTGGATAAATCCCTGGCTCCCGTAAGTTCCAATCCCATTTTCCAGAGGTTCCCTCTTCCCACTGCAGCATTTCCTCAATTTCCACCCCTCTGGAATTTCCCAGCATTCCCTTAAATATTCCCAAAATTCCACAAAAAAAAAATAAAATTCCAGCACCTCGGAGTGGGAATTCCGGAAAAATTTCGTTCCAGTTGGGAGAAAATCAAGGAAAATCCCATTTTTCCCACTTGGGAATGAGGAAATTCCCACCAAAAATCCCTCTGGGAATGAGGAAATTCCCACTTTTCCTGCTTTTCCTACTTTTCCATTACAGGTGGAAGAGGAAATGCTGTTTTCCCTTGGAATTTGGCTCCCAAAATTCTCAGCCAGATTAATTTGCTTATTTTTTTTTTTTTCCATTTTTTTTCCTGCCAATCATTCCTTGATTTATTTTAATTCCTTCTTTTTTTTTTCCCATGAAAATTCCAATCAAATCCCAGCGTTTTCCCTGATTTTTCTCTCCGGAATGAGCCCCCCCCACCTCCTTTTTCCTGGTTTTTAAGTTTTTTTGGGATCTTTCCCTCTTTTCCTGCCAGGATTCCCAGTGGGAATGTGTAGTCCATGATTTCCTCCAGCATTGGGATTTTTTGGGAAGATTTCCATGATTTTTTTTTTAGTTTTTTTTTCTGGGAATTCCTGGTTTCCAACCCAGCTGGGAATTCCCAGGGTCGTTCCCCAGTCCTGGATTTGGGAATTTTGTCGGGATTTGATCCCAAATTTCGGGCTCTTCCTAAATCCTGCTGGTTTTTAGGGATAATGGGATGCTTGGGATGAGCTCCAAGCCCTGAATTCCCACCAAAATTCCAGGAATTCCTTGATTCCCACCCATTCCTGCTCCTCCCAGCCCAGCCAACAGCTCCTCTCCAGTTTTTTTTTTCTTTTGGGAATTGATGGAAAACAGGGATAATTCCTCATTCCCTCTGGAATGTTCTGCTGGAATGGCTGAAGGATCCTTGGGAATGCTGGGATGAGGAATGGGAAGAAGAGGAGAATTCCTGATGGAATCGCCCTTTGGAATGGGATGAGGAGGAAAATTCCCTCTGGAATGGGAGGAAGAAAAAATTCCCTTTGGAATGGGAAGAAGAGAAAAAATTCCCTCTGGAATTTCCCTTTGGAATGGGATGAAGAGGAAAACTCTCAATGGAATGGGAAGAAGAGGAAAAATTCCCTCTGGAATTTCCCTTTGGAATGGGATGAAGAGGAATTTTCCCTCTGGAATTTCCCTTTGGAATGGGAGGAAGAGGAATTTTCCCTCTGGAATGGGATGGAATTTCCCAGCCCCTCTGGCTGGAAGATCCAAGATTTCCAAGTTTCCCACCGGACCCAGAATTCCAGAGGCTCCAAGCAGCTCCTGGAATATTCCCAAGGTTGGGAGAAGATCCTTGGGAAGCCTTCTGGGATGTCTGGAAAATCCAGGAATTCCAAACTCCCCTGGATCGAGGCAGGGCTGATCCCGAGGGATCCCTGGATTGATCCCAAAATTCCCAAATTCTTCTGGGAGAAGCATTTCCTGGAATTCCGAGGCGACAACATCCGCGGAAAACCTGGATGGGAGGAGCAGGAATATCAGACCCACCAGAATTCCATGGAAAAAGCAGGAAGCATCCCTGGCACCTCCCAGTTTTACAGGAATGGGATTCAATCCCTGGAGAGCTGAAGGAATTTTTGGGATCCAGCTGGGATCAGGAACCTCTGGAATATTTCTCCCAGTGAGGGCAGGGAAGCCGAGCGTTATCCCGGAATTCCTGAGGGAATTTTTGGACGTGGACTACAAATCCAACGGATTCCCAGGCGGGAATTCTCAGCCTGATCCTTCTTTCCCTGATTTTTCCTGATCTTTTCCTTTTTGCTCCGTGATATTCCCGATTTTTCTGGCGTTTTCCGTTGCTTCCCTTCTTCCATGCATGCGCCTTTTCCTGAAAATCAGCCCTTGGTCATTCCCGATTTTTTGGGAATGTGGAGTGGAAAATTTGGGATCGATGCATCCAAAGGGGAAATCCCCAAACCCCTGTGGGGATTCTTGGGTTGGGACACGGGGGTGGAGAATCCCGAATTTCAGGGATCTGGATAATCCCAAATGCTGGGAATCCAGGTTCTCCCAAATCTTGGGAATCTGGAGGGTGATCCAGAGGGATGGGAGTGAGGATCCTCCCAAATCCTGGGAATGTGGGTCCTCCCAAATCCTGGGAATGTGGAGGGCTGGGAGTGAGGATCCTCCCAAATCCCAGGGATCCAGATAATCCCAAATCCTGGGAATCTGGACACACCCAGATTCCAGGGATCCAGATAATCCCAAATTCTGGGAATGTGGGTCCTCCCAAATCCTGGGAATCTGGAGGGCTGGGAGCGAGGATCCTCCCAAATCCTGGGAATCTGGATCCTCCCAAATCCCAGGAATCTGGATCCTCCCAAATCCCAGGAATCCAGCAGGATGGGGAGATCCTGCTGGGAACATCAGCTCTGGAATTCCTGTGGGGGGAGGAAAAACTGCTGGGATCCCAGAGTGGGGAAAGGGAAAAGTGGGAAAAGGGAAGGGTGGGAAAAGGAAAGGCAGGAATTTGATCCCACTGAAAACCACTGACAGCAGCTCCATTTTCCTGCATTTTCTCCCAACTTTTTCCTCCGGATCCTGTCCCTCTCCCAGCTGGCCCGGCTGGCTCCGGAGTGGGAAAAGCAGGAAAAGGGAAGAGGGAAAAGCAGGAAAGGGGAAAGAGAAGAGGGAGGAAAATGGGAGAGGGAGGAAAAGTGAGGAGGGAAAAGCTGGGAAAGGGAAGAGCAGGAAAAGGGAAAAGCAGGAAAAGGGGTCAGGGAAGAAAAGAGGAGAGGGAAGATCAGGGAGAAGATCAGGAAATCGCTCCCACTAAAAACCCACGAACATCACCTCAATTTTCTCAATTTTCCTCCTGTTTTTCCCACTTTTCCCCTCAAATCCTGGCCGTGTCCCAGCCGGCCCGGTTGGCTCCGGAGCAGGAGTTCATCAAGTCCCTGATGGCCATCGGGAAGAGCAGGAAAAGGGAAGAGCAGGAAAAAGGGTCAGGAAAGAAAGGGAAGAGGGAAGATCAGGGACAAGGAAAGATCAGGGAGAAGATGAGGAAATTGCTCCCACAAAAAACCCATGAGCATCACCTCAATTTTCCTCCTGTTTTTCCCACCTTTCCCGTGTCCCAGCCGGCCCGGCTGGCTCCGGAGCTGGAGTTCATCAGGTCCTTGATGGCCATCGGGAAGAGCAGGAAAAGGGAAGATGAGGAAAAAGGAAAAGCAGGACAAGAAGGAAAAGGGAAGAGCAGGAAAAGGGAAAAGCAGGAAAAGGGGTCAAGGAAGAAAAGGGAAGAGGGAAGATCAGGGAGAAAGAAAGATCAGGAAATCACTCCCACTAAAAATCACAATCTTCATCATCATCTCATCACCTCAATTTTCCTCCTGTTTTTCCCACCTTTCCCGTGTCCCAGCCGGCCCGGCTGGCTCCGGAGCGGGAGTTCATCAAGTCCCTGATGGCCATCGGGAAGAGCAGGAAAAGGGAAGAGGGAAAAGCTGGGAAAGGGAAGAGAATGAAAAGGAAAAGCAGGGAGAGGAAAGAGAAGGAAAAGATAAAAACTGGGAAAGGGAAGAGAATGAAAAGGAAAAGCAGGGAGAGGGAAGAGAAGGAAAAGGGAAGATGAGGAAAAGGGAAAAGCAGGACGAGCAGGAAAACGGAAAAGCAGGAAAAGAGAAAAGCAGGAAAAGGGGTCAGGGAAGAAAAGGGAGAGGGAAGATCAGGGAGAAAGAAAGATCAGGAAATCACTCCCACTAAAAATCACAATCTTCATCATCATCTCATCACCTCAATTTTCCTCCTGTTTTTCCCACCTTTCCCGTGTCCCAGCCGGCCCGGCTGGCTCCGGAGCGGGAGTTCATCAAGTCCCTGATGGCCATCGGGAAGAGCAGGAAAAGGGAAGAGGGAAAAGCTGGGAAAGGGAAGAGAATGAAAAGGGAAAAGCAGGGAGAGGAAAGAGAAGGAAAAGATAAAAACTGGGAAAGGGAAGAGAATGAAAAGGGAAAAGCAGGGAGAGGGAAGAGAAGGAAAAGGGAAGATGAGGAAAAGGGAAAAGCAGGACGAGCAGGAAAACGGAAAAGCAGGAAAAGAGAAAAGCAGGAAAAGGGGTCAGGGAAGAAAAGGGGAGAGGGAAGATCAGGGAGAAAGAAAGATCAGGAAATCACTCCCACTAAAAATCACAATCTTCATCATCATCTCATCACCTCAATTTTCCTCCTGTTTTTCCCACCTTTCCCGTGTCCCAGCCGGCCCGGCTGGCTCCGGAGCGGGAGTTCATCAAGTCCCTGATGGCCATCGGGAAGAGCAGGAAAAGGGAAGAGGGAAAAGCTGGGAAAGGGAAGAGAATGAAAAGGGAAAAGCAGGGAGAGGAAAGAGAAGGAAAAGATAAAAACTGGGAAAGGGAAGAGAATGAAAAGGGAAAAGCAGGGAGAGGGAAGAGAAGGAAAAGGGAAGATGAGGAAAAGGGAAAAGCAGGACGAGCAGGAAAACGGAAAAGCAGGAAAAGAGAAAAGCAGGAAAAGGGGTCAGGGAAGAAAAGGGGAGAGGGAAGATCAGGGAGAAAGAAAGATCAGGAAATCACTCCCACTAAAAATCACAATCTTCATCATCATCTCATCACCTCAATTTTCCTCCTGTTTTTCCCACCTTTCCCGTGTCCCAGCCGGCCCGGCTGGCTCCGGAGCGGGAGTTCATCAAGTCCCTGATGGCCATCGGGAAGCGCCTGGCCACGCTGCCCACCAAGGAGCAGAAGACGCAGCGCTTGATCTCGGAGCTGTCGCTGCTCAACCACAAACTGCCCGCCCGCGCCTGGCTGCCCACGGCCGCCTTCCAGCACCACGTGGTGCGCGTGCCGCACTCGCAGGCCGTGGTGCTCAACTCCAAGGATAAGGTGGGGGAAAGGGGATTTGGGATGAAAAATGGGGTTTGGGAATGGTGGGATGGGATTTGGGAATGGTGGGATGGGGTTTGGAATGGTGGGAGAGAGGTGGAGGTGGTGGTGGAATCTTTGAGCAGAACGTGGTGCGCGTGCCGCGCTCGCAGGCCGTGGTGCTCAACTCCAAGGATAAGGTGGGGGAAAGTGGATTTGGGATGGGGAACAGAATTTGGGAATGGTGGGATGGGATTGGGAATGGTGGGAGAGCTGGAGGAGAGCTGGAGGTGGTGGTGGAACCTTTGAGCAGAACGTGGTGCGCGTGCCGCGCTCGCAGGCCGTGGTGCTCAACTCCAAGGATAAGGTGGGGGAAAGGGGGATTTTGGGATTTGGGATGAGAAATGGGGTTTGGGATGGATTTGGAGTGGTGGGAAGGGTGGAGGAGAGGTGGAGGTGGTGGTGGCACCTTGGAGAACCACGTGATCCAAGTGCCGTGCTCGCAGGCCGTGGTGCTCAACTCCAAGGATAAGGTGTGGGAAGTGGGATTGGGATGAAAAATGGGGTTTGGGAATGGTGGGATGGGGTTTGGAATGGTGGGAGAGAGCTGGAGGTGGTGGTGGAACCTTTGAGCAGAACGTGGTGAGTTTGCCGCGCTCGCAGGCCGTGGTGCTCAACTCCAAGGATAAGGTGGGGAAAGGGGATTTGGGATGAAAAATGGGGTTTGGGAATGGTGGGATGGGATTTGGAATGGTGGGAGAGCTGGAGGAGAGCTGGAGGTGGTGGTGGAACCTTTGAGCAGAACGTGGTGCGCGTGCCACGCTCGCAGGCCGTGGTGCTCAACTCCAAGGATAAGGTGGGGGAAAGGGGGATTTGGGATTTGGGATGGGAAATGGGGTTTGGGAATGGTGGGAGAGAGGTGGAGGTGGTGGTGGAATCTTTGAGCAGAACGTGGTGAGTTTGCCGCGCTCGCAGGCCGTGGTGCTCAACTCCAAGGATAAGGTGGGGGAAAGTGGATTTGGGATGGGGAACGGAATTTGGGAATGGTGGGATGGGATTGGAATGGTGGGGGAGCTGGAGGAGAGCTGGAGGTGGTGGTGGAACCTTTGAGCAGAACGTGGTGCGCGTGCCGCGCTCGCAGGCCGTGGTGCTCAACTCCAAGGATAAGGTGGGGAAAGTGGGATTTTGGGATTTGGGGTGGGGAATGGGGTTTGGGATGGATTTGGAATGGGGGGATGGGATTGGGAATGGTGGGGGAGCTGGAGGAGAGCTGGAGGTGGTGGTGGAACCTTTGAGCAGAACGTGGTGCGCGTGCCGCGCTCGCAGGCCGTGGTGCTCAACTCCAAGGATAAGGTGGGGGAAAGTGGGATTTTGGGATTTGGGGTGGGGAATGGGGTTTGGGATGGATTTGGAATGGGGGGATGGGATTGGGAATGGTGGGGAGCTGGAGGAGAGCTGGAGGTGGTGGTGGAACCTTCGAGCAGAACGTGGTGCGCGTGCCGCGCTCGCAGGCCGTGGTGCTCAACTCCAAGGATAAGGTGGGGGAAAGGGGGATTTGGGATTTGGGATGGGGAATGGGATTTAGGATGAGAAATGGGGTTTGGGAATGGTGGGAATGGTAGAAGAGAGCTGGAGGTGAATTGTGGGATTGGGAATATTGGGAATGACCTGGAGGTGGTGATTTATGGGACTGGGAATGTTCAGGAGGAGAGCTGGAGGTGATTTGTGGGATTGGGAATGACCTGGAGGTGATTTATGGATTGGGAATATTGGGGAAGGACCAGGAGGTGATTTGTAGGATTGGGAATGTTAGGAATGACCTGGAGGTGATTTATGGGATTGGGAATATTGGGGAAGGACCTGGAGGTGATTTGTAGGATTGGGAATGTTGGGAATGACCCGGAGGTGTCACTTCCATGACCTGGGAATTCTGCACCAACCAACCCCCAAATCCCCAAAAACCCCAAACCCCACCAACCCCCGATTACCCCTCACCTCTCCCACCATTCCCAAATTTCCTTTTTTTCCCCCTCAGGCTCCTTACTTAATCTACGTGGAAGTCCTGGAATGCGACAACTTCGACACGGCCAGCGTGCCGGCGCGCATCCCGGAGAACCGCATCCGGAGCACGCGCTCAGCCGAGAACCTTCCGGAATGCGGCATGGGCCCCGAGCAGAGGGCGGGCAGCTTCAGCACCGTGCCCAACTACGACAACGACGACGAGGCTTGGTCCGTGGACGACATCGTGGAGCTCCAGGTGGAGGTGGGAATGGCGCGGTTCCGGAAGGTTCTGGGCTCCAGGTGGAGGTGGGAATGGGGGGTTCCGGAAGGTTCTGGGCTCCAGGGTGGTGGGAATGGTGGGGTTCCGGAAGGTTCTGGGCTCCAGGGTGGTGGAATGGTGGGGTTCTGGAAGGTTCTGGCTCCAGGGTGGTGGGAATGGGGGGGTTCTGGAAGGTTCTGGGCTCCAGGGTGGTGGGAATGGGGGGGTTCCAGAAGGTTCTGGGCTCCAGGGTGGTGGGAATGGTGGGGTTCTGGAAGGTTCTGGGCTCCAGGGTGGTGGGAATGGTGGGGTTCTGGAAGGTTCTGGGCTCCAGGTGGAGGTGGGAATGGGGGGGTTCCAGAAGGTTCTGGGCTCCAGGGTGGTGGGAATGGTGGGTTTCTGGAAGGTTCTGGGCTCCAGGGTGGTGGGAATGGTGGGGTTCTGGAAGGTTCTGGGCTCCAGGGTGGTGGGAATGGGGGGGTTCCAGAAGGTTCTGGGCTCCAGGGTGGTGGGAATGGTGGGGTTCTGGAAGGTCCTGGGCTCCAGGGTGGTGGGAATGGGGGGGTTCTGGAAGGTTCTGGGCTCCAGGGTGGTGGGAATGGTGGGTTTCTGGAAGGTTCTGGGCTCCAGGTGGAGGTGGGAAGTCCAGGAGTGGGGTTTCCAGAAGGTTCTGGGCTCCAGGGTGGTGGGAATGGTGGGAATGGGGCGGTTCTAGAAGGTTCTGTGCTCCAGGGTGGTGGGAATGGGGGGTTCCGGAAGGTTCTGGGCTCCAGGGTGCTGGGAATGGTGGGGTTCTGGAAGGTTCTGGGCTCCAGGGTGCTGGGAATGGTGGGGTTCTGGAAGGTTCTGGGCTCCAGGTGGAGTGGGAATGGTGGGTTTCTGGAAGGTTCTGGGCTCCAGGGTGGTGGGAATGGGGGGGTTCCGGAAGGTTCTGAGCTCCAGGGTGGTGGGAAATGCTGGGAATGGGGTTTCTGGAAGGTTCTGGGCTCCAGGGTGGTGGTGGATGGGGTTTTCCGGAAGGTTCTGAGCTCCAGGGTGGTGGGAATGGTGGGAATGGGGCGGTTCTAGAACGCTCTGGGCTCCAGGGTGGTGGGAAATGCTGGGAATGTGGTTTCTGGAAGCTTCTGGGCTCCAGGGTGGTGGGAAATGCTGGGAATGCGGTTTCTGGAAGGTTCTGGGCTCCAGGGTGGTGGGAATGTTGGGAATGGGGTCTCTGGAAGGTTCTGGTCTCCAGGTGGAGGTGGGAAGTCCAGGAGTGGGGGTTTCCAGAAGGTTCTGGGCTCCAGGGTGGTGGGTTCTAGAAGGTTCTGGGTTCCAGGGTGGCACCAGGGTGGTGGAATGGGGGTTTCCAGAAGGTTCTGAGCTCCAGGGTGGTGGGAATGGGGTTTTCCGGAAGGTTCTGGGCTCCAGGTAGAGGTAGGAAGTTCAGGAGTGGGAGTTTCTGGAAGGTTCTGGGCTCCAGGGTGGCACCAGTGGTGGGAGAGTGAGGGTTTTCTGGAAGGTTCTGGGCTCCAGGGTGCTGGGAATGGGGGAATGGGGTTTCTGGAAGGTTCTGGGTTCAAGGATGGTAGGAATGCGGTTTTCCAGAAGGTTCTGGGCTCCAGGGTGGCATCAGGGTGTTGGGAATGAGGGTTTCTGGAAGGTTCTGGGCTCCAGGGTGCTGGGAATGGGGGGTTCTAGAAGGTTCTGGGCTCCAGGTGGATGTGGGAAGTCCAGGAGTGAGGGTTCTGGAAGGTTCTGGGCTCCAGGGTGGTGGGAGTGAGGGTTTCTAGAAGGTTCTGGGCTGCAGGGTGGCACCAGGGTGGTGGGAATGGGGGGTTGTGGAAGGTTCTGGGCTCCAGGGTGGTGGGAATGGTAGGAATGGGGTTTTCCAGAAGGTTCTGGGCTCCAGGGTGGCACCAGGGTGGTGGGAATGGGGGTTTCTAGAAGGTTCTGTGCTCCAGGGTGGTGGGAATGGTGGGGTTCTGGAAGGTTCTGGGCTCCAGGGTGGTGGGAATGGTGGGGTTCTGGAAGGTTCTGGGCTCCAGGGTGGTGGGAATGGGGGGGTTCTGGAAGGTTCTGGGCTCCAGGGTGGTGGGAATGGGGGGTTCCAGAAGGTTCTGGGCTCCAGGGTGGTGGGAATGGTGGGGTTCTGGAAGGTTCTGGGCTCCAGGGTGGTGGGAATGGTGGGTTCTGGAAGGTTCTGGGCTCCAGGTGGAGGTGGGAATGGGGGGTTCCAGAAGGTTCTGGGCTCCAGGGTGGTGGAATGGTGGGTTTCTGGAAGGTTCTGGGCTCCAGGGTGGTGGGAATGGTGGGTTCTGGAAGGTTCTGGGCTCCAGGGTGGTGGGAATGGGGGGTTCCAGAAGGTTCTGGGCTCCAGGGTGGTGGGAATGGTGGGTTCTGGAAGGTCTGGCTCCAGGGTGGTGGGAATGGGGGGTTCTGGAAGGTTCTGGGCTCCAGGGTGGTGGAATGGTGGTTTCTGGAAGGTTCTGGGCTCCAGGTGGAGGTGGGAAGTCCAGGAGTGGGGTTTCCAGAAGGTTCTGGGCTCCAGGGTGGGGGAATGGTGGAATGGGCGGTTCTAGAAGGTTCTGTGCTCCAGGGTGGTGGGAATGGGGGGTTCCGGAAGGTTCTGGGCTCCAGGGTGCTGGGAATGGTGGGGTTCTGGAAGGTTCTGGGCTCCAGGGTGCTGGAATGGTGGGGTTCTGGAAGGTTCTGGGCTCCAGGTGGAGGTGGGAATGGTGGGTTTCTGGAAGGTTCTGGGCTCCAGGGTGGTGGGAATGGTGGGTTTCTGGAAGGTTCTGGGCTCCAGGGTGGTGGAATGGTGGGGTTCTGGAAGGTTCTGGGCTCCAGGGTGGTGGGAATGGGGGTTCCAGAAGGTTCTGGGCTCCAGGGTGGTGGAATGGTGGGGTTCTGGAAGGTCCTGGGCTCCAGGTGGTGGAATGGGGGGGTTCTGGAAGGTTCTGGGCTCCAGGTGGTGGGAATGGTGGGTTTCTGGAAGGTTCTGGGCTCCAGGTGGAGGTGGGAAGTCCAGGAGTGGGGGTTTCCAGAAGGTTCTGGCTCCAGGGTGGTGGGAATGGTGGGAATGGGGCGGTTCTAGAAGGTTCTGTGCTCCAGGGTGGTGGGAATGGGGGGGTTCCGGAAGGTTCTGGGCTCCAGGGTGCTGGGAATGGTGGGTTCTGGAAGGTTCTGGGCTCCAGGTGCTGGGAAATGGTGGGTTCTGGAAGGTTCTGGCTCCAGGTGGAGGTGGGAATGGTGGGTTTCTGGAAGGTTCTGGGCTCCAGGGTGGTGGGAATGGGGGGTTCCGGAAGGTTCTGACTCCAGGGTGGTGGAAATGCTGGGAATGGGGTTTCTGGAAGGTTCTGGGCTCCAGGGTGGTGGGAATGGGGTTTTCCGGAAGGTTCTGAGCTCCAGGGTGGTGGGAATGGTGGGAATGGGGCGGTTCTAGAACGCTCTGGGCTCCAGGGTGGGGGAAATGCTGGGAATGTGGTTTCTGGAAGCTTCTGGGCTCCAGGGTGGTGGGAAATGCTGGGAATGCGGTTTCTGGAAGGTTCTGGGCTCCAGGGTGGTGGGAATGTTGGGAATGGGGTCTCTGGAAGGTTCTGGTCTCCAGGTGGAGGTGGGAAGTCCAGGAGTGGGGGTTTCCAGAAGGTTCTGGGCTCCAGGGTGGTGGTTCTAGAAGGTTCTGGGTTCCAGGGTGGCACCAGGGTGGTGGGAATGGGGGTTTCCAGAAGGTTCTGAGCTCCAGAGTGGTGGGAATGGGGTTTTTCCGGAAGGTTCTGGGCTCCAGGTAGAGGTAGGAAGTTCAGGAGTGGGAGTTTCTGGAAGGTTCTGGGCTCCAGGGTGGCACCAGGGTGGTGAGAGTGAGGGTTTTCTGGAAGGTTCTGGGCTCCAGGGTGCTGGGAATGGGGAATGGGGTTTCTGGAAGGTTCTGGGTTCAAGGATGGTAGGAATGCGGTTTTCCAGAAGGTTCTGGGCTCCAGGTGGCATCAGGGTGTTGGGAATGAGGGTTTTCTGGAAGGTTCTGGGCTCCAGGGTGCTGGGAATGGGGGGTTCTAGAAGGTTCTGGCTCCAGGTGGATGTGGGAAGTCCAGGAGTGAGGGTTCTGGAAGGTTCTGGCTCCAGGGTGGTGGGAGTGAGGGTTTCTAGAAGGTTCTGGCTGCAGGGTGGCACCAGGGTGGTGGGAATGGGGGGTTGTGGAAGGTTCTGGGCTCCAGGGTGGTGGGAATGGTAGGAATGGGTTTTCCAGAAGGTTCTGGGCTCCAGGGTGGCACCAGGGTGGTGGGAATGGGGGTTTCTAGAAGGTTCTGTGCTCCAGGGTGGTGGGAATGGTGGGTTCCGGAAGGTTCTGGGCTCCAGGGTGGCACCTAGGTGGTTCCATGGAGGTGGGAAGTCCAGGAATGGGGAATTTCCAGAAGGTTCTGTGCTCCAGGGTGGCACCAAGGAGGTGGGAATGGTGGGAATGGGGTTTTCCAGAGGCATTTCCTGGGATTTCATGGAATTTCATGGAATTTTTATGGAATTTCATGGGATTTTAATGGCATTTCCTGGGATTTCCTGGGGTTTTTTTGGGATTCCTGCAGCTCCCAGAGATGCACACCAACAGCTGTGACAACATCTCCCAGTTTTCCGTGGATTCCATCACCAGCCAGGAGAGCAGGGAGCCCGTGTTCATCGCTGCCGGGGACATCCGGTGCGTTTTCCATGAAAGTCCTGGAATTCTGACAATTCCCAGAGGGGGAATCTGGGAATTTTCCCTCAAAATAAATCCTGGAGTTCTGAGAATGTCCAGAGTGAAAATTCAGGAATTTTCCCTCAAAAAATCCTGGAATTCTGACAATTCCCAGAGGGGAATCTGGGAATTTCCCTCAAAAAAAAAAAAAAAAATCGAGTGAATTAATGAATTTTCTCTGGATTTTCCCTGATAAACCCATAATTCCACCATTTTCCTGGAATGTCCCCTCAATAAAACCCTAATTCATACATTTTTCCTGGAATTTCCCCTGATAAACCCCCATAATTCCACCATTTTCCCTGGAATTTCCCCAATTCCCCGATAAACCCCCATAATTCCACCATTTTCCCTGGAATTTCCCCTAAAATTTCCCTGGAATTTCCCCTGATAAAACCCCCATAATTCCACCATTTTCCATCCCTGGAATTTCCCCCGATAAACCCCCCATAATTTCCCATTTTCCCTGGAATTCCCCTGAAATTTCCCTGGAATTTCCCCCCCGATAAAACCCCCATAATTCCACCTTTTCCCAGGAATGTCCCCCTCAATAAACCCCAAATTCCACCATTTTCCCTGGAATTTCCCCTGAAATTTCCCTGGAATTTCCCCCGATAAAACCCCCATAATTCCACCATTTTCCCTGGAATGTCCCCTCAATAAAACTCCCATAATTCCACCATTTTCCCTGGAATTTCCCCTGAATTTTCCCTGGAATTTCCCCTGATAAAACCCCCATAATTCCACCATTTTTCCCAGAATTCTCCCTGGAATTTCCCCCGATAAACCCCCCATAATTTTGCCCATTTTCCCTGGAATTCCCCCCTGATTTCCCTGGAATTGTGCCCCTCAGGCGGCGGCTGTCGGAGCAGCTGGCGCACACGCCCACCGCCTTCCGCAGGGACCCCGAGGATCCGTCGGCCGTGGCCCTCAAGGAGCCCTGGCAGGAGAAAGTCAGGTGGGGAGTCCAGAACGTTCCAGAAAACCCCATGGGAATTCCAGGAAATGCCAGGGAAAAATCTGGAAAATTCCAGAGAATTCCATGGAAATTCCGGAAAGTTTCATGGAAATCCCATGGAAATGAAAGAAAATTAAGGAAAAAATCCCATGGACATTTCAGAAAAATCCCATGGAAATTCAAGAAGAAATTCCATGGAAATTCAAGGAAATTCAATGGAAATTCCAGAAAATTCCATGGAAATTCCAGAAAATTACAGAAAATTCCATGGAAGTGAAAGAAAATTCAAGGAAAAAAATCCCATGGATATTTCAGAAAAAATCCCATGGAAATTCAAGGAAATTCCATGGAAATTCCATGGAAATTCAAAGGAAATTCCATGGAAATCTCATGGAAATGAAAGAAAATTCAAGGAAAAAATCCCATGGATATTTCAGAAAAATTCCATGGAAATTCCGGAAAATTCCAGTAAATCCCATGGAAATGAAAGAAAACTCAAGGAAAAAAATCCCATGGACATTTCAGACAAAATCCCATGGAAATTCAAGAAGATTCTAGAAAATCCCATGGAAATTCAGTGGAAATGAAAGAAAATGCCAGGAAATTCAAATGGGATTTTAATGGATTTAAGATTTCTTGGCTTTTAATGGGATTTAACTGAGATTTCTTTCCATTCTTTGGAGGGATTTTAATGGGATTTCAATGGGATTTTAATTGGATTTGGTTGGATTTTAATGGGATTTAAATGGGATTTAAATGGAATTTGCTGAGTTTTTAATGGGATTTTAATGGGATTTTAATGGCATTTAATGGGATTTAATGGGATTTTAGTGGGACTTTAATGTGAATTTAATGGCATTTTAATTGGATTTTAATGGGATTTTAAATGATATTTTAATTAGATTTTAATGGGATTTCTTGGCATTTTAATGGGATTTTATTGGGATTTCAATGGGATTTGTTTCCATTTGCTGGGGTTTTAATGGGATTTTAATGGGATTTCTTGGAATTTAATGGGATTTTAATGGGATTTCTTGGCTTTTTAATGGGATTTTATTGGGATTTCAATGGGATTTCCTGGCATTTTAATGGGATTTTATTGGGATTCCAATGGGATTTTAATGGATTTTCCTGGCATTTTCATGATTCCAATGGGATTTCTTGGCATTTTAATGGGATTTTTATTGGGATTTTAATGGGATTTCTGGCATTCCATGACATTCCAATGGGATTTTTTAATGGGATTATCTGGCATTTTAATGGGATTTGATTATTTGGGATTTTATGGATTCCTGGCATTTTAATGGGATTTTATTGGGATTTCCATGGGATTTCTTGGCATTCCAATGGGATTTCAATGGGATTTCCTGGCATTTAATGGGAACTTAATGGGATTCCAATGGGATTTCTTGGCATTTTATTGGGATTTCCATGGGATTTCTGGCATTTTAATGGGATTTTATTGGGATTTCCATGGGATTTCTTGGCATTCCAATGGGATTTCTCTCCATCCCGACCTCCCACCACTCCCAACCCATTCCCAGCCCTTTCCCCTTCCCGATTTCCCCCGTTTTTCCCATGTTTTTCCCTGTTTTTCCCCCCAGGAGGATCCGGGAAGCCTCTCCCTAGGGCACCTGCCCTCGTGGCGCCTCCTCTCCGTCATCGTCAAATGCGGCGACGACCTGCGCCAGGAGCTGCTGGCCTTCCAGGTGCTCAAACAGCTCCAGGTGGCAAATTCCCAGAGAATTCCCAAAGAATTCCCGAAAAAATCCCGATCCTGGAAAAAATCCCGGAAAAAATCCGGCGTTTTTAGGGCGTTTTATGGGATTTTTATGGTTTTTTTAAAGCGGTTTTGCAGGGTTTTAGGTGCTCAAAGGGTTCCAGGTGGGCAAATTCCCAGAGAATTCCCAAAGAATTCCCAAAAAATCCCGATCCTGGAAAAAATCCCGGAAAAAATCCGGGTTTTTAGGGCGTTTTATGGGGTTTTTAGGGGGATTTTTAGGATGTTTTTAAAAGGTTTTCGCAGGATTTTAGGTGCTCAGAGGGTTCCAGGTGAGGAAATTCCCAAAGAATTCCCAAAGAATTCCCAAAAAATCCCAATCCTGGAAAAATTCCGGAGATTCCTGGAAAAAATCCTGGGTTTTTAGGGGTTTTTATTGGGTTTTTAGGGGGATTTTTAGGATGTTTTTAAGCTGTTTTTGTGGGATTTCAGGTGCTCAAACAGCTCCAGGTTGGCAAATTCCCGGAGAATTCCCAAAGAATTCCTGAAAAATCCCAATCCTGGAAAAAATCCCTGAAAAAATCCGGCATTTTTAGGGATTTTTATGCGGTTTTTAGGGAGATTTTTAGGATGTTTTTAAAAGGTTTTCGCAGGATTTTAGGTGCTCAGAGGGTTCCAGGTGAGGAAATTCCCAATGAGAATTCCCAAAGAATTCGCAATAATGCGGATCCTGGAAAATTCTGAAAAATTGGCACTTTATGGGGTTTTTTATGGTTTAATGGATTTTTATAAGGATTTTAATGGGGTTTTCTCTATCTTAATGGATTTTTTTGCATTCTACAGGATTCCAATGGGAGTTTCTTATTTCAATCCAATGGGAATTTTTTCCATTTCTACAGGATTCCAATGGGATTTTCTCTATCTCAATGTGATTTTTTTGCATTTTAACAGGATTCCAATGGCACACTTTGCATTCCAATGGGGTTTTCCCTATTTTAACAGAATTCCAATGGATTTCCTCTATTTCAATGTTATTTTTTTCCATTTCAATGTGATTTTTTTTCCATTTTAATGCAATTTTTTTGCATTTTATCATCACTTTAACTCATTTTTCTCTCCCCCCAGGCCATCTGGGAGCAGGAGCGGGTGCCAATGGGATTTTCTCTATTTCAATGTGATTTTTTCCATTCTACCAGGATTCCAATGGGACATTTTGCATTTCAATGGGATTTTTTTCCATTTCACCAGGATTCCAATGGGATTTTCTCTATTTCAATGGGATTTTTCCTATTTTAACAGGATTCCAATGGGACACTTTGCATTTCAATGGGATTTTTTCCATTTTACCAGGATTCCAATGGGATTTTCTCTATTTCAATGGGATTTTTCTATTTTACCAGGATTCCAATGGCACACTTTGCATTCCAATGGGGTTTTCCCTATTTTAACAGAATTCCAATGGATTTCCTCTATTTCAATGTTATTTTTTTTCCATTTCAATGCGATTTTTTTTCCATTTTATCACCACTTTACCCCCATTTTTTTGCATTTAACCCATTTTTTTCCCACTTTCACCCCATTTTTCTCCCTGTTTTCTCCCCCCAGGCCATCTGGGAGCAGGAGCGGGTGCCTCTGTGGCTGAAGCCCTACAAGATCCTGGTGATCTCGGCCGACAGCGGCATGATCGAGCCCGTGCTCAGCGCCGTCTCCCTGCACCAGATCAAGAAGCAGTCCCAGCTCTCCCTGCTCGATTATTTCCTGCAGGAGCACGGCAGCCCCAGCACCGAGGCTTTCCTGAGCGCCCAGCGCAACTTCGTCCGCAGCTGCGCCGGCTACTGCCTCGTCTGCTACCTGCTGCAGGTCAAGGACAGGTAACACGGCGGGGGCACAGCGGGGATTCTTGGGGGATTTTTTAATAATTTTTTGGGATTTTTTTGGGATTTTTTCGGGTTTTTTTCGGATTTTTTTTGGATTTTTTTCGGGTTTTTTCGGATTTTTTTTGGATTTTTTTCGGGTTTTTTTCGGATTTTTTTTGGGATTTTTTCGGGTTTTTTTCGGGTTTTTTTCGGGTTTTTTCGGGGTTTTTTCGGGTTTTTTCGGGTTTTTTTCAGGGTTTTTTCCAATTTTTTTTGAATTTTTTTGGTAATTTTTTTGAATTTTTTTTTTTTATTTTTTTTTCAGATTTTTTTCAGGGTTTTTTGGGATTTTTTTGGATTTTTTCGTATTTTTTTCGGGTTTTTTTTTCGTATTTTTTTCGTATTTTTTTCAGGTTTTTTTTGGGATGTTTTTCATATTTTTTTGGATTTTTTGAGATTTTTTCGTTTTTTTTTTTGTTTTTTTTCGGGTTTTTTTCAGGTTTTTTTTGGATTTTTTTCGGGTTTTTTTGGATTTTTTTCGGATTTTTTTTTGGATTTTTTTCGGGTTTTTTACAGGGTTTTTCCCAATTTTTTTTTTATTTTTTTTTGGTAATTTTTTTGAATTTTTTTTTTTATTATTTTTTTCAGATTTTTTTCAGGTTTTTTTGGGTTTTTTTTCGGATTTTTTTCAGATTTTTTTCAGGTTTTTTTGGGATTTTTTTTTATTTTTTCAGATTTTTTTCGGATTTTTTTCGGGTTTTTTTCGTGTTTTTTTCAGGTTTTTTTGGGATGTTTTTCATACTTTTTTCGGATTTTTTTGGGATTTTTTTTTTTTTTTCGGATTTTTTGGGATTTTTTTCGGGTTTTTTTTCAGGTTTTTTTGGGATTTTTTGGGGATTTTTTTGAATTTTTTTGGATTTTTTTTTTTTTTGGGTATTTTTTTTAGGTTTTTTCATTTTTTTGATTTTTTTGGTATTTTTTGATTTTTTTTGTATTTTTTTTTCAGTTTTGGTTTTTTTGTTTTTCAGGTTTTTTTCGGTTTTTTTTCGTATTTTTTTCAGGTTTTTTTGGGATGTTTTTCATATTTTTTTCGGATTTTTGGGATTTTTTTCGGTTTTTTTTTCAGGTTTTTTTGGGATGGTTTTCATATTTTTTTCGGATTTTTTGGGGGATTCTTTGGGGATTTTTTTGTGGGTTTTTTTTTTTTTTTTGGATTTTTTTCGGGGGTTTTTGGGTTTTTTTCAGGTTTTTTGGGTTTTTTTTCGGATTTTTTTCAGATTTTTTTCAGATTTTTTTAATAATATTTTTTTCAATTTTTTTCGGATTTTTTAATGATTTTTTTGGATTTTTTTCGGGGTTTTTTTTGATTCTTTTAGAATTTTTTCAGATATTTTCCAGATTTTTTTCAGGTTTTTTCCAATTTTTTTGGATTTTTTTGTGATTTTTTTTTAATTTTTTTTTTTAATTTTTTTTTCTGAATTTTTTTTGGATTTTTTTCAGATTTTTTTCAATTTTTTCCAATTTTTTCCCAATTTTTTCTTGCGTTCCCCCCAAAAATCCCTTAAAAATTCCCTGGAATTTAACGGAATCCCCCAGAATGTTCCAGAATCCCCCAGAATTTCCTGGAACCCCCCCCTTCCAAAATCCCCCAGAATTTTTGGAATCCCCCCAATTTTCCAGAATTCCCATGAAAATTTCCAGATTTTTTCCAGAACCCCCCCATCCAAAACCACCCAAATTTCCCAAAATCCCCCAGAATTTTCTGGAAAACCCTGGAATTTTCCACAATCCCCTTCCAAAATCCCCCATAATTTTCCAGAAATCTCATGAAAATTTCCCAGAATTTTCCAGAATCCCCCATCCAAAATCCTCCAGAATTTTCCAAAATTCCCCTGAATGTTCTGGAATCCCCTGGAATTTTCCGGAATCCCCTGAAATTTTCCAGATTTCCCTTCCAACACCCCCCAGAATTTTCCATCAACCCACAAAAAATTCCAGATTTTCCCAGAACCCCCCCTTCCAAAATCCCCCAGAATTTCCCGAAATCCCCCAGAATTTTCCGAAATCTCCCAGAATTTTCTGGAATGCCATGGAATTTTCCAGAATCCCCAGGAATTGTCCAGAATCCCCTAGAATTTTCCAGAATCCCCTGAAATTTTCCAGAATCCCCTTCCAACCCCCCCCGAATTTTCCAAAACCCCCTGAATATTCCCAGATTTTCCCAGAACCCCCCATCCAAAATCCCCCAGAATTTCCCGAAATCTCCCAGAATTTTCTGGAATGCCATGGAATGTTCCAGAATCCCCTGAAATTTTCCAGAATCCCCTCCCAACCCCCCCCATTATTTTCCATCAACCCACGAAAAATTCCAATTTTCCCATAACCCCCCCTCCGAACCCCCCCCAAATTTCCCCAACCCCCCCCGAACATCCCAGAATTCCCTGAAACTCCCTGGAATTCCGCAGGCACAACGGGAACATCCTGCTGGACTCCGAGGGCCACATCATCCACATCGACTTCGGCTTCATCCTCTCGAGCTCGCCCCGCAACCTCGGCTTCGAGACCTCGGCCTTCAAACTCACCGCCGAGTTCGTGGACGTGAGTGCCCCCAAAAAACCCCCAGAAAACATTCCCAGAATTCCCGATTTTCATCCCTGAATTCCCTCCCTCCTTGCAGGTGATGGGGGGTCTGGATGGGGACATGTTCAACTACTACAAGATGCTGATGCTGCAGGGGCTCATCGCCGCCCGCAAGCACATGGACAAGGTGGTGCAGATCGTGGAGATCATGCAGCAAGGTGGGAAGGATGGCAATTCCAAGACATTCCGGGGATTTTTCCATCCCGACCCCTTTTTTCCCCATGAAATTCCCCCGTTCCAAACCCTTGTTTTGTCCTTTTATTCTGATTTTTCCCATTTTTTTGGTATTTTCGTAGTTCCCATTCCAAACCTGTCATCCCTTCCAGTTTTTCCCCCAATTTTCCAGGCTCTCCATTCCCAATTTTTCCCCATTTTTCCCCATTTTTCCCCATTTTCCCCATTTCTCCAGCTCTCACTCCCTGACCCCATTCCCCCATTCCCACCCTCATCCCATCCCATTTTTCCCTTCCCATCTCTGCAGATCATGGAGATCATGCACAAGTGGAAGATGGCAATTCCAGGAATCCCAACCCCTTTTTTCCCCATGAATTCCTCCATTCCAAACCCTTGTTCCTTATTCCCATTTTTCCATTTTTTGCATTTTGTTCCCATTCTTACCTATCCATCTTCCATTTTTCCCCATATTTTCCAGCTCTCCATTCCCATTTTCCCCATTTTTCCCCATTTTTCCCCATTTTCCCTTTTCCCCTTTTTCCCCATTTCTCCCTATTTTCCCAACTCCCATCCTCCCATATTTCCCTTTCCCATCTCTGCAATTCATAGTCATCACTGCAAATGCATTCCAATTCCCCAAATTTTTTCCCTCCCCCATTTTTCCCCAATTCTCCCAATCCCTCAATTTTCCCATTTTCCCATTTTTTCATTTTTCCATTTCCCTACTCCCATGCCCGAATCCCTCATTCCCACCCGATTCTCCCATTTTCTCCCATTTTCCACCTCTAATTCTCCCATTTTCCTTTTTCCCATTTTTCCTTTCCCATTTTTTTCCATTTTTCCCATTCTCCCACTGCCTCCTCATTCCACCCATTCTCCTTCCCAATTTTCTTCTCTTTTCCATTCATTTCCCAATTTTTCCCATTTTCCTCCAGCTCCCCATCCCCCTCCATTCCCCATCTCCTCCACCCCATTTTCCCTTTCCTTTTTTCTCTCAATTTTCCTTCTCCCAATTTTCCATCCCGACTCATCCCAATCCCTTTCCATCCTCCGTTTCCTCCTCCAATTTCTCCTTTCTTTCCCATTTTTCCCCATTTTCTTCTCCATTTTCCATTTCTCCCAATTTCTCCCATTTCCCCCATTTTCCTCCTATTTCTCCCAATTTTTCCCCTTTCCCAGGCTCCCAGCTGCCCGATCCCTCATTCCCACCCCGATTCCCCCCAGTTCTCCCACACTCCCACCTCCGATTTTTCCAATTTCTCCCAATTTCCCCTCATTTTCCTCATTTTATCCCAATTTCTCCCATTTCTCCCAATTTTCCCTCAATTTCCCAATCTCTCCCAATTTTTCCCCTTTCCCAGGCTCCCCCCTGCCCGATCCCTCATTCCCACCCCGAATCCTCCCATTCTCCCCATTTTTTTCCCGATTTTCTCCCATTTCTCTCCCAATTTTTCCTCAATTTCTCCCATTTCTTTCCCAATTTTCCCCCAATTTCTCCCATTTTCTCCCAATTTTTCCCATTTCCCAGACTCCCCCCTGCCCAATCCCTCATTCCCACCCCGATTCCTCCCGTTTCTCTCGATTTCTCCCAATTTTTTCCTGGTTTCCCCCAAATTTCGCCCGATTTTTCTCCCGATTTTCCCATTTTCCCCATTTTATCCCAATTTTTTCCCTGTTTCCCAGGCTCCCAGCTGCCCTGCTTCCACGGCTCCTCCACCATCCGCCACCTCCAGGAGTGTTTCCACAAGAACCTGAGCCCTCATTCCCACCCCGATTCCTCCCATTTCTCTCATTTTCTCCCAATTTTCTCACAATTTCTCCCAATCCTCCAGACTCCCAGCTCCATTTTTCCCAATTTCTCCCAATTTTTCCCATTTCCCAGACTCCCAGCTGCCCGATCCCTCATTCCCACCCCGAATCCTCCCATTTGTCCCAATTTTTTCCCCGATTTCTCCCATTTCTCCCAGTTTCTCCGATTTCTCCCGATTTCTCCCATTTTCCCCCATTTTCTCCCAATTTTTTTTCCCATTTCCCAGACTCCCCCCTGCCCAATCCCTCATTCCCACCCCGAATCCTCCCGTTTCTCTCGATTTCTCCCAATTTTTTCCCGGTTTCCCCCAAATTTCGCCCGATTTTTCTCCCGATTTTTCCCATTTTCCCCATTTTAATCCCAATTTTTTCCCTGTTTCCCAGGCTCCCAGCTGCCCTGCTTCCACGGCTCCTCCACCATCCGCCACCTCCAGGAGTGTTTCCACAAGAACCTGAGCCCTCATTCCCACCCCGATTCCTCCCATTTCTCTCATTTTCTCCCAATTTTCTCACAATTTCTCCCAATCCTCCAGACTCCCAGCTCCATTTTTTCCCAATTTCTCCCAATTTTTCCCATTTCCCAGACTCCCAGCTGCCCGATCCCTCATTCCCACCCCGAATCCTCCCATTTGTCCCAATTTTTTCCCCGATTTCTCCCATTTCTCCCAGTTTCTCCGATTTCTCCCGATTTCTCCCATTTTCCCCCATTTTCTCCCAATTTTTTCCCATTTCCCAGACTCCCCCCTGCCCAATCCCTCATTCCCACCCCGAATCCTCCCGTTTCTCTCAATTTCTCCCAATTTTCTCCCGTTTTCTCCGATTTCCCCCAATTTTTCTGCCGATTTTTCCCATTTTCCCCCATTTTATCCCAATTTTTCCCTGTTTCCCAGGCTCCCAGCTGCCCTGCTTCCACGGCTCCTCCACCATCCGCCACCTCAAGGAGCGTTTCCACATGAACCTGACGGAGGAGCAGCTGCAGCTGCTGGTGGAGCAGATGGTGGACGGCTCCATGAGATCCATCACCACCAAGCTCTACGACGGCTTCCAGTACCTCACCAACGGCATCATGTGACCCAGGCACGGGAAAAATCCCAGGAAAAAAAATATCCCCCCCAGGAAAAACAAACAAACAAAAAATTCCGCTTTTTTCGCACCCGGGAAAACGGAGAAATTGGTTTTTTTTTTTTTTTTTCCTCTTTGGAAAAGGTTGATTTGTGGGATTTTTGGGGTTTTTTTGTGGTTGCTTTTTTCCTTCTTCTTCTTCTTCTTCCTGGGTTGGACTCTGCTGGAGAAATGGGACAGAATTCCAGGAAAAAAGTTGGGAAAATCCTGGTGGGAATGGGGTGGGAATGGGGGAGTCTCCCCTCTCCTCTGGAATTGGAATTCCCTGGAATTCACCCCCAATCCCGTGGAATGTGGGGGGAAAGGGAACTCCTGAAGGTTTTTGGGGTGTCCTCAAAATCTTGGAATTCCCAGAATTCCTGATCTTCTGCTTTGCCCCTCTTGGAATTCCTGGGGATGGCTGGGGGAGGGGGGGGAGGATTTCCTGCAGGTGGGGAATTCCAGGTGGAAGATTCCAGATGGAATTCCCAGCTGGAATTTCGGGCAGGATTCCCCTCTCCAGGTGAGGAATTCCCAGTGGGATTTCCTGGTGGAATTCCCAGGGGGAATTCCCAGTGGGATTCTGCCCCAGCTGAGGAAATTCCAGGTAGGATTTGAAGTGGAATTCCCAGGTGGAATTCCAGGCAGGATTCCCTCCAGGTGGAGAATTCCAGGTTGGGAATTTCCAGTGGGCTTCCATCCAAGTGAGGGAATTCCTGGGGGGATTCCCAGGTGGAATTCCAGGTGAAATCCCACGTGAGGACCCCCTGCCCCCCTTCCTTTTCCTCAGGAATTCCAGGCCTGGAATGTCGGGATGGACCTGGGGGGAGGGGGATGAGTTTGGATCCCAAATCCCGGAGGATCTGGAGCTTCCCAGGGAAGGAAAATCCCCTGGAATTTCCTCTCCCCCCTCTCCAGGCCTGGCTGCTGGGCAAGGGGGGGCTGGGAGCCACCCCGGGGTCCCCCAATGTCCCCCAGTTCCCAATGTCCCCCAATGTCCCATGCCCCCAGTGGTCCCCAATGTCCCCCCAGTGTCCCCAATGCCCCTGTCCTCCCAGTGTCCCCAATTCCCCGTGTCCCCCCCGTGTCCTGTTCCTCCAGTGTCCCCAATATTCCCTGTGCCCTCCTGTGTCCCCCCCAGTGTCCCCCCAATGTGTCCCAGTCCCCAGGGTCCCCCAATTTCCCGGTCCCGTGTCCTTCCTTTGTCTCGGGTCCCCCACAGTGTCCCCCCAATCGTGTCCAATGTCCCCCCTGTCGGTCCCCCCAATTGTCCCAATGTCCCCCGTGTCCTCCCATGTTCCCCCCCATGTGGTCCCCCAATCCCCCCGTGTCCCCCCCAGTGTCCCCTCTGTGTCCCCCCATTGTTCCCCCAGTGTCCCCCCGTTGTCTCTGTGTCCCCCCCAGTGTCCCAGTTGTCCCCAGGGTCCTCCCAGTGTCCCCCCCTTGTCCCGGTGTCCCCAATCCCCCCGTGTCCCCCCCAATGTCCCCCCAGTGTCCCCAATGTCCCCCCCGTGTCCCCCCGTGCCCCCCCCCCCGCCCCCTCCCCATTTTTATTTTTTCCCCCTTTTAATTTTCAACATTAAAAACTCCAAAAAAAAAAAAAAATCCCCCCCAAAATTGGGATTTTCAACCCCCGCGGGTTGGGGAAAACTCTGGGAGACACCGGGAGGGGACAGAGGGGACACGGGGGGGACACGGGGGGGGGCGGGGATCCCCCGGCCCCTTTTGGGGGGCAGGACCAAAAATCGGGGACGCCGGAGCCTCCCCCCAATCCCCATTCCCGGGAAAAGCGAAATCCCGGGAAAAGGAAATCATGGGAAAAGCGAAATCCCGAGAAAAGCAAAAGCCTGGGAAAAGTGAAATCCTGGGAAAATGAAATCCCGGGAAAATGAAACCCCGGGAAAGTGAAATCCTGTGAAAATGAAACCCCGGGAAAAGCGAAATCCCGGGAAAATGAAATCCCGGGAAAAGCGAAATCCCGGGAAAATGAAATCGCGGAAAAAGCGAAATCCTGGGAAAATGAAATCACGGGAAAAGCGAAATCCTGGGAAAAGCGAAATCCTGGGAAAACGAAACCCCGGGTAAAGTGAAACCCTGGGAAAATGAAACCCCGGGAGAAGCGAAATCCCGGGAAAAGCGAAATCCCGGGAAAACGAAACGGCGGGAAGAGCCGAGGGCAGGGCACAGCAAGGGTTAAACCACTGGAGTTTAATGGAATCGATTCCGACAGAATAAAAGAATTCCTGAGAGCCTCTCGCAGCCCGCGGCTTTCCATGAGCACATTCCCGAAAATCCCAACGCCAATTCCCGAAAAAACAACCAAACAAAAACCAAATCCCGGCGGGGACATCCCCGGAATTCTGGGAGAGCACGTGCCCAAAATTCCAGGGAAACGTTCCCGAAAATTCCAGGAGTCCAACCCCAAAATTCCAGGGGGGGAACACTCCCTGAAAATTCCAGGAGTCCAAGTTCAAATTCCAGGGTTGCAACCCCAGAATTCCAGGGGGAACATTCCCAGAATTCCAGGAATGCCTTCCCCGAAATTCCCAGAGTCCAACCCCAAAAATTCCAGGGGGGAACATTCCCGAACTTCTGGGGGCACATCCCCCAAAATTCCAGGGGAGCACATTCCCAGAATTCCCGTGATGCAGATTCCCAAAATTCCAGGGACACATCCCCCAAAATTTCAGGGGTCCAACCCCAAAATTCCAGGGGGGAACATTCCCGAAATTCCAGGGGTCCAACCCGAAAATTCCAGGGGGGAAGAAATTCCCAGGTAATTTCCAAACAGGGAAATTCCCGAAATTTTCATTCCAGTCCACCCTCATTCCCAAATTCACCCTTCCCCAAAATCCATGGGGAAAAAATCCGGGTATTCCCGAAATTCAATTTCCCTTCCTCCCTTCTCTCTTTCCTTTTCCGATCTTAAGGCACTGAACCTGAAAATCGCGGCCGTGAGCCGATTTTTCCATAATTATTCTTCTCTTTCTTTGCTTTCTTTTCTTTTTTTTTTTTTTAATGAATTTTTTCTCAAATTATGAAACTTAATGTCTCTATTCACCGGCCCAGAGGATTTTTTATTTTATTTTTTTGGATGGCATTCCCTATTTTTCCATTTTTATTTTTTAATTTCTTTTTCCCATCCTGCAGGGAAAATTCTCGAAATTCTCCTCACAGTCCTGGCTTGGGAAAAGTTAAAAAAAAAAAAAATTGGGAATAAAAAGCCAAAAAAAAAGGAAAAATAATAATAATAATAATAAAAAAAAAAATCAACCCCGAAGCAGCTTCTGCCAATCCCGAAAAACGCAAAAAACCAGGAGAAAAAAAATTCTTGGAAAAAAACAAATCCCAAAAGGAGCTCAGCAGTTGTTGGGATTTGGGTTTTTTTTTTAGTGTATGATACAAGTTTACAGGGAAAGGTTATTCACAGGGAATTCCGGGAATTTTGGGAATTCTGGAGGGATTTTTTTTGGGGGGGGGGATTTGAAATGGGAAAGGGTTCTGGGTTTGAGGGAAAGGAGGAGCTGGAAAAAAGCTGGGAAAAGCTGGAAAAAACTGGAAAAGAACTGGAGAAAAAGCTGGAAAAAACTGGAAAAAACTGAAAAAAAAAAAAACCCTGGAAAAAGCTGGAAAACAAGCTGGGAAAAAAAAACTGGGAGAAGAAAAAAAAAGCTGGGAAATCCTCCAAAAATCTGGAATTTAGGAGCAATTTTCCCACTTTTCCTTCAGGAAAAACCTGGGAAAAAAAAGGATTTGGGATCCTGGTTGGGATTTGAGGGATCCCTTCCCAATCCGGATTTTTAAAATTTTTTTTTGGATCCGTTTTTTTCCTCCCTATATTCCAATTTTTTCCCGCTTTTTTCCCAGCAATTTCCCCCTTTTTTCCCAGTTTTTTTCCAGCTCTTTTCCTCCTCCTGCTCCCTCGGGAATGTCCTTCCAGAATTCCAGGACTCCGGAATCTCCTTCCCAACAAAACAGGAAAGAAAAAAATCCAGGAAAACAAAACAAAACAATTCCAAAAAAATGTGAATTTTGTTGGGAAAGCTTCCCCGGATCCAGGAATTGCTGGGAAGAGCCCGGAACCCCCAAATCCCCCCCAAAATCCCAAATTCCCAGCAGGATTTGGGATCATCCCAATCCCAATTTTCCCTCGGACTCAGGGTTTATGTACAGTAAAATTCCAGGGGGATCCCGGAATTCTGAGATTCCCGGGAATGTTTGGGCGTCCTTGGGGCTGATCCCGGAATTCCAGGGTTGCTCAAGGAATTCCAGAATTCCTGGGAATGCTCAGTTGTGCTGGGATGAAGCCAATCCCAGAATTCCCAGCGATTCCAGGATTTTCCCCCTCAGCTCCTTGCTGGGCTGGGATAAAATCCCAGGAATTTCAGAATTCCCAGAATTTCTGTTTCAGTTCTCCTCGGGGCCGGTTTGGGAGCCAATCCCAGAAATCCCAGGAATTCCCAGATTCCCCCTCAGTTCTCCTCAGCACCTCACCAGGCTCGGACAGAAGCCATTCCTGAAAACCCAGAAATCCCAGGATTTTCCCCTCTCAGTTCTCCTTGGGACTGGTTGGGGAGCCATTCCCAGGATCCCAAAAATCCCAGGAACCCCAGAATTCCCAGATCCTCCCTCAGTTATCCTCGTTTCCCTGCCTGTCCCAGATGAACACCATTCCCAGGAACCCCAAAATTCCCAGATCCTCTCTCAGTTCTCGTTGCCCTGCCTCGCCTGGATGAACACCATTCCCAGAATTCCCGGAATTCCCGGATTTTCCCCCTCAGTTCTCCTCGTTTCCCTGCCAAGCCCAGATGAACACCATTCCCATAAATCCCAGGAATTCCCAGATCCTCTCTCAGTTCTCATTGCCCTGCCTCGCCTGGATGAACACCATTCCCAGAATTCCCAGAACTCCCAGAATTCCCAGATTCTCTCTCAGTTCTCCTCGTTTCCCTGCCTGGCGCGGATGAACACCATTCCCGAATTCCCGGATTTTTCCTCTCAGTTCTCCTCGTTTCCCTGCCTGGCGCGGATGAACACCATTCCCAGGAACCCCAGAATTCCCAGATCCTCTCTCAGTTCTTATTGCCCTGCCTTGCCCGGATGAACGCCATTCCCAGAATTCCTGGAATTCCCATGAATTCTCTCAGTTCTCCTCGTTGCCCTGCCTGGCGCGGATGAACGCCATTCCCAGAACTCCCAGAATTCCCGGAATTCCCGGATTTTCCCTCTCAGTTCTCCTCGTTGCCCTGCCTGGCGCGGATGAACGCCATTCCCAGAACTCCCAGAATTCCCGGAATTCCCAGAATTCCCCTCAGTTCTCCTCGTTGCCCTGCCTGGCGCGGATGAACGCCATTCCCAGAACTCCCGGAATTCCCCTCAGTTCTCCTCGTTGCCCTGCCTGGCGCGGATGAACGCCATTCCCAGAATTCCCGGAATTCCCAGAATTCCCCTCAGTTCTCCTGGTTTCCCTGCCTGGCGCGGATGAACGCCATTCCCAGAATTCCCGGAATTCCTGGATTTTCCCCCTCAGTTCTCCTCGTTGCCCTGCCTGGCGCGGATGAACGCCATTCCCAGAACTCCCGGAATTCCCCTCAGTTCTCCTCGTTGCCCTGCCTGGCGCGGATGAACGCCATTCCCAGAATTCCCGGAATTCCCAGAATTCCCCTCAGTTCTCCTGGTTTCCCTGCCTGGCGCGGATGAACGCCATTCCCAGAATTCCCGGAATTCCTGGATTTTCCCCCTCAGTTCTCCTCGTTGCCCTGCCTGGCGCGGATGAACGCCATTCCCAGAATTCCCGGAATTCCCAGAATTCCCCTCAGTTCTCCTCGTTGCCCTGCCTGGCGCGGATGAACGCCATCCCGTGCGTCCTGAAATGCGTCTTGAGCTTGAGCTGGCTCTCGAATCCCCTCCCGCACACTTTGCACTCCAACCTCCCCTCCCCACTCCCACCACCTCCGGAGCGGCATTCCCGTCGGGAATTGCCTGGGAATGCCCCGTGGGGGGCTCTCGGGGGGCTCCCGCCGTTTCTTGTGGGCGATGAAGCGGTGGCGGCCGAGCGAGCCGGGCGAGGCGAAGCAGAGCCCGCACTCCCGGCACTGCTGGCAATTCCGTCCCCGCGGTGCTCCGGATGTGCGCCTGGAATTCCGCCCGGCTCGAGGCTTGGAAGCCGCACTTGCGGCAGCGGAAGGGGGTTTGGGGGCGGGGGGAGCCCCGCGGGGGTCTCGGGGTCTCGGGGGGCGGGGGGGTGGTGCTGTCGGGTTCCTCGCTGCAGGAATCGTCCGAGGAGAGCTTGCGCTTGCAGGGCTGGAGAAGGGGCACAGGGAATGGCGGTGGGATTGGGGATTGGGGGGTTTGGGGGGTTTGGGGGATTGGGGGGGGGTTTGGGGGTTGGGGAGGTTTGGGGGTATTTGGGATTTCGGGGGTTGGGGGGGTTTGGGGGGTTTGGGGGATTGGGGGGGGTTTGGGGGTTGGGGAGGTTTGGGGGTATTTGGGATTTGGGGGTTTGGGGGGATTTGGGGATCTGGGATTTGGGGGGTTTAAGGGAATTTTTGGGATTGGGGATTGGGGAATCTGGAGATTTGGGAGGGGTTAGGATTTGGGGGGTTTGTGGAGCTTGGGGGATTCGGGGATTTGGGATTTGGGGAGGTTTGGGGGGGTTGGGGGTTGGGGGATTTAGGATTTGGGGGATTGGGGGGGTTTGGGGGATTGGGGGATTTGGGGGGTTTGGTGGGGTTGGGGGGATTTGGGATTTGGGGAGGTTTGGGGGTTTGGGGGGATTTAGGATTTGGGGGATTGGGGGATTTGGGGGTTTGTGGGATTTGGGGGATTTGGGATTTGGGGAGGTTTGGGGGTTGGGGGGATTTAGGATTTGGGGGGATTGGGGGATTTGGGGGGATTGGGGAGGTTTGGGGGTATTTGGGATTTGGGGGGGGTTTGGGGGGTTTTTGGGGATTGGGGATTTGGGGGGTTTAAGGGAATTTTGGGATTGGGGATTGGGGAATTTGGAGATTTGGGATGGGGTTAGGATTTGGGGGGGTTTGTGGGGCTTGGGATTCGGGATTTGGGGATTTGGGATTTGGGGGGTTGGGGTTGGATTTGG
This sequence comes from Sitta carolinensis, assembly GCA_032173965.1. NCBI lineage: Eukaryota > Metazoa > Chordata > Aves > Passeriformes > Sittidae > Sitta > Sitta carolinensis. The sequence continues at coordinate 336,412 of CM063305.1, forward strand.
GGGGTTGTGGGGGGTTGGGGGATTAGGATTTGGGGGGATTGGGGGATTTGGGGTTGGGGGGGGGTTTGGGGGGTTTGGGGGATTTGGGGATTTGGGTTTGGGGGAGGTTTGGGAATTTGGGATTTGGGGGTTTGGGGGGATTTGGGGGGTTTAAGGGAATTTTGGGGATTGGGGGATTTGGGATTGGAGATTTGGGAGGGGTTAGGATTTGGGGGGGTTTGTGGGGCTTGGGGGATTCGGGGGGTTGGGGGATTTGGGATTTGGGGGGGTTTGGGGGGTTTAGGGGAATTTTGGGGATTTGGGATTTGGCGGGGTTTAAGGGAATTTTGGGATGGGGATTGGGAGGGTTGTTGGGGGTTTTCTGGGATTGGGGGTTGGGGTTTAATGGGTTTTGGGGATTTGGGGAATTTTGGGATTTGGATGGCGGGGTTTAAGGATTTTGGGGATTTGGGGATTTGGGGCTCGGGATTTGGGGGGTTCAGGGATTTCGGGGATTGGGGGATTTGGGGACTTGGGTGGGGGTGGATTTGGGGAGGTTGTGGGTTGGGGGATTCAGGGATTTGGGGTTCAGGGGATTTGGGATTGGATTTGGGGGGTTTGGACCTGGGAATTTGGGGAGTTGGGGAATGTTGGGGATTGGGGGATTCAGGGATTTGGGGATTGGGGGGATTTGGGGATCTGGGATTTGGGGGGTTTAGGGAATTTTGGGATTGGGGGATTGGGGGATTTGGAGAGGGAATTTGGGGATTGGGGGGATTTGGGGGGGATTGGGGGATTTGGGGCAGAGATCCCCCCCAAAATCCCCTGTGGGATTCACGAATTCCCCCTGCAATTCCCGAACTCCCGCGAATTCCTGGATTTCCCCACCTGGGCACTCCCAGGGCCCCCCAGAATTCCCGAATTCCCCCCAGAATTCCCGGATTCCCACGGAATTCCTGGATTCCCCCACCTGGGCACTCCCCAAACCCCCCCTGCAATTCCCGAATTCCCCCAGAATTCCCGAATTTCCCCCCAATCTCCACCTGGGCACTCCCCAAACCCCCTTGGAATTCCCAAATTCCCCCAGAATTCCCGAATTTCCCCACCTGGGCACTCCCCAAACCCCCTTGGAATTCCCGGATTCCCCCAGAATTCCCGAATTTCCCCACCTGGGCACTCCCCAAAACCCCCCCTGCAATTCCCAAATTTCCCCTGAATTTCCCAAATCCCCACCTGGGCACTCCCAGGGCCCCTCAGAATTCCCGAATTTCCCCCAGATTTCCCAAATTACCCTGAATTTCCCCCCAATCCCACCTGGGCACTCCCTGGGCCCCTCAGAATTCCCGAATTCCCCCAGAATTCCCAGAATTCCCGGATTTCCCCACCTGGGCACTCCCCAAACCCCCTCAGAATTACCGAATTCCCATGGAATTCCCAGAATTCCCGGACTCCCCCCCCTGGGCACTCCCCAAACCCCCCGGAATTCCCGAATTCCCCGCGGAATTCCCAAATTTCCCCCCAGTCCCCACCTCGGCACTCCCTGGGCCCCCCAGAATTCCCGAATTCCCCCAGAATTCCTGGACTCCCCCACCTGGGCACTCCCCAAACCCCGTGGAATTCCCCCAGCATTCCCGCGGAATTCCCGGATTCCCCCCGTATTCCCGCACCTGTGCGGCGCCGGGGCCGGCGCGGGCGGGCGTGCCCTGCTGGCTGCGGGCGGGGCCGGCGCAGGTGAGCCCGTGGCGCACCTGGATGTTTTTCTCCAGGATCAGGCGGCTGCTGAACGTTCTCTTCCCCTCCGTGCAGTACCTGGGCAGTGGGAAAAAACAAAAAACAACGGGAATTGGCAGCTGGGAATTCCCAAATTCCCACCCCGAATGGGATTGGGGGAGGGGGGAAACGCCCGGGGTTTTTTTTTCTTCCCGAGTCTGATTTTCATTCCTCGTTCCTGGATGTTGGAAGCTCTGAGTCCTTTGGAATTTATCCTCGATTCTCTGGGAATTAACCCCTGGTTTTTTGGGACTTGAGCTCTGATTCCTTTGGAAATTAAACCCTGATTTTTCTGGGAATTAAACCCCAATTCCCTGGGAATTAAACTCAAATTCCATTGGGAATTAAGCCCTGATTCCCTTGGGAATTAACCCGATTCCTTGGGAATTAAATCCTGATTTCCTTGCAATTAAAGCCTTATTTTTCTGGGAATTAACCCCTGATTTTCCTGGGAATTAAACCCCTGATTTCCCTTGGGAATTGTGCCCTGATTCCCTGGGAATTAAACGCCTGATTTTCCTGGGAATTAAACACCAATTCCTTGGGAATTAACCCCCAATTTCCCTGGGAATTAAACTCAAATTCCATTGGGAATTAAGCCCTGATTCCCTTGGGAATTAACCCCTGATTCCTTGGGAATTAAATCCTGATTTCCTTGCAATTAAAGCCTTATTTTCCTGGGAATTAACCCCTGATTTTCCTGGGAATTAAACCCCTGATTTCCCTTGGGAATTCTGCCCTGATTCCCTGGGAATTAAACGCCTGATTTTCCTGGGAATTAAACACCAATTCCTTGGGAATTAACCCCCAATTCCCCTGGGAATTAAACCCCTGATTCCTTGGGAATTAACCCCTGATTTCCCCAGGAATTAAACCCCTTATTCTCCTGGGAATTAACCCCTGGTATCCCTGGGAATTAAACACCAATTCCTTGGGAATCAACCCCTGATTTCCCTGGGAATTCACCCCCGATTCCCCCGGGAATTCACCCCCGATTTCCCCGTGGAATCACCGCCCGACTCCTCAGGAACCAAGCCCCAGTTCCCGCCGCTGGCCGCATCCCTGGGGGCTGGAATGTTCCGGAATCCCGGGGTACCTGCAGGGGTAGACGCGCTTGATGCCCTCGTGGTTGACGCGGACGTGGCGGCGCAGGCTCGGCGCCGAGCAGAACGAGCGCTCGCACAGGTGGCACGGGAACTTCTTCACCGACTGCCGGGGGGAAAACACGGGGAAAACGCGGGAATGTCGAGGGGAAACACGGAAAACACGGGATGTCGAGAAAAACACGGGAAAATCGGAATCGGGGAAAACACGGGAAAAACACGGGAATGTCGTGGGGAAAACCGGGGAAAACAGGATGTGGGAAAACGGGAAAAACATGGGAGTGTCGTGGGGAAAACACGGGAAAAACATGGGAGTGTCGTGGGGAAAACACGGGAAAAACATGGGAGTGTCATGGGGAAAACACGGGGAAAAACATGGGAGTGTCGTGGGGAAAACACGGGGGAAAACGCGGGAATGTCGTGGGGAAAACACGGGGAAAACATGGGGATGTCGTGGGGAAAACATGGGGGAAAACACGGGAATGTCGTGGGGAAAACATGGGGAAAAACATGGGAGTGTCGTGGGGAAAACACAGGGGAAAACGCGGGAATGTCGTGGGGGAAACATGGGAAAAACGCGGGAATGTCATGGGGAAAACATGGGGGAAAACACGGGAATGTCGTGGGGAAAACACGGGGGAAACACGGGGATGTCATGGGGAAAACACGGGAATGTTGTGGGGAAAACATGGGGAAAAACACGGGAGTGTTGTGGGGAAAACACGGGAATGTCGAGGGGAAAACATGGGGAAAAACACGGGAGTGTCGTGGGGAAAACATGGGGAAAAACATGGGAGTGTCGTGGGAAACGGGAAAAACATGGGGTGTAGGGAAAACTGGGGAAAGTGGAATGTGTGGGGAAAACACGGGGGAAAACACGGGAATGTCGTGGGGAAAACACGGGGGAAAACACGGGAATGTCGTGGGGAAAACACGGGGAAAAACGCGGGAATGTCGTGGGGAAAACACGGGGAAAACATGGGGATGTCGTGGGGAAAACATGGGGGAAAACACGGGAATGTCGTGGGGAAAACATGGGGAAAAACATGGGAGTGTCGTGGGGAAAACACGGGAAAAACGCGGGAATGTCGTGGGGAAAACATGGGGAAAACATGGGGATGTCATGGGGAAAACATGGGGGAAAACATGGGAATGTCGTGGGGAAAACACGGGGGAAAACACGGGAATGTCGTGGGGAAAACACGGGGAAAACATGGGGATGTCATGGGGAAAACACGGGAATGTTGTGGGGAAAACATGGGGAAAAACACGGGAGTGTTGTGGGGAAAACACGGGAATGTCGTGGGGAAAACACGGGAATGTCGTGGGAGAATCCGTGGGAATGTCATGGGAGAATCCATGGGGATATCATGGGAATGTCATGGGAGAATCCATGGGAATGTCACGGGAGAATCCATGGGGATATCATGGGAATGTCATGGGAGAATCCATGGGAATGTCACAGCGAAATCCATGGGAAAAACATGGGAATGTCATGGGAGAATCCACAGGGATATTTTCACGGGTAAAAAGTCCATTTATGGAGCTTCCCATGGCCAAAACCTCAACCTTTGGAAGTTTGACACTTCCATGGACAACACATCCATTTTAGGGCGTTCCCATGGAACGAAACTCCATTTCTGGACCTTTTCTCCCGGAAAAATCCCGCAGAATCCCTGAAAAATCCCGAAAAATCCCCCTAAAATCCCCGAAAATCCCCCGAATTCCCAGGAATTCCCCACCTTTCCGTGCTCCTTCTTCACGTGCGCCACGTACTCGTCGCGCTCGGGGAACCAGGCACGGCACCTGGAATTCCCTGGCTCTCATTCCATGGACAAAAAACTCCATTTTTGGGTCTTCCCACGGACCAAAAAATTCCATTTTTGGACTTCTTCAATTTATGGAGCTTCCCATGGCCAAAACCTCAACTTTTGGAAGTTTGACCCTTCCATGGACAACGCATCCATTTTAGGGCATTCCCATGGAATGAAACTCCGTTTCTGGACCTTTTCCATGGACAAAATTCCATTCTTTGGCCCTTCCATGGACAGAAACTCCATTTTTGGACCCATTGACAATGCATCCAGTTTTTGCCTTTTCCATGGACAAAAAACTCCATTTTTAGACCTTTTTTTCCCGGAAAAACCCCAAAAAATCCCCAAAAATTCCCGGAAAAATCCCGAAAAATCCCTAAAAATTCCCCTAAAATTCCTGAAAATCCCCCAAATTCCCAGAAACTCCCCACCTTTCCGTGCTCCTTCTTCATGTGCGCCACGTACTCGTTGCGCTCGGGGAACCAGGCGCGGCACCAGGAAGCCCAGGAATTCCCTGGCTCTCATTCCATGGACAAAAACCTCCATTTTTGTGTCTTCCCATGGACCAAAAAATTCCATTTTTGGACTTCTTCAATTTATGGAGCTTCCCATGGCCAAAACCTCAACTTTTGGACTTTTTCATGGACAAAAATCTCCATTTTTAGACCTTTTCTCCGGAAAACCCCCGAAAAATCCCCAAAAATTTCCCGAAAAATCCCCAAAAATCCCCAAAAAATCCCCAAAAATTCCTGAAAATCCCCGAAATTCCCAGGAACTCCCCACCTTTCCGTGCTCCTTCTTCATGTGCGCCACGTACTCGTCGCGCTCGGGGAACCAGGCGTGGCAGACGCCGCAGCTCCAGCCGCTGCCTTTGCCTTTCTTCCCGCTTTTCCGGGGGAATCGGCTCCGTTTGCCGCGGCGCAGCTCCGGGGAGCTCGGCGCTTCCTCCTCCTCCTCCTCCTCCTCCTCCGAGGAGCTCGAGGAATCCTCGGAATTGCGGGCGGCGGGCACCGGAGATTCCAGGGGTTCCGCTTTGGGAGTCAGCAGGGCTCGCTTGGAAGGGTCCTCCTTGGGTTTTTGGGGTTGGTGGGTGTTCTGGGAAAAGGGATTTGGGGGTTTGGGGATTGGGATTTATCCCAAAAAACCGAGAATTCCTCCCATAGAATTCCAAAGAAACTCCCAAAGAATTCCGAGAAAACAGCCAGGGAAAAAGAGCCATGGGGTTTTTGGCAGGGTTGTCCTTGGGGTTTTGGGGTTGGTGGGTGTTCTGGGAAAAGGGATTTGGGGGTTTGGGGATTGGGATTTATCCCAAAAAACCAAGAATTCCTCTCATAGAATTCCAAAGATCTCGAGAAAACAGCCAGGGGAAAAAGAGCCATGGGTTTTTTGGCAGGGTTGTCCTTGGGTTTTTGGGGTTGGTGGGTGTTCTGGGAAAAGGGATTTGGGGTTTTTTTGGGATTGGGGTTTATCCCAAAAAATCCTCCCAGAGAATCGCAAAGATCCTGAGAAAAAATCCAGTTCCAGGGGAAAAAGGCCATGGGGTTTTTGGATGGGTTGTCCTTGGGGTTTTGGGGTTGGTGGGTGTTCTGGGAAAAGGGATTTGGGGGTTTGGGCATTGGGATTTATCCCTGAAATCCTACATGAAGCAGGAGAGGGAATCCTGGAAGGGTTTGGGATGGAAAAACCCAAAAATCCCAAAGAAAATCACAAAAAAATCCAATTCCATGGGGAATCCATGGGATAAACTGGGATTTATTTATCCCTGAAATCCCAAATGAAGCAGGAGAGGGAATCTGGGAATGGTTTGGGATGGAAAAGGTTCTGGACCCAGAGCATTCCCCGCTCCCGTTTCTCATCCTTTTTAACCGGGAATTTTTGCCATTTTTGGCCATTTCCAACTGGAATTTTGCCATTTCCAGCTGGAATTTTGCCATTTCCAACTGGAATTTTGCCATTTCTGGCCACAATTCCACCACTTTCAGCCCTAACTCCACCATTTCTGGCTGGAATTTTGCCGTTTTCGGCCGTAATTCCGCCGATTTCACTGGACTTTCGCTGGAATTTTTCCCATTTCCAGCTGGAATTTTGCCATTTCCAGCTGGAATTTTGCCATTTTGGCCATTTCACTGGAATTTTGCCATTTCTGGCCACAATTCCACCACTTTCAGCCCTAACTCCACCATTTCTGGCTGGAATTTTGCCGTTTTCGGCCGTAATTCCGCCGATTTCACTGGACTTTCGCTGGAATTTTTCCCATTTCCAGCTGGAATTTTGCCATTTCCAGCTGGAATTTTGCCATTTCCAACTGGAATTTTGCCATTTCTGGCCACAATTCCACCACTTTCAGCCCTAACTCCACCATTTCTGGCTGGAATTTTGCCGTTTTCGGCCGTAATTCCGCCGATTTCACTGGACTTTCGCTGGAATTTTTCCCATTTCCAGCTGGAATTTTGCCATTTCCAGCTGGAATTTTGCCATTTCCAACTGGAATTTTGCCATTTCTGGCCACAATTCAACCACTTTCAGCCCTAATCCACCATTTCTGGCTGGAATTTTGCCGTTTTCGGCCGTAATTCCGCCGATTTCACCGGACTTTCGCTGGAATTTTTCCCATTTCCAGCTGGAATTTTGCCATTTCCAGCTGCAATTTTGCCATTTTGGCCATTTCCAACTGGAATTTTGCCATTTTGGCCACAATTCCACCACTTTCAGCCCTAATTCCACCATTGCTGGCTGGAATTTTGCCGTTTTCAGGCCGTAATTCCGCCGATTTCACCGGACTTTCCTGGAATTTTTTCCCATTTCCAGCTGGAATTTTTGCCATTTCCAGCTGCAATTTTGCCATTTTGGCCATTTCCTGCTGGAATTTTGCATTTCTGGCCACAATTCCACCACTTTCAGCCCTAACTCACACCTTTTGGCTGGAATTTTGCCGTTTTCGGCCGTAATTTCCCCCGTTTCCACCGGAATTTCGCGGATTTTTTCCGTTTCCATCCGGAATTTTCCCTTTTCCATCCAGGCCGTGGCTGACCTGAGGTGCTCGAGCATGGTGCGTTTCTGGGCGAAGAGCAGCGGGCACTGCGGGCAGCGGAAGACGCTGACGCGCTGGGGCAGCAGGTGCTGGTCGAAGTGAGAGGAGAGCAGCGGCTTGTGGGTGAACACCGTGTCACACATGGCACACTTGTAAATCATCCTGGAGGGGGGAAACGGGGGGGAAAACGGGGGGGAAATGGGGGGAGGATGGGGGGAAATAGGGGGGGAAATGGGGGGAAATGGGGGGAGGATGGAGGAAAGATGGGGGAAAATACGGGGAAAATGGGGGGAAATGGGGGGGAAATGGGGGGAGGATGGGGGAAATAGGGGGGAAGATGGGGGGAAATGGGGGGAGATGGAGGAGAGATGGGGGAAAATGGGGGAAAATGGGGGGAAATGGGGGGAGATGGGGAAATAGGGGGGAGGATGGGGGGAAAATGGGGGGGAAATGGGGGGAGGATGGGGGGAAGATGGGGGGAAAATGGGGGGAAAAATGGGGGGAAATGGGGGGGAAAATGGGGGGAAATAGGGGGAGGATGGGGGGAAAATGGGGGAAAATGGGGGGAAAATGGGGGAAAATGGGGGGATAGGGGGAAAATGGGGAGGTGGGAAAATGGGGGAAATAGGGGGAAAATGGGGAATGGGGGGAATGGGGGAATGGGGAAATAGGGGGAAAATGGGGGGATGGGGAAATAGGGAAAAATAGGGGGGGAAATGGGAGGAAAAAATGGGGGAAGGATGGAGGAAAGATGGGGGAAAATGGCAGGAAAGATGGGGGAAAAAATTGGGGAAAACAAGGAAAAAATGGGGGAAGGATGAAGGAAAGATGGGGGAAATAGGGGGAAAATGGGGAAAGAACGGGGAAAATATGGGGGAAGGATGGAGGAAAGATGGGGGAAATAGGGGGAAAGATGGGGGAAAAAATTGGGGAAAACAAGGAAAAAATGGGGAAAAATGGGGGGAGAATGGGGGAAAAAATGGGGAAAGAATGGAGGAAAGATGGGGGAAAATAGGGGGGAAAAATGGGGAAAGAACGGGGAAAAAAAGAGGGAAAAAACAGGGAGAGAATGGAGGAAACATGAGGAAAAAACAAGGAAAAATTGTGGAGAAAAGGGAAAAAATGAGGAAAGAATGTGGAAAGAATGGAGGAAAGATGGGGGAAAATGGGGGGGAAAATGTGGAAAATGGGGGGAAAAATGGGGGATAAATGGAGAAAAGATGGGGGGAAAATGTGGAAAAAATGGAGGAAAAAATTGGGGGGGAAATGGGGAAAAATTGGGGGGAAAATGTGGAAAGAACAGGGAAAAAATGGGGGAAAAACAGAAAAAAAAAAGGGGGAAAGAACAGGGAAAAAATGGGGGGATTGGGGTGGGAGGAGAGGGAAGGGAGAAAAGGGAAAAGGATGGAAAAGAGAGAAAAAAGGGAAAGGGAAAAGGAGGAGAAAAGAGAAAAAGGGAATAAAAAATTGAAGTGAAAACATAAAAAAACAACCTCCTCATAAATCCACAAATTCCTCTGCCTAATAAAATTAATTAAACAAATTAAATTAAAAAAACATTAAACAAACCAAAATCAAACTATTAAATCGAATTATTAAACAAATTAAAATCAAATTATTAAATCAATTAAATTAAAAACTAAAAAAAAAATAATAAATTTAAAAAATGATTTAAAAATTTATTTATTTATTTAAATAAATAAAATTTTAAAAATTTAAACAATAAAAAAAATATTAAAAAAATTTGAAAAATAATTAAAACCCAAAAAAACCCAAAAAACCCAAACCAAAACAAAACAAAAAAACAAACAAAAAAACAAACAAAAAAAAACCAAAAAAGAAAAAAAACCCAAAAAGCAAAAAAAACCAAAACCAAAAACAAAAGAAAAAACAAAACCAAAACAAAAAAATTAAAAATAAAAAAAACCTAAATAAATTAAAAAGTAATTTAAAAGTAGATTTATTTATTTATTTAAAGAAATAAAATTTCAAAAAAATTTAAACAATTTAAAAAATATTAAAAAAAATGTTAAAAAATAATTAAAAAACCCCAAAAAAACCCCAAAAAACCAAAACAAAAAAAACCCACAAAAAAACACACACAAAAAAAACTTCATAATTCCCGACTAAAAAAACCCAACAAAAAACAAAAAACCCCACAAAAACCCCCAAAAAACCCAAAACAAAACAAAAAACCAACAACCCACAACCCACCAACCCAAACCAACCCAACCAACCCAACCAACCCACCCAACCACAACACCCAAACACCACACCACCACCCACCAACCAACCCAACCAAACCAACACCCAACCAACCCACCCAACCCAACCAACCCAACCACCCAACCAACCACCCAACACCAAACCCAACCAAACCAACCACCCAAACCAACCCAACCAACCCAACCACCAACACCCAACCAACCACAACCAACCCAACCCAACCAACCCAACCAACCAACCAAACCCAACCCAACCAACCCACACCAACCAACCAACCCAACCAACCAACCCAACCCAACCAACCAACCCAACCCAACCCAACCCACCCAACCAACCCAACCCAACCCAACCCAACCACAACCAACCAACCAAACAACCAAACCCAACCAACCCAAACCAACCCAACCAACCAACCAAACCAACCCAACCCAACCCAACCCAACCCAACCAAACCACAACCCAACCCAACCCAACCCAACCCAACCAACCCAACCAACCCAACCAACCCAACCCAACCAAACCACCCAACCCACACCCAACCACAACCAACCAACCACCAACCCAACCAACCCAACCAAACCCAACCAACCAACCAACCCAACCCAACCAAACCACCAACCCAACCAACCAAACCAACCCAACCCAACCAACCAAACCCAACCACCCAAACCCAAAACCCACCACCAACAACCAACCAACCAACCCAACCCAACCAAACCCAACCCAACCCAAACCCAACCAACCCAACCCAACCAACCCAACCACCAACCCAACCCACCCAACCAAACCAAAAAACCCAACCATTACACCACCCACACCAAAACCAAACCCAAACCAAATCCCAACCAACAAAAACCAACAATAAACTTTAATTCCCATAAAACCTTAATTTTTCCCCATTTGCGTGCTGTTCAGCCCTGCACTCACTTGGCCTGCTGGCTGCTGCAGCCGGGGTGCTGCGTGCACACGTGGCCCTGGGCGCTGGGCGCCGATTTGAAAGCCATGGGGCAGATGGGGCACTTGTGGAAAACCTCGCAGTGCGAGCTCTGGATGTGGGATTTGATGGAGTTCACGCCGCCGAAGACCACGGAGCAGCTGGGGCACCTGGAAAATTCCATGGGGGATTGGAGGGCGTCTGGAGTTGAATGGGGGGATTGGGAAGGTTGGGGGGTTGTGGTGGGGATTGGGATCGTAAAAAGGTCTGGGGGAATTCTGACAGGGATCAGGATCCTAAAAAGGTCTGGGGGATTTTGACAGGGATCAGGATCCCAAAAAGGTCTGGGGGATTCTGACAGGGATTGGGATCTGGGGGAATTCCAGGTGGAATCAGGATTCTAGAAAGGTCTGGGGGATTTTGACAGGGATCAGGATCCCAAAAAGTTTGGGGGGATTCTGACAGGGACTGGGATCTGGGGGAATTCCAGGTGGAATCAGGATCCTAAAAAGTTCTGGGGGAATTCTGACAGGGATCAGGATCCCAAAAAGGTCTGGGGGGATTCGGACGGGGATTGGGATCTGGGGGAATTCCAGGTGGAACCAGGATTCTAAAAAGGTCTGGGGGGATTTTGACAGGGATCAGGATCCCAAAAAGGTTTGGGGGAATTCTGACAGGGATCAGGATCCCAGAAAGTTCTGGGGGAATTCCAGGTAGAATCAGGATCTAAAAAGGTCTGGGGGATTTTGACAGGGATCAGGATCCCAAAAAGTTCTGGGGGAATTCTTACAGGAATCAGGATCTCAAAAAGGTCTGGGGGAATTCTGACAGGGATCGGGATCTTAAAAAATTCTGGGGGAATTCCTACAGGAATCAGGATCCCAAAAAGGTCTGGGGGATTCTGACAGGGATCAGGATCCCAAAAAGGTCTGGGGGATTCTGACAGGGATCAGGATCCCAAAAAGGTCTGGGGGAATTCTCAGTGGAAAGCAGGATCCCAAAAAGTTCTGGGGGGATTCTGACAGGGATCAGGATCCCAAAAAGGTTTGGGGGAATTCTGACAGGGATCAGGATCCCAGAAAGTTCTGGGGGAATTCCAGGTGGAATCAGGATCTAAAAAGGTCTGGGGGATTTTGACAGGGATTGGGATCCTAAAAAGTTTGGGGGGATTCTATAGGGATCGGGATCCCAGAAAGTTCTGGGGGAATTCCAGGTGGAACCAGGATCCTAGAAAGGTCTGGGGGATTCTGACAGGGATTGGGATCCTAAAAGGTTCTGGGGGGATTTTGACAGGGATCAGGATCCCAAAAAGTTCTGGAGGAATTCCAGCTGGAACCAGGATCCCAACCAGTTCCACATCCATGGGAGTTTTGGACCTCCCATGTTCCCGCCACCCTTTCCAACGCCCTGCGGGTGGGATTCCTGGAATTCCCGTGGATTCCCCGTGCCCGTACCTGTAGCCCACCCTGCGGGAGAAGTGCAGGCAGGAGTCCTTGAGGTGGGACTCGAAGTTGGCCAGCAGGAAGTTGCCCCCACACTCGGGGCACACGTGGGGCGGGCGGCTGCGGTGCATGCGCTGGTGCGCGCCGAAGCTGCAGCGGTTGGGCAGGATCATGGGGCACGCCGAGCACACCTGCAACATTCCAGCAATTCTGGGAATTCTGGGCCTTTCTGGGAGGTAGGAGGTCCGTCCCACTCCCCCAGTTAAAAGGAAAAGAAGTTTTGGGGATGGGGGATGTTTTGGGTAGGGAGGGATGCGGAATGGGTTTGGGGTGTTTGGGATGCTGAAAAGTTATGGGGAAATTCCAGCTGGGAGCAGGGTCTCAAAAAAGTTCTGGAAAAATTCCAACTGGGAGCAGGATCACAAAAAATTATGGGGAAATTCCAGCTGGGAGCAGGGTCTCAAAAAATTATGGGGAAATTCCAGCTGGGAGCAGGATCTCAAAAAAATTATGGGGAAATTCCAACTGGGAGCAGGATCACAAAAAATTATGGGGAAATTCCAGCTGGGAGCAGGGTCTCAAAAAATTATGGGGAAATTCCAGCTGGGAGCAGGGTCTCAAAAAAGTTCTGGAAAAATTCCAACTGGGAGCAGGATCACAAAAAATTATGGGGAAATTCCAGATGGGAGCAGGGTCTCAAAAAATTATGGGGAAATTCCAGCTGGGAGCAGGATCTCAAAAAAATTATGGGGAAATTCCAACTGGGAGCAGGATCACAAAAAATTATGGGGAAATTCCAGCTGGGAGCAGGGTCTCAAAAAATTATGGGGAAATTCCAGCTGGGAGCAGGATCACAAAAACGTTCTGGGAAAATTCCAGCTGGGATTGGGATCCCAAAACGTTCTGAGGGAACTCCCAGCTGGGATCAGGATCCCCAAATGTTCTGGGTAATTTCCAGCTGGGATTTGGATCCCAAAAAAGGTCTGGGGGATTCCCAGCTGGAACCAGGGTCCCAAGAAGTTCTGGGGGAGTTCCAACTGGGATCAAGATCCCAAAAAGTTCTGGGTAATTCCCAGCTGGGATTGGGATCCAAATAGATTCTGAATGAATTCCAACTAGAACCAGGATCCCATATAGTTCTGGGACAATTCCAAGTGGGACTGGGATCCCAAAAAGTTCTGGGGGAATTCCAGCTGGGATTGGGATCCCAAAAAAGCTCTGGGAAAATTCCAGCTGGGATTTGGATCCCAAAAAAGTTCTGGGGGAATTCCATCGAGGGATTGGGTTGGATGGGATGAATTAATCCATGGATGTTCTGTTCTCCCATCATCTCCCATGACCTTTCCATCATCTCCCACCTTCTCCTTCTCCCACTGTTCTTCCACCTTCTCCACCACCTTCCCCCCATCTCCCACCATTTTCCACCACCTCCCACCTTCTCCACCACCTTCCCATCCTCTCCCATCCCCTCCAACTGCTCTCCCACCTCCTCCCACCATCTCTCACTGCTCTCCCATCTCCCACTGCTCTCCCACCATCTCCCACCACTTCCCACCTTCTCCCACCTCCTCCTGTCTCCTTCCACCATCTCCCACTGCTCTCCTACCATCTCCCACCACTTTCTACCACCTCCCACCCTCTCCCACCTCCTCCCACCCCTCCCACCCTCTCCCACCCCCTCCCACCCTCTCCCAAGCTCTCCCACCCTCTCTCAAGCTCTCCCACCCTTCCTAAGCTCTCCCACCGTTCCCAAGCTCTCCCACCCTCTCCCAAGCTCTCCCACCCTCTCTCAAGCTCTCCCACCCTTCCTAAGCTCTCCCACCGTCTCCCAAGCTCTCCCACCGTCTCCCAAGCTCTCCCACCCTCTCCCAAGCTCTCCCACCCTTCCTAAGCTCTCCCACCGTCTCCCAAGCTCTCCCACCCTCTCCCAAGCTCTCCCACCCTCTCCCAAGCTCTCCCAAGCTCTCCCACCCTCTCCCAAGCTCTCCCACCCTCTCCCCCCCTCTCTCACCCTCTCCCACCGTCTCCCAAGCTCTCCCACCCTCTCCCAAGCTCTCCCACCCTCTCCCCCCTCTCTCACCCTCTCCCACCGTCTCCCAAGCTCTCCCACCCTCTCCCAAGCTCTCCCACCGTCTCCCAAGCTCTCCCACCCTCTCTCAAGCTCTCCCACCCTTCCTAAGCTCTTCCACCCTCTCCCAAGCTCTCCCCCCTCTCCCAAGCTCTCCCACCCTCTCTCACCCTCTCCAAGCTCTCCCACCCTCTCCCAAGCTCTCCCACCCCCTCCCACCCTCTCCCACCCTCTCCCAAGCTCTCCCACCCCTCCCACCCTCTCCCACCGTCTCCCAAGCTCTCCCACCCTCTCTCAAGCTCTCCCACCCTCTCCCAAGCTCTCCCACCCTCTCCCAAGCTCTCCCACCCTCTCCCAAGCTCTCCCACCCTCTCCCAAGCTCTCCCACCGTCTCCCAAGCTCTCCCACCCTCTCTCACCCTCTCCCAAGCTCTCCCACCCTCTCCCAAGCTCTCCCACCCTCTCCCAAGCTCTCCCACCGTCTCCCAAGCTCTCCCACCCTCTCCCAAGCTCTCCCAAGCTCTCCCCCCCTCTCCCAAGCTCTCCCCCCCCTTCTCTCACCGTGCTGCTGCCTCCGCCCGCTCCGACCTGCTGGAAATGCGCCGCCAGCCCGGCCTTGTCCTTGCACTGCTCCTTGCACTCCAAGCACCTGAAGCAGCTGTAGCTGCTCTGCTCCGAGCCCAGGGGCAGCACGGGCCCCTCCTGCCCCATCCCACCCCCAGCCCCAGCCCCATCCTGAGCCACCCTGGCGGCCGGCAGCGCCAGGGACGCCAGCGGCGTGACGTCGGGCTGGCCGATCATCTGCTCCAGCGCCACGGGCCGCATCACCAGGTGCGAGCACTGCATCACCAAGCCCTTGTCCTTGTGCTCGCGGGCGTGCAGCAGCAGGCTGCACTTGTTGAAGAACACCAGGCGCTTGGTGCAGTGGTTGCAGGTGACCTCGATGCGCATGCTGCGCCGGTCGTAGTGCCGCGCCAGGCTCTTCTCCAGGGCGAAGGCGTCGCCGCATTCCAGGCACCGGTAACCCAGCGGCGGCAGCGCCAGGCTGGACTCGGCCGGAGGGCTCAGGTTGGGTTTGTAGGTGGGCAGCAGGTTTTTGCTGTTGAGGATTTTGTTGAAGGCTTCCACCAAGCTCGACTGGCTGCGGGAGATGACGGTGCCGGCGACGCTCGGAGACGCTTTGGGCGCCGCGGCGGCTCCGTTGGATTTGGCGCCGTTGCTGCGCCCGTCGCCTTTGGGGAGAGGTTGTGGCACTAAGTTGAGGATGTTTTTAGCCACGGATTTGCTGGATTTGCCCGGCAGGACCACGGATTTCTGCTGGGCCACGCTGGCGGCGATCAGCATGGCGCTGCTGGCGCTCTGGATGGTGGCCACGGGCAGCACCGTGCCTTTCAGCTTCGTGCCGTTGCCCAGCTGCACGCTGACGATTTTGGGCCCTTCGGGGCTTTTCAGGGGGCTGCAGAGCTCGGGTTTGTCTTTGGGGAGCGCCGGCTCCGCGGCGCGCTCCGGGGTTTCCTGGGAATTCTGCTCGCTGGGGGTTTTGGCGGAGGGTGGCTCGGAGTCTGAGGACACCCTGGTGACCGTCCTGGTGATGCTGCCACAGGAGGTTTTGATGGTTTTGATGCGCACCTTGAGCGGGCGCGAGGAGCTGGAGGAGGGCGAGTTGGTGTTTTCCTCCTCCTCTTCTTCCTCCTCCTCCTCCTCCTCCTCCTCCTCCTCACCGCTGGAAACGCTCGCGGGGCTCCCCATGGATTTCTCCAGCATTTCTTCCTTCAAGGAGAGCTGCTTGGGAGAAGGTGGGAGGGGAATTCCCGGCGAGGAGAAAGATTCCCGAGGGCTCCCGGGCGAGCGCTTGAGCTCGGCGGCGCCGTCCAGCCCGGGCTCCGACGGCGGCCACGGCGCCGCGGGAGAATCCCCGGCGGAATAGCGGACGCTGACGGATTTCAGGTGATCCAACACCAACCCTTTAGGGCTGGAGCTCCTGCCTGGAGCCTCCTCCGAGTCCGACTCCTCCTTTTTGATGCAGGCAACGGGGTGGGAGCCGTCGCCGGCCGCCCGGAAGGCGGCGGGAAAAGCGGGCTCCAAGCTCTCCGCCGTTTCTCCCAAAGCTTCCTTGCAATCCACGGACGGCGTGGGGGACGAAGCCAAGGCTGGCCCGGCCAGAGATTTCTCCTTGGCTTTGCATTCCCGGGCTCTATCGATCAAGTTGGCGCCTTCCTCGCTGCCCTCGGGGCTGAAATGCGCGAACAGATCCAAAGCCTTGGCGTTCTTCTCCTTGCCCCAGCATTCCCCGTTGGAAGGCGCCTCCGCCCCGCGGGAATCGGGAGACCTGGCCGCGTCGGAAGCTCCGAAGCCGTTCTGCAGGAGCCTGGGGGTCGCCACGCCGTGGCCATCCTTGCCTCGGGAATCCAAGTTTTCCAGCTGCTCCGGGCACACGGTGTTCTTGACGATGACGCTGACGGCCGAGATGTCCGGGTGGGGCAGGACATGCTCGGCGGGGCCGGAGCCGGAGCCGGAGCCGGATCCTCCCGCCTCTCCCGGGAGCTGCTTGCCGTGGGATTCGGGCTCCTCGTGGTGGGACTGGATGGCCTCGTTGGCGTCGATGTCGGGGATGTCGAAGGCGGCCAGGAGGTCGTCGAAATCCGGGGTTTTCATGTCCCCCATGGTTGGGCAGGGGGGAGAACTGGGCAAGGGGGGGAGAGGGGATTTTATCCTGATAAATCCAGGGAATCCTGATTTTCCGCTGCCTTTTCCCTTCCCGTTGCCATTTAATTCCCACTTTAATTCTCATTGCCATTTAATTCCCATTTTAATTCTCATTGCCATTTTAATTCTCATTCCATTTTAATTCCTGTTCCCATTTTAATTCTCATTCTCACTCTATTAATTTTCTATTCCATTCCCATTTTAATTCCCATTCCCATTTTAATTCTCATTTCCATTTTAATTCTCATTCCCATTTTAATTCCCGTTCCCATTCAATTCCCATTCCCATTTTAATTCTCATTGCCATTTAATTAATTCCCATTCCCATTTTACTTCCATTCTCACTCTATTCATTTTCTATTCCATTCCCATTTTAATTCCCATTCCCATTTTAATTCTCATTCCATTTAATTCCCATTCCCATTCCATTTTGTCTCTATTTCACTTCCATTACATTCCCATTCCCACTTCCATTCCCATCCCATTCCCATTTTTATTCCATTTTATTTCATTCCCATTCCCATTCCATTTTGTTTCTATTTCACTTCCATTCAATTCCCATTTTGATTCCATTTCTATATCCATTCCCATTTCATTCCAATTTTCATCCCATTCCTATTCCATTTTATTCCCATTTCATTCCCATTCCAATTCCACCCCAAACACCTCCTCTCCATCCTCAAATCCCCCCTTTTATCCCAAAAATCCCCATTCCCATCCCACAAATTCCCCTTTTATCCCAAAAATCCCCATTCCTATCCCAAATATTCCCCTTCTGGAATTCCAGCACTTCCAGCCTGCTTGGAATCTCCGAGGGGTTTTTTTGAGTTTTTTTAAGGGGAAAAAAAAATTCCTTTCATGAGGAGGGGTTTGGATCCCACGGTTTTCCAGCTTGGAAAACCAGGAAAAAGGAGAAAAAAGCTGTGGATCCAACCCCAATTCCAGGCCCAAATTCCAACCCCAATTCCAGAGGGGAAATCAGGGATCAAATCCCAATTCAGCCCCAAATTCCCTCAGGATTTGAGGGGGGAAATCAGGGATCCAACCCCAATTCCAGCCCCAAATTCCCTCAGGATTTGAGGCTTCTGGAAAACCCCCGAGCAGGTGGAATTCCATTCCTTTTTCCTGCCCTTTTATCCCATGAAAAGCCTCCCCAGTTAGGGAATAATCCTCTGGAAATTCCTTTGGGATTTGTTTTCCAGGGGGGAATTGTGCTCTTTGTCCTTCCCCATTCACATCCAAATCCTCAGGAATGGCCGGGATGGATCCCGGATTTCCCCACCCCAATTCCTTCTCCCCTGATCCCAATCCCAGGGGTGTTTTTTTCAGGGAATAAACACAGCCAAGTCTGCGAAATCCTACAGCAGCTGTTTGGGATCAGGAGCAGGGTTTGGAAAATCCTTCCCGGCTCAGTTTCCTATGGAAAAGCAGGACAGCCACAAACAGGGAGGGATTATCCCAAAAATCCTCCTGGGGCAAATTCCAGTTTCCAAACTGATCCCAAACTCCTCATCCTGATCCCAAACTCCTCACATGGATCTCAAACGTCTCATCCCAATCCCAAGGCCCTGATCCCCATCCCGATCCTAAATCCTAATCCCAAATTCCCTGTCTTGATTCCAAATTCCCCATCCTGATCCCAGGCCCTGATCCCAAACTGCAGATCCCAAATTCCCCATTCCCATCCCAAACTCCCCATCCCGATCCTAAATCCCTGCTGGGGATTGGCCCCCCATCCCAAACTCCCCACCACAATCCTAAATCCCTGATCCCAAAATCCTCGTCCCCACCCTAAACTCCCCATCCCAAACTCCCTGTCCCAATCCCAAATTCCTAATGCCAAACTCCTCATCCTGATCCCAAATCCCCAACCCCAAATCCCCCATCCCACTCCCGCCCCCACCCGGCGCAGCCGCCTCATCCCGAGGGCTCCGTGTGGGATTAAATTCCTGGGATTTGGAGGGAATTAATTCCCGACCATCTGCCGGCCCCGGAGCCACGGCCCTGGTCCCAAAACCCCCAACCCCACAGGATCCCAACAATCCCAACGGGAAAGGGAACGGTTCCAGCCCAGCAGGAGCCAGGAGGGGTCGGGATTCCCAGTTTTCCCAGGATTCCCACAAGGGCTGGGCAGGGATTCTGGGGGATTTTGGGGTTTTCCCAAATGTTCAGGATGCCAAGGTCCCAATTCCAAAGTCCCCATTCCAATCCGTAACTCCTGATCCCAAATTCCCCATCCCAATCCTAAACTACCCCACTGATCCCAAACTCCTCATTCCAATCCTAAATTCCCATCCTGATCCCAAACTCCCAAACTCCTCACACTGATCCCAAATTCCCAATCCCAAATTCCCCATCCCAAATTCCTCACACTGATCCCAAACTCCTCATTCCAATCCTAAATCCCCAATCCCCAAACCCCCTCAAAATTCCAGGAATGGTTGGGGTGCCCGTGATCCCCCAAATCCCGGGATTTAGGATGGGAGGGGGTGCTCGTGATGTTCCAAAAATTCCAGGAATGGGGGGGTGCCTGTGACCCCTCAAAATCCCGGGATTTCTCTCCCCAAAGGGATGACCGTGACCCTTTAAAAATTCCAGGAATGGGGGGGTTTCCAAATCCCAGGATTTTCTGACGGCAGAGGAGCCGCTGAACCCCCCCGAAATCCCGGGATTTTCTGAGGGCAGAGAGGCCGACGAATCCCCCCAAATCCCGGGATTTTCTGTGGGATAAAGGAGCTGATGAACCCCAAAAATCCCGGGATTTTCGGAGGGCAGAGGAGCCGATGAACCCCCCCAAAATCCCGGGATTTTCTGTGGGATAAAGGAGCCGCTGACCCCCCGAATCCCGGGATTTTCTGAGGGTAGAGGAGCCGCTGACCCCCCCAAATCCGGGATTTTCTGAGGGTAGAGGAGCCGCTGACCCCCCCGAAATCCCGGGATCTTCTTCGGGATAGAGGAGCTGATGAACCCCCAAAAATCCCGGGATTTTCGGAGGGCAGAGGAGCCGATGAACCCCCCCAAAATTCCGGGATTTTCTGTGGGATAAAGGAGCCGCTGACCCCCCCGAATCCCGGGATTTTCTGAGGGTAGAGGAGCCGCTGACCCCCCCCGAATCCCGGGATTTTCTTTGGGAGAGAGGAGCCGCTGACCCCGAATCCCGGGATTTTCTGAGGGCAGAGGAGCCGCTGACCCCCCGAATCCGGGATTTTCTGAGGGCAGAGGAGCCGCTGACCCCCCGGATCCGGGATTTGAGGCGGTTTGCGCCCCTTCGTCCCTTCCCCCCTCAGGCCGCGCTTCCCGCCCAGGCCGCGCCCCCCCCCCTCAGGCCTTGACCCCCTCAGGCCGCTCCCGCCCCTCAGGCCCCGCTACCTGGAGCTGCGCGCGGGGGGCGCTCCCCGGCTGCCGCCGCCGCTTCCCGGTACTGCTCCCGCTTCTCGATCCCGGTTGCCGATCCCAATTCCCCGATCCCGGTTCCCGACCCCGGTCCCGCTCGGGCCCCTCAGCGGCGCCGCTTCCCCTCCGCCACTTCCTGCTTGGCCCCCCCCCGGCCCCGCCGGCCGCTCGCGCCGCGCGCTCCCGCCCTGGCCGCGCTTCCCCATTGGAGGAAATGCCCGTCACTCATGGAAACGCACGCTCTGATTGGCCCGTCCCGCTGTCGCTCAGTGCTGATCGCGGCTGTCCGCACTCCCCATTGGCTGAGGCGGACCCGCCCCTCAGCCGGGGGTGATGATTGGGCAGGGCGGGTGTCATTCCACTCGGAAAGCGCCGCCCACCGCGGTGCCCTCGCTTCCTATTGGTTGCCAAAGCTGGCGCAGCTCGCTGTTGATTGGCTGAAGCGCTGTCAATCAATTCTCCGCCGCTCGATCTCGCTTCTCATTGGTCCAAGCGCGCTGTTTATCAAGCGCGGGCTCCGGCCGCCATTGGCCTCAGGGAGCGTCCATGGCGGCGGCTCCCGGCCCGGGGCTCCCATTGCCGGCGGGATTCGTCCCTCAGCACCGGAACCCGCCCAGCCCGGGCCCGGAATGGCTCCAACCCCCTCCTCCCATTCGCTGCCAGCTCTGTCACTCACCCAGGCGCCTGAGGAGGATGTCCCGCCCACCTCCGCCTGCTGCGCGTCGCCATTGGTGGAGAGCGCTGTCACTCTAGGCTGCCGGCGTCTCCTCGCTCTCCCATTGGCTGGCGTGCCTAAAAGCCCGCCAAGCCAATCCGCGCCGCTCATTGGTCCGCAGAGCTGTCAGTCATGTCGAACTGCGCCTCCATTCCCATCTTATTGGCCACATTAAGCACAACATCCGCTCCTCCCGCTCGCTGATTGGTTGGTCGTGCTGTCCATCAACAGCGCAGCCACGCCCCTCGACATCATCGTAAACAGCGCGCGGGGGATGCCGGGAGCTCCAGTGCACGGAATTCCAGGGAATTCCAGGGAATTCCAGTCCAGAAACTCCATTAATTCCCAAGAAATTCCCAAGAAATCCCTTTTAATGATTCCCACCATACCCAAGAAATCGACTCCTTTTATTCCTGCAATTCCCAAGAAATTCCTTTAATAACTCCCAAGAAATTCCTTTAATGATTCCCAAGAAATTCCTTTAACAACTCCAAAGAAATTCCTTTAATGACTCCCAATAACTTTATTCCGTTTACCCCACAGTTCCCAAGCGAAATCCGTTCCTTCCTGCCTTTTCCCACCGTTTTTTTTTTGGCTGGAATTCCGGGGCTCATTTCTTCTCCTCCTCCTTCCTGTCCCGGTGTTCCCGGTTTTCCCGGTTTTCCCGGTGTTCCGGGCCGCCTGGCTGGCCAGCGAGCCCATGGCATTGCGGATGGCCTCGTTGTTGGGATCCACGCCGGGCAGGTTCTCCAGGACGCTCTGCAGGAATTCCGGATCCTGCATCACGTCGTAGTCGTCCTCCTCCTGCGGGGGCACGGACACGGCGCGGCGTCACCCCGGGAGTTTGGGATTGTCCAGGGGGGTTTGGGATTGTCCCGGGGGGTTGGGGTCATCCCGGGGGGTTTGGGTCAGTCCCGGGGGTTTGGGGTCAGTCCCGGGGGGTTTGGGATTGTCCCGGGGGGTTTGGGGTCAGTCCCGGGGGGTTTGGGATTGTCCCGGGGGGTTTGGGGTCAGTCCCGGGGGTTTGGGGTCAGTCCCGGGGGTTTGGGATTGTCCCAGGGGGGTTTGGGATTGTCCCGGGGGGTTTGGGGTCAGTCCCGGGGGGGTTTGGGATTGTCCCGGGGGGTTTGGGGTGATCCCAGGGGGGTTTGGGATTGTCCCGGGGGGTTTGGGGTGATCCCAGGGGGGTTTGGGATTGTCCCGGGGGGTTTGGGGTGATCCCAGGGGGGTTTGGGATTGTCCCGGGGGGTTTGGGGTGATCCCAGGGGGGTTTGGGATTGTCCCGGGGGGTTTGGGGTGATCCCGGGGGGGTTTGGGATTGTCCCGGGGGGTTTGGGATTGTCCCGGGGGGGTTTGGGATTGTCCCGGGGGGTTTGGGGTCAGTCCCGGGGGTTTGGGGTGATCCCAGGGGGGTTTGGGATTGTCCCGGGGGGTTTGGGGTCAGTCCCGGGGGTTTGGGATTGTCCCGGGGGTTTGGGGTGATCCCGGGGGGGTTTGGGGTGATCCCAGGGGGGGGTTGGGGTCACCCTGGGGGTTTGGGGTCAGTCACAAGGATTTGGGGTCATCCCAGGGGGGTTTGGGGTGATCCTGGGGGTTTGGGGTCACCCAGGGGTTGGGATTGTCCTGGGGGGTTTGGGGTCAGTCCCAAGGGTTTGGGATTGTCCCGGGGGATTTGGGGTCAGTCCCAAGGGTTTGGGATTGTCCCGGGGGATTTGGGGTCATCCCAGGGGGTTTGGGATTGTCCTGGGGGTTTGGGGTCATCCCAGGGGTTTGGGAACATCCTGGGGGTTTGGGGATCAGCCCTGGGGGATTTGGGATGGGATTGATGGGAATGAGGGATAGGATGGATGGGATGGGACTGATCGGATGGGACTGAGGGGAATGATAGGATTGATGGGATGGGATTGATGGGATTTATAGGATGAGACTGATGGGACTTTTGGGATGGGAATGATGGGATTGGTGGGAATGATGGGATGGGATTGATGGGAATGAGGGAAAGGATGGGATGGGATTGATGGGATTTATAGGATGAGCATGATGGGACTTTTGGGATGGGAATGATGGGATTGGTGGGAACGAAGGGATTGATGGGATGGCAGTGACAGGATTTCTGGGATTTTTGGGCTGGGATTCCCGGGATTCCCTGTGTCCTGACCTTGGCAGGCTCCGAGGTGTCCATGGCCGCCCCGCTGTCCACCTCGGCCGCCTCAGCCTGGGCGAACTCTGCAAAACCCCAAATCCCACCCAAAAAACCATGGAAAAACCCCTGGGATCACCCAGGCTGCGATTCCCCAGGATTTCCTGACGTTTTCCAAAGGTTTTCCCAAGGTTTTGTCGCCCTCAGCTTGGGGAAACTTCCCCAAAATCCCAAATCCCATCCCAAAAAAACACATGGAAAAAAACCCAACCCAACCCTCAGGTGCAATTCCTGGGGTTTTCCTGAAGTTTTTCCAGAGGTTTTCCCAAGGTTTTTCCCCAGGGTTTCCCTGAGGTTTTCTCAAGATTTTCCTAGGTTTTTCCCAAACTTTCCCTGAGAGTTTTTCCAAAGGTTTTTCCTGGGATTTTCCCCAGGTTTTTCACGTCTTTTCCCAGGTTTTCCCCCCATTTTTTCCTGGGATTTTTCCCAGGTGTTTTCCCCATTTTTCCCCAGTGTTTTCCCCATTTCTCCCAGTGTTTTTCCCCCATTTCTCCCAGGTTTTTTCCCCATTTTTCCCCGGTGTTTCCCCCATTTTTCCCCCCACTTTTCCCTGGTGTTTTCCCCCATTTTCCCCCCGATTTTTCCCCGGTGTTTTCCCCATTTTCCCCCCATTTTTCCCCGGTGTTTCCCCCATTCCCCCGGTGTTTCCCCCATTTCCCCCGGTGTTTCCCCCCACATTTCCGGGTGTTTTCCCCCCATTTCCCCGGTATTTTTCCCCACATTCCCCCGTGGTCCAGCCCCCACCAGCTCCCTGCAGGGACATCTGCATGGCGTAGGCGATCTGCTCCTCCTCGCTCATGGAGCTCAGGTCCGGCAGCCCCGCGCGGCCGAACTCGGGCGGGCCCATGGTCATCTTCAGCAGCGCCTCGTCCGACTCTGGGGGGAAAAACAGAGAGAGAGGGATCATGGAGATCGGGATCATGGAGATCGGGATCATGGACAGGGGGATACGGGAGAGGGGGATCGGGCGGGCCATGGTCATCTTCAGCAGCGCCTCGTCCGACTCTGGGGGGAAAAACAGAGAGAGAGGGATCATGGAGATCGGCATCATGGAGATCGGGATCATGGACAGGGGGATACTGGAGAGGGGGATCATGGAGGATCGGGCATCATGGACAGGGGTATTACTGGAGATCGGGATCATGGACCAGGGGGTACTGGAGATCGGGGATCATGGACAGGGGATTGGAGAGGGGGAATCATGGAGGATCGGTCTATGGACAGGGGGATAGCGGAGGGGGATCGGGCGGGCCCATGGTCATCTTCAGCAGCGCCTCGTCCGACTCTGGGGGGACAGACAGAAAAGGGGGATCATGGAGATCGGCATCATGGAGATCGGGATCATGGAGATCGGGATCATGGAAGGTGGGATCATGGATCGGGGATATGGACAGGGGGATCATGGAGATCGGGATCATGGACAGGGGGATACGGGAGAGGGGGATCGGGCGGGCCCATGGTCATCTTCAGCAGCGCCTCGTCCGACTCTGGGGGGACAGACAGACAGACAGACAGAGGGGGGTCATGGACGGGGATCCTGGAGATCGGGATCCTGGAGAGGGGATCATGGATCCAGGGGGGTCCTGGATATGGGAATCCCAAATCCATAGGGGATCCTGCATCAGGGGATCCCAGAGCCAGGGGATCCTGGATAGGGGGATCCTTAATCCAGGGGTGGTCCCAAATCCACAGGGGATCCTGGAGAGGGGGGTCCTGGATCAGGGGATCCTGGAGAGGGGGGTCCTGGATCAGGGGATCCCAAATCCATGGGGGATCCTGGATATGGGGATCCCAAAGCCAGGGAGTCCCAGAGCCAGGGGATCCCAAATCCATGGGGGTCCCAAAGCCAGGGAGTCCCAAAGCCAGGGAGTCCCAGAGCCAGGGGGATCCCGAATCCAGGGGATCCCAAATCCGCGGCCTGCTGTCCCTCCCCTAAATCCCAATCCCATCAACCCCAATCCCTTAAATCCCAAAAATCCCCTAACCCCTCTCACCATCCCCTGCAGCCGCAGCAATCCCAGCCTCAGCCGCCGAGGCGGCGGCCGCCCTGCAATCCCTCCTCTCATTCCCATCGATCCCATAAACTCCAATCCCATAAATCCCACAAATCCCAATCCCCCCAATCCCCTGACCCCTCTCACCATCCCCTGCAGCCGCAGCAATCCCAGCCTCAACCGCCGAGGCCACGGCCGCCCTGCGCCCTGCCCTCCCTCCCTAAATCCCAATCCCAGCAATCCCATCGATCCCTAAACTCCAATCCCATCAATCCCACAAATCCCAATCCCCTGACCCCTCTCACCATCCCTGCAGCCGCAGCAATCCCAGCCTCAGCCGCCGAGGCGGCGGCCGCCCTGCGCCCTGCCTCCTCCTGCCCATGCCAGCTGTCTCTCCATGGACACGCGCAGCGCTGCGAACCCGAGGCCTCGTGGGGGATCCGGGAAAAGCTCGGGATCGGGGGGCTCGGGGCTCCAGGGGTTCAGGGGATTTGGGGGAATTCGGATGTTGGAAGTCCAGTTCTGGGGATTTGGGGTTGGTGATTGTGGGAGTTTGGGGATTTTGGGGTTGATTGATGGGTTATGTCTGATCTTGGAGATTCCGATTTCTGGGGGTTTTGGGGTCATCTTGAGGGAACTGGGAGATTGGGGTTTTATGGGATTTCAATCTTGGAAATTCCCAATTCCTGGGGATTTGGGGGTTACTGCTGTGGGAGTTGGGAGATTTGGGGTTTTATGGGATTCTGATGTTGGAAATTCCCAATTCCTGGGGATTTTTGGGGTTAGTGTTGTGGTTGGGAGATTTGGGGTTTGTGAGATCATGGATGGGGGAATTGGGAAATTTCAGATTTTCTGGGGATTTTGATGCCGCAAACTCCCATTTTTGGGATTTTTCGGATTTCTGGGATCCCTACCAGAGCCAGCTCGGGGTCAGCGCTGGGATCCACGCCGAACTCGAAGTTGGAGGCTCCAGGCCAGCATGGACGGGGGATTGTGACATTTGGGGAATCGTGACATTTGGGGGAATGGCGTATTCGGGATTTTGATGCCGTAAACGCCGTTTTTTGGGATTTTGGGATTTCTGGGACCCTACCAGAGCCAGCTCGGGGTCAGCGCTGGGATCCACGCCAACTCGAAGTCGGAAGCCCCCAGGCCCAGCATGGCTCCCCCTCCCCTGCCAGGATGGGGGAGCTGATGAGGGCGTCGGCCAGGCTGGGCCCCGGCGGCACCGTCACCAGGTGGGAGCCGCTGCCGTCCTTGCCGTTCAGCGCCGTGATGAACGCGGTCAGCTTCTCCGTGTTCGCCTCCTGCGGCAACGGGAATGCGGCTGGGACACGGGATGGGGGTGGGAAAAGGGGTTTGGGGTGGGAAGGGATTGGGGGGTGGGAAAGGGGATTGGGGGTGGGAAAAGGGGGTTTGGGTGGTGGGGAAAGGATTGGGGGGTGGGAAAGGGGTTTGGGGGGTGGGGAAAGGGGTTTGGGGGTTGGGGAAAGGGGTTGGGGGTGGGGGAAAAGGGGTTTGGGGGTGGGAAAGGGGTTTGGGGGGTGGGAAAGGGGGTTTGGGGGTGGGGAAAGGGGTTTGGGGGTGGGGAAAGGGGTTTGGGGGGTGGGGAAAGGGATTGGGGGTGGGGAAAGGGGTTTGGGGGTGGGGAAAGGGTTTGGGGGTGGGAGGTTGGGGTGGGAAAGGGGTTTGGGGGTGGGGAAAGGGGTTTGGGGGGTGGGGAAAAGGGTATTGGGGGTGGGGAAAGGGATTTGGGGGTTGGGGAAAGGGGTTTGGGGTGGGGGGATGGGGGGGAAAGGGGTTTGGGGGGTGGGGAAAAGGGTTGGTGGGAAAAGGGGTTGGGTGGGAAGGGATTTGGGGGTTGGGGGAAAGGGATTGGGGGAAAAGGGTTTGGGGTTGGGAAAAGGGTTTCGGAAAAGGGGTTTGGGAAAGGGTTTGGGGGGTGGGAAAAGGGGTTTGGGGGTTGGGGAAAAGGGGTTTGGGATGTGGGAAAAGGGGTTTGGGGGGTGGGGAAAGGGGTTTGGGGGTGGGGAAAGGGGTTTGGGGGGTGGGAAAGGGATTGGGGTTGAGAAAAGGGGATCAGGGAAAAAGGGGTTTGGGGGGTTGGGGAAAGGGGTTTGGGGTGGAAGGGAAAGGGATAGGGGGGAAAAGGGTTTGGGGGTGGGAAAGGGTTTGGGGAAAAGGGGTTGGGTGGGTAAAGGGTTTGGGGTTAAAGGGGTTTGGGGGGTGGGAAAGGGGTTTGGGGTGGAAAAGGGATGGGGGGAAAAGGGTTTGGGGAGTTGGGGAAAGGGATTGGGGGTGGGAAAAGGGGTTTGGGGGTGGGGAAAGGGATTTGGGGGTTGGGGAAAGGGGTTTGGGGGTGGGGAAAGGGGTTTGGGGGGTGGGAAAAGGGGTTTGGGAAAAGGGGTTTGGGGATTTGGGGGTTTGGGAAAGGGATCGGGGAAAAAGGGTTTGGGGTTTGGGAAAAGCGTTTGGGAAAAGGGTTTCGGAAAAGGGGTTTGGGAAGAGGGGTTTGGGGGGTGGGAAAGGGGGTTTGGGGGTTGGGAAAAGGGGTTTGGATGTGGGAAAAGGGGTTTGGGGGGTGGGAAAGGGGTTTGGGGGGTGGGAAAAGAGGGTTTGGGGGGTGGGAAAGGGATTGGAGGTTGAGAAAAGGGATCAGGGAAAAAGGGTTTGGGGGTTGGGAAAAGGGGTTTGGGAAAAGGGATCAGGGAAAAAGGGTTTGGGGGTTGGGAAAAGGGGTTTGGGAAAAGGGGTTTGGGTAAAGGGGTTTGGGTAAAGGGGTTTGGGGGGTGGGAAAGGGTGTTTGGGAAAAGGGATCGGGGGAAAAAGGTTTGGGATTTGGGAAAAAGGGTTTGGGGGTTGGGAAAGGGATTTGGGGGTTGGGAAAAGGGGTTTGGGGGGTGGGAAAGGGGTTTTGGGGGTGGGAAAGGGGTTTGGGAGGTGGGAAAATGGATCAGGGAAAAAGGGTTTGGGGGTTGGGAAAGGGGTTTGGGAAAAGGGGTTTGGGGGTTGGGAAAGGAATTTGGGGGTTTGGGAAAGGGATTGGGGGAAAGGGTTTGGGGTTTGGGAAAGGGATTTGGGGTTTGGGAAAGGGTTCCTCTGGCCTGTGGGAATTCCTGGTGCTCACCTCCTCCCCGAAGTTGATGATGTCCACGTTGACCTTCTCCTTCTTCAGGCGCTTGGCCAGCTTCACCAGCTGGGAAAAAATGGGGATTCCTGGGATCAGGGATTGGGATCCAGCCCAGAGCCCAGGGAAACTGGGAAATTCAGGATCAAACCCAGGGATCCACCCCAGGGATCCACCCCAGGGTTCCACACTCGTGACCCATCCAACCAAGGGGCCAATCTCGGGCTGATCCCGTTGTGATCCCAGCCCTGATCCCATTGTGATCCCAGAGCAAATCCTGGGATGATCCCAGCCCTGATCCCATATTTCCCACAGTGGATCCCAGGCTGATTCCACAACCAATCCCAGCCCAGATCCCACTGTTATCCTGGCCCCATTCCCCAGTCCCAATCCCCCATTCCCAATCCCAAATTCCCCCATTCCCCCATTCCCAATCTCACGTCCTTGTCGCTGTCCTGCACGGGGCTCCCCACGAAGGCCCCGATCCCACATTCCCCCATTCCCAATCCCCCATTCCCATATCCCCATTCCCCCATTCCCATTCCCATTCCCAATCTCACGTCCTTGTCGCTGTCCTGCACGGGGCTCCCACGAAGGCCCCGATCCCAATTCCCCCATTCCCAATTCCCCAATCCCATTCCCCATTCCCATTCCCAATCTCACGTCCTTGTCGCTGTCCTGCACGGGGCTCCCACGAAGGCGATGATTCTCATCTTGTGGTTCTTGCCCTGCCGGTGCTTCAGCGCCAGCTGCACCAAAATCCGGGATTTGAGGCCATTCCAGAAAAATGGGGATCCCCCAGCCCTGGATCTGCCCCCTGGGAAAGGGGGTTTAGGGGGGCAGGGCTGGGAATGTTGGGATTTAGGGGGATTCAGGGGAGATTTCCATGGATTTATCTGAAATTTTCATGGATTTATCTGAAATTTCCATGAATTTATGGCAGATTTCCATGGATTTATGTGGGATTTCCACTGATTTAGATCGGAATTCCATGGATTTATGGATTTCCACGGATTTCCCAGAATTTTGGTGGATCTCCATAGACTTAAGTTGAAATTCTATGGATTTATCTGAGATTTCCATGGATTTTGGTTGGATTTCCATGGATTTCCCAGAATTCTGGTAGATCTCCATGGATTCCTGTTGAATTTCCATGGATTCCTGTTGAAATTCCATGGATTTCCACGGCATTTCCCAGAATCCCTGCGGATTCCCCCCAACTCTAAAACCTCCCCCACCCTTTTCCACCCCAAGAACCGAAGGTAAACCCCGAATTTCCTGCGGCTAAAAAGCCAGGAAAAGCTGATTTCCCATACCAAAGTGGGGAAAACCCCAGGGAATTCCAGGAATTCCAGGGAATTCCAGGGAATACTCACGTGTGCCACGCGGATGCCGGTGCCGAAGGTGATTTTGCCCTTGGGCTGCACCGTGTGCAGCTTGGACAGGATGCGCCCCCTGTCCGGGGTCAGCGTGGTCAGCACCTCGCAGTTACTGCAGGAAAAGGGAAAATCCTGGAATTTCCATGGGAATTGGGCAGGGAATCCCCCCTGGGATCGAGTTAGGGAGAAATTTCTGGGGGATTTGGGTGGAAATTCCGCCCCGGAATTAAGCTTGGACTCCATGGTCAGCACCTCGCAGTTAGTGCAGGGAAAGGGAAAATCCTGGAATTTCCATGGGAATTGGGCAGGGAATCCCTCCTGGGATCGAGTTAGGGAGAAATTCCTGAGGAATCTGGGTGGAAATTCCCAAATTCCCAGGAGAATTTGGGTGGAAATTCCACCCTGGAATTAAGTTTGGGGTCAGCGTGGTCAGCACATTGCAGTTACTGCAGGAAAAGGGAAAATACTGGAATTTCCAAGGGAATTGGGCAGGGAATCCCTCCTGGGATCGAGCTAGGGAGAAATTCCTGAGGAATCTGGGTGGAAATTCCCAAATTCCCAGGAGAATTTGGGTGGAAATTTCCCCTGGGAGCAATTCCTGTGGAATTCCTGTGGGAATCTGAGAGGAAATTCCCCCTGGCAGCAAACAAGCCATTCCTAAGTGGTTTCCAACAATTCCCAGCTCCTTTTCCCGGAATTCCCAGCATTCCCAACTCTCCCAAAATCCCGGAATTCCCTCCCTACTTGGCCAGGGTGATGAGCCCTACATTGTTTTGGGGATCCTGGATTGCTCCAGGTTTTGGAGGATCCCAAAATCCCCAAATCCCTCCCATTCCGAAATGGTTTCCAACAATTCCCAGCTCCTTCTCCCACCATTCCCAGCTCCTTTTCCCTGAATTCCCAGCATTCCCAACTCTCCCAAAATCCCAGAATTCCCTGCCTACTTGGCCAGGGTGATGAGCCCCACGTTGTTTTGGGGATCCCAAAATCCCCAAATCCTTCCCAGTCCAACTCCAGCTCCTTCTCCTGCCACTCCCAGCTCCTTTTCCCGGAATTCCCAGTGCTCCCAACTCTCCCAAAATCCTGGAATTCCCTGCCTACTTGGCCAGGGTGATGAGCCCCACGTTGTTCTCGGGGTTGCTCCTGGTTTTGGAGTGGCACACGATGTTGACGGCGTCCTGCTGCGCCTGCAGCCGCGTGGGCAGGAAGTCCCCGTTGCGCATGTACTCGCTGTTATCCACGCTGCAATTCCCGAAAAAAACACCGGGAATGCTCAGGGGGGAGCCCGGGAGATTCCCTTCCCTGCGGTGGGGGGGGTAGAGTGCTGAAATCGGGGGGGGATGGGGTTTATTCCCTGGGAAACTGGGGTTTATTCCGCTCTGAAAACAGGTTTTTGTGGGAGTTGCTGAGGTTTAGCTCCCTAAAATCCCCTTTTTTTTTGGGAATGGCTGGGGTTGACACAGTAACACCAGGATTTATTTGGGAATTGTGGAGGTTTATCCCATAAAACCTGGAGTTCTTTGGGAACGCCTCAGAGCCACCCCCAGCCCCTTTGGGCCCCATCTGCCCCCTCCTGTCCCTCCTGTCCCCTCCTGTCTCTCTCTGTCCCCTCCTGTCCCTCCCTGTCCCCTCCTGTCTCTCTCTGTCCCCTCCTGTCTCTCCTGCCCCTGTTTGTCCAGATGTCTGTCCCTGTACCCTCACATCCCTCTCTGTTCCCTCTCTATCCCCTCCCTGTCCCCTCACGCCCCTCACTGTCCCTCTCTGTCCCCTCACACCCCTCTCTGTCCCTCCCTGTCCTTCCCAGTCCCTCTCTATCCACTCCCTGTCCCTGTTTATCCCCTCACACCCCTCTCTGTCCCCTCCTGTCCATGTTTGTCCCTGTTTGTCCCCTCCCTATCCCCTCTCTGTCCTTGTTTATCCCCTCACACCCCTCTCTGTCCCCTTCCTATCCCTCTCTGTCCCCTCACGCCCCTGTTTATTCTCTCTCTGTCCCTCCCTGTCCCCTCACACCCCTCTCTGTCCCTGTTTATCCCTCTCTGTCTCTATCCCCTCTCTGTCCCTTCTGTGTCCCCTCACACCCCTCTCTATCCCCTCCCTGTCTCTCTGTCCCCTCTCTGTCCCCTCCTGTCCCCTCTCTATCCCCTCCCTGTCTCTATCCCCTCTCTGTCCCCTCACACCCTCCCTGTCTCTCTCTATCCCCTCTCTGTCCCCGTTTATCCCCTCTCTATCCCTCCCTGTCTCTCTCTATCCCCTCTCTGTCCCCTCACACCCCTCCCTATCCCTCTCTGTCTCTCTCTATCCCCTCACACCCCTCTCTATCCCCTCCCTGTCCTGTTTATCCCCTCCCTGTCTCTGTCCCCTCTCTATCCCCTCTCTGTCCCCTCCCTGTCTCTGTCCCCTCTCTGTCCCCTCCCTGTCCCTCTCTATCCCCTCTCTGTCCCCTCCTGTCCCCTCACACCCCTCCCTGTCCCTCTCTATCCCCTCTCTGTCCCCTCCTGTCCCCTCACACCCCTCCCCTGTCCCTCTCTATCCCCTCTCTGTCCCCTCCTGTCCCCTCACACCCCTCCCTGTCTCTCTCTATCCCTCTCTCCTGTCCCCTCCTTCCCCTACCCTCCTCTGTCCCTCTTATCCCCTCTGTCTCTGTCCCCTCTGTGTCCCCTCTGTGTCCCTCTGTGTCCTCACCCCCCCCCCTCACGCCCGGCCCTCTCCTCCTCCCCCGCCATGACTCAGGGAAAGCGGCGGGGCGGAGCCGCGCTGTCCCGGGGCTGTCCGGCGCTGTCCCGGCGCTGTCCCGGCGGTTCCCCGGCGCTGTCCCGGCGCTGTCCCGGCGGTTCCCCGGAGGTTTCCCGCCGGTTTCCCGGGGCTCTCACCACACCATGGTGCTCTCCAGAACCATCTTGGCCGCTTCCCTCAGCGCCGGCCCGCTCCCCCGCACCGCCCAACAACGCGCCCGCTGATTGGCCGCGGGGCCGCAGCCAATCGGCGCGCCCCGTCTGGGCGAGGCGCGGCGCGGAGCACGCCGGGAGTTGTAGTTCCGGGCGGGGCAACATGGCGGCGGGGGGACACGGGGGGGGGGCTCCTGTCCCCTGGGGTCACCACCCTGGGTCTGTCCCCAATGTCCCCAGGGGGTTCCAGTGTCCCCAGGGTGTCCCCATGGCCCTGGGTCTGTCCCCAGTGTCCCCATGGCCTGGGTCTGTCCCAGTGTCCCAGGGTGTCCCAATGTCCCCAGGGTGTCCCATGGCCCTGGGTCTGTCCCCAATGTCCCCAGGGGGTTCCAGTGTCCCCAGGGTGTCCCCATGGCCCTGGGTCTGTCCCCAATGTCCCAGGTGTCCCCAGGGTGTCCCCATGGCCCTGGGTCTGTCCCAATGTCCCCAGGTGTCCCCAGTGTCCCCAGGGTGTCCCATGGCCCTGGGTCTGTCCCCAATGTCCCCAGGGTGTCCCCAGGGTGTCCCCATGGCCCTGGGTCTGTCCCCAGTGTCCCAGGGTGTCCCCAATGTCCCCAGTGTCCCAATGTCCCCAGGGTGTCCCCAATCCCTCACCAGTGTCCCCAATGTCCCAGGGTGTCCCCATGGCCCTGGTCTGTCCCAATGTCCCCAGGTGTCCCCAATCCTCACCAGTGTCCCCAATCCCCATTACTGTCCCAAGTGTCCCCAATTGCCCATTCATGTCCCCAAAATGTCCCTGAGTGTCCCCAAAAATGTCCCCAAATGTCCCAGTGTCCCCCAAGGTGACACCGACCCCAAACTGGGGATTCCGGGGGTTTCATTCCCAAATTCCCAGGAAAATTCCAAGGATTCCACCCCAAATCCCAGGAAAACTCCAGGAATTCTCAACCCACTCCTGGAAAACTCCATCCAAGTCCAGGAATATTCCAAGAATTCTGTCCCAAATCCAGGGAAATTCCACCAAATCTGTCCCCAGTGCTGGAAAATTCCATGAATTTAATCCCAAATCCAGGTAAATTCCGTGGATTCTGTCCCAAATCCAGGGAAATTCCATTCCCAGTCCAGGAAAATTCCAGGAATTCTGTCCCAAATCCAGGGAAATTCCACAAAATCTGTCGCCAGTCCTGGAAAATTCCATGGATTCCATCCCAAATCCAGGAAAAATCCATTCCCAGTCCAGGAAAATTCCACGAATTCTGTCCCAAATCCAGGGAAATTCTGTCCCAGTCCAGGAAAATTCCATGAATTCTGTTCCAAGTCCAGGAAAATTCCATGAATTCTGTCCCAAATCCAGGAAAAATCCATTCCAAGTCCAGGAAAATTCCAGGAATTTCATCCCAAATCCAGGAAAATTCCATGAATTCTGTCTGCAGTCCTGGAAAATTCCATGAATTTCATCCCAAATCCAGGAAAATTCCAGGAATTCTGTCCCAAATCGAGGGAAATTCTGTCCCAAATCCAGGAAAATTCCATGAATTCTGTCCCAAATCCAGGAAAATTCCCCCCAGAATTCCCAAATTTCCCCCTTTGGAACAGGCAAATCCCAAAAAACCAAAATCCCAAAAATCCCAAATCCCAAAAATTCCAACCCCCCCCCAAGCCTCTGGAAAAGGAGAATTCCCAGGAAAAAGGGGAATTATCCCAAAAATATTTAAATATTCATAAATATTCTGGTGTGGAGGGGGGAAAATTGGGAGAGAAGGGGAAAAGTGGGAAAAAATTGGGGGAAAATTGGGAAAAATTGGGAAAAAATTGGGAAAAAAATTGGGAAAAATTGGGAAAATAGGTAAAAATTTGGGAGAAAATTGGGGGAAAATTGGGAGAAAATTTGAAAAAAATTGGGGGAAAATTGGGAAAAAATGGGCAAAAAATGGGAGAAAAATTGGGAAAAAAACTGGGAAAAATTGGGTGAAAATTGTGAAAAAATTTGGGAAAATAGGGAAAAAATTGGGGAAAAAATGGGAAAAAAATTGGGAGGAAAAATTGGGAAAAATTGGAGAGAAAATTGGGGAAAAATTGGGAGAAAATTGGGGAAAAATTGGGGGAAAATGGGCAAAAAATGGGTAAAAAATTGGGAAAATTGGGAGAAAAATTGGGGGAAAATTGGGAGAAAATGGGAAAAAATTGGGGGAAAATTGGGGAAATTGGGGGAAAATTGGGGAAAATGTGGGTAAAAATTGGGAAATTGGGAAAAAAAATAGGAAAAAATTGGGAAAATTGGGAATT
Organism: Sitta carolinensis; assembly: GCA_032173965.1. Lineage (NCBI taxonomy): Eukaryota > Metazoa > Chordata > Aves > Passeriformes > Sittidae > Sitta > Sitta carolinensis. Next base: position 371,463 of record CM063305.1, read on the forward strand.
TTCCCCTCCTGACCTGATAAAAAATGGGAATTTGGGAGAGAATTTGTCTAATATAGACAAATATTCCAAGGGCAAAGGGGAAAATTCATGGAAAAAAAAAATGGAATTTCCCCAAACTCCCTCTGGGAAAAATGTTGGGAATTGCTGAGAGCAAAATTCCCGGGATAAGGCAATTCCAGAGGGGGAAAATCCGGGATTTTAGGGGGGAAAAGTCCGATTTTCCTTAAAAAAATTGGGAAAAAGGGAAAAGTGGGAAGAGCTTTTGGGAAAAATTCCCTCCTGGCTCGACATTCCATGATTTTTTTGGCATAAAAAACTCAAAATTCCAGGTTTTTTGGATATAAAAAGGATTTTTCCAAGTGGGAATTTTGAGGGAAAAAAAGTTTTTCCATAAAAAAATCAGGGATGGAGGAAAAATCTCAGGATTTGGGGATTTTTTTGGGATTTTTTTGGGGGTGGATCCAGGTGGGAATTTTTTTATTTAATTTTTTTTTTACCCCCAATCCTAAAAATTTTGGGAATTTTTGGGGGGAATGGTGTAAAAAATGGGATTTAGGGATTGGAGCTGGGATTTTTGGGGAAATCCTGGAAAAAATTGGGGGTAAATCCCAAAAAATCCCCAAAAAATTCCCAAAATTCCCCTCAAAAAATCCTCAAAAACTTCCCCCAAAATTCCCCCCAAAATTCCAAAAATTCCCCAAAAAATTCCTAAAATTCCCCAAAAAATTTGATTATGAGAAAAACTTCCCAAAATTCTTGCTGGGAGTTTTTCCAGGATTTTTCCTCCTTTTTTTTCCTCCGTTTTCCAGAGGATTTTTCCATGGAAAATCCCAAATTCTCACTAAAAATAATAATTAATAATAATAATAATAATTAATAACCCCAAAATCCTCCCAGGACTAAAAAACCAGGATGAAAATCCCAAACAAAACAAAAAAAATCGGGATAAAAACCCCCAAAAAACCTCAAAAATTCCCCAAAAAATAAAAATTCCTGCTGGGAATTTTCCAGGAATTTTCTCCTTTTTTTTTTTTTTTTTGTTGTTTTTTAGTCCAAAATTTGGGATTTCCTGGGAATTTCAGGGCTTTTTTCCCAAGGTTTTCATTCCCCTCAGCCTCGGTTTTCCAAGGAATTTGGAAGCTCTGAGAATTCCCAGTTTTTTCCTGGGATATTCCCAGGGTTTTTCCCAGGATATTCCCATTTTTTTAACTGGGAAATTCCCATTTTTTAACTGGGAAATTCCCGGGTTTTTCCCAGGAATATTCCATTTTTTCCCCAGGATATTCCCAGTCTTTTTCCTAGGAAATTCCCAGGTGTTTTCCTGGGCTATTCCCAGTTTTTTCCTGGGATACTCCCGGATTTTTCCTGGGATATTCCCATTTCTTTTCCTGGTTTTTCCCTGGGATTTTTCCTGGTTTCTCCCAGGATATTCCCAGGTTTTATCCCAGATTTATCCCAGGATATTCCCAGGTTTTTTCCCAGGATATTCCCAGGTTTTTTTCCCAGGATATTCCCAGGTTTTTTCCCAAGATATTCCCAGGTTTTATCCTGCTTTTTTTCCCAGGGTTTTTCCCAGGATATTCCCAGGGTTTTTCCAGGATATTCCCAGGGTTTTCCCCAGGATATTCCCAGGGTTTTTCCCAGGATATTCCCAGGTTTTTCCCAGGATATTCCCAGTTTTTCCAGCTGCCAGGAGTGGTGGGAAAAAGCAGGAATTCCGAGGGATTTTTTTGGGATTCCGTCGGCGCCGATTCACTGGGAAGAGAAAAAATAAAAAAAAAATTGGGAATTTTCCTCTGGTGGGAACTTTGGGGGTTTTCCTGGAATTCCTAAAAGTTGAGAAATCTGGGAATGCTCAGGATGGGAACTGGGACATCCCAGACCTTTGGGAATTGGGGGAATTTTCCTCCTTTTTTTAGGAAATTCCCAGATTTTGGGGCTGCCCAACCCCCTGGGAATTTGGGAAGAGCCTCCCCCACCCCATTCCCAAGGAAATCTGGGATCCAATCCCTGGGAATTCCCACTTTTTTCCCTGGGAATTCCCAATTTTTCCCTGGAAAACTCACGAAGCTGATCTCGGTCTCCTGCAGCTCCTCCAGCTCCAGGGGCAGGGAAGGCCCAGGGGATCCACTGGAAAAAAAAAAAAAAGGGAATTTTGGGAATTTTCCAACCTTAAATCTCACCCTGGAATTCCCAAGAAATCCTGGGAAAAGCAACCAAAAAAAAAAACCATTGGGAAATCTGTGGTTTTTTGGGAATTTGGGATTGATATTCCAGGAAAATTCTACGTGGGGTTTGTGGATGGGGAGGATCCTGAGGAATTCCAGAGGAAAATTCCACGGAAAATGAGCTTGGAGAGAATATTCCATGAAAACTCCACCTGGGAATTCCATGGAAAACTGGGATAACGGGAATATTCCCTGAAAATCCCATGGAAAACTGGGATAAAGGGAATATTCCAGGTGAATTCCACGTGGGAATTCCATTGGAAAACTGGGATAAAGGGAATATTCCATGAAAATTCCATCTGGGAATCCCATGGAAAATGGGGATAAAGGGAATATTCCCTGAAAATCCAATTGGAAAACTTGGATAAAGGGAATATTCAATGAAAATCCTATGGAAAACTGGGATAAAGGGAATATTCCCTGGGAATTCCCCCGTTTTCCCAGGAAAAGCAGGATCATCCCAAGGGGGATTTCCCAAAAAATCCCCAAAAACTTTGGGAGTTTGGGAAAGAGCTGAGCCCGAAAAGTTCCCAAATCTTGGGATTTCCTGGAAAATATTCCATGAAAAGCTCGGGATGTGGCCTCCTCACCTGGGCAGGGAATGTCCAGGCTCTGCTGCGTGGATCTCCACCCCACGGACCTGTGGGAATTTGGGATCGGCTGGAAAAGTGGGAATGGAGGGAGGGGAGCCCAAAGGGGAGAATTCCCACAAAAGGGGAGAATTCCAACAAAAGGGGAGAATTCCCACTTTTCCAGAGGGGACATTCCAGGGAAAGCAGCCCAGAGTGGGGCAGAGATGCCAGAGCCTTAGGAATGATCCCAAACTTTTGGGAATGATCCCAAAACATTGGGAATGATCCCAAACTTTTGGGAATGATCCCAAACTTTTGGGAATGATCCCAATCCCTCAGAAATGATCCTGAGCTCCTCCTCCTGATCCCAAACTCCTGGGATTGATTCCAATCCCCTTTTCCCAATCTCCAAACCCCTTCTTCTGATCCCAATCTCTCTGGAATGATCCCAAATCCCCTTTTCCCAACCCCAAATCCCTTTCCCCACCCCAATCCCTTTTTCCAAATCCCTTTTTCCCAACCCCAAGTCCCCTTTTCCTCATCCCTTTTCCCAATCCCAAATCCCTTTTTCCCCATCCCAAATCCCTTTTCCCAACCCCTTTCCCCACCCCAATCCCTCAGGAATGATCCCAAATCCCATTTTTCCCAATCCCCTTTTCCCAATCCCCAATCCCCTTTTCCCAATCCCCTTTTCCCAATCCCCTTTTCCCAATCCCCTTTTCCCAATCCCCTTTTCCCCAATCCCTTTTCCCAATCCCCTTTTCCCAATCCCAATCCCCTTTTCCCAATCCCCTTTTCCCAATCCCCTTTTCCCAATCCCCTTTTCCCCAATCCCCTTTTCCAATCCCTTTTCCCAATCCCTTTCCCAATCCCCTTTTCCCAATCCCCTTTTCCCAATCCCAATCCCTTTTCCCAATCCCAATCCCTTTTCCCAATCCCCTTTTCCCAATCCCTTTTCCCCAATCCCCTTTTCCCAATCCCCTTTTCCCAATCCCAATCCCCTTTTCCCAATCCCCTTTTCCCAATCCCCTTTTCCCAATCCCCTTTTCCCATCCCAATCCCCTTTTCCCAATCCCCTTTTCCCAATCCCTAATCCCCTTTTCCCAATCCCCTTTTCCCAATCCCCTTTTCCCATCCCATCCCCTTTTCCCAATCCCCATTTTCCCTTTTCCCAATCGCCTTTTCCCAATCCCCATTTTCCCTTTTCCAATCCCTTTTCCCAATCCCATTTTCCCCTTTTCCCAATCCTCTTTTCCCATCCCAATCCCCTTTTCCCAATCCCCTTTTCCCCCTTTTCCCCACCTGCTGGGGGTGGTGGCGGCCCCGGCGCTGCCCAGGGAGGGGCTGGACACGGACGGGGACGGGGGGAGCAGATCCGGCCGGGAACCTGCAACGGGAATGGGATTGGGGTCAGGAAAACTGGGAATGGGGAATGGGAATGGGAATGGGATAGGGAATGGGGAATGGGAACAGGGACACGGACGGGACGGGGGGAGCAGATCCGGCCGGGAACCTGCAACGGGATCAGGAAAACTGGGAATGGGATAGGGAATGGGGAATGGGGAATGGGAACAGGGACACGGACGGGGACGGGGGGAGCAGATCCGGCCGGGAACCTGCAATGGGATCAGGAAAACTGGGAATGGGAACTGGAAACTGGGAATGGGGAACTGGGAATGAGAATGGGGAATGGGAATGGGAACAGGGACACGGACGGGGACGGGGGGAGCAGATCCGGCCGGGAACCTGCAATGGGATCAGGAAAACTGGGAATGGGAACTGGAAATGGGAATGGGAACTGGGAATGAGAATGGGAATGGGAATGGGAACAGGGAAACGGACGGGGACGGGGGGAGCAGATCCGGCTGGGAACCTGCAATGGGAATGGGATTGGGGTCAGGAAAACTGGGAATGGGGAATGGGAATGGGAATGGGATAGGGAATGGGGAATGGGAACAGGGACACGGACGGGGACGGGGGGAGCAGATCCGGCCGGGAACCTGCAACGGGATCAGGAAAACTGGGAATGGGATAGGGAATGGGGAATGGGGAATGGGAACAGGGACACGGACGGGGACGGGGGGAGCAGATCCGGCCGGGAACCTGCAACGGGAATGGGATTGGGGTCAGGAAAACTGGGAATGGGGAATGGGAATGGGAATGGGATAGGGAATGGGGAATGGGAACAGGGACACGGACGGGGACGGGGGGAGCAGATCCGGCCGGGAACCTGCAACGGGATCAGGAAAACTGGGAATGGGATAGGGAATGGGGAATGGGGAATGGGAACAGGGACACGGACGGGGACGGGGGGAGCAGATCCGGCCGGGAACCTGCAACGGGAATGGGATTGGGGTAGGAAAACTGGGAATGGGGAATGGGAATGGGAATGGGATAGGGAATGGGGAATGGGAACAGGGACACGGACGGGGACGGGGGGAGCAGATCCGGCCGGGAACCTGCAACGGGATCAGGAAAACTGGGAATGGGATAGGGAATGGGGAATGGGGAATGGGAACAGGGACACGGACGGGGACGGGGGGAGCAGATCCGGCCGGGAACCTGCAATGGGATCAGGAAAACTGGGAATGGGAACTGGAAAATGGGAATGGGGAACTGGGAATGAGAATGGGGAATGGGAATGGGAACAGGGAAACGGACGGGGACGGGGGGAGCAGATCCGGCCGGGAACCTGCAATGGGATCAGGAAAACTGGGAATGGGAACTGGAAAACTGGGAATGGGGAACTGGGAATGAGAATGGGGAATGGGAATGGGAACAGGGAAACGGACGGGGACGGGGGGAGCAGATCCGGCTGGGAACCTGCAATGGGAATGGGATTGGGGTCAGGAAAACTGGGAATGGGGAATGGGAATGGGAATGGGATAGGGAATGGGGAATGGGAACAGGGACACGGACGGGGACGGGGGGAGCAGATCCGGCCGGGAACCTGCAACGGGATCAGGAAAACTGGGAATGGGATAGGGAATGGGGAATGGGGATGGGAACAGGGACACGGACGGGGACGGGGGGAGCAGATCCGGCCGGGAACCTGCAACGGGAATGGGATTGGGGTCAGGAAAACTGGGAATGGGGAATGGGAATGGGAATGGGATAGGGAATGGGGAATGGGAACAGGGACACGGACGGGGACGGGGGGAGCAGATCCGGCCGGGAACCTGCAACGGGATCAGGAAAACTGGGAATGGGATAGGGAATGGGGAATGGGGAATGGGAACAGGGACACGGACGGGGACGGGGGGAGCAGATCGCGCCGGGAACCTGCAACGGGAATGGGATTGGGGTCAGGAAAACTGGGAATGGGGAATGGGAATGGGAATGGGATAGGGAATGGGGAATGGGAACAGGGACACGGACGGGGACGGGGGGAGCAGATCGGCCGGGAACCTGCAACGGGATCAGGAAAACTGGGAATGGGATAGGGAATGGGGAATGGGGAATGGGAACAGGGACACGGACGGGGACGGGGGAGCAGATCGGCCGGGAACCTGCAATGGGATCAGGAAAACTGGGAATGGGAATGGGAACTGTAAAATGGGAATGGAATGGGAAACTGGGAATTGGGCCAGGAATGGGTCAGGAAAACTGGGAATGGGACTGGAAAACTGGGAATGGGGAATGGGAATGGGAATGGGAACTGGGAATGGGAACTGGGAATGGGGACTGGGAATGGGCTGGGAATGGGGACAGGGAATGGGAATGGGAACAGGAATGGGGACAGGGAAACTGGGAATGGGGTCAGGATTTTTAGGGATGAAAATGGGGCTATTTTATGGGATGAAAAGGGGGAATGTTTGGAATTCCCTGTTCCCACCTGGCTCCAGGTCGCCCTCGGGGCCCGGCTGGGTCGCGGCCTCGGTGGATCCCGGGATCTGGTTTGGGCTGGGTTTGGGATCTGGTTTGGGCTGGGGTTTGGGCTGGGGTTTGGGATCTGGTTTGGGCTGGGGTTTGGGATGGGGTTTGGGATGGGGTTTGGGATGGGGTTTGGGATGGGGATCCGCCCTGGCAGCTCCTGCGCGGCGCCGCGCCGCCCGGCTCTTCTTGGACGGCGAAGGTTTCACTGCAAAAGGGAAATTCCATTAAAAAAATTGGGATTCCAAGTTTTCCAGGAGGGTCTGGAGCAAGGAGGGGGGAGGGAGAAAATTCCAGGAGAAAGTTTTTTTTTTTTTTTAGGGAAAAAAATGGATTTTTTGATTAAAAAAAGGATTTTTCAAGGGAAATTAAGGATTTTCCAAGATAAAAAAAAAAGATTTTTTTTTTAAGAAAAAAACAGCACTTTTCTAATGGAAAAAAAATTCCAGGGAAAAAAAGTATTTTTCCAAGGGAAAAAATAGATTTTTCCAAGGAAAAAAAGCTGTTTTCTAGGGAAGCTAAAATTTTTTCTGAGAAAAAAAAGGATTTTTTTCCTGGGAGCTTTTTAGGGAGGGGTGAAAATTCCAGAAGGAAATGATTTTTCCAGGGAAAAAATGGATTTTTCCTGGGGGAAAAAAATCACTTTTCCAAAGGAAAAAAAAGGATTTTTCCAGATTTTCCAAGGAGTAGAAGGAAAAGGAGGGGAAATCCATGAAAAAAAAAAAGATGTTTTTCCATAAAAAAACCCCTTTTTCCAGTTTTCCCAAGGAATTTTTATGACAGAGAAAGGAAAAACAAGCTGGAAAAAATAAGAAAAAAAAGCTGGGAAAAGGGGAATCATTTCCCATAAAAAAAATCGATTTTCCAACTTTTCCAGGGAATTTTTTTACGAGAGAAAAAAGGAAAAATTAGCGGAAAAAAATGAGAAAAAAACTGGAAAAAAAATACGAAGAAAACTGGAAAAAATACGAAAAAAAGCTGGAAAAAACGTGGGAATAAAAAGGAGAGGGGTGGGGATGTGGGAATTCTTTGGGATGTGCTGAAGGATTTGGGGAATTTTGGGAATTTTGGGAAACTCACGTGGGATTTTGCGGAACACCGTGTGGCACATGAAGCGTTGGAAGCGCTCGGCGTAGAAACTGGGCCGGTGCACGGAGACAGTGTCCTGCAGGGGGGAAAATAATGGGAATGAGGCATGAAAATCCTGGGAATGAGGCATGAAAATCCTGGGAATGAGCCCCAAAATCATGGGAAGGAGCCCTAAAATACTGGGAATGAGGCCTAAAAATCCTGGGAATGAGCCCTAAAAATCCTGGGAATGAGCCCCAAAATCCTGGGAATGAGGCCCGAAAATCCTGGGAATGAGCACAAAAATAGGGAATGAGCCCCAAAATCCTGGGAATGAGCCCAAAAATCCTGGGAATGAGCCTAAAATCCTGGGAATGAGCCCCAAAATCCTGGGAATGAGGCATGAAAATCCTGGAATGAGCAGAAAATATGAGGAAGGGAAAACCTGTAAGAGTAATTGGGAATGAGGCACTAAAATATTGGGAATGAGCCAAAAATCCTGGGAATGAGCCAGAAAATCTGGGAATGAGCCCCAAAATCCTGGGAATGAGCCCTAAAAATTGGGAAGGAGCTCCAAAAATCCTGGGAATGAGCCCCGAAAAATCCTGGAATTAGCCCTAAAAAACTGGGAATTATAGCCCAAAAATAATTGGGATTAGCCCAAAATCTGGGAATTTCCCTAAAAAATCCAATTGCCTTAAAAAACTTCAATTTTTGGCATGAAAAATCCATTGGTATGCATGAAAATCCTTGATTAGCCTGAAAATCCCAATTATCTCACGAAAATCATTTTTCCAAAAATATTGTTTTCAAGAAAATTCACATAAATTGTGGAATGAGATATAAAAATCATGGGAATTAGCTCCAAAAATATTGGAAATTTGCCCTAAAAATATTGGGAATGAGCCTCAAAAATCCTGGGAATTACCCCAAAAATCCCAGGAATTAGCCACAAAAAAAATTGGGAATTAAATTAGCCACAAAAAATAATTGGGATTTAGCCCAAAAATCCTGGGAATTTTCCCTTAAGAAAAGTCCATTTTCCTTCAAAAAACTTCAATTTTTCCACAAAAATTCCCATTTTTTTCATTAAAATCCACCTTTTATTTCCATGAAAATCCCATTTTCTCACTGAAAATTCCCATTTTTCCATAGAAATTCCCATTTTTTCCAAGAAAATTCCCGTTTTTCCATGAAAATTCCCATTTTTTCCCACTCACCCCATCGTGCACCAGAGCCTTCCAGGAGTGCTCGAGCTTCTTCACAAACCTGCAGGGATGGAGCAGAAAATTCCCAAAAATTCCAAAAAAATTCCAAAAATTCCCCAAAATTCCCAAGGTTTGGATTCTCCCCCTTTTCCCGGATTTTTCCCGGATTTTTCCCAATTTTTTGGGTGGAATTCCAAAGGTTTAATTGGGGTTGAATTGTGGATTTTTTTTGGGGGGGGAGGAAAATTTGGGAAAATCCAAAATCCCCCCCAAAAAAATCAGGAGGAAAATTAATGGGGTTAATGAGAAAAGTTCATTAATGAAGTAATTAATGAAAAACTCCAATAAATGAAATGAAGGGAAATAAATGGAATCATTAATTACATAATTAAAGGATTAATTAAAATAAAGATTCCATGAAAGAATCGACCCAGGGGGATCTGGAGGGGAGGGAAAAGTGGGGTTGGTTGATTAGTGGCTAATTAGAGGTTAATCAGCAATTAATTAGAGATTAATTAGAGGTTAATTATGGCCAATTAGTGGTTAATTAGAGGTTAACTAGATATTAATTAGAGATTTAGTACAGTTTAATTGGAAGTTAATTAGGTTAATTAGAGGCTAATTAGCAGTTAATTAGAGGTTAATTAGAGATTAAATACATATTAATTAGATATTACTTATAGGTTAATGAGAGGTTAAATAAAAGTTAATGAGTGGTTAATGAGATGTTAATTAGTAATTAATTAGAGATAATTAGAAACTATTGGAGATTAATTAGAAATTAATTAGATTTAATGAGAGGATAATGAGAGGTTAATTAGTGGTGTATTAGAGATTAACTAGAAATTAATGAGAGATTAATTAGAATTAATTGAATTTTGAAGATTATGAAGAACTAGAATTAATTGAGGTTAATTAGAAATTAATTAGAGGTTAACGAGAGGATAATTAGAGATTAATTAGAAAATAATTATAGAGCAATGAGAAATTAATTAGAGGTTAATGAGGGGGTATTGAGAGATAATGAGAAAATAATGAGAGGTTAATTAGAGGATAATGAGAGGATAATTAGTAATTAATTCGAGTTAATTTAGTGGATTAACAAGAGGCTGCTGAGGGGTTAATCAGTAATTAATCAGTAATTAATGAGCGGTTAATGGGTAATTAAGGAGCGGTTAAGGAGGGCTGGGCTCACCTGTAGGACTGCAGCACGTCGATGATGCCGAGGAAGAGCAGCAGCCGCTCGCCCCGGGAATTCCGGGCGGGAATTCCGCCCATCCTGGGAACGGGGAATGGGATTGGGAAATGGGGAATGGGATTGGGAACAGGGGAATGGGAACAGGATTGGGAAATGGGGAATGGGATTGGGAACAGGGGAATGGGAACAGGATTGGGAAATGGGGAATGGGATTGGGAACAGGGGAATGGGAACAGGATTGGGAAATGGGGAATGGGATTGGGAACAGGGGAATGGGAACAGGATTGGGAAATGGGGGAATGGGAACGGGATTGGGAAATGGGGGAATGGGATCGGGATTGGGAAATGGGGAATGGGAACAGGATTGAGAAATGGGGAATGGGAACGGGATTGGGAAATGGGGGAATGGGAATGGGATTGGGAAATGGGGAATGGGATTGGGAACAGAGGAATGGGAACAGGATTGGGAAATGGGGAATGGGAACGGGATTGGGAAATGGGGGAATGGGAACGGGATTGGGAAATGGGGGAATGGGAACGGGATTGGGAAATGGGGAATGGGATTGGGAACGGGGAATGGGATTGGGAAATGGGGAATGGGAATGGGGAATGGGATTGGGAATGGGAAATGGGGAATGGGATTGGGATTGGGAAATGGGGAATGGGAGGGGGAATGGGATTGGGAATGGGAAATGGGGAATGGGATTGGGAAATGGGATTGGGAATGGGAAATGGGAAATGGGATTGGGAATGGGGAATGGGATTGGGAAATGGGGAATGGGGAATGGGATTGGGAAATGGGGAATGGGAGGGGGAATGGGATTGGGGTCAGGGAATGGGGAATGGGATTGGGAAATGGGGTCAGGAATGGGATTGGGAATGGGAACAGGGAATGGATTGGGAACAGAGGGATTGGGATTGGGAAATGGGATTGTGTAATGGGAACAGGGGATGGGGAATGGGATTGGGGAATGGATCCCAGTAAAACCCAGCAAACCCCAGTGAATCCCAGTGAATCCCAGTCCCTCCTCTATCCCATTCCCAATCCCATTCCCATTCCCTATCCCAATCCCAATCCCAATCCCATTCCCACTCCCACTCCATTCCCATCCCATTCCCACTCCCATCCCATTCCCATTCCCACTCCCATCCCATTCCCACTCCCATTCCCAATCCCAATCCTATTCCCAATCCCATTCCCATTCCTACTCCCATTCCCATTCCCATCCCCATTCCCACTCCCATCCCACTCCCACTCCCATCCCACTCCCACTCCCATCCCATTCCCATTCCATTCCCACTCCCACTCCACCCCATATTCCCACTCCCATTCCACTCCCACTCCCATTCCACTCCCACTCCCATCCCATTCCCAATCCCATTCCCATCCCATTCCCACTCCCACTCCCACTCTCATCCCCATTCCCACTCCCACTCCCATCCCATTCCCATCCCATCCCATTCCCACTCCCACTCCCATCCCATATTCCCATTCCCATCCCATCCCATCCCATCCCATTCCCATCCCATCCCATTCCCACTCCCACTCCCACCCCATATTCCCACTCCCACTCCCACTCCCATCCCATATTCCCATTCCCATCCCATATTCCCATTCCCATTCCCATTCCCATCCCATCCCATTCCCATCCCACTGCCATCCCCCATGGGCTCTCACTGCTCATCACAGTGGAAGGTTCCTCGGCTCCGGGCCTCTCCCTGGATGGATTCCATGGCCGTGGAGTAGAGCGCCCGCTGCGCCGCCGGCCGCCCGCGCCCGTCCCCGGCGCCCGCCGCGCGCGCCGCCGCCTCCAGCCGGTGGATGGCCACCAGCAGGCTGTAATCCATGATCTTGAAACTCTGCAGCACCTGGGACACACGGGGAATGCCGGAATTCGGGATTAGAAAACTTGGCAGTGCTCAAAATCGGGATTTGGTCCCGGTTTTTGGCACAAAACGAAGAAAAATTCCCAATTTTTCTGGCTCAGCCGCTGCCCAGAACCAAACTCTTTTCTATTTTCCTATGGAAAAAGCTCTAAAGTCCTGGAAAAAGGTGAGGCACCCACAGGTTTTCCATAAAAAAACAGGAAAAGAATGAAACACCCACGATTTTTCCATAAAAAACCAGGAAAAAAGGAAGGGCCACCCCCAGGTAGTGGATGGCCACCCTAAGGTTGGAATCCATGATCTGGGAACTCTGCAGCACCTGGGACACACGGGGAATGCCAGAATTCGGGATTAGAAAACTTGGCAGTGCTCAAAATCGGGATTTGGTCCCAGTTTTGGCACCAAACGCGGCAAAATTCCCAATTTTTCTGGCTCGGTCACTGCCCTTTTCCATTTTTCCAGGGGGAAAAAAAACCCCAAAAACATCAAAATCCTGAAGACAGGTAGAGCACTCACAATTTTTCCATAAAAAGACAGGATAAGAATGAAACACGCACAGCTTTTCCATAAAAAAACAGGAAAAGGGGCAGAGCACCCAGGATTTTTCCATAAAAAACCAGGAAAAAAGGAAGGGCCACCCCCAGGTTGTGGATGGCCACCCTAAGGTTGGAATCCATGATCTGGGAACTCTGCAGCACCTGGGACACACGGGGAATGCCGGAATTGGGATTAGAAAAGTTGGCAGTGCTCAAAATCGGGATTTGGTCCCGGTTTTTGGCACAAAATGCAGAAAAATTCCCAATTTTTCTGGCTCAGCCGCTGCCCAGAACCAAACTCTTTTCTATTTTCCTATGGAAAAAGCCCTAAAGTCCTGGAAAAAGGTGAGGCACCCACAGGTTTTCCACAAAAAAACAGGAAAAGAATGAAACACCCAGGATTTTCCCACAAAAAACAGGAGAAAAGGGCAGAACATCCACAATTTCCCCAAAAAAAGGCAGAAAACCCAAACCCCCAAAAAAACCCCAAAAAACACATACACCTAAACCTCCCCAAAAAAACCCATACACCCCCAAACCCTCCACAAAACCCCAAAAAACACAATTCACCCCAAAAACCCCCCCAAAAACAACACCATACACCCTAACCTCCCCCAAAAAAACCCATTTCCCCCCATTACCCCCCAAAAATCCCCCATTCCCCCCCAAAAAAAAACACCATACACCCGCAAACCCCCAAAAAAAACCCAAAAACCGCAATTCACCCCCAAACCTCCCCAAAAAAACCCCAAAAAACACCATACACCCCCAAACCTCCCCAAAAACACCATACACCCCTAAACCTCCCCAAAAAAACCCCAAAAAAACACCATACACCCCAAACCTCCCCACCCAAAAAACCCCAAAAAACACATACACCCCTAAACCCTCCCAAAAAAAACCCCAAAAAAACACCATACACCCCAAACCTCCCCAAAAAAACCCAAAAAAACACCATACACCCCAAACCTCCCAAAAAAACCCCAAAAAACACCATACACCCCCAAACCTCCCCAAAAAAAACCGAGAAAAAAACCCCAAAAAACACCATACACCCCCAAACCTCCCCAAAAAACCCCAAAAAACACCATACACCCCTAAACCCTCCCCAAAAAAACACCATACACCCCCAACCCCCCCAAAAAAAACCGAGAAAAAAACCCCAAAAAACACCATACACCCCAAACCTCCCCCAAAAAACCCCAAAAAACACCATACACCCCTAAACCTCCCCAAAAACAACACCATACACCCCCAACCCCCCCAAAAAAAACCGAGAAAAAAACCCCAAAAAACACCATACACCCCCAAACCCCCCTAAAAAAACCCCAGAAAAAAACCCCCAAAAAAACACCATACACCCCCAAACCCTTCACAAAACCCCAAAAAAACACCATCACAACCCCCAAAAAAACACAATACACTCCCAACCCCCCAAAAAAAACCCCAAAAAACCCCAATTCACCCCCAAACCCCCAAAAATCCCCATTACCCCCCAAAAACCCCCATTTCCCCCCAAAAAAAACCACCATACACCCCCAAACCTCCCAAAAAAACCCCAAAAAACACCATACACCCCTAAACCTCCCAAAAAAACACCATACACCCCAAACCCCCCCAAAAACAACACCATACACCCTAAACCTCCCCAAAAAAACCCCATTTCCCCCATTTTCCCCCCAAAAAACCCCATTTCCCCGCCGTGCCCCGCGCGCACCAAGCAATCCCTGTGCAGCGTCTTGCAGAGGGCGCTGTAGGTGTCGGCGTCGAGCAGGAGCCCGTCGGGCAGGTCCTGCAGGAAATCCAGGTCCTTGTAGGTTGGCAAATCCTTGTCGCGCTCCTTGGGCGACGCGCGCCGCTTGTACGTGGAGCCCTTGAGGTCGTAGCGCACGTGCATGCGCACGGAGCGCGGCACCAGGTTGTTCATCACCACGATGCGGATGTTCTTGCCGCCCGCCTGCACGCAGTAGAGCCCGTAGAATTTGGGCAGGAGGGTTCTGGGGTTCTGGTTTAGGTTCTGGAAGGGAGGAAATGGGGGAAAGGGTTAAAATCTGGGAAAATTTCCGTGGTTTTTGAGGTTTTCGGGGTAAAATATCTGGTAAAATTGTGGGTGGAATTAAAAAAGAGCGTCAAAATCACTCCAGGTTTTAGTTTTGGATGGATTGTTGGGATTTTCTGTAGATTTTCTGAGGTTTTGTGTGGATTTTCTGGGGTTTTGTATGGATTTTTGGGTTTTTCTAGGGATTTTTTGGGGTTTTTGGGAGTGCGGTACAATGGTGGATGGAATGAAGGAAGAGCGTTCTTGCCGCCCGCCTGCACGCAGTAGAGCCCGGAGAATTTGGGCAGGAGGGTTCTGGGGTTCTGGTTTAGGTTCTGGAAGGGAGGAAATGGGGGGAAAGGGTTAAAATCTGGGAAAATTTCCGTGGTTTTTGAGGTTTTCGGGGTAAAATATCTGGTAAAATTGTGGGTGGAATTAAAAAAGAGCGTCAAAATCACTCCAGGTTTTAGTTTTGGATGGATTGTTGGGGTTTTCTGTGGATTGTTGGGGTTTTCTGTGGATTTTCTGGGGTTTTGTAGGGTTTTTCTCAGGTTTTCTAGGGATTTTTTGGGGTTTTAGGGAGTGTGGTAAAATGGTGGGTGGAATTAAAAAAGAGCGTCAAAATCACTCCAGGTTTTGGTTTTGGATGGATTGTTGGGATTTTGTGTGGATTTTCTTGGGTTTTGTATGGATTTTTGGGGTTTTCTAGGGATTTTCTAGGGTTTTGTAGGTTTTTTTTGGGTTTTCTAGGGATTTTTGGGGGTTTTTGGGAGTGCGGTACAATGGTGGATGGAATGAAGGAAGAGCGTTCTTGCCGCCCGCCTGCACGCAGTAGAGCCCGGAGAATTTGGGCAGGAGGGTTCTGGGGTTCTGGTTCAGGTTCTGGAAGGGAGGAAATGGGGAAAAATTTGGAAAATTGTGGTGGTTTTGGGTTAAATATGTGGTAACATGGCGGATGGAATGAAAAAAGAGCGTCAAAATCACTCCAGGTTTTGGTTTCGGAAGGATAGTTGGGATTTTGAGTGGATGGTTGGGGTTTTCAGTGGATTTTCTGGGGTTTTGTAGGGTTTTTTTGGGTTTTCTAGGGATTTTTTGGGGTTTTTGGGAGTGTGGTAAAATGGCGGATGGAATGAAGGAAGAGCGTCAAAATCACTCCAGGTTTTGGTTTTGGATGGATTGTTGGGATTTTCTGAGGATTTTCTTGGGTTTTGTATGGATTTTTGGGTTTTTCTAGGGATTTTCTAGGGTTTTGTAGGGTTTTTTTGGGTTTTTCTAGGGATTTTTTTGGGGTTTTTGGGAGTGCGGTACAATGGTGGATGGAATGAAGGAAGAGCGTTCTTGCCGCCCGCCTGCACGCAGTAGAGCCCGGAGAATTTGGGCAGGAGGGTTCTGGGGTTCTGGTTTAGGTTCTGGAAGGGAGGAAATGGGGGGAAAGGGTTAAAATCTGGGAAAATTTCCGTGGTTTTTGAGGTTTTCGGGGTAAAATATCTGGTAAAATTGTGGGTGGAATTAAAAAAGAGCGTCAAAATCACTCCAGGTTTTAGTTTTGGATGGATTGTTGGGGTTTTCTGTGGATTGTTGGGGGTTTCTGTGGATTTTCTGGGGTTTTGTAGGGTTTTTCTCAGGTTTTCTAGGGATTTTTTGGGGTTTTAGGGAGTGTGGTAAAATGGCAGATGGAATGAAGGAAGAGCGTCAAAATCACTCCAGGTTTTGGTTTTGGATGGATTGTTGGGATTTTGTGTGGATTTTCTTGGGTTTTGTATGGATTTTTGGGGTTTTCTAGGGATTTTCTAGGGTTTTGTAGGTTTTTTTTGGGTTTTCTAGGGATTTTTTGGGGTTTTTGGGAGTGCGGTACAATGGTGGATGGAATGAAGGAAGAGCGTTCTTGCCGCCCGCCTGCACGCAGTAGAGCCCGGAGAATTTGGGCAGGAGGGTTCTGGGGTTCTGGTTCAGGTTCTGGAAGGGAGGAAATTGGGAAAAATTTGGAAAATTGTGGTGGTTTTGGGTTAAATATGTGGTAACATGGCGGATGGAATGAAAAAAGAGCGTCAAAATCACTCCAGGTTTTGGTTTCGGAAGGATAGTTGGGATTTTGAGTGGATGGTTGGGGTTTTCAGTGGATTTTCTGGGGTTTTCTGTGGATTTTTGGGTTTTTCTAGGGATTTTTTGGGGTTTTTGGGAGTGCGTTAAATGGCGGACGGAATTAAAAAAGAGCGTCAAAATCACTCCAGGTTTTGGTTTTGGAAAGATAGTTGGGATTTTCAGTGGATTGTTGGGGTTTTCTGTGGATTTTCTGGGGTTTTGTAGGGTTTTTCTGGGGTTTCTTGGGGTTTTGTATGGATTTTTTGGGGTTTTTGGGAGTGTGGTAAAATGGCCGATAAAATGAAAAAAGTGCGTCAAAATCCCTCTGGTATTTGGGGTTTTTGGATGAATTCTTGGGGGGTTGTATGGATTTTTGGTTTTTTCCTAAATACTTTTGTGTTTTTCCAGGGATTTTTTGAGTTTTGTATGGATTTTTGGGGGTTTTCCATGAATTTCTCACCTTTTGGGTTCAGAAATGGATCAAGATCGCAGAGAAAACACAGGGAAAGCATCAAAATCCCTCTGGTTTTAGGGTTTGGACGGATTGTTGGGGGTTTCCATGGATTTTTAGCATTTTCCATGGATTTTTAGGGTTTTCCATGGATTTTTAGACGTTTCCACGGATTTTTAGGCGTTTCCACCATTTTGAAAATTTTCCTCGCATTTTTGACTTTTCCCACGGATTCTTGCGGGTTTTCCCACACATTCTGGGGATTTTCCCTGGATTCTTTAGGGTTTCCCTGAATTCTTGTGGCTTTTCCCTGGATTCCTGTGGCCTCTCCACAGATCCCATCATTTTTTCCCTACCTATTTTTACCATTTAAGAGCTGCAAAAAAACAAAACTCAGGCACCAACTCCCCGAGCCCAGACTCCAAGCGGATTTCAGGCGCGATTTTCTCCTCCCTCCACCACTCCAGGAGCTTCCCAGGGCTGGGAATTCCTGGAATTCCGGGCTCACCATGTAATATCCAGGCAGGAGTTTCTGCAGGAACTCAGCCTCCTTGTGCTGCACGGTTTTGATGATGAACTCGTCGTCGCTGGAGACGTAGAAGAGGGAACCGCTGGCTCCGGAGTTGGAGAGCTCGATCAGGGGCTCGTTGCACAGGGAGTACTGAGGGGGGAAAAAGCAGGAAAAGCTGCTGGGATTCCCTTGGGAATGGGGTTTAGGAGCGGGGAAGGGCAGAGGGGGTTTGGTGGGGAATGCTTGGGGGAAAGGTGTTGGGGAATGTGGAGAAGGGAGGAGAGAAAAAGGGGGGGAGAGAAAAAGGGGATGGAAGAGAAAAATGTGAGGGGGGAAATGGGAAAAGGGAAGGGGAGGAGAAAGGAAAAGGCAAAAGGCAAAAGCAAAAGCAAAAGCAAAAGGCAAAAACAAAAGCAAAAGCAAAAAGCAAAAGGCAAAACCAAAAGCAAAAGCAACAGGCAAAAGAGAAAGGGAAAAAGGAAAGGGAAAAGAGAAAGGAAAAGCAAAAGAGAAAAGGGGAAGAGGGGGAAAAAGGGGGAAAAAGGATAAAGGTGATAAAGGGGATAAAGGGGAAAAGGGGAGAAGGAGAAAAGGGAGAAAAGGGGAGAAAGGGAGAAAGGGAAAAAATGGGAAAAAAATGGGAAAAAGGGGAAAAAGGGGAAAAAGGGGGAAAAGGGGGGAAAGGGGGGAAAGGGGGGAAAGGGGGGAAGAAAGGGAAAAGGGGAGAAGAAAGGGAAAAAAGGATTTAGAGGGGAAAGGGGAGAAGGGGGAAAGGGGAGAAGGGAAAAAAAGGATAAAGAGGATAAAGGGGAGAAGGGGAAAAGGGGGAAAAGGGGAAAAGGAGCAAAGGGGAAAGGGGAAAAGGGGAAAAAAGGAAAAAGAGGATAAAGGGAAAAGGGGAAAAGGGGAAAAAGGATAAAGAGGATAAAGGGGAGAAGGGGAAAAGGGGAAAAAGGGGAAAAGGAACAAAAGAGAAAAGGGGAAAAGGGGATAAAGAGACAAAGGGAAAAGGGGAAAAGGGGAAAAAGAGGATAAAGGGAAAAGGGGAAAAAAGGATAAAGAGGATAAAGGGGAGAAGGGAAAAAGGGGGAAAAGGAGAGAAGGAGCAAAAGAGAAAAGGGGAAAAGGGGATAAAGGGACAAAGGGAAAAGGGGAAAAAAGGATAAAGCAGATAAAGGGAAAAGGGGAGAAAAGGATAAAGAGGATAAAGGGAAGAAGGGGGAAAGGGGAGAAAGGGAAACGGAGAAAGAGAAAAGGGGAAGAAAGGAAAAAGAGGATAAAGGAGAGAAGGGGAAAAGGGGAAAAAGGATAAAGAGGATAAAGGAGAGAAGGGGAAAAGGGGAAAAAGGGGAGAGGAACAAAAGAGAAAATGGGAAAAGGGGCTAAAGGGTAAAGGGAAAAGGGGGAAAAAAGGGGAGAAGGAACAAAAGAGAAAATGGGAGAAGGGTCTCAAGGGCAAAGGGGAGGTCAGGGCCACTCACCAGGTAATCGTCGGGGCGGATCCGAAGAGCTCGCGGAAGTAGCGGAAGGCGACGGGAGCGTAGGTCTTGAATCGGAAATCGTTGTAGTGGTGGGCAGGGGTCAGGTTACTGCCCTCCCTGGAATGGGAATTTGGGGCATTCCAGAGGGGATCTGCCCTCCCTGGAATGGGAATTTGGGGCATTCCAGAGGGGATCTGCCCTCCCTGGAATGGGAATTTGGGGCATTCCAGAGGGGATCTGCCCTCCTGGAATGGGAATTTGGGGCATTCCAGAGGGGATCTGCCCTCCCTGGAACGGGAATTTGGGGCATTCCAGAGGGGATCTGCCCTCCCTGGAATGGGAATTGGGGATTTGGGATAATCCAGAGGGGATCTGCCCTCCCTGGAATGGGAATTTGGGATTTGGGATAATCCAGAGGGGATCTGCCATCCCTGGAACAGGAATTGGGGATATTCCAGAGGGGATCTGCCCTCCCTGGAATGGGAATTTGGGGAATTCCAGAGGGGATCTGCCCTCCCTGGAATGGGAATTTGGGATATTGCAGAGGGATCTGCCCTCCCTGGAATGGGAATTTGGGGCATTCCAGAGGGGATCTGCCCTCCCTGGAATGGGAATTTGGGGCATTCCAGAGGGGATCTGCCCTCCCTGGAATGGGAATTTGGGGCATTCCAGAGGGGATTTGCCCTCCCTGGAACGGGAATTTGGGGCATTCCAGAGGGGATCTGCCCTCCCTGGAACGGGAATTGGGGATTTGGGATAATCCAGAGGGGATCTGCCCTCCCTGGAATGGGAATTTGGGGCATTCCAGAGGGGATCTGCCCTCCCTGGAATGGGAATTGGGGATTTGGGATATTGCAGAGGAGATCTGCCCTCCAGGAATGGAATTTGGGGAATTCCAGAGGGGATCTGCCCTCCCTGGAATGGGAATTTGGGATTGGGGTATTCCAGAGGGGATCTGCCCTCCCTGGAATGGGAATTTGGGGAATTCCAGAGGGGATCTGCCCTCCCTGGAATGGGAATTGGGGATTTGGGATATTGCAGAGGGGATCTGCCCTCCCTGGAATGGGAATTTGGGATTGGGGTATTCCAGAGGGGATCTGCCCTCCCTGGAATGGGAATTTGGGGAATTCCAGAGGGGATCTGCCCTCCCTGGAACGGGAATTTGGGATATTCCAGAGGGGATCTGCCCCCTGGAACAGGAATTTGGGGAATTCCAGAGGGGATCTGCCCTCCCTGGAATGGGAATTTGGGATTGGGGTATTCCAGAGGGGATCTGCCCTCCCAGGAATGGGAATTTGGGATTTGGGATAATCCAGAGGGGATCTGCCCTCCCTGGAACAGGAATTGGGGATATTCCAGAGGGGATCTGCCCTCCCTGGAATGGGAATTTGGGGCATTCCAGAGGGGATCTGCCCTCCCTGGAATGGGAATTTGGGGCATTCCAGAGGGGATCTGCCCTCCCTGGAATGGGAATTTGGGGCATTCCAGAGGGGATTTGCCCTCCCTGGAACGGGAATTTGGGCATTCCAGAGGGGATCTGCCCTCCTGGAACGGGAATTGGGGATTTGGGATAATCCAGAGGGGATCTGCCCTCCCTGGAATGGGAATTTGGGGCATTCCGAGGGGATCTGCCCTCCCTGGAATGGGAATTGGGGATTTGGGATATTGCAGAGGAGATCTGCCCTCCCAGGAATGGGAATTTGGGGAATTCCAGAGGGGATCTGCCCTCCCTGGAATGGGAATTTGGGATTGGGGTATTCCAGAGGGGATCTGCCCTCCCTGGAATGGGAATTTGGGGAATTCCAGAGGGGATCTGCCTCCCTGGAATGGGAATTGGGGATTTGGGATATTGCAGAGGGGATCTGCCCTCCCTGGAATGGGAATTTGGGATTGGGGTATTCCAGAGGGGATCTGCCCTCCTGGAATGGGAATTTGGGGAATTCCAGAGGGGATCTGCCCTCCCTGGAACGGAATTTGGGATATTCCAGAGGGGATCTGCCCTCCTGGAACAGGAATTTGGGGAATTCCAGAGGGGATCTGCCCTCCCTGGAATGGGAATTTGGGATTGGGGTATTCCAGAGGGATCTGCCCTCCAGGAATGGGAATTTGGGATTTGGGATAATCCAGAGGGGATTGCCCTCCCTGGAACAGGAATTGGGGATATTCCAGAGGGGATCTGCCCTCCCTGGAATGGGAATTTGGGGAATTCCAGAGGGGATCTGCCCTCCCTGGAATGGGAATTTAAAAGAGAAGGGAAGGGAAAATGGGAGAAAAGGGAGAAAAAACCAGGAAAAAAAGGGGGGAAAACAGGAAAGAAGGGGGAAGAAAGGGGAAGAAAGGGGGGAAAAAAATCGGAAAAAAAGGGGGGAAAATCGGAAAAAAGGGGGGAAAAATCAGAAAAAAAAGGGGGAAAAATCAGAAAAAAGGGGGGAAAATCAGGAAAAAAGGGGGAAAAATCAGAAAAAAAGGGGGGAAAAATCAGGAAAAAAAGGGGGAAATTGGAAAAAAGGGGGGAAAATTGGAAAAAAGGGGGGAAAATCAGAAAAAAGGGGGGAAAATCAGAAAAAAAATTGGAAAAAAGGGGGAAAATCAGAAAAAAGGGGAGAAAATTTTGAAAAAAAGGGGGAAAATTCAGAAAATAAGGGGGGAAAAAACAGAAAAAAGGGGGGAAATCAGAAAAAAAGGGGGGAAAAGGGAAAATGGGGAAAAGGCAAGGGAAGGGGTGTCCATAGGGGAAGTGTGCCTGGGAACCTGGGGAAGAAGATGCTCTCGACGACGTAGAAATCCTGCATGAGCACATCCGCTCGGGCTTGGTGCTGGCTGCAGGTGTGAGTGTTCCCCTGGATGGCCCCTTGAGAGCCGAGGGTGGTCTGGGAAGGATGCCGTTAGGGATGGGGATGGGATATGGGGGAAATGGGTTAGGGATGGGAGTTGATATGGGGGAATGGGATATGGGGGGGAATGGGGTTGGGATGGGGAATGGGGTTTATGGGGTGGGAATGGGATATGGGGGGAATGGGGATATGGGTGGGGAAATGGGGATATGGGGGGAATGGGGATATGGGGTGGAATGGGGATATGGGGTGGGGGAATGGGGATATGGGGGAAGGGGATATGGGGTGGGAATGGGGATTGGGAGGGGGAATGGGATATGGGGATGGGATGGATGGGGATATGGGGATAGGGTGGGAATGGGGATATGGGGGGGGAATGGGGATATGGGGGGAATGGGGATATGGGGGGAATGGGGTTGGGACGGGGGGAAATGGGATATGGGATGGGGAATGGGGATATGGGATGGGGAGAATGGGGATATGGGATGGGAATGGGGATATGGGGTGGGAAATGGGGATATGGGGATGGGGAAAATGGGGATTGGGATGGGATGGGAAAATGGGGATATGGGATGGGGAAAATGGGGATATGGGATGGGGATGGAAATGGGGATATGGGATGGGAAAAGGGGATATGGGAGGATGGGAAAATGGGGATTGGGGGAATGGGATGGGATGGGGGGAAAATGGGGATATGGGATGGGGAAAATGGGGATATGGGATGGGAAAATGGAGGATATGGGGATGGGGAATGGGGATTATGGGGGGGAAAATGGGGATATGGGGTGGGAAAATGGGGATATGGGGGGGAATGGGAGGGAATGGGGATATGGGAGGGGAAATGGGGATATGGGGTGGGAAAATGGGGATATGGGATGGGGAAAATGGATATGGGAGGGAAAATGGGGATATGGGGTGGGAAAATGGGGATATGGGGTGGGGAATGGGGTGGGAATGGGGATATGGGAGGGGGAAAAAGGGGGATATGGGGTGGGAAAATGGGGATATGGGGTGGGGAATGGGGTGGGAATGGGGATATGGGAGGGGGACATGGGGATATGGCATGGGGAAGGGGATGGCTGGGGAATGGTATGGCATGGGGAATGTGAATTAGGGATGGGGAAATGGGGTGGGAAGGGGGATGAGGGATGGGGAATGGGGTGGGAATAGGAATTGTGGATGGGAAATGAGAATTATGGTTGGGAAATGGGGTGGGAACGAGGATTAGGGCCAGGAATTGGGGTTGGAATGGGAGTTAGGGAGGGGAAATGGAATTATGGGTGGGATTTATGGATGGGAATTGGAATTATGGATGGGAATTGGGGTGGGAATTAGAAATGGGAACGGGCATTCACTGGGAATGGGAGGAATTCAAAGGAAGATTCCCCCCAAAAAATCCCCACATTTACAAAATTCCCAAACAATCCCCTCTTTGGCCAGCCAATTCCATGAGATTCATGGGAATTTCTGTTCCCATTTTGGAAGCTCCCCAAAAAAAACCTGGGAAATCAGAGATGAAAAACTTCTGGAAAGAGAGGGAAAAAAAAAAAAAAAAGAAAAACCCAAACCTAAAAAAATTCCCTTTTTCCTTCATTTCCATGGAATCTCCTCCCATTCCCACAGGGATCCCAGGCAGAATTCCTTGGGAAAAAGGGGGGAAAAAAAATGGGAATTTACCTTTTTGTAGGTGGTTTCTCCTGTGGAATCCACTCCTCTGTGGCCTTTCCTGATGGTTTGGGATCCTCCTGGCATCTTGGGAAAAGGAAAAAAAATGGGAAAAGAGAAAAAAAAAAGGGAAAATTACATTTTTTCCCACCTGGAAAGGTTTGGGGTTTATTCTGGAATCCCTGGAAAGCTGGGTTGGGTTTTTCCCATGACAATTCCAATGTTTTTTGGAGGAATTTTGGGAATGTTGCAAATCCAAATCTGGTGATTCCCAACCCAAGGATCCAAGGATTTATCCAGGAGTTGTTAAATTGGGATTTCTTTTTTTTCCCAGGGATTTTGGGGGTGGTTCCAGGATAAATTTGGGGTTTGGAGCAGGAATTCCCTTGGGAATGAAAAATCCCTGGAATTCCCAGGGCAGGAGCTGCTCAGGGTCAAGGCAGGCTTGGGAAAGGAGCAGGAAAAGCTGGAAAAGGAGCAGGAAAAGCTGGAATTTGGGATTTTTCCAGCCTGGAACTCACCTCAGGAGTCAGGGATTTTTTGAAGGTGTTGGATCCTGCCAGGAGAAAGGAAAATCCACGTTCAGAGAGGATCAATCCCAGAAAAGCAAGGGGAAAATCCAGAAAAATCCCAGAAAAAGTGGGAAAAAACCCCAGGTAATCAGGAAAATCCCAAAAAAAACCCCAGAAAAACAGGGGAACACTCCTCAAAAAAGTGGGAAAATCCTAAAAAATACCCAGAAAATGGAAAAAGAAACAAGAAAAAACAGGGAAAACCCTGGAAAATCAGGTAAAAACCCCAGAAAAATGGGGGAAAAATCCCAGAAAAATGGGGAAAACCCCAAAAAAAACACAAAATTTGAATTTATCCCAACCCCCCCACGCTGTTCTCCTTGAATTTCTGGCTCCAAATTCCCCAAAAAAATCCCAAGGATAGAGGCAGAAACTCAGGATTCAGGATTAAATCCTGCCAGGGAAAGGTGAGGAGCAGGGAACTCCTTCCCAAATGGGAATTTTCACGGATTTACCCCCGAAATTTAAGTGGAAAAGGCGATTTGGATCTGCAAAAAAAGTGAGATAAAGGGCTGGAATCTCCCAGGAATTCTGCCAAGCTCGGGAAAAAGCGGGAAAATGAAAAATCTCCAGCTTTAAAACCCCCAAAATTCTGAGTTTTAGCCCTAAAAAAAAGCTCCAAGCCGGCGAATTCCCGATTTCCTGAGCTTCCAGCCCTTCCCTGGCTGAAATTCCCGCTGAGCCAAACTAATTCCAGGTTTTTGTCGCTGTTCCCACAGCATTCCCGGGGTTTTTTTGGATTTTTTTCTGGGATTTTGGGAGTTCCCGAGTTGTTCCCACCCCCCTGTGAGTCACCGGAAAGGGAATCGGATTTCCCTGGCACCACCAAAACTTCTCCCTCCCCGCCCCATTCCCAGTTTTGTTTTTTTTTTTTGGGAATTTTGAGCCTCTCAGATCCCCCCTGGTGTCCAAAGGGAAAGGGAAAGTTTGGGATTTGGGATTTTGGGGAAAAAGTCGGGGCCGGGCAGCCCTGGAGGTGGATCAGAGACCCCCCCAGGAGGCTCAAAATTCCATAAAATTCACTCAGGAAACTCCAAATCTCCCCAAAATTCCATTAAAAACATCCAAATCTCCCTCAAAATTCCCTCAGGAAACTCCAAATCCCCAAAATTCCCTCAAGAAGATGCAAATTCTCTCAAAAAGAATCAAATCTCCTCCAAAATTTCATCAGGAAAATCCAAATCTCCCCCAAAAATTCCCTTAAGAAGATCCAAATCTCCCCCAAAATTCCATTAAAAAATCCAAATCTCCCCCAAAAAATCCCTCGAGATCCAAATCTCCCCCAAAATTCCCTCAGGAAACTCCAAAATCTCCCCCAAAATTCCATTAAAAAATCCAAATCTCCCCCAAATCCCCTCAAAATCCCCCTCAGGACCCCCCAGAATTCCCCCATTTCCTTCAGCCCCTCAGAGTCCTCATAAATTCCCAAAATCTCCTCAAAATCCCCTCAGAATTCCCCAAAATCTCCCTTATGACCCCCTCAAAATCCCCTCACGACCCCAGATCTCTCATAATTCCCAAAATTCCCCTCATAATCCCCCCAAAAATCCCCCCAGAACCCCAAAAATCGCCTCATAACCCCCAAAATCCCCCTCAGAACCCCCAAAATCCCCTCAGAACCCCCAAAAATTCCCCTCAGAACCCCCAAAATTCGCCTCATAATCCCTCAAAATCCCCTCATAATTCACCCATTTCTCTTCAGCCTCTCAGAACCCCAAAAATCGCCTCATGACTCCAAAAAATCTCCCCCATTCCCCTCAGCCCCTCACGCCCCCAGACCCCTCATAATACCCCAAATCCCCTCAGAACCCCCAAAATTCGCCTCAAAATCCCTCAAAATCCCCTCGTAACTCACCCATTTCCCCTCAGCATTTCATAACCCCACAAAATCCCCCTCACACCTCCCCAAAATTTCCCCCATTCCCCTCAGCACCTCACGCCCCCAGACCCCTCATAATACCTAAAATCCCCTCAGAACCCCCAAAAAAAAACCCTCAGAACCCCCAAAATCTGCTCAGAACCCCAAAAATCCCCCTCATAACTCCGAAAATCCCCCTCACACCTCCCCAAAATCTCCCCCATTCCCCTCAGCACCTCACGCCCCCAGACCCCTCATAATACCCAAAATCCCCTCAGAACCCCCCAAAATCCTTTCACAACCCCCCCAAAATCCCCCTCAGACCCCCCCACAACCTCCCCCATTCCCCTCACGCCCTCAGAGCCCCCCACCCACCGCCCCCTCCCCTCACCCGCCACACGCGCCCTTCACCCCCAGCCGCGCCCCCCGGACCCCTCCGAGCCCTCCCCGAGCCCCCCGGCCCCTCTCCCGGCCCCGTTCCCGGCCGGTACCGCCGAGGCCGCCGCTGCTGCCGCTGCTGCCGCCGGACTCGGGCCCGGCCGCCGCCGCCGCGCCGCCGCCGCCATCTTGGAGCGCGCGCTGCGCTCCCCCCCACCTCAGCCCGCCCCCGCCCGCCACGCCCGGCCACGCCCACGCCCGCGCAAAGCCACGCCCACTCCATTGCAAACCACGCCCTTTCCCCGCCTGTCCTCACGCCTTATATGGATAAGGGCACGCCCACCGGCGATTCGGCACCGCCCCTTTTCTGCGGGCCACACCCCCGCTTCCCCGCGCGCGGCGAAGCCACGCCTCTTCTCCGTCTGCCACGCCCACTCCGCGCTTAACCACGCCTGCTCCCTGCGTAACCACGCCCACTCTCAGCTTAACCACGCCCCCTCCGGGCTCAACCCCCATCAATCAGGCGTTGCTACTCCCCTTTTTTGCTAAACCACGCCCCTTTCGCTTTAAGCCCCGCCCCCCGGCGCTCCCCACGCGGCCTCGGGCGATGGGGGGGGGGCGGGGGCCACGCGGGCGGGCGCGCATGCGCAGCTGGGGCGGCGGCTCCGCCTCTTCCCCCCCCCCCCCGGGTTTGGATTCGTCCCCGGGGTGTCACGTGACGGGCGGATTGTGTGTGGGATGCTATGACGTCACTCGATCTGTGACGTCGCAGTAAATGACGTAGCTCCGTTCTGTGTCGCACCTCCAGTCAGTGACGTCACGGGAGCAGAGGTGTCCTCGCCCTGTGACGTCACAGAGTGGGCACGTCCCCATCCCTGTGACGTCACACCACCACCTTGATGTTTCTGTCATGTGACGCCACAGAGCCACCTCTCATTCCGTGAGCCACAACCTTGACCACCCCGTGATGTCACAGAGCCACACCCGCCCCATGATGTCACAGAGCACGCACAATTCCTCACACCGATTCTATGACGTCACCCTGCACAACGACACCACCCGCGCCATGACGTCACCAACGTTGTGACATTGACACACGCCATGACGTCACCACACACGCAATGATACCACCCATGCAATGACGTCACCAGTGCTACAGCGTCGCTCCTCATAACGTCACCCTCAAACGTCGCCTCAGCATGACATCACCACACAACGATCCCATCCACGCAATTACTCACACGCGATGACGTCACCTCTAACGTCCCTCAAACGTCCTCACGTCGCCTCACGCCATGACATCACCACACAACGATCCCATCCATGCAATTACATCATCACGCGATGACGTCACTCATCGTAACGTCACCCCTCTTAACGTCGCCTCACGCCATGACATCACCACACAACGATCCCATCCATGCAATTACGTCATCACGCGATGACGTCACTCATCGTAACGTCACCCCTCTTAACGTCGCCTCACGCCATGACATCACCACACAACGATCCCATCCATGCAATTACGTCATCACCGATGACGTCATCATCGTAACGTCACCCTCTTAACGTCGCCTCATGGCATGACGTCACCCACGCCATGACGTTATCACATAACGGCTCCCCACGCCATTGCGTCACACCCATGACGTCATCATATAACGTCGCCTCCCGCCATGACGTCACCCCATATAATGACGTTATCCACGTCATGACGTCACCGGCAGTTCCCCCTTTCCCCGCGCGGGGTCTCCCTCTCCCTGTCCCCGCCATCGATCGCTCGGCGCTCGCTCGCTCTCCCCCGGCCGGTCCCCGCGCGCCGGCGGCAGGCGGCTCAGCCGCGCGCCGAGATGAGCCTGGCCGAGGGCCGCGCGCCGCGGCGGACGGCGGGCAATCGCCTCTCGGGGCTGCTGCAGGCCGAGGAGGAGGACGAGTTCTACCAGACCACCTACGGCGGCTTCAACGAGGCGAGCGGCGACGGCCCGGAGCGGCGGGGGCAGCGGCGGGGGGAGCGGGAGCGGGAACGGGAGCGGGAACGGGAACGGGAACGGGAGCGGCAGCGCGGACGGGGCGGGAAACGTGAGGGGAGAGCGGAGGCGGGGGGGGGCCCGTGTGGGGATTTCCGGGGAATGTGAGGATTTACAGGGAATGTGGGGGTGTCCAGGGGGTGTCCGGGGGTGTGGGGGTGTCCGGGGGTGGGAATCTGTGGGCGACGAGCCCCATGAGGATCTCTCAGTGGGATTCCACAATTCCCAACCCCACATTCCCCAGGAATATGGGGACGATGAGCCCCATGGGGTTGGGATTCCACCATTCCCAACCCCACATTCCCAATATCCCCCAGGAATCCGGGACGACGAGCGCCACAGGGATCCCTCAGTGGGATTCAACAGTTCCCAACCCCACATTCCCAATATCCCCAGAATCAGGGACAACGAGCACCACAGGAACCCTCAGTGGGATTCCAAATTTCATTCCCAGATACCCCCCATTTCCCAATTCCCACCCCATGGAATCCGGGGACGACAAGCCCCAGGGATCCCTCAGTGGATTCCACCATTCCCAACCCCACATTCCCACAGGAATATGGGGACGACGAGCCCCATGGGGTTAGGATTCCACATTCCCACCCCCATTCCCATATCCCCCCAGGAATCCGGGGACGACGAGCCCCACAGGACCCTCAGTGGGATTCCACCATTCCCAACCCCACATTCCCAACCAAGGAATCTGGGGACAACGAGCCCCATGGGATTAGGATTCCACCATTCCCAACCCCCCATTCCCAATCCCCCCCAGGAATCCGGGGACGACGAGCCCCGCAGGGATCCCTCAGTGTGATTCCACCATTCCCAACCCCCATTCCCAATTCCCCAGGAATCTGGGGACGACGAGCCCCACAGGGATCCCTCAGTGGGATTCCACATTCCCAACCCCCCATTCCCAATCCCCCCCAGGAATCCGGGGACGACGAGCCTGCGGGAGATCCCTACGAGTGGATCGACTTCACATCCCAGGCGACAGCCGAGGAATCCGGGGACGACCGAGCCCGCGCGCGGCGTCCCTCAAGTGGTGAGTCCCGCCTTCCCAACCCACCCCAATATCCCTTTTGGATCGGGGACGTCGGCCCTGCAGGGATCCCTCAGTGTGATTCCACCATTCCCAACCCCACATTCCCAGAGGAATCCGGGGACGACGAGCCCCACAGGGATCCCTCAGTGTGATTCCACCATTCCCAACCCCCCATTCCCAATCCCCCCAGGAATCCGGGGATGACGAGTACCGCGGGGAGCACTCGGACAGCGATGACGAGGTGGACTCGGACTTCGACATCGACGAGGGCGACGAGCCGGGCTCGGAGCAGGACGAGGCCGAGCCCCGGCGGCGCCGCCGCGTCCTCACCAAAGCCTACCGGGTACGGAGCCTCCCCCGGCCCTTCCCGGAACAGCCACCCCAAATCCATCCTTGTTTGGGGGGTTTTATGGGCTCTGTCTGTGTCCTTCGTCAGGAGCCGCTCAAGAGCCTGCGGGCCAAGAAGGCGGAGGGGCCGCGGGGAGGAGCCCCGAGGAGTCGGGAGGTGAAATCCCTGCCCTTGGAGCTGCAGGAGGATGTGGGAGACAGTGAGTGTGGGAATGGGGTGGGAGATGGGTTTTGGTGATCCCAGCTGGAATTGGGGGCCTTTGGGAGACAGTGAGTGTGGGCATGGGGTGGGAGATGGGTTTTGGTGATCCCAGCTGGAATTGGGGGCCTTGGGAGAGGTCCTGGTTCTCCAAGGGTTGGGAAATGGGGTCACAGGGTCCCTGGTGATCCCAGCTGGAATGGGGCCTTTGGGAGACAGTGAGTGTGGGAATGGGGTGGGAGATGGGTTTTGGTGATCCCAGCTGGAATTGGGGGCCTTTGGGAGACAGTGAGTGTGGGAATGGGGTGGGAGATGGGTTTTGGTGATCCCAGCTGGAATTGGGGCCTTTGGGAGAGGTTCTGGTTCTCCAGGGTTGGGAATGGGGTCACAGGGGTCTCCTGGTGATCCCAGCTGGAATTGGGGGCCTTTGGGAGACAGTGAGTGTGGGCATGGGGTGGGAGATGGGTTTTGGTGATCCCAGCTGGAATTGGGGCCTTTGGGAGACAGTGAGTGTGGGAATGGGGTGGGAGATGGGTTTTGGTGATCCCAGCTGGAATTGGGGGCCTTTGGGAGAGGTCCTGGTTCTCCAAGGGTTGGGAATGGGGTCACACATGGTGATCCCAGCTGGAAGTGGGGTCCTCTGGGAGCACTGCTGCTTCTCCAGGGGTTGGGAACAGGATCCTGGGGATCTCCTGGCGATCCAAGGATTTGGAACAGGATCTCAGGGATCTCCTGGTGATCCCAGCTGGAAGTGGGGTCCTTTGGGAGAGGTCCTGGTTCTCCAGGGGTTGGGGTCAGGATCTCAGGGGTCTCTGGGTGATCCATGAGTTGGAAATGGGATCCTTTGGAAGAACTTCTGGTTCTCCAGGGGCTGGCAATGGGATCCCAGGGATCTCTGGGTGATCCAGGCTGGGAACAGATCCCGTGGCTGATCCCTTGTCCCTGCAGGCCGGAAGCACATGGGCAGTCCACCACGGAGCACACCTGGCAGACATTCCCTGGGAATGGGATCCCATGGGAGCACTGCTGCTTCTCCAGGGGCTGGCAATGGGATCCCAGGGATCTCTGGGTGATCCTGGATCCATGGCTGATCCCTTGTCCCTGCAGGCCGGAAGCACATGCGGCAGTCCACCACGGAGCACACCCGGCAGACGTTCCTGCGGCTCCAGGAGCGCCAGGTGCAATCCAAGAGGAAAAAGGGAGGCCCCAACTACGAGCGGCCCCTGACCCAGGAGGAGCTGCTGGAGGAGGCCAAGATCACCGAGGAGATCAACCTGCGCTCCTGGGTGAGCGGGAATGGGAATGGGATACTGGGAATGGGATACTGGGAATGGGAATGGGAATGGGACAGGGCCAAGATCACCGAGGAGATCAACCTGCGCTCCCTGGGTGAGCGGGAATGGGATACTGGGAATGGGAATGGGACAGGGCCAAGATCACCGAGGAGGTCAACCTGCGCTCCCTGGGTGAGCGGGAATGGGAATGGGATACTGGGAATGGGAATGGGACAGGGCCAAGATCACCGAGGAGGTCAACCTGCGCTCCCTGGGTGAGCGGGAATGGGAATGGGATACTGGGAATGGGAATGGGACAGGGCCAAGATCACCGAGGAGATCAACCTGCGCTCCCTGGGTGAGCGGGAATGGGAATGGGATACTGGGAATGGGAATGGGACAGGGCCAAGATCACCGAGGAGATCAACCTGCGCTCCCTGGGTGAGTGGGATCGGGAATGGGATACTGGGAATGGGAATGGGACAGGGCCAAGATCACCGAGGAGATCAACCTGCGCTCCCTGGGTGAGCGGGATCGGGAATGGGATACTGGGAATGGGAATGGGACAGGGCCAAGATCACCGAGGAGATCAACCTGCGCTCCCTGGGTGAGCGGGAATGGGAATGGGATACTGGGAATGGGATACTGGGAATGGGAATGGGACAGGGCCAAGATCACCGAGGAGATCAACCTGCGCTCCCTGGGTGAGCGGGAATGGGAATGGGATACTGGGAATGGGAATGGGACAGGGCCAAGATCACCGAGGAGATCAACCTGCGCTCCCTGGGTGAGCGGGAATGGGAATGGGATACTGGGAATGGGAATGGGACAGGGCCAAGATCACCGAGGAGATCAACCTGCGCTCCCTGGGTGAGCGGGATCGGGAATGGGATACTGGGAATGGGAATGGGACAGGGCCAAGATCACCGAGGAGATCAACCTGCGCTCCCTGGGTGAGCGGGAATGGGAATGGGATACTGGGAATGGGAATGGGAATGGGAATGGGACAGGGCCAAGATCACGAGGAGATCAACCTGCGCTCCCTGGGTGAGCGGGAATGGGATACTGGGAATGGGAATGGGAATGGGACAGGGCCAAGATCACCGAGGAGATCAACCTGCGCTCCCTGGGTGAGCGGGAATGGGAATGGGATACTGGGAATGGGAATGGGACAGGGCCAAGATCACCGAGGAGATCAACCTGCGCTCCCTGGGTGAGCGGGAATGGGAATGGGATACTGGGAATGGGAATGGGAATGGGACAGGGCCAAGATCACCGAGGAGATCAACCTGCGCTCCCTGGGTGAGCGGGAATGGGATACTGGGAATGGGAATGGGACAAGGCCAAGATCACCGAGGAGATCAGCCTGCCCTCCCTGGGTGAGTGGGATCGGGAATGGGAATGGGATACTGGGAATGAGGTCAGCAATGGGATACCAGGAATGGGAATGGGGTTAGCAGTGAGATACTGGGAATGGGATACTGGGAATGGAGCTGGGACAGGGCCAAGATCACCGAGGAGATCGACCT
Source organism: Sitta carolinensis (assembly GCA_032173965.1). Classification (NCBI taxonomy): domain Eukaryota; kingdom Metazoa; phylum Chordata; class Aves; order Passeriformes; family Sittidae; genus Sitta; species Sitta carolinensis. The sequence continues at coordinate 404,325 of CM063305.1, forward strand.
GAGCTCCCTGGGTGAGCGGGAATGGGATTGGGATGGGGAATGGGATACTGGGAGTGGGGACTGGGATACTGGGAATGGCACCAGGACAGCGGGAATGGGACAGGAGCACTGGGAATGGCACTGGGAACGGGACAGAGACAGCAAGAATGGCACCAGGACAGTGGGAATGGGACAGGGAACGGCACTGGGAATGGCCCAGGGATCCCTGCAGGAATTGATCAGGGATTTCAGAAATTGAACAGGGACCCCAGGAATCGATCAGGGATCCCAGGAATCGATCAGGGATCCCAGGAATCGATCAGGGACCCCAGGATCAGACCTGGCACCCCTGTAACGTGGCAGTGCCAGGCTGATCCATCCCTGCCCCCATTCCCGACCCCATTCCCAACCCCAGAGAACTACGAGCGGCTGGAGGCCGACAAGAAGAAGCAGGTGCAGAAGAAGAGGAAGATCGTGGGTCCCGTGATCCGCTACTGGTCCCTGACCATGCCCCTGCTGCCCGAGCCCGGCCGCGACGACCCCGTGGACGTCGAGGGGTGAGTGGCACCACAATCCCAAATCCCAGCCTGGGTCCTGCCCCAGAGCTGCTCCGGAGCTCCCAGATCCCAAAATGCCAGTGCTGATTTGGGGGGATTTGGGGGTTGAATCTCAAGCTGGGGTTGTCGCTTGGATCTGGCACAGCTTGGGGAGGGAAAAAGCGTTTTGGAATGGTCAAATCCTATGGGAAAAGCAGGGTTTGGGCCCTAAATCCTATGGGAAAAGCAGGGTTTGGGTTCCAAATCCTATGGGAAAAGCAGGGTTTGGGCTCCACCATGGCAATCCCAAACTCCCCCATTGGAGAAGCAGCTTTTGACACCCCAAACCCATTTGGACTCGCACTTTTGGGGCACCACCCTGACCACCCCAAACCCCAAATCCCCCATTGGAGAAGCAACTTTTGACACCCAAAACCCTTTGAACTCGCACCTTTGGGGCACCTCCTTGGCCACCCCAAATCCCCCACTGGAGAAGCAGCTTTTGAGGCCCTAAACCCCTTTGAACTCCCACCTTTGGGGCACCACCCTGACCACCCCAAACCCCAAATCCCCCATTGGAGAAGCAACTTTTGACACCCAAAACCCCTTTGAACTCGCACCTTTGGGGCACCACCTTGATCCCACCCCTCCTCTCCACTGTCATTCCAGCCTGGACCCTGACTCCCACCCCACCACCACCACCACCACCACCACCACGACCACCCCGGCGTCGCCGGGGAAATGCTCGCGCACCTTCATCTCCTTCAGCAACGACACTTTTGACACCCCAAACCCCTTTGAACTCGCACTTTTGGGGCACCACCTTGACCCCCCAAATCCCCCATTGTAGAAGCAACTTTTGAGGCCCTAAATCCCCCATTGGAGAAGCAACTTTTGACACCCAAAAGCCCTTTGAACTGCACTTTTGGGGCACCACCTTGACCACCCCAAACTCCAAACCCACGATTGTAGAGGCAGCTTTTGAGGCCCCAAATCCCTTTGAATTTGCACCTTTGGGGCACCTCCTTGGCCACCCCAAATCCCCCACTGGAGAAGCAACTTTTGATGCCCTAATTTCCTTTGAACTCCCACCTTTGGGGCACCACCCTGACCACCCCAAACCCCAAATCCCCCATTGGAGAAGCAACTTTTGACACCCAAAACCCCTTTGAACTCGCACCTTTGGGGCACCACCTTGACCCCTGCTTGATCCCACCCTCCTCTCCCACTGTCATTCCAGCCTGGACCCTGACTCCCACCCCACCACCACCACCACCACCACCACGACCACCACCCCGGCATCGCCGGGGAAATGCTCGCGCACCTTCATCTCCTTCAGCGACGACGCCACCTTCGAGCGCTGCTTCCCCAAGTGCAAAGCGCCGCGGCTGCCGGTGCGGGAGCTGTGCCCCGTGACCCACAAACCGGCGCTCTACCGGGACCCCATCACCGACATCCCCTACTCCAACGCCCGCGCCTTCCGCATCATCCGCGAGGCCTACCGCAAATACATCACGGCCCACGGGCTGCCCAGCGCCGCCGCCATGGCCGGAGGCACCGAGAGCGCCGCCGTGGCGCGGCCGGGCAGGCAGAAAATCGTCATCAAGCAGAGCGTGCCCAGCGCTTGAGAGCTGGGCTTTGGGATTTTGAAATATCGGGCTGTTGGGGTATTGGGATGTGGGAGCATCTGGACTCCGGGTCCCACCTGGAATGGCAGGAAATCATCATCAACAAAGTTCTCCCAGTGCCTGAAATCCTGGGATTCTGAGATGTAGGGATATTGGGGTGTTGGGATTTAGGATTTTGGGGTATTGGGATTTGGGAGTTTGGGGTATTGGGATTGTTTGGGATTTCGGGGTTGACAGCGGCAATGGTTTTGGTGAGCGGCTCCCGTTGAGAATGGTAGAAAATCATCATTGAACAAAGAGATCCCAGTGTCTGAAATCCTGGGATTCTGGGATATTGGGGTGTTGGGGTTTTGGGATTTAGGATTTGGGGTATTGGGATTTGGGAGTTTGGGGTATTGGGAGTGGATTGGGATTTCGGGGTTGACAGCGGCAATGGTTTTGGTGAGCGGCTCCCGTTGAGAATGGTAGAAAATCATCATTGAACAAAGAGATCCCAGTGTCTGAAATCCTGGGATTCTGGGATATTGGGGTGTTGGGGTTTGGGATTTAGGATTTTGGGGTATTGGGATTTGGGAGTTTGGGGTATTGTGATGTTGGGATTTTGTGATTTTGGGGTTGGCAGCGGCGATGGGTTTGGTGAGCGGCTTGTGCTCAGAATGGTAGAAAATCATCATTGAACAAAGAGATCCCAGTGTCTGAAATCCTGGGATTCGGATTGGGGTGTTGGGGTTTAGATTTTGGGGTATGGGATTTGGGAGTTGGATTGTGATGTTGATTTTGTGATTTTGGGTTGGCAGCGGCGATGGTTTGGTGAGGGCTTGTGCTAGAATGTAGAAATCATATTTACAAAGAGATCCGTGTCTGAATCTGGATTCTGGATATGGTTAGGATTTGGGGTATTGGATTTGAAGTTTGGGTATTGGATTGGGAGTTGGTTTGATTTGTGATTTTGGGGTTGATAGCGGCGATGGTTTTGGTGAGTGGCTCCCGTTGAGAATGGTAGAAAATGGTCATGGAACAAAGAGATCCCAGTGCCTGAAATCCTGGAATGTTGGGATATTGGGGTGTTGGGATTTAGGATTTTGGGGTATTGGGATTTGGGAGTTTGGGGTATTGTGATTTTGTGATTTTGGGGTTGACAGCGGCGATGGTTGCCTTGAGCCGCTCCCATTGAGAATGGCAGAAAATGGTCATGGAACAAAGAGATCCCAGCGCCTGAAATCCCAGGATTCTGGGATATTGGGGTGTCAGGATATTGGGAATTGGGATTTAGGGATATGGGATCACCCGGAGTGATGGAATTTTGGGGGTCACTGTTCACCAGGGGTGATGGAGGAGGGAATAAAGTGGAATTGGGGGTTGGTTTGTGTGGGGTGGTGAGAATTCCAAAAATAGGGGGTGGGAGCCCCTTATTCCCAGAGATCCTATGGAAAACTTGGGGTGGGAGCCCCTTTTCCCAGGAAATCCTACAGAAAATCCTACAATAAGGCTCATTAACCCTTTATTTTCCAGGAGACCCTACAATAACCAAACGGTTTATGGGATGCCTTTCTCCAGAAAAACCCTAAAATAAAGTTTATGGGATCCCCTTTTCCAGAAGACCCTAAAAAATTCATTCCCAAGATCCCCAAACCACTTTTGGGGGGATCCAAACCCTCCTGGAGCTTTGTAGGATTTATAGGATTTGGGAAGAATGCACTCTCCCTTTTCCCCGGCATTTCTGGGGGTCAGAGACTTTTGGGATTTACAGGATGTGGGAAGGATCCTGGCTCTTTTTGGGGTCCGGGACTTGTAGGATTTGGGAAGGATCAGCTCTCCCCTTTCCCCCCGGTGCTTTTTGGGGTCAGAGCCCTGCAGGATTTACAGGATATGGGAAGGATCCCAACTCTTTGGGGTCGGAGCCCTGCGGGATTTACAGGATCCGTTCAGGACCCGCTGTCCCTTTGCCCCGGCGGTTTTTGGGGTCGGAGCCCTGCGGGATTTACAGGATCCGTTCAGGACCCGCTGTCCCTTTGCCCCGGCGGTTTTTGGGATCGGAGCTCTGCGGGATTTACAGGATCCGTTCAGGACCCGCTGTCCCTTTGCCCCGGCGGTTTTTGGGATCGGAGCTCTGCGGGATTTACAGGATCCGTTCAGGACCCGCTGTCCCTTTGCCCCGGCGGTTTTTGGGGCCGGAGCTCTATAGGATTTACAGGATCCGTTCAGGACCCGCTGTCCCTTTGCCCCGGCGGTTTTTGGGGTCGGAGCCCTGCGGGATTTACAGGATCCGTTCAGGACCCGCTGTCCCTTTGCCCCGGCGGTTTTTGGGGCCGGAGCTCTGCGGGATTTACAGGATCCGTTCAGGACCCGCTGTCCCTTTGCCCCGGCGGTTTTTGGGGCCGGGGCGGGGCCCCCCCTGTTCCCGATAAGGGCCGGGACCCGGATCCGCCCCTGCCGGCCCGAATAAAGCGCTGATCTCATGCCCTGCGCGGCCCCACAGCTTTGGGATCGGCGCCGGCTTTTGGGATCGCCTTTGGGATCGGCCCCGGCGCTCCGGGATCAGCGCCGGCTTTTTGGGATCGCCTTTAGGATCGGCTTTAGGATCCACGCCGCGGCTTTCGGCTCGCCCGCGTTTTAGGATCGGCGGCGGCGTTTGGGATCAGGTACGGCCCCGCCGTGTCCCCAAGCGGGGGTGGCGGTGTCACCTCCCCACCCCGACCCCGGCCATACAGATTTTGGGGTCCGGGGGATCCCGGAGCCGCTTCCCAAAGGAATTCCCACGCTCCGAGGGGGGGTGGGGCGGGGCAGGTGTGTCCCCACCCCCGCTCTGGGGACACGGCGGGGCGACATTCGTGGGGTCGCGACATTCGGGGACACCACGGAGCGGCGTTTTTTTTTGGGGGGGGTCGCGACGTTTGGGGTCACGGCAGAGCGGCATTTGTGGGGTCGCGACATTCGGGGACGCTCAGTTTGTCCCTCCTGTCACCCTCGGGGAGGGGCTGGAATTTGGGGGGGTGGGGGTGGGCAGAGCGGGATGTGACCCTGGGAGGTGACAAAAGTTGGGGGACAACTTTTGGGGTGCGCCCGGTGTCCCCAGGGGGTGGCACGGGGGGTCCGCCAGTGTCCCCCCCCCCGGTGTCCCGCGGTGTCCTCTCGCTGTCCCCCCGTGTCCCCAGCGGTGCCACCACTGCTGTCCAGCCGTGTCCCCCTGTGTCTCGCCACCGTGTCCCTCCCAATGTCCCCCCCGTGTCCCCCCAGTGTCCCTTCAATGTCCCCCCGTGTCCCCTCCTCTGTCCCGCCGTGTCCCCCCCCATGTCCCCCCTGTGTCCCGCCGTGTCCCCCCTCAATGTCCCCCCGTGTCCCCCCAATGTCCCCCCCCGTGTCCCCCGCTCTGTCCCTCCGTGTCCCCCCCCAATGTCCCCCCCCGTGTCCCCCGCTCTGTCCCGCCGTTTTCCTCCCTCTGTCCTCCCCAATGTCCCCCCTCTGTCCCCTCCTCTATCCCCCCAATGTCCCCCACTGTGTCCCCCGGTGTCCCTCGTGTCCCCCCGGTGTCCCCCGGTGTTCCCCGTGTCCCCCGGTGTCCCCCGTGTCCCCCCGTGTCCCCCCTGCTCTCTGTCCGCCCGTGTCCCCCAGTGTCCCCCCCGGTGTCCCCCGGTGCCACAGCGCTGTTCCCCCGCGTCCCCCTCTTTCCCCCCGTGTCCCCCCGTGTCCCCCGCTCTCTGTCCCCCCGTGTCCCCCCTGTGTCCCTCGGTGTCCCCGATGTCCCCCGGTGCCACCGCGCTGTCGCCAGGTGCCCGCGGCCATGACGCCGTACCGCCAGGAGCTGGAGAAGTACCGCGACATCGACGAGGACAAAATCCTGCGGGAGATGTCGCCGGAGGAGCTGGCCCAGCTGGACGCCGAGCTGGCCGAGATGGACCCCGAGGTGGGCACGGGGACCCCCGAGGGGACGCGCGGGTCCCCTGCGGGGAGGTGACACGGGCGCTGTCCCCAGAACGTGCTGCTGCCCGCGGGGCTGCGACAGCGCGACCAGACCCAGAAGAGCCCGACGGGTCCGCTGGACAGGGACAGGCTGCTGCAGCACCTGGAGAGGCAGGCGCTGGAGACCGAGGAGAGACAGGACCTGGTGCCCTTCACCGGCGAGAAAAAAGGTCTGGGGACACCTGGGGACACCTGGGGACACCTGGGGACAGTGTGGGGACATTGAGGGGTCAGGGATCGGCCCCTGCAGCACCTGGAGAGGCAGGCGCTGGAGACCGAGGAGAGACAGGACCTGGTGCCCTTCACCGGCGAGAAAAAAGGTCTGGGGACACCTGGGGACACCTGGGGACACCTGGGGACACCTGGAAATGGTCTGGGGAGAGTGTGGGGACACTGAGGGGACACTAAAGGGACCGGGCCCCCAGGCTCGGGTATATTTAGCTCGGCCTCGCCAGCGGCTCGGGTGTCCCGGGCGAGCTGGGCCCCCGCCAGCCCCGGGCACGGCCACCAGCCCTGGCAGTGTCACCCCCTGGCAGTGTCACCCTGGGATGGTCACAGCCCCTGGGATGGTCACAGCCCCTGGCAGTGTCACCCTGGGCTGGTCACAGCCCCTGGGATGGTCACAGCCCTGGCAGTGTCACCCTGGGATGGTCACAGCCCCTGGCAGTGTCACCCTGGGCTGGTCACAGCCCTGGCAGTGTCACCCCCTGGCAGTGTCACCCTGGGATGGTCACAGCCCCTGGCAGTGTCACCCTGGGCTGGTCACAGCCCTGGCAGTGTCACCCCCTGGCAGTGTCACCCTGGGCTGGTCACAGCCCCTGGGATGGTCACAGCCCTGGCAGTGTCACCCTGGGATGGTCACAGCCCCTGGCAGTGTCACCCTGGGCTGGTCACAGCCCTGGCAGTGTCACCCCTGGCAGTGTCACCCTGGGCTGGTCACAGCCCCTGGCAGTGTCACCCCCTGGCAGTGTCACCCTGGGATGGTCACAGCCCCTGGCAGTGTCACCCCCCTGGCAGTGTCACCCTGGGCTGGTCACAGCCCTGGCAGTGTCACCCCCCTGGCAGTGTCACCCCCCTGGCAGTGTCACCACCTTGCCTGCTGTGACAACTGTCCCTGTGTCCCCATGTCCCTCTGGTGTCCCTGGGGAAGCCGTTTGTCCCCCTGGTGTCCCCATGTCCCCATGGTGTCCCCCTGGTGTCCCCCTGGTGTCCCCCTGTCCCCAGGGAAGCCGTTTGTCCCCCTGGTGTCCCCTGGTCCCCACACTGTCCCCCTGTCCCCAGGGAAGCCGTTTGTCCCCAAGCACGCGGCGCCGGAGCTGCCGCGGGAGGAGCAGGTGACGCTGGAGCCGGAGCTGGAGGAGGCGCTGGCCAACGCCACCGAGGCCGAGATGTGCGACATCGCCGGTGGGTCGGGATCGGGATCGGGATCGGGATCGGGACGGAATGGGAATGGGGTCAGAAATGGATTGGGAATGGGAATGGGGTCAGAAATGGGATTGGGAATGGGAATGGGGTCAGAAATGGGATTGGGAATGGGAATGGGGACAGAAATGGGATTGGGAATGGGAATAGGGTCAGAAATGGGATTGGGAATGGGGTCAGAAATGGGATTGGGATCGGGATCGAACTCAGAAATGGGATTGGGAATGGGGTCAGAAATGGGAATGGGGTCAGAAATGGGATTGGGATCGGGATCGAAGTCAGAAATGGGATTGGGAATGGGAATGGGGTCAGAAATGGGATTGGGAATGGGGTGAGAGAGGGAACGGGGACCAGGATGGGGTTGGAATGGGGGTGGGATTTATAAAGGACGGGATGGGACAGGATTTCCATGGGATTGGGATGGGATTTCCATGGGATTTCCATGGGATTGGGATGGGCTTTCCATGGGATGGGATTTCCATGGGATTTCCATGGGGATGGGATTTCCATGGGGTTGGGGTTGGGATGTCCATGGGATTGGGAAGGGATTTCCATGGGATTTCCATGGGATTGGGATGGGATTTCCATGGGATTGGGATGGGCTTTCCATGGGATGGGATTTCCATGGGATTGGGAAGGAATTTCCATGGGATTTCCATGGGGTTGGGGTTGGGATTTCCATGGGGTTGGGATGGGATTTCCATGGGATTTCCATGGGATTTCCACGGGGTTGGGATGGAACGAGGCCGGGCTCTGCACAGGCCGGGATCCGCGCGGGGCCGGGAGCGGCACCAGGAGGGGCCTTGGCCGAGGGTAACGCTGACCCCGAGGGGTGCCACACACCTGAGTGTCACCTGAGTGCCACACACCTGAGTGCCACACCTGTCACACATCTATCACACACCTGAGTCACACACCTGAGTGCCACACACCTGAGTGACACACACCTGAGTGCCACACACCTGAGTGCCACACCTGAGTGTCACACACCTGAGTGCCACACCTGAGTGCCACACACCTGAGTGCCACACACCTGAGTGCCACACACCTGAGTGCCACACCTGAGTGTCACTTGAGTGCCACACCTGAGTGCCACACACCTGAGTGCCACACCTGAGTGCCACACCTGAGTGCCACACCTGAGTGACACACACCTGAGTGCACACACCTGAGTGCCACACCTGAGTGCCACACCTGAGTGACACACACCTGAGTGACACACCTGAGTGACACACACCTGAGTGACACACACCTGTCACACACCTGAGTGCCACACCTGAGTGACACACACCTGAGTGACACACACCTGTCACACACCTGAGTGCCACACCTGAGTGACACACACCTGAGTGACACACACCTGTCACACACCTGAGTGCCTCACCTGAGTGTCACACACCTGAGTGCCACACCTGTCACACACCTGAGTCACACACCTGAGTGCCACACACCTGAGTGTCACACACCTGAGTGACACACACCTGAGTGACACACCTGTCACACACCTGAGTGTCACACACCTGAGTGCCACACACCTGTCACACACCTGTCACACATCTATCACACACCTGAGTGCCACACGAGTGCCACACACCTGTCACACACCTGAGTGCCACACCTGAGTGTCACACCTGAGTGCCACACCTGTCCTTGTGTCACATCTGAGAGTCACACTTGTCCCTGTGTCCCTGTCACACACCTGAGCATCACACTTTGTCCCCAACATCCCCACTGTCCCCAACGTCCCCAATGTCCCCAGTGTCCCCAATGTCCCCAGTGTCCCCAATGTCCCCAGTGTCCCCAGTGTCCCCCCGTGTCCCCCGTGTCCCCAGTGTCCCCCATGTCCCCCGTGTCCCCCGTGTCCCCAGTGTCCCCCATGTCCCCGGTGTCCCCCGTGTCCCCGGTGTCCCCCGTGTCCCCAGTGTCACCCCCGTGTCCCCTCCAGTGTCACCCCCGTGTCCCCCGTGTCCCCAGTGTCCCCCGTGTCCCCAGTGTCCCCAGTGTCCCCAGTGTCCCCCGTGTCCCCCGTGTCCCCAGTGTCCCCAGTGTCCCCCGTGTCCCCAGTGTCCCCGTGTCCCCCGTGTCCCCAGTGTCCCCAGTGTCCCCCGTGTCCCCCGTGTCCCCAGTGTCCCACCCCGGTGTCCCCGCAGCCATCCTGGGCATGTACACGCTGATGAGTAACAAGCAGTACTACGATGCCATCTGCAGCGGGGACATCTGCAACACGGAGGGCATCAACAGTGAGTGACGGGGGACGGGGGCTGTCCCCGTGTCCCCACGCTGTCCCCACGCTGTCCCCACGCTGTCCCCACGCTGTCCCCGTGTCCCCACGCTGTCCCCACGCTGTCCCCGTGTCCCTGAGTGCTGTCCCCACGCTGTCCCCACGCTGTCCCCACGCTGTCCCCACGCTGTCCCCATGCTGTCCCCGTGTCCCCACGCTGTCCCCACGCTGTCCCCACGCTGTCTCCGTGTCCCCACACTGTCCCCACGCTGTCCCCACGCTGTCCCCACGCTGTCCCCGTGTCCCCACACTGTCCCCACGCTGTCCCCACGCTGTCCCCACGCTGTCCCCGTGTCCCCACGCTGTCCTCACGCTGTCCCCTGTGTGTCCCCACACTGTCCCCACGCTGTCCCCGTGTCCCCTCGCCCCCCAGGCGTGGTGCAGCCGGACCGGTACCGCCCGGTGCCGGACGAGCCCCCGAACCCCACGGACGTGGCCGAGACGCTGCGGCGGCTGCAGGACAACGACCCCGAGCTGCACGAGGTCAACCTCAACAACATCAAGGTGACACAAACTGTCCCCAACGTGTCCCCAGCGTGTCCCCAGGGGGGCGTGGGCAACCCTGGGGTGTCCCCAAGGGGGTGGTTTCTGTCCCCAAGGTGATGGGTCACACCCCAAGGTGTCCCCAGGGTGACAGGTCCCACCCTAAGGTGTCCCCAGGGGGTGGTTCCTGTCCCCAAGGTGCCCCCAGGGTGATGGGTGCCATCCTGGAGTGTCCCAGGGGGGTGGTTCCTGTCCCCAAGGTGCCCCCAGGGTGATGGGTGCCATCCTGCGGTGTCCCACAGGGTGGTCCCTGTCCCCAAGGTGTCCCCAGGGTGTCCCCAGGGGGTTGGTCCCACCTTGGGGTGTCTCTATGGGGATGGCCCTTGTCCCTCGGTGTCCCCAGGGTGTCCCCAGGGTGCCAGGTCCCACCCCAGCCCCTCGGTGTCCCCAACTGTCCCCAGGACATCCCTGTCCCCACGCTCGAGGCCATCTGCCAGGCCATGAAGACCAACAGCCACGTGCGCAGCCTCAGCCTGGTGGCCACGCGCAGCACCGACCTGGTGGCCAACGTGAGTGCCAGGGGGTCCCCAGGTTCCCCAGGGGTCCCCAGTGTCCCCCACGTACTGGGGACAGTCCCTGCCCCGTGTGCCCGTGTCCCCAGACAGATTGGGGACACCTCGTGCCTGTCCCCCATCCCCAGGACACCAAGGGTGGTGTCCCCATGGTGTCCCTGTCCACTCTGGTGTCCCCATGGGTCTGGTCCACTCTGCTGCCACTCTGGTGTCTTCTGGGCCACTCTGGTGCCATTTTGGTGTCACTCTCTGCATTGTGCCACTCTGGTGTCCCATGGGGTACTCTGGTGCCATTCTGCTTCACTGTGCCATTTGTGTCACTGTGTCACTTGGTGCACTCTGTGCCATTGGTGTCATTGCTGTCATGGTGCACTCTGTGCCATTTGGTGTCACTCTGCTGTCACTTGGTGCCACTCTGGTGTCCCCATGGGGCTACTCTGGTGCCATTCTGGTGCCACTCTGGTGTCCCCATGGTGCCATTTTGGTGTCCCCATGGTGCCACTCTGGTGTCCCCATGGTGCCATTTTGGTGTCACTCTGCTGCATCTGGTGCCACTGCGGTGCCACTGCGGTGTCCCCATGGTGGCCATGCGGTGTCCCCATGGTGCCATGCGGTGTCCCCAGGCGGTGGCCGAGATGCTGGAGCAGAACCAGAGCCTGCGGAGCCTCAACCTCGAGTCCAATTTCATCACGAGCGCGGGGATGCTGCGGCTGCTGGCGGCCGTGGGGCGCTGCCCGAGCCTGAGCGAGCTGCGCGTGGACAACCAGGTGACGGGGGGGACACGGGGACACAGGGGACACGGGGGACAACCAGGTGACGGGGGGACACGGGGAACAGGGGACAACAGGGGACAACCAGGTGACGGGGGGACACGGGGACACAGGGGACAAGGGGACAACCAGGTGACGGGGGGACACGGGGACACAGGGGACACAGGGGACAACCAGGTGACGGGGGGGACACGGGGACACAGGGGACACGGGGGACAACCAGGTGACGGGGGGGACACGGGACGGGACAGGGGGACACTGGGGACAACCAGGTGACGGGGGGGACAACGGGGACAGGTGGGGACAGGGGGGACATAGGGGACACAGGTGACAGGGGGACAGGGGGACAGGGGGACAACCAGGTGACGGGGACACGGGGACACGGGGGAACAGGGGACACAGGGGACACAGGGGGACAACAGGGGGGGACAGGGGGGACAGCAGGGGACAGGGGGACACGGGGGACAAGGGGACAGGGGGACAACCAGGTTACGGGGAGACAGGGGGGACAGGGGGACAAGGGGGGACACAGGGAACAGCAGGGGACACCGGGGACAGGGACGAGGATGGGGACAGCAGGGACAGCAGGGATAGGGATGGGGACAGTGGGGACAGGGATGGGGACACCAGGGACACCAGGGGAGGTGACAATGACCCGACTGCCCCCGGTTGCACAGCGCCAGCAGTTTGGTGACATTGGAGACGGACACGGGGCCAGGCTGGAGCAGAGCCCGGCCCTGGGGGGGACACGGGGGGTGGACAGGGACAGGCGGACAGGGACAGGACAGGACAGGGACAGGGACAGGGACAGGGCGGACAGTGACCCGAGTGTCCCCCGTGCAGTGCCAGCGCCTGGGGGACTCGGTGGAGATGGCCATGGCCGCCACCCTGGAGCAGTGCCCGGCCCTGGGGGGCTCTGGGGGGCTCTGGGGGGTCTGGGTGTCACCGGGGGTGGTGACAATGACCCGAGTGTCCCACCCGCAGTGCCAGCGCCTGGGGGACTCGGTGGAGATGGCCATGGCCGCCACCCTGGAGCAGTGCCCGGCCCTGGGGGGCTCTGGGGGGATCTGGGGGGCCTGGGTGTCACCAGGGGTGGTGACAATGACCCGAGTGTCCCCCGTGCAGTGCCAGCGCCTGGGGGACTCGGTGGAGATGGCCATGGCCGCCACCCTGGAGCAGTGCCCGGCCCTGCTGCGCCTCGGTTACACCTTCACCCTGCAGGGCCCAAGGGCGCGCGCCGCCGCCGCCCTCACCCGCAACAACGAGCTCCGTGAGTGTCCCCAAGGGTCACCTGGGTCACCCGGGGTCACCCGGGGTCACCTGGGGTCACCCGGGGTCACCTGGGGGGATTGGGGGTCTCACAGTTGAGTCCAGCTCAGGACGAGCTCCGTGAGTGTCCCTGGGGTCACCGAGGGTCACCTGGGGTCACCGAGGGTCACCCAGGGTCACCTGGGGTCACCCGGGGTCACCGAGGGTCCCCAAGGGTCACCCTGGGGGGATTGGGGGTCTCACAGTCGAGCCCAGCTCAGGACGAGTTCTGTGAGTGTCCCCGGGGTCCCCAAGGGTCCCCAGGTGTCACCTGGGCAGGATTGGGGGTCTCACAGTAAAGCCCACCTTGGAACGAGCTCCTGAGTGTCCCCAGGGGTCCCAAATGTCCTAAATGTCCCCTGAGACAGGAATTTGGGTCCTCCCTGAGCCCCATTTGAGAGCTCCTGAGTGTCCCAAGGGTCCAAAGTCCAAGGTCCAAGGGGCCAGGTGTCCCAGGTCCCGAGCAGGAATTTGGGTCCCTCCTAAGCCCCCCCAATTCTGAGGAGCTCCTGAGTGTCCCCAAGGGTCCCCAAAGTCAAGTGACCAAATGTCCCCAAGGGTCCCCTCGGGTCAGGAATTCGGGGTCCCTCCCCTGACCCCCCCTTTTCTCTCCCCCCAGGTCGCCAACAGAAGAAATCCTAAAAAATTCCCCGGTGCCCCCCGAGCTCAGGAACTGCTGGGAATAAACCGGAAAATTTGGGGAAAAAATCCCGGATTTGGGGGTCTCTGGGGGGCTCGGGGGGACCCCAAAAGTGACCCCCCGGATCTGTGGGGTCAGCCGGGGCTCCAGGGGGAAATCACAAATCTCGCCAAAAAAAATTCCTAAAAATTCACCGAAAATCCAAAAAAAATCCCCCAAAATCGCCGAAAAATCCCACAAAAAAAATCCACACAAAATCCCAAAAATCCCCCAGAAATCTCCCCAAAAATCCCCCCAAAATCCCCGAAAAATCCCGCAAAAAAATCCACACAAAATCCCAAAAATCCCCCCAAAATCCCCTCAAAATCCCCGAAAAATCCCACAAAAAAAATCCCCATAAAATCCACAAAAAATATAAAAAAAATTCCTAAAAAATCCACAAAACCCCCCCAAAAATCCCCCAAAAATAAAAAAAAATCCTAAAAAATCCCCAAAAAAATCCCCAAAAAATCCCCCAAAAATAAGAAAAAAATCCTAAAAAAAACCCAAAAATTCCACAAAAAATCCCCCCCAAAAAAAAAAAAAAATCCTAAAAAATCCACAAAAAATCCACAAAAATTCCACCACAAATTCCTCTTTATTCCGGGGGTTCTGGGGATATTTGGGGTCATTTTGGGGCCTTTTGGGCCATTTGGGCTCAGCTGGGGCAGCGGGGCGGCTCCTCCTCGTCCGAGTCGAACTCGGCCTCGGCGTCCTTGACCCAATTCCGGCGGATCCTGAAGCCAACCCGGCTGGGAATAGAGAGCAACATTCCAATTATTTCAGGGGATTGGGCAGGATTTTTTAGGATTTTTGGGATTTTTTTAGGATTTTTAGATTTTTTAGGATTTTTGGGGATTTTTCGGGGATTTTTTAGGATTTTTTGGGATTTTAAAAAAAATTTTTAGGATTTTTTTTTTTATTTTTGGGATTTTTTTAGGGATTTTAAAATTTTTTTAGGATTTTTGGGATTTTTTAGGATTTTTTTAAGGATTTTTTAAAATTTTTTTTAGGATTTTTAGAAGTTTTTTTAGGATTTTTTGTGGATTTTTTGGAGTTTTGTGGATTTTTTAGGATTTTTTGTGGATTTTTTTTAGGATTTTTTTGGGATTTTTAAGGGATTTTTTAAAAATTTTTTTAGGATTTTTTTTAGGATTTTTTTTAGGACTTTTTTGGATTTTTTGTAGATTTTTTGGGGATTTTTTTAGGGATTTTTAAAAAATTTTAAGGATTTTTTTAGGAATTTTTTAGGATTTTTAAAATTTTTTTTTAGGATTTTTTAGGATTTTATTAGATTTTTCAGGGATTTTTTTAATTTTTTTAGGATTTTTTGTGGTTTTTTAAAAATTTTTTTAGGATTTTTTAGGATTTTTTTTAGCATTTTTTGTGGGTTTTTTAAAATTTTTTTTAGGATTTTTTAGGATTTTTTTAGGATTTTTGGGGTTTTTTAAAATTTTTTTAGGATTTTTTGTGGGTTTTTTAGGAATTTTTTTAGGATTTTTTTATTTTTTGGGGGATTTTTTTTTATTTTTGGGGAATTTTTTTGGGATTTATTTTGGTATCTTTTTGGGTGGATTTTTTGGGGATTTTTTTTGGGATTTTTGGGGGATTTTGATTTTTTGGGGGGATTTTTGGGGATTTAAGGGATTTTTTGGGGGATATTTTTGGGGATTTTTTGGGGGATTTTTTGGGAATTATTTTGGGGATTTTGGGGGATATTCTGGGGATTTTTTGGGAATTATTTTGGGGATTTTTGGGGCTATTTTGGGGATTTTTTGGGAATTATTTTGGGGATTTTTTCCCCCAGAGCCCAACTCACCTGCGCAGGTGCAGGTGGTGCCGCAGGAGCCGCAGCCGCTCCGGGCTCGGGGCCTCGGAAAATCGGGAATTGCCCTCGGAAAATCGGGAATTCCCTCCTGGTCCTTCAGAAAATCGGGAATTCCCCTCAGAAAATCAGGAATTCCACTCGGAAAATTGGAAATTCCCCTCTGGAAAATTGGGAATTCCCTCCCAGCCCCTTGGAAAAATCAGGAATTCCCCTCGGAAAATCGGGAATTCCCCTCGGAAAATCGGGAATTCCCCTCAGAAAATCAGGAATTCCCCATGGAAAATCAGGAATTCCCTCTGGAAAATTGGGAATTCCCTCCCAGCCCCTTGGGAAAATCGGGAATTCCCCTCGGAAAATTGGGAATTCCCTCCCAGCCCTTGTTTGGAAAATCAGGAATTCCCTCCCAGCCCTTGTTTGGAAAATCAGGAATTCCCTTCCCCTCCCGGTTTCCTCTCCCTGGGAACACCTGAGGCAGCAAGGAAGGAACTCCTGGGAATTCCAGGAATGAGGAATTCCCAGGAAACCCCCTGGAATTTGTTTTGGGGGGTCTCTCACCCTCTCCCTGAGCGGGGCTCTCGACATTCCCAGGATTCCGGGACGGCTCCGGGGGATTTTTTGGGATCCCAGCCCAGGAGCTGCTGCCCTTTGTCCTGGAGGGGGTAAATCCCAAAAAATTCTCCTTTTCCTGGGAATTTCAGGGCGTTTTCCCCGATTTTCCTCATCCCACAGCTCCAGGAATTCCAGAGTTTGGCCCCGTCCCTCCCAAGCCCTTTTCCTGGGAATCCCAGAATTTTTGCCGCTGTCCCTGGGTCCCTTTCCCCACTTCTCACATTATTTTCCCGGAGTTTTTTCCCATTTTTTCCCATTTTTCCCCTTGTCCCCCCGTTTTTCCCCGATTTCCCCCTGATTTTTCCTCCATTTCCCCCACCTAATTTTCCCCATATTTTCCCCCAATTTCCCACCCATTTTTTCCCCATTTTCCCCCCACTTTTTCCTCCTATTTCCCCCCCCATTTCTCCCCATTTTCCCCTCCAATTTTTTCCTGTTTCCCCCCATTTCCCCACAATTTTCCCCCCCATTCCCCCCCCAATTTTTCCCCATTTTCCCCCCATTTTTTTCCCTGATTCCCCCCCCATTTCTCCCCCATTTTCCCCCCCATTTTCCCCCCATTCCCCCCCATTTCCCCCCATTTTCCCCCGTTTTCCCCTCACAGTTGGGGGGTGCAGCCCCCCCAGGGCAGCAGCGCGCTCCGGGTCAGGCGGCGCGTGCGGGACAGCAGCGGCGCCTGCGGGGACACGCCCACTGAGGACACGCCCACCCAGACCACACCCACTGAGACCACACCCACTGAGACCACACCCACCGAGCACACACCCATTGAGACCACGCCCACCTAGGGACACACCCACATAGACCACACCGTCAGGGACACACCCACTTAGACCACGCCCATCTAGACCACACCCCCAACCGGTACACACCCACTGAGACACACACCCACGACACACACACCACTTAGACCACGCCCACACCGAGACCACACCCATCCGAGACCACGCCCATACTAGACCACGCCCCCACCAAAGCCACACCCACCAGAGACACGCCCACTGGTACGTGCCCCAGTCGGGACACACCCACTGAGACCACGCCCACGCAGGGACACACCCACTGAGACCACGCCCACATAGGGACACACCCACTGAGACCACACCCACCTGGCCCACACCCATGTAGAGCCACACCCACAGAGACCACGCCCATTTTGGGGTCACGCCCCGTGGCCCACGCCCATATTGGCTGTCACATCCACGTGGCCTACGCCCCTTTGGGGTCACCCCCACGTGGCCCCGCCCCTCTGGGGTCACACCCCACCTGTGGGGCCGGGGTCTCCCCCGGGGCCACCTGGGGTCCCTGCGGGGCCACCTGGGGCCGGCGATGGCGGCCGAAGGATCGGTGCAGGCCTGGAACAGAGCCCGGACACACCTGGGGGGACACACCTGGGGGGGGACACACCTGGGGGGACACACCTGGGGACACACCTGGGGGGACACACCTGGGGACACACCTGGGGGGACACCTGGGGGGACACCTGGGGGACACACCTGGGGGGACACCTGGGGACACACCTGGGGACACACCTGGGGGACACATCTGGGGACACCTGGGACAGCTGGGGACACACCTGGGGGGACACACTGTGGGGACACACCTGGGGGGACACACCTGGGGGGGACACACTGGGGACAGCTGGGGGACACACCTGGGGACACCTGGGGGGACACCTGGGGGAACACCTGGGGGGACACCTGGGGGGACACACCTGGGGACACACCTGGGGGGACACACCTGGGGGGACACCTGGGGACACACCTGGGGACACACCTGGGGACACACCTGGGGGACACACCTGGGGGGACACACCTGGGGGGACACCTGGGACACACCTGGGGGACACACCTGGGGGGACACACCTGGGGGGACACACCTGGGGACACACCTGGGGACACACCTGGGGGGACACACCTGGGGGGACACACCTGGGGGGACACCTGGGACACCTGGGGGACACACCTGGGGGACACACCTGGGGACACACCTGGGGACACACCTGGGGACACACCTGGGACACACCTGGGGGGACACACCTGGGGGGACACACCTGGGACACACCTGGGGACACACCTGGGGGACACACCTGGGGGGACACACCTGGGGACACCTGGGACACCTGGGGGACACACTGGGGGACACACCTGGGGACACACCTGGGGGGACACACTGGGGGGACACACCTGGGGGGACACCTGGGGACACCTGGGGGGACACACCTGGGGGACACGCTGGGGACACCTGGGGGGGACACACCTGGGGGGACACACTGGGGGCACAGCTGGGGGACACACCTGGGGGACACACCTGGGGGACAGCTGGGGGGACACACCTGGGGACAGCTGGGGGACACTGGGGGACACACTGGGGGGACGCCTGGGGACACACCTGGGGACAGCTGGGGGACACCTGGGGACACCTGGGACACACTGGGGACACCTGGGGACACTGGGGGGACACCTGGGGACAGCTGGGGTACAGCTGGAGACAGCTGGGAACACCTGGGACAGCTAGGGGACACCTGGGACACCCTGGGACACACTGGGGACACTGGGACCAGCTGGACACACCCGGGACACCTTGGGGACCTGCAGGATACCGGGACACTGGGACAGTTGGGGACACCTGGGGACATTGGGGGACACCTGGGGACAGCGGGACAGGGACAGGTACACAGCCAGGTGTCCCAGGTGTCCCCTCCCCACTCACTGTGCAGGTGCCATCCTGCCCGCGCGGTGCAGCAGCAGCGTCTGCAGAGTGTCACACACGGCCGTGGGACACAGCGAGCACGCCAGCCTGGGGACAGAGGGGACACTGAGGGGACACCTGGGACACTGCGGGACACGGAGCACGCCAGCTGGGGACAGCATGGGACACCTGGGGACACTGCAGCACGCCAGCCTGGGGACATAGGGGACACTGAGGGACACCTGGGCACACGGGACACAGCAGCACGCCAGCCTGGGACAGAGGGGACACTGAGGGACACCTGGGGACACCTGGGACACAGCGAGCACGCCAGCCTGGGGACAGAGGGGACACTGAGGGGACACCTGGCACACCTGGGACACCTGGGACACAGCGAGCACGCCAGCCTGGGGACAGAGGGGACACTGAGGGGACACCTGGCACACCTGGGGACACCTGGGACACAGCGAGCACGCCAGCCTGGACAGAGGGGACACTGAGGGACACCTGGGGACACAGCGAGCACGCCAGCCTGGGACAGGGACACTGAGGGACACCTGGGCACACCTGGGACACCTGGACACAGCGAGCACGCCAGCCTGGGACAGGACAGGGCACTGAGGGACACCTGGGACACCTGGACACCTGGGGACACTGGGACACAGCGAGCACCCACCTGGGACAGGGAAAGACCTGGGACACTGGGACACCTGGGACACCTGAGGACACCTGGGGACACTGCCAGCGACACCTGGGGACACCTGGGACACCTGGGACACTGAGGCACACTGGGACACCTGGAACACCTGGGACACCTGGGACACTGCCAGGGACACCTGGGCATACCTGGAACACCTGGGGACACTAGGGACACTGCCAGGACCCCCCAAACCCAGCCAGGGGAGAATGACAATGTCAGAAACCCCCAAAGCTGTGCCAGGTGACACCTGGGCACACCTGGGCACACCTGGGCACACCTGGGCACACCTGGGCGCAGCAGGCCCCTCCCTCACCTGCCGTCTCGCAGCAGCAGCGCCTCGTCCTCGGGGATGGCGCTGGCCAGCAGCTCGGCCACGCGGCGCCTCTGGGGACACAAAATGTCCCCGAACTGTCACTCACCTGTCCCCGAACTGCCACTCACCTGTCCCCGAACTGCCACTCACCTGTCCCCGAACTGTCACTCCCTGTCCCCGAACTGCCACTCACCTGTCCCCAAATGTCACTCCCTGTCCCTGAACTGCCACTCACCTGTCCCCGAACTGCCACTCACCTGTCCCCGAACTGTCACTCCCCTGTCCCCAAAATGTCACTCCCTGTCCCCGAACTGTCACTCACCTGTCCCCAAAATGTCACTCACCTGTCCCCGAACTGCCACTCACCTGTCCCCGAACTGCCACTCACCTGTCCCCGAACTGTCACTCACCTGTCCCCAAAATGTCACTCACCTGTCCCCGAACTGTCACTCCCCTGTCCCCGAACTGTCACTCCCCTGTCCCCGAACTGTCCCCCCTCGGCAAAGGGACCCTGGGGACGCCCCCGGGAAGGGCTCAGGGGGCTGAGGGGACAAAGGGGGGACCCAGGGAAGGGTGGGGGAGACCCCGGGGGGGACACAAAGGGACCCCGGGGGGACACAAAGGGACCCGGGGGGACACAAAGGGACCCGGGGGACACAAAGGGACCCCGGGAAGGCCTCGGGGGGGCCCGAGGGGTTCAGGCCGCGCGCCGCGGGTGAAGCCGGGGGAGGCCGGGGCTGGCGTTGGGGGTGCCGGGGGTCCCCGAGGGGTGTCCGGGGAGGGGTCCCGGGGGTCGCCGGTCCCACCTGCAGCGCCCTGAGCGGCCCCGGGTCGCTCTCGTCGCGCTTAAAGGACATGGCGGCCGCCGCTAGGCCGCGGTCACCATGGCAACCGGCACGGCTGCTTCCGGGTGGTGCTTCCCAACGGGCAGCGCGCCGGAAGTGAGGGGGGAAACGACCAATCAGCGAGCGCTCAGCGCGGGCCCCGCGGCATGATGGGAGTTGTAGTTTAACGGAGGGAGGACTGCGCGGGAATGGCGGCGGGGATGGCGCCCGCAGGGAACTACAACTCCCAGAAGGCGCCGCGAGGCTTGGCCGGTTCGGCGGGGCCCGGGGCCGAGAGCGCCCCGTGAGCGGCGGGGCCGGGCCGGGACCCCCGGGAGGGACCCCCGGGAGGGACCCCCGGGCCGGCAATGGCGGGCAGCGGCGGAACCGGGGCGGCCCCGCGGGAGCATCGCCTGCAGCCCGGGGACACCCTGCCGGGGCTGGCGCTGCGCTACGGGGTGACGGTGAGCGGCCCGGGGCGCACCAGGGGGACACCGGGATAACACCGGGGGACACCGGGATAACGCCAGGGGCACACCGGGATAACACCGGGATAACACCGGGGGGACACCGGGATAACACCGGGGGCACACCGGGATAACACCGGGATAACCGGGATAACACCGGATGACACCGGGGGACACCGGGATAACACCGGGGGGACACCGGATAACGCCAGGGGCACACGGGATAACACCGGGATAACACCGGGGGCACACCGGGATAACACCGGGATAACACCGGGAGCACACGGGCACACCGGGGGCAGGGCAGGTCGCGGGGGTCCCCGGGGCCATCCCGGGCCCGTTCTGCTCCGGTTCCCTTCGCTCGCCCATCCCGGTCCCGTTCCGTCCCTTGTCCCCATCCCTGTCTCCAGTTCCTGTCCCTGTCCCAGTTCCGTCCCTGTTCAGTCTCCAGCAGAGCCCAGCCCATAAATCCCGGTCCCGATCCCATCCCTCAATCCCTATCCCAATTCCCCAGTCTTGATCCCATCCCAGTCCCGTCCCGAATCCCAGCCTAATCCTGATCCCATCCCAATCCTGTCCCTGTCCCCAATCCCATCCCAATCCTGTCCCCAATCCCATCCCGACCCCATCCCGATCCTGTTCCTGTCCCCAATCCCATCCCATCCCAATCCTGTCCCGAATCCCATCCCAATCCTGTCCCTGTCCCGAGTCCAGCCCAATCCCGATCCCATGCCAATCCTGTTCCTATCCCCATTCCCATCCCGATCCTGTCCCTGTCCCGAATCCCAGCCCAATCCTGATCCCATCCCGATCCTGTCCCGAAACCCATCCCGATCCCGACCCCATCCCGATCCTGTCCCTGTCCCCAATCCCATCCCAATCCTGTCCTGAATCCCAGCCCAATCCTGATCCCATCCCGATCCTGTCCCGAAACCCATCCCTATCCCGATCCCATCCCGATCCTGGTCCCTGTCCCCATTCCCGATCCCGCAGATGGAGCAGATCCAGCGCGCCAACCGCCTTTACTCCTCGGACACCATCTTCCTGAAGCCCACCCTGCTGATCCCGGCCCCTCCGCGCCCCCCGGGGCCCGGCCCCGTTCCCCGGGACCCTCCCGGAGCCCCCGGCCGCTGCCGGAGCCCCCGGGCCCCCCCGGGCCGACCCCACGGCCGCGGATTTCCTGCGGCGCTTGGACGCCGAGATCGGGCGCTCCAAGGAGGCGGCGGCGCAGCGGCTGCGGGGCCGCGACAGCGGGTGGGAACTGGGGGGAAAATCGGGGGAAAATTGGGGGAAAATCTGGGAAAAAACCGGGGTGAAATTGGGGAGGAATTGGGGAAAAATTTGGGGAAAAATTGGGGGTGAAATTGGGGAGGAATTGGGGAAAAATTGGGGAGGAATTGGGGAAAAATTGGGGTGAAATTGGGGAGGAATTGGGGCTTCTCGGGCGCTCCAAGGAGGCGGCGGCGCAGCGGCTGCGGGGCCGCGACAGCGGGTGGGAACTGGGGGGGAAAATCGGGGAAACTGGGGGGAAAATTGGGGGAAAATCGGGGAAAAAACCGGGGTGAAATTGGGGAGAAATTGGGGAAAAAACGGGGTGAAATTGGGGAGGAAGTGGGAAAAAATTTGGGGTGAAATTGGGGAGGAATTGGGGAAAAATTGGGGGTGAAATTGGGGAGGAATTGGGGAAAAATTGGGGAGGAATTGGGGAAAAATTTGGGGTGAAATTGGGGAGGAATTGGGGCTTCTCCTCCGCTCCAAGGAGGCGGCGGCGCAGCGGCTGCGGGGCCGCGACAGCGGGTGGGAACTGGGGGGAAAATCGGGGAAACTGGGGGGAAAATTGGGGGAAAATCGGGGAAAAAACCGGGGTGAAATTGGGGAGGAATTGGGGAAAAAACGGGGTGAAATTGGGGAGGAATTGGGAAAAAATTTGGGGTGAAATTGGGGAAAAATTGGGGGTGAAATTGGGGAGGAATTGGGGAAAAATTGGGAGGAATTGGGGAAAAATTTGGGGTGAAATTGGGGAGGAATTGGGGCTTCTCCTCCGCTCCAAGGAGGCGGCGGCGCAGCGGCTGGGGGGCCGCGACAGCGGGTGGGAACTGGGGGGGAAAATCTGGGAAAAAACCGGGGTGAAATTGGGGAGGAATTGGGAAAAATCGGGTGAAATTGGGGAAAAATTTGGGGTGAAACTGGGAGGATTGGGAAAAAACCGGGGTGAAATTGGGGAAAAATTTGGGGTGAAATTGGGGAGGAATTGGGGCTTCTCTTCCGCTCCAAGGAGGCGGCGGCGCAGCGGCTGCGGGGCCGCGACAGCGGGTGGAATTGGGGGGAAAATCGGGGGAAAATTGGGGAAATTGGGGAAAACCGGGGTGAAATTGGGGAGGGAAATTGGGGAAAAACCGGGGTGAAATTGGGGAGGAATTGGGGCTTCTCCTCGCTCCAAGGAGGCGCGGCGCAGCGGTCGCGGGGCGCGACAGCGGGTGGGAACTGGGGGGAAAATCTGGGAAAAAACCGGGGTGAAATTGGGGGAATTGGGAAAACCGGGGTGAAATTGGGGAGAAAACGGGGTGAAATTGGGGAGGAATTGGGAAAAAACCGGGGTGAAATTGAGGAGGAACTGGGAAAAAACCGGGGTGAATTTGGGGAGGAATTGGGAAAAACCGGGGTGAAATTGGGGAGGAATTGGGGAAAACCGGGGTGAAATTGGGGAGGAACTGGGAAAAAATTTGGAGTGAAATTGGGGAGGAACTGGGGAAAAATTGGGGGTGAAATTGGGGAGGAACTGGGGGAAAATTTGGGGTGAATTTGGGGAGGAATTGGGGTTTCTCGGTCGCTCCAAGGAGGCGGCGGAGCCGCGACAGCGGGTGGGAACTGGGGGAAATCTGGGGAAAATCGGGAAATTGGGGAAAAAATGGGTGAAAAATGGGGAGAAATTGTGGGGAAAATTCGGGGGGGTGGGGGGGGGGGGGAAAATCTGGGTGAGACTGGGACGAAGTTGGCCAAAATTTTGGGCAAAAATTGAGGAAAATCGAGAAAAAATCGGGGGGCGATCGGTTCAAAGTTGGGGTGGGAGGGAGGAGCGCGACCCCCGGGCCGTGTCACCCAGGGGTCCCCGGGCCGTGTCACCCAGGGGTCCCCGGGCGGTGTCACCCAGGGGTCCCCGCTGTCCCCGGGGCGGTTGTCACCCAGGGGTCCCCGGCGGTGTCCCCAGGGGTCCCCGGGCGGTGTCACCCAGGGTCCCGCTGTCCCCGGGCGGTGTCACCCAGGGGTCCCCGCTGTCCCCGGGCGGTGTCACCCAGGGGTCCCCGCTGTCCCCGGGCCGTGTCACCCAGGGGTCCCCGCTGTCCCCGGGCGGTGTCACCCGGGTCCCCGCTGTCCCCAGGGGTCCCTGTCCCCGGGCGGTGTCACCCAGGGGTCCCCGCTGTCCCCGGGCGGTGTCACCCAGGGGTCCCCGCTGTCCCCAGGGGTCCCCGCTGTCCCGGGCGGTGTCACCCAGGGGTCCCGCTGTCCCGGGCGGTGTCACCCGGGGTCCCCGCTGTCCCCGGGCGGTGTCACCCAGGGGTCCCCGCTGTCCCGGGCGGTGTCACCCGGGGTCCCCGCTGTCCCGGGCGGTGTCACCCAGGGGTCCCGCTGTCCCCGGGCGGTGTCACCCAGGGGTCCCCGCTGTCCCCGGGCGGTGTCACCCAGGGGTCCCCGCTGTCCCGCAGCCCCCCCTGCCCGCGGGGTGCCCGCCTGGGGCCGCCCCCCCTGACCCGCAGCCCGCGGGCGGCCGCGCTCAGGGACAGCGAGGATGAGATCTTCACCCTGTGACGGTGGGAATGGGAATACTGGGAATACTGGGGATACTGGGGATACTGGGGATACTGGGGGGGGGTTGGGGATGGGATCTTCACACTGTGATGGTGGGAAACTGGGAATACTGGGGGGGCTGGGGATGGGATCTTCACCCTGTGACGGTGGGGAATGGGAAAACTGGGAATACTGGGAATATTGGGAATACTGGGGGGGCTGGGATCTTCACCCTGTGACGGTGGGAACGGGAATACTGGGAATATTGGGGGGGCTGGGGATGGGATCTTCACACTGTGACAGTGGGAATGGGGGAAACTGGGAATACTGGGATGGGACACCGGGGACACCAAGAACCTCGGGATGTGACAGCAGGAGATGCCACCTGGGAGGTGACACACGGAGGGGCCACCAGGAGATGGCATCGGTGGCACGAGGTGCACGAACCCAGGGAGGTGACACTGGAGACACCCGGAGGTGACACCAGGAGGTGACACAGAGTGAGGAGACACCTGAGAGGTGACACTGGAGACACCGAGTGAACGGAGGTGACACCAGGAGACACGGAGTGGCACTAGGAGACCAGGAGTGCACCAGGAGTGCACTGGGATGGACACACAGAGAGGTGGCCCCCAGAGTGAACTGGGAGGTGCCACCAGGAGATGACACCAGGAAGTGGCACTGGAGAGACCCAGGAAGGTGGCACCAGGAGATGCCACCCTGGGAGGTGACACACAGAGGGGCCACCGGGAGTGTGCACCGGGAAGTGCCACCAAGGTGACACCAGGAGGTGCCAGCAGAGGTGTCAGCAGGAGATGCCACCAGGATATTCCACCTGGGATGTGACACCAGGAGATGCCACCAGAGGAGACCCCGGTGGTGCCACCACTCCTCCCTGGCCAAGGAGCCCAGAGGGGCCTTTGGGGACCTGTCCTGTGTCCTGCTGTCCCCGTGTCCCCTCCCCATCCCTTTGGGACCCCCAGGGTCCCTGGGAGTCACTGGGAGCCCTGGGGGTCACTGGGGGTCCCAGGGGTGGAGCCCCCCCTCCCCTCCAGCGTGTCAATAAACGGGAGCTTTGTCAGCCCTGGCATCCCCAAATCCCAAATCCCACTCCTGGCATTTGGAACACCTCCCAAACTCACCAGAAACCCCCATGGGAAAAACCCCAAATCCCAGAAAACCCACCCCAAATCCCATAAAAACAAAACCCCCAACTCCCATAAAAACAAAACCCCCAAATCCCATAACAAAAACCCAAATCCTGTAAAAACAAAAACCCAAATCCCATAACAAAACCCAAATCCCATTAAAAACACCTCAAATTCACAGGAAAAAAACCCCCAAATCCCCAAATCCCATTAAAAAAATCCCTAAATCCCATTAACCCTCCCCAAATCCCATAAAACCCCCCCAAATAACAAACCATTAAAAAAACCCCAAATCCCATTAAAAAAAATCCCCAAATCCCATTAAAAAAATCCCTAAATCCCATTTAACCCCCCCAAATCCCATTAACCCTCCCCAAATCCCATTAAAAAACCCCAAATCCCATTAAAAATCAATCCCTAAAATCCCATTAAAAAAAAAAAATCCCAAATCCCATTAACCCCAAATCCATAATCCCAAATCCATTAAAAAACCCAACCCAAATCCTAAACCCCCCAAATCCCATTAAAACAAAATACCCAAATCCCATTAATTAAACCAAACCCCAAATCCCATAACCCCCCCAAATCCCATTAAAACCCCAAATCCACAAAAAAAAAAAGACTCCAGAATTCGGGAATTCTTCCCAGTTTCCAGCGCCCCCCCCCCCCACTCTATTATTTATAATATTTATATATGGGAAAATTCCAGGATTTTGGGGGGGGGAGAAATCCCAGAATTTTGGGGGGAAATCCCGGGATTTTTTGGGGGGAAATCCCAGAATTTTGGGGGCAAACCCCAGAATTTTTGGGGAAAATCCCGGGATTGGAGGGAAATCCCGGGATTTTGGCAGGAAATCCCAGAATTTTGGTGGGAAATCCCAGAATTTTGGTGGCAATCCCGGGATTTTTGGGGGTGTCCCCCCCCGATTGTCACCGGGAGGGGGGGGAGGGGACACCCGGGGGTATTTACAGGGTGGGGGAGGGGCGTACATACATATTTATAGGATTTTTTTTGGGGAAAAAAAGGGGGGAATTCCCAACAAAGTGCATTTGTCCGTCTGTCCGGCTGTCCAGGGGGGAATTCCCAGCCGGAATTCCCTGGAATTTTTTTTTTTTTTTTTCCCCTGGGGGGGAGGGGGAGGGGAATTCCAGCCCATCCCCCTCCCCTCCCCGGGTTAAAGGGGGGCGGGGGCGTCGGAGCCTGGAAAAAAAAAAGGGAAATGGGGATTAATGGGGAATAATGGGGGGAATAATGGGGGGAATAATGGGGGGAATAATGGGAATTAATGGGGAAATAATGGGGGAAATAATGGGGGGAATAATGGGAATTAATAGGGAAATAATGGGGGGAATAATGGGAAATAATGGGGGGAATAATGGGGGCATGGAAGGAGGGGACAACAGGGGTGTCATGGAGGGGGGGACACTGGGGGGACACTGGGGGACACTGGGGGACACTCGGGGCACACTCGGGCACACTCGGGGGACACTGGGGGACACTGGGGGACACTCGGGGGACACTGGGCACACTCGGGGACACTCGGGGGGACACTCGGGGGACACTGGGCACACTCGGGGACACTGGGGGACACTGGGCACACTGGGGGACACTGGGGGACACTGGGGGACACTGGGCACACTCGGGGGACACTGGGGCACACTGGGCACACTGGGGGACACTGGGGGACACTGGGGGACACTGGGCACACTCGGGGGACACTGGGGGACACTGGGCACACTGGGGCACACTTGGGGGACACTGGGGGACACTGGGCACACTGGGGGACACTCGGGGGACACTGGGGGACACTGGGCACACTCGGGGGACACTCGGGGGGACACTCGGGGGACACTGGGCACACTCGGGGGACACTGGGGGACACTGGGCACACTGGGGGACACTCGGGGGACACTGGGGGACACTGGGCACACTCGGGGGACACTGGGGCACACTGGGCACACTGGGGCACACTCGGGGGACACTGGGGGACACTGGGCACACTGGGGGACACTCGGGGGACACTGGGCACACTCGGGGACACTGGGGGGACACTGGGGGACACTCGGGGGACACTGGGGGACACTCGGGGGACACTGGGCACACTCGGGGGACACTCGGGGCACACTCGGGGACACTGGGGGACAGTCGGGCACACTCGGGGGACACTGGGCACACTCGGGGGACACTGGGGGGACACTGGGGGACACTCGGGGGACACTGGGGGACACTCGGGGGACACTGGGCACACTCGGGGGACACTGGGGGGACACTGGGGGACACTCGGGGGACACTGGGGGACACTCGGGGGACACTGGGCACACTCGGGGGACACTGGGGCACACTGGGGGACACTGGGGGACACTGGGGCACACTCGGGGGACACTGGGGCACACTGGGGGACACTGGGGGACACTGGGGCACACTGGGGGACACTGGGGCACACTGGGGCACACTGGGGGACACTGGGGCACACTCGGGGGACACTGGGGCACACTGGGGCACACTGGGGGACACTGGGGCACACTGGGGGACACTGGGGGACACTGGGGCACACTGGGGGACACTGGGGGACACTGGGCACACTCGGGGCACACTCCGGGTGTCCCCCCGGTGTCCCCGCGCTGTCCCCGCTCTCTCTCACCCGGGCCGGGCCGGGCCGGGCTCCGGGCCATGGCGGGCACGGCGCTGGCCATGTCGCGGGTGTCGCGGGTGTCGCGGGTGTCGCCGGGGATGTCGCGGGTGTCGCCGGGGATGTCGCGGGTGTCGCGGGTGTCGTTGGGGACTTTCCTGGGCAAGCGGGGGGCGGTGGCATCGCCCCCGCCCAGCGAGCGCAGCAGCTGCCGGTGAGCGGCTTCCAGGGCCTGGGGACAGGGGACAGCTTGGGGACAGCTTGGGGACACCGGGACAGGGCTGGGGACACGGGGACAGCTTGGGGACAGCTTGGGGACACCGGGACAGGGCTGGGGACACCGGGACAGGGCTGGGGACAGGGGACAGCTTGGGGACAGCTTGGGGACACCGGGACAGGGCTGGGGACAGGGGACAGCTTGGGGACAGGGGACAGCTTGGGGACAGCTTGGGGACACCGGGACAGGGCTGGGGACAGGGGACAGCTTGGGGACAGCTTGGGGACACCGGGACACCGCTGGGGACACGGGGACAGGGCTGGGGACAGGGGACACCGCTGGGGACACGGGGACAGGGCTGGGGACAGCTTGGGGACACCGGGACAGGGCTGGGGACACGGGGACAGGGCTGGGGACAGGGCTGGGGACACCGGGACAGGGCTGGGGACAGGGGACAGGGCTGGGGACACCGGGACAGGGCTGGGGACACGGGACAGCTTGGGGACACCGGGACAGGGCTGGGGACACGGGACAGGGCTGGGGACAGGGCTGGGGACACCGGGACAGGGCTGGGGACAGGGGACAGGGCTGGGGACACCGGGACAGGGCTGGGGACACGGGACAGCTTGGGGACACCGGGACAGGGCTGGGGACACGGGACAGCTTGGGGACAGGGCTGGGGACAGGGCTGGGGACACCGGGACAGGGCTGGGGACACGGGACAGCTTGGGGACACCGGGACAGGGCTGGGGACAGGGCTGGGGACACGGGGACAGGGCTGGGGACAGGGCTGGGGACAGGGGACAGGGCTGGGGACACCGGGACAGGGCTGGGGACACGGGACAGCTTGGGGACAGGGCTGGGGACAGGGCTGGGGACACCGGGACAGGGCTGGGGACACGGGACAGCTTGGGGACACCGGGACAGGGCTGGGGACAGGGGACAGGGCTGGGGACACCGGGACAGGGCTGGGGACACGGGACAGCTTGGGGACAGGGCTGGGGACACGGGGACATCTTGGGGACAGGGCTGGGTCACACCCCTGGCCCATCCGAATTGTCCCCCCCGTCCCCAGTGTCCCCCCCTCCATGACCCCTTTAATGTCCCCAACCGCCGCCCCCCGGTCCCCTCCAGGTCTCCCCCATTAATGTCCCCAGTGTCCCCATGATGTCCCCATTAATGTCCCCAATGTCCCCATTTGGGGTCTCACCCTCAGCCTCAGCAGTTTCCCCTGTCCCAATGTCCCCATTAATGTCCCCATTAACGATCCCATTAATATCCCCCAATGTCCCCCCAATGTCCCCAATGTCCCCATGTCCCCCCAATGTCCCCATGTCCCCCCAATGTCCCCGCGGGGTCTCACCCTCAGCCTCAGCAGTTTCCCCCTGTCCCAGTGTCCCCAATGTCCCCCCAGTGTCCCCAGTGTCCCCAATGTCCCCCCAATGTCCCCAGTGTCCCCATTAATGTCCCCAATGTCCCCCCCATGTCCCCGTTGGGGTCTCACCCTCAGCCTCAGCAGTTTCCCCCTGTCCCAGTGTCCCCAATGTCCCCCCAGTGTCCCCAGTGTCCCCAATGTCCCCCCAATGTCCCCAGTGTCCCCATTAATGTCCCCAATGTCCCCCCCATGTCCCCGTTGGGGTCTCACCCTCAGCCTCAGCAGTTTCCTCCTGTCCCAGTGTCCCCATTAATGATCCCATTAATGTCCCCATTAATGTCCCCAATGTCCCCCCAATGTCCCCATTAATGTCCCCAATGTCCCCATTAATGTCCCCATGTCCCCCCAATGTCCCCAATGTTCCCGTTGGGGTCTCACCCTCAGCCTCAGCAGTTTCCCCCTGTCCCAATGTCCCCAATGTCCCCAATGTCCCCATTAATGTCCCCATGTCCCCCCAATGTCCCCATGTCCCCATTTGGGGTCTCACCCTCAGCCTCAGCAGTTTCCCCTGTCCCAATGTCCCCAATGTCCCCAATGTCCCCAATGTCCCCAATGTCCCAATGTCCCCATGTCCCCCCAATGTCCCCAATGTCCCCAATGTCCCAATGTCCCCATGTCCCCCAATGTCCCAATGTCCCCAATGTCCCAATGTCCCCCCAATGTCCCCCCAGTGTCCCCCATGTCCCCGTTGGGGTCTCACCCTCAGCCTCAGCAGTTTCCCCCTGTCCCAATGTCCCCATGTCCCCCCAATGTCCCCAATGTCCCCAATGTCCCAATGTCCCCATGTCCCCCCAATGTCCCCAATGTCCCCCCAATGTCCCCCCAGTGTCCCCCATGTCCCGTTGGGGTCTCACCCTCAGCCTCAGCAGTTTCCCCCGCAGCCCCTCCAGGGTCCCCAGGATCAGCTCCGTGTCCCCTCCGCTGGCCCCGGGGGGGTCCCTGGTGGCCCCGGGGGGGTCCCTGGTGGGGGGCTGTGCCCCGGGGGGGTCCCCGATGGCCCCCGCCCCCCCCCGGTGGCCCCTCCTGGCCGGGGGGCTCCCGCGGGAGGCTCAGGTAGAAAAAATTCCCTGCAAAAAGGGACAGGGGGGGCAACTTCAGTGGCCACCCGGGGGGCTTGGTGGCCCTGGGGGCTCTTGGTGGCCCTGGGGACTCTTTGTGGCCCCAAAGGGGATCTCAGTGGCCACCCGGGGGGGCTTGGTGGCCCTGGGGGCTCTTGGTGGCCCTGGGGACTCTTAGTGGCCCTCAGGGACTTGGTGGCCCCCCAGGGGCTTGGTGGCCACCCTAGGGCCCTGGGATCGGCACCAAAGGGGGGGAGGGGTTGGTGGCCCTGGGGCTCTGCCCTCAAGGATCTTGTGGCCCCCCAGGGACTCTGGTGGCCCCAAAGGGGATCTTGGTGGCCCCAGGGGACCTTGGTGGCCCCAAGAGGGGGTGTGGTGGCCCTGGGGACCCCTCCAAGGTCTTGGTGGCCCCCCCAGGGCCCTTGGTGGCCCTAAAGGGGGATTTGGTGGCCCTGGGGACTCTTGGTGGCCCCCCAGGGGACCTTGGTGGCCACCCCAGGGCCCTTGGTGGCCCCAAGGGGGGGTTTGGTGGCCCTGGGGACTCTTGGTGGCCCCAAGGGGATGTTCCTGGTGGCCCTTTTGGGGTTTCGATGGCCCTGTTTGAGGTTTTTGTGGCCATTTTGGGTTTTTAGTGGCCCTTTAAGGTGTTTTTGGGGCCCTTTCTTGGGTTTTTGGGGCCCTTTTATGATTTTGGGGCCCTTTTTGAGTTTTTAGTAGCCCTTTCAGATGTTTTGATGGCCCTTTTGTGATTTTGGGGCCCCTTTTCAGATTTTTTGGGGCCCTTTCCTGATTTCTGGGGCCCCTTTCCTGATTTTTGGGGCCCTTTTTGGGGTTTTTAGTGACCCTTTCCTGATTTTTGGGGCCCCTTTCCTGATTTTTGGGGCCCTTTTTCTGATTTTTGGGTCCCCTTCCTGATTTTTGGGGTCCCTCTTCTAATTTTTCAGGCCCCTTTTTGGCATTTTTGGGGCCCTTTCTGATTTTTGGGGCCCTTTCCTGATTTTTGGGGCCCCTTTTTGGGTTTTTTAGTGACCCTTTCCTGATTTTTGGGGCCCCTTTCCTGATTTCTGGGGCCCTTTTGTGGTTTTTTGGGGCCCTTTTTGTGATTTTTGGGGTCCCTTTTCTAATTTTTCAGGCCCCTTTTTGGATTTTTGGGGTCCTTTTGTGGTTTTTTGGGGTCCCTTTCCTGATTTTCGGGGTCCCTTTTGTGGATTTTTGGGGGGTGGGGGAGGGGCCGATTACCCTCGGCGCTGGCTCCGCCTCCTTCCCGCAGCTCGGGCTCTGATTGGCTGCAGCCGCCTGTGGGCGTGGCCTCACAAGCCCCTCCTCTGGGCTGGGCCCCCCAAAAAAGGGGGGGGAGGGGAAGGGGGGGGAGCAGCCACCGGAATTAGCGATAATTAGCACCTCAATTAGTTAATTAGCACCCCAATAGGGTAAGTCGAGCACACCAATTAGTTAATTAGCACCCAATTGGTTAATTAGCACCCCAATTAGTTAATTAGCACCCCCAATTGCTTAATTAGCACCCCAATTGGTTAATTAGCACCCCCAATTGGTTAATTAGCACCCCAATTGGTTAATTAGCACCCCCAATTAGTTAATCAGCACACCCAATTAGTTAATTAGCACCCCAATTGGTTAATTAGCATGCCCAAGTTAAGTTAATTAGCTCCCCAATTAGTTAATTAGCACCCCCAATTGGTTAATTAGCACCCCCCAATTGGTTAATTACACCCCCAATTAGTTAATTAGCATGCCCAATTGGTTAATTAGCATGCCCAATTAAGTTAATTAGAGCCCCTAAATAGCACCCAGCACCCCAAAAATCGGCACCCGAGATTAATTAGCACCCCGAAATTGGCACCCCGAAGTTAATTAGCCCCCCGAAGTTAATTAGCACCCCGAAGTTAATTAGCACCCAGCACCCCAAAGCAGCACCCCGAAGTTAATTAGCACCCCAAAGTTAATTAGCACCCCGAAATTAGCACCCAGCACCCCAAAATCGGCGCCTGAAATTAATTAATTAGCAGCCCGAATTAATTAGCACCCAAAATGAGCACCCAGCACCAAAGAGAAGCGCCCCCCCCCCCGAACCCCAAAATTAACATTCAGGACCCCAAATTTGAACCCCAAATTAATGAGAACCCGAAATGAGCACCCAAAACTGGGACCCAAAATCAGCACCCAAAAATCAAAATATCAGAATCAAAACCCCCAAATCAAAACCCCCAAATCAGAATCCCCAAATCAAAACCCCCAAATCAAAACCCCATCAAATCCCAAAATCAAATCCCCAAAATCAAAATCCCCAAATCAGAATCCCCAAATCAAAACCCCCAAATCAAAATCCCAAATCAAATCCCCCAAATAAAAAAACCCCCAAATCAAATCCCAAATCAAAATCCCCAAATCAAAATCCCCAAATCAAATCCCCAAATCAAATCCCAAAATCAAAACCCCCAAATAAAACCCAAATCAAATCCCAAATCAAATCCAATCAAATCCCCAAATCAAAACCCCAAATCAAATCCCCAAATCAAAATCCCCAAAATCAAAATCCCCAAATCACCAAATATCCCAAAATCAAAATCCCCCCAAAATCAGAATCCCAAAATCAAACCCAAAATCAAGAATCCCAAAATCAAAATCACCCAAATCAAATCCCAAAATCAGAATCCCCAAATCAAATCCCAAATCAAAATCCCAAATCAGAATCCCAAAATCAGAATCCCAAATCAAAATCCCAAAATCAAATCCCCAAAAAATCCAAAATCAGAATCCCCAAAATCAGAATCCCAAAATCAAAATTCCCAAAATCAAAATCCCCAAATCAGAATCCCAAATCAAAATCCCAAAATCAGAATCCCCCCAAATCAGAATCCCCAAAATTAATATACCAAAATCAAAATCCCCAAATCAGAATCCCCAAAAATCAACAGCCAGGAATGAGACCCCAAATCCCAGCGAGGATTTTTTTGGGGGAATGAGATTCCAAAATCCCAAAAATCCAATCCAAAAGGGCTGGGAATGAGACCCCAAATCCCAAAAAGGAGCAGGATCCCAAATCCCAGGATTGAGACCCCAAATCTGGGAAGGAACAGGGAACAAAATCCCAAATCCCAGAGAGGGAAAGGAAATGAGATCCCAAATCCAGGAAGGGAATGAGCCCCAAATCCAGGAATGAGCCCCAAATCCCAGGAATGATACCCAAATCCAGGAATGAGCCCCCAAATCCCGGGAATGAGACCCCAAATCCCAGGAATGAGACCCAAATCCAGAATGAGCCCCCAAATCCCGGGAATGAGACCCCAAATCCCAGGAATGAGACCCCAAATCCCAGGAATGAGCCCCCAAATCCCGGGAATGAGACCCCAAATCCCAGGAATGAGACCCCAAATCCCAGGAATGAGACCCCAAATCTGGGAAAAGGGCAGGGAACGAGACCCCAGATCCCAGGCAGTGCAGGGAATTTCCACCCAAATCCCCCCAAATTCCCAATTCTCACCCCAATCCCCATCCCAAATCCCCCCAATATTCATCCCAAAATCCCACCCTAAATCCACAATTCCCATCCCCAATTCCTGCCTCAAATCCATCCCAAATCCCCCCCAATTCCTGCCTCAAATCCATCCCAAATCTCCCCCAAAATTCCCACCCCAAATCCCCCAAATTCCCACCCCCAATCCATCCCAAATCCCTCCAAATCCATCCCAATTCCCACCCTAAATCCATCCCAATTCCCACCCTAAATCCATCCCAAATCCCCCCAAATCCATCCCAAATTCCCACCCCAAATCCCCCAAATTCCTGCCCCAATTCCTGCTCCAATCTTTCCCAAATACCCCCAATTCCTGCCCCAAATCCATCCCAAATCCCACCCCAAATCCATCCTAATTTCCACCCCAAATCCCCCCCCAGTTCCCACCCTAAATCCATCCCAAATTCCCACCCCAAATCCATCCCAAATTCCCACCCCAAATCCATCCTAATTCCCATCCCAAATTCCCACCCCAAATCCATCCCAATTCCCACCCCAAATCCCCCAAATTCCTGCCCCAATTCCTGCTCCAATCCTTCCCAAATCCCCCCCAGTTCCCACCCCAAATCCATCCCAAATTCCCACCCCAAATCCCCCCCAGTTCCCACCCCAAATCCATCCCAAATTCCCACCCCAAATCCCCCCCAATTCCTGCCCCAATTCCTGCTCCAATCCTTCCCAAATCCATCCCAATTCCTGCCCCAAATCCCCACCCCAAATCCATCCCAAATTCCCACCCCAAATCCATCCTAATTTCCATCCCAAATCCCACCCCAAATTCCCACCCCAAATCCCCCCCAGTTCCCACCCCAAATCCATCCAAATTCCCACCCCAAATTCCCATCCCCAATTCCCACCCCAAATCCATCCCCCTTTACCTTTCCGGTTGATTTGGATCCCGTTGGCCTCTGGCTCTTCCCGGGATCCCTCCTGGGAGGCCAAATCCCCACTGGACATCGGGAATTCCCGACTGGACATCAGGAAATCCCCACTGGACATCGGGAATTCCCGACTGGACATTGGAAAATCCCGACTGGACATCGGGAATTCCCGACTGGACATTGGAAAATCCTGGCTGGACACGGGGAATTCTTGACTGGATATGGGGAATTCCTGATTGGATGTTGGGAAATCCCAGCTGGACATTGGGAATTCCTGACTGGAAGTCAGGAAATCCCGGCCGGACATCGGGAATTCCCGACTGGACATCCCTGAATCCCGGCTGGACATCCCTGAATCTTGGCTGGACATTGGGAATTCCTGACTGGACGTTGGGAATTCCTGACTGGACGTTGGGAATTCCCGGCTGGACATCCCTGAATCCCAACTGGACATTGGGATGGAGGGCGTGGGGGTGACGTCGTCCTCGGGATCGGAATTCCGGCCCGGCCGCAGCCGCCGGACGATCAGGAGCCGCAGGGTCTCCACTGGGATGGGGAAAAATTGGGATTTGGGGTTTCATTCCAGGGGGAAAATCCCAGGATGGGGCAGGTTGGGGTATTCCAGGGGGAAAATCCCGGATGGGGCAGGTTTGGGGTCATTCCAGGGGGAAAATCCCAGGATGGGGCAGGTTGGTATTCAGGGGAATCCATCATTCCAGGGGGAAAATCCCAGGATGGGGCAGGTTTGGGGTTATTCCAGAGGGAAAATCCCAGGATGGGGCCATTCCAGGGGGGAAAATCCCAGGATGGGGCAGGTTTTGGGGTTATTCCAGAGGGAAAATCCCAGGATGGGGCCATTCCAGGGGGAAAATCCCAGGATGGAGCAGGTTTTGGGTTATTCCAGGGGGAAAAATCCAAGGATGGGGCAGGTTTGGGGTTATTCCAGAGGGAAAATCCCAGGATGGGGCAGGTTTGGGGTTATTCCAGGGGAAAGAAAAATCCCAGGATGGGGCAGGTTTGGGGTCATTCCAGGGGGAAATTGTCCTGAAATGGGGAATAGAGGGATTTGGGATATTCCTTAGAGGATAGGGAATGGAGGGAGGAAAATTGGGGGATTTGGGATTTTCCTGAGGGAAAAAACTTCCCATGAAGAGGAATAAAGAAAGGGAGGAAAATGGAGGGATTTGGGCTTTTCCCAAGGGAACGGAGGAAGAAAATTTGGGGAATTTGGGCGTTTCCCAAGGAAATAGGGGTTAGAGGGAGGAAAAAGGGGGATTTGGGATTTTCACGAGGGAACAGAGGGAGGAAAAAGGGGGATTTGGGATTTTTCCTGAGGAAATGGAGGAACATGGGGGGATTTGGGATTTTCACGAGGGAACAGAGGAAGGAAAACCCGGGATTTGGGGTTTTCCCGAGGAAGGAAAACGGGGGAATTTGGGATCTTCCCGAGTTCTCACCGTCCTCCAGCGCCGCCTCGGCCACTCCGGTGCTTCCCGGGGATTTGGGGAGCCCCGGGGCGGGAACGGGACCCCCGGGGAGGGGCTGGGGTCCCGCGGGGCCGGGTCCCCAGAGCGGGACCCTCCCGGCTCCGGCAGCGACAGCGGGGACGCGCCCGGGGGCTCGGGGACACTGCCGGCTGGGAGAGAGAGACACAGGGATGGGGACAGGGATGGGGACAGGAATGGGGACAGGGATGGGGACAGGGACAGGGACACTGCCGGCTGGGAGAGAGAGAGACATGGGGACAGGGATGGGGACAGGAATGGGGACAGGGACACTGCCGGCTGGGAGAGAGAGACATGGGACAGGGATGGGACAGGAATGGGGACAGGGATGGGGACAGGGACACTGCCGGCTGGAGAGAGAGAGACATGGGGACAGGGATGGGGACAGGAATGGGGACAGGGACACTGCCGGCTGGGAGAGAGAGAGACATGGGGACAGGGATGGGGACAGGGACAGTGCCGGCTGGGAGAGAGAGAGACATGGGGACAGGATGGGGACAGGAATGGGGACAGGGATGGGGACAGGGACACTGCCGGCTGGGAGAGAGAGACATGGGGACAGGGATGGGGACAGGAATGGGGACAGGGACAGTGCCGCCTGGGAGAGAGAGAGACATGGGGACAGGGATGGGGACAGGAATGGGGACAGGGACACTGCCGGCTGGGAGAGAGAGAGAGACAGGGATGGGGACAGGGACAGGGACACTGCCGGCTGGGAGAGAGAGAAACATGGGGACAGGGATGGGGACAGGAATGGGGACAGGGACACTGCCGGCTGGGAGAGAGAGAGACAGGGATGGGGACAGGGACGGGGACACTGCCGGCTGGGACACAGGGACACGGTGGAGTGGGGGAGAGAACGGGGACAGGGACAGGGACAGGGGGACAGGG
Source organism: Sitta carolinensis (assembly GCA_032173965.1). Taxonomy (NCBI): domain Eukaryota; kingdom Metazoa; phylum Chordata; class Aves; order Passeriformes; family Sittidae; genus Sitta; species Sitta carolinensis. Next base: position 442,461 of record CM063305.1, read on the forward strand.
ACAGGGACAGGGACAGGGACAGGACAAGGATGGGGACAGGACAGGGGAGAGCCACAGAACAGGACAGGGCCAGGAGGTGACAGGGCCAGGTGACAGGAGGTGACAGGAGGTGCCAGGAGGGGCCGGGACAGGACAGGAGGTGACAGGAGGGGACAGGAGGTGACAGGAGGGGCCAGGAGGGGACAGGAGGGGCCAGGAGGTGACAGGAGGGGACAGGAGGGGACAGGAGGGGACAGGAGGGGACAGGAAGGGCCAGTAGGGGACAGGAGGGGACAGGAGGTGCCAGGAGGTGACAGGAGGTGACAGGAGGTGCCAGGAGGGGACAGGAGGGGACAGGAGGGGCCAGGAGGGGAGAGGAAGGGCCAGGAGGTGACAGGAGGGGACAGGAGGTGACAGGAGGGGCCAGGAGGTGACAGGAGGGGACAGGAAGGGCCAGGAGGTGACAGGAGGTGACAGGAGGTGCCAGGAGGTGCCAGGAGGGGACAGGAGGGGACAGGAGGGGCCAGGAGGGGAGAGGAAGGGCCAGGAGGTGACAGGAGGGGACAGGAGGGGACAGGATGGTGACAGGAGGGGACAGGAGGTGACAGGAGGGGACAGGAGGTGACAGGAGGGGCCAGGAGGGGCCAGGAGGTGACAGGAGGGGCCAGGAGGTGACAGGAGGGGCCAGGAGGGGCCAGGAGGTGACAGGAGGGGCCAGGAGGGGCCAGGAGGGGCCAGGAGGTGACAGGAGGGGCCAGGAGGGGCCAGGAGGGGCCAGGAGGTGACAGGAGGTGACAGGAGGGGACAGGAGGTGACAGGAGGGGCCAGGAGGGGCCAGGAGGGGACAGGAGGTGACAGGAGGTGACAGGAGGGGACAGGAGGGGACAGGAGGTGACAGGAGGGACAGGAGGTGACAGGAGGGGACAGGAGGGGCCAGGAGGGGCCAGGAGGTGACAGGAGGGGACAGGAGGTGACAGGAGGGGCCAGGAGGGGCCAGGAGGTGACAGGAGGGGCCAGGAGGTGACAGGAGGGGCCAGGAGGGGCCAGGAGGTGACAGGAGGGGCCAGGAGGGGCCAGGAGGGGCCAGGAGGTGACAGGAGGTGACAGGAGGGGACAGGAGGTGACAGGAGGGGCCAGGAGGGGCCAGGAGGGGACAGGAGGTGACAGGAGGTGACAGGAGGGGACAGGAGGGGACAGGAGGTGACAGGAGGGGACAGGAGGTGACAGGAGGGGACAGGAGGGGCCAGGAGGGGCCAGGAGGTGACAGGAGGGGACAGGAGGTGACAGGAGGGGCCAGGAGGGGCCAGGAGGGGCCAGGAGGTGACAGGAGGTGACAGGAGGGGACAGGAGGGGACAGGAGGGGACAGGAGGTGACAGGAGGGGACAGGAGGTGACAGGAGGGGCCAGGAGGGGCCAGGAGGGGACAGGAGGTGACAGGAGGTGACAGGAGGGGACAGGAGGTGACAGGAGGGGCCAGGAGGGGCCGGTCCCAGCTGTACCTGAGCAGCAATGCTCGGGCTCGGAGCCTCGGGGCAGCGCCGGGGACGCGGCGGGGTCCGGGAGCTCCAGCCTGGGCACGGGACACGGGGGGCGTCACCGGGGGGACACAGCCACCCCCGGGACCCCCGGGACCCCCGGGGACACGGACAGGGGACACAGCCACCCCCGGGACCCCCGGGGACACGGACAGGGGACACAGCCACCCCCGGGACCCCCGGGACCCCGGGGACACGGACAGGGGACACAGCCACCCCCGGGACCCCCGGGGACACTGTGGGGGGACACAGCCACCCCCGGGACCCCAGTGTCACTGTGGGGGGACACAGCCACCCCCGGGACCCCCAGTGTCACTGTGGGGGGACACAGCCACTCCAGGACCCCGTCCCAGTCACCCCAGTGTCCCCAGGAACCCCCTGGATCCACCAGGAACCTTCTGAGCTCCACCCCATTCCCATTTTCCCCATTCCCATTTTCCCATTCCCACCAGTCCCATTATTCCCATTCCCATTTTTCTCATTCCCATTTTCCCATTATTCCTACTATCCCCATTATTCCCATTGTCTCCATTATTCCCACTATTCCCATTCCATTCTCATTATTCTCATCCCCATTATTCTCATTTCCACTATCCCCACTATTCCCATTATCCCCACTATTCCCATTATCCCCACCATTCCCATTATCCCCACTCTTCCCACTATTCCCATTCCACTATTCCCACTATCCCCATTATTCCCACTATTCCCATTCCATTATCCCCATTATCCACTATTCCCATTCCATTATTCTCATTATTCTCATCCCCATTATTCCCATTTCATTATTCCCACTGTTCCCATTCTTCTCATCCCCATTATCCCCACTATTCCCATTATCCCCACTATCCACATTATTCCCATTATCCCCATTATTCCCATTCCATTATTCCCACTATTCCCATTCCTCTCATCCCCATTATCCCCATTATCCCCACTATCCCCATTATCCCCATTATCCCCACTATCCCCATTATCCCCACTATCCCCATTATCCCCACTATCCCCATTATTCCCATTATCCCCACTATCCCCACTATCCCCATTATCCCCATTATCCCCACTATCCCCATTATCCCCACTATCCCCACTACCCATTATCCCCATTATCCCCATTATCCCCACTATCCCCATTATCCCCACTATCCCCATTATCCCCATTATCCCCACTATCCCCATTATTCCTATTAACCCCATTATCCCCACTATTCCCACTATCCCCATTATCCCCATTATCCCCACTATCCCCACTATCCCCATTATTCCTATTATCCCCATTATCCCCACTATTCCCACTAACCCCGTTATCCCCATTATCCCCACTATCCCCATTATCCCCATTATCCCCATTATCCCCATTATCCCCACTATCCCCACTATCCCCATTATCCCCACTATCCCCATTATCCCCACTATTCCCACTATCCCCACTATTCCCATTCCATTCTTCCCGCTCTCCCCATTATTCCCACCCCGTGTCCGTGCTCCCCGGGCTCTGGCTCCTGCTCTCCTTTGCTTGTCCCGGGCTGCTCCTGGTCGCCTCCTGCACCGCCTGCTCCAGCAGCTCCAGCCACCTGCAGCGCGCAGGGAATGCTCCAGCTCATCCCGAGGGAATGCTCCAGCCCATCCCGAGGGAATGCTCCAGCCCATCCCGAGGGAATGCTCCAGCTCATCCCGAGGGAACGCTCCAGCCCATCCCGAGGGAACGCTCCAGCCCATCCCGAGGGAACGCTCTAGCTCATCCCGAGGGAACGCTCCAGCCCATCCCGAGGGAATGCTCCAGCTCATCCCGAGGGAACGCTCCAGCTCATCCCGAGGGAACGCTCCAGCTCATCCCGAGGGAATGCTCCAGCTCATCCCGAGGGAATGCTCCAGCCCATCCCGAGGGAACGCTCCAGCCCATCCCGAGGGAATGCTCCAGCCCATCCCGAGGGAACGCTCCAGCCCATCCCGAGGGAACGCTCCAGCTCATCCCGAGGGAATGCTCCAGCCCATCCCGAGGGAACGCTCCAGCCCATCCTGAGGGAACGCTCCAGCTCATCCCGAGGGAACGCTCCAGCCCATCCCGAGGGAATGCTCCAGCCCATCCCGAGGGAACGCTCCAGCCCATCCCGAGGGAACGCTCCAGCTCATCCCGAGGGAACGCTCCAGCTCATCCCGAGGGATCTACTGTCCCTCCGGGGAGCAATTCCAGCTCATCCTGAGGGAATGCTCCAGCTCATCCCGAGGGATTTACTGTCCCTCCGGGGAGCAATTCCAGCTCATCCCGAGGGATTTACTGTCCCTCCAGGGAGCAATTCCAGCCCTTCCCAGGCAATTTCTGGGCTCATCCCGAGGGATTTACTGTCCCTCCAAGGGAATTTTCCAGCTCATCCCAGGGAATTTCTGGCTCATCCCAAGGATTTTGCCCCCCAGGTAATTTTCCAGCCCCTCCCAGGGAATTTTTGGGCTCATCCCAAGGGATTTCATCCCCCCCAGGGAGTTTTCCAGCCGTTCCCAGGGTTTTTTCCAGGGATTTTATCCCCTCACGTGTTTTTCTCCGAGGACGTCAGTGCCACGAGTTCGTAGATTTGGGGTCCCAGCTCCGAGGTGCAGATGATGAACAGAGCCCTCTTGTCTGGGGGGACACCGAGATTTCCCACAAAATTCAAAAAACCTCCTGCCATTCCCACAGAAAACTCCCCAAATTCACGGAATTCTGGGATTTTCCTGCTCCCACCTAGAGAGGAGCCCCCACTCTACACCCATTTTTATTATTATTATAAAAAAATAAAAGGTTTTCTCTCAAAAACCCCACACATCTTCACACAGAAATCCCCCATTTCCCCACAGAAAATTCCTGGAATTCCCAGATTTTTGGGATTTTCCCTCCTCCCACCTTTGGCCACGAGCAGCAAGCTGAGCTGAACCACCACTCCCACAGGACTTTTATCCATTAAAAAAAAACATTTTCCCCTAAAAAACCCGACATTTTCCCATAGGAAATCTTCAATTTTCCCACAAAAATCCCACATTTCCCCACAGAAAATTCCTGGAATTCCCCAAATTCCAGGATTTCCCACTTGGGGCCACTGAGGGGCCTCGACCACTTCCAAACCTCATTTTTCCCAAAAAAAACCCCATTTTTTTATACAAACCCACATTTCCCCACAGAAAATCCTCAGTTTTCCCACAAAAATCCCACATTTCCCCACAGGAAAATGCCAGAATTCCAAGATTTTCCCTCCTCCATCTTTGACCACGAGCACGGAGCTGAGGACAGGGCTGAACCTCCACTCCCAAACCCCATTTTTTCCCCAAAACACCCCATTTTTTGCAAGAAAAAACCCGTTTTCCCAAAGAAAAATCCCATTTTTTATGGGAAAATTCCCAGAATTCCCGTTTTTCCCTCTCCCACCTGTGGCCACGGATCAGACAAGCACGGAGCTGAGGACAGGGCTGAACCTCCACTCCCAAACCCCATTTTTTCCTCAAAAAACCCCATTTTTCCAAACAAAAACCCCATTTTTCCAAAGAAAATCCCATTTTTTGTGAAGAAATTCCCCCAAATTCCAGGATTTTCCCTCCTCCACCTTTGACCACGAGCACGGAGCTGAGGACAGGGCTGAACCTCCACTCCCAAACCCCATTTTTCCCCCAAAACCCCCCCATTTTTTGTAAGAAAAAACCCGTTTTTTGCCAGAAAAAATCCCATTTTTTCTGGTAAAATTCCCGGAATTCCCGTTTTTTCCCTCCGCACCTGTGGCCACGGAGCGGACGAGCAGGGAGCTGAGCTTGAGCACGGGGCTGAACCTCCCAAACCCCGTTTTTCCAAAAAAAAACCCCATTTTTCCAAACAAAACCCCCCATTTTTTGCCAGAAAAATCCCATTTTTTCTGGTAAAATTCCCGGAATTCCCGTTTTTCCCTCCGCACCTGTGGCCACGGAGCGGACGAGCAGGGAGCTGAGCTTGAGCACGGGGCTGAACCTCCCAAACCCCGTTTTTCCAAAAAAAACCCCATTTTTCCAAACAAAACCCCCCATTTTTTGCCAGAAAAATCCCCTTTTTTGTGGTAAAATTCCCGGAATTCCCGTTTTTCCCTCCGCACCTGTGGCCACGGAGCGGACGAGCACGGAGCTGAGCTTGAGCACGGGGCTGAACCTCCCAAACCCCGTTTTTCCAAAAAAAACCCCATTTTTCCAAACAAAACCCCCCATTTTTTGCCAGAAAAATCCCCTTTTTTGTGGTAAAATTCCCGGAATTCCCGTTTTTCCCTCCGCACCTGTGGCCACGGAGCGGACGAGCAGGGAGCTGAGCTTGAGCACGGGGCTGAAGCTCTGCTTGGTGTCCGAGGAGGCTCCCAGGGCGCCCTTGCTGTGACATTTGAGCACCAGGCGCTCGTCCTGCCGCTGCAGCAGCACCAGCAGCTCCTCCAGCAGCAGCACGTGCAGGTCTGCACATGGCAGGGATTTTCGGGAATTTTTGAGGATTTTTTTTTTAGGATTTTTTAGGATTTTTTTAGGATTTTTTGTGATTTTTTTTAGGATTTTTTTTAGGATTTTTTCTGATTTTTTTAGGATTTTTTGTGATTTTTTAGGATTTTTTTAAGACTTTTTTTTAAGAATTTTTAAGGTTTTTTTAGGGGGTTTTTTAGGATTTTTTAGGATTTTTTTAGGATTTTTTTTAGGATTTTTTAGGATTTTTTTTAGGATTTTTTAGGATTTTTTTTAGGATTTTTTTTAGGAATTTTTGTGATTTTTTTAGGATCTTTTGTGATTTTTTTAGGATTTTTTTAGGAATTTTTGGTGATTTTTTAAGGGTTTTTCAGGATTTTTTAGGATTTTTTTAGGATTTTTTGTGATTTTTTTAGGATTTTTTAAGGATTTTTTGTGAATTTTTTAGGATTTTTTGGTGATTTTTTTAGGATTTCTTTAGTGATTTTTAAGGAATTTTTAAGGATTTTTAGTGGGTTTTTAGGGTATTTTTAGGATTTTTTTTTAGGAATTTTTCTGATTTTTTTAGGATTTTTTGTGATTTTTTAGGATTTTTTTAGGATTTTTTAGGATTTTTTAAGGAATTTTTCTGATTTTTTTAGGATTTTTTGTGATTTTTTTAGGATTTTTTTAGGATTTTTTAGGATTTTTTTAGGATTTTTTTGGTGATTTTAATGAATTTTTAAGGATTTTTAGTGGGTTTTTAGGGTATTTTTAGGATTTTTTTAGGGTTTTTTAGGGGGTTTTTTGGATTTTTTAGGGATTTTTTTAGGATTCTTTTAGGATTTTTAAGGATTCTTTTAGGATTTTTTTTAGGATTTTTTAGGATTTTTTTTGGATTTTTTGTGATTTTTTTAGGATTTTAAAAGGAATTTTTGTGATTTTTTTAGGATTTTTTGGTGATTTTTTTAGGATTTTTTAGTGATTTTTAAGGAATTTTTAAGGATTTTTAGTGGGTTTTTTAGTGGGTTTTTTAGGGTATTTTTAGGATTTTTTAGGATTTTTTTAGGATTTTTTTAAGGAATTTTTCTGATTTTTTTAGGATTTTTTGTGATTATTTTAGGATTTTTTTAGGATTTTTTAGGATTTTTTTTTTTTTAGGATCTTTTGTGAATTTTTTCAGATTTTTTGGTGTTTTTTTAGGATTTTTTTTAGGATTTTTTTTGTGATTTTTTTTTTTTAGGATTTTTTAAGGAATTTTTGGTGATTTTTTAGGATTTTTTTAGGATTTTTTTAGGATTTTTTTTTAGGATTTTTTTAGGGTTTTTTAGGATTTTTTAGGGTTTTTTTTAGGATTTTTTAGGGATTTTTTGCAATTTTATTTTATTTTCTAAGTTGTATATTTTGGGAATTCTTTTTTTTAATTTTGAGGATTTTTTTTTTTAGGAGTTTGGGATTTTTTTACCTTTCTTATTTTATTTTTATTTTGTTTGTTTTTAGGAAGGTTTTTAAATTATTTTTAATTTTTTTCTATTTTAGGGGTTTTTTTGCAATTTTGAAACGAATTTTTTTGGGGGGGAATTTTTGAGATATTTTGTGATTTTGGGGGATTTTGGGATGGGAAAGCAGCAGAAAACCTGCCCAGTTCTCCCAGTTCAGGTTTCCCAGTCCATCCCAGTCCATCCCAATCCCATCCCAGTCCATCCCAGTCCCTCCCAGTCCCTCCCAGTCCATCCCAGTCCCTCCCAATCCCATTCCCAATCCCAATCCCAGTCCCTCCCAGTCCCTCCCAGTCCATCCCAATCCCATTCCCAATCCCATTCCCAGTCCCTCCCAGTCCATTCCCAATCCCATTCCCACTCCATTCCCAATCCCATTCCCAGTCCCTCCCAGTCCATCCCAATCCCATTCCCACTCCATTCCCAGTCCATCCCAGTCTCTCCCAGTCCATTCCCAATCCCATTCCCACTCCATTCCCAATCCCATTCCCAGTCCCTCCCAAGTCCATCCAATCCCATTCCCACTCCATTCCCAATCCCATTCCCAGTCCCTCCCAGTCCATCCCAATCCCATTCCCACTCCATTCCCAATCCCATTCCCAGACCCTCCCAGTCCATCCCAATCCCATTCCCACTCCATTCCCAGTCCATCCCAGTCTCTCCCAGTCCCTCCCAGTCCATTCCCAATCCCATTCCCAGTCCATTCCCAATCCCATTCCCAGTCCCTCCCAGTCCATTCCCAATCCCATTCCCACTCCATTCCCAATCCCATTCCCAGTCCCTCCCAGTCCATTCCCAATCTCATTCCCACTCCATTCCCAATCCCAAGCCCAGTCCCTCCCAGTCCATTCCCAATCCCATTCCCAATCCCATTCCCAGTCCCTCCCAGTCCGTACCCACGCTCTTGTCCTTGCCCACGCGCCAGGCCAGGGGCCCCTCGTGGATCATCCGGTGCGAGGTCAGGTCCAGGTTCTGTGGGACCAAAATCCAGGGAATACACCCCAAAAATCCATGGAACACACCCCAAAAATCCAGGGAAAAACACCCAAAAATCCAGGGAAAAACACCCAAAAATCCATGGAACACACCCCAAAAATCCAGGGAAAAACACCCCAAAAATCCAGGGAATACACCCCAAAAATCCATGGAACACACTCCAAAAATCCAGGGAAAAACACCCCAAAAATCCAGGGGAAATACACCCCAAAAATCCAGGGGAAATACCCCAGTGTAAAAACAGTCGATTCCCACAGAAAACCGTGGGATTCCCATGGAAAAATGGGGCACAGAAATGGGGATTCACATGGAAAACCAGGGGATTCCCACGGAAAACTGGGGTGCAGAAGTGAGGATTCCCATGGAAAACCAGGGGATTCCCATGGAAAACCGGGTGATTCTACTCGAAAACCAGTGGATTCCCTTGGAAAACCAGTGGATTCCCATGGAAAACTGGGTGATTCCCTTGGAAAACCATGGGATTCCCATGGAAAACTGGGGTGCAGAAATGGCGATTCCCATGGAAAACCAGGGGATTTCCTTGGAAAACCGGGGAATTCCCTTGGAAAACAGGGGGATTCCATGGAAAACCATGGGATTCCCATGGAAAACTGGGGTGCAGAAATGGCGATTCCCATGGAAAACCGGGGCACAAAACTGTGATTTTCCAGGAAGACCCGTGGCTCTCCTGTGGCAAACCAGGCGCTCCAAACACAAACCCACGGCATTCCCCGGGCGCTCGGCCGCGTTTTCCCGGGAATGCCGGGCACTCGGCCGCGTTTTCCCGGGAATGCCGGGCGCTCGGCGCGTTTTCCCGGGAATGCGGGGTGCGCTCGGCCGCGTTTTCCGGGAATGGCGGTGCGCTCGGCCGCGTTTTCCGGGAATGGCGGCGCCTCACCCGGAAGGGCGCGGCCAGGGGTTGCTGTGTCCTGTCCGAGCAGCGGCCGTGTCCAGGCGCCGTGGTGCTCCTGCAGGCGCTGCGGTTTCGGCGCCGCGCACGGCCTCGTACACGCCCGCAGCACGCCCGGCACTGCTCCCGCGCCCGGCACAGCTTCTGCTGCTCCTCGGAACCCGCTGGGAAAACGGGATAATAATCCATGGGAATATCCATGGGAATATCCATGGGGAAATACAGGGAGTAACAGGGGAAATACAGGGGGAAACGGGGCAGGGTTCATTCACTGCTCCCGCGCCCGGCACAGCTTCTGCTGCTCCTCGGAACCCGCTGGGAAAACGGGATAATAATCCATGGGAATATCCATGGGAATATCCATGGGGAAATACAGGGAGTAACAGGGGAAATACAGGGGGAAACGGGGCAGGGTTCATTCACTGCTCCCGCGCCCGGCACAGCTTCTGCTGCTCCTCGGAACCCACTGGGAAAACGGGATAATAATCCATGGGAATATCCATGGGAATATCCATGGGGAAATACAGGGAGTAACAGGGGAAATACAGGGGGAAACGGGGCAGGGTTCATTCACTGCTCCCGCGCCCGGCACAGCTTCTGCTGCTCCTCGGAACCCGCTGGGAAAACGGGATAATAATCCATGGGAATATCCATAGGAAAATCCATGGGGAAATACAGGGGGAAATGGGGGAATAACAGGGGAATACAGGGGGAAATACAGGAAAAAATCCAGGGGAAAACCAGGGCAGGGTTCATTGATCCCATGCCTGGCACAGCTTCTGCTGCTCCAGGGAGCCTGCTGGGAAGAGGGGAGAAATCCAGGGAAAAATCCATGAGGAAATTCAGTGGGAAATGTATGGAAAAATCCAGGGGAAAACTGGGAGGAAGAATGGGACAGGGTTCACTGATCCTGTGCCTGACTTCTGCTGCTGTGGGGAGCCCGATGGGAAATGGGGAAAAGTGGGAATATCCAGGGAGAAATCCAAGGAAAAATCCACTGAGACATGGGGAAAACCCAGCAGAAAACATACAGGGAAAAATGGGGGAAAATCCAGGGAAAAAATCCAGGGAAAAATGGGGGGAAAATCCAGCGAGAATGGGAAAAAATCCAGGGAAAAATCAGCGTAAAATGGGGAAAATCGAGGGGAAAAATGGGGAATGAGCTGAGAAAAATGTAGGAAAACTGGGGAGGGTGCAGGGGCTGCTGAGCCCCCGGAATTCCGTGGATTTGGGAGCTCCCTACCCTCGGTGCACTTGATGATGTTCTCCAGGAGCAGCGGGTACTTGGTGAGCCGCTGCATCTCCGAGATGAGCAGATCCTTCAGCTGCAGCCGCCGGCACTGCGGGTTGCTCTCGGCCTCCTGGGAATCAAAACCCCCACATCCCAAAAGTCCTGAGCACACCGGATCCCAACATCCCAACATTTCGGGTGGTCAGATGGTGAAATTCCGATGGCGTCGGTTCCTGAAATCTTGAAATCCCGAGATTGCTGACCCCGTTGGTTCCTGAAATTCCTGGAATTCCTGGTCCCACTTGGTCCCAAAATCCCAATATTTCTGACCCTGTTGGTTCCTGAAATCCCCAAATTCCTGATCCCACTTGATCCCAAAATTCCTGACCCCCTTAGTTCCTGAAATCTCAAAATCCCAAAATTTCTGACCCCTTGGTTCCTGAAATCTCAAAATTCCAAAATTCCTGACCCCCTTGGTTCCTGAAATCTCAAAATTCCAAAATTCCTGACCCCTTGGTTCCTGAAATCTCAAAATCCCAAAATTCCTGATCCCAAAATCCCAAAATTTCTGACCCCATTGGTTCCTGAAATCTCAAAATCCCAAAATTCCTGACCCCATTGAATGGAAAACTAGGAGGAAAATTGGAGGAAAAAGAGGGAAAATAAAAGGGGAACAAAGGAAGAAAATAAAGGGAAATAAAGGGAAAAAAAGGCAAATAAAGGGGGGAGAAAATAAAGGGAAAAAAAGGGGAATAAAGGGGAAAATAAAGGGGGAAAATTAAGGGGAAAAAAAGGGGAAAATAAAGGGAAAAGGGGAAAATAAAGGGGAAAAAAAGGGGAAAATAAAGAGAAAAAAGGGGAAAATAAAGAGAAAAAGGGGGAAAGAAGGGGGAAAAGGGGAAAATAAAGAGAAAAAAGGGGAAAATAAAGAGGAAAAAAGAGAAAAAAGAGAAAAAAAAAGGGGAAAAAAAAGGGGAAAAGAAGACGGAAAAAAACAGGGAAAAAAAATGGGGAATAAAAGGTGGGGAACAAGGTAAGAAAATGAGGAAAAATGTGGGAAAGTGTCTGGGGAAAGGTGCCAAACCTGGATGAAGAGCTGGAAGCGACTCTCCTTGCGCTGCTTGGTGCGGATGAGCTCCAGCGCCAGCGACTGCGAGGAGCAGAAGGAGACGGCCACCCGCTGGAACTGCTCCTTGGCAGGGCCATCAAACTGGGGAAAAAACGGGAATTGTGGGAATTGTGGGGTCAGGAATGGGGATTGGGGGGTCAGAAATGGGGATTGTGGGGTCAGGAATGGGGTTAAAACTGGGAATGGGGTCAGAAATGGGAGCAGAAGGAGACGGCCACCCGCTGGAACTGCTCCTTGGCAGGGCCATCAAACTGGGGAAAAACGGGAAAAATGGGAATTGTGGGGTCAGGAATGGGGATTGGGGGGTCAGAAATGGGATTGTGGGTCAGGAATGGGGTAAAACTGGGAATGGGGTCAGAAATGGGAGCAGAAGGAGACGGCCACCCGCTGGAACTGCTCCTTGGCAGGGCCATCAAACTGGGGAAAAACGGGAAAAATGGGAATTGTGGGGTCAGGAATGGGGATTGTGGGGTCAGGAATGGGGGATTGTGGGGTCAGGAATGGGGTAAAACTGGGAATGGGGTCAGAAATGGGAGCAGAAGGAGACGGCCACCCGCTGGAACTGCTCCTTGGCAGGGCCATCAAACTGGGGGAAAATGGGAATTGTGGGGTCAGAAATGGGAATTGTGGGGTAAAACTGGAATGGGGTCAGAAATGGGAGCAGAAATGGGAATAGTGGGGTCAGAAATGGGATAAAACTGGGAATGGGGTCAGAAATGGGAGCAGAAATGGGAGCAGAAGGAGACGGCCACCCGCTGGAACTGCTCCTTGGCAGGGCCATCAAACTGGGGAAAAACGGGAAAAATGGGAATTGTGGGGTCAGGAATGGGGATTGGGGGGTCAGAAATGGGGATTGTGGGGTCAGGAATGGGGTAAAACTGGGAATGGGGTCAGAAATGGGAGCAGAAGGAGACGGCCACCCGCTGGAACTGCTCCTTGGCAGGGCCATCAAACTGGGGAAAAACGGGAATTGTGGGAATTGTGGGGTCAGGAATGGGGATTGTGGGGTCAGGAATGGGGATTGTGGGGTCAGAAATGGGATAAAACTGGGAATGGGGTCAGAAATGGGAGCAGAAATGGGAGCAGAAGGAGACGGCCACCCGCTGGAACTGCTCCTTGGCAGGGCCATCAAACTGGGGAAAATGGGAATTGTGGGGTCAGAAATGGGAATTGTGGGGTAAAACTGGGAATGGGGTCAGAAATGGGAGCAGAAATGGGAGCAGAAATGGGAATGGTGGGGTCAGAAATGGGATAAAACTGGGAATGGGGTCAGAAATGGGAGCAGAAATGGGAGCAGAAGGAGACAGCCACCCGCTGGAACTGCTCCTTGGCAGGGCCATCAAACTGGGGAAAAAAACGGGAAAAATGGGAATTGTGGGTCAGTAATGGGGATTGTGGGGTCAGAAATGGGGATTGTGGGGTCAGAAATGGGATAAAACTGGGAATGGGGTCAGAAATGGGAGCAGAAATGGGAGCAGAAGGAGACGGCCACCCGCTGGAACTGCTCCTTGGCAGGGCCATCAAACTGGGGAAAATGGGAATTGTGGGGTCAGAAATGGGAATTGTGGGGTAAAACTGGGAATGGGGTCAGAAATGGGAGCAGAAATGGGAGCAGAAATGGGAATGGTGGGGTCAGAAATGGGATAAAACTGGGAATGGGGTCAGAAATGGGAGCAGAAATGGGAGCAGAAGGAGACAGCCACCCGCTGGAACTGCTCCTTGGCAGGGCCATCAAACTGGGGAAAAACGGGAAAAATGGGAATTGTGGGGTCAGTAATGGGGATTGTGGGGTCAGAAATGGGGTAAAACTGGAATGGGGTCAGAAATGGGAGCAGAAGGAGACGGCCACCCGCTGGAAACTGCTCCTTGGCAGGGCCATCAAACTGGGAGAAAAACGGGAAAAATGGGAATTGTGGGGTCAGGAATGGGGATTGGGGGGTCAGAAATGGGAATTGTGGGGTAAAACTGGGAATGGGGTCAGAAATGGGAGCAGAAATGGGAGCAGAAATGGGAATGGTGGGGTCAGAAATGGGATAAAACTGGGAATGGGGTCAGAAATGGGAGCAGAAATGGGAGCAGAAATGGGAGCAGAAGGAGACGGCCACCCGCTGGAACTGCTCCTTGGCAGGGCCATCAAACTGGGGAAAAAACGGGAAAAATGGGAATTGTGGGGTCAGTAATGGGGATTGTGGGGTCAGAAATGGATAAAACTGGGAATGGGGTCAGAAATGGGAGCAGAAATGGGAGCAGAAGGAGACGGCCACCCGCTGGAACTGCTCCTTGGCAGGGCCATCAAACTGGGGAAAATGGGAATTGTGGGGTCAGAAATGGGAATTGTGGGGTAAAACTGGGAATGGGGTCAGAAATGGGAGCAGAAATGGGAGCAGAAATGGGAATGGTGGGGTCAGAAATGGGATAAAACTGGGAATGGGGTCAGAAATGGGAGCAGAAATGGGAGCAGAAAGAGACAGCCACCCGCTGGAACTGCTCCTTGGCAGGGCCATCAAACTGGGGAAAAACGGGAAAAATGGGAATTGTGGGGTCAGTAATGGGGATTGTGGGGTCAGAAATGGGGTAAAACTGGGAATGGGGTCAGAAATGGGAGCAGAAATGGGAGCAGAAGGAGACGGCCACCCGCTGGAACTGCTCCTTGGCAGGGCCATCAAACTGGGGAAAAACGGGAAAAATGGGGAAAAACGGGAAAAATGGGGTTAGAAATGGGAATTGTGGGGTCAGAAATGGAATTGTGGGGTCAGAAATGGGAATGGTGGGGTCAGGAATGGGGATTGTGGGGTCAGGAATGGGGATTGTGGGGTCAGGAATGGGAATTGTGGGGTCAGGAATGGGGATTGTGGGGTCAGGAATGGGAATTGTGGGGTCAGGAATGGGAATTGTGGGGTCAGGAATGGGGATCGTGGGGTCAGGAATGGGGATCGTGGGGTCAGAAATGGGATCAGACTGGGAATTTCTGGGTCAAAAATGGGTCAGAGTGGGAACGTGGGGAGAAATGGAGTAACAAATAGGAATTCCGGGATCAAAAACGGGATCAAACTGGGAATTCCCAGGGGAGAACGGAATCAAACTGGGATTTTCATGGAAAAACAGAATTGGGGAGTCCTGGCATTCCCAAAATTCCTGGAATTCCTGGGATTCTGGGAGCTGGCTCACCCGGGCCAGCATGAGGTCGCCGATGCTGCTGATGACGGGGCCCTCCTCATCCCGGAGCTTCCTCATGGATTCCGAGAGGGAATCTGGCAGGGAAAAGGGGGAAAAGAGGGAAAAAAAGGGGGAAAAAGAGGAGGGAAAGTGGGGGGAAAAGGGGGGGGAAAAAGGGTTTTGGAAAAGGAAAAAAAGAGGGGAAAAACGGGGAAAAAGTTGAGGGAAAAGGGAGGGGAAAAGAGGGAAAAGAGAGGAAAAAAGGAGAGGGAAAAAGGGGGAAAAAGGGGAGGAAAAAAGAGGGGAAAAAAGAGAAAAAGACAGGGAAAGGGAAAAAAGAGGGAAAAGAGAGAGAAATGTGGGAATTTGTTAATTCCAGGATTTTGGGGTCTGGGCTCACTGTGGATGAGGTCGGGCAGGTTGGGGGAGAGCAGGGTCAGGAATTCCAGGGTTTGGGGACTTCAGGATTGGGGGAAATGCAGGATTTTGGGACTGGTGAATTTCAGGAGTTTGGGACTGGGGAATTGCAGGATTTTGGGAATTCCAGGATTTTGGGAATTCCAGGATTTTGGGATTGGGGAGTTGCCGGATTTTGGGGTGACTCACTGTGCACGTCGATGAGGTCGGGCAGGTTGGGGAAGAGCAGGGTCAGGAATTCCGGGGTTTGGGGATTGGGGAATTGCAGGATTTTGGGAATTGCAGGATTTTGGGATTTGGGAATTGCAGGATTTTGGGAATTGGGAATTGCAGGACTTTGGGAATTGCAGGATTTTGGGGTGACTCACTGTGCACATCGATGAGGTCAGGCAGGTTGGGGAAGAGCAGGGTCAGGAATTCCAGGATTTTGGGACTGGTGAATTCCAGGAGTTTGGGACTGGGGAATTCCAGGATTTTGGGATTTGGGGATTTCCAGGATTTTGGGATTTGGGGATTGCAGGATTTTGGGGTGACTCACTGTGCACGTCGATGAGGTCGGGCAGGTTGGGGAAGAGCAGGGTCAGGAATTCCGGGGTTTGGGGATTGGGGAATTGCAGGATTTTGGGAATTGCAGGATTTTGGGGATTGCAGGATTTTGGGGTGACTCACTGTGCACGTCGATGAGGTCGGGCAGGTTGGGGAAGAGCAGGGTCAGGAATTCCGGGGTTTGGGGATTGGGGAATTGCAGGATTTTGGGAATTGCAGGATTTTGGGGATTGCAGGATTTTGGGGTGACTCACTGTGCACGTCGATGAGGTCGGGCAGGTTGGGGAAGAGCAGCCCCAGCTCCTCACGGCTCAGCAGCTGCTCCCGGCGCAGGCGCTGGAAGAAGAGCAGGTCCAGAACCCGCAGGATGCGCCCGTGGGAGAACTCGGTGACAAACAGCTCTGGGGGGACAGGGGGGACATTGGGGACACTGGGGGACACTGGGGACACTGGGGGATATCCCTGGGGACACTGGGGATATCCCTGGGGACACATTGGGGTCAGTAATGGGGACACAAATCCAGAACCCGCAGGATGCGCCCGTGGGAGAACTCGGTGACAAACAGCTCTGGGGGGACATGGAGGGACATTGGGGACACTGGGGACACTGGGGATACTGGGGGATATCCCTGGGGGACACTGGGGACACTGGGGATACTGGGGGATATCCCTGGGGACACATTGGGGTCAGTAATGGGGACACAGATCCAGAACCCGCAGGATGCGCCCGTGGGAGAACTCGGTGACAAACAGCTCTGGGGGGACAGGGGGGACATTGGGGACACTGGGGACATGGGGGGACACCCCTGGGGACACTGGGGGACACTGGGGACACTGGGGGATATCCCTGGGGACACATTGGGGTCAGTAATGGGGACACAAATCCAGAACCCGCAGGATGCACCCGTGGGAGAACTCGGTGACAAACAGCTCTGGGGGGACAGGGGGGACATTGGGGACACTGGGGACACTGGGGATACTGGGGATATCCCTGGGGGACACTGGGGACACTGGGATACTGGGGGATATCCCTGGGGACACATTGGGTCAGTAATGGGGACACAGATCCAGAACCCGCAGGATGCGCCCGTGGGAGAACTCGGTGACAAACAGCTCTGGGGGGACAGGGGGGACATTGGGGACACTGGGGACATGGGGGGACACTGGGGATACTGGGGATAATGGGAATACTGGGGATACCCCTGGGGACAATGGGGACACCAAATTCCAAAAGCAGCACCCAAAAAAACTCAGCCCCCAATACCCTAGGGAATGAGCCCTCAAATCCAGGGAATGAGCCCCAAATGCAAAGAAATTGGAATCCCAAATCCCAGGGAATGAGACCCCAAATCTGGGAGTAAGCTTCAAATCTGGAAATAAGACCCCAAATTTGGGAATAAGACCCCAAATCCCAGGGAATGAGACCCCAAATCCTGAGGAATGAGACGCTGAATCCAGCACAGAACAGGAAATGAGCCCCCAAATCTGGGAATAAGACCCCAAATCCCAGGGAATGAGCCCCCAAATCCCAGGGAATGAGCCCCCAAATCTGGGAATAAGACCCCAAAGCCCAGGAACGATCTCCCCCCAATCCCAAATCCCCCCAGAATTCCCAGAATTCCCAAATTTTCCCCCATTTTCCCACCGTTGATGACCTCCTGCCGATCCACCTCGCGCTGGCTCAGGCTGGCCAGGAGCTCACGGCTCACCGAGTGCTGCCAGCTGGAACTTTGGGAATTTTGGGAATTCTGGGAATTCTGGGATTCGCTGTCCAGCTCCAGGTCGGGGCTGGGGCTCTGCTCATCCTCCAGGAGGTGAGGGAGGAAAGGATCAGCCCCAAAGCCCAGGCTGGGGGAGTCCATGCTCCTGGAAAATTGGGAAAAAGGGGGAAAATTAGGAGGAAAATGGGGAAAAATTGGGGGAGAAAGGGAAAAAAATTGGGGAAAAGATGGGGAAAAATGGGGGGGAAGGGAAGAATTGGGAAAAATGGGGGAAAATGGGGGAAAAATTGGGGAAAAATCTGGAGAAAAATTGGGGGAAAGGGGAAAAGAAGGGGGGAAAATTGGAGGAAAAAAAGGGAGAAAAATGGGGGGAAATTGGGGGGAAAGGGGAAAAATTGGGGGGAAATTTTGGGAAGAAGAATGAGAAAAATTGGGGGGAAAAGAATGGGGAAAATTGGAGAAAAAGAGGGGCGAAAAAGGGGAAAATGGGGAAAAAAAAGGAAAAATAGGGAAAAAAAAAAAAAATGGGGAAAAAGGGGAAAAGTGGGAAAATTTGGGATTCCAAAGGGGGTCACTCACCTGCGCCCCATCTTTGGCGTGTAGGGGGGGGTGGGATTTTCCAGGGATCTGGGAAAAGGATGGAAAAATCACCTGGGGGGGTCCCAAAAATTCCCAATTTTCCCTGGTCCCGATGGATTCCCAGCTCAGGTTTTAACCCCAAATCCTGCTGGCTTTCCATGGGATTTTCCATGGAATTTTTCCCTGTTTTTTTCCATTGATTTTCCATGGATCTTTTAATGGGTTTTTCATGGTTTATATCCATGGATTTTTTCAGGGTTTTTTTCATGGATTTTCCATGGATTTTTTAAATGGATTTTTCCATGGATTCTGCAGGAATATGGAACCTGAAACCTCCCTAAATCCATTCCCAAAATTCCCCAAATCCCAAACTTTCCTCCATCCTAACCCTCCCACTGTTCGACCCCAAACCGCCGCAACCCCAAAATCTGGGCTGGAAACTCCAGAATTCTGGGAATTCTGGGAATTCCAGGCATTCCTCACCTGTTGGAGAGCCTGGAGGCCAAATTTGGAACCTCAACCCACACCACCTTCCCAAAAATCCCAAACTTCTCTCAATCCCAACCCTCCCACTGTTCGACCCCAAACCGCCGCGACCCACAACCCGAGCTGGAAACTCGGAATCCTGGGAATTCTGGGAATTCGCACGTGTTGGAGAGCTGGAGCCAAATTGGAACCTCAACCTTGACCTACCACATCCCCTTCCAAAGATCCAACTTCCCTCATCCCAACCTCCCACTTTCGACCAACCGCCGCGACCCAAAACCAAGCTGGAACTCGGAATCCGGAATTCCGGCATTCTCACTATTGGAAAGCTGAGGCCGCGGAGTGGAGCCTCAACCCACACCACCTTCCCAAAGATCCCAAACTTCCCTCAATCCGACCCTTCCACCTTTCCACCGTTCAATCCCAAACCGCCGTGACCCCAAAACCCGAGCTGGAAACTCCGGAATTCTGGGAATTCTGGGAATTCCATGCATTCCCCACCTGTTGGAGAGGCTGGAGGCCAAATCTGGAACCTCAGCTCACACCTCCTTCCCAAAGATCCCAAACTTCCCCCATCCCAACCCTCCCACCTTTCGACCCCAAACCGCCGCGACCCCAAAACCCGAGCTGGAAACTCCGGAATTCTGGGAATTCTGGGAATTCCGTGCATTCCCCACCTGTTGGAGAGGCTGGATGCTGAGGAGGAGGCCGAGTGCAGGCGCGGGGTCTCGCTGCCGCCGTCCATGTCGACGTCGCTGCGCGAGCGCGGCACCGGCTCGGCGCGCCGCGAGCGCCGCAGCTCCTCCCGCCCCTTCAGGCTCTCCGAGCGGCCCAGGCGCACCTCGGCCCGGCAGCTGCCGGGAAAAACGGGGATCCGGGGGGGAAAAATGGGATTGGGGTAAAAAAAATATACCTGGGATTCGTGGGGAGAAGTCACGGGGATGGCGGGGGAAAGTTAGGAGGAGTTACGGGGGAGTTGTGAGGAATTACGGGGAAGTTATCAGGAATTGTGGGAAAATTATCAGGAATTATGGCAGGAATTATGGGAAAGTTATCAGGAATTATGGCAGGAATTATGGGAAAGTTATCAGGAATTATGGGAAAATTATGGCAGGAATTATGGGAAAATTATCAGGAATTATGGCAGGAATTAGGGGAAAATTATCAGGAATTATGGCAGGAATTAGGGGAAAATTATCAGGAATTATGGCAGGAATTAGGGGAAAATTATCAGGAATTATGGGAAAGTTATCAGGAATTACAGGAAAGTTATCAGGAATTATGGGAAAGTTATCAGGAATTATGGGAAAGATATCAGGAATTGTGGCAGGAATTATGGGAAAATTATCAGGAATTATGGTAAAATTATGAGGAATTACATGAAAATTATCAGGAATTATGGTAAAGTTATCACGAATTACAATAAAAACAAAGGAACGTAAAGGAAAAATATCCAGGATTTATGGCAAAAGTTATGGGACTACTTGGGAATTCTGGCAAAAATCTCCGGGTTTAGGGGGAAAAAGTCTGGGATTTAGAGGGAAAAAAATCCTGGGATTTAAGGGAAAAAAAGGGGAATTTGGGGAAAACAGTGGGCTCTGGGATGCAGACCAATCCCAAATCCCTCAATCCCACATTTTGGGGTCACCTGTGGATCCCAGCCCCTCTTCAGGAGCACTCCCGTGCTCAGCTGCTGCTCCCCAATCCCAATCCCAATCCCCAACCCTATTTTGGGGTCACCTGTGGGATCCCAGCCCCTCCTCGGGGGCACTCCCCGTGCTCAGCTGCTGCTCCCCAATCCCAATCCCCAATCCCAGTTTTTGGGGTCACCTGTGGGATCCCAGCCCCTCCTCGGGGGCACTCCCGTGCTCAGCCCCCAATCCCAATCCCCAATCCCAGTTTTTGGGGTCACCTGTGGGATCCCAGCCCCTCCTCTGGAGCGCTGCCCGTGCTCAGCCCCTGCCCCCAATCCCCAATCCCAATCCCAATCCCCAATCCCATATTTTGGGGTCACCTGTTGGATCCCAGCCCCTCGTCAGGAGCACTCCCGTGCTCAGCCCCCAATCCCAATCCCCAATCCCAGTTTTTGGGGTCACTGTTGGATCCAGCCCTCCTCGGGGGCACTGCCGTGCTCAGCCCCAATCCCAATCCCAATCCCAGTTTTTGGGGTCACCTGTTGGATCCCAGCCCTCCTCTGGAGCACTGCCCGTGCTCAGGCGCTGCCCGCCCGGCTCGCCGCCGTCGCCCTGGCCGCTCTCGAAGTGCTCGATCATGGTGCGCACGTTGCCGGGGCGCACTGCGGGGGCACGGCGGCCACTGCGGCAACAGCCCCGACTGCCGGGCCCCAGACACCCCAAATACCGGCCCCAGACACCCCAAATACCGGCCCAGAACCCCAATACCATACCCGACCCAAACACCCCAAATACCGGCCCCAAGACACCCCAAATACCGGCCCCAGACACCCCCAAATACCCGGACCCAGACACCCCCAAATACCGCATACCAACCAAACACCCCAATATACCGGCCCCAGACACCCCAAATACCCGGCCCCAGACACCCCAAATACCCCAATACCCGAACCCAAACACCCCCAATACCGGCCCCAGACACCCCCAAACTACCGGCCCCAACACCCCAAAACCGGACCCAACACCCCCAAATACCCCCCCAGAACCCCAAATACCCCAATACCGAACCCAAACACCCCCAAACACCCGGCCCCAAGACACCCCAAATACCCCAATACCCGAACCCAAACACCCCAAATACCGGCCCCAGACACCCCCAAACACCCGGCCCCAAACACCCCCAAATACCCCAATACCCGACCCCAAACACCCCCAAATACCGCCCCAGACACCCCCAAATACCATACCGGACCCAAACACCCCCAAATACCCGAGCCCCAACACCCCCAAACACCCGGCACCCAAACACCCCCAAATACCCATCCGAACCCAAACACCCCAAATACCGGCCCCAGACACCCCAAATACCACAAACACCCCAAATACCACAAACACCCCAAATACCCCAACACCCCCAATACCACAAACCACCCAAATACCCCAAACACCCCAAATACCCAAACACCCCAAATACCCCAAACACCCCCAAATACCCCAAACACCACAAACCCCCAAAAACCCCAAACACCCAAACACCACAAACACCCCAAACACCCCAAACACCCACAACACACCCCAACACCCCAAACACCCCCAAACACCCCAAAACCCACAAACACCACAAACACCCCAAATACCCCAAACACCACAAACCCAAACACCCCAAACACCCACAAAATACCCAAACACCCCCAAACACCCCAAACACCCACAAACACCCCAAATACACCCAAACACCACAAACACCCAAAATACCCCAAACACCACAAACACCAACCCACAAACACCCCAAACACCCCAAAATACCCCAAACACCCCCAAACACCCCAAACACCCAAACACCCACCCAAAATACCCCAAAACACCCAAACACCCAAACCAAACACCCCAAACACCCAACACCCCAAACACCCCAAAACAACACCCAAACAACCCCAAACACCCCAAACACCCCAAATACCCCAAACACACAAACACCACAAACACCCCAAACACCACAAACACCCCAAACACCCCAAAACCCCAAACCCCCAAATACCCAAAACCACCCCAAACATACCCCAAACACCCCAAATACCACAAACACCCCAAACACCCAAATACCCCAAACACCCCCAAATACCACAAACACCCCAAAATACCCCAAACACCCCAAATACCACAAAACCCCAAACACCCCAAACCCACCAACATACCCAAACACCCAAACACCACAAACCCCAAATACCCCAAAACACCACAAAAACCCCAAACCCACAACACCAAAACACCCCAAAATACCCAAACCCCCCAAATACCCAAACACCCAAACCCAATACCCCAAATACCCCCAAATACCCAAACACCCCAAAATACCCCAAACACCCCAAATACCACAAACCCCAAATACCCCAACCCACAAACACCCCAAAATACCCAAACACCCCAAACACCCAACACCCCAATCCCAAATACCCCATACACAAAACCCAATACCCAAACACCCAATACACCCAAAATCCAAAACACCCAAATACCCAACCCCCAACATCCCAAAATACCCCAAATATCCGCCCCAAATCCCCAAATCCCATCCCAAATCCAAATCCAATACCCACCAAATCCAAAACATTCCAGCCCAAATTCCCATCCCAAACCCAAATCCCCAGCCCCAAATCCAATACCCAGCTGAATCCCAAATTCCATCACCAAATCCCAAATTCCCATCACCAAATCCAAATACCAGCCGAACCAAATTCCAGCCCTGAACCCAAATTCCCATCTTAAATCCAAATTTCGCATTAAAATTCCATCCAAATCCAGATTCCCACCAAAATCCAGATTCCAACCGCAAACCCAAATTCCACAACCAAATTCCACCCCAAACCAAATTTCCATCATTCCTGTCCCAAATCCGAAATTCCCCACACCAAATCCCCTAAATCCAAATCCAAGCCCCAGATCCCAAAATTCCGACAGAAATTTCTTGAGGAGAAGAAAAACGGAAAAAAAAATCAAACGGGCAAAATGTGCGGAAATGAAGGAAAAAAGCAACAAAATTTGGGAATTTACCTTCCACGGGACAGGGGCTGAATGCTGGAAAACAAAGAGGAGGCGTCAGAATTCTCAAAATCGGAAAAAAAACGGGAATTTGGAATTTGGTGGATGAGAACGGAAAAAAAACAGGAGGGAGCAGGAATGACACTGGGAGGGGGAATTCCAGAAAATTCAGGAATTCTGGGGAAATTTTGGGGAAGCACAAAGAAATTTGGGGAATTCCAGGGAAATTTGGGGAATTCCAAGGAAAATTCCCAGATTTTTTGGGCTGGGAAATTTGGGATTTCTGGGATAAACCCTGGATCCTGCCTGGGTTATTCCATGGATTCCCCATCGGTGGGATTGGAATTTTTGGGATCTTTTTTTGGGATTTTTTCCAATCCCAACCCATGCCAGGATTTCCCAACCCCCAAATTCCATCGCGATCCCCCAAAATTCTCCGGAAAATTAAAAAAAACCCAAAAAAAACCCTGGAAAAACCCAAAAAACGTTAAAAAAAATTAAAAAAAAAAATCCCAGGAACGATGCTCAAGTTGGAGAATTCCCAAATTTCCGTGGGATTTCCTGGCAGAACTCACTGCTCTGGGAGGAGCTCCGGGGTTTCCCGATGTATTTCAGGATCGGGTTCTGCCTCTGCTCCTTCTCCTTCTTGGAGCTGCTGCTCTGTTGGGAAAAACAGCCGGGAATCCCTGGGAATTCCGGGAATTGCCCACCCCAAATCCCAAAATTCCCACCTCAAATCCCAAAATTTCCCATTCGTTCCTGTCCTAAATCCCAAATTGCCCGAAATTTCCAGGCTTTCGTTCCAGAATCTTGGAATTTAGGTCCATAGCGTTGGGATTTTGAGCCAAAATCCTGGAATTTCATCCCAAACCCTTGGAATTTCATCCCAAACCCTTGGAATTTGGTGGAAGTTTCCCAGAATTCCCACCTTTTTGGCCTTGGGGAAGAAGGGCAGCCACTTGTCCTTATCCGGGATTTTCTCGGCGGAGGCTCCCGGGCTCCGGGATTCCCGGAATTCCCGAAATTCCCGGAATTCCCGGGGTCGGATCCCAGCGTGGGCCATGAAGGTGCCGAGGGCAAAGGCCAGGGGGGAGCTGGGAGGAGAGAATTCCAGAGGGTGGGATTCCAAAATTCCTCAAAAAATCCCCAAATTCCCGAAATTCTGCGGGGCCGACGCGCAGGGAGAGGAGCTGGGAATTCCGGAATGGGGGAAAGGGGGAAAATTGGGAATGGGAGGAGAAAAAATTCCAGTGGGAAAATCAGGGATGTTCCCCATTCCCGGATTTCCCCCTGGCTGCGCTCACCTCCGCTCCTCCTCGTACTTGGACCTGCAGGAAGAGGAATTCTCATTCCCAATCCCAAAAATCCCCAATCCCAGGAGGAAAAGAGGGAGAAAGCCGGGAATTCCCTGGGATCAGGATCCCAAATTCCCAAAGTTCCACTCCAGCCCCAAATCCCATTGGGAATTCCCAAATCCCGCGGTGTGGGGGGGGGAAATCCCATCCCAAATTCTTACTCCAAATCCCAAAATCCCATTGGGAATTCCCAAATTCCTGTTCCCATTCCTGAATCCCATGGGGAATTCCCAATCCCAAATTCCCAATCCCATCTCAAATCCTGATCCCGCAATTCCCGAAACCCCATTGGGAACTCCAATCCCAAATTCCCATTCCCCAATTTGGGAATTCCCAAATTCCTGTTCCCAATCCCAAATTCCCAGTCCCAGGATTGTCCCCAAGTGCCCCAGCTGCCTCTTGGCCACCACAATTCCCAAAATCCCATTGGGAATTCCAATCCCAAATTCCCTTTCCCCATCCCATTCCAATCCCAAATTCCCAATCCCAAATCCCAAAATTCCCATTGGGAATTCCCAATCCTGGCTCTCACAGGATGTCCCCGAGGTGCCCCAGCTGCCGCTCAGCCACCACAATTCCCAAAATCCCATTGGGAATTCCAACCCCAAAATCCCTTTCCCCATCCCATTCCAATCCCAAATTCCCAAAATCCCATCAGGAATTCCGAATTCCCCATCCTGGCTCTCACAGGATGTCCCCCTGGCCACCGCCCACTCCCGCAATTCCCAAAATCCCACTGGGAATTCCAATCCCCAAATCCCATCCCAGTCCCAAATCTCAATCCCAGAATTCCCAAATTCCCAAATCCCCTTGGGAATTCCCAAATTCCCAATCCTGGCTCTCACAGGATGTCCCCCTCAGTCACCACCCACTCCCGCAATTCCCAAAATCCCATCGGGAATTCCAACCCCAAAATCCCTTTCCTCATTCCAATCCCAAATTCCCAACCCCAAATTCCCATTCCCAAATTCCCAAATCCCCTTGGGAATTCCCAAATCCCCAATCCTGGCTCTCCCAGGATGTCCCCCTCGGCCACTGCCCGCTGCCACTGCCGCAATTCCCAAAATCCCATTGGGAATTCCAATCCCAACTCCCTTTCCCAAAATCCCATTCCAATTCCAAATTCCCATCCCAACCCCAAATTCCCATTCCCAATCCCCAAATCCCTTGGGAATTCCCGAATTCCCAATCCTGGCTCTCACAGGATGTCCCCCTCAGCCACCGCCCGCGCCCGCTCCCGGAATTCCCGTGGATCCCGTTGGGAATTCCAATCCCCAAATCCCATCCTAGTCCCAAATCTCAATCCCAGAATTCCCAAATTCCCCAATCCCCTTGGGAATTCCCGAATTCCCCATCCTGGCTCTCACAGGATCTCCTCCAGGTGCCCCAGCTGCCGCTCGGCCACCGCCCTCTCCCGCTCCCGGAATTCCCGAGGATCCCGTTGGGAATTCCCGGGCTCCAGCTCCTGCAGCTCGTTCTCCCCGTAGAGGCTGCCCAGGCCCAGCGTGCGCTTGGTCCTGGGGGAGAAACACCAAAAAAAGTGGGATGGGAATTCCCAGAATTCCCTAAATTCCCAATCTTGGGGTTGGTTCTGGAGGAAAACAAAACAACAACAAAAATGGGATTGGAATTCCCAAAAATGACCAAAATTTAGGATTTTGCCGTTGGTTCTGGGGGAAAAAACCAGAAAAAATTGGGATGGGAATTCCCAAAAATGACCAGAATTCCCAAATTTGGGATTTCCCACTTGGTCCTGGGGGAAAAAATGGGATTGGAATTCCCCAAATCCCCAAAACTCAGGGATTTCCTGCGGTTCTCCCCAAAACCCCAGAATCAGGAACCCCCAAAATTCCCAAAATTTGGGATTCTCCTGAAGTTCTGCCCAAAAATCTGAGCTCGAGAATTCCGAAAAATTCCGAAAAATTGGGAATTTTCCTCAGATTCTGCTGAGAAAAACCCCAAAAAAACCAACACTGGGAGCTCCAAACCTCCCGAAATTCGGGATTTCCTGCGGTTCTCCCCAAAACCCCGGGATCAGGAGGTCCCGAAATTCCCCCAAATTCCCCAAAATCCCCAAAATTCCGGGATTTTTCCCACCTGTAGTCCTGGAGTTGCTCGTGGATGTCGGGCAGGACGAACTCCTGCGCCGCCAGCAGCGCCGGCCGGGGATCGTCGCCGTTCCGCAGGCGCAGCTCTGGGAATTCCGGGAAAAATGGGGATTTTGGGAAGGGTGCAGATTCCCAAAAATCCTTCCCAAAACTGTCCTGGGGTTTTTAGGATTCCAGGAAAAGTTTGGGATCATTTTCCAGGTCTGGAAGCCAAATAGGAGCCAAAATTGTTTGGGAATTCGGGAAAAAATTGGGATTTTGGGAAGAGTCCAGATTCCCAAAAATCCTCCCTGGGGTTTTGGGATTCCAGGAAAAGTTTGGGAATCCCTGGGATTCATTTTCCAGGTTTGGAGCCCCCAAAGTTTTTGGGAATTTGGGGAAATTTGGGATTTGGAGGATGTTCCTGGGATTCCCTTCAGTCCACAGTTGATTCCAGGAAAATTTGGGAATCCCAATCCCCTCTCTGGGCTTCTCTTCCCATGGAAAATTCCCAGAATTGCTGGGAAATTCCTGGAATTCTGCACTCACCCATATCAGCCAGGACTTGCTCTGACACCTTCACCCGGAGGGGCTGAAAAAGAGGGAAAATCCATCCAAAAATCCCGGAAAATCCATCCCAAAATCCCAGAAAATCCATCCCAGAAAATCCATCCCAAAGTCCTGGGAATTCCCTCATCCCAAAATCCTGGAAAATCCTCCTCAAATCCCTCAAACTCCCCCTAAATTCCCCAAACTCCCCCCAAATTCCCAGAAATCCCCCAAATCCTGGGAATTCCCCCTCAAATTCCCAAAAAATCCTCCCCGAATCCCAAAAATCCCCCCGAAATCCCAGCAAACCTTCCCGAAATCCCAGAAAATCCATCTCAAATCCCTCAACCTCGCCCCTCAACCCCCCAAATTCTCGGGAATGCCCCAATCCTGGGAATTCTCCCCCAAATTCCAAAAATCTCCCTGAAATTCCTCCCGTAATTCCTTAAAATCCCCCTGAAATCCGAGCAAATCTTCCCTGAATCCCAGAAAATCCATCTCAAATCCCTCAAACTCCCTCCAAAATCCCCCAAATTCCCAGAAATCCCCCAAATTCCCAAAAATCCCCCAAATTCCCAAAAATCCTCCCCGAATCCCAAAAATCCCCCGAAAATCCTTAAAATCCTCCCGAAATCCCAGGAAATCCTCCCGAAATCCCAGCAAATCTTCCCTGAATCCCAGAAAATCCATCTCAAATCCCTCAAACTCTCCCCTCAACCCCAAATTCCTGGGAATGCCCCAATCCTGGGAATTCCCCCCAAATTCCCAAAAATCCTCCCCGAATCCTAAAAATCCCCCTGAAAATCCTTAAAATCCTCCCGAAATCCCAGCAAACCTTCCCGAAATCCCAGAAAATCCATCTCAAATCCCTCAAACTCCCTCCAAAATCCCCCAAATTCCCAGAAATCCCCCAAATTCCCAAAAATCCCCCAAATTCCCAAAAATCCTCCCCGAATCCCAAAAATCCCCCGAAAATCCTTAAAATCCTCCCGAAATCCCAGGAAATCCTCCCGAAATCCCAGCAAATCTTCCCTGAATCCAGAAAATCCATCTCAAATCCCTCAAACTCTCCCCTCAACCCCCCAAATTCCTGGGAATGCCCCAATCCTGGGAATTCCCCCCAAATTCCCAAAAATCCTCCCCGAATCCTAAAAATCCCCTGAAAATCCTTAAAATCCTCCTGAAATCCCAGCAAACCTTCCCGAAATCCCAGAAAATCCATCTCAAATCCCTCAAACTCCTCCAAAATCCCCCAAATTCCCAGAAATCCCCCAAATTCCCAAAAATCCCCCAAATTCCCAAAAATCCTCCCCGAATCCC
Organism: Sitta carolinensis; assembly: GCA_032173965.1. NCBI lineage: Eukaryota > Metazoa > Chordata > Aves > Passeriformes > Sittidae > Sitta > Sitta carolinensis. The sequence goes on from CM063305.1 coordinate 471,042, forward strand.
AAAAATCCCCCTGAAAATCCTTAAAATCCTCCCGAAATCCCAGCAAATCTTCCCTGAATCCCAGAAAATCCATCTCAAATCCCTCAAACTCTCCCCTCAAACCCCCCAAATTCCTGGGAATGCCCCAATCCTGGGAATTCCCCCAAATTCCCAAAAATCCTCCCCGAATCCTAAAAATCCCCCTGAAAATCCTTAAAATCCTCCCGAAATCCCAGCAAACCTTCCCGAAATCCAGGAAATCCATCTCAAATCCCTCAAACTCGCCCCTAAATCCCCAAATTCCCAGAAATCCCCCAAATTCCCAGAAATCCCCCAAATTCTCAAAAAATCCTCCCCGAATCCCAAAAATCCCCTGAAAATCCCCCGAAATCCCAGCAAACCTTCCCGAAATCCCAGAAAATCCTCCTCAAATGCCTCAACCTTGCCCCTCAACCCCCCAAATTCCCAGAAATCCCCAAATCCTGGGAATTCTCCCCAAATCCCCAAAAATCCCCCTGTCAAAATTGCCGAAACCCCCAAAAATCCCCCGAAATCCCAGCAAATCTTCCGTAAATCCCAGAAAATCCTCCTCAAATCCCTCAAACTCCCCCTTAAATTCCCAAAAATCCCCCAAATCCTGGAAATCCCCCAAATTCCCAAAAATCCCCTGAAAATCCTCCGAAATCCTTAAAATCCCCCGAAATCCCAGCAAACCTTCCCGAAATCCCAGAAAATCCTCCTCAAATGCCTCAACCTCGCCCCTGAACCCCGAAATTCCCAGAAATCCCCCGAATTCCCGAAATCCCCCCGTGCTGGGACGCTGACCGCGCTCCTGTCAGGAAGATGCCGCGATGTCCCTGGCCAGGGCGCGGGCCTGGCGGGCGCTGCCAGTGGCAGCAAACCTCGGAAGGGACAGGGAAAGGAAACACGGGGGATAAAGATAACGGGAATATAACGGGGGGGTAAACGGGGGATAAACGGGGGGGAAAATGGGAAAAGATGGGCGGGGGAAATGGGGATGTAAACGGGGATAAAGGGGGACAAATGGGATAACAGGGGGAAAGGAGATATGAAAAGGGAAAACGGGGGAAAACGGGGGAATAAAAGGGGGGATAAAGGGGGAAGAAAATGGGAATAAACGGGGGGAAATGGGGGAAAATGGGGATGAAATGGGGGGAAAAGGGATAAGGGATAAATGGGGGAATAAATGGGATGGAAGGGGGGGAAATGGGAATAAACGGGGGATAAATGGGGGGAAAAATGGGAAAAGGGGGATAAAGGAATTGGGGAAAATGGGAATAAAGGGGGGAATGAATATAGGGGGGAAAATGGGGAAAAAGGATAAGGGGGAAAATGGGAAAATGGGAATAAACAGGGGATAAAGGGGAAGGGATAATGAAAAGGGGGAGAAAAGGGAAAATGGGAATAAAGGGGGGATAAATGGGAATAAATGGGAGGGGAAAATGGGGGGATAAATGGGAATAAGGGGGAAATGGGAATAAACGGGGGGATAAATGGGGGAAAATGGGGGAAAATGGGGGATGAAAATGAGAATAAATGGGGAATAAATGGGAATGGAAGTGGGGGGAAATGAATAATGGGGGATAAATGGGGGGATAAATGGGAATAAAACAGGGGAATAAATGGGATAAACGGGGGAAAAATGGGAATAAACGGGGGGAATAATGGGAATAAATGGGAATAAACGGGGGAATAAATGGGAATAAACGGGGGAAAATGGGAATAAACGGGGGGATAAATGGGAAATATAAACGGGGGGATAAATGGAATAAACGGGGGAAAAATGGGGGGATAAGAATGGGGAAAGGGAAAATGGGAATAAATGAAATAAAGGGGAATAAGGAATGAAGTGGGGGAAAATGATAAATGGGGGAAAATGGGAATAACAGGAATAAATGGGAATAAACGGGGGAAAAATGGAATAAACGGGGATAAATGGAAAAATGGGAATAAACGGGGGAATAAATGGAATAAGAGGGGAAAAATGGGAATAAACGGGGGATAAATGGGAATAAAGGGGGATAATGGGGGAAAATGGGGGGAAAATGGGGGAAAATGGGAATAATGAGAATAAATGGGGAATAAATGGAATGGAAGTGGGGGGAAAATGGGAATAAAGGGGGAATAAATGGGAATAAACGGGGAAAAATGGGAATAAATGGGAATGGAATGGGAGAAAATGGAATAAATGGGGGGATAAATGGGAATAAACGGGGGGGAAAATGGGAATAAATGGGGGATAAATGGGAATAAACAGGGGGAAAAATGGGAATAAACGGGGGGAAAATGGGAATAAACGGGGGATAATGGGAATGGAATGGGAGAAAATGGAATAAATGGGGGAATAAATGGGGGATAAATGGGAATAAATGGGGGGATAAATGGGAATAAACGGGGGGATAAATGGGAATAATGGGGGGATAAATGGGGAATAAATGGGAATAAACGGGGGGAAAATGGGGAAAATGGGGAAAAATGGAATAAATGGGAATAAACGGGGGGGGGAAATGGGAATAAAATGGGAAAAAGAGGGAAAAGTTGGGAAGAATTGGTGGGAATTGTGGAATTGGGGGAATTGTGGGAATTGTGGAATTGTGGGAATGCTGGGGATGGTGGGAATTGTTGGGAATTGTAGGAATGGTGGGAATTGCAGGAATGGTGGGAATGGTGGGAATTGTTGGGAATTTTGAGAATTGTGGGAATGGTGGGAATTGCAGGAATGGTGGGAACTCTGGAATTGTGGGAATTGCAGGAATGGCAGGAATGGTGGGAATTGTTGGGAATTGCGGGAATTGTGGGAATTGTTGGGAATGGTGGGAATTGTGGGATTGCGGGAATGGTGGGAACGGTGGGAATGTTGGGAATGGTTGGGAATGCTGGGAATGGTTGGGAATGTTGGGAATTGCGGGAATGTTGGGAATGTTGGGAATGGTTGGGAATGGTGGGAATGTTGGGAATGTTGGGAATGGTTGGGAATGGCTGGGAATGGCTGGGAATGGCTGGGAATGGTTGGGAATGGCTAGGAATGTTGGGAATGGTTGGGAATGGTTGGGAATGTTGGGAATGGTTGGGAATGCTGGGAATGCTGGGAATGTTGGGAATGCTGGGAATGCTGGGAATGTTGTGAATGGTTGGGAATGTTGGGAATGGTGGGAATGGTGGGAATGGTGGGAATGCTGGGAATGCTGGGAATGCTGGGAATGGTGGGAAGCGCGTCTCACCAGGGGCGCGGGGTCGGCCTGGGAGAAGAGGAAGCGCAGGAAGACGGCGAGGTGAGCGGGGCGACCCTTCAGCTGCCCCAGCTCCTGGAACAGGGAATCGCTCTGGAAAAGAGGGGAAACCACGGGAATGGCCCCGGGAAAAAACGGGATTGGGGCTGGGAATGCCGGCTGCAGCAGGGCAGGGCGCGGGAGGGGAAAATTTCCAGAGGAAATCGGGGGAAAATCCCCCAATTCCTTCAGAAGTCCGTTGGGAATGCTTAAAAAACTTTCTAAAATCCCACCTGGAATTCCCCAAATCCCTTCAAAATTCCCACCTGGTATTCCAAAAATCCCTTCAAAATCCCACCTGGAATTCCCAAAATCACCCCCAGGAATTCCAAAATCTCTTCCAAAATCCCCCAGGAATTCCCAAAAATCCCACCTGGAATTCCCCAAATCCCTTCAAAAATCCCACCTGGAATTCCCAAAAATCCCTTCAAAATCCCACCTGGAATTCCCAAAATCACCCCCAGGAATTCCCAAAATCTCTTCCAAAATCCCCCAGGAATTCCCAAAAATCCCACCTGGAATTCCCCAAATCCCTTCAAAAATCCCACCTGGAATTCCCAAAAATCCCTTCAAAATCCCACCTGGAATTCCCAAAATCACCCCCCAGGAATTCCCAAAATCTCTTCCAAAATCCCCCTGGAATTCCCAAAAATCCCTCCCCCAGGAATTCCCAAAAATCCCACCTGGAATTCCCAAAATCCCTTAAAAATCCCCCCAGAATTCCCATTTCCCCCCCAGAATTCCCATTTTCCCCCCCAGAATTCCCATTTTTCCCCTAGAATTTCCATTTTCCCCCCAGAATTCTCGTTTTTCCCCCTAGAATTCCCATTGTTCCCCTAGAATTCCCGGTTTTTTTCCCAGAATCCCTGTTTTTTCCCCAGAATTCCCATTTTTTTTCCCCCAGAATTCCTGTTTTTTCCCGGAATTCCCAAATTCCCACCTCGTTGTTGGCACAGCCGGACTCCCACTCCTCCTCAGGGCCGATGATCTGGGCTCTCCCTGATCCCTATCCCAAAAAAAATCCAGGATCAGCTCCAGGATCCCAAATTCCCAAGGGGAATTCCCCCCTTTTCCCGAATTTTCCCTGGAATTCCCCTCCTCCTTTTCCCAAATTTTTCCCTGGAATTTTCCGGAATTTTCCCTGAATTTTCTCCCCCATTTTTCTGATTTTTTCCTGGAATTTTCCCCCCTTTATCCCAAATTTTCCTGGGAATTTTCCCTCCCTTTTCCCAAATTTCCATCCCCCCACATCTTCCCGAATTTTCCCTGAATTCTCTCCCACCCTTTCCCGGGATTTCTCCTGGATTTTTCCCAGGATTTTTCCCAGATTTTTCCAGGATTTTTCCCAGATTTTTCTGGGATTTTCCTGTTTTTTTTCCGGGATTTTTCCCGGTTTTTTTCTGGGATTTTTCCCAGATTTTTCCAGGATTTTTCCCGGATTTCTCCACGATTTTTCCCAGATGTTTCTGGGATTTTTCCCAGATTTTTCTGGGATTTTTCCCAGATTTTCTCTCAATTTCTCCTAGATTTTTCCCAGATTTTTCCAGGATTTTCCCAGATGTTTCCAGGATTTTTTCCGGGATTTTTCCCAGATTTTCCCGGATTTTCCCGGGATTCCCAGCCCCACCTGCTCCATCGGGAAGTGCCGGGGCACGGGCGAGCTCCGGGCGCTGCCGGCCTCGGAAAAGCCGGAATTCCGTCCCTGGCAACGACAATTCCAGGTTCAAAATCCCTAAAAACCCAACCCAGGCCCTTGGAATTCCCAGGGAAAAGCTTCCAGAGAGAGAAATTCCCAAATTTTGCTGGGAATTTTGGGCGTTTCCACCTCTCCTGGAATTTTCCCAAATTTTTCTGGAATTTTCCCCAAATTTTCCCCCCCTATTTTTCCCAGATTTCTTTCCCTCCCTTTTCCCAAATTTTTCCTGGAATTTCCCTCCCCTTCCCCCCAGCTTTTTCCTAGAATTTCTCCTGGAATTTTTGTGTTTCTTTTCCCAAGTTTTTCTTGCAATTTTTTCCTCCCTATTTTCCCTGGAATTTTCCCAAGTTTTTCCTGCAATTTTCACCCCCTTTTCCTGAATTTTTCCTGTAATTTCCCCCCCCCCCCATCTTTTCCCAGATCTTCCCTCTCCTTTTCCCAGATTTTCCCTCCCCTTTTCCTGAATTTTCCCCAGATTTTCCCCGGATTTCTCCCAGGTTTTTCCTGGATTTTTCCCAGATTTCTCCTGGATTTCTCCCGGATTTCTCCCAGATTTCTCCTAGATTTTCCCTGGATTTCTCCCAGATTTTCCACAGATTTCTTCCAGGTTTTTCCTGGATTTCTCCCAGATTTTCTCCAGATTTCTCCCAGATTTTCCCTCAATTTCTCCCGGATTTCTCCCAGATTTTCCCCAGATTTCTCCTGGATTTCTCCCAGATTTTCCCCGGATTTCTCCCAGACTTCTCCCAGATTTTTCCCTCTATTTCTCCCGGATTTCTCCCAGACTTCTCCCAGATTTTTCCCTCTATTTCTCCCGAATTTTCCCCTCTATTTCTCCCGGATTTCTCCCGGATTTCTCCCAGATTCTTCCCTCTATTTTTCCCAGATTTCTCCCGGATTTTTCCCGGATTTTCCCCGGATTCCCCCCTCACCTCAGTGGACTCCAGCCCTGCCTGCCCCTCCTGGGGGTCCTGGGCCAATCCCGGGAGGCTCCGGGGCCCCTCCCCCCCCACCGGCTGCAGCCCCAAATCCTGGGAAAAGGCAAACGGTGGGAATGAGGCATGGATTCCCAAAATGCCCAAAAAATTCCCAAAATTCCCTCCCAGCACCCCCCAGTTCCCACCAAGGGGTTGGGGAAAACGGGAACTCCCGGAGCTCTGAGAACACTGGGAATGGAGCTGGGAATTCCCAAAAGATTCCAAAAAATTCCCAAAAAATTCCCAAAATTCCCACCAAACCCCTTCCAATCCCAAAGGGGCTTTCGGGGAAAACAGGAACTCTTAGAACAGCGCGAACAGAGCCGGGAATGCCAAAAAAATCCGAAAAAAATCGAAAAAAAATGAAAAAAAAATCCGAAAAAAGCCCAAAAAATTCCCAAAAATTCCCAAAATTCCCACCACACCCCCTCCAAACCCAAGGGAGCTTTTGGGAAAAATAGGAACTCCCAGAGCTCTGAGAACAGCTCGAACAGAGCCAAGAATGCCAAAAAAATCCGAAAAAAAATTGAAAAAAAATCGAAAAAAAATCCGAAAAAAATCGAAAAAATTCCCAAAAAATTCCCAAAAAATTCCCCGAAATTCCCCGAATTCCCAGGATACCGTGGCTGCCTGGTGCTCCTGCAGGAGCTTGAGCTGCAGCTGGCTCAGGCGTCGCCGGGCTCCCTCCAGCTGCTCCTCGACGTCCGCCCGCGGCTCCCGCAGCTTCCGCTCCTGCAGATGCTGGGAAGGAGAATTCCAAAGGTGGGAGAGTCCCAAAATTCCTAAATATTCCCCTCTCTCCTCCCCCAAAAAATAAAAATTAAAAAAAAAAAATCACAGAAATAAATTTTGAGAGAAATTTCCCCTCCCCGCCGCGTGGAAATCCCAGGGATGAAATGAAAATGTTGATAAAAAATGGAATAAAAAAAATAATCCCAAAATATTTAAAAGAATTCCAGGAAATTAAAAATCAAAAAAAAATCCCCCTCAAAGAACTCCAGGAAATAAAAAATAATTAAAAAAAATCTTCAAGGAATCCCAGGAAATAAAAAATCCCCAAAAATCCTAAAAGAATTCCAGGAAATAAAAAATCGCCAAAAATCCTCAAGGAATTCCAGAAAATAAAAAATAAAAAAGAAAAAATCCCAGAAAATAAAAAATCCAAACAAATTCCTCAAAGAATCCCATAAAATAAAAAATTTTTAAAAAAAAAATACTCAAAGAATCCCAGAAAATAAAAAATCCAAAAAAAATCCTCAAAGAATTCCAGGAAATAAAAAATCCCCAAAAAATCCTAAAAGAATTCCAGAAAATAAAAAAGCCCCAAAATCTCTTTTCCTGAGAATTTTATTGGGATTTTCCCAGGAATTCTCCTGGGATTTTTTTCTGGGGTTTTCCCAGGAATTTCCCAGGGATTTTTCTGGGGTTTTCCCAGGAATTTTCCTGGGATTTTTCTGGGATTTTTCTTGGGGTTTTCCCAGGAATTTTATTGGTACTTTTATGGGATTTTCCCAGGAATTTCCCAGGGATTTTTATGGGTTTTTTCCCAGGAATTTTCCTGGGATTTTTATGGGATTTCTCTGGGCTTTTTTCCAGGAATTTTATTGGGATTTTTCTGGGGTTTCCCAGGAATTTTCATGAGAATTTTATTGGGATTTTCCCGGGAATTCTCCTGGATTTTTTCTGGGGTTTTCCCGGGAATTCTCCTGGGATTTTGCTGGATTTTTGGGAAGAGCTGGGCTGGTACCTGGAGCTCGGCCCCCCTGGATCAGCATCTTCTGCAGGATCTGCGCCGCGTGCCGCTGCACCTCGGGGTCCTGGCTCCGGGAAAACCGGGAAAAAAACCGGGAAAAACCGGGAATGACGGGGAGAAACTGAGGGAATGAATGATGGGGAAGTGGGAAATGGGAAAGGATGGGGGAAACTGGGAATGATGGGGAAATGGGATATGGGGGAAACTGGGAATGATGGGGGAAAACTGGGAATGATGGGGGAAAACTGGGATAATGGGAATGGGAAACTGGAATGATGGGGGAAAACTGGGAATAATGGGGGAAATGGGAATGGGAAAATGGGAATGGGAATGGGAATGGGAAACTGGGAATGATGGGGAAAACTGGAATGATGGGGGAAACTGGGAATGATGGGGAAAACTGGGAATGATGGGGAACTGAACGGGAATGATGGGGAAAAACTGGGATATGATGGGAACTGGAATGTGGGGAAACTGGGATAGGGGATAACTGGGAATGGTGGGGAAAAACTGTGATAATGGGAATGGGAATAATGGGAATAGGGAAAATGGGGAAAATGGGAATAATGGGAATGGGAATAATGGGAATGGAGAAAATGGGCATGGGAGGAATGGGAATGGGAAAATGGAATGGATTCCCTCAGGAAATGTTGGGATTCCCTGCTGGAATTGTGGGTGTCCCTGAGGAGTTTTTGGGATTCCCTGCTGGAATTGTGGGTGTTCCTGAGGAGTTTTTGGGATTCCCTGCTGGAATTGTGGGTGTCCCTGAGGAGTTTTGGGATTCCCTGCTGAGGAGTTTTTGGGATTCCCTGCTGGAATTGTGGCTCACCTGGAGGGGCCTGGGCTCGGTGATGAGCTGGGGACATCCCGAGGGTTCTGGCTCCTGCTGGGATCCCGAAATTCCAGCAGATCCCGGGGGGGATCCCAGCAGGGTCAGGGCCACGTAGGCACCAGCTGGAAAAATAAATGGGATATGGGAACGTCAGGAAAATCCCAGGAAAAGTTTGGGATGAGAGGAGGATTGGCAGGGAAAAAGTGATATGAAAAAAATTCCAGAAGAAATGAGAGGGAGGAATATTTCCAGGAATAATTTCCAAGAAAAAATGGGAGTGAGAAGGATTTCCAAGAGAAATTTCCAAGGAAACATCTCCAGGAGAAATGGGAGTGAGAAGGATTTCCAGGAAAAATTTGGGAGGAGGGATAAGATGGATTTCCTGGAAAAAAAATGTGAGGAAAAAGGGGTGGAAACATTTCCAGGCTGCTCCCAAATTCCCAAAGATTGGAAAACATTTTCCCCCCCCACCCCAACTCCAGCTTTTCCCAGGGAATGGGAAGAGAATTCCCAGAATTCCAACCCCATCCTCACACTTGATCAACTTCACCACTTCCAGGTGGGAGCTGTTGGTCACCATCGTCCCGTTCACCTGGAAAAAAACCCAAAACACAGGGAAAGGTTTGGGAAAAGGGGCTGGAAAAACGGGAATTCTGCTGGGGATTTTGGGAATTTGGGAATTGCCACCTTGACGATGCGGTCGCCCTCCTGCACCCCAGCTCTCATGGCAGCTCCACCTGGATACAGGGCAGAGTCAGGAATTTCCCTGGAATATTCCACAGGGATTTTCCCACTCCTTCAACTCCAGCCCAGAGTGAAATCCCCGCCCAAAATCTGGGAATGGTTCAGGAGGGAAATCCTGCTTTTCCCACATTTTCCTGCTGTTTCTTCTCTCACCATTTTCTTCTTTTCCCATTTTTTTTTCTTTTCTTTTCTCCACATTTTCTGTATTTTCCCCCTAATTTTCTCCATTTTTTCCCACCATTTTCCTGCCATATGTTTTCCCTCGTTTTTCCCCATATTTCCTCCCTTGCCCCTCATTTTGTCCCTTCGCCATTTTTCCCTTTTCCCATGAATTTCCCTGCATATTCTTTCCCCTCATTTCTTTCCCCACTATTTCCTTTCCCCCATTTTCCTCCATTTTTCTCTCATTTCCCAAATTTTCCCCTCATTTCCCAGAATTTTCCCCTCATAATTCCCAATTTTCCCCTCATATTCCCAGAATTTTCCCCTCATATTCCCAGAATTTTCCCTCATGTTCCCACCATTTCCCTCCTCCCATTTTCCCTCATGTATCCCCCATCCCATTTTCCTCCCTCATGTTCCCCAGAATTTCCCCCCCATCTTTCCCCCTCGTGTTCCCAGAATTTCCTGCCATTTTTCCCTCGTGTTTCCCCATTTTCCCCCTCCATGTTCCATGGTGTGTCCATGGTGTGTCCATCCCAGTGTCCATCCCATGTCCACCCCATGTCCACACCCATGTCCATGGTGTGTCCATCCCCATGTCCACCGTGTTGTTGTCCATGGTGTGTCCATCCCGTGTCCATCCCCATGTCCATGCTGTGTCCATCCCCATGTCCATGCTGTGTCCATCCCCATGTCCATCCCAGTGTCCATCCCATGTCCATCCTGTGTCCACCCCATGTCCATGCTGTGTCCATCCCTGTGTCCATGATGTGTCCACCCCATGTCCACCCGTGTCCATCCCGGTGTCCATCCCGTGTCCATCCCATGTCCATCCCATGTCCATGTTGTGTCCATCCCCGTGCCCGCCCCGTGCCCACCCTGTGTCCATGGTGTGTCCATGGTGTCCATGGTGTGTCCATCCCTGTGTCCATCCCCTGCCCAGCCCCGTGCCCACCCGTGTCCATCCCGTGTCCATGCTGTGTCCATCCTGTGTCCATCCCCGTGTCCATCCCCGTGCCCACCCCGTGTCCATCCCGTGTCCATGCTGTGTCCATCCCTGTGTCCATCCCCGTGTCCATCCCTGTGTCCATCCCCGTGCCCCCCCGTGCCCACCCGTGTCCATGTGTGTCCACCCTGTGTCCATGGGTGTCCACCCCGTGTCCATGGTGTGTCCACCCCCGTGTCCATGGTGTGTCCATCCCCGTGTCCACCCCGTGTCCATGCCCATGCCCACCTGGCCGCACGGACTGCACGAGCACCACGCGGTCCCCGCTGACGGTGAACCGAAGCCATGCGATCCCGCTGGATACACAAGCGCTGCAAGCTTGCTGCAGGACGAAGGGGACGGAAGAGGGACAGGAAGGGACAGGACAGGGAGAGACAGGAAGGAAGGGGAGGACAGGACAGGGACGGGAGAGGGAAGGGACAGGACAGGGCAGGGGTGACAGCCGACAGGCCATGCTGACCAGGGGACACGGACAGGTGGACAGGGGACAGGGGAGAGGGACAGGGAGGGGACAGGGACAGGACAGGGGACAGGGGGAAGAGGGACAGGGGACAGGGGACAGGGGGACAGGGGACAGAGGGACAGGGACAGGGACAGGGGACAGGGACAGGGGACAGGGACAGGGGACAGGGGACAGGGACGGGGACAGGGGACAGGGACAGGGGGACAGGGACAGGGACAGGGGACAGAGGGACACATGGACAGAGGGACAGGAGAAAGGAGGAATGAAGCTCCAGGGAACCCCCCCAGCTCCAGGGGCTGCATGGCCTTGGGGTCACCGTCCACTCCTGGCCACCAGGTCCTGTGGCCACTCCTGACCTCGTGGTCATTGTCCACCTTGACCCCCAGCTCCATGTCCTCGTGGTCATGTCCACCCTGACCCCAGCTCCATGTCCTCGTGGTCATTGTCCACCCTTGACCACCAGCTCCATGTCCTCGTGGTCATTGTCCACTTGACCCCAGCTCCATGTCCTCGTGGTCATTGTCCACCCTTGACCACCAGCTCCATGTCCTCGTGGTCATTGTCCACCCTTGACCACCAGCTCCATGTCCTCGTGGTCATTGTCCACCCTTGACCCCCAGCTCCATGTCCTCGTGGTCATTGTCCACCCTGACCCCAGCTCCATGTCCTCGTGGTCATTGTCCACCCCTTGACCCCAGCTCCATGTCCTCGTGGTCATTGTCCACCCTTGACCCCCAGCTCCATGTCCTCGTGGTCATTGTCCACCCTTGACCACCAGGTCCATGTCCTCGTGCATTGTCCATGATTGACCCCCAGCTCCATGTCCTGTGGTCATCATCCACCCCCTGACCCCCAGCTCCATGTCCTCGGGTCATTGTCCACACCTTGACCACCAGCTCCATGTCCTCGTGGTCATGTCCAACCCTGACCACCAGCTCCATGTCCTCGTGGTCATCATCCACCCCTGACCCCCGCTCCATGTCCTCGTGGTCATTGTCCACCTTGACCCCCAGCTCCATGTCCTCGTGGTCATCATCCACCCCTGACCCCCATCCATGTCCTCGTGTCATTGTCCACCCCTGACCCCAGCTCCATGTCCTCGTGGTCATTGTCCAGCTTTGACCCCCAGCTCCATGTCCTCGTGGTCATTGTCCAGCTTGACCCCCAGCTCCATGTCCTCGTGGTCATCATCCACCCTTGACCCCCAGCTCCATGTCCTCGTGGTCATTGTCCAGCTTTGACCCCCAGCTCCATGTCCTCGTGGTCATCATCCACCCTTGACCCCCAGCTCCATGTCCTCGTGGTCATTGTCCACCCTTGACCCCCAGCTCCATGTCCTCGTGGTCATTGTCCACCCCTGACCCCCAGCTCCATGTCCTCGTGGTCATTGTCCCACCCTTGACCCCCAGCTCCATGTCCTCGTGGTCATTGTCCACCCTTGACCACCAGGTCCATGTCCTCGTGTCATCGCCCACCCTTGACCCCACAGCCCTCGTGGGACCCCAAATCCCCAAATCCCAACATTCCAAGGGCCATGGGAAGATCCTGACGGCCACCCCGGCCCTGAGTGACCACTGAGTGCCACTGAGTGACCACTGAGTGGCCAAACCCCCACCTGTGGACTCCGGGGTGTCCGAGTGCTGCCGGCGGTGCCCGGGCGACCTTCGCTCCGAGGGGGAATCGCCCAGGGACGAGGAGAGGCTGCTCAACCTGGCAGGAGGGATTTCTGGGAATTATTTGGGAATTTAGGAATTGGGGATGAGCCCTGGGCACTCCCAGGACAGCTGGACACGGCTCTCTGGCCACTCAGGACAATCCCAACCCGTGGAGTGGAGAGTCCAGGGTGTGAACGTCCAGAGGGAGCTCCAGGAATTCCTTGGGAATCTCCAGGGAATCATCCTGGTGCTTCCCAACCCTTATTCCATGCAAAAATTCCTGATTCCCACCTGAGCCTGGAATTCTCCCTGCATCCCTCTGCTCTTGAGGATGAGCCAGAGAAATCCTCAGGAATTCCTTGGGAATCTCCAGGGATGGGGATCTGAGCCCCTCCTGGTGCTTCCCAACCCTTTTTCCATGGAAAAATTCCTGATTCCCACCTGAGCCTGGAATTCTCCCTGGATCTCTCCGTACTTGTGGATGAGGCAGAGAAATCCTCAGGAATTCCTTGGGAATCTCCAGGGAACCATCCTGGTGCTTCCCAACCCTTTTTCCATGGACAACTCATCGCAAATTCCCAACTCGAGCCCGTTCCCTCTCATCCCCCGGGATCAGATCCCGAATTTCCCCTGGCAGATCCCAAATCCCCCCTTTTCTCCGGGACCAGCCCCTCCAATAGAGGATAAAAAAATCCCTCAGGATTTTCCAGCCCCTTTCCCATTTCCCATCCCCTTTTTTTTTTTTCCAAACCTGGATGCTGCCCCGGCCATTCCCAGCCAAATCCGCAGGAAAATCAGGATTAACCCTCGGGATTATCCCGGGGCCAACCCCAGCTCAACCCTTTGGTGGCCACAATAAATAAAAATTAAAAAAAAAATCTGATTTTTCCCCCAGGAATTTCAGCATTCCTGGCATTCCCAATAAACCCCAGCATTCCAGGAATTCCCAAATCCCAACCAGGGGGATCCAAAGGTTTCCCGAGGCTTTTCCTGCCCCTCTGGAAGCAGCTGGGGATTAATGAGGCTATAAAAAAGTCATTTAATTCGGCTTAATTAAAGCTCCTTTAATTGCCTCAGGGGCAGCCAAGCCACAGCCAGTCCCAGAGCGTTTCCCTATAAAAATTCCCGAATTTTTACGGAGCAGGAAATCGGGATTATCGTGGGATAACCAAGCAATTCCCAACTTTTCCCTGAATCTCAAATTTTTCCCAATCCTTGCCAGGCATTCCTATGTTTTTATCTTTTTTTTTTTCCTTAGCATCTGAGCCTCTTCGAGGAGAATTCCCAAAAAAAACCCCACAAAAAAATTCCCAAATTCTTTTCCCACCAAAAAAAAAAAAAAAAAAAAAAAAAAAAAAAAAAATAAATCAACCCCAGAAAACTGGGAATGTGGAAAAGGCTTTGATTCCCAAATTAATCAAAAACTTGGGATTCTCTAGGAATTTTAAATTTTTTCTCCTGTTTTAAACCTGGGTTTTTTTTTTTTTTTTCAAATTTTCATGGGATTTTCCAGCTGGGAATTCCAAACCTATTTTGGGAAGAAGCCAGCGGTCGGAAATTTTGGAAAATGGGAATTTTTTCCCCTTTTTTCCTGTTTTAAACCCCAATTTTCCCAGGGATTTTCCACCTGGGAATTCCCAACCTGCTGTGGGAAGGTGAGAAATGGTGGAAAATGGGAATTTCCCCCCATTTTTCCTGCTTTAAACCCTGATTTTCCCAAATTTTGGTGGATTTTCCAGCTCAGAATTCCAAACCTATTTTGGGAAAGGGACCAGAACGATCCCAAATATTGAAAAAAAAAGAATTTTTTCCCTGGTTTTTAATTTTTTTTTTCCCCAGGAATTCTCCAGGAAGCTGCTCCCAATTCCAGCCCTGAGAATTCCCAGCAGGGTAATTAATGATTAACTGGAAAAACGGGAAGTGGCTGAGCTGGTTTGGCCAGGAATTCCCGGATCCTGGGAATTCCCTGTCCCCAGGGGATCTTTTTATTTTCCCCTGGAAAAGGAAATCCAAGGAATTCCATGGCTGGGAGGGATCCAAAAATACCAGGGATGAGGGAGGGAGGGGAATTTTTTCCTCTCCCAGGGGATCCGGGGTGATCCCATTCCTTCCAGCTGGAAAATCCCAGGAAAACTTTGGAAAATGAGGAAAAAATGGGGGGGGGAGAAAATCAATTTCAGCATTTAAAGCAGGAAAATTGGGGGGGAAAATCATTTTAAGGTTTAAAGCAGGAAAAATGGGGAAAAAATTCCCATTTTCCTACATTCCTGCAGTGTCATGCCACTGGGATCCCTTCCCACTGGAATTTCTGGAAAATCCCATGGAAATCTGGGATAAAGAGAGGTTTAAAGGCAGGAAAATGGGGGAAAAAAAAAATCACATTTTCCAGCCTTGGAGTTGGGCACTTCCAGGGATGGGGAATTCATGGAATAACCTGGGATCCCACACAAAATTCCCAAATTCACCCCCGAAACCAAATGGGATTTTCCAAGGATTTATCCCACCAAAAATTCCCAGATTTAGCTTAAAAGGGAGCAAAAGAAATCAGGGAAAAGCCAATTCCCAGTGGTGGATATTGGAACTATCCCAAAAATCAGAATGGTTGGGATAGTCCCCTTCCCATTGCCAAAATCCCAGAATTTTATCCCAAAATTCCTGAATTTCATCCCCAAATCCCCGAATTCCACCCCAAAATCTCAGAGTTCCACCCCAAAATCCCCGAATTTCACCCTAAAATCCCCAAATTCCATCTAAAATCCCCAAATTTCACTCCAAAATCCCTGAATTTCACCCCAAATCCCTGAATTTCACCCTAAAATCCCCAAATTTCACTCCAAAATCCCCAAATTTCACCCCAAAATCCCCGAATTTTCCTCTAAAATCCCCAAATTTCACCCCCAAATCCCCCAATTCTACCCCAAAATCCCCGAATTTCACCCCAAAATCCCACGAATTTTCCTCTAAAATCCCCAAATTTCACCCCAACCCCCCCGAATTTCACCCCAAAATCCCCCAATTTTCCTGTAAAATCTCCGAATTTCACCCCAAATCCCCTCTTTCCCCAGAGGAATGGGGTGAGGGCTCCAGGACGTGCTGAGCCCCCAAATCCCAGAATTTCACTCCAAAATCCCGAATTTTCCTGTAAAATTCCCGAATTTCACCCCAAATCGCCGCTTTTTCCCTGAGGAATGAGGTGAGGGCTCCAGGACGAGCTGAGCTCCCTGAACACTCAGCGCCCCAAAATCCCCGAATTTCACCCCAAATCTCAGATTTCACTCTAAAAATCCCGAATTTCACACTAAAAATCCCCAAATTTCACCCAAACCCCGAATTCCACCCAAACCCCCGAATTCCACCCAAACCCCCGAATTCCACCCAAACCCCCGAATTCCACCCAAACCCCCGAATTCACCCCAAACCCCCGAATTCCACCCCAAACCCCGCACCAATTTCACCCCAAACCCCCGAATTTCACCCCAAACCCCCCGAATTCCACCCAAACCCCCCGAATTTCACCCAACCCCCGAATTCACCCAAACCCCGAATTCCACCCAAACCCCCCGAATTCCACCCAAAACCCCCCGAATTCCACCCAAAACCCCCAAATTTCACCCCAAAACCCCCAAATTTCACCCCAAAACCCCCTGAATTCCACCCCAAACCCCCGAATTCCACCCAAAACCCCCCAATTCCACCCAAACCCCCCGAATTCCACCCAAAACCCCCTGAATTCCACCCAAAACCCCCCAATTTCCACCCAAACCCCCCGAATTCCACCCAAACCCCCGAATTCCACCCAAACCCCCCGAATTTCACCCCAAAACCCCGATTTCACCCCAAACCCCCCGAATTCCACCCAAACCCCCGAATTCCACCCAAACCCCCCGAATTCCACCCAAAACCCCGAATTTCCACCCAAACCCCCCGAATTCACCCAAAGCCCCCCGAATTTCATCCCAAAACCCCCCGAATTCCACCCCAAACCCCCCGAATTCCACCCCAAACCCCCGAATTTCACCCAAACCAACACCCAAACCCCCGAATTTCACCAACCCAAACCACCCCCGAATTCCACCCAATCCCCCAATTTCACCCCAACCCCCCGAATTCCACCCAAACCCCCGAATTCCACCCCAAACCCCCCGAATTCCACCCAAACCCCGACTTTCACCCCAATCTCCCCTTCACCCCACAGCGCGCCGCCTCCACCCCTGAGCCAACCCCCTTTTTTTTTTTATTATTATTATTTTTACATGTTTATTTTTTAATTTCCCTTTATTTTTCCCGCACTCCCCGCCGCGCCCGGCGCTCTCCCCTCACGGCCCTTACCTGTCCGGGGCCTGCGGAGGCCTCACGCTCATGGCGGAGGCTCCCTCAGGGCTCTGCCCGCCCGCCGCCGCCGCCGCCGCCGCCGCCGCCCCGCTCCGGCCGCCCCCCGCCACCGTGCCCGGTGCCCGGCGGCTGCGGCGGCCTCGGCGGGGGCTCCGAGCGAGCGGCCCGGCCCCGCCGAGCGCCCGGGAGCGGCGGCTGAGGCGGCGGCCGGGCGGGCTGGGCTGGGCTGGGCTGGGCTGGGCTGGGCTGGGGGGCTCGGCCGGCCCCCGGAGGGAGAGGCCTGCAGGCCGCTGCCAATCCCCGGGCTGGCCCGGCCCCTCCGGCCCGGTACGGCGGGGCAGAGCCCGGGGAGAGAGGGGGAGAGGGGGACAGGAGGGGGATGGGGAGGGACGTGGGGTGTGGGGGACATGGGGGGATATGGGGGTGTGGAAGATATGGGGGTGTGGGGGATATGGGGGGATCTGGGGGATTGGGGGATTGGGGGTGTGGGATTGGGGGATCTGGGGGTGTGGGGATCTGGGGGTGTGGGGGATATGGGGGGTTGGGGGATATGGGGGTGAGATGGGGGTGGGGGATATGGGGGGATATGGGGTGTGTGGGGGATATGGGGGGGATTGGGGGATATGGGGGGATATGGGGGGTGTGGGGGATATGGGGTGTGGGGGATATGGGGGTGTGGGGGATATGGGGGTGTGGGGATATGGGGGGATCTGGGGGTGTGGGGGATATGGGGATTGGGGTGTGGGGGATATGGGGGTTGGGGATATGGGGGATTGGGGGTGTGGGGGATATGGGGTGTGGGGGATATGGGGGTGTGGGGATTGGGGGATATGGGGGTGTGGGGATATGGGGGGATCTGGGGGTGGGGGACATGGGGGGATGTGGGGATATGGGGGATTGGGGGATGGGGATTGGGGGATATGGGGGTGTGGGGATATGGGGGGAATATGGGGAGGACAGGGGATTGGGGGTAGTGGGGGACAGGGGGACTGGGGTGTGGGGGAATGGGGGACTGGGGGATATGGGGGTGTGAGGGATATGGGGGATCTGGGGGTGTGGGGGATATGGGGGATGTGGGGGTGTGGGGGATATGGGGGATATGGGGGTGTGGGGGATATGGGGGATGTGGGGGTGTGGGGGATAGGGGGGATATGGGGGTGTGGGGGATATGGGGGGATCTGGGGGTGTGGGGGACATGGGGGGATGTGGGGGATATGGGGGGATGTGGGGGTGTGGGGGACATGGGGGACAAGGGAGGACACGGGGAGATCTGAGGGAGTGGGGGACAGCGGGGACATGGGGGTGTGGGGGACATGGGGGACACGGGGGGATCTGGGGGTGTGAGGGACATGGAGGACACGGGGTGTGGGGGACACGGGGGGATCTGGGGGAGTGGGGGACACGGGGGACATGGGGGGATCTGGGGGAGTGGGGACAGCGGGGACACGGGGGTGTGGGGGATCTGGGGGGATCTGGGGGTGTGGGGGACACGGGGGGATCTGAGGGAGTGGGGGACAGCAGGGACATGGGGGTGTGGGGGACATGGGGGGACAGGGAGGGATCTGAGGGAGCGGGGGACACAGGGGTGTGGGGGACATGGGACATGGGACATGGGACACGGGGTGATCTGGGAGAGTGGGGGACATGGGGTGACTTGGGGGGATCTGGGGGAGTGGGGGACACGGGGGACAGGGAAGATTTAGGGACCCCCATGGGGACAGGGAGGGTTTGGGGGGACACCTGGTGATTTCAGGATTTGGGGACAAACGGTGATTTCAGGATTTGGGGGACACAGGGACAGTGTGGATTTGGGGGCACCCCTGGTGATCTCGGGATTTGGGGACACACCCGGTGATCTCGGGATTTGGGGGCACCCCTGGTGATCTCGGGATTTGGGGACACCCCTGGTGATCTCGGGATTTGGGGCACACCCGGTGATCTCGGGATTTGGGGCACACCCGGTGATCTCGGGATTTGGGGGGACACCCGGTGATCTCGGGATTTGGGGACACCCCTGGTGATCTCGGGATTTGGGGACACCCCTGGTGATTTCGGGATTTGGGGACACACCCTGGTGATCTCGGGATTTGGGGGGACACCCGGTGATCTCGGGATTTGGGGACACCCCTGGTGATCTCGGGATTTGGGGACACCCCTGGTGATTTCGGGATTTGGGGGGACACCCGGTGATCTCGGGATTTGGGGGACACCCGGTGATCTCGGGATTTGGGGACACCCCTGGTGATCTCGGGATTTGGGGGGACACCCCTGGTGATCTCGGGATTTGGGGACACCCCTGGTGATCTCGGGATTTGGGGGGACACCCGGTGATCTCGGGATTTGGGGACACCCCTGGTGATCTCGGGATTTGGGGACACCCCTGGTGATCTCGGGATTTGGGGGGACACCCCTGGTGATCTCGGGATTTGGGGACACCCCTGGTGATCTCGGGATTTGGGGACACCCCTGGTGATCTCGGGATTTGGGGGGACACCCGGTGATCTCGGGATTTGGGGACACCCCTGGTGATCTCGGGATTTTGGGGACACCCCTGGTGATCTCGGGATTTGGGGGACACCCCTGGTGATCTCGGGATTTGGGGACACCCTGGTGATCTCGGGATTTGGGGACACCCCTGGTGATCTCGGGATTTGGGGACACCCCTGGTGATCTCGGGATTTGGGGACGCTCACGGGGAAAAGCCCGGATCCCAAAAATCGAGTAAAATTTGGGAAACCCCAAACGAACAAAACCCCAAATCCAGAACCCCTGCACCAGGGCTTGGGACCACCGGAATTCTTGGGATCCAGGGCTTTGGGATCACTGGAATTTTTGGGATCCGGGGCTTTGGGACCACCAGAATTTTTGGGATTCACAGATTTGGGATCACCGGAATTCTTGGGATCCAGAGCTTTGGGACCCCTGGAATTTCTGGGATCCAGGGCTTGGGAATCACCGGAATTTCTGGGATCCACAGCTTTGGGACCACCGGAATTTTTGGGATCCAGAGCTTGGGACCACTAGAATTTTTTGGGATCCAGGGCTTTGGGACCACCGGAATTTTTGGGATCCACAGATTTGGGATCACCGGAATTTTTGGGATCAACAGCTTTGGGATCACCGGAATTTCTGGAATCCAGGAGATCCCTGGATGCTCCCACCCAAAATTTGGGGAAAATGGAGCCCAAACTCCAAAAAAAACCCCCCAAAACCTCAAACCCATAAAACCCCAAAATTTTTAGGATCCCTTCACTCCCCTTCCCAAAATTTCAGCCTTCCCAGATCCCAAACTCCCTAAAAAACTCAGGAAAAACCCCAGAATTCCCAAATAAAAACCCAGCGGAGCCTCTCTGTTAAAAGGTTTTTATTTAACGTTTGAATTCGAGGTAAAATACTTTATTTTTTTTTTTCCGTTTTTTTTTCCTTTTTTTTCTTCATTTTTTTTTTCAACTTCCATAACAAAATATGGAGCTATGGGATACCCCTGGAAAAAAATATGTATATTATCCATAAATTTCTCTAGCATTCCATCATATATATATATAATATATATATGCAACCCTTTTTTTTTTTTTAAATCTGATTTTTTTTAATAGAAATCGGAATTTTTTTTTTTTAAAGGCACAAATTTCGGATTTTTTGTCTTTTTTTTTTGTCTTTTTTTTGTCTTTTTTTATTTTTTTTTTTATTATTTTGCCCCTCTACTTTACACCCTATGTACAAAGCCACGCTCCCAATCCCAAATTCCATCCTTTTTTTTTTTTTTCCCCCACGGAATTCCTGTTGGATTCCCACTGAGGAAAGAATTCAAAATCCCTCGAGAGAAAAAAAAAACACAAAAAAAATAAAGGTTTTTTCAAACCCTCAAAAAATAAGCGTAAATATTAAAAAGCGCTAAAAAAAAAAAATAAAAATAAAAATCCATTTTTTTTTTCCGGGAAAAATCCAAAGTTTTTCCCGGATTTTTGATGATTTCAACCGAGAGAAAATTCCTGGTTTTTTGGTTTAAGTTCAATCCCAACCAGGCTGCAGAAAGAAACCAACGGAAAAAAAAAACAGCTTAAAATAATAAAAAACCTCAACATAATTATGGAATAAATAAAAAAATCCAGGACAACCCCATTAATGCTGTTGGATTTTTTTTGTTTCTTTTTTTTTTTTTGGGAAAAATCCCAAAAAATTCCTTTATTTTTTTGGGAGGGGTTGTCCCATCAAAAAGTCTTTTTTTTTTTTTTTTTTTTTTTTGTCTTTTTTTTTATTATTTTTTCTTAATGTTTACATTTTTCCTACAGATTTGCTACGAAAAAAGAAGCAACAAAAAAAAAAAAATAAAAATTGCTGGAAAAAAAAACGGGATCATGCTCCAGGGGAAAAATTCATCCAGGAGAGAATTCCAACCATTCCCAAACTTCCCGAGGGTTTTTATTTTAAATATTAAATCATTTTGGCACGTTGGAATTTTTCCTTGAAATTTCCGATTTTTTTTTTTCTGTAAAATTTCGATATTTTTGATTTTTTTTTCCTTTAAATCTTGGGGTTTTTTTAAGGTTTTCCTTCTTCTCTTCCTGCTTTTTTTTTTTTTTTTTTTTCCTGGTTTTTATTTTAATTTTTTTTTCCTCCTCCCGGGTTCCGTTGGGAATTCCGGAATTCCCGAGAGGCGCCGGATCCGTCCTGAGTCCGGAATTCCCTGAACTCTCCCAAGTTCATATTTTTATTTTTATTTTTTTTTTTTTTTTTGCAGTGCAATGGCTGTGAAGAAAACCGACATTCCCACCCTTCCCAAAAATAAAAAAAAAAATTAAATCCCAAAATTTCCTCCATCCCGAAAATTCCGCTTTTTAAACCACAAATATTCCAAATTTTGGGGGTTTTTTTGTTGCTTTGTTCCGTGGGATTTCCTCTCGAATCCTGAGGATTTTGGGATCCAAAAAATTCCAATTTTTTTTCATTTTTTCCATGGGATTTCCCCTCGAATCCTGAGGATTTTGGGATCCAAAAAATCCAAATTTCTTTCCATTTTTTCCATGGGATTTCCTCTTGAATCCTGAGGATTTTGACATCCAAAAAATCCCAATTTTTTTTCCTTTTTTCCATGGGATTTCCTCTTGAATCCTGAGGATTTCGATATCCAAAAAATTCCAATTTTTATTCATTTTTTCCATGGCATTTCCCCTCGAATCCTGACGATTTTGACATCCAAAAATTCAGATTTTTTTTTCACTTTTCCATGGATTTCCTCTCGAATCCTGAGGATTTTTGGGATCCAAAAAATCCCAATTTTTTTCCATTTTTTCCATGGGATTTCCCCTTGAATCCTGACAATTTTGACATCAAAAAAAAATCCAAATTTTTCCTCCTTTTCTTCCATGGGATTTCCCCTCGAATCCTGATGATTTTGGGATCCAAAAAATCCAAATTATCCAAATTTTTTTTCATTTTTTCCATGGGATTTCCCCTCGAATCCTGAGGATTTTGACATCCAAAAAATTCCGGTATTTTTTCATTTTTTCCATGGGATTTCCCCTCGAATCCTGACGATTTTGACATCCAAAAATCCAATTTTTTCCGTTTCCCCGTGGATTTCCCTCGAATCCTAGATTTTGGGATCCAAAATTCCAACTTTTTTCCTCCTTTTTTCCCGACGCTTCCGGCACTTGGCTTTGGGATCGGCGGCGGGAATTTCGGGAAAGGCCTCCTTGTGTAATTCCTGAGTTCATCCTTGTGCCCTCTCCAGGGGGGGGGTTTAATATTTATTTCCATTTTTTTTTTAGGATAATCCAGGCTTTTTCCACCCCAAAAAAAAAATTCCTTTGAACTCCACATTCCAAGGAATCCCAAACCCGGCCGGGTTGGGAATTTGGGAATCGCTCCCGGTTTTTTTTTTCTTTTTTCCTTCTTCTTCCAGCAGGGAATTTTTTTTTTTTAAAGATTTTTTTTTCTGTTGTTCCCTCCTCAAAGAATTCCCCAAAATTCGGGAATTTCTGGCTCCATCCCAGAGTTTCACAATCCAGAGCCGAGGGAATTCTGCTGCGTGGATTTTGGGGGGAAAATAAAAAATCCCCCCGGAAAAAAATCCACAAAAAATTCCCAGAAAAAGTCCAAAGGTGATTTTTTTTTTCTTCTTCTTCTTCTTCTTGTTATTTTGTTGTTTATTTATTTTTTTTAAGGCATGAGTCATATGGGGAGAAAGTTTCCAAAAAAATAAATCAAAGAAAAACTTGGGAATTCCGGCATTCCCAGGACTCACCACAATCATTCCAGCGTTCCTTCCAAGCATTCCCAAAAAAAAAACCAAAATAAAACCAAAAAAAATTTAAAATTCCACCCACACGGATTCCGGAGCAGGGGGGAAAAAAAAATAAAAATAAATTTCCCACTCCAGGAACACACACTAAAAAAAAATAAATCAAAAAAATTTCAAAATAATCAAAACTCAACATTTTTTGTTTTTTAATGCGTTAGGATTAAAGGCATCCGGTTAATTTTGTGTTATTCCCGTTCCCATTCCCTGAAAAAGTTTGGAGAGTTTTGCTCATGGCTTTTTGCGAGAGAGAAAAAAAAAAAATTCAATTTAAAATTAAAAAATAAAAAAGGTGGGAAAAGGGGAATTTTTTATTTTTTTTTTTCCCGGAATTCCTCCGGGAATCACCCGATTTTCTGAGTCTTCCTGAATTTTTTTTTTTTTTATTTTATTTTTCCCTCCTTTCTCTATGGACAGTGCAAAATTCCCAAGCTCCTCCTTTTCCCAAAAAAAAAATTAAAAATAAAAATAAAAAATCCCAAACCAGCTCGTGGATGGCCGGGAAAAGCTCGCATCAAAATCGAAAGAATTAAAAATCAAAAGAATTAAAAATCAAAAAGAATCAAAAATCTGAAAGAATTAAAAATCAAAAGAATCAAAAATCGAAAGAATTAAAAATTGAAAGAATTAAAAATTGAAAGAATTGAAAATTGAAAGAATTGAAAATTAAAATAGTTAAAAATTGAAACAGTTAAAAATTGAAGCAATTAAGAATTGAAACAATTCAAAATTGAAACAATTCAAAATTTAAATAATTCAAAATTTAAATAATTCAGAATTGAAATAATTCAAAATTGAAACAATTCAAAATTGAAATAATTCAAAACTGAAATAATTCAAAATTGAAATAATTCAAATTGAAATAATTCAAAGTTGAAATAATTCAAATTGAAATAATTCAAATTGAAATAATTCAGAATTGAAGCAATTAAGAATTGAAACAATTCAGAATTGAAACAATTCAAAATTGAAACAATTCAAAATTTAAATAATTCAAAACTGAAATAATTCAAAATTGAAATAATTCAAATTGAAATAATTCAGAATTGAAATAATTCAGAATTGAAGCAATTAAGAATTGAAGCAATTTAGAATTGAAATAATTCAGAATTGAAATAATTCAAAACTGAAACAATTCAAAACTGAAACAATTCAAAACTGAAATAATTCAGAATTGAAACAATTCAAAATTGAAATAATTCAAAATTGAAGCGATTCAAAATCAAAATAATTCAAAATCGAAATAATTCAAAATCAAAATAATCCAAACTCAAACCAACCCCTCCCACCCCAAGTCTGGATTTCGGAGATTCCCGGAGTCCCAAAAACCCCGGGAATTCTCCCGAGGCCGCGCCCGGAATTCCTCCACCCCCCACTCCTGAAATTTTTTTTTTTTTGCTTTTAACAAAAAAAAAAAAAAAAAAAAAAAAAAAAAATCCCCAACAATGAAAACTCTGAAATTCCAGGCGGGAATTCCGGCGGCGTCGCCTGCAAAGCCAACAACAACAACAAAAATAAAAAAAAACCCCAACACAAACCCCCCAAAAAAACAAAACCCCCAACCCTCCCTCCCCTCCCACAAAATTCCCACCCTCAAAATCCCCAAAAAATTCCCAAAAAAAATTCCCCCCCCTCCCGCCTTAATCCCGAACCGCTCATCAACCTTGCTACATAAATACACGGAAAAAAAAAATTTTTTTTTTTGTCGTTTTTCCGGCTGTTTCCCAAGGTGGTGTTGTTTTTTCTCCTTTGTTTCCCTCATCCTTTTGCTGATTATTTTTTTCTCTCCCCTCTCGTCAAGCGTCGGAAGCGGCCGCCACGGCTTTGGGCACGTGCCAGGCGCCGTTTTCCCGGAATCCCGGGAATCCCGGGAATCCTCGGCGCTCTCCTGCCGCCCGTCTCCGTTCCAGCGCCGCTTCAGGCGCAGCTTGGGCGGCATCACCGCGTCCTCCCTCTTCTCCACGTTCCCTCCATCCCCGCACCAATCCCGCGTGGATTTTTCCGTGTTTTCCTTCTCCACGTTCCCTCCGTCCCCGCACCAATCCCGCGTGGATTTTTCCGTGTTTTCCTTCTCCACGTTTCCTCTGTCTCCACGCCAATCCCATGCAGATTTTTCCACGTTTTCCTTCTCCACGTTCCCTCCGTCCCCACGCCAATCCCATGCAGATTTTTCCACGTTTTCCTTCTCCACGTTCCCTCTGTCCCCACGCCAATCCCGCGTGGATTTTTCCCCGTTCTCCTTCTCCACATTCCCTCCATCCCCACACCAATCCCGCGTGGATTTTTCCCCGTTTTCCTCCGCCGATCGTCCCGGTTGAACCGGCAGCGGCGGCCACGCCGGAGCGACCGGCCGGGCGAATATTTGAACTTTTTCCTCCTCCTCCTCCTCCTCCTCCTTGCGTTTCTCCATCTTTTCCACCTCCTCCTTCTCCACCTTGACCTTGGCCGTGCCCTCCTCGGGCTCTCCAGCCTCTCCCGGTTTTTACGGCCGGCCGGCGGCGGTTGCAGTTTGATGGGGAAGTGCGGCTGCTCCTCCGGCGGCGCCGGGCGCTGCAGCGGCGGCACCACCAGCGGGTACCGCGGGAAAGTCCTGGGGCTCAGGTGATAATTGAACACGGAGCACGCCTGCGAGTGCAGGTAATGCTTCATCTCCTCGGGTTGAAGGAGAAGCAGCTGCTGCCGGCGAAAGGGCTCAAACCCGGCGAGGGCTGTAGGAGAAAAGCGTCGGCGTCAACGACAGCGCCGGCGAGATGGGGACGTTGAGCAAGGCGGCGGCGGGCCGGGCGGGCAGCGGCGACACGGCGAAGGGCTGTGCGGGTGATCCGGGAACACGGGCGGCCTCGGGAAGAGCGGCAGCACCACGTCGGGTTTGCGCTTGGCGGCCGAGCCGGCGGCGCTCGACGACGGCGCCAGGAGGTCGCGGCGCCATTCGGGCGCTTCGTCCGCCTCCACGGCGTCGGTCGTCGAGTCGCGGAGGCTCGCGAGTTGGAGTGAGGAGTAAACGGGCGGGGTCGTGGAGTGGGGCCGGGGGAAGTGGCGGGAGGTGGAGGCAGCGTGAGGGAGTGGACGGGGAAAAAAAGGGCTGGGGTAGGGGTCGTGAGGTTGGGAGAGTGTGTGGGTGATCCAGGCAGGGTGTGGAAGTGGAATCGAGTCAGGGAAGGGGCCGGTGGGTCACGGGCGGAAGGGCAATGTGAGGGACCCTCAATGCCTGGACGGGGTCCAATGGGAAATCTGAAATGTATGAGAGGGTCTAGGGGGTAGGATGGGGTCCCAGATGGGTGGGTCGGAATGGGCAAGTGGGTCCCCATGCATGGGATGGGTGGTCCCTGTGTGAAAGTCCATGGGAATGGGCAGGGGTCCACGTGGGGAATGCAGGGGTCCACGGATGGGTAATCTCTGAAATGTCCATGGGAATGGGGTCCCATGGGAATGGGTCAGGGGTCCATGGGAATGGGTCAAATGTCCGTGGGAATCCCTCAAATGTCCATGGGAATGGGTCAGGGGGTCCACGGGAATGGGGTCCCATGGGAATGGGTCAGGGGTCCACGGGAATGGGGTCCCATGGGAATCTCTGAAATGTCCATGGGAATGGGGTCCCATGGGAATGGGTCAGGGGTCCATGGGCAAATCACCCTCAAATGTCCATGGGAATGGGTCAAATGTCCATGGGAACGGGTCAAGTGTCCATGGGAACAACTCAAATGTCCATGGGAATCTCTCAAATGTCCATGGGAATCTCTGAAATGTCCATGGGAATGGGATCCCATGGGAGTCCATGGGAATCTCTGAAATGTCCACGGGAATGGGTCAGGGGTCCCGGGGAATCTCTCATCTGAGAGGGAATCTCAGCAATCCATGGGAATGGGATCCCACAGGAGTCTATGGGAATCTCTCAAATCTCCATGGGAATGGGTCAAGTGTCCATGGGAATGGGTCAAGTGTCCATGGGAATCTCTCAAGTGTCCATGGAATCTCTCAAATGTCCATGGGAATCTCTCAAATGTCCATGGGAATCTCTCAAGTGTCCATGGGAATGGGTCAGGGGTCCATGGGAATGGGTCAGGGGTCCATGGGAATCTCTCAAATGTCCATGGGAATCTCTCAAATGTCCCATGGATTGCTGAGATTCCCTCTCAGGGGGGAGGAAATGGGAGAAAAATGGGGAGAATTTAAAAAATCAATTTTTGATCGTAAAGAAGCAGAAAAAAGAGGAAAAAGTAATTTTTTAAAAATTTTTAACCCCTCAAACTCACCTGAGTCACCCTAGGATCAAACCCACAAATCCCAGAAAAAACCCCAGGAAAAATTAAATTGAGATCCCAGAGCAGCTGGGATTTATTCCCATTTTATTTGGGTTTTTTTAAATTTATTTTTATTTTTTCCTGGCTTTTATTTTTTATATTTTTTAATTTTTTAATATTTTTTATATTTTTACTTTTTACATTTTTTAATATTTTTTCTATTTTTTCTATTTTTTCTATTTTAAAATATTTTTAATTTTTATATATTTTATATTTTAATTTTCATACATTTTTAATAATTTTAATGATTTTTATATTTTACCTTTTCATATTTTTAATATTTTTATATTTTTATCTTCTTATATTTTTATATTCTTAATAACTTTAACTTGTCTTATTTTTATAATTTTATATTCTTATATTTTTATACTTTTTATATTTTTAATATTTTAATATTCTTAAATATTTTTATATTTTTATACTTTTAACTCTTAGCTTTATATTTTTATTTTTTCTAATTTTTAATATTTTAAAACATTCTCTAATATTTTTATTTCTTATATATACACTTAAATTCTTATATATTTTTTACTTTATACATATACACATAGAATTTTTTATATATTTTTTATTCCAATATTTTTCTCTCTTCCCACTGAAATTCCCATTTTTTCCCCATTTTTTCCCCCCCAAATTCCCTTTCCTCACCGTTGGGGCGGATGTTGATGAAGGGATAATTGGGCATCACGAGTTTGCTGAAGTTGAATTTGTAGGTGAAACGTTTGCCCTTGGTCTTGTGCAGGATGCGCTTGTTGTAGTAATATCTGGGGGAAAAGAAAGAAAGAAAATTAAAACATTAAAAATGAAATTAAAAAAATAAATTAGAAATGCATTCAATTAAAAAAAAAATAAAATAAATTGAATTAAAAGAAAGGCATTGAGTAAAAAGAACGACATTCAGTAAAAAGAAAGACATTCAGTAAAAAGAAATAAATTAAATACAAATTAAAAATTAAATTAAAAAAATATTTAATAAAAAAGAAATATTTAAATGAAAATAATGAAAAAGAAATACATTGAGTGAAAAGAAATAAATTGAATAAAAAGAAGTAAGATAAATAAATGAAAAGAATTAGAGTAAAAAGAAATACATTGAATTAAAAGAAAATAAATAAAAAAAAAATAAAAAAAAGAGTAAAAAGAAATACATTTAAAAAAAATAAAAGAATACATTTAATAAAAAGAAATACATTCAATAAAAAGAAATACATTGCAATAAAAAGAAATACTTTAAAATAAAAATAAAAAAATAAAAAGAAAGAAAAAAAAAAGAAATAAAAAGAAATACATTGAATAAAAAGAAATATAAATATATAAAGAAATACATAGAGATAAAAAAAAAACCCCATTCAATAAAAAGAAATTAACATTGAAATAAAAAAAAATAACATTATTAACATAAAAATTGAAAAAAATAAAAGAAAAATAAAAATCAAAAAAGAAAAAAAAAGAAACCCCAATTAGAAAATTAAAAAAAAATAAATAAAAAAGAAATACCCAATCTTGAGCTAAATAGAAATCACTTCATCTGACAAAAGAAAAAAACCCAAAAAACTCTTTCCCAATACATAAAAGAAACCAGGAATCAATACTACAATTAAATATAAATTAAAGCACAGAAAATAAACGAAAAAAATCCAGAATTCAGGGAAAAAATCCCCTCCCAACATGCGGCAAAACGGGAATCGATCCCGAAATTCGACTGAAATTAAACCCCAAAAAAATCCCAAAAAAATCCCAAAAAAATCCCAAAAAATCCTGGAAATAAAAGGGATGAAAACCCCAATCCCTTACACTAAATTATTAAAAAAATCCCATAGAATCCTGGAAATAAAAGGGACAAAAACCCCAATCTCTGCTGAGCTGAGAGCGCAGCTGAGCTCAGCGTAGTTCATCTGGGGTTTGCATTTCTGGGGACCCAAAAATCCCAGAAAAAAACCCACAAAACTCTTTCCCAACACACAGAAAACCCAGGAATTTATAACAAAATCAGAATTTAATGAAACCACTGAAAATAAATGAAAAAATTCCAAAATTGAGGGCAAAAATCCCCATAAAATCCCCTCCCAACAAGCGGCAAAACGGGAATCGATCCCGAAATTCGACTGAAATTAAACCCCCAAAAAATCCCAAAAAAATCCCAAAAAATCCTGGAAAAAAAAAGGGATGAACCCCCCAATCCCTTAAATAAAATTATAAAAAAAAAATCCCAGAAAATCCTGAAAAAAAAAAGGGACAAAAACCCCAATCTCTGCTGAGCTGAGAGCGCGGCTGAGCTCGGTGTAATTCATCTGGGGTTTGCATTTCTGGGGACCCAAAAATCCCAGAAAAAAACCCAAAAAACTCTTTCCCAACACACAGAAAACCCAGGAATTTATAACAAAATCAGAATTTAATTAAACCACTGAAAATAAATGAAAAAATTCCAAAATTGAGGCAAAAATCCCCATAAAATCCCCTCCCAACAAGCGGCAAAACGGGAATCGATCCCGAAATTCGACTGAAATTAAACCCCCAAAAAATCCCAAAAAAATCCCAAAAAATCCTGGAAAAAAAAGGGATGAAAACCCCAATCCCTGCAGACCTGAGAGCACGGCTGAGCTTGTCGTAGTTCATCTGGGGTTTGCATTTCCTGCGGCCCCAGAGGCGCGCCACCTCGTCGGGGTCCTTGATGACGAACTCGCCGTACTCGCCCTGCTGCCAGGCGATGACGTGCCGGAACTCCTCCTTCTGCAGCAGCTCCAGGATGAAGTGCCACAGCTGGATCTGCCTCGAGCCCGGGCTCGACTCCGTCTTGTAAGCCCACTCGGGGAAATGGTAGCCTTGGAGGGGAGGAAATCAAAAAAAACGGGGAAAAACGGGGGAAAAACAGGAAAAAATGTTATTTATGGAATAGCGGTTGAGGTTGGGGAGGTGGGGAGTGGAATTGCACTCCATGTTGTAAGAGGGAGAAAGGAAATTCAGATTTTGCATCTGGAGCCTGATATCTGATTCCTTCCAGTCTCTTTTCCTTGGGAAATCCACTCAAGAATTAAAAAAAATCCATTAAAATTATCAAAAACGCCAAAACGACAAAAGTCGATAAAATAGGTACTGGTGAGTGGAATTCCACTTTGTGTTCCCCATGTTGCAAGAGGGAGAAAGGAAATTCAGATTTTACATCCAGTTCCTTATTCCTGACTCCTTCCAGCCCCTTTTCCTTGGAAAATCCACCCAAAAAAAGCCCCAAAATTCCCCAAATCCCCCCGGTTCGGGGGAGCCCCCGGGTGGGATTTGGATGTGCTCCTTCTGCAGCAGCTCCAGGATGAAGTGCCACAGCTGGATCTGCCTCGAGCCCGGGCTCGACTCCGTCTTGTAAGCCCACTCGGGGAAATGGTAGCCTTGGAGGGGAGGAAATCAAAAAAAAACGGGGAAAAACGGGGAAAAAGGGGAAAAAATGTTATTTATGGAATAGCGGTTGAGGTTGGGGAGGTGGGGAGTGGAATTGCACTCCATGTTGTAAGAGGGAGAAAGGAAATTCAGATTTTGCATCTGGAGCCTGATATCTGATTCCTTCCAGTCTCTTTTCCTTGGGAAATCCACTCAAGAATTAAAAAAAATCCATTAAAATTATCAAAAACGCCAAAACGACAAAAGTCGATAAAATAGGTACTGGTGAGTGGAATTCCACTTTGTGTTCCCCATGTTGCAAGAGGGAGAAAGGAAATTCAGATTTTACATCCAGTTCCTTATTCCTGACTCCTTCCAGCCCTTTTCCTTGGAAAATCCACCCAAAAAAAGCCCCAAAATTCCCCAAATCCCCCCGGTTCGGGGAGCCCCCGGGTGGGATTTGGGATGTGCTCCTTCTGCAGCAGCTCCAGGATGAAGTGCCACAGCTGGATCTGCCTCGAGCCTGGGCTCGACTCCGTCTTGAAGCCCACTCGGGAAATGGTAGCCTTGGGGGGAGGAAATCAAAAAAAACGGGGAAAAACGGGGGAAAAATGGGAAAAAAACAGGAAAAAATGTTATTTATGGAATAGCGGTTGAGGTTGGGGAGGTGGGAGTGGAATTGCACTCCATGTTGTAAGAGGGAGAAAGGAAATTCAGATTTTGCATCTGGAGCCTGATATCTGATTCCTTCCAGTCTCTTTTCCTTGAAAAATCCACTCAAAAAATTAAAAAATCCCATTAAAATTATCAAAAATGCCAAAATGCCAAAATCCGTTAAAATACCACTGGTGAGTGGAATTCCACTTTGTGTTCCCCATGTTGCAAGAGGGAGAAAGAAAATTCAGATTTTCACCCAGTCCATAATCCTGACTTCCTTCCAGTCCCTTTTCCTGGGAAAATCCACTCAAAAAAATTTAAAAATCCATTAAAATTATCAAAAATGCCAAAATGACAAAATCCGTTAAAATAGGCACTGGTGAGTGGAATTGCACTTTGTGTTCCCCATGTTGCAAGAGGGAGAAAGAAAATTTAGATTTTCCATCTGGATCCCAATATCTGATTCCTTCCAGCCCCTTTTCTTTGGAAAATTGAGCCAAAAAAACCTAAAAAACCCAATTAAAACCCAACCAAAAACACAAAAAAAAACTTTGTGAAAAAAATGGTAAAAGTGGCCAGTGGTGCCCAAAATTCCATTAAATATTCCAAGTGGGAGAAAGGAAATTCAGATTTTCCATCTGGATTTTTATTCCTGATTCCTTTCAGCCTCATTTTCCTTGGAAAATCCCAAAAAAACCCTAAAAAAATCAATTTAAAACCACCCGGAATTGGTGAAATCTGAGTGGAATTCCATCAATTCTTGTGTCCAAAATTCCATTAAATATTCCATGTGGGAGAAAGGAAATTCAGATTTTTCCATGTGGATCCTCAGTCCTGACCCCTTTTCCTTGGAAAATCCACCCAAAAAAATAAGTAAATATCAAAAAAATGCAAAAAAAAAAATTAAAAATGGAAAAAAAAGCAAAAATATGAAAAAAAATTTTATAAATGTAAAAAAATTGTAAAAAATTCCACCAAAAATGGCAAAATTAACCTGGAATTCCATTAATTAGCAAAATTCTGTTAAATATTCCAGGAAATTCAGATTTTTCCATCCAACTCTGACTCATTTTCCTTGGAAAATTCACCCAGAAAATCACCAAAAATTGGTAAAATTTGGCTGGGATTCCATTGGATATTCCAGTCGAAATTCCAGGGTTGGAATTCAGGCAAAAAATTTAAAAAAAATTTCAATTCTGGGGAGGTTTGGGGATTTTTAGGGAAAAAAATCTGATTTAAAGTGGGGATTTTTGGAGTAAAAATCTGATTTAAAGTGGGATTTTTTGGGAAAAAAATCTGATTTAAAGTGGGGATTTTTTGGGAAAAATCTGATTTAAAGTGGGTTGTTTTGGGGAAAAAAATCTCATTTAAAGTGGGGATTTTTTGGGAAAAATCTCATTTAAAGTGGGATTTTTTTGGGTAAAATCTAATTTAAAGTGGGGATTTTTTTGGGTAATAATCTGATTTAAACTGGGATTTTTTTTGGGAAAAAATCTGATTTAAATGGGATTTTTTTGGGGGGTAAAAATCTGATTTTGGGTGGGATTTTTGGAGTAAAAATCTGATTTTTAGGTGGGTTTTGGGGGCAAAAAAATTCTCTTTTTTTCCACCTTCCAGCCAGGCCACAAATCCCAGAAAGAAATAATCCCAAATCCCCCCTGGGGAAGGGAATAATTTGAATTTTAAACCCAACACTTCCACCCTCAGGGATTTTTATTTTTATTTTTTCCCCACTAAGGATGGAAATTTTGGGATGAATATTCCCAGAAAAAAATATTTTGATCCTGGAAAAACATTTAAAAATGTCATTTTTTTTTTTTTTTAAATAAATTTGGGAAAATCCTGTGGAATTCTTTCCTTACCCCCTCCTCCTTCGGGTTTATCCACGATGCTGCAGCCGGCTTTCATTTTCTCCCTCCTGGGGGGGAAAAAAGGGGAAAAATTTGGGGTTAGGAGGGGGAAAAAAAAGGGGAAAATTGGGGAAAAAATGGGAGAAAAAAATGGGATGAATGGGGAAAAATTGGGAAGAAAATTGGGGAAAAATTGGGAAAAATTGGGGAAATTGGGGAAAAGTGGGGGAAATTGGGGGAAATGGGGATGAATGGGGAAAAATGGGGAAAAATCAGGAAGAAAATGGGGAAAATTGGGGGGGAAATTGGGAAGAAAATGGGGAAGAGAAAAGTGGGGAAAATGGAAAATGGGGGAAATGGGGAAAAATTGGGAAAATTAGGGAAAATGGGAATGGGGAAAAATTGGGGAGAAATTAGGGAAAAATTGGGGGAAAATGGGAGAAAAATTGGGGGGAAATTGGGAGAAAATTGGGGAAAAATTGGGAGAAATGGAATTGGGGGGAAATTGGGAAAATTTGGGGGAAAAATTGGGAGAAAAATTGGGGGGAAAATGGGGGAAATTGGGGAAAAATGGGGAAAAATTGGGAGAAAAATTGGGGGGAAAATGGGATGGGGAAAATTGGGGAAAAATTGGGAGAAAAATTGGGGGGGAAATTGGGGGGGAAAATTGGGGGGAAATTGGGGGGAGAAATTGGAAATGGAAAATGGAAAAAAGGGAAAAAAAGGGGAAAAAAAGGGGGAAAGGAAAAAGAGGGAAAAAAAAGGGGATTAAAAAGGGAAAATAAAGGGAAAAAAGGGGAAAAAGGGGAAAAAAGGGGAAGAAAAAGGGGAAAAAAAGGAAAAATAGGGGATTAAAAAGGAAAAAAAAAAAAGGAATGAGGGAAAAAAATGGGGGAAAAAAAATAAGAGGGAAAATTCCGTGTGTGGAATTCCAGGAAGGAGACAAAACAAACCCTGCTCAGTTCCCAGACGGGGTCGGCTGCCAAAATCCACAGCTGGGAGCTCGGCCAGATGTGCCAGGGAAGGAGGGGAGGGAAAATGGGGGAAAAATGGGAAAAAATGGGGAAAAATAGGGGGAAATGGGGGAAGATAGGGAGAAAAAGGGGGGGCAATGGGGAAAAAAGGGGGAAAAAAGGGGAAAAATGGGGGAAAAATATGGGAAAAATATGGGGAAAAATGGAGGGAATATTGGGGAAAAACAGGGAAAAATGGGGGAAATTGGGGAAAATGGGGGAAAATGGGAAAAATGGGGAAAAAATAGGGGAAAATGGGGAAAATGGGGAAAAAATGGGGGAAAATGGGGGAGAAATGGGGAAAAAATGGGGGAAATGGGGGAGAAATGGGGAAAAAATGGGGGAAAATGGGGGAATGGGGAAAAATGGGGGAAAAATGGGGATTAAAAAGGGGAAAAAAGGGAGAAAAAATGGGGAGAAAAAAGGGGAAAAAAAGGGGGGAAAAGGGGGGGAAAAAGGGAATTTATGGGAAGGGTCAGAGACTCCCAAATTGGGGAGCAGAGACCCCCGGGATTGCCCAGAGACCCCCGGGATTGACCAGAGACCTCTAAGATTAACTGGAGACCCTCGGGATTGACCAAAAACCCCTGGCAGATCCCGCAGCCCCCCAGCAGTGCCCGGAGACCCCCGAGATTAACTGGAGACCCCCGGCAGTGCCCAGAGACCCCCGGCAGTGCCCGAGACCCCCGGGATTGACTGGAGACCCCCGGGATTGACTGGAGACCCCCGGATTGACTGAGACCCCCGGGATTAACCGAGACCCCTGGGATTGACCAGAGACCCCCAACAGTGCCCGGTACCCCCGAGTGAACTGAGACCCCCGAGATTAACGGAGACCCCCGGATTGACCAGAGACCCCCGGGATGAACCAGAGACCCCCGGGATTGACCAGAGACCCCCGGATGAACCGGAGATCCCCGGGATTGACCGGAGACCCCCCGGGATGAACCGGAGATCCCCGGGATGAACTGGAGACCCCCGGGATGAACTGGAGACCCCCGGATTGACTGGAGACCCCCGGGATTAACCGGAGACCCCCCGGATTGACCAGAGACCCCCGGGATGACCGGAGACCCTCGGATTGACCAGAGACCCTCGGGATGACCAGAGACCCCCAACATGCCCGGTAACCCCCAGAATGAACCAGAGACCCCCGAGATTAACTGAGACCCCCGGGATTGACCGGAGACCCCCGGGATTGACTGAGACCCCCGGGATTGACCAGAGACCCCCAACAGTGCCCGGTACCCCCAGAATGAACCAGAGACCCCCGGGATGAACTGGAGACCCCCGGGATTGACCGGAGACCCCCGGGATTGACTGGAGACCCCCGGGATTGACCAGAGACCCCCGGGATTGACCAGAGACCCCCGGGATGAACCGGAGACCCCCGGATTGACCAGAGACCCCCGGGATTGCCCAGAGACCCCCGGGATGCCCAGAGACCCCCGGGATTGACCAGAGACCCCCGAGATAACTGGAGACCCCCGGGATGAACCGAGACCCCCGGGATTGACCAGAGACCCCCGGATTGACCAGAGACCCCCGGGATTGACCGAGACCCCCGGGATGAACCGGAGACCCCCGGGATTGACCAGAGACCCCCGGATTGACCGAGACCCCCGGGATGAACCGAGACCCCCGGGATTGACCAGAGACCCCCGGATTGACCGGAAGACCCCCGGGATGAACCGAGACCCCCGGGATTGACCAGAGACCCTCGGATGAACTGGAGCCCCCCAACAGTGCCCGGTAGCCCCCGTAATGAACCGGAGACCCCCGAGATTAACCGGAGCACCCTGGGATTGACCAGAGACCCCCAGAATGAACTGGAGACCCCCAGGATTAACCGGAGCACCCTGGGATTGACCAGAGACCCCCAGAATGAACTGGAGACCCCCAGGATTAACCGGTAGCCCCCGGGCATTGCCTGTAGCCCCCTGGGCAATACCCAGCAGCCCCTCCCGCTCATCCCCCGTGCCTGCCCGCTTTCCCCCTGGTTCCCCCCTATAGCCCCCCACTTTCCCCCCGGTTCCCCCCCCGATAGCCCCCCGGTTCTCCCACATTCCCCCCCCCCGGTTCCCCCTAGTTACCCCCCAGTTTCCCCCTATAGCCCCCCACTTTCCCCCCCGGTTCCCCCCCGATAGCCCCCCGGTTCTCCCCACATTCCCCCCCCCCCCCGGTTCCCCCTAGTTACCCCCCCGTTTCCCCCTATAGCCCCCCACTTTCCCCCCCGGTTCCCCCCATTCCCCCCGGTATTCCCCCATTTTCCCCGTTACCCCCCGTCGGTTCCCCCCTTATAGTCCCCCCTTAGCCCCCCGGTTTTCCCCCCCGGTTTTCCCTACCCCCCTGTTCCCCTAAGTTACCCCCCGGTTTTCCCCCCGTTTTCCCCCTTCCCCAGTTACCCCCCCCAGTTTCCCCCTATAGCCCCACCACTTTCCCCCGGTTCCCCCCCAGTTTCCCCCCTATAGCCCCCCGCTTTCCCCCGATTCCCCCCCCCCTGTAGCCCCCCGGTTTCCCCCCCAGTTCCCCCCCTGTTCTCTCAGTTATCCCCCCGTTTCCCCCCCGCTTATCCCCCCCGCTTTTCCCCCGTTCCCTCAGTTACCCCCGCCCTTTCCCCCCAGTTTCCCCCCGTTTCCCACCCCGTTTCCCCCCTAGAGCCCCCCGGTTCCCCCCCAGTTACCCCCCCCCATAGCCCCCCGCTTTCCCCCGGTTCCCCCCCGATAGCCCCCCCCGTTTTCCCCCCCCCGTTTTCTCCCCCCCCCTCCCCCCCAGGTTTTCCCCCCAAGTTCCCCCCCCGTTTCTCCCCCCTGTCCCCTCCATTCCCCCCGTTTTTTCCCCCCAAGTTTCCCCCCCGTTTTTTCCCCCCGTTTCCCTCCCCGTTCCCTCAGTTACCCCCCTCTCGTTTTTCCCCCTGGTTTCCCCTCCCCGTTCCCCCGCTTTCCCCCCCGTTTTTCTCCCCCGTTCCCCCCACAGTTCCCCCCCCACTTTCCCCCCCGTTTTCCCCCCCGTTTCCCCCTGTTCCCCCCCGTTCCCCCCGTTCCCCCCATTTTCCCCTGTCCCCCGCCCTTATCCCTCCCCGCTTTCCCCCCCGTTCCCCCCACCACATTCCCCCCCCGTTCCCCCCATTTTTCCCCTCCGTTCACCCTGGTTTTTCCCCCCATTTTCCCCCCGTTTCCCCCCCATTTCCCCCCGTTTTTCCCCCATTTTCCTCCCTTTCCCCCCCTTTCCCCCCGTTTCCCCCCCATTTTCCCCCCATTTCCCCCCGCTTTCCCCGTTTTCCCCCCCATTTCCCCCCCATTTCCCCCCATTTTCCCCCCATTTTCCCCCCCGTTTCCCCCCCATTTCCCCCCCGTTTCCCCCCCCATTTTTCCCCCCTTTTCCCCCCCATTTCCCCCTGTTTCCCCCCCTTTCCCCCATTTCCCCCCATTTTCCCCCCCGTTTTCCCCCCACTTTCCCCCCCATTTCCCCCACAGTTCCCCCCTTCCCTTCCCCCATTTTCCCCCTTCACCCGTTTTTCCCCCATTCCTTCCCCCCGTTTCCCCCCATTCCCCCCCATTTCCCCCCGGTTTTCCCCCATTTTCCCCCCCATTCCCCCTTTCCCCGTTTTCCCCCCCATTTCCCCCCCCCATTTTCCCCCGTTTCCCCCCCATTTCCCCCCGTTTTCCCCCCATTTCCCCCCATTCCCCCCGTTTCCCCCCGTTCCCCCCATTCCCTTTCCCCCCCGTTTCCCCCCGCTTTCCCCCCATTCCCCACAGTTCCCCCCCGTTACCCCCCATTTTTCCCCCCGTTCACCCTGTTTCCCCTCATTTTCCCCCCGTTCCCCCATTTCCCCCCGTTCCCCATTATTTCCCCCCCCATTTCCCCCCCATTTCCCCCCCATTATTTTCCCCTCCACGTTTCCCCCATTTCCCCCCGTTTTCCCCCCATTTTCCCCCCGTTTTCCCCCCATTCTTTCCCACCTTTCCCCCCCATTCCCCCCCAGTTCCCCCCCACTTTTCCTCCCGTTCACCCTGGTTTTTCCCCTCATTTTCCCCCCGTTTTCCCCCCCATTCCCCCCATTTCCCCCCGGTTTTTCCCCATTTTCCCCCCCGTTTCCCCCCCGTTTTCCCCCCTTTCCCCCCGTTTCCCCCCCCATTTTCCCCCCCGTTTTCCCCCCCATTTCCCCCCGTTCACCTGTTTTTTCCCCTCATTTTCCCCCCTTTTCCCCCCCATTCCCCCCATTTCCCCCCGTTTTTCCCCCATTTCCCCCCCGTTTCCCCCCGTTTTCCCCCCCGTTCCCCCCGGTTCCCCCCATTTTCCCCCCCATTTTTCCCCCCCATTTCCCCCCCCATTCCCCCCGCCATTTTCCCCCATTTTCCCCCCATTCCCCCCCGTTCCCCCATTTCCCCCCATTCCCCGTTTTCCCCCCTCCGGCCCCACACAGCCGCGCAGGCGCTGCCCGCGCCGCCGGCGGGCTGGGGGCGTGGCGAGCCCGAGCCCGGCGCTGCTGGCCCCCCGACTGTCCCTGCCTGCCCGCCGCTCCCCCGCCGCCCCCGGCGCCTCCCACGCTCCCGAGCCGGGAATTTGGGGTGGGTGGTCTCCGGTTTCGTTGTTTGGATCCCCCCCGCCCGTTCCCGGTTTGCCCCCTCCTCAATCCCCGGTAACGGAGGCGGTGTTAGGGGGGGGGGTCGGTGTTTACTCCTCCGGATTCGCCGGTTTTTCGGTGTCTCCGTGTTTATCCAACTCGATCCTCCCCCGCCCTCGGTAACCGGGATCCCCCTCCTTCGGTAACCGGGATCCTCCGGTAACCGGGACCCCCCGGTAACCGGGACCCCCCCCCCCAATTTAACAGCGGCTCCTCTTCGCCCCCCCCCCACCCCCATTCCCGCTCCCCCTTTTCCCGCTAACCGGGGAGGAGGGGGGATCTCCTTTATTCCAACCCCTCCGGTAACTCCCGGTAATCCCGAACACTCCCCCCTCGCCCCCTCCCCAAATTCCGGTGTTGCCCCCCCCCACCCGGGACGCACCTGCGGGGGCGGCGCGGGCCGCGAGCAGCGAGGCGGATCCCGGGCCACGGAGGAGGAGGAGGAGGAGACCGGGAAGGGAAGGGGAGGAAACGGGGAAGGAGGCGGGGAAGGGAGAGGGGGAGGGAGAGGCGGATCGTTCCCGGTTGTGCGGGCGGGGGAGGACGGGGTTCGGTTCCGGTTGCGGCGCCGCTTGTGCCGCTGTGGGGGGGGGCGGCGGTGCCGCTCGTTGTTCTCCTTCTTGGGTTCTCCTCCTCCTCCTCCTCCTCCTCTTCTTGTTCTTCTTGTTCTTCTTGTTCTTCTTCTTCCCGGTGCCTCCCCCGCGCCGCCGCCCGCCGCCGCCGCCGCCGCCCGGAACCGGGGGACCCACGCGCTCCGCTCCGACGCGGCGGGCCATGGGCGGCGCGCGCCCCACGCGTCCCTCCGGAGAGGGCCGGGAAAAAGGGGGGGGAAAGGGTCACCATCAGGAGGCGAAATGAGGGAAAAGGGGTAAAATAAAACTAAAATGAGCTTTAAATAGGGCAAATAATGAGGAATGGGGTAAATAACTAAAAGCTGGGGCTTAAAGTGGAGCTGAAGATAGAGTAGGCATGGGCGTATTGGGTAAAATGGGCGGAATTGAAATGGATAAATAGAGTAGAATTGGGGAAATGGGTTAAAATAAGCAAAATTGAGGGAAATGGTTAAAATAGAGGCTAAAATTGAGGGAAATGGGTTTAAATGAAGGGTAAAATCGAGCCTAAATTAGGGTTAAATCCAGACTAGGCTGGGGTTTGGGAATGGAGCTGAGATAAATTAGGGAATGAGTGAAATGGGTTAAAATAGGGGCTAAAATTGAGGGAAATGGGTTAAAATAAAACCTAAAATTGAGCCTAAAGTAGATTAAAAGCAGAGCTAGGCTGGGGTTTGGGAATAGAAGTGGGATGGATCAAAATGGGGCTAAACCAGAGCCAAACCCAGGGCCAAAACAGGAAAAAAACCATTAAAAATATCCCTGGAAATGGGCTAAAACCCGCTGAAAACCCAGGAGTGAAACAGGCTCAGAACAGCTCTAAATCCAGCCCTAAAGCAGAGCCAAAAAGGGACAAAATGCTGGAGAAATCCGGATTCAAATCGGCCCCAAAACAGAATAAAAAAACCCACAAAACCCAGGAAGAGAAACAGCTCAAACACCTAAATCCACCCAAAACAGACCAAAAAGGGACAAAATCGAGAAACCCCGGATTCAAATCGCCCCAAAACAGAATTAAAAATAAAACCCACAAACCCAGCCCCAAAAGAAACAAAAAACCCAAAACCAGCCCCAAAATAACCCCAAACCCACCCTAAAACCCCCCAAAATCACCCCAAAACCACCCCAAATTACCCAAACCTCCCCAAAACCCCCCAAAAATCACCCCAAAACCCCAAAACCACCCCAAAATCCCCAAAACCACCCCAAAAATCCCAGAATCACCCCAAAACCACCCCAAAACTCCCCAAAAAAAACCCAAAATCACCCCAAAATTACCCAAACCACCCGAACCCCCCCCAAAATCACCCAAAACCACCCCAAATCACCCCAAACCACCCCAAAATTACCCAAAACTCCCCCAAAAATCCCCAAATCACCCCAAAATCCCACAAAACCACCCCTAAACCCCCCCCAAACCCAAAAATTCCCCAAACCCCCCCAAAATCCCCCAAAAATACCCCAAAATCCCCAAATCCACCCCAAACCCACCCCAAAACCCCCCAAAACCACCCCAAAAACCACCCAAAACCACCCCAAAATCCACCCAAACCCCCCAAAAATCCCAAATTTCACCCCAAAATCCCAAAATTCACGCCAAAACCACCCCAAAATCCCAAAATTCACTCCCAAACCCCCCCAAAACCCCCCAAACCCCCCAAAACCCCCCAAAACCACCCCAAACCCCCCCAAAACCCAAATCCCCCAAACAAATCACCCCAAAACCCCCCAAAAATCCCAAAATTCACCCCAAACCCACCCCAAAAACCCCCCAAACCTCCCCAAAACCCCCCCAAAATCCCCCAAAATCCCAAAATTCACCCAAAACCACCCCAAAACACCAAAACCTCCCCAAACCCACCCCAAAGCCCCCAAAATCCCAAAATTCACCCCAAACCCACCCCAAAACCCCAAACCCCCCAAACCCACCCCAAAGCCCCCCAAAATCCCAAAATTCACCCCAAAGCCGCTCAGACGTCACCAACATTTATTTGCTCTTATTTACACGGCAGTGAGGGGGCGTGGGGTGGGGCTGGCTCCGGGACCCCCCAAAAAAACCCCAAAAAACCCCAAAAAAACCCCAAATCCCTCCCCTGATCGGGATCCCCCTCCCCAAAACATTCTCAGGCAGGAATTGGGGAGAAACCCCAAAATTTTGGGTCGGGAAGGGGAAAAAATCCATTTTTTGTAGGGCTGAGAGGATGATTGCACCCCAAAACATGCGGGGACCACCCAGGGACCCCCCAAAAAAACCCCAAAAAACCCCAAATCCCAGCTCTGATTGGGCTCCCCCTCCCCAAAACATTCTCAGGCAGGAATTGGGGAGAACCCCAAAATTTTGGGGTCGGGAAGGGGAAAAATCAGTTTGGCTGTGGGGTCGAGGGGATGACTGCACCCCAAAACATGCGGGACCACCCTGGGACCCCCCAAAAACCCCAAAAGATTCCCCCAAATCCCAGCTCTTATTGGGATCCCCCTCCCCAAAACATTCTCAGGCAGGAATTGGGGAGAAACCCGAAGATTTTGGGGTCGGGAAGGGGAAAAAATCCATTTTTTGTAGGGCTGAGAGGATGATTGCACCCCAAAACATGCGGGGACCCCAAAAAAAACCCAAATCCCAGCTCTGATCGGGATCCCCCTCCCCAAAACATTCTCAGGCAGGAATTGGGGAGAAACCCGAAGATTTTGGTGTCGGGAATGGGAAAAAATCCATTTGGTTGTGGGGTCGAGGGGATGACTGCACCCCAAAACATGCGGGGACCCCAAAATACCCCAAAAAACCCCAAATCCCAGCTCTGATCGGGCTCCCCCTCCCCAAAGCATTCCCGGTCAGGAATTGGGGTGATACCCGGGGGTCTTTGGGGTCTGCGGGGTCGGTGCTGGCCGGGTTCGGGGCTCGGGGGGCGCGGGTTTGGGGGCGCGGGTTTGGGGGCGCGGGTTTGGGGGCGCGGGTCTGGGGTCGCCGCTCGCCAGCCCTGCCGGCCCGGGGGGCTCCTGTGGGCTCAGACCCCAACGCCGTGGGCTCGGGGGTCCCCAAAACGGGACGAGACCCCGGCACCGCTCCCGATTAGGGGGGCGGACCCCCCCCCCCCCGACCCTTCGATTCCCAGTTTTGGGTTCTTCCCCCGACCCTTCGATTCCCAGTTTTGGGGTTCTTCCCCCTCCCCAACCCTTGAATTCCCAGTTTTGGGTTCTTCCCCCTCCCCCGACCCTTCGATTCCCAGTTTTGGAGTTCTTCCCCCCCCCCGACCCTTGAATTCCCAGTTTTGGGGTTCTTCCCCCCCCCGA
Organism: Sitta carolinensis; assembly: GCA_032173965.1. NCBI lineage: Eukaryota > Metazoa > Chordata > Aves > Passeriformes > Sittidae > Sitta > Sitta carolinensis. The sequence continues at coordinate 513,948 of CM063305.1, forward strand.
CCCTTCGATTCCCAGTTTTGGGGTTCTTCCCCCCCCCGACCCTTCGATTCCCAGTTTTGGGGTTCTTCCCCCCCCCCGACCCTTCGATTCCCAGTTTTGGGGTTCTTCCCCCCCCCCGACCCTTGAATTCCCAGTTTTGGGGTTCTTCCCCCCCCCCGACCCTTGAATTCCCAGTTTTGGGGTTCTTCCCCCTCCCCAACCCTTGAATTCCCAGTTTTGGGGTTCTTCCCCCTCCCCAACCCTTGAATTCCCAGTTTTGGGGTTCTTCCCCCTCCCCAACCCTTGAATTCCCAGTTTTGGGGTCCTCTCCCTCCCCTTTAATTCCCATTTTTGGGATTTTTCCCCCCAACTCTTCAATTCCCATTTTTGGGGTTTTTCTCCCACCCTCCCCTTTAATTCCCATTTTTGGGGTTCTTCCCCCTCCCCAACCCTTGAATTCCCGATTTTAGGGTTTTTCCCCTCCCCTCCCCTTTAATTCCCATTTTCTGGGTTTTCCACCTCCCCTTTAATTCCCATTTTAGGGTTTTTCCCCTCCCCTTTAATTCCCAATTTTAGGTTTTTCCCCTCCCCTCCCCTTTAATTCCCATTTTTAGGGTTTTTTTTCCCCTCCCCAACCCTTCAATTCCCAATTTTAGGGTTTTCCCCCTCCCCAATCCTTTAATTCCCATTTTCCCCCAACCCTTTAATTCCCAATTTTCGGGTTTTTCCCCCTCCCCAATCCTTTAATTCCCATTTCCCCCTCCCCTTCAATTCCCATTTTTAGGGTTTTCCCCCTCCCCTTTAATTCCCATTTTTGGGTTTTCCCCCTCCCCTTTAATTCCCAATTTTTGGGTTTTCCCCCTCCCATTAAATTCCCATTTTTGGGGTCGTTCCCCTCCCCTTTAATTCCCATTTTTGGGTTTTTTTCCCCCAACCCTTCAATTCCCATTTTTGGGGTTTTCCCCCCTCCCCAACCCTTTAATTCCCATTTTTAGGGTCGTTCCTCCAACCCTTAAATTCCATTTTTAGGGTTTTTCCCCCACCCCAACCCTTTAATTCCCATTTCCCCCCTCCCCAACCCTTTAATTCCCAGTTTTGGGATTTTCCCCCCAACCCTTCGATTCCCATTTTTAGGGTTTTCCCCCTCCCCTTCAATTCCCATTTTTGGGGTTTTTCCCCCTCCCCAACCCTTTAATTCCCAATTTTAGGGTTTTCCCCCTCCCCTTTAATTCCCATTTTTGGTTTTTTCCCCCCTCCCCTTCAATTCCCATTTTTATTCTCCGAAGATTCCTCCCAAATTTTCCCTTTTTTTGGGGGGGACAGCCCCAACCCTTCAAACCCCGCTCATTCCGGATCCCCCAAATTCCCATTTTTGGGGGTCGCGCGCCCCCTCCCCAACCCCCTTTAACCCTTTCATCCCCGTTTTTGGGGTGGGGGTCTCCCTTTTCTTGGGGTCCCTCACCTGTGTCCCTATGTCACCTCCTCGGCCGTGTCCCCGGCGCCGCCCCCCGGGGGGGTTTTTGGGGTGGGGGGCTCCGCTTTTTGGGGTTCCTGCGGGCCTCGCCGGGGCTGCCACCCTGCGGGGGGGATTTGGGGGGCGGCCGATGAGCCCCGGGGCGACCCCCGCCCCAAATCCGGGAGTGTTGGGGTCTCCCGAGGTTTGGGGCATTCCCGAGGTTTTGGGGTCTCCCGAGGTTTGGGGTCTCCCGAGGTTTGGGGGATTCCCGCGGTTTGGGGGATTCCCGAGGTTTTGGGGTCTCCCGAGGTTTGGGGGATTCCCGAGGTTTGGGGGATTCCCGAGGTTTTGGGGTCCCTCCCAGGTTTGGGGGATTCCCGAGGTTTTGGGGATTCCCGAGGTTTTGGGGTCTCCCGAGGTTTTGGGGATTCCCGAGGTTTGGGGGATTCTCGAGGTTTTGGGGTCTCCCGAGGTTTGGGGTCTCCCGAGGTTTGGGGTCCCTCCCAGGTTTGGGGCATTCCCGAGGTTTTGGGGTCTCCCGAGGTTTGGGGGATTCCCGAGGTTTTGGGGTCTCCCGAGGTTTTGGGGTCTCCCGAGGTTTGGGGGATTCCCGAGGTTTTGGGGTCTCCCGAGGTTTGGGGGATTCCCGAGTTTTGGGGTCCCTCCCAGGTTTGGGGGATTCCCGAGGTTTGGGGGATTCCCGAGGTTTGGGGTCCCTCCCAGGTTTGGGGGATTCCCGAGGTTTGGGGGATTCCCGAGGTTTTGGGGTCCCTCCCAGGTTTGGGGATTCCCGAGGTTTTGGGTCCCTCCCAGGTTTTGGGGTCCCTCCCGGTTTTTGGGGTCCCTCCCAGGTTTTGGGATTCCCGAGGTTTGGGATTCCCGAGGTTTGGGGGATTCCCGAGGTTTTGGGGTCCCTCCCAGGTTTTGGGGTCCCTCCCGGTTTTTGGGGTCCCTCCCAGGTTTTGGGGTCCCTCCCAGGTTTTGGGGATTCCCGAGGTTTGGGGGATTCCCCTCCCGGTTTTTGGGGTCCCTCCCAGGTTTTGGGGATTCCTGAGGTTTTGGGGTCCCTCCCAGGTTTGGGGGATTCCCGAGGTTTGGGGGATTCCCGAGGTTTTGGGGTCCCTCCAGGTTTGGGGGATTCCCGAGATTTGGGGGATTCCCTCCCGGTTTTTGGGGTCCCTCCCAGGTTTTGGGGATTCCCGAGGTTTTGGGATTCCTGCGGTTTTGGGGATTCCCTCCCAGGTTTTGGGATTCCCGTGATTTTTTGGGGATTCCTGCAGTTTTGGGGATTCCCGTGATTTTGGGGATTCCCCTCCCGGTTTTTGGGGTCCCTCCCGGTTTTTGGGGTCTCTCCCAGGTTTTGGGATTCCCTTGATTTTTTTGGATTCCTGCAGTTTTTGGGATTCCCGAGGTTTTGGGGATTCCCTCCCAGGTTTTGGGGATTCCTGAAGTTTTGGGGTTTCCCGAGGTTTTGGGATTCCCTCCCAGGTTTTGGGATTCCAGTGATTTTTTGGGGATTCCTGCAGTTTTTGGGATTCCCTCCCAGGTTTTGGGGTCCCTCCCAGGTTTTTGGGGTCCCTCCCAGTTTTTGGGGTCTCCCGAGATTTGGGGTTTCCCGAGGTTTTGGGGTCCCTCCCGTTTTTTGGGATTCCCGTGATTTTTTTGGGGGGGGGATTCCTGCAGTTTTTGGGATTCCTGCAGTTTTGGGGGATTCCCTCCCAGGTTTTGGGGTCCCTCCCAGTTTTTGGGATTCCCATGATTTTTAGGACCCTCCCATTTTTAGGACCCTCCCCATTTTTAGGGATCCCTCCCCATTTTTAGGATCCCCTCCCCATTTTTTAGGATCCCCTCCCATTTTTTAGGGCCCCCTCCCCGTTTTTGGGGACACTCACGGTTTTTTGGGGACCCCTCCGATTTTGTGGGGTTCCCCCGGGGGGGTTTTTGGGGCGGGGGGCTCCGTTTTTTTGGGGTTCCTGCGGGGCCTCGCCGGGGCTGGGACCCTGCGGGGCCGAATTTCGGGTTGGCACCCCAAATCCCAAATCCCAAATCCCTTGATTTTGGGGATTCCCGAGATTTTTTGGGAATTCCCCCCAGATTTTGGGGCTCCCTGAGGATTTTGGGAATTCCCTCCCATTTTTAGGGATCCCCCCGGTTTTTGGGATTCCCCTCCCAGTTTTTGGGACCCTCCAGGATTTTGGGGATTCCCACGATTTTTGGGGATTCACGAGATTTTTTGGGAATTCCCTCCCATTTTTAGGGATCCCCGAGATTTTTGGGAATTCCCTCCCATTTTTAGGGATCCCCCCGGTTTTTTGGGATTCCCCTCCCAGTTTTTAGGACCCTCCAGGATTTTGGGGATTCCCGCGATTTTTGGGGATTCCCGAGATTTTTTGGGAATTCCCTCCCAGATTTTGGGGCTCCCTGAGGATTTTGGGAATTCCCTCCCATTTTAGGGATCCCCCCGGTTTTTGGGATCCCCCTCCCAGTTTTTGGATTCCCCTCCAGTTTTTGGGACCCTCCAGGATTTTGGGGATTCCCACGATTTTTGGGGATTCACGAGATTTTTTGGGAATTCCCTCCCATTTTTAGGGATCCCGAGATTTTTGGGAATTCCCTCCCATTTTTAGGGATCCCCCGGTTTTTTGGGATTCCCCTCCCAGTTTTTAGGACCCTCCAGGATTTGGGGATTCCCGCGATTTTGGGGATTCCCGAGATTTTTTGGAATTCCCTCCCAGATTTTGGGGCTCCTGAGGATTTTGGGAATTCCCTCCCATTTTTAGGGATCCCCCGGTTTTTGGGATCCCCCTCCCAGTTTTGGGATTCCCCTCCCAGTTTTTGGGACCCTCCAGGATTTTGGGGATTCCCACGATTTTTGGGGATTCACGAGATTTTTTGGGAATTCCCTCCCATTTTTAGGGATCCCCGAGATTTTTGGGAATTCCCTCCCATTTTTAGGGATCCCCCGGTTTTTTGGGATTCCCTCCCAGTTTTTAGACCCTCCAGGATTTTGGGGATTCCCGCGATTTTTGGGGATTCCCGAGATTTTTGGGAATTCCCTCCAGATTTTGGGGCTCCCCGAGGATTTTGGGAACTCCCTCTCATTTTTAAGGATCCCCGAGGTTTTTTGGGATCCCTCGGTTTTTGGGATTCCCCTCCCAGTGTTTGGGACCCTCCAGGATTTTGGGATTCCCGCGATTTTTGGGATTCCCGCGGTTTTTTTTGGGAGGGATTCTCCCAGTTTTTGAGATTCCCTCCAGATTTTTGGATCCCTTGATTTTTTGGGATTCCCTCCCGATTTTTGGGATTCCCACATTTATTTTTTGGGGACTCCCGGCATTTCCCACAGGGTTTTCTTTGGGAATTCCCTGCTTTTTTTTTAGGGGGAGATTTCTCACTTTATTTTTTAATTTCCCGCAGGTTTTTTGAGGTTCCTGATTTTTTTAAAAATTCCTGCCATATATTTTGGGATTCCCCGGATTTTTTGGGATCCTCCCCAGGTTTTTTTGGGGGGTCCCGACCTGGTCGTTGCCCTCGGGGGGCTCCTGCAGACGATGTCGCTGAATTGCGGCTCCCCGGGGCTCTCCTCGGGTGGAGCCGTGGGCGTGGCGGCTGCGGGAGGAAAAAAACCGGGAAAATGGGGAAAAAAAAACCGGGAAAATGGGAAAAAAAAACGGAAAAATGGGAGATAACGGGAAAAATGGGGGGGGGAAAGCACGGGAAATAGGAATAAAATAGGGAAATAAACGGGGGAAATGGGGAAAAGGACGTGGGAGATTGGGGGGGATTGGGAAAAAGAATCGGGGGAAATGGGGGAAATAATAGGGAGAGTGGGGGGGATTGGGAAAAGGGGAAATGGGGAAAAAAACATGGAAAATGGGGGAAAAAACACAGAAAATGGGGAAAAGCGGGGAAAAAAAATAGGGGAAAGTGAGGAGAAATCAGGGGAAATGAGAAAAATTGGGAAATGGGGAATGGGAAAACTGGGATACCAGGAAAAGGAGAAAAATGGGAAAACGGGATAAGAAGAAAATGAGAAAATTGGGAAATGGGGAATGGGAAAACTGGGATACCAGGTGAAGGAGAAAAATGGGGAAATGGGGAAACAGGACGAGAAGAAAATGAGAAAAATGGGAAAATGGGAAAACAGGACAAGAAGAAAATGAGAAAAATGGGAAAATGGGAAAACAGGACAAGAAGAAAATGAGAAAAATGGGGAAATGGGGAGTAGGGAAAGCAGGGAAATGGGAAAACAGGGAAATGGGAAAATGGGATAACAGCAGAAGAAGAAAATTAGAAAAATGGGAGAATGGGAAAACAGAACAAGAAGAAAACGAGAAAAATGGGGAGTAGGAAAAGCAGGAAAATGGGAAAACAGGGAAATGGGAAAACAGGGAAATGGGAAAATGGGATAACAGCAGAAGAAGAAAATGAGAAAAATGGGGAAATGGGAAAACGGGAAACCAGAAAAATGGGAAAACGGGGGAAATGGGAAAACGGGAAACCAGAAAACTGGGAAACTGGGAACGCAGGGTCCTCGGGAATGGGGGAAACTCCGGCACAGGAGCAACTGGGGAGTGGGGAATCGCAGGGTCGGGAATGTTGCGCACCTGCCCGCGCCGCCTTGGCGCTGCTCGCCCGCCAGCACCAGAAGGCGCCGCCGAGGCTGACGGCGACCAGGACGAGCGAGAGGACCACGAGGGCGGAGGTGGAGAAAGCCGAGGGACCCCCTGGGAGGGGAGAGCGGGGGACACCCCGGTGACACCGGGACACGGCCGGGGACACCCCGGGGAACAACGGGACACGGCGGGGGGACAGCCCCGGGGACACCGGGACACGGCGGGGGGACACCCCGGGGACACCGGGACACGGCCGGGGACACCCCGGGGACACCGGGACACGGCCGGGGACACCCCGGGGACACCGGGACACGGCGGGGGGACACCCCGGGGACACCGGGACACGGCGGGGGGACACCCCGGGGACACCGGGACACGGCCGGGGGACACCCCCGGGAACAACGGGACACCCCCGGGGACACCGGGACACGGCGGGGGGACACCCCGGTGACACCGGGACACGGCCGGGGGACACCCTCGGGTACAACGGGACACGGCGGGGGGACACCGGGACAGCAGGGACACCCCGGTGACACCGGGACAGCCCGGGGGGACACCCCGGGGACACCGGGACACGGCGGGGGGACACCCCGGGGACACCGGGACACGGCGGGGGGACACCCCGGGGACACCGGGACACGGCGGGGGGACACCGGGACACGGCGGGGGGACACCCCCGGGTACAACGGGACACGGCGGGGGGACACCGGGACAGCAGGGACACCCCGGTGACACCGGGGACAGCCCGGGGGGACGTCCCTCCGGGTGACACTGTCACCGTGCCACCCCTGGCAGTGCCACCGTCCCCGTGCCCCCCAGCCCAGTACCCTCTCCCCATTTCCCCGCCTCATTCCCTCTCCCCATTCCCCTCCTTATTCCCCCTGCCCGTGCCCCCCACCCCTTTCCCCATGGCCCCCGCCCTCTCCCGGTGCCCCCCACCCCTCTCCCCGTGCCCCCACCCCTCTCCGTGCCCCCCCCTCTCCGTGCCCTCTCCCGCCCCCCCCTCTCCCGTGCCCTCTCCCCGTGCCCCCCACCCCTCTCCCCGTGCCCTCTCCCCGTGCCCCCCACCCCTCTCCGTGCCCCCCACCCCTCTCCCCGTGCCCTCTCCCCGTGCCCCCCACCCCTCCCCCCGTGCCCCCCACCCCTCTCCGTGCCCCCCACCCCTCTCCGTGCCCCCCACCCCTCTCCCCGTGCCCCCCACCCCTCTCCCCGTGCCCCCCACCCCTCTCCGTGCCCCCCGCCCTCTCCCCGTGCCCCCCACCCCTCTCCGTGCCCTCTCCCCGTGCCCCCCACCCCTCTCCCCGTGCCCCCCACCCCTCTCCGTGCCCCCCGCCCTCTCCCCGTGCCCCCCACCCCTCTCCCCGTGCCCTCTCCCCGTGCCCCCACCCCTCCCCGTGCCCCGTGCCCGTACCCCGTGCCCGGCACAGCTCCTGCAGGTCGAACACGGCCACCTTGCGATCCGCGGGGTTGCTCACGGTGCAGCTGTAGGTGACGTTGGTGGCGGCGGGTGGCAGCGCCAGGCGCAGGTGGTGCCATCGGCGGACAGCTGGTGGTGGCGGGCGCTGCCCAGCTCTGCCCAGGTGAGGCTGTCGCGCATCCAGGTGACGTTCACGGCGCCTTTGCCGCTGCCCTGGCACTGCAGGGTCAGGTTGCACCACTCCAGGGTGCTGGCCAGCAGCTGGCTGCGCGTCCGCGGGCTGGGCACCGACTCTGCGCGGGGGAAAAGAGGGGTGCATAGGTGGGTGACATCGAATGGCATCCAGGTGGCACCCAGGTGGCACCAGGACCCCCAAAACCCCCCCAAGGTACCGACTCTGGGCGGGGAAAAGAGGGGTGGAGAGCTGGGTGACATCGAATGGCATCCAGGTGGCACCCAGGGGGTACCCAGGTGGCACCAGGACCCCCAAAACCCCCCAAGGTACCGACTCTGGGTGGGGAAAAGAGGGGTGGAGAGCTGGGTGACATCCGATGGCATCCAGGTGGCACCTTGATGGCACCTTGATGGCACCCAGGTGGCACCAGGACCCCCAAAACCCCCCCCCAAGGTACCGACTCTGGGGGGCACAGAGGGGTGGAGAGGTGGGTGACATCCAGTGGCATCCAGGTGGCACCCAGGGGGTACCCAGGTGGCACCAGGACCCCCAAAAACCCCCAAGGCATCAACTCTGGGGGGGCACAGAGGGGTTGGAGAGGTGGGTGACATCCAGTGGCATCCAGGTGGCACCTTGGTGGCACCCAGGTGGCACCAGGACCCCCAAACCCCCAAGGCATCAACTCTGGGGGGGCACAGAGGGGTTGGAGAGGTGGGTGACATCCAGTGGCATCCAGGTGGCACCTTAGTGGCACCCAGGTGGCACCAGGACCCCCAAAAACCCCTAAGGCACCAACTCTGGGGGGAACAGAGGGGTTGGGACCCAGGGGGTGCCCAGGTGGCACCAGGACCCCCAAAAACCCCCAAGGCACCAACTCTGGGCAGGCATGGAGGGGGTGGAAAGCCAGGTGACATCCAGTGGCATCCTGGTGGCACCTTGGTGGCACCAGGACCCCCCAAAACCTCGTCAGGGTACCGACTCTGGGGGGGCACGGAGGGGTGGAGAGCTGGGTGGCACCCAGGGGGTACCCAGGTGGCACCAGGACCCCCAAAACCCCCCAAGGCATCAACTCTGGGGGGGGGAACAGAGGGGTTGGAGAGGTGGGTGACATCCAGTGGCATCCAGGTGGCACCTTGGTGGCACCCAGGTGGCACCAGGACCCCCAAAACCCCCAAGGCACCGACTCTGGGTGGGGAAAAGAGGGGTGGAGAGCTGGGTGACATCCAGTGGCATCCAGGTGGCACCTTGGTGGCACCCAGGTGGCACCAGGACCCCCAAAAACCCCCCCTCGGCAGAGTTTGGGGTGCTGGGCACCGACTGTCAGCACCCAGATGGCGAGATGAATTAATTACATGAATTAATTAAATTAATTAACGGCTCTCACCGCAGACAGGGAGGTTCAGGGCTCCATCACCATTTCCTCCTCTCACTCTCCACTCCGTGCCGCAGCTTCCCCACCCAAACCCCGACCCAACGGACCCGACGGAGAAAATCAATTAATTTCCAGATAAAGTCATTAATAAATCAATGAATCAGCCCGCTCTCACCATACACAGGTTCAAGGTCTGCTCCTCCACCTGCAGTTTGATCCTGGATCCGCAGACTGGATCCTGGATCTGGAAACTGGTGCCGCAGCTTCTGAACCCCAACCCAACGGACACCATTAATTAAATGAACACATTAATTAACACAATTAACGTCTCTCACCGTAGACAGTGAGGTTGAAGCCCTGCTCCTGCACCAGCACGGGCTGCAGTTTGATCCTGGATCCACAGACACCGCTGGTGCCTCAGTTTCCCCACCCAAACCCGAGCCCCAACCCAATGAATACCATTAATTAAATTAATTAAATCAATTAACACAATTAACAGCTCTCACCATAGACAGGTTCAGGGCTCCATCACCATTTCCTCCTCTCACTTTCCACTCCGTGCCGCGGTTTCCCCACCTGAACCCCGACCCAGCGGACCCAACGGAAGAACCCGATTAATTTATGGATAAATTAATTAATTAACCCATTAATTCCCCCTCTCTCACCATAGACAGAGATGTTCAAGATCTGCTCCTCGACCACTTGGATCCTGGATCCAGAGACACCACTGGTGCTGCAGCTTCCCCACCCAGACCCCAACCCCAACCCAACGAACCCAATGAATACCATTAATTAAATTAATACATTAATTAACTTAATTAACATCTCTCACCATAGACAGAGATGTTCAAGATCTGCTCCTCGACCACTTGGATCCTGGATCCAGAGACACCACTGGTGCTGCAGCTTCCCCACCCAAACCCCAGCCCAGTGAACCCAATGGATAAAATCAATTAATTTATAGGTAACTTAATTAATTAACCCATTAATTCCCCCTCTCTTACGATACACAGACAGGTTCAAGGTCTGCTCCTCACCCAGCGTGGGCTGCAGTTTGATCCTGGATCCAGAGACACTGCTGGTTCCTCAGTTTCTCCACCCGAACCCAATGAACCCAAAGGATGAACCCAATTAATTTATGGATAAATTAATTAATTAACCCCTTAATTCCCCCTCTCTCACCATAGACGGACAGGTTAAAGACCTGCTCCTCCATGAGCACAGGCTGCAGTTTGATCCTGGATCTGGAAAGTGGTGCCACAGTTTCCCCACCCGAACCCAACGAATACCATTAATTAAATTAATTAAATCAATTAACAGAATTAACGTCTCTCACCGTAGACAGTGAGGTTGAAGGCCTGCTCCTCCACCAGCACAGGCTGCAGTTTGATCCTGGATCCACAGACTGGATCCTGGATCTGGAGATGCTGCTGGTGCTGCAGCTTCCCCACCCGAACCCGAACCCCAACCCCAACCCAACGGATACCATTAATTAAATTAATTAAATTAACAACTCAATTAACGTCTCTCACCATAGACAGTGAGGTTGAAGGCCTGCTCCTCCACCAGCACAGGCTGCAGTTTGATCCTGGATCCACAGACTGGATCGATCCTGGATCTGGAGACGCCGCTGGTGCCGCAGTTTCCCCACCCGAACTCCAACCCAACGGATACCATTAATTAACAACTCAATTAACTCAATTAGCGTGTCTCACCGTAGACAGTGAGGTTGAAGGCCTGCTCCTGCACCAGCACAGGCTGCAGTTTGATCCTGGATCCGGTGATGCTGCTGATGCCTCAGTTTCCCCAACCCCAACCCAATGAACCCAACAAATGCCATTAATTAAATTAATTAAATTAACGACTCAATTAGCGTGTCTCACCGTAGACAGTGAGGTTGAAGGCCTGCTCCTCCACCAGCACAGGCTGCAGTTTGATCCTGGATCCACAGACTGGATCCTGGATCTGGAGATGCTGCAGCTTCCGCACCCCAACCCAATGGATACCATTAATTAAATTAATTAAATTAACGACTCAATTAGCGTGTCTCACCGTAGACAGTGAGGTTGAAGGCCTGATCCTGCACCAGCACGGGCTGCAGTTTGATCCTGGATCCGCAGACTGGATCCTGGACCTGGAGACACCACTGGTGCCGCAGTTTCCAAACCCCAATGGATACCATTAATTAAATTAATACATTAATTAACTCAATTAGCGTGTCTCACCGTAGACAGTGAGGTTGAAGGCCTGATCCTGCACCAGCACGGGCTGCAGTTTGATCCTGGATCCGCAGACTGGATCCTGGATCTGGAGATGCTGCTGATGCCTCAGTTTCCCCACCCGCACCTCAACCCAGTGAACCCAACGGATAGCATTAATTAAATTAACAACTCAATTAACACAATTAGCGTGTCTCACCGTAGACAGTGAGGTTGAAGGCCTGGTCCTCGACCAGCACGGGCTGCAGTTTGATCCTGGATCCACAGACACCGCTGGTACCTCAGTTTCCCCACCCGCACCTCAACCCAGTGAGCCCAACGGATAGCATTAATTAAATTAACAACTCAATTAACACAATTAGCGTGTCTCACCGTAGACAGTGAGGTTGAAGGCCTGGTCCTCGACCAGCGCGGGCTGCAGTTTGATCCTGGCCGCGAACACGCCGCCGTCGCCGCGCTGCAGCGGCGCCAGGCGCAGCGCCGTGCCGTTGAGCGCCCGCAGGCGCCGCCCGAAGCGGTCGCGGGGGTCCGGGCGCTCGAAGCCCCCCGGGCCCAGCTCGGCCACCTGGATGGTCGCCCCCGAGCCCCCCGAGAAGCTCCACTCGATCTCCTTCACCGAGGCGTTGGCAGCCAGAGCCGGCGACAGCACCACGGAGCCGCCCAGCACGCCGTGGAGCTGCCGGGGGGGCGGCCGGGACTGCCCGAACAGCAGCTCTGGGAAGGGAAAAAACGGGAGAAATAACGGGATTTAGGGAATTTGGGAATGTTTGGGATGTTTGGGATAGTCTGGATAGCGGGACAGGAGGATGGAGCCGCTCAGGAGTTGTAGAGCTGGAGGGGAGAGAGGCGGGACTGCCCGAACAGCAGCTCTGGGAATGGCAGGAAAAATGGGATTTAGGGAATTTTGGGAATTTTGGGATGTTTGGGATAGTCTGGATAGCGGGACAGGAGGATGGAGCCGCTCAGGAGTTGTAGAGCTGCAGGGGAGAGAGGCGGGACTGCCCGAACAGCAGCTCTGGGAAGGGGGAAAAAATGGGAGAAAAATGGATTTAGGGAATTTAGGGAATATTTGGGAATATTTGGGGACATTTCGGGAATATTTGGAATGTTTGGGATAGTCTGGATGGGGGACAGGAGGATGGGGCCGCCCAGGGAGGCACAAATCGCAGCCCTGTGACAGAAAAATGGCACAAAAATGGGATTTGGGGAATATTTTGGGACATTTTGGGACATTTTGGGAATATTTGGGGACATTTGGGGGATTTTTGGGAACATTTTTGGGACATTTTGGGGATTTTTGGGACATTTTGGGAACATTCTGGGGACACCTGAGGAGATTTTGGGGATATTTTTGGGATGTTTTGGGAATATTTTGGGGATTTTGGGGATAGTTTGGGATTTTTTTTTTGATTTTGGGGATATTTTGGGATAGATATTTTTGGATTTTTGGGATGTTTTGGGAATATTTTGGGGATTTTTGGGATGTTTTGGGGATATTTTTGGGATTTTGGGGATATTTTTGGTATTTTGGGGATATTTTTGGGGATATTTTTGGGATTTTGGGATAGTTTGGGATTTTTTGGGGATATTTTTGGGATATTTTGGGAATATTTTTGGGATTTTGGGAACATTTTTGGGATTTTGGGACATTTTTGGGATGTTTTGGGAATATTTTTGGGATATTTTTGGGATTTGGGGGATATTTTTGGGATATTTTGGGATTTTTTGGGATGTTTTGGGAACATTTTTGGGATTTTGGGGATATTTTTGGTATTTTGGGGATATTTTTGGGGATATTTTTGGGATTTTGGGGATAGTTTGGGGATATTTTGGGATTTTGGGGATATTTTTGGGATATTTTGGGATAAAGCAAAGCAGAGTCCTGGAAGCAGCACTGGCCGGGTTTGGAGCGGGAATTTTTTGGGTAAAAAAAAAAAAAATCAGAAATTTTGGGGTGAAATCATCCAAAAAAAGCGAATTAATCCCAGCAGAGGAATTTCCTAAAAAGCAAAGAGAGGGAATGGAAGCGGATTTGGGGGAAAAATCGGCGGAAAAGGGGAATTTGTACAAGGTTGGAGAGGTTTGTGTGGGAAAAAAAGAGAGGGAAAGGAGGAAATTTGGGGAAAAATCAGCGAAAAAAGGTGAAAAATTTAAAAAACTACGGGTTTGGATGCCTAAAAATGATGGGGAAAAAAGAGGAAATTTTGGGAAAAATCAGCGAAAAAGGGTAAAAATCTAAATAACTACGGGTTTGGACGCCTAAAAAAGATGGGAAAAGGAGGAAATTTTAAGGAAAAATCAGCGAAAAAAGGTAAAAATCCTAAAAATCTACAGGTTCAGATGCCTAAGAAAGATGGGAAAAGGAAGAAAATTTGGGGAAAAATAAGTGAAAAAAGGTGAAAAATCTAAAAACTACAGGTTTGGATGCCTAAGAAAGATGGAAAAAAGAGGAAAATTTGGGGAAAAATCACCTAAAAAAGGTAAAAATCCTAAAATCTACAGGTTCAGATGCCTAAGAAAGATGTGAAAAGGAGGAAATTTTAAGGAAAAATCATCTAAAAATGGAAATTCTAAAATCTATGGGTTCAAATGCCCAATAAAGATGGAAAAAGCAGGAAAATTTGGGAAAAAATCGGCAAAAAAGGGTAAAAATCCTAAAATCTAGAGGTTTAGACGTCCATAAAAGATGGGAAAAAGGAGGAAATTTTAAGGAAAAATCACCTAAAAAAGGTAAAAAATCCTAAATTGTGCCCGGCTCTCACCAGAACAGCGCTCCAGGAGGGACCGGGAGGAATTCCCGGGCAGAATTCCCAAAATTTCATTTTCTGCCTCAAAAGGCGCCTCCTGCAGGAGCCCTGCGGAAAGGCAGAGGGGGGTTGGGAAAATTGGGGATTTGGGAATTTGGGAATTTTGGGGGGAAAATTGGGAATTTTGGGGGGATTCATGGAAAATTTGGGATTTTTTTGGGGGGAAAATCGGGATTTTTGGGGGGAAAATTGGGAATTTTGAGTGGGAAATTGGGATTTTGGTGGAAATTGGGAATTTTTTTGGTGAAATTTGGGGGAAATTATTTTTGGGGAATTATTTTTGGGGGGAAATTGGGAATTTTGGGGTGGGATTGATGGAAAATTTGGGATTTCGGGGAGAAATTGGGATTTTTGGGTGGGAAATTGGGATTTTTGGGTGGGATTTGGGGAAAGGAAATTTTTGGGATATGATTTTTGGGTGGGAAATGATGGGGATTATTTTTTTGGTGGGATTTATGAAAAATTTGGATATTTTGGGGGGATTTATAGAAAATTGGGGGGTTTGGGGTGAGAAATTGGGTTTTTTGGGGGGGATTTATGGAAAATTGGGAATTTTTGGGGGGATTTATGGAAAATTTGGATTTTTTTGGGGCGGGAAATCGGGATTTTTGGGGGGAAAATTGGGAATTTTGGGTGGGAAATTGGGAATTTTGGGGGGATTTATGGAAAATTTGGATTTTTTGGGGGCGGGAAATCGGGATTTTTGGGGGGAAAATTGGGAATTTTGGGGGGGAAATTGGGATTTTTGGGTGGAATTTATGGAAAATTGGGGGTTTTGGGTGGGATTTAGGGAAATTTGGGATTTTTTTGGGTGGAAAATAGGGATTTTTTTGGGTGGGATTTATGGAAAATTTGGGAATTTGGGGGGGGATTTATGGAAAATTGGGATTTTTGGGGGGAAAATTGGGATTTTTTGGGAGAGAATTTTGGGAAAATTGTGGGTTTTGGGATAGGATTTATGGAAAATTGGGAATTTTTTGGGTTATCACGGAATTTAAAGGGGATTCCTCGCTCCTGGTTTTGGGTAAGGAGCGTTTTCCAGTTCTTTAAAATTCCTGAAAAATCAACAGCTCCCCACTCCAAAAATAAAAAAAAAAAAAAACCAAGAGATTCCATTAAAAAATTCCCGGAAAATTAAAAAAAAAAAAATTAAAAATAATCACAAAAGATTCCCCCTGAAAATCCACCCCTAAAAAAAAAACCCAAATCCATAAAAAAATAAAAAATAAAATTCTAAAATGCATAAAAAATTAAAATAAAATAAAATAAATCCAAAAAAATTCCCCAAAAAATCCCAAAACCCACCAAAAAAAAAAAAAAAAAACCGAAAACCCACCAAAAAAAATCCCCAAAAAATCCCCCAAAAATAATAATAAAAAAACCCCTAAAACCCCCCAAAAATCCCAAAATAAAAATAAAAATCCTAAAACACCCCAAAAAAAATCCACAAAAAAATCCCCCCAAAAATCCCCAAAAATCCCCTAAAATCCCAACCCCCAAAAAATCCCCCAAAAAATAAAAAATACCCTAAACCCCCCCAAAAATCCCAAATCCCACCAAAATAAAAATAAAAATAAAATCCTAAACACACAAAAAAAAATCCAAAAAAAAATCCCTAAAAAATCCCAAAACACCCCAAAAAAATCCCTAAAAAATCCTAAAACACACACAAAAAAAAATCCCCTAAAAATCCCTAAAAACCCCAAAAAATCCCCCAAAAATCATAAAAAACCCCAAAAAATCCACCAAAAAAAATCCCTTAAAAAAATCCCTAAAAAATCCCCCCCAAAATAATAAAAAACACAAAAAAAACCCCAAAACACCCCCGAAAAAAATCCCTAAAAAATCCCAAAACACCCCAAAAAAATCCCCTAAAAATCCCTAAAACCCCCCTAAAAAAAACCCCCAAAATAATTAAAAAACCCAAAAAACACCAAAAATCCACAAAAAAATAAAAATCCTAAAACACATAAAAAAATTTTTAAAAATCCCAAAACACACCCCAAAAAAATCCCTAAAAAATCCCCCAAAAAATCCCTAAAAACCCTCAAAAATCCCCCCAAAAATAATAAAAAGCCCAAAAAAACCCCAAAAATAAATCCCCAAAAAATTCCAAAACACACCTCAAAAAAATCCCCTAAAAATCCCCCCCAAAATAATTAAAAAAAAAAAAAAAACAAAAAATAATAATAAAAAAAAAAAAAAAAAAAAACAAAAAAAAAAACACCCCAAAATTCACCTTACACCCCCCTGAGACCCAACCCCCCTACACCTAAAAAATCCCAATAATTCCAAGCAGGAAAAAAAAAAAATCCGATTTTTTAAACTCTCCCCCACCCTCAACCCCTTAAAAACCAATAAAAAAAATCAATTTATTTCCAAAATAATTTAATTTTCCACTCACCTGGCCCCAACGCCACCAACGCCACCACCAAAGAAGACAACCGCGATTTATTCCCAATTAATTCCCGCTCCATTTTTCCATGAAAAAATTATTATTTAAAAAATATTTCAAATATTTTAAATCAATTTTTCCTCAGGAGGGAAAAACCAAACAACAAAACCGCGGGGGGGGGAGCGGGGGAGAAAAAAAAAAAAAAAAACATCGCGGGGTGAAAAAAAATTTTTTTCTTTGTTAAATTATTATTTTTTCGTTAAAATAATGGAATTATAAAGGGGGAATAAATAAAAATAAAGCCGGGAATGTGTGGAAAATCGGGAATATGGCGGGGTTGACCCCCGACCCCGGAATGCCCGGATGAGGGAGGAGGAGAGGCGGGAAAAAATCGGGAAAAAAATCGAGGTAAAATCAAAATAAATGAGGGGAAAAAGCGGATTTTTTTAGGGGGGTGTGTTGATGGTGTTGGGGTTTTTTTGTGGGATTTTGATTTTCTGGGGTTTTTATGATTTAGTTTTGGGGTTTTTCGGGGTTTTTTTGAGGGGGGGGTTCTGGGTTTTTTTTTTGTTTGTTTTTTCCGGGTGTTTTTTTGGGGGGTTTTTTCCGAGGGTTTTTTTTTTTTTTTTTTTTTTTTTTTTTTTTAGTTTTTTCCGATTTTGGGGTTTTTTTTCCGGGTTTTCTTGGGGGTTTTTTCCGGTTTTTTTGGGGTTTTTTTCCGATTTTTTTTTTGAGGGGGGTTCCGATTTTTTTTTTTTCCCCTTTTTTTTTTAGGTTTTTTTTCCCGATTTTTTTTTTTGTTTTGTTTTGTTTTGTTTTGTTTTTTTCCGGGTTTTTTGGAATTTTTTTTCCGATTTTTTTGGGGTTTTTTTCCGGTTTTTTGGGGTTTTTTTTCCGGTTTTTTAGGTTTTTCCCGTTTTTTTTATTTTGTTGTTTTTCCCGATTTTTTGGGTTTTTCTCCGATTTTTTGGGGGTTTTTTTCCCGGATTTTTGTTTGTTTGTTTGTTTGTTTTTTCCTGAATTTTTTTTTGGGGGGGTTTCCGATTTTATTTTTTTTTTAATTTTTTTCCGATTTTTTTGTTTGTTTGTTTTTTCCGATTTTTTTTTGTTTTTGTTTTTTTTCCGATTTTTTTGGGGTTGTTTTGGTTTTTTCCCTTTTTTGGGGTTTTTTTTCCGTTTATGTGTTTTTTTTCCGATTTTTTTTTAGGTTTTTTTCCGATTTTTTGGGGTTTTTTTCTGGGTTTTTTGGGGGTTTTTTTTCGATTTTTTTAAGGCTTTTTTTCCGGATTTTTTTTTTTTCTGGGTGGGGGGTTCTGATTTTTTTTGAGGAAGATTTTCCTTTTTTTTTTTTTTTTTTTTCCGATTTTTGTTTTTTTTTTTTTTTTCCGATTTTTTTTTTGGTTTTTCCGATTTATTTTTTTTTTTTAGGTTTTCCCGATTTTTTTTTTTTGTTTGTTTGTTTTTTTGTGTTTTTTTTTTTTTTTAGTTTTTTTCCGATTTTTTTGGTTTTTAAAGAGGAAAAATGAGGGAATTTGGTGATTTTTTAAACTTTTAATTTATTTTTATTTTTTCCAGCCGCGTTCCCAGTGTGGGAATTAAGGACATTTTTAAGAATTCCCAATTTATTTCTTTTTTAATTCCCTCTGTTTTATTTCTATAGATTATTAAATTTAGGAGGTTTTTTATTTAAATTTTAAGGAATTCCTGATTTATTTTTTTTTTCCCCAGCTCTTTGGATTATCCCGGCGATCTTTTCATATGGAAATTAAGGAATTTTTAAGGAATTCTCACTTTTTTTTCAGCCTCATTTCATGTGGAAATTGAGGAATTTTTAAGGAATTCTCATCATTCAAATCCTGGGAATGAGGGATCCCAAAATCAGGGAAGGGGGACCCCAAATCCTGGGAATAAAGGGACCCTAAATCCAGGGAATGGGAACCCCAAATCCAGGGAATGGGGGACCCCAAATCCAGGAATGGCGAACTCCAAATTTAGGGAATGGGGGATCCCAATTTAGGGAGAGGGGGACCCGAAATCCAGGGAATGGGGACCCCAATTTAGGGAATGGGGATCCCAAATTTAGGGAATAAAGGGACCCCAAATCCAGGGAATGGGGATCCCAAAATCAGGGAATGGGGACCCCAAATCCAGGGAATGGGGATCCCAAATTTAGGGAATAAAGGGACCCCAAATCCAGGGAATGGGGATCCCAAAATCAGGGAATGGGGACCCCAAATCCAGGGAATGGGGAACCCCAAATTTAGGGAATGGGGGATCCCAAAATCAGGAATGGGGACCCCAAATTCAGGGAATAAGAGATCCCAAATTTAGGGAATGGGGACCCCAAATCCTGGGAATGGGGACTCCAAATTTAGGGAATAAGAGATCCCAAATTTAGGGAATGGGGACCCCAAATCCTGGGAATGGGGACTCCAAATTTAGGGAATAAGAGATCCCAAATTTAGGGAATGGGGGATCCCAAAATCAGGGAATCCCAAATTTAGGGAATGAGGGATCCCAAATCCAGGGAAGGAGGACCCCAATTTAGGGAATGAGGGACCCCAAATCCAGGGAATAAAGAGACCCCAAATCCAGGGAATGGGGGATCCCAAATCCAGGGAATGGGGACCCCAAAATCAGGGAATAAGGGATCCCAAATTTAGGGAAGAAAGGGACCCCAAATCCAGGCTCGGGTGACCCCAAACCCCACAGAATCGGGGGGGGGGGGGGAGGCGCCCCCAAAACCCCGTTTGGAACCGCCGGGCCTCCCCCCACCCCCCCAGGACCCCGGGGCTCTCCGGGCCGCGCTCAGAGGGCTCCAAGCGGCGACAAACGCGGCCCTTTTGGGGTTTTTTGGGGCTTTTTTGGGATTTTTTGGGGTCCCCACCCCCTTCCCCGGACCCCCCCAAAATCCCCCACACGGCGCCGCGATGACGTCACGGCGAAAACCACGCCTACCGAGCCGGCAGATCTCGCGAGATCGCGCGGGCTGCCGAGGTTATAAATACTCCCCGCGCGTGAGGCGGAGCCCTCAGAGCCCGCCCAGCCGGGGGCGGGCGCGGATGGTGGGGGGGGGATGCTGCGCTCTGGGCGCGCCCAGGCCGCGTCATGGTGGCGTTGCTGAGGGGAAAATTCCCAGGAATTCTCCTGAGGAATTCGGGAATTCCCCCTTGGAACGGCTCCGGTGTCCCCTGGTCCCGCTGGGCCCTCTCCGTGAGGGCGCTGGGCCTGGAAAAGCCGTGGGCGAGTGAGGGGAAACTGAGGCACGGTGGGTCCCAATTTCCCATTTTTCCCTAAAAAAAAAAATTGGGGAAAAAAAAAAAAACCTCCCCCCGGTTTCTTCATTTCCTCTCCCAAAAGCTCGAGGTTTAAGGGGAATTAATTTAATTAAAGTCGTTAATTTAATTTCGTCAACGGCGCGGTGAAGGAAAAGGCTGGAAGGTGAAAATTCCAGCGGGTAAAAATAAAAAATGGGATTTTTTTTTTTTTTTTGTGTGTCTAAAAGCCCCAAAAATCCGGATTTTTCTGAGGGGAAGGGGGATTTCATTTCGGGATTAAAATCGGTTTTAAAAGAGAAGCCCGAGAGAGGATGAGGCGAAGGATTTGTGGTGAAAATTCCTCCGGGGAATAAATCGGGATAAAGCCAGGAAAAAATCAAATCAATCCCTGGAATAAATGTATATGGAATTAACTTTATTTATTGGGAATTGCGGTTGTTACCTACCAAAAATTGTTGGGAAGGTTGGAATTTTAGGAATTATGGATGGAAAAAGAAAATATTCCTCCCTCCCCTCCGTCTATTCCTCGATTTTCCCGTTAAACCATTAAGAAATTATTTTTAAAATCTTGAACTTTTAAGGCAAAATCCCAAATTAAGGAAAACTCGGAGCCGCTTGGAATTTTTGTAACCATTTATATTTATATATATATATAAAAAAATTAAATATATATAATATATCGTGTTTAAGACTAAAAATATAGTACAGAATATTTAAAAAAAAAAGGGGAATGCGACAAAAAAAAATGGGAATATGGGGGGAAAAATCGCGGAATTTCAGGGAAAAAGGAAAAGGGGTTTTCTAAACCGACTGGTGCTAAAAAATAAAAATAGGGAATTCCCATTTTTCCACCCCAAAATGGGGTTGGAATTTTAAAGCTTCCCGTGGGATATTGCTCTGGAGTTTGGGATGCAGCACCTGGAGCGGGAATTTGGAAATTTTTGGGGTTGAAATCAGGCACCTTTTGGGATTCCCAGGGGAGGTTTGGGGTTTTTTTGGGAATTTTGGGAGGGGGAAATGAGGGAAATCCCGTGGTTTGTACCGGGATTGGGAATTTTGGGATTTTTATGGGGTGGGGAGGGGGTCTCGTACCTAATTTTTGGGGATTTTTTCCAAAATCCATCCCCAAAATTCCAAAAATCCCGTTTTTTTTTTTTTGGTTGGGTTTTTTTTTTTTTTTTGGGGGGGGGATTCCCTGCAAAATTCATCCCCTAAATTCCATAAAACCCAGGGATTTTTTTTTTATGGGAATTCCTTCCAAAATTCATCCCCCAAATTAAAAAAAAATACAAAAAACTAAACAGGGTTTTTTTTTTTAGGGAATTCCCTTCAAAATTCATCCCCCAAATGCCAAAATTCCCAGGATTTTTTTGGGGGGATTTCCCTGCAATATTCATCCCCAAATCCCAAAAAACCTTGGGGTTTACTTTTTGGGATTTCCCTCCAAAATTTATCCCAAAAAAAAAAAAAATTGTGAATTTTTTTGGGGGGATATCCCTCCAAAACTCAACCAAAAATTCCCAGGGTGTTTTTTGGGATTTCCCTCCCAAAATTCCCCTACCTGGATTTACATTCAGAGGGGTGGAGCCCCCACCCCAAATCCCTGTTCCCAAATTTTGGGGCGGCCCCTGGAATTTTGGGATCTTTCCCATGGGAACCGTGTGCGTGTGGAACGGGATTGGGGTTCCCAAAAAAAAAAATCCCAAATCCCGGCCGGGGGATTTTTGGGATGAGGGGGAAACAGAGGAGAGGGGGGAACCAACCCCAAAATCAAGGCACAGGGAATGGGGATGGTTTGGAATGGGATTTTTTTATGAGATTTGTGGGTTCCTCTGGATTTGGGAACACACAGAACCCTCCTGCTGATCCCAATGGGATCAGGGAATGGGAATGGTTTGGAATTTATGGGATTTGTGGGTTCCTCTGGATTTGGGAACACACAGAACCCTCAGGGAATGGGAATGGTTTGGATTTTAGGGGATTTGTGGGTTCCTCTGGATTTGGGAACACACAGAACCCCCAGGGAATGGGAATGGTTTGGAATTTTTGGGATTTGTGGGTTCCTCTGGAATGGTTTGGATTTTAGGGGATTTGTGGGTTCCTCTGGAATGGTTTGGATTTTAGGGGATTTGTGGGTTCCTCTGGAATGGTTAGGATTTTATAGGATTTGTGGGTTCCTCTGGATTTGGGAACACACAGAACCCTCAGGAAGTGGGAATGGTTTGGAATTTATGGGATTTGTGGGTTCTGGGAATGGGAATGGTTTGGATTTTATAGGATTTGTGGGTTCCTCAGAATTCAGGAACACACAGAACCCTCTGGGAATGCTTTGGAATGTTGTTTTTTTTTTATGGGATTTGAGTCCCTCTGGATTTGGGAACACACAAAGCCCTTGGGGAATGGGAATGATTTGGATTGGGGGTTTTTTTTATGGAATTTGTGCATTCCTCAGAATTCAGGAACACCCAGAACCCTCAGGGAATGGGATTTTTTTATAGGATTCCTCAGTTCCTCAGAATTCAGGAACACCCAGAACCCTCATGGAATGGGAATGATTTAGGATCAAGGTTTTTTTAATGGGATCTGTGCATTCCTCAGAATTCAGGAACACCCAGAACCCTCAAGGAACGGGAATGGTTTGGAGTGGGATTTTTTTATAGGATTCCTCAGTTCCTCAGAATTCAGGAACACCCAGAACCCTCAGGAAACCGGGAACAATTCGAGATTTGGGTTTCTTTCTGCAATCCAGGAACCGCACCGAACCCACCTCACTCCTCCCAACACCCCCAAAAAAAAAAAAA
The DNA here is from genome assembly GCA_032173965.1 of Sitta carolinensis. Classification (NCBI taxonomy): domain Eukaryota; kingdom Metazoa; phylum Chordata; class Aves; order Passeriformes; family Sittidae; genus Sitta; species Sitta carolinensis. The sequence continues at coordinate 536,463 of CM063305.1, forward strand.
AAACCCCAAACAAAAAATCTCCAAAAAAAAAATCCCCCCAGGACGAGCGAGGAAAAATCCAAACCCCTGAATATCAGGGGCTCACTCCCAAGCCTCCCCTACACGTGCGTCTGCATCCTCTGCTGGAATCTCTGCCCGTAATCCGAGTGCTGCGAGGTGTAGGAGAACCTGGCGGCGCTCCCGAATTTCCCGGCGCCCTCGAAGCCCTCGTAGGCTCCTCTCTCCAAGCCCACGGCGTTCCCGAAGCCCAGGCGGTACGCGGGGTACGGGAAGGCGGGCGGGAAGTTCTCGTAGGATAACTGGCTGCTGGTATCGCCGGAATTTGGGGTTTCCACGGGGAATTCCCCGCGTGGGAAGGAGCTGAGCTGGGCGTAGGCGCTGCCGTGGGACACGCGGGAAGGGGGACGGGCGTCGAAACGCGCGGCGGCTCCGGCGGCTCCGGCGGCTCCGGCGGCTCCGCGGTAATCGGCGTAGAGCGCGGGGCGCGAGGCCGGGCGCTCCTCGTGGGCGCGCACGTTGTAGTAGCCGTTGGTGGGGTCCTGGAGGGGGGGAAAAAATGGGGGAAAATCAGGTTATGGGGTGTTGGGGTGATGGGGAGACAGGGAATGGAGGGTGGGAATTGGTTGGGGTTGGTTTGGGTGGGAATTGGTTGGGGTGTTGTAGGAGCCGTTGGTGGGGTCCTGGAGGGGGAAAAATGGGGAAAATTTGGGGTTATGGGTTTGTGGGGTGATGGGGAGACAGGGAATGGAAGGTGGGAATTGGTTGGGATGTTGTAGTAGCCGCTGGTGGGGTCCTGGAGGGGGAAAAGTGGGGGGAAGATTGGATTATGGGGTGTTGGGGTGATGGGGAGACAGGGAATGGAGGGTGGGAATTGGTTGGGGTGTTGTAGGAGCCGTTGGTGGGGTCCTGGGGGGGGAGAAATCAGGTTTTGGGGGTTATGGGGTTTGTGGGATGGTGGGGAGATGGGGAATGGAGGGTGGGAATTGGTTGGGGTCGGTTGGGAGGGTGGGAATTGGTTGGGGTCGGTTGGGAGGGTGGGAATTGGTTGGGAGGGTGGGAATTGGTTGGGGTTGTTTGTGGTGTTGTAGTAGCCGTTGGTGGGGTCCTGGAGGGGGAAAAATGGGGGGAAATCAGGTTATGGGGGTTTTGGGGTTTGGGGATGATTGGGAGAAGAGGAATGGAGGGTGGGAGTTGTTTGGGGTGTTGTAGGAGCCGTTGGTGGGGTCCTGGAGGGGGGAAAAAAAATGGGGAAATTTGGTTATGGAGTGTTGGGGAGAAGAGGAATGGAGGGTGGGAGTTGGCTGGGATGTTGTAGGAGCTGTTGGTGGGGTCCTGGGGTGGGAAAAATGGGGGAAGATTGGGTTATGGGGTTTAGGAATGATTGGGAGAAGAGGAATGGAGGGTGGGAATTGGTTGGGAGGGTGGGAGTTGGTTGGGGTTGGTTGGGAGGGTGGGAATTCCTTGGAATTGTTTGGGATGTTGTAGTAGCCGTTGGTAGGGTCCTGGAGGGGGAAAATCAGGTTATGGGGGTTTTGGGGTTTGCGGATGATTAGGAGAAGAGGAATGGAAGGTGGGAGTTGGTTGGGATGTTGTAGGAGCTGTTGGTGGGGTCCTGGAGGGGGGAAAAAATGGGGAAGATTGGGTTATGGGGTTTAGGAATGATTAGGAGAAGAGGAATGGAGGGTGGGAATTGGCTGGGGTGTTGTAGGAGCCGCTGGTGGGGTCCTGGAGGGGGGAAAAATCAGGTTTTGGGGGGTTATGGGGTTTGTGGAGTGGTGGGGAGATGGGAATGGAGGGTGGGAATTGGTTGGGGTTGGTTGGGTGTTGTAGGAGCCGTTGGTGGGGTCCTGGAGGGGGGAGAAATGGGGAAGATTGGGTTATGGGGTGGTGGGGTTTGGGGATGATTGGGAGAAGAGGAATGGAGGGTGGGAATTGGTTGGGGTGTTGTAGTAGCCGTTGGTGGGGTCCTGGAGGGGGGAAAAATGGGGGGAAATCAGGTTATGGGGGGTTTTGGGGTTTGGGGATGATTGGGAGAAGAGGAATGGAGGGTGGGAGTTGTTTGGGGTGTTGTAGGAGCCGTTGGTGGGTCCTGGAGGGGGGAGAAATGGGGAAATTTGGTTATGGAGTGTTGGGGAGAAGAGGAATGGAGGGTGGGAGTTGGCTGGGGTGTTGTAGGAGCCATTGGTGGGGTCCTGGGGGGGAGAAAATGGGGTTATGGGGTTTGGGGATGATTGGGAGAAGAGGAATGGAGGGTGGGAGTTGTTTGGGGTGTTGTAGGAGCCGTTGGTGGGGTCCTGGAGGGGGGAAAATGGGGGGAAAATCAGGTTTTGGGGTGGTGGGGTGGTGGGAGATGGGGAATGGAGGGTGGGAATTGGTTGGGGTTGGTTGGGATGGGGGGCAATTCCTTGAGGTTGGTTGGGGTGTTGTAGGAGCCGTTGGTGGGGTCCTGGAGGGGGGAAAAGTGGGGGGAAGATTGGGTTATGGGGTTTAGGAATGATTAGGAGAAGAGGAATGGAGGGTGGGAATTGGCTGGGATGTTGTAGGAGCTGTTGGTGGGGTCCTGGAGGGGGAAAAATGGGGAAAATTTGGGGTTATAGGGTTTGTGGGGTGTTGGGGAGACAGGGAATGGAAGGTGGGAATTGGTTGGGGTTGGTTGGGATGGGGGGCAATTCCTTGGGGTTGGTCGGAAAGGCAAGAATTGTTCAGGGTGGGAATCCTTTGGGATTTCTTGGGAAGTTTTTCCCACCCCCCTCCCCATTCCAAAAGGGGAAAAAAATTTAAAAAAATGAAGAAAAAAATTTTAAAAAATGAAACTGTTGGGGTCTGCTCCCTCTTTGCCCCCAAAGCAAGCAGACCTTGAGCTCGTACTCCTCGCGGGTGTCGATGGTGTCGCAGCGCAGGTCCTGCTTCAGGTCCACGTCATCCTTGAAGGACTGGAAAATCCGGGGCATTTATGGGATTTTTATGGGATTTTATGGGATTTTATGGGATTTTCTGGCATCTTGTGGAATTTTACAGGATTTTACAGACTTTTAATGAAATTTCAGGGGGTTTTATGGGATTTTATTGGTATTTTAAGGGATTTTGTGGAATTCTGTGGGATTTTATGGAATTCCATGGGATTTTATGGGATTCCATGGGATTTTATGGGATTATGGGATGGGATGGATGAGAAGGAACCTTGAAACCCATCCTGTGGTAGCTCCCAGGTGGAGTTGGTGACACTGCCAGGGTTGGGGACACCCCCAGGTTTGGGGACACCCCCAGCCCCTCCTGGCCATCCCAGGTCGCTCCAAGCCGGCCTTGGTGACACCCCAAGGTTGGGGACACTCCCAGGGTTGGTGACACCCCAAGTTTAGTGACACCCCAAGGTTGGTGACACTGCTAGGGTTGGTGACACCCCAAAGCTGGGGACACTTCCAGGGTTGGTGACACCCCAAGGTTGGGGCCACCCCCAAGGTTGGTGACACCCCCAAGGTTAGTGACACTGCCAGGGTTGGTGACACTGCCAGGGTTGGTGACACCCCAAGGTTGGGGCCACCCCCAAGGTTGGTGACACCCCCAGGTTTGGGGACACCCCCAGCCCCTCCTGGCCATCCCAGGTGGCTCCAGGCTGGCCTTGGTGACACCCCCAAGGTTAGTGACACTGCCAGGGTTGGTGACACCCCAAAGCTGGGGACACTTCCAGGGTTGGTGACACCCCCAGGTTTGGGGACACCCCCAGCCCTCCTGGCCATCCCAGGTGGCTCCAAGCCGGCCTTGGGGCCACCCCCAGGTTTGGGGCCACCCCCAGCCCCCCCGGGAGCCCTGGTCCCCGTGTCCCACCGAGTAGATGGCCTTCATGACGCGGGTGGCCGTGGACACGCTGGCCGTGTCCTCCTCGCGCTCTCCCGTGCAGCGCCAGCGGCTCCCGGTTCACCGTCTCCACCTTGATGTCCAGCTTGCGCAGCGTGACGTCCTTGCGGCCTGCGGGGGGACCACGGAGTGACCACGGGGACCGTGGAGTGACCACGGGGACCATGGAGTGACCACAGAGTGACCACAGGGACTGTAGGGACCACAGAGTGACCACGGAGTGACCACGGGGATCGTGGAGTGACCACGGGGACCACGGAGTGACCACGGGGACTGTGGAGTGACCACGGGGACCATGGAGTGACCACGGGGACCGTAGAGTGACCACAGGGACCACGGAGTGACCACAGGGACCGTGGAGTGACCACAGAGTGACCACAGAGTGACCACGGGGACCGTAGGGACCACAGAGTGACCACAGAGTGACCACGATGAGATGGAGCGACCACGGGGACCACGGAGTGACCACAGTGACCACAGAGTGACCACAGAGTGACCACGGAGTGACCACGATGAGATGGAGCGACCACGGGGACCGTGGAGTGACCACAGTGACCATGGAGTGACCATGGAGGGACCACAAGGCCACCCCTCAGGTGCCCCTGTTCCCTCTGATGTCCCCAGGTGTCCCCCCATCCCCTCAGGTGTCCCCAGGTGTCCCCCCTCCTCTCAGGTGTCCCCAGGTGTCCCCCCATCCCCTCAGGTGTCCCCCCCCTCCCCTCAGGTGTCCTCAGGTGTCCCCAGGTGTCCCCCCATCCCCTCAGGTGTCCCCCCATCCCCTCAGGTGTCCCAGGTGTCCCCAGGTGTCCCCCATCCCCTCAGGTGTCCCCCCAGGTGTCCCCAGGTGTCCCCATCCCCTCACTCACTTCCTTTGCGGCGCCGGTACAGGAAGCAGCCCAGGGCCACCAGGCAGGTGACCAGGAGGACGCTGGCCCGATGGTGGCCCCGGCGATGATGCCCACGGGCAGCACCTCTGTGGGGACACGGGCACGCGTCGGGCTCCCCACCCCAAATCCCCGGCAGCCCTGGGGTCACCGAGCCCACCCGGGCCCGTCCCCACCCAGAGGGGGCTCCAGGGCTTCCTTGGACACTCCAGGGAGGGAGGAGCCAACTCCTTCCAAGGCCTGGCCACAATTCCAGCAGGAATTGCCCTGAGTGTCCATCCTGAGGTGGCCCCAGCCTTGTCCCCAGGGTCACCTGTCTCCTCCTGCTGGATGATGGGGACCCACCAAGGGATGGAGAACCCAACCACAATTCCAGCAGGAATTGCCCTGAGTGTCCATCCTGAGGTGGCCCCAGAGTTGTCCCCAGGGTCACCTGTCTCCTCCTGCTGGATGATGGGGACCCACCAAGGGATGGAGAACCCAACCACAATTCCAGCAGGAATTTCCCCAAATACTCAACTCAACCCAACCCAACCAACTCAACCCAACCCAACTAAACCCAACCCAACCAACCCAACCCAACTAAACCAAACCCAACCCAACCCAACCAAACCAAACCCAACCCAACCAACACAACTCAACCAAACCAACCCAACCAAACCCAACCAACACAACTCAACCAAACCCAACCAATTCAACCCAACCCAACTCAACCCAACCCAACCCAACCAACCCAACCCAACCCAACTAAACCCAACCCAACCAACACAACTCAACCAAACCCAACCCAACCAAACCCAACCAACACAACTCAACCAAACCCAACCAAACCCAACCAACACAACCAAACACAACCAACACAACTCAACCAAACACAACAAATTCAACCCAACCCAACTCAACCCAACCCCAGGTGACCCCAGCCTTGTCCCCAGGGTCACCTCTCTCCTCCAGCTGGATGATGGGGACCCATCAAGGGATGGAGAACCCAACCACAATTCCAGCAGGAATTTCCCCAAATACTCAACTCAACCCAACCCAACCAACTCAACCCAACCCAACCAAACCCAAACCCAACCAACCCAAACCCAGGTGACCCCAGCCTTGTCCCCAGGGTCACCTCTCTCCTCCAGCTGGATGATGGCCGTGCCGGGCCCGAAGCTGTTCCAGGCCGTGCAGTTGTAGCGGGTCTGGAAGTCGGCGTCCATGACGTTGTTGATGGTCAGGGTGGACAGCACGCCGCTGCCCGTGTTGCTGCGCTCCACCGTGTAGCGCTCCAGCGTGCCCGCTTCCAGAATGTTCTCCTGCCACGCCCAGGCCTGCCGGGCACAGGGCACGGTCAGGGATGGGGATGTGTTTGGGATGGGTCAGGGGTGGGGATGGGTCAGGGTGGGGATGTGTTTGGGATGTGTTTGGGATGGGTCAGGGGTGGGGATGGGTCAGGGTGGGGATGTGTTTGGATGGGTCAGGGTGGGGATGGGTCAGGGATGGGGATGTGTTTGGGATGGGTCAGGGGTGGGGATGGGTCAGGGATGGGGATGTGTGTTGGGATGGTCAGGGTGGGGATGGGTCAGGATGGGGATGTGTTTGGGATGTGTTTGGGATGGGTCAGGGGTGGGGATGGGTCAGGGATGGGGATGTGTTTGGGATGGGTCAGGGGTGGGGATGGGTCAGGGATGGGGATGTGTTTGGGATGTGTCAGGGTGGGGATGGTCAGGGATGGGGATGTGTTTGGGATGGGTCAGGGGTGGGGATGGGTCAGGGATGGGGATGTGTTTGGGATGTGTTTGGGATGTGTCAGGGGTGGGGATGGGTCAGGGATGGGGATGTGTTTGGGATGGGTCAGGGTGGGATGGTCAGGGATGGGGATGGTTTGGGATGTGTTTGGGATGGGTCAGGGGTGGGGATGGGTCAGGTGGGGATGTGTTTGGGATGGGTCAGGGGTGGGGATGGTCAGGGATGGGGATGTGTTTGGGATGGGTGTTTGGGATGGGTCAGGGGTGGGGATGGGTCAGGGTGGGATGTTGTGGGATGTGTTTGGGATGGGTCAGGGGTGGGGATGGGTCAGGGATGGGGATGTGTTTGGGATGTGTCAGGGGTGGGGATGGGTCAGGGATGGGGATGTGTTTGGGATGGGTCAGGGGTGGGGATGGGTCAGGGATGGGGATGTGTTTGGGATGGGTGTTTGGATGGTCAGGGTGGGGATGGGTCAGGGATGGGGATGTGTTGGGATGGGGATGTGTTTGGGGTGGGGATGGGTCAGGGTGGGGATGGGTCAGGGGTGGGGATGTGGTTTGGGATGGGTCAGGGTGGGGATGTGTCAGGGTGGGGATGTGTTTTGGGATGGTTCAGGGTGGGGAGGGTCAGGGATGGGATGTGTCAGGGTGGGATGTGTTGTAGGGATGGGGATGTGTCAGGGATGGGGATGTTGTCAGGGATGGGGATGTGTCAGGGATGGGAGTGTAGGATGATGTGTCAGGGATGGGGATGTGTCGAGGGATGAGTAGGATGGGAGGTCAGGGGATGGAATATTCAGCATTAGAATGCTAAATTTCAACTAGATTTAATCCTAATAAGAGCAGCGAAGCTGATGAGATCGAACTGGTGATCAGCCATCGAGATGCGGCCCAGGGGCGTGCTGCACCAGATGAAGACTAACTTCGACCTATGCCTGCGTGTCGTCCGCGCGCCGTCGTATACTGCGACCGCCGCTACGCTGTGGAGATGATCGGGGGGCCTGGGGGGAAATGGGGGATTTGGGGAATTCTGGGGGATTTGGGGAATTCTAGGGGATTTGGAGAAATTTGGGGAATTCTGGAGGTTTGTGAAAATTTGGGGAATTCTGTTGGTTTTTTTTTTTAGGGCGGTTGACAAAGAGCACAACCCCAATTTGTAGAATTCTAAAATAACCAAAAGTGGATAATTTTTGTGTGGGGGGATGCCCATACCCACCCCATTCCCTGGAGGGTTTTTTTGGGGTTTTTGGGGGTTGCTGACCGTTGACAAAGAGCGTGACCTCCCTCTCGCCCACGCCGATGCGGGGCACGATGGCTTTGCAGACGTACTGGCCGGCGTCGGCCTGCGTCACCGACTTCAGGTACAGCTGGTTGCTGTTGCTCAGCACCTGCCCCAAAAATCAACAGCCTGGCCCTAAATCCTTCCCCTGCACGGGAGCTTCTGGGGTTTTCATGGGGAGGGGTGTGGGGGGGGTTGAGGATAATTCCAACCCCAATCCGGATTGAAATACCAATCCCAGTGCTGATCCAAATCTCAGTTGAAATCCCAAACCCAATGCTGATCCAAATCCCAAATGAAATCCCAAACCCAATGCTGATCCAAATCCCAAATGAAATCCCAAACCCAATGCTGATCCAAATCCCAAATGAAATCCCAAACCCTTTCCAAATCCCAAATCCCAATTGAAATCCCAAACCCTTTCCAAATCCCAAACCCCCAGTGAAATCCCAAACCCAATCCCAATGCAATCCAAATCCCAATTGAAATCCCAAACCCATTCCAAATCCCAAACCCATTCCAAATCCCAAACCCAATCCCAATGCCGATCCAAATCCCAATTGAAATCCCAAACCCATTCCAAATCACAAACCCAATCCAATCCGAATCCCAAATCAAATCCCAACCCCAACCCCGATTCCAATCTGATTCCAAATTCAAATCCCAAACCCAATCCCAACCACAAATCCCAATTTGATTTCTTGTAGGATTTTTTTGGGAGGATTTCTTCTGGGATATTTTGGGGAGTTTTTTTGGGCGAGGATTTCTTTTGGGATTTTTTTTGAGATTTTTTGGGTTTTTTTTTATTATTATTATTTTTTTTTTTTCAGGGATTTTTTTTTTTTTTTGAGGCTTTTTTTGGTGGGATATTTTTTTGGGATTTAGGGCCAGGTGGAAACCCCTACCATGTTGGATTCCTTCTTGGTCCAGGTGAGGGTCAGGGGGGGATTCCCTGACCACACACAGGTCAGGGTGACGTCGGAGCCGATGTCGGTCACCGTGGGTTTGGGGTCCACCACGATCCGGGGGCAACTGGGGGGAAAAAAAGGAAAATGAAAATGGAAAAATGGAATGGTTGGAAGGTTGGGAGAAGGTTGGTGGGATGTTGGGGGTTGGTTGATGGCAGGATGGCGTTTGGTTGGGTTGGGGTTGGATGAGATTGGGTGGTTGGGGAAATGGTTGAGAAATGGTTGGGAATTTGGGGCATGGGTTTGGGGATTTTGGGTTGGGGTAGAAGGTTTTGGGCTGGGTTTGGGATTTTGGGTTTGGGCTGGTTTGGGGTTTTGGGCGGTTTGGGGCTGGTTTGGGGTTTTGGGCCAGGTTTGGGGATTTGAGATTGGGGTAGAGGATTTAGGGCTGGGTTTGGGTTTTTGGGGCTGGTTTGGGATTTTGGGGCCGGTTTTGGGGCTGGGTTTGGGGTTTTGGGGGTTTGGGGTTTGGGGTTTTTGGGGCTGGTTTGGGGTTTTGGGGCGTTTTGGGCCGTGTTTGGGGTTTTGGGGCCGCTTTTGGGTGGCTCACAGTGCACATCCACCAGGGTGCTGACGTTGGTGCTGCCGATGTCGTTGTGCACCTCGCAGGACACGGGCTCGGTGAAGAAGGTGTGATCCACCTGCGTGTCGTACCTGTTCTCCTTGGCCTCCTCGATGATCACCCCCCCTTTGGCCCACCTGCGACAGGCCCCAGCCTAAAGCCCCGTCCTAAAGCCCGATCCCAAATCCCAATCCTAAATCCCAAATCCCGATCCCGGTCCTAAATCCCCATCACCGTTTCCAGGGGGTTTTGGGGAGGGGACCCTGATCCCAATCCTAATTCCTGATCCCCCCCATTTTGGCCAACCTGGGGACAGGCCTGATCCTAAATCCTGATCCTAAATCCCGATCCTAAATCCCGATCCTGATGCTAAATCCTGATCCCAAATCCCAGTGGCTGTTTCCAGGGGGTTTTGGGGAGGGGACACAGAGCCAAGGTGGGCACATTTAGGGGTTGTGTTTGACCCCAATCCCAATTTGAATCCCAATTCAAGGTGGGGACATTCAGGGATCCCGTTTCACCCCAATCCTAAATCCCAGTTCCCAATCCTGTGGGGTTTGAGGGGGGGGCAGGGGACACAGAGCCAAGGTGGGGACACCCAGGGATCCCCTCTGACCCCAATCCCAGGGATCCCCTCTGACCCCAAACCCAGGGATCCCCTCTGACCCCAATCCCAGGGATCCCCTCTGACCCCAATCCCAGGGATCCCTTTAACCCCAAACCCAGGATCCCCTTAACCCAATCCCAGGGATCCCCTTGACCCCAAACCCAGGGATCCCCTCTGACCCCAATCCCAGGGATCCCCTTTAACCCAATCCCAGGGATCCCCTCTGACCCCAATCCCAGGGATCCCCTCTGACCCCAAACCCAGGATCCCCTTTAACCCCAATCCCAGGGATCCCCTCTGACCCCAATCCCAGGGATCCCCTCTGACCCCAATCCCAGGGATCCCCTCTGACCCCAAACCCAGGGATCCCCTTTAACCCCAATCCCAGGGATCCCCTCTGACCCCAATCCCAGGGATCCCCTTTAACCCCAATCCCAGGGATCCCCTCTGACCCCAATCCAGGGATCCCCTCTGACCCAAATCCCAGGGATCCCTTTACCCCAATCCAGGATCCCTCTGACCCCAAACCCAGGGATCCCCTCTGACCCCAATCCCAGGGATCCCCTTTAACCCCAATCCCAGGGATCCCTCTGACCCCAATCCCAGGGATCCCCTCTGACCCAAATCCCAGGGATCCCCTTTAACCCCAATCCCACGGATCCCCTCTGACCCCAATCCCAGGGATCCCCTCTGACCCCAATCCCAGGGATCCCCTTTAACCCCAATCCCAGGGATCCCCTCTGACCCCAATCCTGATCCTGGGGGTTTTAGGGACACAGAGCCCCCGTGGGGACACCCAGGGATGCCCTCTGACCCCACCCCAGTCCCGGGGGTCCCGGGGCTCACCTGTAGCCCCTGATCTCGGGGTTGGCCGTGGCCATACAGGTGAACACGACCCGCTCGCCCTCCTGCACCGTCTGGGGCTGGATGGACAGGGTCACCGTCGGGGGATCTGTGGGGTCAGGGTCAGAGGGGCACACGGGGCACCCCAAATCCCATCCCTGTGCTTGGGGGGACCCCAAAAGACCCCCCAAAATATTCCCCCAAATCGCCCACAATGTCTCAAATAGCCCCAATGTCCCCAATATCCCTGGTATCCCCAAATGTTCCCAAATGTCCCCAATCCCCCCAGTGTCCCTGGTGTCCCCAATCCCCCAATATCCCAAATGTCTCCAGTCCCCCCAATCCCCCCAGTCCCCCCTGGTGTCCCCCCTGGTCCCCCCAGTCCCCCCCATTCCCCCCAATCCCCCACTCCCCCCAATCCCCCCATTCCCCCCAGTCCCCCCGTTCCCCCCGGTGTCCCCCCGATGTCCCCCCAGTCCCCCTGATGTCCCCAATCCCCCCTGTTCCCCCCAGTCCCCTCCAATCCCCCCCAGTCCCCCCAATCCCCCCAATCCCCCCTGTTCCCCCCAGTCCCCCCAATCCCCCCAATCCCCCCTGGTTCCCCCAGTCCCCCCTGGTCCCCCCAATCCCCCCATTCCCCCAATCCCTCCAATCTCCCCTGTTCCCCCCAATCCCCCCCAATCCCCCCGTTCCCCCCAGTCCCCAATCCCCCAGTGTCCCCTGGTCCCCCCAATCCCCCGGTGTCCCCCCAGTGTCCCCCGGTGTCCCCCGGTGGCACGCACGGTGCACGTTGAGCCGGACCGAGGTCTCTTTGCCGCCGGGCGCGGCCTCGTTGGCGCAGCGGCACGAGAACACGCGCCCGATGTCCAGGTCTGTGGGTGTGATGGCCAGGAGGCTCGTGGTGGTCTCGCGCTTGCCATCGGCCAGCACCTCCTGAGGGGACAGGGGACGGCTCTGGGGACACTGCGGGGGTCACTGGGACAGGGGACGGCTCTGGGGACACTGGGGGCGGGACAGGGGACAGGGGATGCCTCTGGGGACACTGCGGGGGTCACTGGGACAGGGGACAGGGGACGGCTCTGGGGACACTGCAGGGGTCACTGGGACAGGGGACAGGGGATGCCTCTGGGGACACTGCGGGGGTCACTGGGACAGGGGACAGGGGACGGCTCTGGGGACACTGCAGGGGTCACTGGGACAGGGGACAGGGGATGCCTCTGGGACACTGCGGGGTCACTGGGACAGGGGACAGGGACGGCTCTGGGGACACTGCAGGGGTCACTGGGACAGGGACGGCTCTGGAGACACTGGGACAGGGGACGGACAGCTCTGGGGACACTGGGACGGGACAGGGATGGCTCTGGGACACTGGGGGGTCACTGCATGGGGGGGAGAGGTTTGGGGACATCTGGGGGGTGGTCACTGCATGGGGGGACAGGGGACGGCTCTGGGGACACTGGGGGGTCACTGGGGGGGGACAGCTCTGGGGACACTGGGGGAGGACAGGGGACGGCTCTGGGGACACTGGGGGGGTCACTGCATGGGGGGACAGGGGACAGCTCTGGGGACACTGCGGGGGTCACTGGGACAGGGGATGGCTCTGGGGACATTGGGGGGGTCACGGGGACAGGGGACAGCTCTGGGGACACTGGGGGGGACAGGGGACGGCTCTGGGGACACTGGGGGGGTCACTAGGGGGGACAGCTCTGGGGACACTGCGGGGAGGACAGGGGATGGCTCTGGGGACACTGGGGGGGGGTCACTGCATGGGGGGACAGGGGACAGCTCTGGGGACACTGCGGGGGTCACTGGGGGTGGACAGGTTTGGGGACATCTGGGGGGGTGGGCATGATGTGGGGGGACAGCTCTGGGGACATCTGGGGTGGTCACTGGGGGGACAGGGGACAGCTCTGGGGACATCTGGGGGAGTGGTCACTGTGGGGGGGGACAGAGGATGGCTCTGGGGACACTGTGGGGGTGGTCACTGCATGGGGGGACAGGGGAAAGGTTTGGGGACACTGGGGGGTGGTCACTGCATGGGGGGACAGGTTTGGGACAGCTCTGGGGACACTGGGGTGGTCACTGTGGGAGGACAGGTTTGGGGACACCAGGAGGGCACGGCCACCCTGTGTGGGGGGGTGGACATGGTGAAAGTTCTGGGGACAAGGTGACACTTTCGGGGGGGCAGTTTTGGGGACAGTTTTGGGGACACGGGGACAGTTTTGGGGCCAGTTTTGGGGCCAGCCATACCGTGCTGCCTGTCACAGAACCAGGCGATAGTGGCAGTGGGACAGTGGGCACGGGGGGGACACGGGGACAGTTTTGGGGACACGGGGCCAGTTTTGGGGCCAGTTTTGGGGACACAGGGACAGTTTTGGGGCCAGTTTGGGGTTCATTTTTGGGGCCAGCCGTACCGTGCTGCCCGTCACAGAACCAGGCGATAGTGGCGGCGGGACAGGGGGGACACGGGGCCAGTTTTGGTGACACGGGGACAGTTTTGGGGACACGGGGACAGATTTGGGGACACGGGGACAGTTTCAGTGACAGTTTTTGGGTTCATTTTTGAGGCCAGCTGTACCGTGCTGCCCGTCACAGAACCAGGCGATGGTGGCGGCGGGACAGGGGGCACAGGGGGGACACGGGGCCAGTTTTGGGGACACGGGGCCAGTTTTGGGGACACGGGGACAGATTTGGGGACACGGGGCCAGTTTCAGTGACAGTTTTGGGTTCATTTTTGGGGCCAGCCATACCGTGCTGCCTGTCACAGAACCGGGCGATGGTGGCGGCGGGACAGGGGGCACAGGGGGGACACGGGGCCAGTTTTGGGGACACGGGGACAGTTTCAGTGGCAGTTTTTGGGTTCATTTTTGGGGCCAGCCGTACCGTGCTGGTGACAGCGCCGTCCTGCTGCTGCCCGTCGCGGAACCAGGCGATGGTGGCGGCGGGTTTGGCGCTGCGGGCGCGGCACGTCAGGTTGTAGGGGGTCCCTGCCCGCAGCAGGATCTCGGGGGCGCCGTCGATCGTGGGGTCCTCCGGGGGGACTGCGGAGGGGACACGGGGTCGGTGGGTTTGGGGTGGGAAATGGGGGGTTTTGGGGGGAGGAAGGGATGTTCCCCGGAGGGGAAAAATGTCACCCTGGTTATGGGTAGGGGTCCCAAAATGTCACCGTTGTGCGTGGGAGGGGCGTGCTGGGGAATTTGGGGGTGGGGCTTGGGATGGGGACATGGGGGGGGCACTGGGGACTGTGGGGGATACTGGGGATAATGGGGACACTGGGGATAATGGGGATAACGGGGATACTGGGGTACTGGAGATAACGGGGATAATGGGGATACTGGAGACACTGGGGACATTGGGGACGCTGGGGACACTGGGGATAACGGGGATACTGGGGACACTGGGGACATTGGGGATACTGGGGACACTAGGGATAATGGGGATAATGGGGATACTGGGGACACTGGGGACATTGGGGATAATGGGGATACTGGGGACACTGGGGACATTGGGGATAATGGGGATACTGGGGACACTGGGGACTGTGGGGGATACTGGGGATAACAGGGATACTGGGGATACTGGGATAATGGGGAACTGGAGATACTGGGGATACTGGGGACACTGAGGATACTGGGGATATTGGGGACACTGGGAACAACGGGGATACTGGGGATAATGGGGACTCTGGGGAACTGGGAACACTGGGGACTCTGGGAATTGTGGGGGACACACTGGGCGCTGTGTGGCACCCTGGTGACGGCGGTGGGTGACACTGATGCCCCCCGGTGCCCGCGGTGCCCCCTCACTGAGCACGGTGAGCCGGGCGCGGCGCGAGCGCAGCGCGGCCTCGGTGGCCTGGCACTCGTAGACGGCGTCATCGGAGAGCTCGGCCCCGCTGATTCCAGGTTGTACTGGCCCGAGGCGGCCGTGCCCACGATGCGGTACCGGGGCCAGGCTGCGGGGACAGCCCGGGGTCACCCCAACCCTGCAGGGACACCCCAAACCCCGCAGGGACACCCCAATCCCAGAGAGACACCCCAAACCCCACAGGGATACCCCAACCCCAACAGGGACACCCCAAACCCCACCGTGCCCACGATGCGGTACCGGGGCCAGGCTGCGGGGACAGCCCGGGGTCACCCCAACCCTGCAGGGACACCCCAAACCCCGCAGGGACACCCCCAAACCCCAACAGGGACACCCCAAACCCCACCGTGCCCACGATGCGGTACCGGGGCCAGGCTGCGGGGACAGCCCGGGGTCACCCCAACCCTGCAGGGACACCCCAAACCCCGCAGGGACACCCCAATCCCAGAGAGACACCCCAAACCCCACAGGGATACCCCAACCCCAACAGGGACACCCCAAACCCCACCGTGCCCACGATGCGGTACCGGGGCCAGGCTGCGGGGACAGCCCGGGGTCACCCCAACCCTGCAGGGACACCCCAAACCCCGCAGGGACACCCCAACCCCAACAGGGACACCCCAAACCCCACCGTGCCCACGATGCGGTACCGGGGCCAGGCTGCGGGACAGCCCGGGGTCACCCCAACCCTGCAGGGACACCCCAAACCCCGCAGGGACACCCCAAACCCTACAGGAACACCCCAAACACAACAGGGACACCCCAAACCCGCAGGGATACCCCAACCCCTCAGAATCCCCCCATAGGGACACCCCAAATCCACAGGGACACCCCAACCCCATGGGTGTTAACCCCAGAGCCCCCAATCCCTTCACAGTGCCACCCCCAGAGCCCCCCCTGCCCCCTGGGTGCCCCCCCTGCCCCCCAGTCACCCTTGAGCCCCATGCCCAGGGCCATCCCCTGCCCCATGAGTGACACCCCTAGAGCACCCTTGAGCCCCATGAGTGACACCCCCAGAGCCACCCCCCGCCCCATGAGTGACACCCCCAGAGCCACCCCCCGCCCCATGAGTGACACCCCCAGAGCACCCCCCGCCCCATGAGTGACACCCCCAGGGCCACCCCCCGCCCCATGAGTGACACCCCCAGGGCCACCCCCCGCCCCATGAGTGACACCCCCAGAGCCACCCCAGAGCCCCCCGCTCACCCTTGAGCCCCTGGCCCATGGGTGCCCCCCCTGCCCCACAGTCACCCTTGAGCCCCTGCCCCATGCCCAGAGCCCCCCCTGCCCCATGAGTGACACCCCCAGAGCCCCCCCCGCCCCATGAGTGACACCCCCAGGGCCACCCCAGAGCCCCCCGCTCACCCTTGAGCCCCTGGCCCATGGGTGCCCCCCCTGCCCCACAGTCACCCTTGAGCCCCTGGCCCATGGGTGCCCCCCCTGCCCCCTGGGTGCCCCCGGGTGCCCCCCGCTCACCCTTGAGCCCCTGGCCCATGGGTGCCCCCCCTGCCCCTGGGTGCCCCCGGGTGCCCCCCGCTCACCCTTGAGCCCTTGGCCCATGGGTGCCCCCCCTGCCCCCAGAGTCCCCCGCTCACCCTTGAGCCCCTGGCCCCTGGGTGCCCCCCCGAGCCCCCCGCTCACCCTTGAGCCCCTGGCCCATGGGTGCCCCCCCGAGCCCCCCGCTCACCCTTGAGCCCCTGGCCCATGGGTGCCCCCCTGCCCCCGGTGCCCCCGCTCACCCTTGAGCCCCTGGCCCATGGGTGCCCCCCCTGCCCCCAGAGTCCCCCGCTCACCCTTGAGCCCCTGGCCCATGGGTGCCCCCCCTGCCCCCAGAGTCCCCCGCTCACCCTTGAGCCCCTGGCCCATGGGTGCCCCCCCGAGCCCCCCGCTCACCCTTGAGCCCCTGGCCCATGCCCAGCGCCAGCCCGTCCTTGGTCCATTGCACGATGCCCGAGTAGTTGAGCAGCACGCAGGCCAGCACCGCGCGCTGCCCGGCCACCACCGCGCCGTCCTCGGGCTCCTCGGCGAAGCGCGGCTGCAGCGCTGCGGGAGCGGGACCCCCGTCACCGCGCCCCCCCGGCAGCGCTGCCCCCGCAGCCATGGGCCCGCGGAGACCCCCGGCAGAGCCCCCAGGGACCCTGAGAGACCCTCGGGAGAGCCCCGAGAATCCCTGAGAGACCCCCGAGATACCCCTGATACCCTGAGATACCCTGAAGCCCCTGAGAGCCCCCGAGAACCCCTGAGAACCCCCGTGGAGCCCGAGAACCCCTGAGAGCCCCCCGAGAACCCCTGAGAGACCCCCGGGAGAGCCCCCAGGGACCCTGAGAGCCCCCTGAGATACCCCCAAGAATCCCTGAGAGACCCCCGGGAGAGCCCCGAGAACCCCTGAGAGACCCCCGGGAGAGCCCCCAAGGACCCTGAGAGACCCTGAGAGCCCCCCGAGATACCGCTGAGAGCCCCCCGAGAGCCCCCCGCGGTACCGCTGAGAGCCCCCCGAGAATCCCTGAGAGCCCCTGAGAACCCCCCGAGATACCTCTGATTCCCTGAGAACCCCTGAGAGCCCCCCGAGAGACCCCCGAGATACCGCTGAGAGACCCCCGGGAGAGCCCCGAGATACCCTGAGAGACCCTGAGAGCCCCCCGAGATACCCAGAGAGCCCCCCAAGAACCCCTGAGAGCCCCCCGAGAATCCCTGAGAGACCCCCGAGAGACCCCCGAGATACCGCTGAGAGACCCCCGGGAGACCCCCGAGATACCCAGAGAGCCCCCCAAGAACCCCTGAGAGCCCCCCGAGAATCCCTGAGAGACCCCCGAGATACCCCTGATACCCTGAGAGACCCTGAGAGCCCCCGAGAGCCCCTGGAGCTCCCCAGAATCCCCCCAGGATCCCCCTGGAGCTGCCCAGGATCCCTTCAGGATCCCCTCAGGATCCTCCCAGGACCCCCGGACCCCCCCGGGATCCCCCCAATATCCCCTCAGGATCCCCCCAGGATCCCCTCAGGATCCCCCAGGACCCCCGGACCTGCCCAGAATCCCCCCAATATCCCCCCAGGACCTACGGGATCCCCTCAGAATCCCCTCAGGACCCCCGGGATCCCCTCAGGATCCCCGGAGCTGCCTGGATCCCCCCAGGACCCCCGGGATCCCCTCCGGATCCCCCAGGACCCCCGGAGCTGCTCAGAATCCCCCCCGGATCCCCCCAGGACCCCCGGGATCCCCTCCGGATCCCCCCAGGACCCCCGGAGCTGCTCAGAATCCCCCCCCCAGACCCCCCGGAGCTGCTCAGAACCCCCCTCGGATCCCCCCAGGACCCCCGGGATCCCCTCCGGATCCCCCCAGGACCCCCGGGATCCCCTCCGGATCCCCCCAGAACCCCCGGGATCCCCTCCGGATCCCCCCAGGACCCCGGGATGCCCCCAGGACCCCCGGAGCTGCTCAGAATCCCCCAGAATCCCCCCAGGACCCCCGGGATCCCCTCCCCGCCGCCCCCAGCTCCAGCCCCGCCGCTCCCGGAGCGGATCCCGGTCGATCCCGGCGTCACGCGGGAATCGAGCGGGATGAGACCGGGACACTGCGGGGGAGGGGCCGTGTCCCGATTTTCCTGCCTCCAATCCCGGGGTTTTTTTTATTTTTTTAATTTTTTTTTTATGGAATATCACAGCTCGGGGGTGGGGGTCGGGGGGTCCCCGTCCTGCTCCTCCTTTCTGGGATCCTGGGAAATCCACGGGGTCTGATCCCGAAAATAAAACCCGCGGCGGGTCCAAAAATCACCCCCAAAAAAATCCCCCAAATAAATTAAAATATCCTCCAGAAATCCCCAAAAATTCTCCCCCCAAAAATTAAAACCCAAAAATCCCCGTGTGGCGGTGTCGGGTCCAATCCTCCCTGCAGCTCTGGGGATTTTATTCCCTTTATATTCCCATTTCCCCCCCTTTTTATTCCATTTTTGTTCCCATCTTTATTCGGTGTTTCTTCCCTCCCCCCCCCCCCCCCTTGTTATTCCCATTTTTCCCCATTTCTCCGGGAATCCCGGCCCCATTTCTCCAAGAATTCCAGCCCTATTTTCCTGGGAATCCCAGCCCCATTTTTCCAGGAATTCCAGCCCCATTTCTCCAGGAATCCCGGCCCCATTTCTCCAGGAATCCCGGCCCCATTTCTCCAAGAATTCCAGCCCCATTTCTCCAGGAATTCCAGCCCCATTTCTCCAGGAATCCCGGCCCCATTTCTCCAAGAATTCCAGCCCCATTTCTCTAGGAATCCCGGCCCCATTTCTCCAGGAATTCCAGCCCCATTTCTCCAGGAATTCCAGCCCCATTTTCCCGGGAATCCCAGCCCCATTTCTCCAGGAATTCCAGCCCCATTTCTCCAGGAGTTCCAGCCCCATTTCTCCAGGAATTCCAGCCCCATTCACGGGAATCCCGGCCCCATTTTCCCGGGAATCTTGGCCCCATTTTCCCGGGATTCCCGCCCCATTTTCCCGGGAATCCCAGCCCCATTTCTCCAGGAATTCCAGCCCCATTTCTCCAGGAATTCCAGCCCCATTTTCCCGGGATTCCCGGCCCCATTTTCCCGGGAATCCCAGCCCCATTTCTCCAGGAATTCCAGCCCCATTTTCCCGGGAATCTCGGCCCCATTTTCCCAGGAATCCCGGCCCCATTTTCCCGGGAATTCCAGCCCCATTTTCCCGGGAATCTCGGCCCCATTTTCCCGGGAATCCCAGCCCCATTTTCCCAGGAATTCCAGCCCCATTTCTCCAGGAATTCCAGCCCCATTTTCCCGGGAATTCCAGCCCCATTTTCCCAGGAATTCCAGCCCCATTTTCCCGGGAATCCCGGCCCCATTTTCCCGGGAATCCCAGCCCCATTTCTCCAGGAATTCCAGCCCCATTTTCCCGGGAATTCCAGCCCCATTTTCCCGGAATCCCAGCCCCATTTTCCCAGGAATTCCAGCCCATTTCTCCAGGAATTCCAGCCCCA
Organism: Sitta carolinensis; assembly: GCA_032173965.1. NCBI lineage: Eukaryota > Metazoa > Chordata > Aves > Passeriformes > Sittidae > Sitta > Sitta carolinensis. Next base: position 556,039 of record CM063305.1, read on the forward strand.
TTTTCCCGGGAATCCCGGCCCCATTTTCCCAGGAATTTCAGCCCCCTTTTCCCGGGATTCCCGGCCGCGCCGCTCGCGCTCCCAGCCGAGCTGAGCCCCGGCCCCTCCCCGCTCCCCCCCCCCCTCCAGGAACTATTTTGGGATCGCGGAATTTGGGATTTTCAGCTCAACCCGGCCACGGCTCCGGGGCAGCGACGGCGGAGCCAACACCCCAAAAAAAAAAAAAAAAAAAAAAAAAAAAACCGGGATGAGCATTCCCAGAAGGAAACCCAGCCGGGATTTTGGGATGTCCACACCGCCCCCCCTCCGAAAATCCCAAATCCTGCCGATATTCCCGGGGTTTCAGCAGCTCCCCCTTCCCCGAAACCCCAAATCCTGCCGATGTTCTGATAAAACCCTGATAAATTTGGGGGTTCAGGGATGCCGGGAGTTTGGGATTTCGGGGATCACAGGAAGTTTGGATTTTGGGGATCACAGGAATTTTGAGTTTCGAGGATCCCGATAATTTTGAATTTTCGGGGATCCCGATAATTTGGGATTTCGGGGATCCCGATAATATTGAATTTCGTGGATCCCGATAATTTAGGATTTCGGGGATCCCGATAATATTGAATTTCGGGGATCCCGATAATTTGGGATTTCGGGGATCCCGATAATTTAGGATTTCGGGGATCCCGATAATTTGGGATTTCGGGGACCCCGATAATTTTGAATTTCGGGGATCCCGTGAATTTTCAGTTTCGGGGATCCCGTGAATTTGGGATTTCGGGGATCCCGATAATTTGGGATTTCGGGGATCCATCCCTGTGCTGGATTTTGGGGGGTCCCAGCTCCGTGTCCCCCCCGTCCCCCCAAGTCACCCCCAGTCCCCGAGCCCCGCCCGCTAGCCCATCCGCCCTTAATTCCCCTAATTAATTAAGACGGCGCTTAAATTGCCGTAAATTGAATCGGGGGGAAATGGGGGGAAAATTGGGGGGGAATTTGGGGGGGATATTGGGGGAAATTGGGGGAAAAATTGGGGGAAATTGGGGAATTGGGGGGATATTGGGGGAAATTGGGGGGAAACTGGGGGGATAATTGGGGGGATACTGGGGGGAAATGGAATGGGGGGATATTGGGGGGAATATTGGGGGGAAAATTGAGGGAGAAATTGGGGGGAAATTGGGGGAAAATGGGGAAAATTGTGGGGGATATTGGGGGGATATTGGGGGAAAAATTGGGGGGAAAATTGGGGGGAAATTGGGGGGATATTGGGGGATATTGGGGGAAATTGGGGGAAAATTGGGGGATATTGGGGGGATATTGGGGGAAATTGGGGGAATTTGGGGGAAAAATTGGGGGGATATTGGGGGAAATTGGGGAGGATATTGGGGGAAATTGGGGAAGAAATTGGGGGAAAAATTGGGGGGATATTGGGGGAATTTGGGGGAAAATTGGGGGGATATTGGGGGATATTGGGGGGACACTGGGGGGATATTGGGGAATATTGGGGGGGAAATTGGGGGGGACATTTGGGGGATATTGGGGGAAAATTGGAGGAAATTGGGGGGAAATTGGGGGGATATTGGGGAAAATTGGGGGAATATTGGGGGGATATTGGGGAAATTGGGGGAATTTGGGGGAAAAATTGGGGGATATTGGGGGAAAATTGGGGGAAATTAATGGGATATGATATCATATATGGGATATTATATGATATTATATATGGGATATGATACCATAGGGAAACTGAGGCACAGAGGGATTTTCCATAAGGAAACTGAGGCTAATTAATGCCATTAATTAACGCTGTCTCATTAAGCCATCTGCTAACGAGGGCGCGCCGCTTTTCCTTTTCTTTTCCCATTTTTTTTTTTCCCTCCCCTCATTAAATTCGGGATTTTTTAAATTTTTTTTTAATTTTATTTTCCCCCTCCAAGAAAAATCCGCCGGGACAAAACTCTTAATTAGGCAGCGCTCCTAATTAATTACAGTGGCAGGAATTCCGGGGGGGGGCGCGATTTGGGGGGTTCGGGGCGGATTTTGGGGTCCAGAGCCGTTTTATGGGGGGGGGGCAGATCGGATTTTGGGGTCCCAGGTTCGTTTTTGGTGCCCAAAATTCATTTTTTGGTGCCCCAGGTTCGTTTTTGGGGTCCCAGGTTCGTTTTTGGGGTCCCAAATTCGTTTTTTTTGGTGCCCCAGGTTCGGTTTTGGGGTCCCAGGTTCGTTTTTTGGGGTCCCAGTGTCAGTTTTTTTGGGGTCCTGGGTCAATTTTTGGGGTCCAGAGCCATTTTATGGGGGGGTCAGATCAGATTTTGGGTCCAGGGTCAATTTTTGGGGTCCAGTGTCAGTTTTTTGGGGTCCCAGGTTCGTTTTTTGGGGTCCCAGTGTCAGTTTTGGGTCCCAATTTCGGTTTTTGGGGTCCAGTGTCAGTTTTTTGGGGTCCCAGGTTCGTTTTTTGGGGTCCCAGTTTCGGTTTTTTGGGGTCCCAGTGTCAGTTTTTTGGGGTCCCAGTGTCAGTTTTGGGTCCCAGGTTCGGTTTTTTGGGTCCCAGTGTCAGTTTTGGGGTCCAGGTTCAGTTTTTGGGGTCCCAGGGTCAGTTTTTTGGGGTCCAGGTCAGTTTTTTGGGGTCCCAGGGTCAATTTATGGGATCCAGTGTCAGTTTTTTGGGGTCCCAGGGTCAATTTTTGGGGTCCCAGTGTCAGTTTTTTGGGGTCCCAGGGTCAGTTTTGGGGGGTCAGATCGGTTTTTGGGGTCCCAGTGTCAGTTTTTGGGGTCCTGGGTCAATTTTTGGGGTCCAGGTCAGTTTTGGGGGGGTCAGATCGGATTTTGGGGTCCCAGGGTCAATTTTTGGGGTCCCAGTGTCAGTTTTTTGGGGTCCCAGGGTCAGTTTTGGGGGGTCAGATCGGTTTTTGGGGTCCCAGTGTCAGTTTTTGGGGTCCTGGGTCAATTTTTGGGGTCCAGGGTCAGTTTTGGGGGGGTCAGATCGGATTTTGGGGTCACAGGGTCAATTTTTGGGGTCCCAGTGTCAGTTTTTTTGGGTCCCAAGTTCGTTTTTGGGGGTCCAGTGTCAGTTTTTTGGGGTCCAGTGTCAGTTTTTTGGGGTCCCAGTGTCAGTTTTGGGGTCCCAGGTTCGGTTTTGGGTCCCAAATTCGTTTTTTGGTGCCCCAGGACCATTTTTTGGCGTCCCAGTTTCGTTTTTTGGGGTCCCAGCTTCTTTTTTTATGGTCCCAATTTCGTTTTTGGTGCCCAAAATTCATTTTTTGGGGTCACAGGTTCATTTTTGGGGTCCCAGGTTCATTTTTGGGGTCCCAAATTCTTTTTTTGGTGCCCCAGGTTCGTTTTTTTGGATTTCTGATCCAGTTTTTGAGATCCCAGAACCATTTTTAGGGTCCCAGAACCATTTTTGGTGCCCCAGAACCATTTTTTGGGGTCCCAAATTCATTTTTTGGGGTCCCAAGTTCATTTTTTGGTGCCCCAACACCAATTTTTTGGGTCACAAATTCGTTTTTTGGGGTCCCAGTTCCGGTTTTTGGTGCTCCAGGTTCTTTTTTGGGGTCCTGGGTTCATTTTTGGGGTCCCAAATTCGTTTTTTGGGGTCCCAAATTCGTTTTTTGGGGTCCCAAATTCGTTTTTTGGGTCCCAAATTCGTTTTTTGGGGTTCCCCCGGGCGCCCCCGCCCTCCCCGCCCGCGCCGCGCGCCCCGCGCTGATCCCACCCCTCTGGAATTTGAGGAATTTCCTGCCCAGGCTCCCTCTGGAAAGCGAAAAAAAAAACCCAAAAAAAAACCAAACTCCGAATTTTTAACCCTCTGCTCCCCGCCCCGCCTCAGATTTTTGGGGCGTTTTAATCAATTTTGGGGAAAATTCGGATTTTTAAAATTAATTTTTCCCGGGAAAAGTCGGGTCTGGGGCTCGCGGGTTTTATGGAAAAAATGAAATTTTTGTGCCTCGGTTTCTCCTCTCTGGAAATTCTTGATTTTAAGGATTTTTTTCCTGTTTTAAATCCCTCAAAAAACACCAAAATTGCCCCAAAATTGTCCCAAAATTCTGCTCATCCCAAATCCCGGCCGGGTGGGAAATTCCCGTTTTACCAACGTTATTTAAAAATCAAATAATCCGCTGGGAAATTGTCATTAAAATAAAATAAAATAAAGTAAAATATAAAATGTGAACTAAAATAAAATATAAACTATGAACTGAAATAAAATTAAAAAAAAATTTGAAAATAAAATAAAATATAAAAGAAAAGAAAAGAAATAAAAGAGAATAAAAGAGAATAAAAGAGAATAAAATAAAATAAAATAAAATAAAATAAAATAAAATAAAATAAAATAAAATAAAATATAAAATAAAATAAAAATAAGGGGAAGAAGTGGCCTGGAATTTCCCCCCCCCATAGTGGCCCCAAAATCAGGATTTCCCCATTTCCAGCCCAAAAAAAGGTGGAAAAGTGGGAAAAAATGTGAAATTTGGGAGAAATCCACATACGGAAGGAGGAAAAAAAGTGAATTTTGGAGGGGAAAATGCGAATTTTGGGAAAATCCATGTAGGAAAGGGGGAAAATCTGGATTTTTTGGGGGGGAAATGTGGATTTTTTTTGAAAAATCCATTTGGGGAAGAGGAAAAATGTGGATTTTGGGGGTGGAAATGTGGATTTTGAGGGGAAAAATCCGGATTTTTGGGGAAAAATCTGGATTTTGGGGGGAAAAATCTGGAATTGGGGGGGGGGGAATCTGGATTTTGAGGGGAAATGTGGATTTTGAAAGGAAAAATCTGGATTTTGGTAAAACCCCACCCAACCAAACTGACAAAAATACAAAATCCAACCCCAAACTCCCGGAGCTTCCCCCTCCCCTTTCCCCATTCCCATTTATTCCCCTCCTAAAAAAAAAATTAAAATAAATTCCATTTCCCCCCCCCCCCAAAAAAAAAACCCGTTCCCATGGCAACCGCTCCCAGCTTGGAAATAAAAGTTGATTTTTTTAAATTTTTTTTTTCTCCTCCCCATCCCAAACCCCCCCTTTTTATTTTTATTTTATTTTTTTTTTTTTTTTTTGATTTCCAGTTGGATCATAATCCGCCCGTTGCCATGGCAACGCCGCCAGCCCTTTCTCTCCCAGCCCTTGCAGGAAAGGCCTCAATCCCTTTTTTCCAATTTTTTTTCCCCATTTTTCCCCCCTTTTTCCTTTTTTCCCCCTTTTCCCCATTTTTCTCCTCATTCCCCCCCCCATTTTCCCCCCTTTCTCCCTTTTTCCCCCCATTTTCTTCACCTTTCTCCCCATTTTTCTCCCCACTTTTTTCCCTTTTTTTCCCTTTTTTCTCCCCATTTTCCCCCCTTTTTCCTTTCTCCCCCTTTTTCCCCTTTTTTCCCCACTTTTCTCCCCATTTTTCCCTTTTTTCCCCTCATTTCTCCTCATTTTTCCCCTCTCTTTCCCCATTTTTCTCCCCATTTTCCCTTTTCCCCCCTTTTTTCCTCCCCATTTTTCCCCATTTTTCCACTTTTTTTCCCCTTTTCCCCATTTTTCTCCCCATTTTCCCCTCATTTTTCCCCCTTTTTCCCCCTTTTTTCCCCCCATTTTCTTCACCTTTTTCCACATTTTCTTCCCATTTTTCCCCCTTTTTTTCCCCATTTTTCCCCCATTTTCCCCCCTCTTTTCCCCCTTTTCCCCCATTTTTCTCCCAATTTTTCCCCTCCCATTTTCCCCCTTTTTTCCCCCTTTTTTTTTCCCCATTTCCCCCTTTTTCCCTTTTTTCCCCTTTTTCCTTCCCTTCCCCATTTTCTTCACCTTTTTTCCCCATTTTTTCTCCCCATTTTTCCCCATTTTTCCCTCATTTCCCCCTTTTTTCCTTTTTCCCCCATTTTCTTCACCTTTTTCCACATTTCTTCCCATTTTCCCTTTTCCCCCTTTTTTCCTCCATTCTCCCATTTTCCCCTTTTTTTCCCCTTTTTTCTCCCATTTTTCCCCTTTTTCCCATTTCCCCTTTTTTCCTTTTTTTCCTTTTTCCCCCATTTCTTCCTTTTCTTTTTTCCCATTTTTCCCCTTTCCCCCTTTTTCCTTTTCTTCCCCCTTTTTCCCCTTTTCCCCCTTTTTCCCTTTTTTCTCCCATTTTTCCATTTTCCCCATTTTTTCCCCCTTTTCTTCCCCTTTTCCTTTTTCTTCCCCCCCGTTTTGGGGCTGGGGGTCACAGGAGGGGCTTTCCCAGAATCCCAAATCCCAAATCCCAAATCCTTGATCCCAAATCCCTGATCTCAAATCCCAAATCCCTGATCTCAAATCCCAAATTCTAAATCCTAAATCCCAAATCCCTGACCCCAAATCCCAAATCTCAGATCCCCAAATCCTTGATCCCAAATCCGAGATCTCAGCTCCCAAATCCTAAATCAAGGATCTCAGATCCCAAATCCCAGATCTCAGATCCTAAATCCCAAATCCCAAATTCGAGATCTCAGATCCCAAATTCCCAAATCCCAAATTCCCAATCCCAGATTCCCGATCCCAAAATCCCAAATCCCAAATCCCGTATTTCCCATCCCAAATCTGAGACCTCAGATCCCAAATTCCCGATCCCAAATTCCCGATCCGTGCCCGCCCCATTCCCGGGGCGGGGTTATGCAAATGAGCCACGTGCCCAGCGATTAATTACGAGATAATCGCGAGATAATCGCGAGATAATCGCGAATAATCGCGACATAATCGCGACATAATCGCGACATAATCGCGAGGAAAGGAGGCGGGGAGGGAATCGCGATGGCAAAACCAAGGGCAGGGAGTGATAATTCCCGATAATTCCCGATGATAATTCCCGATAATTCCCAATTATAATTCCCGATGATAATTCCCAATAACTCGTGATAATAATTCCCGATAATTCCCAATAATAATTCCCGATAATTCCCGATGATAATTCCCAATAATTCCTGGTGATAATTCCCCATAATTCCCGATAATTCCCATAATAAATCCTGATAATAAATCCATAATTCACAATGATAACTCCCGATAATTCCCGATTATAATTCCCCATAATTCCCCATGATAATTCCCGATAATAAATCCCAATAATCACTCCCATAATTCCCAATAATTCCCTATAATTCCCCATAATAAATCCCAACAATAATTTCCATAATTCACAATGACAATTCCCGATAATTCCCAATTATAATTCCCCACAATTCCCCATGATAATTCCCGATAATTCCCCATAATAAATCCCGATAATCACTCCCATAATTCCCGATGATAATTCCCAATAATTCCCCATAATAAATCCCAATAATCACTCCTATAATTCCCAATAATTCCCGATAATAATTCCCGATAATCACTCCCATAATTCCCAATAATTCCCAATAATAATTCCCGATAATAAATCCTAATAATCACTCCCATAATTCCCAATAATTCCCGATAATAAATCCCGATAATCACTCCCATTATTCCCAATAATTCCCGATAATAAATCCCGGTAATAATTCCCATAATTCCCAATAATCACTTCCATAATTCCCGATAATAATTCCCGATAATAAATCCTAATAATCACTCCCATAATTCCCCATAATTCCCCATAATTCCCCATAATAAATCCCGATAATAATTCCCATAATTCCCATAATAAATCCCGATAATTCCCTGGCACTGTCGCTGCCACCCTGGCACGAAATTTGGGCTCCCATCCCAGTTCAATCCCAAATCCCAAAAAATCCCAAATAAAAATACAAAAAACTTCCCATAAGATATAAAATATCACACAATAAAATAGAAAGTAAAAAATGAAATATCAAATATCAAATAAAATATAAAATAATGTGAAATAAAATAAAATAAAATATAAAATAAAATAAAATAAAATAAAATAAAAAATAAAATAAAAATAAAATAAAATAAAATAAAAATAAAATAAAATAAAATAAAATAAAAAAAATAAAATAAAATAAAATATAAAATAAAATATAATATAAAATATAAATAAAAATAAAATAAAATAAATAAAAATAAAATAAAATATAAATAAAATATAAAATAAAATATTAAAATAAAACGTTTAAAGAAACCCAGAGAGGGAAAAAGAAGGGCCCAGAAAATGAATGAATATTTCAATTTGAGGTGTGTGATTGAACTGGGGCAGAAAAATGGGATCTGGAGGGAAATCCCGAATTTTCCAGGGGAAAAAACCCAAATTATCCAGGAAAAAACCCCCAAATTTTCCAGGGAAAAACCCCCAAATTATCCAGGGAAAAAACCCCAAATTGTCCAGGGGAAAAAAAAATTATCCAGGGAAAAAAACCCAAATTGTCCAGAAAATCATCCCATCCCAAACTGGAGCCATTGATCCCAAACTGGGGCCACTGATCCCAAACTGGAACCATTGATCCCAAACTGGAGCCATTGATCCCAAACTGGGGCCATTGATCCCAAACTGGAGCCATTGATCCCAAACTGGGGCCACTGATCCCAAACTGGAGCCATTGATCCCAAACTGGAGCCATTGATCCCAAACTGGAGCCATTGATCCCAAACTGGGGCCATTGATCCCAAACTGGAGCCATTGATCCCAAACTGGAGCCATTGATCCCAAACTGGAGCCATTGATCCCAAACTGGGGCCATTGATCCCAAACTGGGCCATTGATCCCAAACTGGGCACTGATCCCAAACTGGAGCCATTGATCCCAAACTGGAGCCATTGATCCCAAACTGGAGCCATTGATCCCAAACTGGGGCCATTGATCCCAAACTGGAGCCATTGATCCCAAACTGGAGCCATTGATCCCAAACTGGGCCATTGATCCCAAACTGGAGCCATTGATCCCAAACTGGAGCCATTGATCCCAAACTGGAACCATCCATCCCAAACTGGAGCCATTGATCCCAAACTGGAGCCATTGATCCCAAACTGGGGCCACTGATCCCAAACTGGAGCCATTGATCCCAAACTGGAGCCATTGATCCCAAACTGGAGCCATTGATCCCAAACTGGAACCATTGATCCCAAACTGGAGCCACTGATCCCAAACTGGGACTGTCCCACCCCAAACTGGGACTGTCCCACCCCAACCTGGGACTGTCCCACCTCAAACTGGGACTGTCCCCCCCAAACTGGGACTGTCCCACCCCAAACTGGGACTGTCCCATCCCAAACTGGGACTGTCCCACCCAAACTGGGACTGTCCCGTCCCAAACTGGGACTGTCCCACCCAAACTGGGACTGTCCCGTCCCAAACTGGGACTGTCCCATCCCAAACTGGGACTGTCCCACCCCAAACTGGGACTGTCCCACCCCAAACTGGGACTGTCCCATCCCAAACTGGGACTGTCCCACCCCAAACTGGGACTGTCCCGTCCCAAACTGGGACTGTCCCACCCCAAACTGGGACTGTCCCACCCAAACTGGGACTGTCCCATCCCCAAACTGGGACTGTCCCACCCAAACTGGGACTGTCCCACCCCAAACTGGGACTGTCCCATCCCAAACTGGGACTGTCCCATCCCAAACTGGATGCCCGTCCCAACGGGACTCCCGCCCCAACGGGCCGGTCCCTCCCCTCGCGGCTCCCGGTCTCCTCAGCCCCCCTCGGACCTCGTCCCGTCCCAATTCCCTCCGTCCCCACCCCTTCCCTCCCCGTTCCTCACCCTCTCCCCGTCCGGTTCAGTTCCCTCTCCCCAGTCCCGGTTCCTCTCTCCAGTCCCTTTCCCTCTCCCCAGCTCCCGGTTCCCTCTCCCCTGTCCCGTTTCCCTCTCCCCTTGCCCTCTCCCATCCCGGTTCCCTCTCCCTGGTCCCGTTCCCTCTCCCCAGTCCCGGTTCCCTCTCCCTGGTCCCGGTTCCCTCTCCCCGTCCCGTTCCCCTCTCCCCAGTCCCGGTTCCCTCTCCCTGGTCCCGGTTCCCTCTCCTGTCCCGGTTCCCTCTCCCCAGTCCCGGTTCCCTCTCCCCTCGTCCCTTTCCTCTCTCCCGTCCCCTTTCCTCTCTCCCGTTCCCTCTCCCCGGTCCCGGTTCCCTCTCCCCTCTCCCGGTTCCCTCTCCCCAGTCCCGGTTCCCTCTCCCCTCTCCCGGTTCCCTCTCCCCGGTCCCTTTCCCTCTCCCCTGCCCCTCTCCCCAGTCCCGGTCCCGGTCCCGGTTCTCTCCCCTCTCCCCTCTCTCCTCTCTCTCTCCTTCCCCCCCTCCCTCGCCCGAGCCGGGTTTTTTTTTTTTTTAGGTTATTTTCGTTGGGTTTTTTTTATTTTTCCCTTTTTCCTCTCTTTCTCTTTTTTTTTTCCCTCCCTCTCCTCTCCTCTTGGCATCTTAGCAACGCCGCCCCCTTAATTAAAAATTAGATTGGATTTTGCAGCTGGGAAGGAGCCGGAGGCCGCGCCGGGGCTGCCGGGGTGCGGGGAGACCCCCACCCCAAAATTTAACCCCTTACCCTCCCAGAGGTTTTGGGGGACCCCCGACCCCCCGACCCCGCCGCTTTTTCTCAGTGACCTTGGCCCGGCCGTGCCTCAGTTTCCCCCACGGCGCAGATTTTTTTTTTTTTTTTTTTTGGGGGGGGGGGGTCGTGGGGGAAAGAGGGGGGGGTCAAGTTGTTCGTCCCCCCCTCCCCCCCTTTCAGCTTTGGAGGGGGAGGGGTGGGAAAAAGGGGGGTCCGGGCAGCCCCCAGACCCTGTTCCAAGGAGTGGGGGGGTCCCGGGGGACAGATGGACAGACGGACGGACAGACCCCCCCCTCCCCCAGGCCGGGTCACCCCCAGGGTCCCCGACCCCCCTCCGGTGCCCACCCCCCGAACCGGGCCCGGGCCCGGGATGGGGGCCCAGGGTCCAGATGGGGAGGGGGGAGAGGGAGGAACCCCCAAAACCGCGATCCCGGTCCGGGGCATCCAACAGGACCGGAACCGGGGGGAGAACCGGGCCAGGACCCCCCGGTACCGGAGGGGGATCCAGGAGAATCAGCCCCGGGATTTGGGAGAACCGGTCCCGATCCCACCGGGACCCCCGGTACCGGAGGGGATCCAGGAGAATCAGCCCCGGGATTTGGGAGAACCGGGCCCGGTCCCACCGGGACCCCCCGGTACTGAAGGGGGTCCAAGAGGAGCTGCCCGATCCCACCGGGACCCCCCGGTACCGGAGGGGGATCCAGGAGAATCAGCCCCGGGATTTGGGAGAACCGGGCCCGATCCCACCGGGACCCCCGGTACCGGAGGGGGATCCAGGAGAATCAACCCGGGTTTGGGAGAACCGGGCCGATCCCACGGGATCCCCCGGTACCGGAGGGGGATCCAGGAGAATCAACCCCGGGATTTGGGAGAACCGGGCCCGGTCCCACCGGGATCCCCGCTCCGGATCCACCAGAACGGATTTCGGGAAGCCGCGATTGGGCAGAACCGGCCGCGATCCCCCGGAACCCCCCGGTACGGAGCGGCGGCTCCACAGAGAGCCCCCCCGAACCCCCCGGTACCGGACGGCGGCACCGCCAGAGCCCCCCCGAACCCCCGGTACTGGAGCGGCGGCTCCACCAGAGCCCCACCGAACCCCCCGGTACCGGAGCGGCGGCACCGGCAGAACCCCGAACCCCCGGATCCGGAACGGCGGCTCGCCGAACCCCCGAACCCCCGGTACCGGAACGGCGGGCTCCACCAGAGCCCCCCGAACCCCGGTACCGGAACGGCCGGCTCCACCGAGCCCCCCCCGAACCCCCGGTACCGGAACGGCGGCACCGCCGAGACCCCCGGTACCGGAGCGGCGGCTCCACCAAGCCCCCCGAACCCCCCGGTACCGGAACGGCGGCCCGCCAGAACCCCCCGAACCCCCGGTACCGGAACGGCGGCTCCACCAGAGCCCCCCCGAACCCCCCGGTACCGGAACGGCGGCACCGCCAGAACCCCCCGGTACCGGAGCGGCGGCTCCACCAGGGCCCCCCCGAATCCCCCGGTACCGGAACGGCGGCTCCACCAGGCCCCCCCGAATCCCCCGGTACCGGAACGGCGGCTCCACCAGAGCCCCCCCGAACCCCCCGGGCCGCTCTCCCCGCTCCGGTACCGGGCGGTACCGGCGGCCGGCGCTGCCCGCCGAGCTGGGAACGGCGCTCCCGGAGCTTCGGGACCGGGGGGTCCCGGGGCAACGAGCCCCCGCCCCCGGGCCCGAATTCCCGGTCCTCAAATCAGCCCGGACCCCAAATCAAACCTGGGCCCCAAATCAGCCCAGGTACTCAAATCAATCCCGGACCCCAAATCAACCCCGGGGCCCCAAATCAACCCCAGACCCCAACTCAACCTCCGGTACCGAAATCAACCCCCAGACCCCAAATCAACCGCGGTACTCAAATCAGCCCCGGACCCCAAATCAACCCCGGACCCCAAATCAAACCCCGGACCCCAAATCAAACCCCGGACCCCAAACACCCCCGGCCCCCAAATTCTGATTCTCCAATCAATCCCCGGACCCCAAATCAAACCCCAGACCCCAAATCAACCTCCGGGCCCCAAATTCCCGGTCCTCAAATCAACCCCCGGACCCCAAACACCCCGGTCGCCAATCCCGGTCCTCAACTCGCCCCCGCCCCCAAATCCTGGGCCCCAAACAGCCCCGGGCCCCAAATCACCGGCCGGGCCCCAACCGAGCCCCCCCCGGCCCGGTACCCGCTCGCCACCCGCTCCATTCCCCTCGCCACTCGCCCCGGGCTCGGTACTCGCTCGCCACTCTCCCCCGGCCCGTTCCCCGCTCGCCCCATCCCGTTCCCCGCTCGCCCATCCCGCTCCCCGCTCTCCGCTCGCCCTCGACCCCCGGCCCGCTCTGCGCTCGGTACCCGCTCGCCCCCGGCCCCATCCCGCTCGCCCCCGGCCCCATCCCGCTCTCCACTCGCCCCATCCCGCTCTCCACTCGCCCCCGGCCCCATCCCTCTCCCCACTCGCCCTCTCCTCTCGGCGCTCGCCCCGGCCCCATCCCTCTCCCCAATCGCCCCTCTCCCCGCTCGCCCCTCTCCTCTCCACTCGCCCCTCTCCTCTCGGCGCTCGCCCACCTCGCCCGCGGCTGCCGGCGGCCCCATCCCTCTCCCCGCTCGCCCATTCCTCTCCCCACTCGCCCCTCTCCTCTCGGCGCTCGTCCCTCTCCTCGCCCTCTCCTCCCCGCTCGCCCCTCTCCTCTCGGCGCTCGCCCTCTCCTCTCGGCGCTCGCCCTCTCCGCTCGCCCTCTCCTCTCGGCGCTCGCCCCCGGCCCCATCCCTCTCCCCTCTCGCCCCTCTCCTCCCCGCTCGCCCCTCTCCTCTCCCGCTCGCCCACCTCGCCCGGGGCTGCCGGCGGCGCTGAGCAGGCACAGCAGCGGCAGGACCCGCATGCTCCTCCCGCCCGGGGCCGCTCTCCGGGGCCGGGCCCGCGCCGGTTCCGCTCCGGTTCCGCTCCGTTCCGCTCCGGTTCCGCTCCGGTTCCTCCCGGTCCCTCCCGGTCCCGGTCCCGGTCCCGGTCCCGGTTCGGTGCAGCCGGGCCCGGCCCGGCCGCCAAGGGCCACGGAGCTCGGGCGGCTCCGCTGCGCGCCGAGCCCCCGGGGCGAGCGGCGGCGGGGCGGGGGCGAGCGGAGGGGGCGGGGGCGAGGGGAGGGGCGGGGGGGGCGAGGGGAGGGGGAGGGGGAGGGGAGGGGAGGGGGAGGGAGCTGAGTGTGCGGGGGGAGGGGGAGGAGGAGGAGGAGGAGGGGAGGGGAGCGGGAACGCGCGCGCGTGGCGGGGATGGGGGGGAGAACGGGGGGAGGGGGATTGGGGGGCGAGGGGGGGGTTGGGGGGGCGAGGGGGGGTTGGGGGGGCGAGGGGGGGTTGGGGGTGAGGGGGGTTGGGGGGCGAGGGGGGATTGGGGGGCGAGGGGGGATTGGGGGGGCGAGGGGGGATTGGGGGGCGAGGGGGGATTGGGGGCGAGGGGGGATTGGGGGGGCGAGGGGGGGTTGGGGGTGAGGGGGGATTGGGGGGCGAGGGGGGGATTGGGGGGCGAGGGGGGGTTGGGGGGCGAGGGGGGTTGGGGGGGCGAGGGGGGATTGGGGGGGCGAGGGGGGGTTGGGGGGGCGAGGGGGGGTTGGGGGGCGAGGGGGGGATTGGGGGTGAGGGGGGGTTGGGGTGGGGGGGGGGGTTGGGGGTGAGGGGGCGATTGGGGGGCGAGGGGGGGATTGGGGGGCGAGGGGGGGATTGGGGGGCGAGGGGGGGATTGGGGGCGAGGGGGGGATTGGGGGGCGAGGGGGGGATTGGGGGGCGAGGGGGGATTGGGGGGGAGGGGGGGTTGGGGGTGAGGGGTGGTTGGGGGGGAGGGGGGGGTTGGGGGCGAGGGGGGTTGGGGTGAGGGGGGGTTGGGGGTGAGGGGGGTTGGGGTGGGGTTGGGGGTGAGGGGGGGTTGGGGTGAGGGGGGGTTGGGGTGAGTTGGGGTGGGGGTGGGGGGATTTGGGGGTGGGGGGTGTTGGTTTGGGGGTAATGTGATTTTGGGGGGTCGGTGAGTGTTTTGGGGGGTTGTGTTAGTAATGTGAGTTTTGGGGGGGTCATGTGAGTTTTGGGGGTGTAAATGTGAATTTTGGGGGGGTAAAGTGAATTTTGTTTGGGGGGGGTGCTATGTGTTTTGGGGGTAAATGTGAATTTTGGGGGGTGACGGGATTTTGGGGGGTGTAAGTGATTTTGGGGGGTCGTGTGAGTTTTGGGGGTAAATGTGATTTTGGGGGGTCCAATGTGTTTTGGGGGGTAAATGTGAATTTTAGGGGGGGTCGTAGTGAGGTTTTGGGGGTTAACTGTGAGTTTTTGGGGGGTAAATGTGAATTTTGGGTGGGAGGGTGGGGGTGGGTTTTTGGGGGGGTTAATGTGAGTTTTGGGGGTAATGTGAGTTTTTGGGGGGTAAATGTGAATTTTGGGGGGTGGGAGCGGGTTTGGGGGGTTAAATGTGAGTTTTTGGGGGGGTCAATGTGAATTTTTGGGGGGTGTCAATGTGAGTTTTTGGGGGTAAATGTGATTTTGGGGGGTGGTGAGTTTTGGGGGTGTCAATGTGAGTTTTTGGGGGTTAATATGAGTTTTGGGGGTGGGAAATGGGGTTTTTGGGGGGTTAATTGTGAGTTTTGGGGGGTCTATGTGAATTTTTGGGGGTGTCAATGTGAGTTTTTGGTGAGTAAATGTGAATTTTGGGGATGTAAATGTGAGGTTTTTGGGGGTAAATGTGAATTTTGGGGGTTGGGAGCAGGTTTTGGGGTGCAAATATGAATTTTTGGGGTTTAAATGTGAATTTTTGGGGTGTAAATGTGAATTTTGGGGTTTAAATGTGAATTTTGGGGTCCGCTCACTGTGACTTTGGGGGTTCATTCCCACACCTGCGGGGTCCTCACCTGCATTTTGGGGGCCACATTTTTTCAGGATTGGATTTTTTCCCCCGTTCCTCTTTTCCTTTTTTCCTCTCCTTTTTCTCCCTTTAATCTTAAATAGAATTTTTTTTTCCCCTTTAATCTTAAATAGAAAATTTTTTCCCTTTTAATCTTAAATAGAAAATCTTTTTTCCCCCTTTAATCTTAAATAGAATTTTTTTCCCCCTTTTAATCTTAAATAGAAAAATTTTTCCCCCTTTAATCTTAAATAGATTTTTTTTCCCTTTTAATCTTAAATAGAATTTTCCCCCTTTAACCTTAAATAGAAATTTTTCCCCCCTTAATCTTAAATAGAATTTTTTTTCCCCTTTAATCTTAAATAGAATTTTTCCCCCTTTAACCTTAAATAGAATTTTTTTTCCCCCTTGAATCTTAAATAGAACATTTTTTCCCTTTTAATCTTAAATAGAAAATTTTTTCCCCCTTAATCTTAAATAGAAAATTTTCCCCCCTTAATCTTAAATAGAATTTTTTTTCCCCCTTTAATCTTAAATAGAATTTTCCCCCCTTTAATCTTAAATAGAAATTTTTTCCCCCCTTAATCTTAAACAGAATTTTTTCCCCCTTTAATCTTAATTAAATTTTTTTTCCCTTTTAATCTTAAATAGAATTTTTTTTTCCCCCTTTTAATCTTAAATAGATTTTTTTTTCCCCTTTAATCTTAAATAGAATTTTTTTTTTCCCTTTTAATCTTAAATAGAATTTTTTTTTCCCCTCGCCTGGAGGGATTTGGAGGAACCCTGGAAAAGCCGGGAAGCTGCGCCTGCCTCAGCCCCGCTGCATTCCCAGAGTTTTGGCCAAGGGGGTCGAGGAGCAGCGGGATCCGATTTTTTTTTCCCATAAAAAAAAAAAAAAAACCCACATTTTTTCCCTTTCTCCCGGGGATTTCCAAACGTTTTTTTCTCCCCCCTCTCTGGCTGCTTCACATTCCCGGATTTCTGGCGCACACCAAGAGCTCCCTCCTCGATTTTTTTTTAATTTCTTTTTGATTCTTTTTTAATTCCCGGATTCCGATTTGCAACCGCAACGACGACAACAAAAATGCTGGGAGAAGAACGGATTTTTTTTTAGGAAAACCCCCAACATTCCCTGGATTTTCTCCCCCAAAATTCCAGCGGAATTCTTTCCTTGGTGCCCCCAGAGCAGGAGGGGCCCCGCGGAGCCGCCGCCACCCCCAGGAATTCGGGAGGAGGAGGAGGAGGAGGAGGAGGAGGAGGCGGGGTCGGTGCTGGGGGGAGGCTGAGGGGGTTTGGGAGACCCAAAATCTGGGAAGAGCGGGAGGAGGAGGCGGCGGGGGGGGGGCGGCTCGGCTCGGGCTGTTATCCCGGGTTTGGGGGCGTTATCCCGGGTTTGGGGGGTGTTATCCCGGGTTTGGGGGCGTTATCCCGGATTTTGGGGGCGTTATCCCGGGTTTGGGGGGCGTTATCCCGGGTTTGGGGGCGTTAGCCCGGGTTTGGGGGCGTTATCCCGGGTTTGGGGGGCGTTTATCCGGGTTTGGGGGGCGTTATCCGGGTTTGGGGGCGTTAGCCCGGGTTTGGGGGGCGTTAGCCCGGGTTTGGGGGCGTTATCCCGGGTTTGGGGGCGTTTATCCCGGGTTTGGGGGGCGTTATCCCGGGTTTGGGGGCGTTATCCCGGGTTTAGGGGCGTTATCCCGGGTTTGGGGGCGTTAGCCCGGGTTTGGGGGGAGTTAGCCCGGGTTTGGGGGGCGTTATCCCGGGTTTGGGGGGCGTTATCCCGGGTTTAGGGGCGTTATCCCGGGTTTGGGAGCGTTATCCCGGGTTTGGGGGGCGTTATCCCGGGTTTGGGGGCGTTAGCCCGGGTTTGGGGGGAGTTAGCCCGGGTTTGGGGGCGTTAGCCCGGGTTTGGGGGGAGTTAGCCCGGGTTTGGGGGGCGCTATCCCGGGTTTGGGGGCGTTATCCCGG
Organism: Sitta carolinensis; assembly: GCA_032173965.1. Lineage (NCBI taxonomy): Eukaryota > Metazoa > Chordata > Aves > Passeriformes > Sittidae > Sitta > Sitta carolinensis. The sequence continues at coordinate 573,288 of CM063305.1, forward strand.
GTTTGGGGGGCGTTATCCCGGGTTTGGGGGCGTTATCCCGGGTTTGGGGGGCGTTAGCCCGGGTTTGGGGGCGTTAGTCCAGGTTTGGGGGAGTTATCCCAGTTTTGGGGGGCGTTATCCCGGGTTTGGGGGGCGTTATCCCAGGTTTGGGGGCGTTATCCCGGGTTTGGGGGCGTTATCCTGGGTTTAGGGGCGTTATCCAGGTTTGGGGGCGTTATCCGGGTTTGGGGGCGTTATCCCGGGTTTGGGGGCGTTATCCCGGGTTTGGGGGCGTTATCCCGGGTTTGGGGGGCGTTATCCCGGGTTTGGGGGCGTTATCCCAGTTTTGGGGGGCGTTATCCCGGGTTTGGGGGCGTTATCCCGGGTTTGGGGGCGTTATCCCGGATTTTGGGGGCTGTTTCTCCAGTTTTGGACCGTTGTTATCCCAGTTTTGGGGGCGTTATCCCAGTTTTGGCTCTGTTTTCCCAATATTTGGTCCATTATCCGGTGCTGGACCTGCTCTTGGCGCTCCTTATCCCAGTGTTTGTCCCATTTTCCCAGTTTTGGGTCCCTTTTCCCGATCTTTCTCCCCTTTTCCCAGTTTTGAGCCGTTATCCCGGCCTTGGATCCCTCATTCCCGGGATGGGTGCTGGACACTGGGGGTCACTGGGGGTCACTGGGGTCACCGGGGTCACTGGGGGTCCCGTTCCCATCCCCCCAGAGCTCATCCTCATCCTGATCCGGGCTGGGAATCCCGAGCCAGCCCTGATCCCGACCCTGATCCTGACCCTGATCCCGACCTGATCCCGACCCTGATCCCGGCCCTGATCCGACCCTGATCCGACCTGATCCCGGCCCTGATCCCGACCCAGACCCCGCCCCAATCCCGGCTTTAGCCCAGACCCAGCTCCGGCCGCTCCCAGCCCATCCCAGTTCATCTCCCAGCCCATCCATCCCATTATCCCATCCCAGTCCATCCCATCCCATTATCCCATCCCATCCCATTATCCCATTATCCCATCCCAGTTCACATCCCATCCCATCCCATTATCCCATCCCATTATCCCATCCCATCCCATTATCCCATCCCAGTCCATCCCATCCCATCCCATCCCATTATCCCATCCCATTATCCCATCCCACCATCCATCCCATTATCCCATCCCATCCCATCATCCCATTATCCCATCCCAGTTCACATCCATCCCATCCCATTATCCCATCCCATCCCATTATCCCATCCCAGTCCATCCCATCCCATCCCATCCCATTATCCCATCCCAGTCCATCCCATCCCATCCCATCCCATTATCCCATCCCATTATCCCATCCCATTATCCCATTATCCCATTATCCCATCCCAGTTCACATCCCATCCCATTATCCCATCCCAGTCCATCCCATTATCCCATCCCATCCCATCCCATCCCCTTATCCCATCCCAATATCCCATTATCCCATCCCACCATCCCATCCCCTTATCCCATCCCAATATCCCATTATCCATTATCCCATTATCCCATCCCACCATCCCATCCCAATATCCCATTATCCCATCCCAATCCATCCCATCCCATTATCCCATTATCCCATTATCCCATTATCCCATCCCAGTCCTTTCCCCATCCAACCAGCTCGGATGCGGCTCCAGGATTTTATTTGGGGCTGGGGGAGGCTCAGGCACCGCATAAGGGGCAGCTGCATCCCAATCCCTCCTTTCCCGAAGGGATTTGGGATTTGGGGGGCTCGGGACCCCCAAACACATCCCGGTCCCTCCTTTCCCGAAGGGATTTGGGATTTGGGGGCTCGGGACCCCCAAACACATCCCGGTCCCTCCTTTCCCGAAGGGATTTGGGATTTGGGGGGCTCGGGACCCCCAAACACATCCCGGTCCCTCCTTTCCCGAAGGGATTTGGGGGGCTCGGGACCCCCAAACACATCCCGGTCCTTCCTTTCCTAAAGGAATTTGGGATTTGGGATCTGGGATTTGGGATCTGAGCCGCTCGCTGTCTCCTGCTGCCACCTCCCGGCCTTTGGGGTTTTCAAAGAATTCCCGGGATTTTCGCTCCCTGCCGCCTCGGGAATGAGGGATTGGGGTTTAGAGCAGGAAAATCCCATAAAAAATCGCCCGGCTGGGAACGCGGGGAGGATTTGGGGGCTGGAATGAGGAAGATTTTGGGGTTGAAATCCAAAGGAAAACCCCCAAACCCAAGGGAGAGATTCCAAATCCAAGGAATAAACCCCAAATCCAAGGGAAAAAACCCCAAATCCAAAGGAAAAAAAAAACCCAAATCCAAGAAAAAAAAACCCAAATCCAAATGAAAAAGCCCAAATCCAAGGAATAAAACCCCAAATCCAAGGGAAAAACCCCAAATCCAAGGGAAAAAAAAACCCAGATCCAAGGAATGAACCCCAAATCCAAGGAATGAACCCCAAATCCAAAGGAAAATAAACCCAAATCCAAAGGAAAAAACCCAAACCCAAGGGAGAGATTCCAAATCCAAGGAATAAACCCCAAATCCAAGGGAAAAAAATCCAAAGGAAAAACCCGAAATCCAAAGGAAAACCCCAAATTCCAAAGGAAAAACCCGAAATCCAAGGAATAAACCCCAAATTCCAAGGAACAAATCCCCAAATCCAAAGGAAAAACCCCAAATCCAAAGGAAAGACCCTAAATCCAAGGAAAAAAACCCAAATCCAAGGAATAAACCCCAAATCCAAAGGAAAAACCCCAAATTCCAAAGGAAAACCCCGAAATCCAAAGGGAAAACCCCAAATCCAAGGAATAAACCCCAAATTCCAAAGGAAAAAAACCCCAAATCCAAAGGAAAAAAACCCCAAATTCCCGATCCCTTCCACTCCAGGGTCCCATTCCCACCTCGCTGTTCCCTCCAGGGAACGAAAATTCCCGGATTTGACCCCAAACCGGACCCCGAGGATTTGGATCCGAGCCCGCTCGGGGTTTTGCTGCCGGGAAATGATTTTTGATCAACGACAACAACAAAAAACCCCAAAACCGCCCCAAAAACCCACCCGGAACTTCCTGCTCCGAAAGCGCCCGAGCAGGTGAAAAATAAAAAAAAAACAAAAGTCATCGTTTCTCCCCAAAATCCGATTTTTTTCCCCAGGAAAAAGTTACAGGTGAGGGAGTGCAGGATGAATTAATCCAGGAAAAACTTCCCGGAATGGGAGCTGGGAAGGGGTTTGGGGTGAAATTGTTGGGTTTGGGGTTTTTGGGGGTTGTTTTTTGGGGGTGGGTTTAAAAATCCCACCTGGATTTCTCTGTGGGTTTCTCAAAAAATTCCCGTTCCCGACCCCAAATCCTCCTCATTCCACCCAAAAATTCCCATTCCAGATCCCAAAATTTCTCCCATTCCAGACCCCAAATCCTCCTCATTCCAACCCAAAAATTCCCTTTCCAGATCCCAAAATTTTCCCCCTTTCCAACCCAAAATTCCCATTCCAGATCCCAAAATTCTCCCCATTCCAGACCCAAATCCTCCTCATTCCAACCCAAAAATTCCCATTCCAAACCCCAAATCCTCCTCATTCCAACCCCAAAAATTCCCATTCCAAACCCCAAAATTTTCCCCCTTTCAACCCCAAAAATTCCCTTTCCAGATCCCAAAATTCTCCCCATTCCAGACCCAAATCCTCCTCATTCCAACCCCAAAAATTCCCTTTCAGATCCAAAATTTTCCCCCTTTCCAACCCCAAAAATTCCCTTTCCAGATCCCAAAATTCTCCCCATTCCAGACCCAAATCCTCCTCATTCCAACCCCAAAAATTCCATTCCAGACCCCAAATCCTCCTCATTCCACCCAAAAATTCCCATTCCAGATCCCAAAATTCACCTCGTTCCAGACCCCAAAAATTCCCATTCCAGATCCCAAAATTCTCCCATTCCAGATCCCAAATCCTCCTCATTCCACCCCAAAAATTCCCATTCCAGATCCCAAAATTTTCCCCTTTCCAACCCCAAAAATTCCCTTTCCAGATCCCAAAATTCTCCCATTCCAGACCCCAAATCCTCCTCATTCCAACCCCAAAATTCCCATTCCAAACCCCAAATCCTCCTCATTCCAACCCCAAAAATTCCCATTCCAAACCCCAAATCCTCCTCATTCCAACCCCAAAAATTCCCATTCCAAACCCCAAAATTTTCCCCTTTCAACCCCAAAAATTCCTTTCCAGATCCCAAAATTCTCCCATTCCAGACCCAAATCCTCCTCATTCCACCCAAAAATTCCATTCGATCCAAAATTCCCATCCACCCAAAATTCCCATTCCAGATCCCAAATTCTCCCATTCCACCCAATCCTCCCTCCCCCAAATTCCTTCACCAAATCCCTTTCCACCCCAAAATTCCCTTCCAGATCCCAAAATTTCCCATTCCAGACCCCAAATCTCCTCATTCCAACCCCAAAAATTCCCTTCCAAACCCCAAATCCTCCTCATTCCACCCCAAAATTCCCATTCCAATCCAAAATTCCTCGTTCCAGACCCCAAATCTCCATTCCAGATCCCAAATTCCCCATTCCAGACCCAAATCTCCCATTCCAACCAAAATTCCCATTCCAGATCCCAAATTCCCCTATTCCAACCCAAAAATTCCCATTCCAGATCCCAAAATTTCCCCTTCCAACCCAAATTCCCATTCCAACCCAAAATTCCCATTCCAACCCCAAATCCTCCTCATTCCAACCCAAAAATTCCCATTCCAAACCCCAAATTTTCCCTTCAACCCAAAAATTCCCTTTCCAATCCCAAAAATTCCTCCCCATTCCACCCCCAAATCCTCCTCATTCCAACCCCAAAAATTCCCTTTCCAGATCCCAAAATTCTCCCCATTCCAGCCCCCAAATCCTCCTCATTCCAACCCCAAAAATTCCCATTCCAAACCCAAATCCTCCTCATTCCAACCCCAAAAATTCCCATTCCAAACCCCAAATTCTCCTCATTTCACCCCCAAAATTCCAATTCCAGCCCCCAAATCCTCATTCCAACCCCAAAATCCCTTTTCCACCCCAAACCAGTCCCTTATTTAGGATTATTTTTTTTAATCCACATTTTACAACATTTTTACAATAATTCCGGGTTTTTTATTGCAATCTCCCCCGTGACCCCGAAATTTCACCACGAGGTTTCCCCACGTCACCTTCCCAAAATAACCCGGATTGAGCAAGTTCTGCTTTCCCGAAAATTCTCATTATCCCGTGGCCCTGCAGACTTGATTTTATTTTAATTTTTGCATTTATTTTAATTATTTCACTTATTTTAGCCGTTAACACCTGAATTATTTATTTTTACTTTCGGTTTTTAATCCGTTTTAATGATTTCGGTTTTGTTTTTTTTTTAATTTATTTTAACGATTTTTTTTAATTTATTTTAATGATTTCTTTTAATTTCATTTTTAATTCACCTCGATTATTTCACGTTTTAATTTTCAAACGAATTTCCATTATCTCATTTCATTATTTTAAACCCCTCCGATTTTCCTCACCTTTTCCACGCGGAAAATTTTATTTATTTTTTTTTAAAAAAACCCAAATTTTCACACTTTTGCTTGGAAACAAAATTGGGGTTTCTTGAAACTCGTATTTCTGATGTAAATACCAAATTTTCCTTTTCTGTGTCATTTTTATCAGCCTCACACCAGGCTCCTCCCCGAACTCAAACTGAAACCCTCAAAAATTTTTTTAAAAAAAGATAAAAAAATCTCCTTCCTCTTCCTTTTTGTCACAGTTTTTGGGGCTGCTTCGGGCCCCAAAGCTCTCCCTGCCCCAAATTCTCCCCTTTTTCCCAAATTCCCCCTTTTCCCCAAATTCTCCCCTTTTTCCCCAAATTCTCTCCTTTTCCCAAATCCTCTCCCCACCCAAATTTTATTTTTTCTTGCCCCAAATCCTCTCCTTTTTCCCAAATTCTCCTTTTCCCAAATCCTCTCCCCACCCAAATTTTATTTTTTCTTGCCCCAAATTCTCCTTTTTCCCAAATCCTCTCCCTGCCCCAATTTTTTTTCCTTGCCCCAAACCCTCTCCCTACCCCAAATTTTTTTCCTGCGCCCCAAATTTTATTTTTTCCCTTTTTCCCAAACCCTTCTCTGTTCCCTAAACCCTCTCCTACCCCAAATTTTTTTTTTTCTGCACCCCAAATTTTATTTTTCCCTTTCCCCAACCCTCTCCCTGCCCCGAATTCCCAAATTCCCGAATTCCCGCCTGCATGGGGCTGTTCTGGATCTCGCTCCTCGCCCTCCTCCAAACCTGTGAGTCCGGGGGGGGCGATTTTGGGGAGGCTTGGGGGATTTTGGGGGTCCAGGAGCAATTTGGGGGAATTTTGGGGCAATTTGGGGGAATTTGGGGAATTTTGGGGATTTGGGGACAATTGGGGGGAATTTGGGGCAATTTGGGGGCAATTTGGGGGGATTTTGGGGCAATTTGGGGGAATTTTGGGGCAATTTGGGGGAATTTGGGGCAATTTGGGGGAATTTTGGGGGAATTTGGGGGAATTTTGGGGCAATTTGGGGGAATTTGGGGCAATTTGGGGGAATTTTGGGTCAATTTGGGGGAATTTGGGGCAATTTGGGGGAATTTTGGGCAATTTGGGGGCAATTGGGGAATTTTGGGGCAATTTGGGGGAATTTTGGGGCAATTTGGGGGAATTTGGGGCAATTTGGGGGAATTTTGGGGCAATTTGGGGGCAATTTGGGGAATTTGGGGCAATTTGGGGAATTTGGGGCAATTTGGGGGCAATTTGGGGAATTTTGGGGCAATTTTGGGGGAATTTTGGGGCAATTTGGGGGAATTTGGGGGCAATTTGGGGGGATTTTGGGGCAATTTTGGGAATTTGGGGGCAATTTGGGGGGATTTTGGGGCAATTTGGGGAATTTTGGGGCAATTTGGGGGAATTTGGGGGAATTTTGGGGCACAGCTGTCCTGGGCTCTCCCCTCCCCGAGCTCCATCGCTGCTCCACGAGTTCTCCAGAGCTCCTGCTCTACCCTCAGGTTTTTGGGGGTTTTTGGGGTTTTTTTGGGGTTTTTGGGGGGGTTTTTTGGGGGGTTTTTTGGGGGGCCGATCAGGCGGGTTTTGTTTTATTTTATCCTCGGTGCGCACATTTCCTGCGAGCCGACCGCGCTCCCGGCGCGGCTCCTCTGCAGGAATGCCCGAGCTCCAGCCGGGATCGGTTCCTGGGTTTAAAAAAATAAAAGATTAGGAAGGGAAACTGGTTCTGTTTTTTTGGGGTTTGTTTCTGTTTGGGAAGGGGAAGTGGAGAAAATGATGAAAACGGCGCCTTCTGCCTCAAATCGTGACCTGGAGTCACGGCAGGGGGACTGAGGGGGGGGGGGTGTCACCCTGAGCCCACCCTGAGCCCACCCTGAGCCCACCCTGAGCCCACCTGAGCCCACCTTGAACCCACCCTGAGCCCACCCTGAGCCCACCTTGAACCCACCTTGAACCCACCCTGAGCCCACCCTGAACCCACCCTGAGCCCACCCTGAGCCCACCCTGAACCCACCCTGAGCCCCCCTGAGCCCACCCTGAGCCCACCCTGAGCCCACCCTGAGCCCACCCTGAACCCACCCTGAGCCCACCCTGAGCCCACCCTGAGCCCACCTTGAACCCACCTGAGCCCACCAGAGCCCACCCTGAGCCCACCCAGAGCCCACTCTGAGCCCACCCTGAGCCCACCCTGAGCCCACCCTGAGCCCACCCTGAGCCCACCTTGAACCCACCTTGATTCCAGCTTTTGATCCCACCTCCATCCCACCTTGATCCCACTTTCATTTTCGCTTTTCATCCCACCTTGATCCCACCTCGATCCCCTCCATCTCCCCATCCTACATTAATCCCACCCTGATCCCACCCTCATCTCTCCATCCCACCTCCATCTCTCCATCCCACCTCCATCTCTCCATCCCACCCTGATCCCTTGATCCCACCTCCATCCTACCCCCTCATCTCTCCATCCCACTTCCACCTCTTGATCCCACCTCCATCTCTCCATCCCCTGATCCCCCCTCCATCCCCTGATCCCCCCTCCATCCCCTGATCCCCCCTCCATCCCTGATTCTCCATCCCCTGATCCCCCTCCATCCCCTGATCCCCCCTCCATCCCCTGATCCCCCCTCCATCCCCTGATCCCCCTCCATCCCCTGATCCCCCTCCATCCCTGATCCCGCTCATCCCTGATCCCGCTCCATCCCCTGATCCCCCTCCATCCCCTGATCCCCCCTCCATCCCTGATCCCCTCCATCCCCTGATCCCCTCCATCCCTGATCCCCCTCCATCCCCTGATCCCCCTCCATCCCCTGATCCCCCCTCCATCCCCTGATCCCCCTCCATCCCCTGATCCCCCTCCATCCCCTGATCCCCGCTCCATCCCCTGATCCCCCTCCATCCCCTGATCCCTCCCTCCATCCCCTGATCCCCCCTCCATCCCTTGATCCCCCTCCATCCCTGATCCCCCCTCCATCCCTGATCCCCCTCCATCCCACCCTTCCTCCATCCCCCTGATCCCCCTCCATCCCTGATCCCCCCTCCATCCCTGATCCCCCTCCATCCCTGATCCCCCTCCATCCCTGATCCCCTCCCATCCCTTGATCCCCCTCCATCCCCTGATCCCCATCTCCATCCCCTGATCCCCCTCCATCCCCTGATCCCCCTCCATCCCTGATCCCCCTCCATCCCTGATCCCCCTCCATCCCCTGATCCCCCTGACCCCCGTTCTCCCACGCCTCCTCCTCCTCCTCCTCTCCCCCGTGTCCACCTCCTGCGCGCCCACGGCGGCTCCGTCACCTTCGTGGCTCGTGGCCCCGCCGCGCCCCGCGGCCTTGTGGAAATTCAAGGACAAGCTCATCGTGGTGGCCACCGAGAATTCCACGATTTTCCTGAGCCCGGAATTCCAGGCGCGCTCCTCGGTGTCGGGGGGCGGGGCGGGCGCTGCGCATCTGCTGCCTGAGCGCCCGCGACTCGGGGCGCTTCTCCGTGGATATCGGGGAGCACAACGAGAGCTTCCACCTGCGCGTCCTCAGTACGGGCTCGGGGGGTCGGGGGGATCGGGGGGGTCGGGGGGGTTTGGGGGATTGGGGGGATTGGGGGGGATTGGGGGGATTGGGGGGGTTGGGGGGTTCGGGGGGATTGGGGGGATTGGGGGGTTTGGGGCGGTTGGGGGGGATTGGGGGTTTGAGGAGTTTGAAAGGGGTTTGGGGTTTGAGGGGAGTTTTGGGGTTTGGGGGGATCGGGGGGTTTGGGGGGGGTTAGGGGGATTGGGGGGTTTGGGGGGGATTGGGGGGTTCGGGGGTTTTCGGGGGATTTGGAGTTTGAGGGGGGTTTGGGGGTTTGGGGGGATCGGGGGGATTGGGGGGGTTTAGGGGGATTGGGGGGTTTGGGGGTGTTGGGGGGTTCGGGGGGTTTAGGGGGATTGGGGGGCTCGGGGGGATTGGGGGGTTTTGGGTTTTTTTGGGGTTTGAGGTTTTTGGGGGGTTTGGGGTTTTTGGGGGGGTTTGGGGGTTTGAGGGGTTTTGGGGGCTTCGGGGGTTTAGGGGGGGTTGGGGTCTGAGGGGGGTTTTGGGGGGGTTGGGAGGCTTGGGGGGTTTAAGGGGGGTTTTAGGGATTTAGGGGTTTGAGGGGTTTTTGGGGGGTTTTGGGTTTCAGGGTTTTTTGGGGGGGTTTGGGGGTTTTGGGAGATTTTAGGGGTCTTGGGGATTTTAGGGGTCTTCGGGGTTTTCGGGGGGTTTTAGGAGTCTTTTTGAATTTCAGCATTTTTTAGGGCGAGGCAGATTTTAGTCTTTTTGAACCTTATACCCTTTATAGACATTTTGGGGACATTTCACAATTTCTTCAGCACTTTAACCTTTTTCGGGGGGAGGGGTCTCCCCACCAACCCCGGGGTGTCCTGACCCCCCAAAACCCCCGCAGATTTGCTGCCGGAGCCCACGGTGACCTGCGAGTCCCAGAACTGCTCGGGCGGGCGCTGCCGCCTCTCCCTGCGCTGCTCCGTGTCCCACAGGACTTTGGGGCTTTCCGGCGGATTTTGGGGATGTCTCGTTCTCCTGGAGCGTCGGCGCCGCGCCCGGGCCGAGGGGCCCGTGCTGGAGCTGGAGGAGCCGCAGGCGCTGCAGTGCGCGGCCAGGAACGGGGTCAGCAGCGGGACCGTCAGCGTGGGGGGACCCCAAAGGGCTCTGCGCAGGTGAGGGGGTTGGGATTTGGGGTTTGGGATTCAGGTCAGGAACGGGGTCAGCAGCGGGACCGTCAGCGTGGGGGACCCCAAAGGGCTCTGCGCAGGTGAGGGGGTTGGGATTTGGGGTTTGGGATTCAGGTCAGGAACGGGGTCAGCAGCGGGACCGTCAGCGTGGGGGACCCAAAGGGCTCTGTGCAGGTGAGGGGGTTGGGATGGGATTTGGGGTTTGGGTTTGGGATTTGGGATGGGGTTTGGGGTTTGGGGTTTGGGGTTCGGGTCAGGAACGGGGTCAGCAGCGGGAACGTCAGCGTGGGGGACCCAAAGGGCTTCTGCGCAGGTGAGGGGGTTGGGGTTTGGGGATGGGATTTGGGGTTTGGGGTTTGGGGTTTGGGTTTGGGATTTGGGATGGGGTTTGGGGTTTGGGATGGGATTTGGGTTTGGGGTTTGGGGTTCGGGTCAGGAACGGGGTCAGCAGCGGGACCGTCAGCGTGGGGGACCCCAAAGGGCTCTGTGCAGGTGAGGGGGTTGGGATGGGATTTGGGGTTTGGGTTTGGGATTTGGGATGGGATTTGGGATTTGGGGTTTGGGGTTCGGGTCAGGAACGGGGTCAGCAGCGGGAACGTCAGCGTGGGGGACCCCAAAGGGCTCTGTGCAGGTGAGGGGGTTGGGGTTTGGGGTTTGGGTTTGGGGTTTGGGATGGGGTTTGGGATGGGATTTGGGTTTGGGGTTTGGGGTTCAGGTCAGGAACGGGGTCAGCAGCGGGAACGTCAGCGTGGGGGACCCCAAAGGGCTCTGTGCAGGTGAGGGGGTTGGGATGGGATTTGGGGTTTGGGTTTGGGATTTGGGATGGGGTTTGGGGTTTGGGATTTGGGGTTCGGGTCAGGAACGGGGTCAGCAGCAGGAACGTCAGCGTGGGGGACCCCAAAGGGCTCTGCGCAGGTGAGGGGGTTGGGGTTTGGGGATGGGATTTGGGGTTTGGAGCGGGGTTTGGGTGCTGAGGGTGGGGTTTGGGGTTTGGGGTTTGGAGCGGGGTTTGGGGTGCTGAGGGTGGGGTTTGGGGTGAGGTTTGGGGTGCTGAGGGTCCCCCCTCTCCCCAGGTGCCCTCTCTGCCCGCAGGGTCCGGTCGCGCTCTGGCCGGGCTCGGGGCGGCGCGCTCGCGGTTCTGCTGCTGCTGCTGCTGGGGAGAGCCCGAGGTGCGGCCGGGGGGCTCGGGGGGGGGCTTGGGGTGGGTTTGGGGTGGGTTTGGGGGGGCTTTGGGGGGGGGTTGGCTGGGTTTGGGGGGGTTTTGAGGGGTTGGGGGGGCTTGGGGCGGGTTTGGGGGGGTTTAGGGGGGCTTGGGGGGGTTTGAGAGGGGTTTTGAGGGGGGTCTGGGGGGTTTGGGGGGTTTTGAGGGGGGTTTGGGGGGGTTGGGGTGGGTTTGGGGGGTTTTGAGGGGGCTTGGGGGGGTTTGGGGGGGGTTGGGGGAGCTTGGGGTGTGGTTGGGGCGGGTTTGGGGCGGATTCGGGGCTGATTTGGGGTTGAATTTGGGGAAGATTCGGGGCGGATTCGGGGCTGAATTTGGGACAGATTTAGAGCAAATTCGGGGCTGAATTTGGGGCAGATTTGGGGCTGAATTTGGGCAATTTCGGGGCAAATTCGGGGCTGATTTGGGACTGACTTGGGGTGGATTTGGGGCGGATTTAGGGGCTGAATTTGGGGCAAATTCGGGGCTGAATTTGGGGCGGATTTGGGGTGGATTTGGGGCTGATTTGGGGGCTGAATTTGGGCAAATTTGGGGCTGAGTTTGGGGCGGATTTGGGGTGGATTTGGGGCTGATTTGGGGGCTGAATTTGGGGCAAATTCGGGGCTGAATTTGGGCAAACTCGGGGCAAATTCGGGGCTGTTTGGGGTGGATTTGGGGTTGGATTTGGGGTCTGAATTAAGGCTGAATGGGACATTTAGAGAATTTGGGGCTGAATTGGGGACAGATTTAGAGCAAATTGGGGCTGATGGGCTGAATTGGCAAATTTGGGGCTGAATTTGGGGTGAATTTGGGCAATTTGGAAATTTGGGGCTGAATTTGGGCAAATTTGGGGCTGAATTTGGGGCTGAATTTGGGCAAATTTGGGGCTGAATTTGGGCAATTTGGGCAAATTCGGGCTGAATTGGGGCTGAATTTGGGCAAATTTGGGGCTGAATTTGGGGCATGAATTTGGGCAAATTGGGGCTGAATTTGGGGCTCTCCTGATTCTGCCTCCTCTCCCCCAGGCTGGAGGAAATTCCAACCCCCCAAATCCCAGCCCGCAGACCCAGGTGGGATTTGGGGACCATTCCCGACCCTTTTTCCTGGGAATTGCATTTAGGGTCAGGGGAATCCTCCCCAGGGAATTCGGGGGGGGAAAGAGGGAAAAAAAATTAAATATTAATATAGTAATAGCAATAATAGATTAAATTTATGTAAATATCTATCGTATATTATTTTTAATAGAAATAATATCTATATTATTTATAAAAATATAAATATATTATTTAAATGTATGACATATATTTTATATAAATATATTTTATATATTATTTAGAGAAATATATATTTTATATCAATATACTTTATATTATTTAGATAAACATATATTTTATATCAATATATTTTATATTATTTAGAGAAATATATATGTTATATCAATATATTTTATATTATTTAGATAAACTATATTTTATATCAATACATTTTATATATTATTTAAATATACGACATATATTTTATATCAATACATTTTATATATTATTTAGATAAACACATATTATTTATATAAATAATAAAAATAAAAGCTGGCAAGAGACATTTTGGGGGGGTGAGGGAAAACCAGGAACTCCTGAGGTTAAGATCCCAAATTCCTGCTTTTTTTTTCCCCCAAATTCCTGCTGGTTTTCCCCAAAAATTTCTGATTTTTTGCCCAAATTCCTGCTTTTTTTCCCCATTTTCAGCAGCCACAGGCGAGTTCACGACCGTGTATGCTGAGGTGGGCATTTCCCAGCAGGTGAGTTTGGGGTCTCCCCAAAACCAGCCCCAAAAATTCCCTGCCCAGTCCAAAATTTCTCTGCTCAAGCCCAAATCCTCAGTTTTTCATCCAAAAGGAGGTGATCAGAAAGGAAAAATTAAAAAAAAATGTGATTTTTAGGGTTAGGCAGGAGCTTAAATCCATCACAGGATGGTGGATCTGGAGGGATCTCGAATTTGGGATTTTTTTAAGAAAGCTCTTTTAAAATCCTTGGGGAAAAAAACCTTAAAAAGACTTTGAAAAAACTCATTAAAAATCCTTGGGAAAAACCCTAAAAAATCCTTGGAAAAACCCCCGGAAAAGTCCTAAAACCCCTTTAAAAATCCTTGAAAAAAACCCTTAAAAATCCTTGAAAAATATCCTAAAAAATCCTTGCAAAAAAACCCTAAAAATCCTTGGAAAATAACCCTAAAAAATCCTTGAAAAATACCCTAAATAAAATCCTTGAAAAAAAAAACCCTAAAAATCCTTGAAAAATACCCTTGAAAAAACCCCTAAAAATCCTTGAAAAAAACCTAAAATCCTTGAAAAAACCCTAAAAAACCCTTAAAATAAAAATCCTTGAAAAAAACCTAAATCCTTGAAAAAAACCCCTAAAAAATCCTTGAAAAAACCTAAAACCTTGAAAACTAAACCCCTAATAAATAATCCTTGAAAAAAAAAACCCTCTAAAAAAACCCTAAATAAATCCTCTCAAATCTCCCACTCGAGCTCTCCTTTAATCCCCTTTTTATTCCAGGGCGTCCAGAACAAAATTAAACCCAAAGCTGAACGTGGGGAAACCTCGGCGACCGTTTATTCCCTGGTGCAGCGGCCGGAGCGGGTGGGGAGGGGTCCCGGGTGGGGAGGGGTTCCAGGGGGTGGGGGGGGTCCCGGGGTGGGGAGGGGTCCCGGGTGGGGAGGGGTCCCGGGTGGGGAGGGGTCACTGGGGTGGGGAGGGGTTCCAGGGTGGGGGAGGGGTCCCGGGTGGGGAGGGGTTCCGTGGGGTGGGGAGGGGTCCCGGGGTGGGGAGGGGTCCTGTGGGGGGTGGGGAGGGGTCCAGGGGGGTGGGGAGGGGTCCCTGGGTGGGGAGGGGTCCCGGGTGGGGAGGGGTCCCTGGGGGTGGGGGGGGTCCCTGGGGTGGGGAGGGGTCCGGGGGGGGAGGGGTTCCAGGGGGGTGGGGAGGGGTCCCGGGGTGGGAGGGGTCCGGGGTGGGGAGGGGTTTCCCGGGGGGTGGGGAGGGGTCCCTGGGGGGTGGGGAGGGGTCCCGGGGTGGGGAGGGGTCCCTAGGGGGGAGGGGTGGAGGGGTCCCTGGGGTTGTGGGGGTCCCTGGGGTGGGGAGGGGTCCTGGAGGGGTCCCTGGGTTGTGGGGTCCCAGGGGGGTGGGGAGGGGTCCCTGGAGGGTGGGGAGGGGTCCCTGGAGGGGTCCCTGGGGTTGTGGGGTCCGGGGTGGGGAGGGGTCCCGGGGGGGGGTCCAGAGCCCAGCCCAGCCCGGGGCTCCCGCACTGAGCTCGGCTCCTCTGTCCTGGCAGGCGGCGAGCGACGCGGGAGCGGCTTGGAACTCGTCTAGAGGGATTTGGGATCGGGTTTGGAGCCTTGGAACTCGTCTAGAGGGATTTGGGATCGGGTTTGGAGCCCTGGAATTGCTCTACAAGGATTTGGGATCGGGTTTGAAGCCTTGGAACTCGTCTAGAGGGATTTGGGATTGGGTTTGGAGCCTTGGAACTCGTCTAGAGGGATTTTGGGATCGGGGTTTTGGAGCCTTGGAACTCGTCTAGAGGGATTTGGGATCGGGTTTGGAGCCCTGGAATTGCTCTACAAGGATTTGGGATCGGGTTTAGAGCCTTGGAACTCGTCTAGAGGGATTTGGGATCGGGTTTAGAGTCCTGGAATTGCCCTAGAAGGATTTGGGATCGGGTTTAGAGCCTGGAATTGCCCTAGAAGGATTTGGGATCAGTTTTAGGGCCCTGGAATTGCTCTACAAGGAGCTGGACTGGTTTAAAGGGACCTAAAACCGACCAGAATGAACAAAACCCATTTTAAACAACTCAGAACTCATCCAGAAGGATCTGGAAGAGTTTTCGAGGATCTAAAACTGATCCAGAAGGATCTGGAAGCGCTTTCATGGCTCTAAAACTGATCCAGAAAGATCTTGAATCATTTAAAAGACCTCGAACTGCATCTAGAAGGACCTCAAACCCCTTTAAAGTTCCTAAAACTGCTCCAGAAGGATCCTGAAGCATTCTCAAGGACCTAAAACTGTTCTAGAAGGATCTGGAGAGTTTAAAAGGACCTAAAACCGATCCAGAATGAACAAAACCCATTTTAAACAACTCAGAACTCATACAGAAGGGTCTGGAGCTGATTTCAAGGCTCTAAAACTGATCCAGAAAGATCTTGAACTCATTTCAAGGACCCAGACCTGCATCTAGAAGGACCTCAAACCCTTTAAAGTTCCTAAACCTGTTCTAGAATGACTGGGGCTGATTTCAAGGACCTAAACCTGTTCCAGAAGGATCTGGAAGAGTTTAAAAGGACCTAAAACCGATCCAGAACGAACAAAACCCATTTTAAACAACTCAGAACTCGTCCAGAAGGATCTGGAAGAGTTTTCAAGGATCTAAAACTGATCCAGAAGGATCTGGAGCTGATTTCAAGGCTCTAGAACTGATCCAGAAAGATCTTGAACTCATTTCAAGGACCAGACCTGCGTCTAGAAGGACCTCAAACCCTTTAAAGTTCCTAAACCTGTTCTAGAATGACCTGGGGCTGATTTCAAGGAGCTAAAACTGCTCCAGAAGGATCTAGAAGTATTCTCAAGGACCTAAAACTGCTCTAGAAGGATCTGGTACCAGTTTAAAGGATCTAAAACTGATCCAGAACGAACAAATCCCATTTTAAACAACTCAGAACTCGTCCAGAAGGATCTGGAGCTGTTTTCAAGGCTCTAAAACTGATCCAGAAAGATCTTGAACTCATTTCAAGGACCCAGACCTGCATCTAGAAGGACCTCAAACCCCTTTAAAGTTCCTAAACCTGTTCTAGAATGACCTGGGGCTGATTTCAAGGACCTAAACCTGTTCCAGAAGGATCTGGAAGAGTTTAAAAGGACCTAAAACCGATCCAGAACGAACAAAACCCATTTTAAACAACTCAGAACTCGTCCAGAAGGATCTGGAAGAGTTTTCAAGGCTCTAGAACTGATCCAGAAGGATCTGGAGCTGATTTCAAGGACCCAGACCTGCATCTAGAAGGACCTCAAACCCCTTTAAAGTTCCTAAACCTGTTCTAGAATGACCTGGGGCTGATTTCAAGGAGCTAAAACTGCTCCAGAAGGATCTAGAAGTATTCTCAAAGCTCTCCTCTCCTGGCTCAGGTTGAAGATGACCCTGGAACCCTGTGGAAAATCCAGATTATTTTTTTTAAAAAAAGGAATTATGCTTCATGATTTTTTTTTTTTTACAAAAAAAAAAAATTTGGTATTCTGTACAGATGATTTTTTTCTGCACACGACATTTTCTACAAAGAATTTTTTTCTGCACGTGATTTTTTTGTTTGTTTGTTCGGCAAATGACTTTTTTTGTAAAGAATTTTTTTTTTTCTACCTCCCCTGTGTTTCTGCTGCGTTTTTGGACCTTGTGAAACTTCGGGGTTTGGCCGGAAAGTGCCAGAAATAAAAAACCCCAGAAGGCGAAGCGGGAGCGACCCCCCCTGAACTTTGGGGTTGTGGTTTTGGCACCTGCTCCCCTCCCCCAGCGGAACTTTCCAGCTCCTCCTCCCCTAAAAAACCCAAAAAACAAAAAAAAAACAAAAAAAAAAACCCACAAAAAACCACAAAAAAACAAACAAAAAAAACACCCCAAAAAAAAAAACACCCCAAAAAAATTCCCCAAACTCCTCAGCCCCACTGATCCCTGCAGGGGCAGGATTTGGGATTTTGGGGATTTGGGGATTTGGGGATCAAGGATTTAAGGTTTGGGATTTGGAGTTTTGGGGATCAAGGATTTAAGGTTTGGGATTTGGAGTTTTGGGGATCAAGGATTTAAGGTTTGGGATTTGGAGTTTTGGGGAGCAAGGATTTAAGGTTTGGGATTTGGAGTTTTGGGGATCAAGGATTTAAGGTCTGGGATTTGGAGTTTTGGGGTTTGGGGATCAAGGATTTAAGGTTTGGGATTTGGGATCAGGGATTTGGGGATCAAGGATTTAAGGTTTGGGGGTTTGGGGATTTGGGATGGGGGATTTGGGGTTTGGGGATCAAGGATTTAAGGTTTGGGATTTGGGGTTTATGGGATTTGGGGATCAAGGATTTAAGGTCTGGGATTCGGAGTTTTGGGATTTGGGGATCAAGGATTTAAGGTTTGGGATCAGGGGTTTGGGGTTTTGGGATTTGGGGATCAAGGATTTAAGGTTTGGGATTTGGGGTTTGGGGATTTGGGATCAGGGATTTGGGACCAGGGATTTGGGGATCAAGGATTTAAGGTTTGGGGGTTTGGGGATTTGGGATCAGGGATTTGGGGATCAAGGATTTAAGGTTTGGGATTTGGGATTTATGGGATTTGGGGTTTGGGGATCAAGGATTTAAGGTTTGGGATTTATAGGATTTGGGATCAGGGGTTTGGGGATTTGGGATCAGGGGTTTGGGGATTTGGGATTTATGGGATTTGGGATTTAAAATGAGCCCATGGGATGAAGTGGATCAATGGCTTTGGGGGCTCCTGAGGGTCCCGAGGTCCCTGCGGTGACCCCTGTGCCAGGAACAAACCCTGAAATCCCGGGATTCATCCCAAAAATCCCCGGGATTTCATCCCAAAAATCCCAGGATTTCATCCTAAAATCCCCTGGATTCATCCCAAAAATCCCCAGGATTTCATCCTAAAAATCCCTGGATTCATCCCAAAAATCCCCAGGATTTCATCCCAAAAACCCCCTGGATTCATCCCAAAAATCCCCAAGATTCCATCCAAAAAACCCCAGGATTTCATCCCAAATTCCATGGAATATTATCCCAAAAATCCCCTGGATTCATCCCAAAAATCCCCAAGATTCCATCCCAAAAATCCCCGGGATTTTATCACAAAAATATACACATCTGTATAAATTTTGGAAAGTGTAAATAAAGTCACAAATCTTTGTGAATTTTAAAGACACACGAGTCTCCTGTGCTGCACTGTTACTATTAAAATATTATTATTATTATTAATTTTATAAAAATGCATCACTCCTGAATTTTAAGCAATTAGGATTCCCTGGCTTTTAATTGTTATTTTAATGGGAAAAAACGACTCCAGTTGTTGAGGAAAGGCAGAAAAACGAGGGCTGGAAGGAGTGGTGAACAGGGAATGCTTTTATTTTCTTTTTGCACATAAATTAGAGGTTTTAAAAAATTTTTTTTAATATTTTTATGGGTTTTTTTCCAAGCTCTCAGGACAGACAGACAGACAGACAGACGGTGTGTGTGTCAGGACAGACAGACAGATCAGGACAGACAGACAGATCAGGACAGACAGACAGGGTGTGTTTCAGGACAGACAGACAGATCAGGACAGACAGACAGGGTGTGTCAGGACAGACAGACAGATCAGGACAGACAGACAGACAGACAGACAGACGGTGTGTGTCAGGACAGACAGACAGATCAGGACAGACAGACAGACAGACAGGGTGTCCCTCAGTCAGCCACAGCAGCCCTGAGGAACACAAGAACAGTTCTGAGTGTCCCGTGTCCGTCACTCTGTCCCTGCCTGTCCCCATGGTGTCCCTGTACCTCCTGTCCCTTCATCCCCATCCTTGTCCTCCTGTCCTCTGCCCCCTTGTCCCTCCTGTCCCTGTCCCCATGGTGTCCCCATCCCTGTCCCCACACCTCCTGTCCCCATCCCCATCCCTGTCCCTGTCCCCATGGTGTCCTCATCCCTGTCCCCATCCCTGTCCCCATCCTGCTGTCCCTGTCCCATGGTGTCCTCATCCCTGTCCCCATCCCTGTCCCTGTCCCCATCCTGCTGTCCCTGTCCCCATGGTGTCCTCATCCCTGTCCCCATCCCTGTCGCTTGTCCCCATCCTGCTGTCCCTGTCCCCATGGTGTCCTCATCCCTGTCCCCATCCCCGTCCCTGTCCCCATCCTGCTGTCCCTGTCCCCATGGTGTCCTCATCCCTGTCCCCATCCCTGTCCCTGTCCCCATGGTGTCCCTGTCCCCATGGTGTCCCCATCCCTGCTGTCCCTGTCCCCATCCCTGCTGTCCCTGTCCCTGTCCCCATGGTGTCCCCATCCCTGTCCCCACACCTGCTGTCCCTGTCCCCATGCTGTCCCCATCCCTGTCCCCATGGTGTCCCCATCCCTGTCCCCATGCTGTCCCCATGGTGTCCCCATCCCTGTCCCTGTCCCCATGGTGTCCCTGTCCCCATCCCTGCTGTCCCTGTCCCTGTCCCCATTGTGTCCCCATCCCTGTCCCCGTCCCCATCCCTGTCCCCACACCTGCTGTCCCTGTCCCCATGCTGTCCCCATCCCTGTCCCCATGGTGTCCCCATCCCTGTCCCCATGCTGTCCCCATGGTGTCCCCATCCCTGTCCCTGTCCCATGGTGTCCCTGTCCCCGTCCCTGCCGTGCCTCACGCTCTCCTCGTGCCGCTCCTGATGAAAGCCTCCAGTATGAAGATGGTCTCGTCCACCTGGTTCTCACTGGCGTCCAGCCTGGAGGGACAGACAGACAGACACAGTGAGACACACACAGTGACAGTGAGACACACAGTGACAGACACAGTGACAGACACCCAGACAGTGACACAGACAGTGACAGACACACAGTGACAGTGAGACAGTGACAGACAGACACACAGACAGTGACACAGACAGACAGTGACAGTCACACAGACACACAGTGACAGTGAGACACACAGTGACAGACAGACACACAGACAGTGACACAGACAGTGACAGTCACACAGACACACAGTGACAGTGAGACAGTGACAGACAGACACACAGACAGTGACACAGACAGACAGTGACAGTCACACAGACACACAGTGACAGTGAGACAGTGACAGACAGACACACAGACAGTGACACAGACAGTGACAGTCACACAGACACACAGTGACAGTGAGACACACAGTGACAGACACAGTGAGACACAGAGACAGTGAGACAGAGACAGTGACAGACAGACACAGTGAGACACACACAGTGACAGTGACAGACAGAGACAGTGAGACACACAGTGACAGTGACACACAGTGACAGACAGACACACAGACAGTGACACAGACAGTGACAGTCACACAGTGTCACACACACAGTGACACACACACAGTGACAGTGTCACACACACAGTGACAGTGTCACACACACAGTGTCACACACACAGTGACACACACACAGTGACACACACACAGTGACAGTGTCACACACACAGTGACAGTCACACAGTGTCACACACACAGTGACACACACACAGTGACAGTGTCACACACACAGTGTCACACACACAGTGACACACACACAGTGACAGTGTCACACACACAGTGACAGTGTCACACACACAGTGTCACACAGACAGTGTCACACACACAGTGACAGTGTCACACACACAGTGACAGTGTCACACACACAGTGTTACACACACAGTGACACACACACAGTGAGTGTCACACACACAGTGACAGTGTCACACACACAGCGACACACACACAGTGACACACACACAGTGACACACAGTGACAGTGTCACACAGAGTGACAGTGTCACACACACACAGTGTCACACACACAGTGACAGTGTCACACACACAGTGACAGTGTCACACACACAGTGACAGACACACAGACACACAGTGACAGTGTCACACACACAGTGTCACACACACAGTGACAGTGTCACACACACAGTGACAGACAGACACACAGACACACAGTGACAGTGAGACACACAGTGACAGTGCCACACACACAGTGCCACACAGTGACAGTGTCACACACACAGTGTCACACACAGTGACAGACACACAGACACACAGTGACAGTGTCACACACACAGTGTCACACACACAGTGACAGTGTCACACAGTGACAGTGTCACACACACAGTGTCACACACACAGTGACAGTGTCACACAGTGACAGTGTCACACACACAGTGTCACACACACAGTGTCACACACACAGTGACAGACAGACACACAGACACACAGTGCCAGTGTCACACAGAGCCACGCAGGCAGCCCCGCTCACTTGCTGACGCTGCGCCGCAGCGCGTGCAGCTGCTGCCTCTCGGGCGCCGTCACCATCTCCTCCACCTCGCGCAGCTGCGCCGCCTCTGCGCCCGTGGCCTGCATGGAGGCCAGGATGGCTTCCACCCGCTGCGACTTCTCCAGGAGCCTCCTGAGGGACAGGGGACAGCCCGGGATGGAGGGGACAGCCCGGGCTGCAGGGGACACCCCGGGCTGGAGGGGACACCCTGGGCTAGGGGACACCCTAGGCTGCAGGGGACAGCCCGGGCTGCAGGGGACACCCTGGGCTGCAGGGGACACCCCGGGCTGCAGGGGACAGCCCGGGCTGCAGGGGACACCCTGGGCTGCAGGGGACACCCCGGGCTGGAGGGGACACCCCGGGCTGCAGGGGACACCCTGGGCTGCAGGGGACAGCCCGGGCTGCAGGGGACAGCCCGGGCTGCAGGGGACACCCCGGGCTGCAGGGGACAGCCCGGGCTGCAGGGGACACCCTGGGCTGCAGGGGACACCCCGGGCTGCAGGGGACACCCCGGGCTGCAGGGGACACCCGGGCTGCAGGGGACACCCCGGGCTGGAGGGGACACCCTAGGCTGCAGGGGACAGCCCGGGCTGCAGGGGACACCCCGGGCTGCAGGGGACACCCCGGGCTGGAGGGGACACCCCGGGCTGGAGGGGACACCCCGGGCTGCAGGGGACACCCCGGGCTGCAGGGGACAGCCCGGGCTGCAGGGGACACCCTGGGCTGCAGGGGACAGCCCGGGCTGCAGGGGACACCCCGGGCTGGAGGGGACACCCTAGGCTGCAGGGGACAGCCCGGGCTGCAGGGGACACCCTGGGCTGCAGGGGACACCCCGGGCTGGAGGGGACACCCTAGGCTGCAGGGGACAGCCCGGGCTGCAGGGGACAGCTCCAGGGCCACCGCGCCAGCCCGGCTCCCGGCGCTCACTTGTTCTCGCGCAGCTCGTGCTGCCGCCGCTCCATCAGGTTGGCCACGCTCTGAGGAGAAAGGGCACATGGGCACGGGGGTGCTGGGGTCGGTTTGGGGGTCCCAAGGGGGTGCTGGGGTCGGTTTGGGGGGGCCCAACGGGGTGGTGGGGTCGGTTTGGGGGTCCCAGGGGGGTGCTGGGGTCAGTTTGGGGGGGCCCAAGGGGGTGGTGGGGTCGGTTTGGGGGTCCCAGGGGGGTGCTGGGGTCGGTTTGGGGGGGCCCAACGGGGTGGTGGGGTCGGTTTGGGGGTCCCAAGGGGGTGCTGGGGTCGGTTTGGGGGTCCCAGGGGGGTGCTGGGGTCGGTTTGGGGGCCCCAGGGGGTGGTGGTGGGGTCGGTTTGGGGGTCCCAGGGGGGTGCTGGGGTCGGTTTGGGGGGGCCCAACGGGGTGGTGGGGTCGGTTTGGGGGTCCCAAGGGGGTGCTGGGGTCGGTTTGGGGGTCCCAGGGGGGTGCTGGGGTCGGTTTGGGGGTCCCAGGGGGGTGCTGGGGTCGGTTTGGGGGTCCCAGGAGGGTGGTGGGGTCGGTTTGGGGGTCCCAAGGGGTTCTTGGGGGACACCACCCTAAAATGGCCCTGGGGAGTAAGGGGCATCATGGGAGAAACCTGGGCTGTGGGGACACCAGGATCCTGGAGATCCCTCACGCACTAGGACACCAGGATCCTGGAGATCCCTCAGCTCTGGGGACACCAGGATCCTGGAGATCCCTCACCTGTGAGGACACCAGGATCCTGGAGATCCCTCACCTGTGAGGACACCAGGATCCTGGAGATCCCTCACCTGTGAGGACACCAGGATCCTGGAGATCCCTCACCTGTGAGGACACCAGGATCCTGGAGATCCCTCACCTGTGAGGACACCAGGATCCTTGTTCCTGCAGGGAGCAGGACCAAGAACCAAAGGACCTTCTGCTCCCAAAAGCAGGAGGACACCTGGACATGGACGTGCCAGGCTACAGCAGAGCCCTGGAGCAGGAGCTGGTGGCAAACCCTGAGGGGTCCTGGGTGGCCAGGGTGGGATGTGAGGGGCTCACCTGGTAGCACCTGTGCAGCAGCATCCGCGCGGCCGCCATGACGTTCACCGTGTACAGGTAGAAGGTGCGGGACGGGGCGTGGTCGGGGGTCTTGGGGATCTCCTGGGGAAGGGCAGAAGAAGAGGTTTGGTGGGAACCAAGTTCTCTAGGATCCTGGTGTCCCCACAGCTGAGGGATATCCTGGAGATCCCTCACCTACAAGGACAACAGGATCCTGGAGATCCCTCAGTGAGAGGACACCAGGATCCTGGAGATCCCTCAGCTGTGGGGACACCAGGATCCTGGAGATCCCTCACCTACAATGACACCAGGATCCTGGAGATCCCTCACCTGAGAGGACACCAGGATCCTGGAGATCCCTCAGCTCTGGGGACACCAGGATCCTGGAGATCCCTCAGCTGAGAGGACACCAGGATCCTGGAGATCCCTCACGCACTAGGACACCAGGATCCTGGAGACCCCTCACCCACTAGGACACCAGGATCCTGGAGATCCCTCAGCTCTGGGGACACCAGGATCCTGGAGATCCCTCACCCACTAGGACACCAGGATCCTGGAGATCCCTCAGCTCTGGGGACACCAGGATCCTGGAGATCCCTCAGCTGAGAGGACACCAGGATCCTGGAGATCCCTCAGCTCTGGGGACACCAGGATCCTGGAGATCCCTCACGCACTAGGACACCAGGATCCTGGAGATCCCTCACGCACTAGGACACCAGGATCCTGGAGATCCCTCAGCTCTGGGGACACCAGGATCCTGGAGATCCCTCACTGAGAGGACACCAGGATCCTGGAGATCCCTCACTGCACTAGGACACCAGGATCCTGGAGATCCCTCACGCACTAGGACACCAGGATCCTGGAGATCCCTCAGCTCTGGGGACACCAGATCCTGGAGATCCCCTCAGCTGAGAGGACACCAGGATCCTGGAGACCCCCTCACTCCCACTAGGACACCAGGATCCTGGAGACCCCTCACGCACTAGGACACCAGGATCCTGGAGATCCCTCAGCTGAGAGGACACCAGGATCCTGGAGATCCCTCACGCACTAGGACACCAGGATCCTGGAGATCCCTCACGCACTAGGACACCAGGATCCTGGAGATCCCTCAGCTGAGAGGACACCAGGATCCTGGAAATCCCTCACCTGTGGGGACACCAGGATCCTGGAGATCCCTCAGCTCTGGGGACACCAGGATCCTGGAGATCCCTCACGCACTAGGACACCAGGATCCTGGAGATCCCTCACGCACTAGGACACCAGGATCCTGGAGATCCCTCATGCACTAGGACACCAGGATCCTGGAGATTCCTCAGCTGAGAGGACACCAGGATCCTGGAGATCCCTCAGCTCTGGGGACACCAGGATCCTGGAGATCCCTCACCTACAAGGACACCAAGATCTCTAAGACCCTGGAGCTCACCAGGATCTCCAAGACCCTGGAAGCTCCCTCACCTGCAGGGACACCAAGATCCTGGAGCTCCCTCACCTGCAGGGACACCAAGTCCTCCAAGATACCTGGAGCCCAGCAAGCCCCTCACCTGCAGGGACACCAGGTTCTCCGAGAGCAACCTGTAGAGCATGTCCTTGGCCTCCTTGGCTGGCACCATGGCGAAATCCTCCACCTGCTTCTGCTCCAGGTGCTTCTTGCGCAGCAGCAGCCGGAAGATGCGGGCACAGCGCGACCCGAACCTGCCCAGGTGGGACAGCAGGTGAGGGGGACACCTGGGGAGGGGCTGGGGGCTCACACAGGTGAGGGGGACACCTGGGGGGCTCCTGCAGGTGAGGGGGACCCTGGGGGGCTCACACAGGTGAGGGGACCCCCGGGGAGGGGCTGGGGGCTGCCACAGGTGAGTGAGACACCTGGGGAGGGGCCGGGGGCTCACACAGGTGAGGGGGACACCTGGGCAGGGGCTGGGGGCTCACACAGGTGAGGGGGACACCTGGGCAGGGGCTGGGGGCTCCCACAGGTGAGAGAGACACCTGGGGGGCTCACACATGTGAGGGGGACACCTGGGGGGCTCCCACAGGTGAGGGGGACCCCCGGGGGGGGGCTCCTGCAGGTGCCCAGCTCACCTCTCCTCCACGATGGACTCCAGCGTGGCCGTGGCCAGCGCCCCCAGGGCTTTGTGCAGGTCTGCAGGGCGGGGCTCAGGTCAACAATTCCAGCATTTGGGATTGGGTTTTTTTGGGAATGCCGAGCTCCAACAAAAGGATACTGACGGTGTAGGTGCCTCCCCCGCTGTCACCTGCCTTGCCCACCAGCTCCAGCTGCGGGAGACACAACGGGGACCGGCTCAGGGGGATTCGGGAAATTGGGATTTGGGGGGGGGTTTCCTTAAAATCTGGAGTGGGAAAAGAGGATTTTTGGGGAAAAAAAAAGGAATTTGGCTAAAAAAAGTTGGTCTGGTCTTCTGGGGGTTTTTAAATTATGTTAATATCTTCTAAATGTCTTTGAAATCGCTTAAATCGCTTTAATTTCTCTTTAATATCTTCTAAATCTGTTTAATATCTTTTAAATATCTCCTAAATATCTTTAATATCTCTTAAATATCTCCTAAATCTCTTTAATATCTCCTAAATCTCTTTAATATCTCCTAAATATCTCCTAAATATCTTTAATATCTACTAAATATCTTTAATATCTCTTAAATAACTCCTAAATATCTTTAATATCTCCTAAATCCCAATGTGTCCCCACTGTCACTCAGGTGTGTCCCCAGTGTCCCCCAGGTGTGCCCAGGTGTCCCTGCAGTGTCTCCAGAGGTTCCCATGTCCCCCAGGTGTGTCCCCAGGTGTGCCCCCAGTGTCCCCCAGGTGTGCCCAGCTGTCCTCAGGTGTGTGCCCAGGTGTCCCAGCTGTCCCCAGGTGTGCCCAGGTGTGTCCCCATGTCCCCAGGTGTGTCTCCAGGTGTGCCCAGGTGTGTCCCCATGTCCCCAGGTGTGTCCCCAGGTGTGTCCCCATGTCCCCAGGTGTGCCCCCATGTCCCCAGGTGTGCCCCCATGTCCCCAGGTGTGTCTCCAGGTGTGCCCCCATGTCCCCAGGTGTGTCCCCAGGTGTGTCCCCATGTCCCCAGGTGTGTCCCCAGGTGTGTCCCCATGTCCCCAGGTGTGCCCCCATGTCCCCAGGTGTGGCCCCAAGTCCCCAGTGTGCCTCCAGTGTGCCCCATGTCTCCAGGTGTGCCCCCATGTCCCCAGGTGTGTCCCCAGGTGTGTCCTCATGTCCCCAGGTGTGCCCCCATGTCCCCAGGTGTGCCCAGGTGTGCCCAGGTGCCCCAGGCTCACTGGATCATCTGCCAGCAGTGCCAGGTACTGATCCAGCACCGGCTTCCCGATGTTGTACCCGGCTGGGAGAGATCGGAAAATCTGCAACGGGAGAAAAAAAGGGGAAAATCAAAGAATTCCAAGGGATTCCAAAAGATTCCAAGGGATCCCCAGGATTTCCAAGGGGTCCCGAGGGATCCCAAGGATTTCCAAGGGGTTCCAAGGATTTCCAAAAGATTCCAAGGGGTTCCAAAAATTTCTAAGGATTTCCAAGGGATTCCAAGGGATGCCAAGGAATCCCAAGGATTCAAGGAATTCCAAAAGATCTCAAGGGATCCCAAGAGGTCCCAAGGGATTCCAAGGGATCACAAGGAATTTCCAAGGGATCACAAGGGATGCCAAGGGATTCCAAGGGATCCCAAGGGATTCCAAGGGATTTCCAAGGGATGGCAAGAGATTCCAAGGAATCCCAAGGAATTTCAAGGGATCCCAAGGAATCCCAAGGAATCCCAAGGAATCCCAGGATTTCCAGGACCCACCTCGTTGGCAGAGAGCGGCTGGGTGTGCGCGGCCCCGAGGCCGTGGTGACCTCGCTCATGCGCAGCATGGTCCGCACCACCTCACTGCCTGTCTGCTGGGAACACGGGGGGATGGAACTGGGAAAACGGGGGGATTGGGGTGGGAAAACAGGGGATGGAACTGGGAAAACGGGGGATTGAACTGGGGAAACAGGGGGATTGAACTGGGGAAACGGGGGATTGAACTGGGAAACGGGGATTGAATTGGGGAAACGGGGGGATGAAACTGGGGAAACGGGGGGATGAAACTGGGGAAACGGGGGGATTGAACTGGGGAAACAGGGGATTGAACTGGGAAACGGGGGGATGGAACTGGGAAAATGGGGGGATTGAACTGGGGAAACGGGGGGATGAAACTGGGAAAACGGGGGGATGAAACTGGGAAACGGGGGGATGGAACTGGGAAAACAGGGGATTGAACTGGGAAAACGGGGGATGAAACTGGGGAAACGGGGGGATGAAACTGGGGAAACGGGGGATGGAACTGGGAAAACGGGGGATTGAACTGGGAAAACGGGGGATTGAACTGGGGAAACGGGGGATGAAACTGGGGAAACAGGGGGATGAAACTGGGGAAACAGGGGGATGAAACTGGGGAAACAGGGGGATGAAACTGGGGAAACGGGGATGAAACTGGGGAAACGGGGGGATTGAACTGGGGAAAACGGGGGGATGGAACTGGGGAAACGGGGGGATGAAACTGGGAAACGGGGGGATGAAACTGGGAAAACGGGGGGATTGAACTGGGAAACGGGGGGATGGAACTGGGAAAACAGGGGATTGAACTGGGAAAACAGGGGATTGAACTGGGAAAACGGGGGGATGAAACTGGGGAAACGGGGATGAAACTGGGGAAACAGGGGGTTTGAACTGGGGAAACGGGGGATGGAACTGGGAAACGGGGGGATGGAACTGGGAAAACGGGGGGATTGAACTGGGGAAACGGGGGGATGAACTGGGGAAACGGGGGGATTGAACTGGGGAAACGGGGGGATGGAACTGGGAAAACAGGGAGTTTAGACTGGGAAAAGAGTTTAAACTGGGAAAAGAGGGAGTTTAAACTGGGAAAAGCCAGAGTGGGAAAAGCCTGAATTTATAGTGGGAAAAGCCCGAGTTTAGACTGGGAAAAGTGGGAGTGGAAAAAGCAGAAGTTTGAGGTAGGAAAAGCCTGAGTTGAAAGTGGGAAAAGCCCGAGTTTAGGGTAGGAAAAGTGGGAGTGGAAAAAGCAGTTTAGGGCAGGATAAACTAGAGTTTGGGGCGGGATAAACCGGAGTTTGGGGCGGGATAAACTGGAGTTTGGGGCGGGATAAACCGGAGTTTGGGGCGGGATAAACCAGAGTTTGGGGCGGGATAAACCGGAGGTTGGGGCGGGATAAACTGGAATTTGGGGCGGGATAAACCGGAGGTTGGGGCGGGATAAACCGGAGGTTGGGGCGGGATAAACCGGAGGTTGGGGCGGGATAAGTGGGAGTGGGACAAGCCTGAGTTTTGAGTGGGAAAAGCGGGAGTTTAGGGCAGGTTCAGTTGGAGTTTGGGGCGGGATAAGCCGGAGTGGGACAAGCCTGAGTTTTGAGTGGGAAAAGCGGGAGTTTAGGGCAGGTTCAGGTGGAGTTTGGGGCGGGATAAAGCAGAGTTTGGGGCGGCAGAAGCTCGGTGCCAGCTCACACCTGGTCCAGGCGGCTGGCCACGGCGCTGACCAGCGCCTGGTCCCGGAAATGCTGGTGGAAACGCTCCAGGTTCACCTGCCAGTAAATGCCATCGTCAGGGGGAGCCTGGGGGGGAAAAAGAGAGGGAAAGGGTAAAAAACCAGGGGGGAATGGGGGGAAAAACCAGAGGAAAATGGGGGAAAAACCAGAGGGGAATGGGGCAGGGAATCAGGGAAATGGGGGAAAAACCAGAGGGGAATGGGGGAAAAACCAGAGGGGAATGGGGGAAATACCAGAGGGTAATGGGGCAGGGAATCAGGGAAATGGGGGAAAAACCAGAGGGGAATGGGGGGAAATACCAGAGGGGAATGGGGGAAAAACCAGAGGGGAACGGGGGAAAAACCAGAGGGGAATGGGGCAGGGAATCAAGGAAATGGGGGAAAAACCAGAGGGAATGGGGGAAACACCAGAGGGAATGGGGGGAAAACCAGAGGGGAATGAGGGAAAAACCAGAGGGGAATGGGGGGAAAAACCAGAGGGAATGAGGAAAAACCAGAGGGGAATGGGCAAGGAATCAGGGAAAAAAATAGAGTGGAAGGGGCAGGGAAATGGGGAAACCAGAGGGGAATGGGTGAAAACCAGAGGGGATGGGCAAAAACCAGAGGGAAAAGGGGCAGGAATGAAGGAACAGAAGACTCAAAACTGAGCGATGGGAGCCCGAAAATGATGAAAAAGAACCCCCACAAAACCTGAGGAGCCCACGCGGGATCCCTGACCAGGTTTGGGACAGGGATCCGCCCTCCCCAAGTGCAGATTCCAGCAGTGCAGCATTCCCAGCGTCACCTCGGAGCTTCCTCCCTCCTGCTTGTGCCGCTTGGCCTGGGGCTGCCCCTCCTCTTCC
Organism: Sitta carolinensis; assembly: GCA_032173965.1. Classification (NCBI taxonomy): domain Eukaryota; kingdom Metazoa; phylum Chordata; class Aves; order Passeriformes; family Sittidae; genus Sitta; species Sitta carolinensis. Next base: position 603,087 of record CM063305.1, read on the forward strand.
TCACCCGAGCGGCGGCGCTTGCCCTTCCCTGCCAGCCCCGGAGAGCATGTGCCATCAGATCCTGGAATCCCAGGGTCTGAACCCCCCAAATCTTAGGAAATGAACCCCCCAAATTCCAGGAAATGAACCTCCCAAATTCCAGGAGCCTAGGTGTTTGAATACAAGGGTCTGAACCCCACAAATCCCAGGATCCCAGGTGTTGGAATCCCAGGGTCTTAACCCCACAAATCCCAGGATCCCAGGTGTTGGAATCCCAGGGTCTTAACCCCACAAATCCCAGGTCCAGGTGTTTGGAATCCAAGGGTCTGAACCCCACAAATCAAGAGTCTGAACCCACAAATCCAGAGGTCTGAAACCCCACAAATTCCAGATCCCAGGTGTTGGAATCCAAGGGTCTGAACCCCACAAATCCCAGGATCTGACCCCCATAATCCAAGGTCTGACCCCACAATCCAGGATCTGAACCCCCCAAATCCAGGTCTGAACCCCCCCAGATCCCAGGTGTTGGATGGTAACCCACAAATCAGATTGACCCCAATTCCCTGCACGTTCTGAAGGGTGTGACCCCCCCCAATCCCAGACGCCCCGACCCAGCCCCCAATCCCGATCGACCCCCCCCAGACCCGATCGACCCCCACCCAACCCCAGACCAGCCCCACCCCCAGCCCCAGTGACCAGAGCCCCCCCCCCAATGCCCCCAATCCCAGATGACCCCCCCCCCACTGACCCCAGATCCCAGATGACCCCCATCCCAGAGACCTCACCCAGATCCCAGGATGACCCCCCCATCCCGACCCCCCCCAGATCCCAGATTGCCCCCAGACAGCCCCCAAGTCCCAGAGCCCCCAGCCCCAGGATCCCCACCCCCAGTTCCCAGAGCTGCCCCCAGCCCAGGAGACCCGCCCCCAATGCCCCGACTGACCCCCAGATCCCAGGCCCACGAGCCCCCAGCCCTGAAGCCCCCAGCCCCCAGCCCCGAGCCCAGAGCCCCCAGCCCCCCCAGCCCAGGCTCTCACCCCCCAGGCTGAGGCGAGGCACCAGGTACAGATCCCTCTCAGCTGGGGGGTCCTGGGGGCTGCCCGGGGCCGGGGGGCACCTCTGGATGAAGTGGGTGTCTGCCAGGCGCACGAAGGTGCTGGAAACTTCCGTGGGATCCAGGGTTTTGCCATCTAGGAGGGCAGAGAGACACAGGGGATGGCTCTGGGGGGGTTCCTGAGCCTTTGGGGAACCCCACCATGCCATCCTCACCCCACAGCCCTTCTGGGACACAAACCCAATCCCAAATCCCTCTTGGATTTTAAGAAGCTTCCCACCCTCCCTACTCTCTACCCACCTGCCCAACACCAGCTCCTTTGGGACCACATTCACAAACCCAATCCCAAATCCCTTTAGGGCTTTTTTTAAGAACCTTCCCACCGTCCCTGCTCGCTGCCCACCTGCCCAACACCAGCTCCCTTTGGGACCACATCCACAAACCCCCTCCCAAATCCCATCCTTTTTTCGGGCGAGGCCGCCCTCCCCTCCCACCTTCCATGGTGTCAGCGAGTCTCTCGGCCACCCTGGCCACGGCAGAGCTCATGGGCAGGTGAGCTCCAAATCTCTGGGTATTTAAGAACCTTCCCACCCTCCCTGCTCTCTATCCACCTGCCCAACACCAGCTCCTGGATGTTCCTGAAGCTCAGGTGACCCCCCAGCCACCATCACCACCTCTGCTCCCGTTCACCGACCAAACCCCCCTCCCAAATCCCTTCTTTTTTCGGGCGAGGCCGCCCTCCCCTGCCACCTTCCATGGTGTCAGCGAGTCTCTCGGCCACCCTGGCCACGGCAGAGCTCATGGGCAGGTGCCCGTGGAGCAGCAGCTCCTCCACCAGCAGCTCCCCGGGGTCCCCGTAGAGCGTCTTGGCCATGTAGATGTAGCGGGGGTAGCGCAGGAGGCGCAGCACGCGCTCGCCCCGCGCCTCGTACTCCACGCCGCCGCGGGGCTGCGGCTCGAACAGCACCAGGTTGTGCTGGATGAGCACACAGAGAGCTTTCTTCACCTGGGGGGGCACAGCAGCACCTCTGCAGAGCAGCCTGGGGGTTCCCTCCCTGCCTGGGGCTGGAGGAATGGGGAATTGCCCTGCTTGGACGCTGAGAGAAGCAGGGGTTCCTTGCCTAGAGCTCAAGAGAATCACAATTTCCCTGCCCAGAGCAAGAGATAATCACAATTTCCCTGGCCTGAGCTAGAGAGAATCAGGATTTCCCTGTCCTGAGCTAGAGAGAATCAGGATTTCCTTGTCCTGATCTAGAGAGAATCAGGATTTCCCTGGCCTGAGCTAGAGAGAATCAGGATTTCCCTGGCCTGAGCTAGAGAGAATCAGGATTTCCCTGTCCTGAGCTAGAGAGAATCACAATTTCCCTGTCCTGAGCTAGAGAGAGTCAGGATTTCCCTGTCCTGATCTAGAGAGAATCAGGATTTCCCTGTCCTGAGCTAGAGAGAATCAGGATTTCCCTGGCCTGAGCTAGAGAGAATCAGGATTTCCCTGTCCTGAGCTAGAGAGAATCAGGATTTCCCTGTCCTGAGCTAGAGAGAGTCAGGATTTCCCTGTCCTGATCTAGAGAGAATCAGGATTTCCCTGTCCTGAGCTAGAGAGAATCAGGATTTCCCTGTCCTGAGCTAGAGAGAATCAGGATTTCCCTGGCCTGAGCTAGAGAGAATCAGGATTTCCCTGGCCTGAGCTAGAGAGAATCAGGATTTCAGTGCCCTGATCCAGAGAGAATCAGGATTTCCCTGTCCTGATCTAGAAAGAATCAGGATTTCCCTGTCCTGATCCAGAGAGAATCAGGATTTCCCTGTCCTGATCTAGAGAGAATCAGGATTTCCCTGTCCTGATCCAGAGAGAATCAGGATTTCCTTGCCCAGAGCTAAAGACAATCAGGATTTCCCTACTTGGAACCTGAGAGAATCAGGATTTCCCTGCCTGAAGGCTGAGAGAATCAGGATTTCCCTTCTCCAGCCCAGATTTATCCCATCCCAAATCCCTTCTCCACCCTGGATTTATCCCATCCCAAATCCCTTCTCCACCCCGGATTTATCCCACCCCAAATCCCTTCTCCAGCCCGGTTTATCCCACCCCAATCCCATTTTTCCCCGTACCTGGTCCGGGAGCAGCCCCGTGTCCCCCACCAGGAGCCGCAGTGGCCGCGGGCCCGTCCGGAGCAGGGAATTCCCGACTTTCTCCACGATCTCCCCGAAATGCTCCCGGAGCAGGAGGGAGCAGAGGCGCAGCTCGGCCTGGGTCATCCCGGGAGTGGCTCCGGGAGCCCGGGAACGGCTCCGGGATTCTGGGAATGGGAGCTCAGGAACGGCCCCGGGATTCCGGGAACGGGAGCTCAGGAACGGCTCCGGGATTCCAGAACGGCTCCGGGATTCCGGGAACGGCTCCGGGATTCCGGGAACGGGAGCTCGGGAGCGGCTCTGGGATTCTAGGAATGGGAGCTCGGGAACGGCCCCGGGATTCTGAGAGCGGCTCCGGGAGCCTGGGAACGGGAGCTCGGGAATGCAAAGAACGCCTGGGGAAAGAGAAGCGGGAGATGCTGACCCTGCTGTGAAGGTCACGGTGCGGCCTTGCTCTCCTCACCGAGCCCCGATTGCCCCGAGCCCCACTCTCCTCACCGATCCCCTCACCGGACCGAGCCCCGCTCTGCCCTCACCGAGCCCCGCTCCCCTCACCGAGCCCCGCTCTCCTCACCCAGCCCCGCTCTGCCCTCACCCAGCCCCGCTCTCCCCTCACCCAGCCCCGCTCTGCCCTCACCGAGCCCCGCTCTGCCCTCACCGAGCCCCGCTCTGCCCTCACCGAGCCCCGCTCCCCTCACCGAGCCCCGCTCTCCCTCACCCAGCCCCGCTCTGCCCTCACCCAGCCCCGCTCTGCCCTCACCGAGCCCCGCTCTCCCCTCACCCAGCCCCGCTCTGCCCTCACCGAGCCCCGCTCCCCTCACCGAGCCCCGCTCTGCCCTCACCGAGCCCCGCTCTGCCCTCACCCAGCCCCGCTCTGCCCTCACCGAGCCCCGCTCTGCCCTCACCCAGCCCCGCTCTGCCCTCACCCAGCCCCGCTCCCCTCACCCAGCCCCGCTCTGCCCTCACCCAGCCCCGCTCTGCCCTCACCCAGCCCCGCTCTCCTCACCGAGCCCCGCTCTGCCCTCACCGAGCCCCGCTCCCCTCACCCAGCCCCGCTCTGCCCTCACCGAGCCCCGCTCTCCCTCACCCAGCCCCGCTCTGCCCTCACCGAGCCCCGCTCTGCCCTCACCGAGCCCCGCTCTGCCCTCACCGAGCCCCGCTCTGCCCTCACCCAGCCCCGCTCTGCCCTCACCGAGCCCCGCTCTGCCCTCACCGAGCCCCCGCTCCCTCCACCAGCCCCGCTCTGCCCTCACCGAGCCCCGCTCTGCCCTCACCCAGCCCCGCTCTGCCCTCACCGAGCCCCGCTCTGCCCTCACCGAGCCCCGCTCCCCTCACCCAGCCCCGCTCTGCCCTCACCCAGCCCCGCTCTGCCCTCACCGAGCCCCGCTCTGCCCTCACCGAGCCCCGCTCCCCTCACCCAGCCCCGCTCTGCCCTCACCGAGCCCCGCTCCTCCCCTCACCCAGCCCCGCTCTCCTCACCGAGCCCCGCTCTGCCCTCACCGAGCCCCGCTCTGCCCTCACCCAGCCCCGCTCCCTCACCCAGCCCCGCTCTCCCCTCACCGAGCCCCGCTCTCCCTCACCCAGCCCCGCTCTGCCCTCACCGAGCCCCGCTCTGCCCTCACCCAGCCCCGCTCTGCCCTCACCGAGCCCCGCTCTGCCCTCCCCAGCCCCGCTCTCCCCTCGCCCAGCCCCGCTCTGCCCTCACCCAGCCCCGCTCTGCCCTCACCCAGCCCCGCTCTCCCCTCACCGAGCCCCGCTCTCCCCTCACCCAGCCCCGCTCTCCCTCACCGAGCCCCGCTCTCCCCTCACCCAGCCCCGCTCTGCCCTCACCGAGCCCCGCTCTGCCCTCACCCAGCCCCGCTCTGCCCTCACCGAGCCCCGCTCTGCCCTCGCCCAGCCCCGCTCTCCCTCGCCCAGCCCCGCTCCTGCCCTCACCGAGCCCCGCTCTCCCCTCACCCAGCCCCGCTCCCCTCACCGAGCCCCGCTCTCCCCTCACCGAGCCCCGCTCTGCCCTCACCGAGCCCCGCTCTCCCCTCACCGAGCCCCGCTCTGCCCTCACCGAGCCCCGCTCTGCCCTCACCGAGCCCTATCCCTCCTCCGCCGCCATACCAACACCGCTTCCACTTCCGCCGCCGTCACTTCCTCCTCCGCCCCATGTCCGCGGCCGCCAGCAGGGGGCGCCGCCCGCCGCCGCCGCGCCCGGTGCCGCTCTGTCCTCCTGGTTCCACTGCACAGAGCGGGCCCGGAGCACCGAGCCCGCCGGAAGCGCGGAGCCGCTCTGTCCGCCCGGTGCCGCTCTGTGCGCCCAGTGCCGCTGCTCAGAGCGGTCCGGAGCACCGAGCCCGCCGGAAGCGCGGAGCCGCTCTGTCCGCCCGGTGCCGCTCTGTCCGCCCGGTGCCGCTCTGTGCGCCCGGTGCCGCTGCTCAGAGCGGCCCCGGAGCCCGAGCCCGCCGGAAGCGCGGCCCGGAGCCCCGAGCCCGCCGGAAGCGCGGCCCGGGAGCCCCGAGCCCGCCGGAAGCGCGGCCCGGGAGCCCCGAGCCCGCCGGAAGCGCGGCCCGGGAGCCCCGAGCCCGCCGGAAGCGCGGCCCGGGAGCCCCGAGCCCGCCGGAAGCGCGGCGCCGCTCCGGCCCGCGCTCGCTGCCCCGGGAGGAGCGGCGGCGGGCCGGCATGGCGGAGGCGGCGGCGGCGGCGGCGGCCGTGCCTCAGCACCGCTTCTTCTGCCACAGCTGCAAGGGCGAGGTCAGCCCCAAGCTGCCGGTGAGCGGCCCGGGGCGGCGGGAGGGGAACGGGGAGCGGGAGGAGAACCGGGGAGCGGCGGGAGTGGAAAGCTACGGGGAGCGTGAGGGGAACCGGGGAGCGGCGGGAGGAGTGGAACCGGGGAGCGTGAGGGGAACCGGGGAGCGGGGAGGGGGAGAACCGGGGAGCGTGAGGGGAACCGGGGAGACGGGGCGGGGGAGAACCGGGGAGCGTGAGGGGAACCGGGGAGCGCGGAGGAGGAACCGGGGAGCGGGAGGGGAACCGGGGAGCGTGAGGGGAACCGGGGAGCGGAGGGAACCGGGAGGTGAGGGGAACCGGGGAGCGGCGGGAGGGGAACCGGGGCGGGGAGGGAACGGGGGCGGGAGGGGAACCGGGGAGCGGGAGGGGAACCGGGGAGCGTGAGGGGAACCGGGGAGCGGGAGGGGAACCGGGGAGGGAGGGAACGGGAGCGTGAGGGGAACCGGGGAGCGTGAGGGGAACCGGGACGCGGAGGGAACCGGGGAGCGGGAGGGAACCGGGGAGCGTGAGGGGAACCGGGGAGCGGGAGGGGAACCGGGGAGGGAGGAGAACCGGGAGCGGAGGGGAACCGGGGAGCGGAGGGGACGGGGACGGGAGACCGGGACGGGAGGGGAACCGGGGAGCGGCGAGGATGGGACCGGGAGCGTGGGGGAACCGGGCGGGGGAGAAGGGGGCGGGGGTTATTCCATAGGAATGGGGGAATCCGGTTATTCCATGGGAAGGGGGATCCGGCGGGGACGTACGCATAGGGAACGGGGATCCGGTTATTCATAGGGGACGTGGGGATCCCGGTTATTCGCTAGGGAACCGGGGATACCGGTTATTCCATAGGGAACGGGGACTCGGTTATTCCGATAGGGAACGGGGACCGGGTAGGAAGGGAATGGAGGGAACCGGACTGGGGGATCCGGTTATGCAGGGAACGGGGATCCCGGTTATTCCATAGGGAACGGGGATCCGGTTATTTCATAGGGAAGGGGATCCCGGTTATTCCATAGGGAACGGGGATCCCGGTTATTCCATAGGGAATGGGGACGGTTATTCCATAGGGAATGGGGATCCCGGTTATTCCATAGGGAATGGGGGATCCCGGTTATTCCATAGGGAATGGGGGATCCCGGTTATTCCATAGGGAACGGGGATCCCGGTTATTCCATAGGGAATGGGGATCCCGGTTATTCCATAGGGAATGGGGATCCCGGTTATTCCATAGGGAATGGGGATCCCGGTTATTCCATAGGGAATGGGATCCGTTGAATCTCCTATGGAATGGGGATCCCTATGAAGAGGGGATCCCGGTTATTCCATAGGGAACGGGGATCCCGGTTATTCCATAGGGAATGGGGGATCCCGGTTATTCCATAGGGAATGGGGGATCCCGGTTATTCCATAGGGAACGGGGATCCCTATGGAACAGGCATCCTCATAATTCCCATATAGAGCAGGGGATCCCCGTTATTCCCATAGAACAGGTAATTCCCATAGAACAGGTAATTCCCATTATTCCCATAGAACAGGTAATTCCCATTATTCCCATAGAACAGGTAATTCCCATTATTCCCATAGAACAGGTAATTCCCATTATTTCCCATATAAAGAACAGGTAAATTATTCCATTATTCCCATTATTCCTAGAACAGGTAATTCCGTTATTCCCATATAGAACAGGTAATTCCCATTATTCCCATAGAACAGGTAATTCCCATTATTCCCATATAAAAAATTAAAAAATTTTTTAATTTTCCCACATTTTTTCCCTGCAGATTTGGATCAAATCTCCCCATTTTTCAGGAATTCTTTATAATATTTTTAATTTTTTATTTTATATATTTATATAAAATTCCTTCACACCCACTTCCCACAGAATTAGGATTTCTTATATTTAAATTTTAACCTAAAATATTTCATTTTCTAGATTTTATTCTGATTTAATTATATTTTTTTTAATCACCCTTCCCCAGAGGGATTTTTTATATAAAATTCCAGGATTTTGTGCCTAATTATTTAATGTGGATTAATTTTTGTGCCTGAATTATTTAATGTGGATTAATTTTTGTGCCTGAATTATTTAATGTGGATTAATTTTTCTGCATTAATTATTTAATGTGGATTAATTTTTTACCTTAATTATTTAATGTGGATTAATTTTTGTGCCTGAATTATTCAGTGTGGATTATTTTCCTTTTATTTTGCTTTTATTTTGATTTATTTTGATTTTATTTTGATTTTATTTTGCTTTATTTTGATTTATTTTGATTTATTTTGCTTTTATTTTGCTTTATTTTGCTTTATTTTGATTTTATTTTGATTTTATTTTGTTTTATTTTGCTTTATTTTGCTTTTATTTTGATTTATTTTGATTTTATTTTGATTTTATTTTGATTTATTTTGCTTTATTTTGCTTTATTTTGCTTTTATTTTGCATTTATTTTGCTTTATTTTGCTTTATTTTGATTTATTTTAATTTTATTTTAATTTTATTTTAATTTTGGATCAGGAATTCACCTGTCCCCGTTGTGAATCCGGTTTTATCGAGGAAGTCACCGATGATCCCAGGTAAAAAAAACACAATTTCTTTTTTTTTTTTTTAATTTATTTTTCCCTTTTTTTTTTTTTGTTTTTTTATTAAAGAAAAACCTCTTTTTGTCTTTGTGGTTTTTTGATCTTTTTTTTTGTATTTTTTCCCTGTTTAATTTTTTTTTTTTGCACTTTTTTGGGGTTTTTATTCTTATTTTTTAAAATATTTTTGTGTAATTTTTTCCTCCTTTTTTTCCTCTTTTTCCCTCCTTTTTCCCTCCTTTTTTCCCTTTTCCTCTTTTTTCCTCCTTTTTTCCTCCTTTTTTCCTCTCTTTTTTCCCTCTTTTTTTCTCTTTTTTCCTCTTTTTTCTCCTTTTTTTCCTCCTTTTTTTCCCTCTTTTTTCCCTCCTTTTTCCTCCTTTTTCCCTCCTTTTTCCCTCCTTTTTCCCTCCTTTTTCCCTCTTTTTCCCTCCTTTTTTCCCTCCTTTTTTCCTCCTTTTTTCTCCTCCTTTTTTCCTCCTTTTTCCTCCTTTTTTCCTCCTTTTTTCCTCCTTTTTTCCTCCTTTTTTCCTCTTTTTTTCCTCTTTTTTTTCCTCTTTTTTCCCCCTTTTTTTCCTCCTTTTTTCCTCCTTTTTTCCTCCTTTTTTCCTCCTTTTTCCTCCTTTTTTCCTCTTTTTTCTCCTTTTTTTTTTTCCTGCTTTTTTTCCTTTTCCTTTTTTCCCTCTTTTTTCCTTTTTTCCTCTTTTTTCCTCCTTTTTCCTCTTTTTTTCCTCCTTTTTTCCTCCTTTTTTCCTCTTTTTTTCCTTTTTTTCCTCTTTTTTCCTCTTTTTTTCCCCCTTTTTTTCCTCCTTTTCCTCTTTTTTCCTCTTTTTCCTTTTTTCCCTTTTTTTTCTCCTTTTTCCCCTTTTTTTCTTTTTTCTCTTTTTTTTTTTTTTCTTTTTCCTCTTTTTCATTTTTTTTTTTTTCCTTTTTCCCAATTTTTTTGTTTTTAAATTTTTTTTTTCCTTCCAATGTTTTTTTTTTTATATATTTTTTTTTTATTATATTTAAATTATTTTATTATTCTTATCATTTTTTATTTTTTTTTTTTAATTTTATAATAGTATTTAAAATAAATTTTATTTTTATTTTTTATGTTTTTATTATTTTAATATATTATAGATATTTTAAATATGCTTTTGTATATTTTATATTTTTTAAATTATTTTAAATATATATTATTTTTATATTTATATTTTTTTATTTAAATATCTATTTTTATATATTTTATATATATAGTATTTAAAAAAAATTATATTTTTATAATTATAGTATTTATTATATAAATTATATATTTATGATTTATATATTTTTATATATTATATTTGTTTAAATATATAATATTTATATTTTTATTTATTAAATTTAACATTTGTATTTTTATATTTTATATAGTTTATTATTTAAATATATTATTAATAATTTATTTTCATATATTTTTATTTAATATATATTTTATTTTTTACATTTTACTCATTTTAATCAACTTACTTTTAAATAAAATAACCTAAATAATTTAAATATTTTTGTCATATATTTTTATTTAAATACATATGTTATATATTTTTTATATTTTTTATTATTTTAACACATATATTTTAATCTAACTTATGTATTTATATATAAATTATTATTTAAATAGATTTATATATTTTTATATATTCATATATTTTGTTTAAATATATATTTTTATTTTTTTTTATTATTTTAACATATGTATTTTTACATAATTTATATAGTTATATATAAATTATTATTTAAATACATTTATTTTTATATATTTTTATTATCTATATATATTTATATATTTACACATTTATTCACTTTACAAACTTACATTTTAACCATTAAAAAAACCCCAAAAAAATTAAATTATTTCTGTCATATCCCTTTTATTAATTCAAATTTTTTTTTAATTTTTTTGTGACTTTGGGGTTATTTTTGCCCCTTTTGGGGTTTTCACTTTGGTTTTTTGCAGTTTTTTTGGCAGCAGCTCCCTGGCTGACAGCTCCTCCTCCCACTTCTCAGAGGTGAGCTCCTCCTGCTCCAACTTTTCCAGGAAACTTGGGGGAATTCCCAGGAAATTTGGGTTATTAATGCACAAATAAATGAATAAAAATATGTGTAATAAAAGCTGTAAAAATAGGGGCTGGGGGAAATTGAAGAGAAGGGGAAAATCCTAATAAATAAATAAAAATATTTATAATAAAAGCTGTAAAAATATGAGCTGGGGGAAATTGAAGAGAAGGGAAAAATCCTAATAAATAAATAAAAATATTTATAATAAAAGCTGTAAAAATATGATGGGGGAAATTGAAGAGAAGGGAAAAATCCTAATAAATAAATAAAAATATTTATAATAAAAGCTGTAAAATATGAGCTGGGGGAAATTGAAGAGAAGGGAAAATCCTAATAAATAAATAAAAATATTTATAATAAAAGCTGTAAAATATGAGCTGGGGAAATAGAGAAGGGAAAATCTATAAATATAAAAATATTAATAAAGCTGTAAATAGGGAGGGGAAATTGAAGAGAAGGAAAATCCTAATAAATAAATAAAAATATTTAAATAAAAGCTGTAAAAATATGAGTGGGGAAATTTAAGAGAAGGAAAATCCTAATAATAATAAAAATATTTATAATAAAACCTATAAATATATAAAAATATATTAAATATATATAAAACATACAAAATATAAAAAATCCATAAATTATATATAAAATACATGCATAAGTGTCTAAAAATATGTATAAAAATACATTAAAGATATATATAAAGTATATAAATATATTAAAAAATATATTAAATATATATATAAAATAAAAATATATATAAAATATATACTTTATATATGTAAAATATGTATTAAATTATATAGAAAAATACATATAAAATACACAAAAATATATAAAACACATACATAAAAATACCTATAAAAATACATAAAAACCCCACCTAAACCCCCTATAAAAATACATATAAAAATAGATATAAAATATATAAAAATACCTAGAAACACATATAAACCCACACATCAACTCATAAAGACCCCTATAAAATCCCTATAAATCCGGCCAATTCCCCCTTTTTTCCCCCCTTTTTTCCCTCCTTTTTCCCATTTTTTCCCCCATTTTTCCCCCCATTTCTCCCCCATTTCCCTCCATTTTTCCCCCCATTTTTTCCCCCCATTTCTCCCCCCATTTCCCTCCATTTTTCCCCATCCCATTTTTCCCATTTTTCCCCCCATTTTCCCCCCATTCTTTCCCCCATTTCCCCCCATTTTCCCCCATTTTCCCCCCATTTTCTCCCCCATTTTTTCCCATTTTTCCACATTTTTTTCCCATTTTTTTTCCCATTTTTTCCTTTTCCCCCCATTTTCCCTTTCCCCATTTCCCCCCATTTTCCCCCACATTTCCCCCATTTTTTTCCCCATTTCCTCTTTCCCCCATTATTTCCCCATTTTCCCCATTTTCCATTTTCCCCCCATTTTTCCCCCACATTTTCCCCATTTCCCCCCATTTCCCCCCTTTTCCCCCATTTTTCCCCATTTCCCCCATTTTCCCCCCATTTCCCCCATTTCCCTCCCCATTTTCCCCCCATTCCCCCATTTTCCCCATTTCCCATCCCCATTTTCCCATTTTTCCCCCATTTCCCCCATTTCCCCCCATTTCCCCCATTTTTCCCCCATTTCCCATTTCCCCGCACTCTGGCACACCTGACCCCGCCGTTCTTCTTTCCCGGAGCTGGCGACGACCCCCCCGCTGAGCCCCGCCGGGCGGGACCCCCGTGTCCCGGGGGGCTGCGGGGCAGCTCTGGGGGGGCACGGGAGCCCCCCGGGCAGCGCGCCGGTACCGGGGGGCGCGGGGCGGGGCCGGCACGGACCGGGGACCGGCCCTGGAGGGGTGAGGGGGATTGGGGGGACCCCCGACCTGAGAGGGGTGAGGGGGATTGGGGGGACCCCCGACCTGAGAGGGGTGAGGGATGGGGGACCCGCCTGGAGGTGAGGGGGATTGGGGGGGACCCCGGCCCTGGAGGGGTGAGGGGGATTGGGGGGACCCCCGGCCCTGGAGGGGTGAGGGGGATTGGGGATTGGGGGGGACCCCGGCTCTGGAGGGGTGAGGGGGATTGGGGGGACCCCGCCCTGGAGGGGTGAGGGGGATTGGGGGGACCCCCGACCTGAGAGGGGTGAGGGGGATTGGGGGATTGGGGGGACCCCCGGCTCTGGAGGGGTGAGGGGGATTGGGGGGGACCCCCGACCCTGGAGGGGTGAGGGGGATTGGGGGGGACCCCCGGCTCAGGAGGGGTGAGGGGGATTGGGGGGATTGGGGGGACCCCGGCTCAGGAGGGTGAGGGGGATTGGGGGATTGGGGGGACCCCGGCTCTGGAGGGGTGAGGGGGATTGGGGGGACCCCGGCCTGGAGGGGTGAGGGGGATTGGGGGGATTGGGGGGGACTTGGGGGGACCGGGGTCATTGGGGGGTTTTGGGAGGGGTCAGTGTACCCAGGGGTCCGGGGGGTTCGGGGGATGACCCCAAGGTCCCGGGGGGTTTGGGGGGTGTCCGGGGGTTTGGGGGGTTTTGGGGGTGGTCCCAGGGGTCCGGGGGGTTTCGGGGGATGTACCCCGAGGGTCCCGGGGGTTTTGGGGGGTGGTCCGGGGGGTTCGGGGATGTACCGAGGGGGTCCGGGGGGTTTGGGGGCGCTCTCCCCCTTGACCCGTGCCCCCGTGCCCCCAGGATCATCAGCAGATCTCGCCGGCTTCTTCGCCAACTCGCCTGCCCGGCTCCCAGCACCCTCTCCTGTGAGGGACCCCAGGAACAGGACACCCAGGATCACCCCAGGACCCAGGACACCCCAGGAACCCAGGGACACCCCAGGAACACCCGAGGAACCCAGGGACACCCCAGGAACACCCCAGGAACCCCAGGGACACCCAGGGACACCCAGGAACACCCAGGAACACCCCAGGGACACCCCAGGAACACCCCAGGGACACCCAGGAACACCCCAGGGACACCCCAAGAACCCAGGGACACCCCAGGGACACCCCAGGAACCCCAGGGACACCCCAGGGACACCCCAGGGACACCCCAGGAACCCAGGGACACCCCAGGGACACCCCAGGGACACCCAGGAACACCCAGGGACACCCAGGGACACCCCAGGGACACCCAGGAACCCAGGGACACCCCAGGAACCCAGGGACACCCCAGTAACACCCCAGGAACCCAGGGACACCCCAGGGACACCCCAGGGACACCCCAGGACACCCCAAGAACCCCAGGACACCCCAGGGACACCCCAGGGAACCCCAGGGACACCCAGGAACCAGGGACACCCCAGGAACCCCAGGGACACCCAGGAACCCAGGGACACCCCAGGAACCCAGGGACACCCCAGGAACCCCAGGGACACCCCAGGAACTGCAGGAACCCAGGGACCCCAGGAACCCAGGACACCCAGGAACCCCAGGGACACCCCAGGAACTGCAGGAACCCAGGGACACCCCAGGAACCCCAGGGACACCCCAGGAACACCCCAGGGACACCCCAGGAACCCCAGTGATCCCAGTAAACACCCCCGTAAACAACGCCAATCCCCCAATATCCCCCCAGGGCCGGCATGCTGCACTCCAATCCCCCAATCCCCCCAATATCCCCCAATATCCCCCAATATCCCCAGGGCCGGCATGCTGCACTCAATCCCCCAGTCCCCAATATCCCCCAATCCCCCATATCCCCCAATCCCCCAATATCCCCCAGGGCCGCATGCTGCACTCCAATCCCCCCAATCCCCCCAATATCCCCCCAATATCCCCCAGGGCCGGCATGCTGCACTCCAATCCCCCCAATCCCCCAATATCCCCCAATATCCCCCAGGGCCGGCATGCTGCACTCCAACCCCAATCCCCCAATATCCCCCAATATCCCCCCAATATCCCCCCAGGGCCGGCATGCTGCACTCCAATCCCCCCAATATCCCCCCAATATCCCCCCAATATCCCCCCAATATCCCCCCAGGGCCGGCATGCTGCACTCCCAATCCCCCAATATCCCCCCAATATCCCCCAATATCCCCCAATCCCCCAATCCCCCAATATCCCCCCAATCCCCCAATATCCCCCAGGGCCGGCATGCTGCACTCCAATCCCCCCAATATCCCCCCAATATCCCCCAGGGCCGGCATGCTGCACTCCAATCCCCCAATATCCCCCCAATATCCCCCCAGGGCCGGCATGCTGCACTCCAATCCCCCAATATCCCCCCAATATCCCCCCAATATCCCCCCAGGGCCGGCATGCTGCACTCCAACCCCCCAATATCCCCCCAATATCCCCCAATATCCCCCCAATATCCCCCAGGGCCGGCATGCTGCACTCCAATCCCCCCAATATCCCCCCAATATCCCCCCAATATCCCCCCAATCCCCCCAATCCCCCCAATATCCCCCCAATCCCCCCAATATCCCCCCAGGGCCGGCATGCTGCACTCCAACCCCGGGGATTACGCCTGGGGCCAGAGCGGTCTGGACGCCATCGTCACCCAGGTGAGGGGACACCTGTGCTGGGGCCTGGGGCAGGGGGGGGCTCACCTGGGGGACCCCCCAGCCCCTAAACTGAGCCCCCCACGCCGCCCCCAGCTCCTGGGGCAGCTGGAGAACACGGGACCCCCGCCCGCCGAGCAGGAGCGCATCTGCTCGCTGCCCACCGTGCCCGTCACCCAGGAGCAAGTGGGTGAGTGCTGGCGCTGCCAGCGCCTGGAATTGCCCAATTCCACACATTCCTCGCGCTCCACACCCCTGCTTGCCCCCGGGGGGTTTGGGTTTGGGGTGTTTTCAGGGGTTTTTATGGAAAAACACTCCTATCGTGGTTGTTTTCCCCCCGAGTTGTCGCGCCAAGAATCTCGCGGTAAATCCCGGAGTTGCCGTTCCTGCTGGGATGCCGTGGGTTCCTGGCAGGGATTCTTTAATTCCTGGGGGGTTTGTGGGGATGGAGCCTGGCTCGTTCCCAGCAGGAATTCCTTTATCCTTCCATTATCCCAACCCGCCAAACCCTTTTCCCTTTATCCCAACCCTCCAACCCCTCTCCCTTTATCCCAACCTCTCTCCCTTTATCCCAACCCCTCTCCCTTTATCCCAACCCCTCTCCCTTTATCCCAACCCCTCTCCCCATCATTCCAAGCCCCCCCAAATCCTCTCCCTTTATCCCAACCCCTCTCCCATCACCCCAACCCCTTTCCCATCACCCCAATCCCTCTCCCTTTATCCCAACCCTCTCTCCTCTCTCCCCTTTATCCCAACCCCTCTCCCCATCATTCCAAGCCCCCCAAATCCTCTCCCTGTTATCCCAACCCCTCTCTCCTCTCTCCCCTTTATCCCAACCCCTTTCCCTTTATCCCAACCCCTCTCCCTTTATCCCAACCCCTTTCCCTTTATCCCAACCCCTCTCCCGTTATCCCAACCCCTTTCCCTTTATCCCAACCCCTCTCCCTTTATCCCAACCCCTTTCCCTTTATCCCAACCCCTCTCCCGTTATCCCAACCCCTTTGCCTTATCCAACCTCTCCCTTATCCAACCCCTCTCCCTTTATCCCACCCTCCCTTTATCCCAACCCCTCTCCCTTTATCCCAACCCCTCTCCCATCACCAACCTTCCATCACCCCAATCCCCTCTCCCTTTATCCCAACCCCTCTCCCATCACCCCAACCCCTTTCCCATCACCCCAATCCCTCTCCCTTTATCCCATTATCCCCCTCTCCCATTATCCCGACCCTTCTCCCCAACCCCTCTCCCACCCCTCAATCCCTTTTCCCCTCCTCAATCCCCCTTTTCCCATTCTCCCACCCCTCAATCCCATTCTCCCACCCCCAATCCCCCCTCAATCCCCCTCAATCCCATTTTTCCCCCCTCAATCCCATTTTTCCTCCCCAATCCCCCTCAATCCCATTTTTCCCCCTCAATCCCCTCTCAATCCCCTTTTCCCCCCCTCAATCCCATTTTTCCCCCTCAATCCCCCCTCAATCCCCTTTCCCCCCCCTCAATCCCATTTTTCCCCCCTCAATCCCACCCCCTCAATCCCCCTTTTCCTCCCCAGACACAGGTCTGGAGTGCCCCGTGTGCAAGGAGGATTTCTCCGTGGCCGAGCAGGTCCTGCAGCTGCCCTGCAGCCACCTCTTCCACAGCAGCTGCATCGTGCCCTGGCTGGAGCTGGTGAGACCCCAAACCCCCCCAAAACCCCCCTGAGACCCCCCAAACCCCCCCACCCATCTAACCCCCCCCTGCACCCCCAGCACGACACCTGCCCCGTGTGCAGGAAAAGCCTCAAAGGTGAGGAGCCCACCCAGCCCAGCCCCGAACCGTGGACATTCTGAACCTTCCAGAACCTTCCAGAACCTTCCAGAACCTTCCAGAACCGACAGCACAGCTGCTGGGATGAGGGGAACACCTGGGAATTCCCAGCAGGGATCGGGGGGTGCAGCCCTTCTGCACCCCGGAATTTCTCCGGGCGGTCGTCTCCTTAAATTTCCCAAAAAAAAACCAAAAAAAAAATATTGGGAATTTCAGGATTTCAGGCACTGCTGGTGGTTTGGGGGGTGGTGGGAAGTGGGGGTGTTGGGTTGGAGCAGAATTTGGGGGGTGTTTAGTTTGTATTAGAAAATGTTTGGGGTTTTTTCTTTGTATCAGAAATATTTTTCTTTTTTTTTCTTTTTTTTTTATTAGAAAATGGGGATTTTGTTTTTTTGATTTGTAGCAGAATTTTTTTTTTGTGTCAGAAAATGGGATTTTTTTTTTTGGTTTGTAGCAGAAAATGGTTTTTTTTTTTTTTTGGTGTTTTTTTGGTTTGTATCAGAATTTTTTTTTTTAATTAGAAAATGGGGATTTTCTTTTTTTGGTTGTAGCAGAAAATTTTTTTTTTTTTGGTGTTTTTTGGTTTGTATCAGAATTTTTTTTTTTATTTTATTAGAAAATGGGGTTTTTTTGGTTTGTATCAGAATTTTTTTTTTTAATTAGAAAATGGGGATTTTCTTTTTTTGGTTTGTAGCAGAAAATTTTTTTTTTTTGGTGTTTTTTGGTTTGTATCAGAATTTTTTTTTTTATTTTATTAGAAAATGGTTTTTTTTTGGTTTGTATCAGATTTTTTTTTTATTTTTTTTTTATTAGAAAATGGGGTTTTTTTGGGTTGTAGCAGAAAATGAGGGGGGTTTTTTTTGGGTTATATCAGAATTTTTTTTTTATTATTAGAAAATGGGTTTTTTTGTTTGTAGCAGAAAATTGGGGTTTATTTTTCTTTTTTTTGTTTGTATTAGAAAATGGGAATTTTCTTTTTTTGATTTGTATCAGAATTTTTTTTTTTTTATTATTAGAAAATGGGGTTTTTCATTTTTTGGTTTGTAGCAGAAAATTGGGGGTTTGTTTTTGGTTTGTATCAGATTTTTTTTCTTTTTAATTTTTTTTTTATTAGAAAATGGGGGTTTATTTTTTTTGGTTTGTAGCAGAAAATGTTTTTTTTTTTCTTCTTTTGGTTTGTAGCAGAAAATTGGAGGTTTTTTGGTTTGTATCAGAAATATTTTTCTTTTTTTTTTTTCTTTTTTTTTTGTATTAGAAAATGGGGTTTTTCTTTTTTTGGTTTCTATCAGAAAATTGGGGTTTTTTTGTTTGTAGCAAAAATTTATTTTTTTTTTATTAGAAAATGGGTTTTTTTTGGTTTATATCAAAAAATGGGAATTTTCTTTTTTTGATTTGTATCAGAAATATTTTTTTTTTTTTAATTAGAAAATGGGGATTTTCTTTTTTTTTGGTTTATATCAGAAAATTCATTTTTTATTTGTTTTTTTTTTTGGTTTGTCCCATTCACAAAGCCAGGAAGGTCTGAGTGCCTCATCACTTTTCCTCTTGGAATTTAAAAAAAAATGAATTTTTTGGGATCATCCTGCCCTCTGGAAAAGCAGAATTGAACCCACAAGAGATTTAATTTCCCTAAAAATATTGGGATTATTAAAAAAGGGATTTTAGGATCTTCCTGCACTCAGACCCTCCAGAATCCTGGACCATTCTTTTTTCCTGATTTTTAATTTTTTTAGTTATTATTTAAGATTTTCCCCCCATTTTCTGAGATTTTTTCCCAGGATTTTTACCTCATCCTGGATTATTTTTTGAGATCCATTTATTTTTTTTTTTAACCTTTCCCACCCCACCCCAATAAATTAAATAAACTTTATTTTTGCTGCTTTTTTTTTGTCATTTTAAGGAATTTTCCCCCCCTTTTCCAGGATTTTTTGCCTCATCCTGGACTATTATTTTTTTTACCAATTTTTTGGTTGTTTTGCTCATTTTTCCCCCTCCTTTTCCAGGATTTTTTTCCAGGTTTGAACCCTGGGATTTATCCCCCACTGAGTGGGGGCACTTTGTGAACATTCCCACCCCCCTGAGGCTCCATAAATTTAATTCCTGATTTTCTTTGCTCTTCCATCCAATAAAAAAAACTTTCTCAATGAATTCCTCTTTCCCAAGTCTTCCTTGGATCACGGGAGAGGCACAAAGGAGCTGGGAAAAAAAAATTTTAAGGAAAAAAAATCAGATTTTTGCAGCCAAAAAAATCCTCCCAGGGTTTTTTCTCTTTTATTCCAACGCTGATGGGGAGAAATTCCAGGAAAATTCCAGGAAAATTCCAGCCCCAGGAGGATTTTTTGGGATCTGAGGGGGGAAATTTTGGGGTGTCCAGAATTCCAGAAATTCCCTGATTCCATAAAAAAAAAAAAAATGGATTTGGGGCTGGGATTTTGGGTGATTCCTGATTTTTTTTAAAGATTAAAAGCAGCAAAAATGAGGGAAAATCCTCAAATAAAGTGGGAATGACTCGGAGTGTCCCGATTTTCCTGGATTTTCCTGGATTTTCCTGGATTTGGGGATTTCCTGGGGTGTTTTTGGGGATTTTTGGGGGTCTCACCCCCTCTTATTTCCTGTTTCCCCTTCTTCACATCGTGCTGGAAAATCAGGGAATTCCTGCTGGAAAATCAGGTGGAAAATCAGGGAAATTCCTGCTGGAAAATCAGGGAATTCCTGCTGGAAAATCGGCTGGAAATTCCTGCTGGAAAATCGGCTGGAAATTCCTGCTGGAAAATGGAAAATCAGAGAATTCCTGCTGGAAAAGCAGCTGGAAAATCAGAGAATTCCTGCTGGAAAAGCAGCTGGAATTTGGGAAATTCCTGCTGGAAAATCAAGGAATTCCTGCTGGAAAATTGGCTGGAAAATCAGGGAAATTCCTGCTGGAAAATCAGCTGGAAACCGAAATTCCTGCTGGAAAAGCAGCTGGAAAATCAGGGAATTCCTGATGGAAAATCGGCTGGGAATTTAAATTTCTGCTGGAAAATCAGCTGGAAACCAAAATTCCTGCTGGAAAATCAAGGAATTCCTGCTGGAAAATTGTCTGGAAATTGGGAAATTCCTGCTGAAAAATTGGAAAATCAGGGAAATTCCTGCTGGAAAATTGGGAATTCCTGCTGGAAACCGAAATTCCTGCTGGAAAATCAGCTGGAAACCGAAATTCCTGCTGGAAAATCAAGGAATTCCTGCTGGAAAATCAAGGAATTCCTGCTGGGAAATAGTCTGGAAAATCAGGAATTGCTTCCCTGGATTTATCTCCCCCCCCTCGGGCTCGATCCCGATTTTCCCGCGGGATCCCTGGAATTCGAGGCGCCGCTTTTATTGATTTCCTCCGGGTTCCCACTTTTCATTTTTTATTTATTTTTTTTTTATTTTTTATTTTTGTTTTTCCCGGGGGGTCCCGGGGGTCCCGGGGGGGTCCCGGGGGGTCCCGGGGGTCTCCTCAGTGCTGCTCCTCCTCCTCCTCCTCTTCCTCCCGGGGGGGGCTCCGGTGGGAGAAGAATCCCAGCTGGGGGGGGGAATGGGGGGAGTGGGCACCTGACCCCCCCCGGGATATCGCGACCCCCCCCGGATATCGCGACACCCCCCCCGGGATATCGCGACACCCCCCCTGTGATAGCGGGACCCCCCCCCGGGATATCGGGACCCCCCCCCGGGATATCGGGACCCCCCCCAGGTGACAAAGACCCCCCCAGGTGCCCCCAGGTGACACAGAGACCCCCCAGGTAACAAAGTGACCCCCGCAGGTGACACAGACCCCCCCCCTCCAGGTGCCCCCCAGGTGACACTGAGACCCCCAGGTGCCCCCAGGTGACACAGAGACCCCCCAGGTAACAAAGTGACCCCGCAGGTGACACAGACCCCCCCCTCCAGGTGCCCCCCAGGTGACACTGAGACCCCCAGGTGCCCCCAGGTGACACAGAGACCCCCAGGTAACAAAGTGACCCCCGCAGGTGACACAGACCCCCCCCCCAGTGCCCCCAGGTGACACTGCACCCCCAGGTGACCCCCAGGTGACACAGAGACCCCAGGTATCCCCCAGGTGACACAGAGACCCCCAGGTGACACAGAACCCCAGGTGACACTGAGACCCCCAGGTGCCCTCAGGTGCCCCCAGGTAACCCCAGGTATCCCCCAGGTGCCCCCCCTCACCGACCCTCCAGAGGCCGAGGCTGAGCAGCGCCAAGAGCAGGAACCCCCCCAGGTGACACTGAGACCCCCAGGTGCCCCCAGGTGACACTGAGACCCCCAGGTGCCCCCAGGTGACACTGAGACCCCCAGGTGCCCCCCAGGGACACTGAGACCCCAGGTGCCCCCAGGTGACACTGAGACCCCCCAGGTGCCCCCAGGTGCCCCCAGGTGACATGAGACCCCCAGGTGCCCCAGGTGCCCCAGGTGCCCCCAGGTGACACTGAGACCCCCAGGTGCCCCAGGTGCCCCCCGGTGCCCCCTGACCCTCCAGAGGCCGAGGCTGAGCAGCGGCCAGCAGCAGGAGCCCCCCCAGGGCGCTGCCCCCCAGGATCCACAGGGAGCGGGGAACGGAGCGAGCCCGGAGCAGCTCCAGGAGCACCGGAATGGGGGGACACGGGAATGGGGGGACACGGGAATGGGGGGACACGGGAATGGGGGGACACGGGAATTGGGGGGACACGGGAATTGGGGGGACACGGGAATTGGGGGGGCACGGGAATTGGGGGGACACGGGAATTGGGGGGGACACGGGAATGGGGGGACACGGGGAATGGGGGGACACGGGAATGGGGGGGAACAATCGGGAATGGGGGGACACGGGAATGGGGGGACACGGGAATGGGGGGACACGGGAATGGGGGGACACGGGAATGGGGGGACACGGGAATGGGGGGACACGGGAATGGGGGGGCACGGGAATGGGGGGACACGGGAATGGGGGGACACGGGAATGGGGGGGCACGGGAATGGGGGGACACGGGAATGGGATGGGGACACGGGAATGGGGGGGCACGGGAATTGGGGGGGACACGGGAATGGGGGGCACGGGAATGGGGGGACACGGGAATGGGGGGGCACGGGAATGGGGGGAGGGAATGGGGACCGGATGGGGGGGCACGGGATTGGGGGGACACGGGAATGGGGGGGACACGGGATTGGGGGGACACGGGAATGGGGGGACACGGGATTGGGGGGCACGGGAATGGGGGGACACGGGAATGGGGGGACACGGGATTGGGGGGACACGGGAATGGGGGGGACACGGGAATTGGGGGGATACGGGAATGGGGGGACACGGGAATGGGGGGGACACGGGAATGGGGGGGCACGGGAATGGGGGGGCACGGGAATTGGGGGATACGGGAATGGGGGGACACGGGAATTGGGGGACACGGGAATTGGGGGACACGGGGAATTGGGGGACACGGGAATGGGGGGGCACGGGAATGGGGGGACACGGGAATTGGGGGATACGGGAATGGGGGGACACGGGATTGGGGGGACACGGGATTGGGGGACACGGGAATGGGGGGGACACGGGAATGGGGGGGACACGGGAATTGGGGGGGACACGGGAATTGGGGGGGACCCAGGATTGGGGGGGAAACAGGATGGGGAGGAAACAGAGAATTTGGGGGGAACAGGGAATTTATGGGGGAAGGGAATTTGGGGGTAGAACGGGGAATTTGGGGGGAAAGGGAATTTGGGGGGAAAGGGAATTGGGGGTAGAACGGGGAATTGGGGGGGAAAGGGAATTTGGGGGGGAAA
The DNA here is from genome assembly GCA_032173965.1 of Sitta carolinensis. NCBI lineage: Eukaryota > Metazoa > Chordata > Aves > Passeriformes > Sittidae > Sitta > Sitta carolinensis. Next base: position 625,693 of record CM063305.1, read on the forward strand.
GGGAATTGGGGGTAACAGAGAATTTGGGGTAGAACAGGGAATTTTGAGGGAGAAATAGGGAACTATGGGGAAAGGTAATTTGGGGTTGAACAGGGAATTTGGGGTCGAACGGGGAATTTGGGGTAGAACGGGAAATTTAGGGGGGAAAGGGAGTTTGTGGGGGGAACAGGGAATTTAGGGGGAAAGGGAATTACAGGGAAAAGGGAATTTGGGGTGGAACAGGGAATTTGGGGTGGAACGGGGCATTCTGGGGGTCCCCAGGGCCGGGGGGCCGCGGGTGGGCGGTGGTCGCACCTCCCTGCGCTGCGCCCCCTCCTCCAGCACCAGCAGCTCCCCCCGCACCCCCAGCCAGGCGCTGCTCACGATCCTCACGCTGCGGAATTTCACCTGGCACAGGGATAGAGGGGAAAAGCTCTGAGATTCGGGGGGACCCCCCCCCATTCCCCCAAGGCCGGGGGTCCCCCGAAATCCCCCCGGGCTCACCCCGCGGAAGGAGGCGCGTGCAGGGAGCGCCGCAGGAGCACCGAGGCGGCGGCGCCGCGCTCCAGCCGTGCCAGGCGGCAGCGCAGCTCCTGGCACAGCGAGTTGGAGCAGTCCTGGGGGAGAGAAATGGGGGGGCCAGAGGTGGGGAACCCCCCCTGAACAGTCCTGGGGGGTGGAGTTATGGGGAACCCCCCCTGAACGGGTCTGTGGGGGGGGGAATGATGGGGAACCCCCTGAACGGGTCTGTGCAGCTCCTGGCACAGCGAGTTGGAGCAGTCCTGGGGGGAGAAACGGGGGGGCCAGAGGTGGGGGACCCCCCCCCTGAAGGGGTCTGGGGGGGGGAGTTATGGGGACCCCCCCCTGAAGGGGTCTGGGGGGGTGGAGTTATGGGGAACCCCCCCTGAAGGGGTCTGGGGGAGATTTGGGGTGGGGGGATCCCCCTGAACGGGTCTGTGCAGCTCCTGGCACAGCGAGTTGGAGCAGTCCTGGGGGGAGAAACGGGGGGGCCAGAGGTGGAGGACCCCCCCCTGAACGGGTCTGGGGGGGCAATGATAGGGACCCCCCCCCGAAGGGTCCTGGAGGAGATTTGGGGTGGGGGGATCCCCCTGAACAGTCCTGGGGGGGGCCAACATTTAGGGTGGGGGGCAATGGTGGGGATCCCCCCCTGAACCCTCCAAATCCCCAGGGGTAAAATTTGGGGGTGGGGGGAGCGGCGGGGACCCCCCCCCTGAAATCCCCCAAATCCCCAGGGGTAAATTAGGGGTGGGGACCCCCCAAACCCCCCCAAACCCCCCAGACCCCCGGGGGGGGGGCGCGGCGCTCCCTACCAGCCTCTCCACCTGCCACAGGTGCTCCAGGGGCAGCGGCACCACCTGAGTCCCCTCCTGGGGGGGCTGCAGCTCGCAGGTGGCCTTGGGGGGAGGGGGAGGGTCGGGGGGGGGGGGTCAGAGACCCCCGAGCCCCCCCCCGAGCCCCCCCCCGAACCCCCAGACTCACATTGTCAGCCAGGAGCTGCGTGAGCGACAGCAGGGGCGCGCCGCGGGCACCCAGGGCCGGCAGGGCCAGGTACAGGGTGACGTTGTGGGTGGGGTAACAGCCCAGATTGTGCACCTGGGCAGGTGAGGGGGGGGGTCTGTGGGAGCCCCGCCCACCTCACCTGGGCAGGTGAAGGGGGGTCTGTGGGAGCCCTGCCCACCTCACCTGGGCAGGTAAGGGGGGTTCTGTGGGACCCCTGCTCACCTCACCTGGGCAGGTGAGCGACGGGGGTTCTGTGGGACCCCTGCCCACCTCACCTGGAAAGGTGAGCGATGGGGGATCCGTGGGACCCCCGCCCACCTCACCTGGAAAGGTGAGCGATGGGGGATCCGTGGGACCCCCGCCCACCTCACCTGGCCAGGTGAGCCATGAGGGGTTCTGTGGGACCCCCGCCCACCTCACCTGCCCAGGTGAGCCATGAGGGGTTCTGTGGGACCCCTGCCCACCTCACCTGCCCAGGTGAGCCATGAGGGGTTCTGTGGGACCCCTGCCCACCTCACCTGCCCAGGTGAGCCATGAGGGGGGCTCCCCCTCCTCACCTGGATCGTGGTGCTGAACTCGGGGCTGGAGGTGTCGAGGGGCTGCAGCTCGTAACGGCGCAGGTCGGTGTCACTGGGGGAGGGGGACACGGGAGGGGGGGGGTCCCACGCACCTGGGCAGGGGTCCCACCCACCTGGGGGGTTCCCAGGAACTCCGAGTGCTCACCTGGACAGGAACAGGTCGGGCTCGTAGCGGACGGGCACGGAGATCTGAACCTCGTTGTCCTGGGGCGTCCTCTCGGTGCTGTCACTGGGGGTGGGGGGGACACTCGGGAGGACCCCCAGACCCCCCCCCCCCCCTCACCTGGGGTGCAGCCCCCTCCCCCCGACGCGCCCCCCTTACCTGGTGGCCCAGAGCGTGAGCTGGGCGCGGTCCAGGAGCTCGGAGCAGCTGAACTGCAGCTCCAGGGTCAGGGATACCTGGGGGGGGGGAGTTGGGGGGGCTCAGGGGGGTCTGGGGGTCCCCAGGGGTTCATTGGGGAGGGGGCGGGGGTCTCACCTTGGTCTGGGAGAGGAGAACGGGGAAGCCGAGGGAGCAGCGGCGGCGGTGCCGGCCCAGAGCCGAGCACTCCAGGGGAACGGGGGCGGCGTCCTGCGGGGGGGACTGGGGGCACTGGGGGCACTGGGGGACCCCAACATCCCACCGGGGGACACAAGGGACCCCAACATCCCACCGGGAACACAAGGGACCCCAAAATCCCACCGGGGACACAAGGGACCCCAAAATCCCACCGGGAACACAAGGGAACCCAACATCCCACCGGGGCACAAAACTAACCCCAACACCCCACCGGGAACACAAGGAACCCCAAAATCCCACCGGGGGACACAAGGAACCCCAAAATCCCACCGGGGGACACAAGGGCCCCTCCTGTCCCACCCGAACCGGGTTTGGGGACCCCGTGTCCTCCACCCCATCCCACCTGGAACACCCGGGAGTTTTTCCCCGGCCCCGGCAGATCCCCCAGGGGATTTTGGGGTGTCCCCCCCAGGGGATTTTGGGGTGTCCCCCCCCCGTAGAGGATTTGGGGGCCGTACCTGGAGCACGAGGCTGGAGAAGTGCAGGTTGTTGGGCAGGTGCAGCCCCAGGCTGGCGTTGTAGGCGTTCTCCTCCAGGTTCTGCAGCTCCACCCGCACCAGCATCCGCCGGCGACCCTTGCGCACGATGTGGGGGCTCTGCCTGGGGGTCGGGGGGCGTCACGGGGGGCTCCCGGGGTACTGAGGGGGGCACACCTGGGCACGGCGGGGTACCTGGAGCCCGTAATGTCCGTGGTGGCTCGGAGCACCAGGTCGGTGACGCACTCGTTGTCGTCGCCGCAATCCTTGGAGAAGGGGATCTGGGAAAAGAAGGGGGTCGGTGCCGGTGACCGGGGGTCGGTGCCGGTACCCCGGGATGATGCCGGTACCCGGGGGTGATTCCGGTACCCGGGGTGATTCCGGTACCCCGGGTTGATTCCGGTACCCGGGGGTGATGCCAGTGCCCCGGGGGTGATTCTGGTACCCGAGGGTCGGTGCTGGTACCCGGAGTTGATGCCGGTGCCCGGGGGTGATTCCGGTGCCCGGGGGTGATTCTGGTACCCGAGGGTCGGTGCTGGTACCCGGAGTTGATGCCGGTACCCGGGGGTGATTCCGGTGCCCGGGGTGATACCGGTACCCGGGGGTGATTCCGGTGCCCGGGGGTGATACCGGTACCCGGGGGTGATTCCGGTGCCCGGGGTGATGCCGGTACCCCGGGATGATGCCGGTACCCGGGGGTGATTCCGGTACCCGGGGTGATACCGGTACCCGGGGTGATTCCGGTGCCCGGGCGTGATTCCGGTGCCCGGGGGTGATACCGGTACCCAGGGTGATTCCGGTACCCGGGGGTGATTCCGGTTGCCCGGGGTAATTCCGGTGCCCGGGGTGATACCGGTGCCAGGGGTCGTGCCGGTACCCGGGGTGATACCGGTGCCAGGGGTCGGTGCCGGTACCCGGGGGTGATTCCGGTGCCAGGGGTCGGTGCCGGTACCCGGGGGTGATTACCGGTGCCCGGGGGTGATACCGGTACCCGGGGGTGATCGGTACCGGTAACCGGGGGGTGATACCGGTACCCGGGGGTGATTCCGGTACCCGGGGGTGATTCCGGTACCCGGGGGTGATTCCGGTACCCGGGGGTGATACAGGTACCGGGGGTGATTCCGGTGCCCGGGGTAATTCCGGTACCCGGGGTGATACAGGTACCCAGGGTGATTCCGGTGCCCGGGGGTGATACCGGTGCCAGGGGTCGGTGCCGGTACCCGGGGTGATTCCGGTACCCCGGGGTGATTCCGGTGCCCGGGGAGCCCCTCCCAGTACGCACCAGTTTGTGCACGGCCCTGGCAGACGCCTCATCCAGCACCGCCGCCTCCGCCGCGTCCAGCGCCCAGGTGAGGCGGAGGCTCAGGGGGCGCAGGTAATCCGAGGTGTCCTGAGGATCGCGGGGAGCCCCTCAGCCTGGCTGCAGCCACTGCGGGGGGCGCAGCATGAACCCCAACGCGGGGTGGGGAGGGGTCGCGGGGGTCTCACCAGGACGTGGAAGGGGAGGTGGGCACAGCTCTGCCTGCCCGGGGCGAGCTCCACGCGGCGCTGCAGCAGGCGGCGAGCGCCCGAGGCGAAGGCGGCGCGGGCTCCGGGGGTCCCGTCCTCCAGGGTCGCGTTGTACCTGAGCACTGGGGGGCACGGAGGGGGGTCAGGGGTCAGCAGGACCCCGGCGGAATCAGGGGGTGGCCCAGAGGGGTCTGGGGTGGCTGCAGGGTGAGCCCAGGATACTGCGGGGCTGCCCTGGGGAGCTCCAGGATCGCCACCGACCACGGTGGAATGGTTGGAGGAACGGCCCTGGGAGGCTCCCGGGAGACCAGGATGTGAGTCCAAGCAACGCCCTGGAGATCCAGGATGTTGAGATCCTCCAAGCAACGCCCTGGGAGGATCCAGGGATGTTGAGATCCTCCAGCAACGCCCTGGGAGGATCCAGGGATGTTGAGATCCCCAAGCAACGCCCTGGGAGGATCCAGGGATGTTGAGATCCCCAAGCAACGCCCTGGGAGGATCCAGGGATGTTGAGATCCCCAAGCAACGCCCTGGGAGGATCCAGGACCTTCAGGAATTCCAGGACACCTCGGGACACTCCGGGAACGTTCCACGGACATTCCTGGAATGCTCCCAGGTTCTCTGAGGATCCCACCCCGGAATTCTCCGGATGTCCCCAGCGATGCTGTGACACCCTGGGAAGATCCAGGACCCTCTGGGATCCTCCGGGGATGCTCCGGGGATGCTCCGGGATGCTCCAGGGAATCCTCCGGGGATCCTCCGGGGATGCTCCGGGGATCCTCAGGGAATCCTCAGGGAATCCTCCGGGGATGCTCCGGGGATGCTCCGGGACCTCCGGGATCCTCCGGGGATCCTCGGTGGATCTCCGGGACTCCGGGGACCCCTCCGGGGATCCCGGATCTCGGGGATCTCAGGGAATCCTCCGGGGATGCTCCGGGGATCCTCCGGGAATCCTCGGGATGCTCCGGGGATGCTCCTGGGATCCCGGGGATGCTCCGGGGATCCTCCGGGGATTGCTCCAGGGAATCCTCCGGGGATGCTCCGGGGACCCTCCGGGATGCCCGGGGATGCTCCGGGGATCCCAGGGAATCCTCCGGGGATGCTCCGGGGATGCTCCGGGGATCTCCGGGGATGCTCCGGTGGATCCTCCGGGGATGCTCCGGGGATGCTCCGGGGATGCTCCAGGGAATGCTCCGGGGATGCTCCGGGGATGCTCCGGGGATCCTCCGGGGACCTCGGACTCCGGGGACCCTCGGGACCTGCCGGCCCGCCGCCCCCCGTGCCCGCTCTCACCCAGGTGCCCGCCCGCGGGGCGCCCCGAGCGGGGCTGGGCGCGGAAGCAGAGGCGGCCCCGCAGGCACACGGCCCCGGCCCCGCCGCGCCGGCAGTTCCGCCGCGTCACGCTGACGGCCGCCGGCTCCACCGAGACCCCCGCGGACACCCGGACGATCGGGCGGGACCTGGGGACGCAGCCGGGGTCTCACGGGGATGGAGCGGGGAGCGGGGATACCCGCCCGGCCCGAGCCTGGAGCTGGCGCGGGGGAAACTGAGGCACGGAGTCCGCCCTGAATGTCGCCGTGACCCGCATGGCACTGTGCCCTGCCTGTGTCCCTGCGTCCCCATTCCCGTACCCCTCCGGGGTACCCTGTCCCCACGTGTCCACCTGGGTGCCTGTCCCATCCCGGTATCCCCGTCCCTCTCCCTGTCCCATTCCCGGGGTATCCCGTCCCCATCCCGGTTCTCCCCATTCCCGGGGTATCCCCGTTCCTCGGGGTACCCCCATCCCCATTCCCCCAGTCCCCGTTCTCCTCTCCCTGCCCCCACGGCCACGTCCACCAGTCCGTCGCCGTCCATGTCCGTCCGTCCGTCCACGCTGATGCCGAAGTAGCGCAGGCTCCAGCCCAGCGCCGCCGCCGCGATGCGCTGCGAGCGGGAACCGCGGCTCGGCCCGGTGGCAGAGCCCGGCCCCGCGCCCCCCGGGCGCTGCCAGCGCCCCTCACCTGCTTGCGGCGGGGCAGCGGCGAGCCGGGCGAGCTGTGGAACACGTAGAGAGCCCCGCGGTGCTCGTCCTCGAGCGGCGCTCCCACCACGGCCCCGGCCAGCCCGTCCTGGCTCAGGTCGGGCACGGCGCCCAGGGCGGAGCCGAACCGCGAGTCCTGAGCTCTGGGCTCGGGGTGCAGCGAGCCCGCGGGGCTCACGCGGTCCTGGGTGGGGTAAGGGGGTCTCGGTACCCCCGTGGGGCAGGTATCCCCCCCTAAAGCCGGCTGTGTTCCGCTCGAATCCTCTCAGTGCCTTGCATGGCTCCAAGCATCCCGATAATCCCCCCAGAGCCCCCTCCTCCCGATCACCCTGCCCACCCGAACACCCCCCTTATGATCCCCCCAATCCCCCACAGAGCCCCCCTCCTCCCGATCACCCTGCCCCCACACCCCGCAACACCCCCCCTTAGAATCCCCCCAATCCCCCCAGAGAGACCCCTCCCCGATCACCCTGCCCACCCGAACACCCCCTTAGAATCCCCCCTGAATCCCCCCAGAGACCCCATCACCCTGCCCCACCCAAACCCCCCATTAGATTAATCCCCCCAATCCCCCCAAAGACCCCCATCACCCTGCCCACCCCACCCCCACCTTCCACCCTCAATCCCCCGAATCCCCCCATGTCCTGCCCACTCCCGACCCCCCCCTTAGATCCCCCCAGAAGCCCCGCCCCACACCACCCACCCTAGCCCATGACCCACCCCCCACTTCCACCCCTCAAATCCCCCCCGACCCCATCCTCACCCGACCCCCTAATCCCCAGCCCCACCCGCATCCGACCCCCATCACCCATGCTCCCTCCCAACCCCCATCCCCTCACCCCCCGATCCCCCCCCCTCAAATCCCCCCCAGCATCGACCCCTATGCCCCCACACCCCCTAGACCCCCATCCCACTGCCCCCCACCCCTACCCCCACTTCCACCCTCAAAATCCCCCCATTCCCCAGTCCCCCCAAGCCCCCCCCCATCACCCCCCCAGCCCCCCGCCCCTCACCTGTACCCCACCCGGTACCACGTAGACCCTCGCCGCTCTCCCTGCTCTGCTCGCCCAGGTAGGTGGGCGCGGCCACCAGCAGCAGGTCACTGTCGCCATCGCCCTCCACGTCCAGGGCCAGCACCTCGCTGCCGAAGTAGGACCCGATCTGGGGAGGGGGAAAAGAGGGGCTGTGAGGTTGAGGGGGGGTCCAAACACCCCCTGTCCCCAAAGCCCCCCCCGGCCGCCCCTCACCTGCTCCCCCAGCAGCGCCTGGGCCACCCTGGGGGCGCCCGTGGGGTCCAGCTGGAAGAGGAGGACTTTGCCCTTGTGCTGGAATCGGGGGGCACCGGCCACCAACAGGAGGGGCCCCCCCGGGAGCTGCAGAGAGGACACGGAGTACCCTGGGGGGAGGGCAGGGTCAGCGGGAGGGGGAGAGACCGGGGCGCGGGGGCACCCCAAATATCCGGGGTTGTCCTTGGAGTATTCCCAGGGCACCCCAAATATCCAGGGTTGACTCTGGGGTATTCCCAGGGCACCCCAAATATCCGGGTTGTCCTTGGAGTATTCCCAGGGCACCCCAAATATCCGGGGTTGACTCTGGGGTATTCCCAGGGCACCCCAGATATCCGGGGTTATCCCTGGAGTATTCCCAGGGCACCCCAAATATCCGGGGTTGACTCTGGGTATTCCCAGGGCACCCCAGATATCCGGGGTTGTCCCTGGAGTATTCCCAGGGCACCCCAGATATCTGGGTTTGTCCTTGGAGTATTCCCAGGGCACCCCAAATATCTGGGGTTGTCTCTGGAGTATTCCCAAGGCACCCCGAATATCCGGGTTGTCCCTGGAGTATTCTCAGGGCATCCCAAGTATCCGGGTTTGGAGCATCCCTGGAGCCTGCAGCATCCCCAGGACACCCCAAATATCCGGGTTTATCCCTGCAGCACCCCCAAGACACCCCAAATATCCGGTTTATCCCTGCAGCATCCCAAACACCCAAAACGGTTTGGAGAATCCCTAGAGTATGCAGCATCCCCAGGACACCCCAAATATCCGGGTTTATCCCTGCAGCACCCCCAGGACACCCCAAATATCCGGGTTTATCCCTGCAGCATCCCCAGGACACCCCAAATAACGGGGTTTATCCCTGCAGCATCCCCAGGACAACCCCAAATATCCGGGTTTGGAGAATCCCTGAGCATACAGCACCCCCAGGACACCCGAAATATTGAAGACACGGAAGAGCCCCGACTGACCCCAAATCCCCGGCTCCCCGCTCGTCCCTCGCGCCCCTCCCCGTACCCAGGTACGCCGCGTGGTTCCTCAGCTCCAGCGGGAATTCCTCCCGGAACGCCCCGCGGGCCGGCACGATGCGCCCGCGCCCGCTCTCCTCCAGCACCCCGCCCTGCCAGTCGTAGGCTCCGACCATTCCGAAGAGGATGCCGCCCTGCCAGGATGGGGGGACCCTCACCCCGGGCACCCCGAGGGGTCCCCAAGCCCCCCTGACACCCCCGGGGTCGCTCCGCAGGGCTGGGATCAGCCGGGGTCGCTCTCCGCCTTCCCCAGCGCTGTCACCTCGAGGTGATGGATGGAGAAGCCGATCTGGGACATCTCCAGCTCGAAGGCGCTCTCGTTGTCCTCGTGGGTGCCTGAGAAAGGTGAGGGGGGAAAAGAGGTTTTGCTCCACCAGCTGCAATTCCCAGCGTTTCCCGGCATCCCAGCCCCAACCAGCACCTTCCAGGCTGAAAATCCGATCTCCCAGAGCATCCACGATATCATTGAGGCAGCCTCGTCGGTGACGTTGAAGAAATACTTCTCGTCGGGATCGCTGGCGATGAATTTGATCTCTCGGATGAAATCCTCGGGTCCTGCTGCCGGCGCAGGTAATGCCCCAGCACCTGCGGGAGGGGCGGGGGTCGGCGGAGCCGCCTGGGCGGGGGCAAGGGGACGTGGGGAGGGGGCTCGGGGCTCACGGCGATGGCGTAGCGGGTGACGTTGTGCCGGTCGCACTCGGCCAGAGCCGCCGGCAGCTCGTCCCCGTCGTGGGACTCGCCGTCCGTGACCACCAGCAGCAGCCGGGTGGCTCCCGGGCGCCCGCCCCGCTCCGGGCTGAAGGATTCGGTGCTGTGGGGAAGGGGCTGGCAGAATGTTCCGTGCCCGGAATGATCCCCTGATCCCCGATCCTCAGCTCAACCCCAAGGCTGACCCACATCCCAGTGCCAATCCTGCTCCCCAAACCCCAAACCCAGTGCAAATCCGGGCTTGGTCCCAAGCCTGATACAAATTCCAACCCCGATCCTTATTCAAATCCCGGTGCCAACCTAGAATCTAAGCCCAATTCTGATCCCGATCCCAGTTCTGCTCCCTCTCCCAGTTCCAGTCCTGATCCCGGTCTTGACACCAATCCCGTCCCCAATTCTCATCCCAGTCCTCACCAATGCCATCCCCAATTCTGCCCCAATCCCTGTCCTGGCACTAATCCCATCCCAAATTCTGATCCAAATCCCAGTCCTCACCACTCCTAGCCCCATTCCCGCCCCATTCCCTCTCCCAATTCCGCCCCAATTCCCGCCCCAGCCCCTCTCCCGATCCCAAATCCCCCCCCATCCCCTGCCCTCTCCCAACCCCGTCCCCACTCTCTCATCCCATCCCTCCCTGCTCCCAATTCGCCCCAATCCCTGTCCTCACAATCCCCATCATCCAAATCCCTCCCTCACCCTCCCTCTCCCATTCCCCCCCAATCCCTCTCCCAATTCCCCCAATTCCCGCCCCATCCCCTCCCCATCCCAATCCCTCCCCATCCCCAATCCCTCCCCATCCCTCCCTCTCCCAATTCCGCCCAATCCCTCCCACCCCACTCCCATCCCCAAATCCCTCCCCATCCCCCCATCCCTCCCCATTCCCTCCCTCCCCATCCCCATCCCTCTCCCAATCCCTCTCCCATCCCAATCCCCCCCCATCCCCTCCCTCTCCAATCCCTCTCCCTCCCCATCCCCTCCCTCTCCCAATCCCTCCCCCCCAATCCCCTCCCCCTCACCATCCCTCTCCCATCCCAAATCCCCCCCATCCCCTCCACTCCCAATCCCTCTCCCATCCCAAATCCCCCCCCCATCCCCTCCTTCTCCCAATCCCTCTCCCATCCCAAATCCCCCCCCATCCCCTCCCTCTCCCAATCCCTCTCCCATCCCCTCCCCATCCCCTCCCCGGCCCCCAGACCCACCAGGCCTGCCGGATGGCCATGGCCGTGCGGGTCTCCCTGCCCTCCTGCCGGGTCAGGTTCCTCGCCGCCTCCAGCAGGCTGCGGGCCGTGCCGTGCTGCCCCAGCGCCCACTCCTGCTCCAGCCGCTCCCCGTACTGCAGCACGGCCACCTGCAGCGGGCCGCACTCCAAGCCAGCCCCGACAGGGAATCCCAACCACAGGATCCACGGAAAGCCCGAACCCGCGGAATCCCAGGATACCTCAACCCCGGAATCCCAATCTACAGGGAATCCACGGGGACAGCCCTCGAACCCCGGGGAATCCCAATCTAGACACGGAAACCCTCATCCAGGAACACAGATACCCTGACCCCGGGGAATCCCCAAATCTACAGGGAATCCACGGGGACAGCCCTCGAACTACAGAACCCAATCCACGGATCCACGGAAGCCTGAACCACAGAATCCCCAACAAGGGACCTCCAAACCCCAGGGACAACCTAAACACGACAGCCCCAATCCCAGGACCCAAATCCCAGGGAACCCCCAAACCCCCAGACACCTCAAACCCAGGGAATCCCAGACACCTGACCCAGGGAACCCAAACCAAGGACCCTCAAACCCACAGATCACATGACAGCCCTCAAACCCCCAGGGAACCCAAACCCAGGGACAGCCCTCGAACCCACAGAGAATCCCCAAATCCACAGGGACACCCCGAACCCCAGAATCCCCAACCCACAGGGACCCCAAACCCCCAGGAATCCACTGGGACAGCCCTCGAACCCCAGGAACCCCAAACCCCAGGGAACCCTCGAACCCACAGAGAACCCAAATCCACAGGGACAGCCCTCAAACCCCCAGGGAATCCCCAAACCCCAGGGACACCCCTCGAACCCACAGAGAATCCCAATCCACAGGACAGCCCCAAACCCCAGGGAATCCCAAACCCCCAGGACACCCCTCGAACCCACAGAGAATCCCCAAATCCACAGGGACACCCTGAAACCCCAGGAATCCCCAAATCCCCAGGGACAGCCCTCGAACCCCCAGGGAACCCCCAAATCCCCAGGGACAGCCCTCAAACCCCCGGGAACCCCCAAATCCCCAGGGACAGCCCTCAAACCCCCAGGGAATCCACAGGGACACCCTCGAACCCCCGGGAACCCCAAACCCCCAGGGACAGCCCTCCCCAATCGCCTGCCCTGTCTGCCCGGCCGATGAAACGCCCAGGAATGTCCCGAGGAACGCCTGCACCTCCCCCAGGGTAGATGCGTGAACCATCCAGAACCAGGACGATGTCCATGAGGGAGCACCTGAAGGACACGGTGACACACCCAGTGTAATCCCAGAATATCCCAGTGACCCATACACCCCATACATCCCAGGTACCCCAGTGTATCCCAGAATATCCCAGTGATCCCAGTAACCCCAGAAACACCCCAGTACATCCCAGTACACCCCAGTACATCCCAGTACACCCCATGCACCCCAGTGCAACCCCAGTACATCCAGTACCATCCCATGTACCCAGAATTCCCAGTGTTCCCAGTACACCCCAGTACATCCCAGTGCACCCAGTACACCCCAGTGAACCCCAGTACACCCCAGTACATCCCAGTGCACCCCAGTACACCCAGTACACCCCAGTACACCCCAGTACATCCCAGTGCACCCCAGTACATCCCAGTACACCCCAGTACATCCCAGTACATCCCAGTGTACCCCAGAAATCCCAGTGTTCCCAGTCACATCCCAGAACACCCCAGTACCACCCCAGTGCATCCCAGAACACCCCAGTGCACCCCAGTACATCCCAGTGCCCCCCAGTACCCCCCAGTACCCCCCACTGCCCCCCAGTTCCCCCAGTGCCCCCCAGTTCCCCCAGTTCCCCCCGTTCCCCCCGTTCCCCCAGTTCCCCCAGTTCCCCCGTTCCCTCAGTTCCCCAGTACCCCCGTTCCCCCAGTTCCCTAGTTCCCCCAGTGCCCCCCAGTTCCCCCAGTTCCCCCAGTACCCCCCGTTCCCCCAGTTCCCCCAGTTCCCCCAGTTCCCCCCTTCCCCCCGTTCCCCCAGTTCCCCCAGTACCCCCAGTTCCCCCAGTTCCCTAGTTCCCCCAGTGCCCCCCAGTACCCCCAGTTCCCCCAGTGCCCCCCAGTACCCCCAGTTCCCCCAGTGCCCCCCAGTTCCCCCAGTTCCCCCGTTCCCCCAGTTCCCCGTTCCCCAGTTCCCCCGTTCCCCCGTTCCCCAGTACCCCCAGTTCCCCCAGTTCCCCCCAGTTCCCCAGTTCCCCAGTTCCCCCAGTTCCCCCCGTTCCCCCCTCCCCCGTTCCCCCGTTCCCCCGTTCCCCAGTACCCCCAGTTCCCCCAGTTCCCCAGTTCCCCAGTTCCCCCGTTCCCCCATTCCCCCGTTCCCCCAGTTCCCCCAGTCCCCCCAGTCCCCCCAGTTCCCCCAGTTCCCCCAGTTCCCCAGTCCCCCCAGTTCCCCCAGTTCCCCCGTTCCCCCAGTTCCCCAGTTCCCCCGTTCCCCCAGTCCCCCCAGTCCCCCCAGTTCCCCCAGTTCCCCCCGTGCCCCCCAGTCCCCGCACTCACGCTGCGCCGTGGGCGCGATGCTGCCCGCGGCTGGAGCCGCTCGTTGAGCCGCAGGCAGCGCCCGGAGCTGAAGGCGGAGGAGCCGCACTGCTGGGACCAGAGCGGGGCGCAGGCCTGGGGGGCGACACGGGGGCGCGACAGCGGCGACATCCCACCCCACACACCCACCCACCACCGCCCCCCCGTGCCTCAGTTTCCCGCAACTCGCTCTGCTCACCACAAATCCGCCGTCCCCGGAGCCCACCAGAGTCATGCCCAGGTGCCCGGCGCTGCCAGCGGAGCCAAGGGGGGTCGCAGAAGAGGTCCTGGGGACAAGGGGGGGGTCAGCACGGGGGGACCCCCGGGGGACAGGGTAACCCCCCCCGGTGGGTACCGGGGGCTGCGGAGCCTGGGGACAAGGGGGGGGCCAGCACGGGGGGACCCCCAGGACTCCTACACCCCCCCCGGGTGGGCACCGGGGGCTGCGGAGCCTGGGGATGGGGGGGGGCAGCACCGGGGGGGGCAGCACCGGGGGGTCCCCCAGAAGTCACTACCCGGCACCTTAGGGACACAGGGTGGGGGGGGTCAGCACCGGGGGGACCCCCAAAGGGTCGGGGGTACTGCCCGGACACGGGGGGGGGGTCAGCACCCGGGGGTCCCCCTGGGGTCACTACCCGGCACCTTGGGGACACGGGGGGGTGTCAGCACCGGGGGTGGGGGTCAGCACCGGGGGGTGGGGGGCTGTCAGCACCGGGGTGGGGGGGTCAGCACCGGGGGGGGGGGGTCAGCACCGGGGGTGGGGGTCAGCACCGGGGTGGGGTCAGCACCGGGGTGGGGGGGTCAGCACCGGGGGGGGGGGTCAGCACCGGGGGGTGGGGTCAGCACCGGGGTGGGGTCAGCACCGGGGGGTGTCAGCACCGGGGTGGGGGTGTCAGCACCGGGGGGGTGTCAGCACCGGGGTGGGGGTCAGCACCGGGGTGGGGGTGTCAGCACCGGGGGTGGGGGTCAGCACCGGGTGGGGGTCAGCACCGGGGGTGGGGTGTCAGCACCGGGGTGGGGGGTGTCAGCACCGGGGGGGTCAGCACCCGTGGGTGGGGGTCAGCACCTGGGAGTGGGGGTGTCAGCACGGGGGGAGGTCAGCACCCCGGGTGGGGTCAGCACCGGGGGTGGGTCAGCACTGGGGTGGGGGGGGGGCAGCACCGGGGGTGGGGTCAGCACCGGGGGGTGTCACACCGGGGTGGTGTCAGCACGGTGGGGGGTGTCAGCACCGGGGGGTGCACACCGGGTGGGGGTCAGCACCGGGGGGGGGTGTCAGCACCGGGGGTGGGGGTCAGCACCGGGGGGGGTGTCAGCACCGGGGGGGGGTCAGCACCGGGGGGGGGGTCAGCACCGGGTGGGGGTCAGCACCGGGGGGTGGGGGTCAGCACCGGGGGGGGTGTCAGCACCGGGGGGGTGTCAGCACCGGGGGGTGTCAGCACCGGGGTGGGGTCAGCACCGGGGGGGGTCAGCACCGGGGGTGGGGGGCTGTCAGCACCGGGGTCCCCCCGGGATCTGCCCCCTCTCCCGGCGGGTACCGAGGTTGGCTTTGGCGCAGGAGCCGTTCGGGGCTCCCATGGCACATTTGTAGAGGTCCCCTTGACCGTCGCCGTCCCACGGGGCCCCCACCAGCAGCCTGGGGGGGGTGGGGGGACACGCGGGGGGGGGGGGGGTCGTCCACACCCAAACCACGCCAGGCTCTGCCTCCCACGCTGCGGCGGTGCTGTCTGTCTGTCTGTCCGCCCGTCCGGCCGCAGCCTCCCGCCCTCCCAGGCTTCCCAACCTCCTTCCCCCCGCTCCCTGCCTCAGTTTCTTTTTCCCAATCCCCCTCCTCTCCTCTTTCCCCCCACCCCTCCAGCCCCCCTCGGTTTCCCTTTCCCCCCCCAGTTCCCCTTTCCTATCCCAGTTTCCCATTTTCCCCCCTCAGTTTCCCCTTTCCTATCCCAGTTTCCCCTTTCCTATCCCAGTTTCCCCTTTCCTATCCCAGTTTCCCCCTTTCCTACCCCAGTTTTCCCCCTCAGTTTCCCCATTTCCCCCCAGTTTCCCCTTTGCTCCCTCATTTTCCCCGTTCCCCTCTCAGTTCCCCTTTCCTATCCCAGTTTCCCCTTTCCCACCCCAGATTCCCCTTTCCTAACCCAGTTTTCCCCCCCAGTTTCCCCTTTCCCCCCCAGTTTCCCCCTCATTTCCCCCCAGTTTCCCCCCTAATTTTCCCCTTTTCCCCCCAGTTTCCCGCTCATTTCCCCCTTCCACCCCAGATTCCCCTTTCCCCCCCAGTTTCCCCCTTCCGTGCCTCAGTTTCCCCCCCAGATTCCCCTTTTTTCCCCCCCCGTGCCTCAGTTCCCCCCCCCCCCCCAGTTTCCCCCCTCATTTCCCCCCAGTTTCCCCCCCAGATTCCCCTTTTCCCCCCTCATTTCCCCCTTTCCCCCCCAATTTCCCCCCCCGTGCCTCAGTTTCCCCCTCTCCCGCCCCCCGGGTCCCCCCCAATTTTCCCCCCCCGTGCCTCAGTTTCCCCTCTCCCCCCACGGTCCCCCCCAATTTTCCCCCCCTGCCTCAGTTCCCCCTCTCCCCCCCCGGGTCCCCCCCAGTTTCCCCCCCAATTTTCCCCCCCCCCGTGCCTCAGTTTCCCCCTCTCCCGCCCCCCCCCGGTCCCCCCAGTTTCCCCCCCAATTTCCCCCCCCCGTGCCTCAGTTTCCCCCCCCCCGGTCCCCCCAATTCCCCCCCAATTTCCCCCCCCCCGTGCCTCAGTTTCCCCCCTCTCCCGCCCCCCGGGTCCCCCCCAATTTTCCCCCCCCCCGTGCCTCAGTTTCCCCCCTCTCCCGCCCCCCAGTTTCCCCCCCAATTTTCCCCCCCGTGCCTCAGTTTCCCCCCTCCCGCCCCCCGGGTCCCCCCCAATTTCCCCCCCAATTTCCCCCCCCCCGTGCCTCAGTTTCCCCCTCTCCCGCCCCCCCCGGGTCCCCCCCACTCACCAGCTGTCCCCGCGCCCCCCCCCCTGCAGCACCCTGTACCCGAACTGGGTCTCGGGGGTCCCCAGAAGACCCTCGGGTGCCGCGGGTCGAGGTTGAAGCCGCCGCTGAGCCCTGCGGAGGAGAGAGAGGGTACCCCCAAAACCCACCCGGGGGGGGCTTGGGGTGCCCGGCACCCTGCTGGGCAGGGGAGACTGAGGGGGAGAGGGAGCGCCCCAAAAACAGCCCCCCAAAAAACCCCGGCATCCCAAAAACATCCAAAAAACACTCCCAGCATCCCAAAACCAGCCCAGGCACCCCAAAAACGGACCCGGCATCCCAAAAACAGCCCAAAAATACCCCCGGCACCCCAAAAATACCCCCAGCACCCCAAAATCCAGCCCCAGAAAAACCCCGGTACCCCAAAACCAGCCTCGGCATCCCAAAACCAGCCCCCAAAAAATCCCGGTATCCCAAAAACATCCAAAAAAAAATACTCCCAGCACCCCAAAACCAGCCCCGGCACCCCAAACTATCCCCAAAACAGACCCGGCATCCCAAAAACAGCCCCAAAAAAACCACCAGCATCCCAAAACCACTCCCAGCATCCCAAAAACAGCCCCCCAAAAAACCCCGGCATCCCAAAAACATCCAAAAAAATACTCCCGGCACCCCAAAAACAGCCTCGGCATCCCAAAAACGGCCCAGGCACCCCAAAAACACTCCCAGCATCCTAAAAACATCCAAAAAAATACTCCCGGTCCCCCAAAAACAGCCCAGGCACCCCAAAAACACTCCCAGCATCCCAAAACCTGCCCAAAAAATACCCCCAGCATCCCAAAAACACCCCCAAAACAAGCCCCGGGACCCCAAAAACACCCCAAAAAAACACTCCCACATCCCCAAAACACCTCCGGCACCCCAAAAAACATCCAAAAAATACCACCAGCACCCCAAAAACACTCCCAGCATCCCAAAAAAAACCCACAAAAAAAACCCCCGGCATCCCAAAACCAGCCCCGGTATCCCAAAAACACCCCAAAAATACCCCACAAAAAACACCCCCCAAAAAAAACCCCGGCACCCCAAAATCCCCCCCCTGGCAGGCGGTGAACCCCGGGAAGATGGGAGTGGAAATTCCCCCTTTTTTTTTTTTTTTTTTTTTTTTTTTTTTTTGGGTCTTTATTTTCTTTTAAAAATAATAAAATAAATTTAAAAAATAATAATTTCCATCATAGCCGGGTTTAGCTCCTCTGGCGGGTTCCTCTCCCACCCTCATCCCGCCCCAAAAATCCAAGATTTCGGCGCCTTCTCCTTCCAAAAAAAAAAAAATAAAAACTCCAAAATATCCTAAATAAGGACAATGACCAAACCCGGCCGGTTTGAGCCCAAATTCAGACGCTCAGAGAGGAGGGAAAACCCGAAATTGCCCCAAAAAAAAGGGAATTTGGGGAGGGGGCGGGTGTTACCTGGGAGCAGCGGCAGCGCCAGGAGCAACCCCCACATGGCCGAGTTAAAATCGGGATAAAATTCCGGTTTTTTGGGTTTTTTTTCCTCTTTTTCTTTCCTCTTTTTTTTTTTTTTTTTTTTTTTTTTCCATGTATTTTCCCTCCTCCTTCATCTTCAATTGGCTGCTAAAAATAAATGTGGTTTTGGACGGGGTGGGGGCAAAGAGTTCGGGAAAAAAAAAATAAAAAAGCAGGAAAAAAAGTCAGGGAAAAATGGTAAAAACACAGGGAAAAAAAACCGGGAAAAATAAATCAGGGAAAATGGTAAAAACACAGGGAAAAGAGGAGTGGGGAGAAGGGGATTTTTGCGTTTTTTTCAGGAAAAATGGGGTGGGAAAAGCGTGGAATTTCCCCCAAGGTGGGACCAGACAGAGGTGGCTGCGATATTTGGATTTTCCAAGGAGTGGGTTGGGATTAGGGGGTCTGGGGGGGATTCCGGTGAATTTTTGGGTGGATTTTGGGTGGGTTTCGTGTGAATTGAAGCGGATTTTTGGTTGCCACGTCCTCTGGGTGATACTGCCACCGCCCTGAGCTTTTTGAGTGGCTTCTGAGGTTAAAAAAAAAATTAAAAAAAAAGTGAAAAAATCCAAACTCCGCGATTTTAGGACAGAGGGAAACTTGTGCTGCCGGTGGCTGCGGGATGGGCTGGAATTTCTGGGGAAAGAAAATAAGGAAATGAGGGGAAAAAAAAAATATAAACGGCCACTGTGCAGCACGGTTCCCACCCCCTAAAAACCCCTAAATTTTGGGGTTCCCTCCCCAGAACTCCCCCTCCAGGATCACCCCATAAACCCACCCTAATTTTGGGGTTCCCTGCTTAAAATTCCTCCCCGGGATCCCCCGGGAATTTTGTTGTTCCCTCCCCGCAAATTTCGGGGTTCTCTCCCCCAAGTCTCGCCCCGGTTTTGGGGGATCCCCAGGTTTCCCGCGGTGATCGCCACGTTCAGGGGGTGCCCTGCACCCCGCATTTTAAATCAGCTCCTCACATCCGAGAAATCCCGCTCAGGTGAGCTCCTCACATCCGAGAAATCCGCTCAGTGAGCTCTCACCCCGAAAATCCCGCTCAGGAAGACCCCGAGAAATCCCGCTCAGGTGAGCTCCTCACCCCGAGAAATCCCGCTCAGGTGAAGAGAAGACCCCGGGAAATCCCGCTCAGGTGAAGAGAAGACCCCGAGAAATCCCGCTCAGGTGAAGAGAAGACCCCGACAAATCCCGCTCAGGTGAGCTCCTCCCCGAGAAATCCCGCTCAGGACCCCTCACCCGAAATCCCGCTCAGGTGAGCCCTCACCGAGAAATCCGCTCAGGTGAGCTCTCACATCCGAGAAATCCCGCTCAGGTGAAGACCCGAGAAATCCCCTCAGTGAAGAGAAGCCCCGGGAAATCCCGCTCATGAAGAGAAGACCGAGAAATCCCGCTCAGTGAAGAAAGACCCCGGAAATCCCGCTCAGGTGAAGAGAAGACCCCGGAAATCCCGCTCAGGTGAAGAAAACCCGAGAATCCGCTCAGTGAGCTCCTTCCCCGAGAAATCCCGCTCAGGTGAGCCCCTCACCCCGAGAAATCCCGCTCAGGTGAAGACCCCGAGAAATCCCGCTCAGGTGAGCTCCTCACCCCGAGAAATCCCGCTCAGGTGAGCCCTCACCCCCAGCCCGGTCGGGGGTCTCTGCCCCTCACACCAGCCGGTCGGGGTCTCTGCCTCACATGCCGGTTCGGGGTCTCTGCCCCTCACACCAGCCCGGTCCGGGGGGCTCTGCCCCTACCCAGCCCGGTCCGGGGTCTCTGCCTCACCCCAGCCCGGTCCGGGGGCTCTGCCCCTCACATTGTCCCGGTTCGGGGGTCTCTGCCCCTCACCCCAGCCGGTTCGGGCTCTGCCCTCACATTGTCCCGGTTCGGGGTCTCTGCCCCTCACCCCAGCCCGGTCCGGGTCTCTGCCTCACATGCCCGTTCGGGGGCCTGCCCTACATTGTCCCGGTCGGGTCTCTGCCCCTCACATTGCCCCGGTTCGGGCTCTGCCCCTCACACCAGCCGGTTCGGGGCTCTGCCCCTCACATTGCCCGGTTCGGGGGTCTCTGCCCCTCACACCAGCCCGGTCCGGGGGGCTCTGCCCCTCACCCCAGCCCGGTCCGGGGTCTCCATCTCCCCCCGCCCTCCCTCTCCCGCTCCATTCCCAGCAGGCAGCGCCTCAGCTGGACCCTGCTCTTCAGCCGTGTTTAAATCCGGCTCGCAGTCACTGTGTCTCCCTGTTCTCTGTGGCTTTTGCCCTTCACGTTTTCGAAATAATTAAATTTAGAATCCAAAATCCCCAGCCAGGGCTTTTCCTTTGTTTTCCCCGCAGCTGGATTTTTCTCTCCTGGCTCAGTGGGAGAGGTGATGCTCATCACCCGAGTTTGGCCGTGCCCATCCCGGGGTTTGGGCAGGCAGGAAGGGTTTTTGAGGAAGCTTTTGGGAATCTCCAGTAAAATAAGGAATGGATTTTTTTTCTTCTGTCAAGCAATAGAGCTGCGAGGGAATTTGGAGGAGGATGACAGAGGAAATCCTGTTGTAATCTCATTTTAGGATGTTTTTCCTGGGTTTTTTTTATATTGTTGGTTTAATACTCATTTTTTGTTTTCTGTGCCTAGAGATATGATCAGACACAGACAGGGGCACACTGGGGGTGCTGAGGATGGGCAAACCCCCCCAGCCTCTCCCCCACACTCAAATCCAAGCCCATTTTATCCTGGGGGCACCAGGGAGGGATTGGCAAATCCACATGGGAAAGGGGAAAAGCCCCCCGCTCCCAAATCCAGAGGGGCTCACCTGTTCCCGATAAAATGCAGTCCTGGGGTCAAACTGCTCCTTGCCCCTTTTGCACTCGGATCCAGGAAGGAACCAGCACAGCTCCCAAACCTGTCCCAGCAGATCCCGAGGATCCTGGGAGCTTTTGGACACTGGGATTGCTGAGGACAACCCAGCAGCTGGCTCTGACCCTCGTGGGGCTCCTCCAGCTCAGGATATTCCCTGTGATTCCCATTCCCAGGGTCCTGCACTCCCCAGGATCCCAGCACGCAGGGACTGGAGGCTGCTGAGGCTTTAATAATTTAATTATTAATTAATTACACTGACGCCGTGGAGCCCTCCCCCACCCATCCCGATTCCCACCGGCTCCAAAGCTTTCCATGCCTGGTTTTCCCCAGGAAAAAAAAAAAAAAAAAAAAAGCCTTTGGCACAGCCCAGAGGGGCCCAGGAGTGGGTGGCATTTTCAGGATGGAGCTCCCAAAAACCCTCCAGGAGGAGATTCCTGCTCTCCCAGGGACAGAGCCAGGCACAACCTGCCCGGGGGGATTTTGCATTTCCAGCTCCCCACGTGTCCCTGGGCTGAGTTAGAGACATCACAGCTGGGCTGGAGCCACAGGCAATGCAGAACCCAAGGGAAAAGGGAATTCAGCAGTGCCAGGAACACCAGGGAACCCCCACAAAGCCAGCCACACTCTGATTTTTCCCAAAAAAACAGACCAGGAGAGCTGGGAAGTGCAGAGGTGGCAGCTCAGTGCTGGGAGCACTGGGGGGGGGGCTGAGCCCCCTCTGTGCCCCCCAAGGGAAGGAATTCCACATGGGAATGCTGGGAGTGACCCCCCCAGCTTGGCACAACTCCCTCTGGTCACCTCCTTCCCCTGGGCTTCCGTGGAAGGTTTAGGGAGAGGCAAATTCCTGCCTGGATTTCCCCCCGGATCCATGGATTTATCCCATTCTTCACACTGCCCTCTGCCTGCCTCGGATTACTTATGAGGCAGGGGAATTGCCCAAACGATTTGGGGTTGGATACATTACCTGGCACTGGAATCACCCCAAGCCCATGGCTTCAACCCCCCCCCAAAATCCAGGAGAAGCCCCCAGCCCCAAATACTCCAGGTTAGTCAGCTCCATGTTAAAGGTGCTTCCCAGACAGAACCAGGGAGGGGAGGAATGTTAAACCTCTAAAACTCCTGGGAAAAAAAACAGGAAGAAACATTTTTGGGAGCTGCTCTCCCTGTGAGATCCAACGCTGCAATCCTCCAAGGAGTCAGGCAAGGAGCCAGTCATCTCCAGAGGTGCCACAAACCCTGGGATAATCCCCAAACCATCCCCTGGGGATGAGCTACGGCTTCAGCTTGAGCCAGGGGTGCAGGATGGTGAGGATGGAGAGCAGGGAGGAGGCCAAGCCACAGAAACCCACGAGCCCTGGGCTGCTCCTGCACAGCCCCAGCTTCTCCAGGGGGATCAGCAGGTCGCAGGCGTTGCGCAGCAGGTCCAGCAGCAAGGGGGGATTGTCCCGGAGCACCTGCAGCAGGAGTTGCAGCTGCAGCTGCAGCTGGAGGCGCAGGGGATGCAGCCTGCCACCAGCCTGGGGCTGGGGTCTGTTCTCAGGGCTCTTCCCACGTCTCCTGGAGGTCTCAGCCCGTTCCAGCAGCACGCGGAGCTCGTAGGCGTCCCGGCTCAGGTTCACCACCAGAGCGAACAGGTAATACCTGGGGGGACAGGGCAGGGGGGACAGGTGCCAGCAGAAACCTCTGGCTGCTCCCAGCAGCAGCAGCAAGGCCTGGGGGGGGGGTGGGAAAAGTTCAGCTGGCAGGAATCTGGGGGTTCCATTCCCTGCCCTTGCTCAGGAATTTCGCTGCCCGAGCCTTTCTCAGGAAGGCTGGCCTCCTCTGGGAAGTCACCACTCGCTCTCCTCCCTGAGGAATTTCACTCCCTGCCTTCTCCTGGGAGGTTGTTGCCAACTCTCAGTGAGTGATTCCACTCCCTGTCCTCCCAGGGGAATTCCATCGTTGTCCCCAGGGGAATTCCATCATTGTCCCCAGGGGATCCCACTCCCTCCTCTCCCTCACCAATTCCATTCAACCCCATTCCCTTTTCTCTCCCCTGACAACCTCACCTGCCCTCCCTCACCCACCAGACCCCAGGAACCTTTTCCAACTTCCCAAACCCCCTCTCCCCACTCACCTGAACGCCCTTTGGCTCCACTTCTCCGCGGCCAAGCCGGGCAGGATCCCGGCTTTGCCAGCCCACAGGACGTTGTCGCAGGCCAGGAAGAGGGCGCGGTTCAGGTGGGACAAGGTGAGGCAGAAGCGCAGCACGGGGTCGGGCAGGTGCAGCGAGCGCTGAGCCCCCGCCAGAGCCTCGGCCGAGCCCCCCAAGCGCAGCACTGCACGGGGAGAGATATTCGAGCATCACCGCGCTGCCCGGCCCCGCTCGGATCCCCCCACCCGTGACCCACTCACGTTTACGACCCAAGCTCAGGTGAGCCTCCAGGTGCTGCAGGCGCCTCAGAATGCCGGAGTTTTCCCCGGAGCTTTTCCCAGCGCGGCTCAGCGCTGCTCCAGCCAAGGCACAAGCGTACTGCGCGGCCCTGGGGACAACGAGAATCAGCGGAGGGGGGAAGCACGGAGCTCCGCCGCCATCACCCGCGCTCCTCAGGGCTCCCTCCGCGGGATCCCCGCCGTCCCCTCAGAACCCGCAGGATCCCCCCGGAGCTCCGGGGGTCGCACCTGAGGAGGCGCTCCCGGGCCTGGCTCTGGGCGCTGAAGCGCACCCAGGCCTCCATGGCGGGGCCGCTCCGCACCCCGGCGCGCCGCCGCTTCCGCCGCGCCGTCACTTCCGGAGCCGCCCGCTCCTACCGAAACGGAGCCCCTGGATGGGCGACGGCGGAGATGGCCGCCTTGAAATCTGCGCCGAAGGGTTTGATCGGGTTGTTTTGCCGTTAAGCGCTGTTCTCGATTAAAAAGAGCGTCGCTGTCATCTCGTGCGCCGTCTCTGTTGTTTTTGCGCTTCCTGCATTCTGATTCGGTTTTCGCCCTGTCAATATAATAAAGCTCGCAGCGCGATTGGAGAACGGCCGCCTAATCCCCGCCCCGCGGCCGCGCACCGCTGTTTGTGCGAGCGGCCGCGGGCGCCGCGCCCTGGACCCGCCCCTCAAGCCGCGCACCGCGCTGTGATTGGCCGGCTGGCGCTTTTCCCCGCCCCCCCCGCCGCCATCCGGCGCTCCTATTGGTGAGCGCGGCGCTGACTGACAGCGCGGCGCTGAGGGGGCAGCGCGGCCATGGAGGCGGTGCGGGCGCAGCGGCTGCAGCCCGGGGTGGGCGCCGGGCCCCGCGGGGCTCGGCCCGGCCTCACCGGGGCTCCCGTAGGGCTCGCCCCGGCCCCGGTAACGGGGTTGGGCTTACCGCCGCCGCCGCCGCCGCTGGGGCTGCAGGGCCCCGCCGGGCCGGGGGCCGGGGCCGTGCCCGGGCCGCCCGCGGTGCTGCGGGAGGCGGTGGAGGCCGTGGTGCGGAGCTTCGCCAAGCACACGCAGGGCTACGGCCGCGGTGAGCGGGACCGGGGCGGGAGGCGGCGGCTTGATTTACCCTTGTTTGCCATCGCCTTGGTTCCGTGTCCCTTTTCCTATTGCCGTGCCTTCCACATCCCCTTCTCCTTCTCCCCTTGCCCCCTTCGTGCCCACCGGGCCCCGCCGATCCCTGGGGGTTCCTCGCTGTTCTTCTCCTTATTCCCTTATTCCACTTTTCCTCATTCCCATATTCCGTGCCTCCCTTGCCCCTTTCCCTTCATCCCCACCGTGCCACGCCGATCCCTGGGGGTTCCTCGGGCTCTTCTCTTTATTCCCTTATTCCACTTTTCCTCATTTCCGTGCCTCCCTTGCCCCTTTCCCTTCATCCCCACCGTGCCACACCGATCCCTGGGGGTTCCTCGCTGTTCTTCTCCTTTTTCCTCTTTTCCTCATTCCCATCTTCCATGTCTCCCATGCCCCTTTTCCCTTCATCCCCACCGTGCCCCGCCGATCCCTGGGCGTTCCTCGCGGCTCTTCTCCTTATTCCTCTTTTCCTCATTCCCATCTTCCATGTCTCCCATGCCCCTTTTCCCTTCATCCCACCGTGCCACGCCAATCCCTGGGCGTTCCTCGCGGCTCTTCTCCTTATTCCTTATTTCACATTGCTTATTTCCATGCCCCTTTTCCCTTCATCCCCACCGTGCCACGCCGATCCCTGGGGGTTCCTCGCTGTTCTTCTCCTTATTCCTCTTTTCCTCATTCCCATATTCCGTGCCTCCCTTGCCCCTTTCCCTTCATCCCCACCGTGCCACGCCGATCCCTGGGGTTCCTCGCTGTTCTTCTCTTTATTCCCTTATTCCACTTTTCCTCATTTCCATGCCCCTTTCCCTTCATCCCCACCGTGCCATGCTGATGACGGGAGAGGGTCGATTTCCCTTATTCCCTTATTTCACATTGCCTTATTTCCATGCCCCTTTTCCCTTCATCCCCACCGTGCCACGCCAATCCCTGGGCGTTCCTCGGGGCTCTTCTCCTTATTCCCTTTTTTCATTTTCTCTCTATTTCCATGCCCCTTTTCCCTTCATCCCCACCGTGCCACACCGATCCCTGGGGGTTCCTCGCTGTTCTTCTCCTTTTTCCTCTTTTCCTCATTCCCATATTCCGTGCCTCCCTTGCCCCTTTCCCTTCATCCCACCGTGCCACGCCGATCCCTGGGCGTTCCTCGGGGCTCTTCTCCTTATTCCCTTTTTTCATTTTTCTCTACTTCCATGCCCCTTTTCCCTTCATGCCCACCGTGCCCCGCCGATCCGCGGCCCCTGCTGCCGCCTCCTGTGCCTCGGGCAGTGAACGTGGTGGAGGCGCTGCAGGAATTCTGGCAGATGAAGCAATCCCGCGGGGCCGAGCTGCGCAACGGGGCTCTGGTGCTGTACGAGATGGTGCCGGCTGCCAGCCCTCCCTACGTCTGCTATGTCACCCTGCCCGGGGGCAGCTGCTTCGGCAGCTTCCAGGTACGAGCCCCAGCCCGGAATTCCCTGCCCGAGTCGTTTCCTCAATATCTCCTCCCCTGCTCTGGTGTTCTGCCCCTGTGTGTGGCTCTGAGTCGGTTTAGTTCTGAGGAAATTTAATTGTGAGTTGGTCCTGGGCTGTAGGTCCCCCTCCCAGGGCTCAATCCAGGAGGAGTTGTTTGTGGATTGTGTTTTGTGTCCTTTATTTATTCCCTGTTGTGGTCGCTTGCACCTTAGTGCTGAGGTAGGAGATGAGAGAGCAGGGAGAGCTCTTGGGTTGGCTGGTCCAGTGCTTCCCAGGATTGGATCCTGCCTTTTCCTCCCCAGGATTGGATCCTGCCTTTTCCTCCCCAGGATTGGATCCTGCCTTTTCCTCCCCAGGATTGGATCCTGCCTTTTCCCTCCCAGGATTGGATCCTGCCTTTTCCTCCCCAGGATTGCATCCTGCCTTTTCCCCCCCAGGATTGGATCCTGCCTTTTCCTCCCCAGGATTGGATCCTTCCTTTTCCTCCCCAGGATTGGATCCTGCCTTTTCCCTCCCAGGATTGGATCCTTCCTTTTCCTCCCCAGGATTGGATCCTGCCTTTTCCTTCCCAGGATTGGATCCTGCCTTTTCCTCCCCAGGACTGGATCCTGCCTTTTCCTTCCCAGGATTGGATCCTGCCTTTTCCTCCCCAGGATTGGATCCTGCCTTTTCCTCCCAGGATTGGATCCTGCCTTTTCCCTCCAGGATTGGATCCTGCCTTTTCCTCCCAGGATTGGATCCTCCTTTTCCCTCCCAGGATTGGATCCTGCCTTTTCCTCCCCCAGGATTGGATCCTGCCTTTTCCTCCCCAGGATTGATCCTGCCTTTTCCTTCCCAGGACTGGATCCTTCCTTTTCCTCCCTTTCTTTTCCCTCCCACGATTGGATCCTTCCTTTTCCTCCCTTCCTTTTCCCTCCCAGGATTTGCTCCTTCCTTTTTCCTTCCCAGGATTTGGATCCTTCCTTTTCCTCCCTTCCTTTTCCTTCCCAGGATTTGCTCCTTCCTTTTCCTCCCTTCCTTTTCCCTCCCAGGATTTGCTCCTTCCTTTTCCTTCCCAGGATTGGATCCTTCCTTTTCCTCCTTTCCTTTTCCCTCCCAGGATTTTCTCCTTCCTTTTCCCTCCCAGGATTTGCTCCATCCTTTTCCCTCCCAGGATTTGCTCCATCCTTTTCCCTCCCAGGATTTGATCCATCCTTTTCCATCCCAGGGTTAGGCAGAGGTTTAAACTGACAGAGGAATATCCTGGGGCTCAGGATTTCTCCCAGAATCTCTCCTCCAGATGCCAAAAGCCTGGAGATCAAATCAGAGCGTTGGATTGTGGGGGCCTCATGGAGGGGACCTTAAATCCCAAGCTAATTCCAGCCCTGGGGAATGGGCAGGGATGATCCCACTGGAGGATCCATTCCCTCACCCCTGCTGGGAGAGCTCCTGCCCCAAATCCCAAGAGATTCCAGTCCCACCATCCCACCAAATCCTGCCTGGGTTCCACATTCTCTCCTGCCCTTCCTCTTTGTCAGGAAAACAGATCTGAAAGGAACAATTCCAGCAGAATCCTGGGGTTTTTTTTTTATTTCAGATAGCACACGGCACAGACTCTGATCAGAAGGTTAAAAGTGATTTTTTTTATTAGGGATATTTTTGTTTTATATACAATTTTACACTGAGCAATGTGGTTGGTGGAACAAAGGTCAGCTTCTTCAATCACACTGGTCAAACCAGAGGGACAGCAAGAGGAAATCCCTCATTTAGAAGAATGATATTATTAAATAATAGAATTATTTCTATAATTATATGTCATGTTTACCATTTTATCACCTTTATCATTTTATCATGTTTATCATTTTATCATGTTTATCACACTCCTTTAAAAAAAAGAACTAAAACATCAGACCTAAAATGAAAATCCTTCCTTTTGGAAGGAACGAATGACATAACTATTAGAATAAAAATAATATTATTTTATAATAATAAATTTAATTATATATCACGTTTATCCTATTCTTTGAAATAAGAACATAAAAATCCTAAAACATCAGACCTAAAATGAAAATCCTTCCTTTTAGAAGGAACGAATGACATAACTATTACAACAAAAATAACATAATTATGTTTATAATAATAAATTCTAATTATATATCACGTTTATCCTAATTCTTTGAAATAAGAACATTAAAAATCCTAAACTATCAGACCTAAAATTAAAATCCTTCCTTTTAGAAGGAACGAATGACATAACTATTACAACAAAAATAACATAATTATGTTTATAATAATAAATTCTAATTATATATCACGTTTATCCTAATTCTTTGAAGTAAGAACATTAAAACCCCTAAAATATCAGACCTGACATTAAACCACAGGAGGATTTGGGAGCAGTTTATTCCGGAGTTGATGAATTAATTAATTAACGGAGCGCAGCGGGCGGCCCCGAACCCTTTCAACCCTGACATTCCCCGCTCCCCCCTGCCTCCCTTATCCCCCCCGAAGGTTCTCGGGGGCTCTGGGGGATCCCCCCAGACTCCTCCCAACCATCTCCTTGTGTGTCCCCCCCAGTTCTGCCCCACCAAGGCGGAGGCGCGGCGCAGCGCGGCCAAGATCGCGCTGATGAACTCGGTGTTCAACGAGCACCCGTCGCGCAGGATCACCGAGGAGTTCATCGAGAAGAGCGTGGCCGAAGCCCTGGCATCCTTCAACGTGAGCTCTGCAAATCCTGGCGGCAACCTCGGAGCCTGCACGGAATGCCCGGGTGGGAGGGGGGGTCTCTGCTCCCAGCAGAGGGTGCTGGCAGGGAGGGAAGGGAGGAGCGTGCTCGGGTTTCCTGCAGGACACAGATCTGGTGGTTTATTGCTGGATGTGGCCAGGGAGAATCCAGCATGCCTCCCCACTGTGTGTGGTGGGATTTAAATGTTAAAATTATAGTGGGGATAAAGCAGGTGGGAGAATCCAGCATGCCTCCCCACTGTGTGTGGTGGGATTTTAAATGTTAAAATTATAGTGGGGATAAAGCAGGTGGGAGAATCCAGCATGTCTCCCCACTATGTGTGTGCGTGGGGATTTTAAATGTTAAAATTATAGTGGGGATAAAGGGATACAGCAATGTGAGACATTCAGAGTGGGGATTTTAAATGTTAAAATTATAGTGGGGTAAAGGGGATACAGCAAGTGGGAGATACTCAGAGGAGACCCACTGTGTGTGGGAGAATCTAGCATGTCTCCCCACTATGTGTGTGCTTGGGGATTTTACATGTTGAAATTACAGTGGGGTAAAGGGGATACAGCAATGTGAGACATTCAGAGTGGGGATTTTAAATGTTGAAATTACAGTGGGGATAAAGCAGGTGGGAGAATCCAGCATGCCTCCCCACTGTGTGTGTGTGGGGATTTTAAATGTTAAAATTATAGTGGGATAGAGGGGATTCAGCAATGTGAGACATTCAGAGTGGGGATTTTAAATGTTGAAATTACAGTGGGGTAAAGGGGATACAGCCATGTGAGACATTCAGAGTGGGGATTTTAAATATTAAAATTACAGTGGGTTAAAGGGATACAGCAATGTGAGACATTCAGAGGAGACCCACTGTGTGTGTGGGGATTTTAAATGTTAAAATTACATTGGGGGTAAAGGGGATACAGCCATGTGAGACATTCAGAGTGGGGATTTTAAATATTAAAATTACAGTGGGGGTAAAGGGGATACAGCAATGTGAGACATTCAGAGGAGAGGGGGTCAGTCTGGGAAAGGCTACACCAGGAGGTTAGGGGAAAAGGAGGTGTAGCATGTAGCATGTGAGTGTAATAAAACCATTATTAGTCGCTCAGGGTGCATCTAGAACAAACCAACAAAGTGTTTGTGCAGTGCAACAGGAGGATTTTGAGCAGGGCTTGATTCCTGCTCTCTGTGCAGCACTCCAGGGTGGGATAAGGATTTTCCCTAAGGGTGAGGTGTGGATTTGCCTGGCTGTTCCACAGCAGGGCTGTCACATCCACTAGTTTTCCTTAAAGCAGAGATTTTTCAGGAATTGTAGCTTCTGTCCCTGGGAACTTTGCAGTCTCCCTTTCCTGCTCTGGTTATTTCAGAGTTTCCAAGCCTGGAGTTTCTGAGTTTCTAAAGCTCCAGGCCTGAAAACCCCAGACTACACAGAGGGAGCTCTTGCCATGCAGCCCGTGGTGATCTCTGGGATGTTGTGAAAGCTTTGGAATCAGTGCAGGAAAAATCCTGCTCCCACGGGATTCCTTTGCTCCAGGAGAGCCAGATTTGTCCAGGCACTATCCCAGTGATGCCAGATCAGCTGGATGAGGGTGTGAGAGCTCAGCCCCTGCTGGCACCAGGCTCTGCTGAGCTCCACTGGCACTTCCAGGAGTGCTGGCAGTGGCAGCTCCTGGCTGGAATGTCTCTGCAGGGCAATCGGGAAGAGGCGGATAATCCCAACACCGGCATCGGCGCCTTCCGCTTCATGCTGGAGTCCAACAAGGGGAAATCCATGCTGGAGTTCCAGGTACTGCCCTGTCCCACTCCTGCCAGGGGTAAGGCATGCTTGGGGTGATGTCCCAGCTCCAGTTTTAGGCTTTTCTACGGAAAATGAGCTCAGGATTTCCCTCTGGTTCTGATGGGTGCAGCGAAGTCCTTGGGATTGGGTTCCTCGCTGTGATATTTCCTGTCCTAATTGCTGTTGTCCAGTTAATTAGTGGGATTTATCCTCTCTCCCTGGAGGCAGGGAAGTGAGAGCTCTCACAGGGAAAGGTGTTTCCCCCAGAGACACTTTGATCGTGGGGTTGGGAGTCAGTGGTGTCCCAGGGCCATCCTTGGAATGTGGGAATGTGGCTGGACAACATCCTGGCAGTGGGAGGTCTGAGCTGCCGAGGGAAGGTTCTGGAACATGGATCAGGATTAGGAGAATGGCTGGGAGCGGAGCTTTATTCCAGCCTTTTTCAAGGAACAGCTGGGAAATCAGGTTTGGGACTCCCTTGTCCAGCCCAGGGTGTTGTTCCAATGGTGCCTGGAGATTCCTGAAGTTTAATTTCAGCTTGGCCTCGGGTGGGCACTGGGAATGGTTCTGGAGCACACCTCACTGGAGCTGGGTTTTCCTTAGAGGAGAAATCCAGCCATGGCTCTGCTCCAGGGGTCTGTGTGTTCCAGATCCTGTTTACAGGAGGAGGCTCTGGGATGGAGATTCCCAACTCCTCCTGGACAAACAGGTCCCAGCTTGTCAGCAGAATTTGTGGTGGCCTGGAGGGAGAAATCGCTGGAAAACCTGGAATTGTAGCTGGTGGTTGAGCTGGGAGGAGGGGATGCCATTCCTTCCAGGACACAGGGAGTGTTGCAGGCTCTGTCCCCACGGGAGCCCACAGTAATCAGGGGATTTCCCCCCCTCTCCTGCCTCCCCCTTGCCATCCAGGAGCTGATGACAGTTTTCCAGCTGCTGCACTGGAACGGGAGCCTGAAGGCCATGAGGGAGCGGCAGTGCTCGCGCCAGGTGAGTCCAGGGCTGGCACAGGCCAGGTGAGTCCAGGGCTGGCACAGGCCAGGTGAGCCCAGGGCTGGCACAGGCCAGGTGAGTCCAGGGCTGGCACAGGGGCTGGCACAGGCCAGGTGAGTCCAGGGCTGGCACAGGCCAGGTGAGCCCAGGGCTGGCACAGGGGCTGGCACAGGCCAGGTGAGTCCAGGGCTGGCACAGGCCAGGTGAGCCAGGGCTGGCACAGGGGCTGGCACAGGCCAGGTGAGTCCAGGGCTGGCACAGGGGCTGGCACAGGCCAGGTGAGCAGGGCTGGCACAGGGGCTGGCACAGGCCAGGTGAGTCCAGGGCTGGCACAGGCCAGGTGAGTCCAGGGCTGGCACAGGGGCTGGCACAGGCCAGGTGAGCAGGGCTGGCACAGGGGCTGGCACAGGCCAGGTGAGTCCAGGGCTGGCACAGGCCAGGTGAGCCCAGGGCTGGCACAGGGGCTGGCACAGGCCAGGTGAGCAGGGCTGGCACAGGAAGGGCAGTACTACATATATATATATTAATCACCCAGTGTGAAATCAACCCCATCCCACCATCCCAACACTCACCAGTCTCCCCTTCTCCCCCCCATATACACATATTTATATACAAAGTTAACCCCATCCCACCATCCCAACACTCACCACTCTCCCCTCCTCCTCCCACCCCCTATATATTTATTTATATGTGAATTTAACCCCACCATCCCAACACTCACCACTCTCCCCTTCTCCCACCCCCTATATATTTATTTATATGTGAATTTAACCCCACCATCCCAACACTCACCACTCTCCCCTTCTCCCACCCCCTCTATATTTATTTATATACAAAGTTAACCCCATCCCACCATCCCAACACTCACCACTCTCCCCCTCCTCCTCCCACCCATACATATTTATTTCAATGTGAAGTTACCCCATCCCACCATCGGCTCAGCCGGCTCTCTGCCCTCAGGAGGTGCTCGCCCACTACTCGCACCGTGCCCTGGACGATGACATCCGGCAGCAGATGGCCCTGGACTGGGTGCACCGCGAGCACACCGTGCCGGGCGCGCTCAGCCGCGAGCTGGCCGCCACCGAGCGCGCCCTGGACGAGGCGCGCCTGGCGGGCAAGGAGCTGCGCTTCCACAAGGAGAGGAAGGACATCCTGCTGCTGGCCGCGGGCCAGCTGGGCCAGCCGCAGCACGCCTCGGGCTAGCGAGAGCGGGAGGGGCCGATGCCTTCCTGCCGCGGCTCCCGGCGCTGCGGGAGCGCGGGCGGGAGGGTTCTGGAGGCGCTCCTCGGCTTGTGTGGTTCCTTGGGGGCTCCTCGGGGGCTCCTCGGGGGCTCCTCCTTCCCTAGGGAGCTCCTCGGGTTGTGTGGTTCCTTGGGAGCTCCTCGGGGGCTCCTCGTTCCCTAGGGAGCTCCTCGGGTTGTGTGGTTCCTTGGGGGCTCCTCCTTCCCTAGGGAGCTCCTCGGCTTGTGTGGTTCATTGGGGGCTCCTCGGGGGCTCCCCCTTCCCTAGGGAGCTCCTCGGGGCTCCCCCTTCCCTAGGGAGCTCCTCGGGGGCTCCTCGTTCCCTAGGGAGCTCCTCGGGGGCTCCTCCTTCCCTAGGGAGCTCCTCGGGGCTCCTCCTTCCCTAGGGAGCTCCTCGAGGGCTCCCCCTTCCCTAGGGAGCTCCTCGGGGGCTCCTCGTTCCCTAGGGAGCTCCTCGGGGGCTCCTCCTTCCCTAGGGAGCTCCTCGGGGGCTCCTCCTTCCCTAGGGAGCTCCTCGGGGGCTCCTCCTTCCCTAGGGAGCTCCTCGGCTTGTGTGGTTCCTTGGGAGCTCCTCGAGGGCTCCTCGTTCCCTAGGGAGCTCCTCGAGGGCTCCCCCTTCCCTAGGGAGCTCCTTGGGGGCTCCTTGTTCCCTAGGGAATTCCTTGGGGGCTCCTCCTTCCCTAGGGAATTCCTTGGGGGCTCCCCCTTCCCTAGGGAGCTCCTCGGGTTGTGTAGTTCTTTGGGAGCTCCTTGTTCCCTAGGGAGCTCCTTGGGGGCTCCTCGTTCCCTAGGGAATTCCCTGGGGGCTCCTTGTTCCCTAAGGAGCTTCTTGAGGGCTCCTCATTCCTTTGAGAATTCCTTATTGAGAGCTCCTCATTCCCTAGGGAGCCCCTCATTCTCTAGAGAGCTCCTTGAGAGCTCCTCGTTCCCTAGGGAATTTTTTATTCCCTTGAGAATTCATGATTCCCTTGAGAACTCCTCATTCCCTAGGGAACTCCTCATTCCCTTGAGAATTCCTTATCCCCTTGAGAACTCCTCATTCCCTTGGAGCTCACCATTCCCTAGACAATTTTTTATTCCCTAGGGAACTCCTCATTCCCTTGAGAACTCCTTATTCCCCAGGGAATTCGTTATTCCCCAGGGAACTCCTCCTTCCTTAAGGAACTTTTCATTCCCTTGAGAACTCCTTATTCCCTTAAGAATTCCTTATTCCCTAGGGAACTTTTTATTCCCTTGAGAACTCATTCCCTAGGCAATTTTTTATTCCTCATCCCCTGAGGAATTTTTCATTCCCTGGGAGAGGCAGAAAGGGACCCTTCTATCCGTATCCATATGGAATTTAAACCACATTTAGCTTTAAAAAAAAACCATTTTATGGCATGGAATTGTCCAAACAGCTCCAAGAAAATATCATTTATCCATGGAAAATCCTGTCCCCCAGCAGACTTGGAATACAAAGGAAATTCCAAGCCAGAATTCCTTTTATTTTTCCCCCCAGCTTTAGAGCTTTTCCCACTTTTTATTCCCTTAATCCTTTTGTGTTCCACCGTTCCCACCTTCCCCCTGCCTGCCCACAGGATATCTCAGCAATAATCACGGTTTTAGGATAAAATTGGAATAATTCCATTATCTGTAGGCATCCCCACTTTTATATCCACATCCTAACGAGCCTGTTTTGGGGGTTTATATCTATATTTTTTATACTTTGTACAAACACTTGTTAACATTGGATGTCGCTGGAAATGGGATTTAAAAAGGGATGATGGGGGGGTGGGCTGTCATTTTCCTGAAATATTGGGGAAATTTGGTTTGGGAATAATAAGGAGTTAATCCTGCAGTTTATTCCCTTGATTCCACACATGGGGCTGAAATTCCTCCCAGCACTCTCTGTCTTTTTTTTATGCTCCAAATAAACGCACCTGGGAGGATTTTGGGGAATATCATCGTTGTGGAAGAGAAGAAAAACAAGAAAAAAAAATTGAAGAAATTGGATATTCCATCGCGTGTGAGATTGGAGCGCCGCTTTGGAAAGGATAAAATAAAAATAAAATTCAAGTTTGCTCACTGGGGAGAAAGCAGCGCTGCTCGTTGAGGCAGCGGGATTACGGGAATCGGGCGGGATAAACACAGCTGTGGGTTTTACACAATAAAATACACCAATAAAACAAACCCGGCGAGTTTTGGTGAATTTTTCTCAATTTTTTAGGACGCCGAGTTCGGCTCGGAGCCCCCCCGACCTTCCCAACATGGCGGCACGGCAACTTCCGCCACACTTCCGCCCAACATGGCGGCACTTCCTCTTCCGACCCTCCCAACATGGCGGCGCTTCCGGCGTGCCCGGGGCTCCTGGGCAAGATGGCGGACGTGCTGGATCTTCATGAGGCGGGCGGAGAGGATTTCGCTATGGATGAGGATGGAGACGGTGAGCGCGGGCTTACGGCGGTACCGTCCTGCTCAGAGCGGCCCCGCGCACCGATTCGGCCGCGTTCCGGCTCAGCGGAGCCGGAACCGCTGTGGTTCCAAACCGCATCGGCCTCACGGGCAGCGCCGGCCAAGCGCGGGTTATTCCCGGCTCCTTGCCGCTCCCGGGGGCTCCTTGCCAATCCCGGGGCTCCTTCCCAATCCCGGGGGGCTCCTTGCCATTCCCGGGGGCTCCTTGCCATTCCCGGGGGGCTCCTTGCCATTCCCGGGGGCTCCTTGCCAATCCCGGGGGCTCCTTCCCAATCCCGGGGCTCCTTCCCAATCCCGGGGGCTCCTTCCCAATCCCGGGGGCTCCTTGCCATTCCCGGGGGCTCCTTGCCATTCCCGGGGGGCTCCTTGCCGCTCCCGGGGGCTCCTTGCCGCTCCCGGGGGCTCCTTGCCGCTCCCGGGGGCTCCTTGCCATTCCCGGGGGCTCCTTGCCATTCCCGGGGGGCTCCTTGCCATTCCCGGGGCTCCTTGCCGTTCCGGGGGGTCCCTGCCCATCCCAGGGGTCCCTGCCTGCACCAGGGGGTCCCTGCCCATCCCGGGGGTCCCTGCCCATCCCAGGGGGTCCCTGCCCATCCCAGGGGGTCCCTGCCCATCCCGGGGGGTCCCTGCCCATCCCAGGGGGTCCCTGCCCATCCCGGGGGGTCCCTGCCCATCCCAGGGGGTCCCTGCTCTGCACCAGGGGGTCCCTGCCCATCCCAGGGGGTCCCTGCCCATCCCGGGGGTCCCTGCTCTGCACCAGGGGGTCCCTGCCCATCCCGGGGGTCCCTGCCCATCCCGCGGGGTCCCTGCCACAGCCGGGTGAGGGGTCTCTGTCCCTCACGGGGGCTCCCATCTCCCGCCATCCCCGCAGAGAGCATCCACAAGCTGAAGGAAAAGGCCAAGAAGCGCAAAGGCCGCGGCTTCGGCTCAGGTGAGGAGACCCCGAAACGCCCCCAGACCCTTCCCTGGCGCTGGGGGGAGGGGCTGGGTGACCCCAAACTGGGTGGGGGGCCCCTCCTTCCCCCCGATTTCTGTGCCCTGCAGAGGAGGGATCCCGGGCTCGGGTGCGCGAGGATTACGACAGCGTCGAGCAGGACGGCGACGAGCCGGGGCCACAGAGATGTGAGGGGGGATTGGGGGGTCTGGGGGGCTTCAGGGGGCTTCAGGGGGCTTCAGGGGGCTTCAGGGGGCTCTGCAGCTCCGGGGCAAGGGCTGGGACAATCATTGCCCTCCCCCATTCCCAGGGTTTATTTTAGGGCCAAGCCCAGCTCTGTGTCCCCTTCCCAGGATTTATTTTAGGATTCTTTTAGCCCAGCTCTGTGTCCCCTTCCCAGATTATTAGATTTTTACCAGCTCTGTATCCCTTCCAGGATTTTTTTAGGCCAGCCCAGCTCTGTGTCCCCTTCCCAGGATTTATTTTAGGCCAGCCCAGCTCTGTATCCCCTTCCGATTTATTTAGATTTCTTTTAGCCCAGCTCTGTATCCCCTTCCCAGGATTTATTTTAGGGCCAAGCCCAGCTCTGTATCCCCTTCCCAGGATTTATTTTAGGATTTCTTTTAGCCCAGCTCTGTGTCCCCTTCCCAGAATTTATTTTAGGATTTCTTTTAGCCCAGCTCTGTGTCCCCTTCCCAGAATTTATTTTAGGATTTCTTTTAGCCCAGCTCTGTGTCCCCTTCCCAGATTTATTTTAGGATTTCTTTTAGCCCAGCTCTGTGTCCCCTTCCCAGGATTTATTTTAGGATTTCTTTTAGCCCAGCTCTGTGTCCCCTTCCCAGGATTTATTTTAGGATTAGCCCAGCTCTGTGTCCCCTTCCCAGGATTTATTTTAGGATTTCTTTTAGCCCAGCTCTGTGTCCCCTTCCCAGGATTTATTTTAGGGCCAAGCCCAGCTCTGTGTCCCCTTCCCAGGATTTATTTTAGGATTTCTTTTAGCCCAGCTCTGTATCCCCTTCCCAGGATTTATTTTAGGGCCAAGCCCAGCTCTGTGTCCCCTTCCCCAGGTGGGAATGGGGGGATTTGGGGGGATGTTTCTTGCTGAGGACCCCCCAAGTGTCACCAGGGGCACTTTCCCCTTGGAGGGGACGGGGAATAAAGGGGGACAGATGTCTTGGATTGGGGTTCAGCTTTGCTGGGATGAGGATTTGTGGGCTCTGGGCCTCCCTGTGCCTTTCCTAGCTGTGAAAAAGGAGGGGATTTGGGGGTGACAAACATTTCCCTGGGAGCAGGAGGAATTAGGACCGTGCTGGGATGATTCCTCCCCACCTTTTAGCTCAGAGCCCCAAATCTCCCCCGCGGGGGCTCCCCAAGGAAGGGATTTGGGGGGCACAGCTCCCAGCCCAGCTCCCTGACCCCCCCGTTTTGCTGGCCAGCCGTGGAGGGCTGGATCCTGTTTGTGACAGGGGTGCACGAGGAGGCCACGGAGGAGGACGTGCACGACAGATTCGCCGAGTTTGGGGAGATCAAGAACATCCACCTGAACCTGGACCGGCGCACGGGATACCTGAAGGTGGGCAGGGACCCCCCCAGGCTGCAGCTCGGGGCTGGGTGTACCCCAAAACTGAGCCTGGCAGTCACTGGAGTCTCTGCACCTTAAAAATTGGTTTATTGGGAGGTCCCTGTGTCCCAAAAACGGAGCTGGGGCTTGGGCTGGGAGCTGGGTTTGCTTGGGGTTATTATAACCCAGTCCTAAAGGCAGAGTGTTGGGGGGTCCCTGCACCCCAAACCTGAGCTGGGCTCAATCCTAAACCCAGAGTGTTGGGGGTCCCTGCACCCCAAACCTGAGCTGGGCTCAATCCTAAACCCAGAGTGTTGGGGGTCCCTGCACCCCAAACCTGAGCTGGGCTCAATCCTAATCCCGGAGTGTTGGGGGTCCCTGCACCCCAAACCTGAGCTGGGCTCAATCCTAAACCCAGAGTGTTGGGGGTCCCTGCACCCCAAACCTGAGCTGGAGTTCCCCTGGGAATCTGGGCTCCTTCCCAATCGTAATCCCCGAGTGTTGGGGGGTCCCTGCACCCCAAACCCTGTCCCCCTGGTACCTGAGCTCATTCCCAATCCTAATCCCCGAGTGTTGGGGGGTCCCTGCACCCCAAACCCCATCCCCTGGTACCTGAGCTCATTCCCAATCCTAATCCCCGAGTGTTGGGGGGTCCCTGCACCCCAAACCCCTGGTACCCGAGCTCCTCCCCAATCCTAATCCCAGACTTTTGGGGGTCCCTGCACCCCAAACCCCTGGTACCCGAGCTCCTCCCCACTGCCCCCCAGGGCTACACGCTGGTGGAGTACGAGACCTACAAGGAGGCGCAGGCAGCCATGGAGGGGCTCAACGGGCAGGAGCTCATGGGGCAGCCCGTCAGCGTGGACTGGTGCTTCGTCAGGGGCCCCCCCAAAGGCAAACGGAGGTGAGGAATTCCCGGGAATCCCAGGGGTTGGAATCTCAGCGAGCTGGAACCCTCTAGAATGGAATGGGGGGAGCATCCAACCCCAAAAATCGCTCCCACGCTCCTTCCTTTCCCTCGTTTCCTTGCTTTTTCCTCTTTGCTTCTTTTATCCCCTTTCTTTCTTTGCTTTCCTCATTCCCTCATCCTCTTTTTCCTTATTTAATTCCACTTTTTTCTGTTTTGCAGGGCGGGCGCCGGCGCAGCCGCAGTCCGGACCGGCGCCGCCGATGATGGATCCGGGCTCCTTCCCCTCGTGTTCCCAAATCCAAACTGGGGGAAACTGGGGGGGAAAAAAAAACCCTGGCTTTGTGCACAGCCTCGAGGAGCCCAGGCAGCTCCATCCCTGGGGAGCTTTGGGGTTATGGGATTTTATTGGGTTTTATGGATGAGTGTGAGGGAAGCGGCAGACTCTGAGGGTTTGGGGAAATTTCCCTCACATTTGGGGGATTTTCCCTCACATTTGGGGTTTTTCCCTTCAGTTTGGGGATTTCCCCTCAGGTTTGGGGGGGGTTTCCCCTCAGGGTTTGGGGGATTTCCTCTCAGGTTTGGGGTTTTTCCCCTCAGATTTGGGGGTTTTTCCCCTCAGGTTTGGGGGATTCCCCTCAGGTTGGGGGATTTCCTCTCAGGTTTTGGGGGATTTCCCTTCAGGTTTGGGGGATTTCCCCTCAGATTTGGGGATTTCCCTCAATTTGGGGGCATTTCCCTCAGTTTGGGGTTTTTCCCTTCAGGTTTGGGGGATTTCCCCTCAGATTTGGGTTTTTCCCTCAGGTTTGGGGGATTTCCCTCAGGTTTGGGGATTCCTCTCAGGTTTTGGGGGGATTTCCCTTCAGGTTTGGGGGATTTCCCCTCAGATTTGGGGGGATTTCCCCTCAGGTTTGGGGGTTTTTCCCCTCAAGGTTTGGGGGGATTTCCCCTCAGGGTTTGGGGGGATTTCCTCTCAGGTTTGGGGGAGATCCCTCCCAGCCCCCCATCCCAGTACACCCTGGGAGTTTTTTCCATGCCCCAAATCTCCCACAGTATTTATCCCACCAGGAACCCCTCGTTTTCTGTTAAATAACAAGATTTTGTCTAAGTTTGTCTTCTTCTGCCTTTCCTTAAACCCTTCCCGTGCCCCTTCCCCTAAAATCCCACCCCCAAGGATCCCTCACAACCTAAACAACTCAGATCTTGTAAAACCATTTTTTTTTTTTCCCCTCCAAACCATCACTGGGAAGCAGCAGCTTGGGGGGGGACACCCAGCGCCCAGATGTGCCAGCATCCAGCTGTGCATCCAGCTGTGCCCCCGAGCCCACCCCACCCACTCAGAACCACTGGGATTCACTGGTGGGGGGGGGGGGCTTTATTACCAGACCCCCGGCGACCCCCAGCGAGGGTCTGGGGGGGAAAAAGCTGCTGGGAAGCAGAGCCAGGAGCAGGATGGGGGGCTCTGAGTGTTGAGACCCCCCCCCCAAATTCGAGATCGTGCAGCCACAGAAGGATGGAAGAGTTGACCTTTGGTACCCGGGGCGAGGGTCCCGGTTTCAGGGGGTGGTCCCAGCCCCTCGGGGTGGTCGCTAAGTGCCAGGCTCGGGGGCAGCCCCCCGCAGAAGCCCCCCAGATGCCGCAGCGCCTCGGCTGCATGGAATGCCTGCGGAGCAGCGCCCGCGGGGGCAGCGGGGGCAGCAGCCCGGCTCTGCCCGGCCCGGGGGCTCCAGCGGCAGCGGCCCCGACCCCCGACGCTCCAGCAGCCCCGGTTGTTGCCTCAGGGTCCCGACCGCGGCCAGCTCGCCCTCCCGGCGCTGCGGTTTGCCCCGGGGAGCATCGGGACCCCAGCGAGCCGCGGTGGGCACGGGGGGCACCCGTTCTGCACAAGGCACCCCCGGTAACCCTGAGACTTCGCGACCCTCCACGCTGTGCCGCCGCACCTGCAGCCCCCCCAAAGGCACCGCCGGCCCTTCTAGGGACCCCCAGGAATTTTCCGAGGAGCTCTGCGCCCCCTCCCAGCGTCTCCGCATCTCCTCCGCTGCTCGCCGCGCTCCCTCGGGGGGTCCCCGCGTCCCCTCCGCGCATCCCTCGGGCACCCCCGGCACCGCCAGCCCCCAAGGCTCCGAGTTGAGCCGCTTCAGCTGCCGCTTCGGCGCGGGTCGAGCCGGCTCGGGAGCGGCTGGAGGGAAGCGGAACACATCGCGCTCCTCCTCATCCTTGGCACCGGCTCCCGGCGACGCCGCCGCCCGCACCTGCACCTGCGACGGGGACGCGCAGAGAGCGGGCGACGGCGGCGAGTTCAGGTACTGCCGGGTGGTTTTTGGTGCCTCGGGGCGATGTGGCCGAGGTGATGATGATGACATCGCGCCCGCGCTCCCTGCACGCGTCCAGCAGCACCTGCAGCGTCTCCCGGTCGCCGCGCTCCAGCGCGTACAGCAGCGCCGAGCCGCCCGCGTAATCCCGGGCGCTGGGGTCTGCGCCGTGGGCTAGCAGGATGGTAGCCACGGCCGGGCCGGCTAGCTCGGCGCAAGCATGCATGAGCGCCGTTTTGCCGGTTTTGTCGGGGATGTTGGGGTCTGCGCCGTTCTCCAGCAGGTACCGGACCATGCGCGGCCGCTCGGGTGGGTCGGCGTAGCCGGCGCGGCACGCTGCCATCAGCGGCGTGGTGCCCGCCGCGTTGCCCTCGTTGATGTAGGCTCCCCCTTCCAGCAGCAGGCGGGTGAGGCGGAATTTGCCCTGGGAGACGGCGCGGAGCAGCGCGGAGCCCTCGGCCGGGATCATGGGCAGCCCCGGCGGCGCGGCGGCGCTGGGCGGGCGGCGCACGGGGCTGGGCATGGCCGGGGCTCAGCGGGGCGCGGGGGGCGCTGGCTCACTGCGAGGGGAGGGGGGGATGAGGTGAGACCCCCGGCATGGGCACAGGCTGGGGGAGGTCGCCTCCAGGGTGGGGTGGTCCCGCTCTCTGTCTCAGTTTGCCCAGCGAGGTGGGTTCGCGCGAGGCCGAGCCCCCTCCTCGGCTCGGGGTGTTCCTCACCCAGGTGTAAGCTTGCCCTCCCCTACAAACCCCCAAAACCCCACAGACCCCAGGTGCCCCTGCCGGCAGTTCCTCTCCCATTCCTCAAATCCCTTCTTTCCTCATCCTCCTCCCTTTGCCCCACCTGCCTCCCCTGCCCACAACCCCACCAACCCCATCCCTGCCCGTCCCCCCCAATCCCTGCCCGCTCCCCCCCATCCCTGCCGGTCCCCCCGTCCCCCCATCCCTCCCCGTCCCCTCCAATCCCTGCCCGTCCCCCCCAATCCCTCCCCGATCCCCCCATCCTTCCCCGTCCCCCTCCATCCCTGCCCGTCCCCCCCATCCCTCCCGGTCCCCCCAATCCCTCCCGGTCCCCCCCAATCCCTCCCGGTACCCCCAATCCCTCCCCGTCCCCCCCATCCTTCCCCCCAATCCCTCCCCGTCCCCCCATCCCTGCCCGTCCCCCCCATCCCTCCCATCCCCCACAATCCCTGCGCCCCCAATCCCCACATCCCTGCCGGTCCCCCCAAATCCCTGCCCGCCCCCCTCCCCCCATCCCTCCAGTCCCCTCCATCCCTCCCGGTCCCCCCCAATCCCTGCCCGTCCCCCCCATCCCTCCCCGTCCCCCCCATCCCTGCCCGCTCCCCCCCCATCCCTCCCGGTCCCCCCCATCCCTCCCCTCCCCCGTCCCCCCCATCCTTCCCCCCAATCCCTCCCGTCCCCCCCATCCCTGCCCGTCCCCCCCATCCTCCCCCATCCCTCCGTCCCCCCAAT
Source organism: Sitta carolinensis (assembly GCA_032173965.1). Classification (NCBI taxonomy): domain Eukaryota; kingdom Metazoa; phylum Chordata; class Aves; order Passeriformes; family Sittidae; genus Sitta; species Sitta carolinensis. Next base: position 667,743 of record CM063305.1, read on the forward strand.
CCCCCTCCCCCATCCCTCCCGGTCCCCCCCCATCCCTCCCCGCTCCCCCCATCCCTCCCGTCCCCCCATCCCTCCCCGTCCCCCCATCCCTCCCCGTCCCCCCATCCCTCCCCGTCCCCCCCAATCCCTCCCCGCTCCCCACATCCCCATCCCTGCCTGCGCCGTTCCCATGGCGACGCCGCCTCATCCCTCTCCCACCACCGGGAAAACGGGGGCGAATCCCTCACTATCCCAGTGATTCCCCCCCCCCTCCCCAAACCGGGGGGCTGCCCCCCTCACCGTGCACACCCCCCCAGCCCCCAGCCCCCCTCCCAGCCCCTCTCCATCCCCGTTTTACCGGGACCCCCGGAGCTGCGGGCGGCCCCGGCGCTGGCGGTGTCGTGGCCGGTGGCCCGTGGTCGCCATCCCCGCGTGCCTCCGGTGGGGCGGGGGGGTGGCAGGTGATGTGGAGGGTCCCCCCACCCCTCCCGCAGTGCTATTTTCAGCACTGGAGCGCTGGGAGCTGGGAAAGGGGGGGTTTGGAGCGGGATGAATCACCCACGGCGCATCCAGCGCCCGGCCCTGCGTGGGAGTGGGGGGGGGGGGGGGGCAGAAGGGGGGCTGGGGGCGCACGGGGGGCGCAGCTTGGGGCCAGGGTGGTACCGGGACCAAAGCGATCAGGGACAAGCCAGGACAGCCGTTCCCACCACCTTTGGATCCCCCTTTTTTTTATTTTATTTTTTTTAATTTTTTTTTAGGTTTTGTTTAATCCCCTGTTCTTACCCCTTTGGATCCCCCTTTTTCTTTATTTTATTTTTTAGGGTTTTTTTCATCCCCTGTTCTTACCCCTTTGGATCCCCCTTTTTTTTTTATTTTATTTTTTTTAGGGTTTTTTTCATCCCCTGCTCTTACTCCTTTGGATCCCCCTTTTTTTACCATTTTTGATTATTTTTTCTGGTCCCCTGTTCCTACCCCTTTTGGATCCCCCTTTTCTCACCCCTTTGGACCCCCTTTTCTCACCCCTTTGGACCCCCTTTTCTCACCCCTTTGGATATTTTTTCTCATCCCTTTGGATATTTTTTCTCATCCCTTTGGATATTTCTTTCTCACCTATTTGGATCCCCCTCGGTTTACCCTTTCTGATTTTTTTAATATATTTTTTAATCCTCCTTTTCTTACCCCTTTGTGTCCCCTTTTCTTCCCCCTTCGGATCCCCCTTTTTTAACCCTTTTCGATTTTTTAATTATTTTTTTCCCCTTTTTTTTCCCCCTTTTTTCCCCCCTTTTCCAGCCACGCCCCCTCCCTCCATTGAGCCCTCCCAGGCCCCGCCCCTCGCTCCCATCCACCAATCAGCGCGGGGATCGCGCCCAAGCCCCGCCCCCTGCGCGGCGGCCGCGTGGGGAGCGACTGCGCGTGCGCGGAGCGAGACCGGAACCGGAACCGGGAGCGGAACCGGAACCGAGACCAGGAGCAGGACCGGAACCGGAACCGGGACCGACACCGGAACCAGGAGCGAGAACAGCACCGGAACCGGGAGCGGGAGCGTGACAGGGAACGGCACCGGGAGCGGGACCAGGAGCGGGACTAGGAGCGAGACCGTGACAGGGAGCGGGACCGGTACCGGGAGCGAGAGCAGCACCGGGACCGACCCAGAACCAGGACCGACACCGGGACTAGGAGCAGCACCGGCACCGGGAGCGACACCGGATCCGAGAGCGGGACAAGGACCGCGGGTACGAGGGGACACCGGGAGGATCCAGGGCTGGGGATGGAGACGGGCACCGGTACCGAGGCCACCGGGGGTGCAGGGACCGGACCCCGGGCCAGGGACGGGGAGCACCGGGGGGACCCAGCGGGACTGGGGTCGGGACCGGAGCGGGAACCGGGACCGGAGGGGAACACCGGGAGCCGAACCGGGGGGGAATAACCGGGCCCCGGTGGAGTGGGTGGGTGGGAGAGGCACCGTGAGCGGGACGGGGGGAAGAGAGCACCGGGGACCGGGATGGGAGGAGAGCACCGGGGAGAGAGAGCACCGGGGAGAGAGAGCACCGGGGAGAGAGAGCACCGGGGAGAGGGGAGCACCGGGGAGAGAGAGCACCGGGGAGAGAGAGCACCGGGGAGAGAGAGCACCGGGGAGAGGAGGAGGCACCGGGGAGAGAGAGCACCGGGGAGAGAGAGCACCGGGGAGAGAGAGCACCGGGGAGAGGAGAGCACCGGGGAGAGAGAGCACCGGGGAGAGAGAGCACCGGGGAGAGAGAGCACCGGGGAGAGAGAGCACCGGGGAGAGGAGAGCACCGGGGACGGGAGGGGAGAGAGCCCCGGGAGCATCCCCGGGGGCACGGAGCCCCGGGAGCATCCCGGGGGGAGAGCCCGGGAGCATCCCCGGGGGACGGAGCCCCGGGAGCATCCCCGGGGGAGAGCCCCGGGAGCATCCCCGGGGTGCAGAACACCAGGACCATCCCCGGGGGGCGGCGAGCAGCGGAGATCCCGGGGATGCCCGGGGCTTACCGACCAGGGCTCTCACCGTTATCCCCCCGGTCCGTGATCCCGGGGATGCTCGGGATTGCCCACCGGGCTCTCACCGTTATCCCGCATCCCGGGATGCCGGGGCTCTCACCGTTATCCCGCCATCCCGGGATGCTCGGGATTGCCCCGGGGCTCTCACCGTTATCCCGCCATCCCGGGGATGTCCCGGGCCTTACCCACCGTGACTCACCGTTATCCCCCCGGTCCGCAGCCCCCCGGTGCTCGGTATGGCGGGCCGGGGGCGCGCCCGGGCCGCGGGCAGATCTCGTTTAACGTGGAAGCCGTGGGCATCGGCAAGGGGGACGCGCTGCCCGCCGCCCACGCTGCAGCCCTCGCCGCTCTTCCCGGTGAGTCCCGCGCCGCGTGGGTGGGTGGGTGAGTGGGTGGGTGGTCCCGGAGACCCCCCCCCTCCGGTGGGTGACCGGGGCTCTGCCACCCCTCCCGGTGCAGCCCCTGGAGCGGCGCGCGGCGCCGTTACCGGGGGGCGAGGAGGGCGAGTACATGCTGGCGCTGAAGCAGGAGCTGCGGCGAGCCCTGCGGGGGCTGCCCTACTTCGTGAAACCGGGAGCCCCCCGGAGAGGTACCGGGCTGCGGGGTTTGGGGGGGGTCCCGCACCCTCCGGGGGTCCCCGGTGTCCCCTCGTCCATCCCAACGCTGTCACCCCCCCCCCCCCTCCCGGTTGGGACCCCCCCAGTCCTGCCCAGCTGTAAGAGAGAGCATCGTGTGCCCCCCGTCCCCGCGGGGGTCTCACCGGGTGGACTGGGGGGGTGGGGGTCCCCTAAAAACTCACAGAGTGTCCCTGAGGGGGGGGTGGGGGTCCCCTAAAACCTCCCAGAGTGTCCCTGGGGGAGTGGGGGTCCCCTAAAGCCCCTAACGTGTCCCTGGGGGGGGGGTCCCCTAAACCCAGAGAGTCCCCCACCACTTGTCCCCTAAGCCCCCCGCCCCAGAGTGTCCCTGGCGGGGTGGGGGTCCCCTAAACCCCCCCAATGTGTCCCTAAGGGGGGTGGGGGTCCCCTAAACCCCCCAGAGTGTCCCTGGGGGGGTGGGGGTCCCCCAAACCCCGTGCCCCCCGCTGCCCCCCCAGACATCGAGCGCTACTCGGACAAGTACCAGCTCTGCAGCCCCGTGGACAGCGCCATCGACTGGAACCCAGGTGGGGAGGGGTCCGGGGGGTCCGGGGGGGTCCGGGGGGTCCCTGGGGGAGGGGAGGGGGCGCTCACCGCCCCTCGCCCCCCCCCCCCAGTTAACTCCTCCCTCCCCAGACTGGCGGCGGCTCCCGCGGGAGCTGAAGATCCGCGTGAGGCGGCTGCGGAGGGGGCGTGAGTGAGAGACCCCTCCCCAAATGAGCCCTGCCCAGAGACCCCTGCCCAGAGACCCCTCCCCAAATGAGCCCTGCCCAGAGACCCCTGCCCAGAGACCCCTCCCCAAATGAGCCCTGCCCAGAGACCCCTGCCCAGAGACCCCTCCCCAAATGAGCCCTCCCCAAATGAGCCCTGCCCAGAGACCCCTCCCCAAATGAGCCCTGCCCAGAGAGCCCTCCCCAAATGAGCCCCCCAAAGACCCCTCCCCAAATGAGCCCCCCAAAGACCCCTCCCCAAATGACCCCCCCAAAGACCCCTCCCCAAATGAGCCCCCCAAAGACCCCTCCCCAGTGACCCCTGCCCAAATGACCGCTGCCCAAAGACCCCTTCCCAAATCACCCCCCCCAGTGACCCCTCCTCAATGACCCCCCAAATGACCCCCCCAATGACCCCAGCCCAAAGACCCCTCCCCAGTGACCCCTCCCCAAATGACCCCCCCAAAGACCCCTTCCCAATGACCCCCCAGTGAGCCCTGCCCAAAGACCCCTCCCCAAATGAGCCCCCAATGACCCCTCCCCAAAGACCCCTCCCCAAAGACCCCTCCCCAAAGACCCCTCCCCACTGACCCCTCCCCAGTGACCCCTGCCCGGTGACCCCCCCAAAGACCCCTCCCCAGTGACCCCTCCCCAGTGACCCCTCCCAAAACCCCTCCCCAAATGACCCCTCCCCAATGACCCCTCCCCAGTGACCCCTGCCCAATGACCCCTCCCCAATGACCCCTCCCCAATGACCCCTCCCCAGTGACCCCTCCCCAATGACCCCTCCCCAGTGACCCCTCCCCAGTGACCCCTGCCCAGTGACCCCTCCCCACATGGGGTCCTCCCAGCCCCCCCGTGCCCCCCCAGGTCCCGCTCCCCTCGCCCCCAAGCCGAGCGCGGCTCTGGACAAGGAGGAGACGATCAAGAAGCTGGAGGTAGCCAGGGGAAGGTGTTGGGGGGATTCCCCTGGATTTTGGGGGTCCCCTGGATTTTGGGGGGGGTCCCCCTACTCGCTGACACCCCCGTGCCCCCCCCAGAGCCTGGAGAAGAAGGAGGAGGAGGTGACATCGGAAGAGGAGGAGGAGAAGGAGGAGGAAGAGGAGGGGAAGGAGGAGGAGGAGGAGGAGGAGTACGATGAGGAGGAGCACGAAGAGGTGGGAAAGGGGGGGACCCCCGGGGGGGTTTGGGGGGCTGGGGACACCCCCAGGTGCCACCACCGTGTGTCCCCCCCCGTGCAGGAGACCGACTACGTGCTGTCCTACTTCGACAACGGCGAGAGCTTCGGCCCCGACAGCGACGACAACGGCGACGAGGCCGTGTACTGAGCGCGGGGGAAATGGGGACCCCCGGGGGACCCCCAGGGCTGGGGGGGACCCCCAGAGCACCCCCAGGGATGGGGGGGGACCCCCAGAGCACCCCCAGGGATGGGGGGCTCAGAGGGGATGGGGGGTGTACTGAGCCCGGGGGAAATGGGGACCCCCGGGGGAAAGGGGGACCCCCAGAGGGGATGGGGGGTGTACTGAGTCCGGGGGGAAATGGGAACCCTCCGGGCTGGGGGGGACCCCCTGAAAACGGGGACCCCCCATGCACACCAGGGACCACCCCCCTCCCCACCCCTGGGACGGGGTCTCTCTCCCCCCTCGGGGACCCCAGGACCCCCCTTTGTGCCCCCCCCGTTTTCCCTCCTCTTCACCGCAAGGTGGCGCCCGCGATCCGCGCTCGCCCCCTCCCCAAATTTGGGGGCGCCCGGGGGGACCCCGAGAAATTGGGGGGAATTTGAGGTGGGGGGGGATCCCCAGAGGGTGAACCGGTAATTTTGGGGGGATTTGGGGTGATGAAGAACCCCCCAACCATTCCCTGACCCCTCTCCGACCCCCCGACCCCCCTTTTTCCAGCCGCTTTGTAACTTTTGTGTTTTTTTAAAACAATTTTATCATCGATCAAATTTAAATTTTTTGCGTTTCTACCTCGGCTCTGGCTGCTTTTTGCGGGGGTGGATAAGGGGGAGCTGGGAAGGGGCAGTGGGATTTTTTTTGAGGATGAAAATGTTTTTTTTTTTTGAGGTGTAAACCGTGTTTCTCTGAGGAAAGAACAGGTGATATTCCAGCAGGAAAGATTTTTCGAGCTGTGGGGTTTTTTTGGGTGGGAAAAGCGGTTTTCGGGAGATAAAGGATTTTTTTTTTTGGGATCGTTTTTGTCTCCTCCCGCCGGGGCTGGCGCTGCTCCCGGTGCTCCCAGTGCAGCCCGGCACCTTCGGGCCAGGTGGAAGCGACGCAGGCTCGGGGCCGAAGCAGGGAGCCGGGGGTCCCCAACAGAGGGGCATGGGGGGTCCCGACGGGGGTCCTCAAATCATAGAGGGGGTCCCCAAATCATAGAGGGGGTCCCCGAATCATAGAGGGGGTCCCCAAATTATGGAGGGGTCCTCTAATCATAGAGGGGTTCTCAAATCAGAGGGGGTCCCCAAATCATAGAGGGGGTCCCCGAATCATAGAGGGGGTCCCCGAATCATAGAGGGGTCCTCAAATCATAGAGGGGGTCCCCGAATCATAGAGGGGGTCCCCAAATCATAGAGGGGGTCCCCGAATCATAGAGGGGGTCCCCAAACCAGGGAGGGGTCCCCAAACCAAGGGGAGGGGTCCTGAAATTATGGAGGGGGTCCCCAAATCATGGAGGGGTCCTCAAATCATAGGGGTCCTCAAATCACAGAAGGGGTCCTGAAATTATGGAGGGGGTCCCGAAATTATGGAGGGGGTCCCCAAATCATAGAGGGGGTCCCCAAGCCACGGAGGGGGTCCTCAAATCATGGAGGGGGTCCCCAAATTATGGAGGGGGTCCCTAAATCACGGAGGGGGTCCTCAAATCATAGAGGGGGTTCCCAAATTATGGAGGGGGTCCTGAAATTATGGAGGGGGTCCCCAAATCATAGAGGGGGTCCCTAAATCACGGAGGGGGTCCTCAAATCATAGAGGGGGTCCTGAAATCATGGAGGGGGTCCTCAAATCATAGAGGGGGGTCCCAAGCCATGGAGGGGTCCCCAAACCAAAGGGGGGCGTCCCGAAATTATGGAGGGGGGGGTCCCCAAACCAGGGAGGTGTCCCCAAATCCCTCCAGGGGGTCCCCAAAACCAGGGAGGGTCCCCAAATCCCTCCAGGGGGTCCCCAAAACCAGGGAGGTGTTCCCAAACCCTGGAGGGGGTCCCGAAATCATGGAGGGGGGGTCCTCAAATCATGGAGGGGGGGTCCCCAAACCCCCTCCAGGGGGTCCCCCAGATCTCTCCGGATCCCCCTGCAGGGACACAAAGCCCCCGGAGCCAAGAGCAGCGAGGGAACTCATTAATTTATTAATTAATGCCCTTAATGAGCGTAATTAGAGCTGTAAAATGGGGAGGGGCGAGCGCAGGGTCCGGGCGGGGTGGGGGCACCTTGGGGGGGTCTTTTCCAGAGGGGGAAAAACCAATCCAGAGGGGTGTTCCTGGAGGGTCTGCACCCCGAAATTTATTTATTTTGGGGGAGGGTCCTGAGCTGCCCGTGCCCCCCTCCCCTTTTTTCCCTCCCCATCGCTGCCTGACCCTTCCCCTGCTCGGCCCGGAGCCGGGAAAATTCCAAAGGGAAACTGAGGCACGGCAGGTTTGGGGGGGCTCCAAGTGGGACAGAGGGCAGGGAGCAGAGCCAAGGGGGTGGTCTCGATCACCCCCTCCCCAAAATGAGCCAAAAAAAAAAAAAAACCCGGCAGGGACACCCCAAACCTGCCTCAGTTTCCCTCTCCGCACCCCCAGCCCGGCGCTGATTTTTAAACTCTCTGTGTAATTTTCCTGCTCGGTTTTTGGGGGGTTTTGGATAGGAGACCACCAGCCGAGCCAGGAAAAAAAAATGGGGGGATGAGGTGAATCCTCACTTCTGGAAAAATAAGTTGGGGGGATGAGGTAGATGTTTATTCCTGGGAAAATAAATGGGGGAAATCAGGTAAATCTTTATTCCTGGAAAAATAAATGGGGAAGTTCAGGTAAATCTTTATTCCTGGAAATATAAATGGGGGAAATCAGGAAAATCTTTATTCCTGGAAAAATAAATGGAGGAAATCAGGAAAATCTTTATTCCTGGAAAAATAAATGGGGAAGTTCAGGTAAATCTTTATTCCTGGAAATATAAATGGGGGAAATCAGGAAAATCTTTATTCCTGGAAAAATAAATGGGGAAGTTCAGGTAAATCTTTATTCCTGGAAAAATAAATGGGGAAGTTCAGGTAAATCTTTATTCCTGGAAAAATAAATGGGGGAAATCAGGGGAGTCCCCACTTCTAAGGGTGCTCAGGAAAAATTAATTCGGGAAAAGAAGGTTTAATCTTTATTCCTGGGATTCCTAGGAAAAAGAGATTTTGGGGGAAAAGGCAAGTTCCTCACTTCTGGAAAAATAAATTGGGGAAATGAGGGAAGTTCCCATTCCTGGAAAAATAAAATTGGGGAAAAAAGGCAAATCTTCATTTCTAGGGGTTCCCCAGGAAAAATAAATTGGGAAAAAAAGGCAAATCTTCATTTCTAGGGGTTCCCCAGGAAAAAATAAATTGGGGGAATGATGCCAAATCTTAACTTCCAGAGATTCCCAGGAATATAACAGATTTGGAATCGAGGTGAATCCCCCTCCTGGGGGTTTCTGCCACCCCCCAAAAGAGACCCGAGGCAAAGCAGCAACGTTTAAATTCGTTTTTACAAATTTTGCCCCCCAGGGGCCACAAGAAAGGTACAAAATTTGCATTTTTTGTGCTTCTGTTTTTCCCCCTTTGAAATACTATGTACAAAACCGCCGAGTACAAAAGGGCGCCGGTCGCGATTATCGGGTTTCTGTCGCGACAGGACGGGATCCGCGCTGTCGCAGCGCCCCCTCCCTGGGCAGGAGCAGCACCCGGAGTCACGGAATTGGGATGGAATGGGTTAAAACCACCATCTCCTGTCGCGACAAAGCGGCGTGTCGCGACAGCAGAGCGCTCCCAGGCGGATCTGCCCGCAGCCCTCGAGGGTTTCCCGAGGGGTTTCCGTGAGGATCAGGCCCTGAATTCCTGGAGAAGGCGGCAGATCCCTGGGATCGGGGCAGATCCGTGGGATCAGGGCAATTCTTCAGGATCGTGACAGATCTTCAGGATGGTTGCAGATCTTCGGGATCGGGGCAGATCCTCGGGATCAGGGCAATCCTTCAGGCTGGTGGCAGATCTTCAGGATGGTTGCAGATCTTTGGGATCAGGGCAATTCTCGGGATCAGGGCAATCCTTCAGGCTGGTGGCAGATCCTCAGGATGGTTGCAGATCTTTGGGATCAGGGCAATTCTTCGGGATTGTGACAGATCCTTGGGATGGTGGCTGATCCTCGGGATGGTGGCTGATCTTTGGGATCAGGGCAATTCTTCAGGACGGCGACAGATCTTTAGGATCAGGGCAGTCCCTCGGGATCCCAGCACTCCCTGGGATGGCAGCAGTCCCTCGGGATCCTGGCACTCCCTCGGGATCAGGGCACTCCCTCGGGGATCAGGACAGTCCCTCGGGATCCGGGCACTCCCTGGGATGGCAGCAGTCCCTCGGGGATCCCGGCACTCCCTGGGATGGCAGCATTCCCTCGGGATCCCCTCCCCTGCAGGTGCCGCAGGTGTGCGAGTGCAGGCAGCGGGCGGGGCCCGCCGGCAGCGCCGCTCACTGCCCCTGGTCCTTGTCCTTGTCGTTGTCGTTGTTATTCCCGCAGGGATCCACCTGGGCACCGGGGCGAGCAGCAGGTGAGCGATGCGGGCAGGTGACCCCAGCTCCACCTGGCCCCTCCCGAGCCGGCGCCTCGCTCACCTCCGTGTAGGTGGGCGGCGGCATGAACTTGAACTCGGGCGCGTACATGAAGATGGGGCTGTCGAAGCCGTCGGGATCCTCCAGCAGGGGAGTGGTGGGGCTCTCCAGCCGGTGATCCTCGGGCACGATGTCCAGGTAGCACGGGGGGGCTGCGGGGAGGGGCACAGGCGAGGTGAGCTCACCTGAGTGCAGGGAGGGGGGGTCCCCACCCTGCAGATCCCCACCTTGCAGATTCACCCTGGAGATGCCCACCTGGAGATGCCCACCCTGGAGACCCCCACCCTGCAGACCCCTACCCTGCAGGTCCCACACCCATGCAGATCCCCACCTTGCAGACCCCCACCCTGCAGACCCCACCCTGCAGATTCACCCTGCAGACCCCACCCTGCAGACCCCCACCTACAGGTCCCCACCCTGCAGACCCCCACCCTGCAGGTCCCCACCCTGCAGATCCCCACCTTGCAGACCCCCACCCTGCAGACCCCCACCCTGCAGATTCACCCTACAGGTCCCCACCTTGCAGATCCCCACCCCGCAGCCCCCCACCCCGCAGCCCCCCACCCTGCAGCCCCCCACCCCGCAGCCCCCAGCCCCGCTCACCCTCGGGGGCGTCGGGGAGGTTCAGGTCCACCCAGCTCATCTCGGAGCTGGTCTGGCTGGCCATGCTGGAGCTGCGGCTGCCGATGCCCGAGCGGCTGCCGATCACCAGCGGCAGCTCCAGGATGATCTTCTTGGAGCCCGGCACGCTCACGTAGATCTGCGGCAGAGGCACAGGGATGCTCAGGGGGGTCCCGGGGGGACAGTCGGGGGGCCCAGGGGACGTTCAGGGGGTCCCACAGTGACATTCAGGGGTCCCAGGGGGATGTTCAGGGGTGTTCCAGTTCAGGAGGGTCCCAGAGGAACATTCAGGGGGGTCCCAGGGGGACATTCAGGGGTCCCAGAGAGACATCCAGGGGTGTTCCAGTTCAGGGGGGTCCCAGAGAGTCATTCAGGGGTCCCAGAGGGCATTCAGGGTCCCAGAGGAACATTCAGGAGGGTCCCAGGGGACATCAAGGGGTCCCAGAGGACGTTCAGGGTGTTCCAATTCAGGTGGTCCAGAGGGGCAATCAGGGTCCCAGGAGGCACATTCAGGGGTCCAGGAGGACATTCAGGCGTCCCAGAGGGACATCCAGGGTGTTCCTTCAGGGGGTCCCAGAGGACATTCAGGGGTCCCAGGAGGACATTCAGGGGTCCCAGAGGGACGTTCAGGGGTGTTCCAGTTCAGGGGTCCAGGAGGACATTCAGGGTCCCAGAGGGACATTCAGGGGTCCCAGGAGGACATTCAGGGGGTCCCAGCCCCCCGGGGGAAGGCAGGCACCAAGGGGAGCCCGCTCTCACCTGCAGGAAGTACTCCACCCGCAGGATGTTGCAGCCCAGGATGGAAGGTTTGAGCTTCCGCACGCGGATGGTTTTGCCGCGCCACGACTCGGACGTTCCGGAGATGATGTGGTTGCCCCGGACGCAGGAGAGTTTCTGGCAGAACACCTTGGTCTGCCCGTTGGCCAGGTAGGTGTGCTTGGCCACGATGGCCGCCTTGGGCACCACGATGCGCGAGCAGGTGTTCTCAAAATCGGCGTTGATGCAGATCTCATCGCCTGCCCAGGGGAGAGCACGGTTGTTAGGGATGCTGGGGGGTTTTTACTGGTGCCCCCCACTCCCAGCTGCCCGTTCCCAGGTGTGCTCACCTTCGCAGAAGCCTTTCCTGTCGATCTGGGCGCTGACGGACACGCGGCCGTCGGGGATGAACATGCACGACACTTTCTTCTCCTTCTTGGCTGCCACTGGTGACTGTGGGGAGAGGGAACGGTCACGGGACGGCCCCATCCTGTCCTCCCCCCCCCTTCCTGCTTCCCTTCCTCTTTTTGCACCCAACCCTCGAATTGCCCTGGAGTGCAGAACACGCCCAGCCTCAGCTTCTGGAATCATCCAGAACTCCTTAATCCCACCCTTAATCCCCGCTCAGGCCAGAGCTGATTAAAGACACCTAGGTCGGGCTGACCCCCTCTTCCCAAGGGCTTTTCTCCCAAACCTCTGGAGCAGCTGGGGGACTCACCAGCAGTTCTGGGGTGTTCACATCCACAAGATCCATCACCTCGAAGCGTTTCTTGACCTGCTGGGTGGGGCAAGCCGGCCGCTCCAGCGACGCCTTCACCCAGTAATCCACAGAGCCGTACTTGCCCTTGAACGTGGTGCCCAGCGGCCTGCAGACAGGCAGGGGGTCACTCCAGGCACCAAACACGGCTTTCCACTATTTAATTCCACCCCCAGGAGCGGCTGCTGCCTCGTACTCACCCCTGGGGAAGCTCGAAGCCGAATTTGTACTCGTATTTGTTGCCGGGTCTCAGGATGACAGAGCCGTCCTCATCTGGAGGAGAGAAGGGGAGGGAGACATCATGAGGAGCTCCAGGGTGATCCTGGGTTCTAAGAGCGTTGGGTAACACCTGGCCACACCCCGGGAACCCCGTGTTCTCTCGGCTAGGCTCCCCTCACCTCCCCAGAGCCCCAAGGCAGGACAGGGTGTCCGCTGCTCCACCACACCTCCAGCTGCCCCTTATCTCCCGGCTCCAGCCCGAGGGTGTGAGCCCGTGCCCCTCCCTGTGCCACCGGAGTTACCAACCTCTGTGGAGTCACAACACACCACAGAGTTCCCCAGGCTCTGATTTCGCCCTTTAGCTCCCAAACTTCCGCTTGACTCACCCAAACCTCCCTAAATTCCCCTAGACTCGGTCATTTTCCCAGACTCTGGCACCAACTCCATCCTGGTGATCGAGGGGCTCCGAAAGGGCCAAACCCAGCGGTGCCCCTGCCTCTTTTCCCTCCTCCCAAAGTCCCACCGCTCCTCTCCCGTGCTCAGGGTGGGTGTGGGTAAATCACTCGGGGCGATCACTCGGGGTGATCAGTGTGGGTGGGGGTCTAAGCCCACCCTCGCCCCGCCGCAGCCCCGTGCTCTCACCCGTGGGCTGCTCCTCGAGCGCCAGCACGTCCTCGAAGCGCAGGTACTCCATCTCCTGCCGGCACTGCGCCGGGCCCTTGGCCCACGTCACCCTGGCCACGCCACAGGCCAGCACCTTGACGGAGCTCACCCGGGTCACCTCGGCCACCTCCACCAGCACACGGCCGGCCACTTTGTCGCCACTGCTGTAGACCTTGTCGGGCTCGCTGAAAGCCACCGCGAAGCTCTTCACCTTCCTGAACATCACCATGGCTGGGGGGAAGCAGCACGGGGCACGCACGAAGCGACGGCTGCGGGGTTTTCTTCCCCCTCGGAGCAAGAAGAAGCCGCCCGAGCCGGGTAAATCCGGGGCGAACACGACAAAGCGATGGGACGTTTGGCGGCTTTGTTTTGTGAGGCGCTGCCGAGTCCCCCACAGCCCGCGCTGCCCCGGCCCCTCAGAGCTCTGCGAGCGCCGCCGCCGCCGCCGCCTTTTATAGGCTCGGCAGCCCCGCCCACCGCCCGCCCGCGCCTGTTGCTGCCGGGCCCGCCACGCCGAGGGCGCGTGGCCGGGCGTGCAGCTCGCGTGATCAGCTCTCCCATTGGCCGCCGCCGCCTTGTTTACGGCGGCGCCGGCCAATCAGAGCGGCGGCCGCGGAGCGTGGACAGCGTGTGAAGGGAAGCCGCGCGTGGTTCGGCGGGGCGGGGGAGGGAGGGCGGGGCCGGCGCGGAGTGACAGCGCGGGTAGCCAATGGGGAGAGCGGACGGGCGGTGGCGGCGGCCAATGGGGAGCGCGGGAGGCGATGTCATGTTGGCGGGGGTGGGGGGGGCAGCGGGCGCTGCTCCCAGTTCGGGACGGGCTGTGCTGTACTGGGTGAACTGGGAGCGGTCCTGCCAGGGATGGGTGTGTGTTTATTCCCTTTCCTCGGCTCCTTGCCCCCACCCAGCGCAGCCCCCGTGTGCCTTCAGCCCCTGCGCTGCCCCCGCCAGTGTGAATTGGGGTGAATCGGGGCGGATTTGGGGTACACGGGGTGGAACGAGCCCCTCGGGTGGGTGGGTGGGGTGGGGGTGGGGATTTTGCTTTCTCTGCTGTTTCCACAGCCCCTGGAATGCCATCAGCTGGGCCTGAGGGGTTGCCGAAGCCCCCAGCATTCCCTCCCTTCTCTTGGGGTAATTAATAAGATTTTGGGGTTCGGCAGCAGAGCCCCACTCTGGGGGTGCCTCCCTTCCTCCTGGCGTGTTTGCTGAAGTGTTTCCACCCCCCTGTTGCTTCCTGCTCCCTCTTCCCCAAAACATCCCTCCCAAAAAATTGATCCAAGGTTCACCCATTCCATAAACCTGGCTTCCTGGGATTTGGGGAGCATTTTCGCCTCCAAGCCAGGAGACTTTGGCTTCCAAGAAACCCTCAGATTTCACTCCCTGCATCGCCATTACTCCAGGGCAGGAACTGCCTCTTCCTGCCTTTTATTTTTTAATTTTTTTTTTTTTTTTCCAGCCCTTGGTGTTTTCCCATCTCAGGAAAATGTTGAGGAAACAGGAGAACAATGCTCATCACTGCAGCACTGGGAGCGGGGAGGTGTTTTTTTGGGTTTTTTTTTTTGTCCTTCAGAGATTGTTTTTCCCGAGTGTTCCTGGCACTTTTCCTGCCCTTCCATCGCCTCCTTCCCCCAGAGTTAATTCACACCTGATCGTATAAACCGATAAAGCTCTGGATAAACCGTGGGGCATAAACTGCTCTCCTGCCAAACCGCAGGGCAATTCCTCCTCCAGAGGGAATTATCCCGTGGTTCGCTGTAGAAGGCAGGAATTGCTTTTTTTTTTTTTTCCCCTCTGTTGTCTCCCACTAGGAAAAAAAAAAAGGCGGTGAGTTCATGGACAGCTTAGGGATTTGCTCTAACTGGGGGAAAGGTGGCGAGTTTTTTCCAGCCTTGCCTGCCATGGGATATTTGACCCTTTGGATCGCTGCTGGCGCTCCCGGCACAGCGATGTTTATTTACGCTCTCCCTCTCCAATTCCCAGCACAGCCATCCCCAGCCCGGGGCTGCCTCGACACATTCCAGCAAAGCCAAAGGGTCCTGGAGCTCCAAAAAACCAGCAGCTCCTCGAGGATCTGACCCCAGGCACGTTGCACATCCTCCAATATTCCCGAAATTCCGCCAGGTTCGCCAGGCAGTGCTGCCCTTTTCCCCCCCTTGCCATCCCCTTGCTCTGTGGGTTAAAAAAACCAAACTTTCCCGATGTCAAATCTCCTTCAAAAATAAGAAATCACCAGGAGTTGTGGGCAGAGACAACCTCCTGCTCCCAGGAAGTGTTGCTGAAGGGTTTCTTCCCCTTCCAAGCTGGTTTTTTTTTGTGGGTTTTTAGGGCTCAGAGGATCCCCCAGCTTCATTTCCACAGCTGGGTGAGGGTGGATGGGCAGAGGGGTGTCCCTGTTTTAGATAACACACGGCACAAACCCTGTGACCAGAAGGTTAAAAAATGATTCTTTTTATTAGGGATCGTTCTCTCTCATGAATAACTTCACACAGACCAACGTGGTTGGTGAAACAAAGGTCAAGAGTTTCACTCACATCGGTCAAACCAGAGGGGACACGGAGAAGAAACCCCTCCCGTCAGCAGGAATGAACCACAAAAACATTATTATATAAAAAAAAAAACCATTTTACCACGTTTATCACACTTCACAGCACAAAACTCAAACCTCAGGCCCATGAGGGGAAAGATCTCTTTTTTTTTTCTGGAGTTTTTTCTAGAAGGACAGCATGACTAACTCCGAATAACCCACTTCCAAAGGGAGCAAACGAGCCCTGAGGTGACTCACGAGCTGGGGCTGGGTCCCAGGGAAGGCACCGGGCTCGGCACAGCTCCCGGGGCTGATAAGATCCCTGTTTTTCTGCTCCAGGTTATCGAGACTGGTTGCCAGGAGAAGCGCTGTGCCAGCCTGGCCTTTGTCCCTGCTATCAGGGATCCAGGCGGGATCGCCGGGGACGGGAGGCTGCCAGCAGCTCCCGAGGGCTCTGTGCTCCATGATCCTCACCTTTTATGGGTTCTTCCAGCTTATTCCAGGCTGGGAGAGGGGGGAGAGAGGGACCCACAGCGGCTGGAACGTGAGGACAGAGTGTGCAGCTGGGAGCTGGGCTGGAAAAGGCATTTCCTCTGCTTGTTTGTGTCCCTGGAACACTGGGAACGGAGCCCAGATGGAAAACAAGGCAGGCTGGGGCTGGGCTGGCTCCTGGAAAGCAGCTGCTGGTCCCACGCTGGGGTTTATAAGGAGTGGAGGTTCCCGAGTGGGGGCTGGAATCCCAGCAGTGGTTTGGGATGGGAGGGAAGGTTCTAGAGCCCGGCTGGAGGCAGGAAAGGCTCAGCTGTGCAGCATCGCCAGGGGCAGAGGTTTGGCACTCCTCACAGATCTGGGAATGTCTTGGGAAGCCCCCCCAGGGCAGATTCCCACCCCAGGGGATTCCCAAAAATTCCCCTTTTATGCTGTTTTGTCCCCAGCTCCCCCGTGTTCGGGATTCTCCCCTGTTTGGGAAGCTCCCTGCTGATCCCACCTGCGGAAAACCGCGCTGGGTGCTCCGGCGTGCCCACCCTGAGGGAGTTCGGGGTGGTCTCCCGAGGGGAGAGGCGCCAGGAGAAGGTTTGGGTTGGATTTTTTTGGGGGGTTGTGTCCGTCAGGCACCAGCCTGGATGTCCAGGAAGGAGTGGGACGCGGTGCCCGGGTCGTGGGTCAGTTAATGATTGATGATCCCAGAGGTTTCTCCAGCCCTCGTGATTCCACAATTCCCCGGCAGAGCTGCTCCACGTTGTGACCCAGATCAGGTGCTGAGGTCTTCAGGATTCCTGGACGTTCTCCAGGGATTTGGGAGCTTTGGGGAGTTTGGGAGCTGCGCTCTGAATTTCACAGGTGGCTCCTAAGTAAGGCAGGGCTGGCCCCAGGTTCAGTCCTGGCTGCTCAGGAGGAGGGAAGCTCTAATTCCATCGGGAACGCTCCTTTTTCCCCATGGAATTCTTATTGAGTGGCCAAAACTAAAGGACAATTGGGTTCTGAGTCATTAAATCCATCCCATTCCTACCAGGAGCTCCAGCACTGAGGATTCCATCCCTATGGAGGGATAAAATCTGGATTTCATCCCCATTGAAGTATAAAATCTGGATTTTATCCCCATGGAAGAATAAAATCTGGATTTCATCCCCATGGAAGGATAAAATCCAGAGGATCATCCAATCTTTTACCCATGAAAGATAAATCCAGAGGATCATCCAGGGATAAAATCTGGATTTCATCCCCATGGAAAGATAAAATCCAGAGGATTCCATCCCCGTGGAGGGATAAAATCTGGATTTCATCCCCATGGAAAGATAAAATCCAGAGGATTCCATCCCCGTGGAGGGATAAAATCTGGATTCCATCCCTATGGAAGGATAAAATCTGGATTCCATCCCCATATAGGAAAGAATAAAATCTGGTATATTCCATCCCCATGGAAGGGATAAAATCTGAATTTTATCCCCATGGAGAGTTTTATCTCCCCCTCCCAGAGGATTTTATCCCTCCCCAGATGATTTTTCTTCCCAAAGGGACATCAGGGAGCAGCCTGCTTCCCTCTCCTCCTGAAGTTCCTGCTTCAGCTCCTCCACCCGAAGCTCCAGAGCCAAAGGAAGAGGAGAGGAAGGAGATAATTATTATCCTGCTCTGCCACTGCCTCCCAAAGACACGGAGAGACAGATGACAAGAAACTGGGACTCAAAAATAAACCCCTTTAATGTCAGAGCCATCAGGGACCGCTAAGAACAGGGGAAAAACGTGGAGCAACTCTCCTGCTCCCATCCGAGGGGGAATTTGCCAGGATACCCGTGAAATTTATTTATTGGTTTTAAAATTAATAAAATATAATAAATTAAAATTTAAATTGAACTAATTATCGGTTATTTCCTACGTATTCTTTGCGCTCTTGGCACAAAGAAATAAAGAGAGAGAAAACCCCATGGGGTTTTATTGAAATGTGAATTTTAGAAGCTCCTTCATATCTGGAAGGGCTGCAATTCCCTTTCCCCCATCTCCCTGCAATTCCGTGGGGCAGGGATGGCCAAGTTTTTAATATTTCATTAAAAATAACGGTGAGCCTTCCCTATGGAAAAGATTTCTCCCGTAAATCCCCACCTGCTTCACCGAAATCCTCCGAAATCTGTGAAATTTGCCCTCCCCTCTGCAGTTCTGCAGCTCCCCCCGGGCAATTCCCAGCCGGCTCTTTGCCACCAGGAAATTTCTCTTTTCCAAGCGAAAGCTCCGCTTTGGGATGGATTCGAGCAGCGACAGAAAATCTGGGCGAAAGGGAGAGGATTCCCAAGGGCTGTTTTGTCCTCCCTGAAACCGGACGCCGGTGCCAAGGCTGCCTGAACCGAATCCACGACAGGTGCCAAGAAAACAAGGGGGAAAAATAGCAACGGTGGCTTGGGATGCGAGGAGATCTCCAGCTCCACAGCTCCGACTGCTGGAGAGCCGCTCGTTATTTATCCTGGAAGAGGAGCACGTGGGTAAAACCGGCTGATTTCTGCTCCAAAATCTCCTCTTGGTCACATTCGTGACCAATTTGTGGCCTCGCTCTGCTTTGGGAGCAGCTGAGTGGAGGGTCTCTAATCCGTTAAAAAAAAAAAATAATAAAAATTAACAGCTAAAAATTGGGCTTTGAGTCCGTTATTTGTGGATCTGCAGGGTTCCTGAGAGGAATTCTGCTGGATTAACAGCGAGGGGGGAAAGGTGGGAAGTGAGGTGTGGAAAGGATTTGAGAGACGGGGGGTGTTTCTAACCCAGGGGGTTTATTTTTCTTTGATGCACTGCAATGCCCACATCCTCAGGGGGAAAAAGAAACGCGACAGAACGGAAGAGAATAAAACTGGATCTGCCTTCAGGAGAGGAGACCCCGTCCCTGTGAGACCAGCGGCTGCAAACCAGCGCTTGATCTCTCCCCTCTCCTGGAATTCTGATTCCTCCTTGCGACCCAACTCTCCCGGCTGCCCCTGTCACCAAGAAACCCGCGAGGGGCTAAAAGTGCAACAACCCCCCCAAAAATCCACAGGGGAGCAGCAAGACGAGGAGAAAACACGAGGGAGAAACCAGCGGGCGGCTTCCCCCGGCTTGGAAGATGTGGAGCTTCTCAACGTCGGGCAGGAAGAGCCGAGCATCCTCCAGCGCTCCGTGCGCTGCCAGGGTGAAGTTGGCATCCCCCGAGGTGACCACGTCGAAAACACACGAGTGGAAGTAAACATCCTCCACGGGCAGCCGCTCCCGGCACAACGCCCGCGCCCGCTCGGCGGGGACGCGACCGCGACCTCGGGGCTGCGGGACAAGCGCTGGCTGCGTGGGCAGCCCCCCACGCACAACTGCAGGTCCTGCTCCTCCGAGAATGCCCTGGCCACCTCCTCGGCGGCTCGGATGGAGAAGGAGAGCTGCCTGCCAGCCTGGCGCACGGCGATGGTGGTGCCGATGTAAGCGGCGCGGATCTCTACGTGGCGACCTGGGCTGCGCTCCCTGATCGCCAGGCTGCTCCCGCCGGGACGCGAGCCACCGCTCACCGAGCCGTCCTGGAAGGCTGCCGGGAGGTTGTCCAGCTCGGCCTGGTAGACTTTTTGGTCGATGCATTCTTTCATGTTCTTGAAGATGATGGTTAGCTGTTGGGTGGGGGGGAGAGTGGGGAAGGAGCTAGGGGTGGCTCCGTGCTGAGGTGTGTCCCGGGAATGCAGGTCACACCCGTCTTCAAACCATCCCTGCCGCAGTCCTTTTGGGACAGCGACAAAACCTTCCCGTCTTTCCTTCTTTTTTTTTTAACACCGTTTAAGCGATGGAAAACTCAGGTGGAGCCAAACCCGGCAAGGTTCCTCCAGGGACCCCAGGGACCCCAAGGTTCCTCCAGGGACCCCAGGGACCCCAAGGTTCCTCCAGGGACCCCAGGGACCCCAAGGTTCCTCCAGGGACCCCAAGGTTCCTCAGGTCCCCAGGGATCCCAAGGTTCCTCCAGGGACCCCAAGGTTCCCAGGGACCCCAGGGACCCCAAGGTTCCTCCAGGGACCCCAGGGACCCCAAGGTTCCTCCAGGGACCCCAGGGACCACACTGGTCCTCTGACAGCACCGGGAGCTTTCTGAGGGTCCCCTCAACAACCTTCACCACTGTTGTTCCTCCTCCCTCACCCCGCCTGATTTTGAAGCAGTTCCAAGGATTTTGGGAAGCACAGGAGCTGCCCTGCCCAGGCTTCGAGACAGTTCCAAGGATTTTGGGAAGTACAGGAGCTGCCCTGCCTAGGGTTCGAGACAGTTCCAAGGATTTTGGGAAGCACAGGAGCTGCCCCGCTAGGGTTCGAACAGTTCCAAGGATTTTGGGAAGCACAGGAGCTGCCCCGCTTAGGGTTCGAGACAGTTCCAAGGATTTTGGGAAGCACAGGAGCTGCCCTCCCAGGCTTCGAGACAGTTCCAAGGATTTTGGGAAGCACAGGAGCTGCCCCGCTCAGGGTTCGAAGCAGTTCCAAGATTTTGAACACAGACGCCTAGGTTCCGTTCAGGTTGGGAAGCACAGGAGCTGCCCCGCTCAGGGTTCGAAGCAGTTCCAAGGCTTTTGGGAAGCACAGGAGCTGCCCCGCTCAGGGTTCGAAGCAGTTCCAAGGCTTTTGGGAAGCACAGGAGCTGCCCTGACCCCTCACTTGCCCCCCACCCCCTGCGCTGACCTCACCTTGCTGGTGACCGTCGCGTTGGACCCCTTGGCCACCGGCGAGCTGGTGGCTTGCACGAACAGGTAATCGTTATCCAAGAGCGGCCAGGAGCCCTCCACGCGGCACGTGTGGAAGTCGTGGTGGAAGGTGCGGATGTGCGGGTCCCCGAAGGCTGCGCAGTGCTGGAAGGCGGGCGGGCGGCCGTGCTTGTAGAGGAAGCTGCGCTCGTAATCGCACACATCCAGCGGCTCCAAACCGCGCCGGCTGGAGGCCGGGGGTCGCGGAGGGGCTGTGGGACCTTCCCTGGAGCAGTTGTGCTGGATCATGAGGTCCTCGATGCCGTGCACGGCGGAGTGGAAGGCCAGGTCTCCGCGGCAGGTGCGGGCGGTGCGGCGGGTGCAGAGCGAGTAGGAGCGCAGCGCGGTGCAGAAAGCGGCGCCGCGGCCCGGGCCCCGCAGGTGCAGCGTGGCCGCCACGTATTCCGAGTTACAGCGAAGGATTTTGCACTGGGAAGAGACTGGGAGAGACTGGGATGGCTCCCTGGGAGAGGGGATGGGGTGGGGTGGGGCAGCCTCTGCTCCCCGCGCCGCCTCCCAGCATCCAGCCTGCTCTAGATTCTCAGGGGAATTCTTGCTGGAAGAGCTCGTCTCGTGGTGCTTACAGCTCCCTGGGAGAGGGGATGGGATGGATGGGATGGGATGGATGGGATGGGATGATGGGATGGATTGGGAAAGGCAGCCTCTCCTCCCCACCACCACCACCTGCCAGCCTGCTCTCAGGGAAATTCTTGCTGGAAGCGCTCGTCTCGTGGTGCTTACAGCTCCCTGGGAGAGGGGATGGGATGGATGGGATGGGATGGATGGGATGGGATGATGGGATGGGATAATGGGATGGGATAATGGGATGGGATGATGGGATGATGGGATGGGATGATGGGATGGGATTGGGAAAGGCAGCCTCTCCTCCCTACCACCACCACCCAGCCTGCTCTCAGGGAAATTCTTGCTGGAAGCGCTCATCTCCTGGTTTTTTTACAGCGGATCCTTACCGTGCCTGCAGAGGAAAACGAGCAGGAAGGCTCGGAGGACGAGGCCGGAGTTTTCCAGCTGCCCCGGGCTCCTGCTGGGGGCTGGTCTCCCCATTCCCACCCATGCGGAGCCCGGGGGGTCTCTCACCCACCGGCAGCTCCCGGCGTCATTCGGCAGCTGCCCTGGAACCGGAGGTGGGATTGGAGAGGGACGGGCGGCCGGGACTGAGCGGGGTCCACCCAGCACCTCCGAGACCACCGCGGGTCCCCAGGGGCACATCCACAGGGATGTGGCTCCACCGCTGCCCTGGGCAGCCTCTGCCCGCCCTTTCCAGGAGGAATTTTTCCCTCGTATCCAACCCAAAGCTCCCTTGGTGCTGTTTCCTCCCAGCCGTGGTGTTAAGCACTTCACTCCTCCCTCGCTTTGGGCACACCACGAGTGGGGGGGAATCAGAGCCTAAAGCATCCCAGGGTGCCAGCGATGCCCGTGGACCCTCATTCCTGCATTCCCACTGCCCCACTCACCTGGATCAGCCTCCCCAGCAAACGGCCCGGCTCCCAGCGCTGGGAGCTCCTTCCCTGCGGGACACATGGGCGTCCTTGTCACGAGCTCTGCCCCAGGCGACAGCCAGACAGACCCAGGGGGTGACCCAGGAAAATTCCAGCCTCGCCGGGCTCCTCCATGGCCTGGCAGCCCGATAAAAGCCGGGGTTCCACGAGCCCGGGGGCCAGGGAGTGGAGCCCCCCGTGGCTCTGCGTGCCCGGCCACCTTTGCTCCGTCCTTTCCCCTGCGGGGCAGAGGCAGGGCTTGAAATCGATCCTCCTAAATTTAGCTGGGCTGGGATCCAGCTGGGAGCAACAGCCGGAGTGTGGAGAAGGTGGGGGCGCAGGGGCTCCGGGAGGAGGGGGGAGCCCCCAAACCCTGGGGACCGTGGGCTGGGGTCACCCCCGGGAGTTTGCCTGGAGCTCCGTGGGTTTTCCTCCTTGGAAGCCCCCGCTGTGGGAAAGCAGCACGCTTTGCCCCGTGGGATGTGTCCGGTCGGGAATGGGATGTTTCCCGACAGGGAATGCTTTCCCAGCGTTTCCTCTCAGAGCCTCAGCCCCCCGGGGCAGAGCCGAGCCCTGAGCACAAACATGGCACGGGGCAGGACTGGCCAATGACCCCAGGATCGGTGGCCAGTGTCCCCAGGGACTGATGGCCAGTGTCCCCGGGGATTGGTGGCCAGTGTCCCTAGGGATCAGTGGCCAGTGTCCCCAGGGATTGTTGGCCAACGTCTCCAGGGATTGGTGGCCAATGTCTCCAGGGATTGGTGGCCAGTGTCCCCAGGGTCTGATGGCCAATGTCCCCAGGGATTGTTGGCCAGTGTCCCCAGGGTCTGATGGCCAATGTCCCCAGGGATTGTTGGCCAGTGTCCCAAGGGATTGGTGGCCAGTGTCCCCAGGGTCTGATGGCCAATGTCCCAAGGGATTTATGGCCGGTGTCTCCAGGGATTGGTGGCCAGTGTCCCAAGGGATTGGTGGCCAGTGTCCCAAGGGATTGGTGGCCAGTGTCCCCAGGGATTGATGGCCAACATCCCCAGGATTGTTGGCCAGTGTCCCCAGGGTCTGATGGCCAATGTCCCCAGGGATTTATGGCCGGTGTCCCCAGGGATTGTTGGCCAGTGTCCCCAGGGACTGATGGCCAGTGTCCCAGGGGATTGGTGGCCGGTGTCCCAAGGGATTGGTGGCCAGTGTCCCAAGGGAATGGTGGCCAGTGTCCCCAGGGATTGGTGGCCAGTATCCCCAGGGATCGATGCTTGCCAGACCACGCTGGCTGCACCCCTGCACCCCTGCACCCCTGCACCCCTGCACTCCTGCACTGCTGCATTCCTGCACTCCTGCACTCCTGCACTGCTGCACTGCTGCACTCCCCGGTGCAGGAATCGCTGCACCAGCCCCTGCTCCCTGCAGGAGGAGGAGGAATGGGCAGGATCATCCACACCAGGAATTTTCGGGTCCATTCCAGAGGCCTCGGAGGAGGCCAGGGATGGGGAGCTGGTTCCTCCCAGCATTCCAGCACCCACAAATCCCTTTGGCAGCACGTTCAGAAAGCCTCCTGCCTCCTAAACCGAGTTCCTGCTGGGTTTTTTTTCCACACCCAGCTCTGTCCTGCAGGTAGCAAAGCCCACCTGAGCCTGGGAGAGCCACAGCACTGGGGCTGGAGTGAGAGAAGAGCTATTTGGGGAAGCAGCAGTTTTCAGAGAGCTGGAAGAGTGGATCCCTCTTTGTCCCAGGTTTTGCCATCGACCCCAAAGGATCCGCTCTCCCTTCCATGCCGTGCTTGGCATAAATCCCATCCTTCCACACCCACAGCTCCGCCGAGGGTCTCAGCATTCCCCTTACCCCGGCAAACCCCACGGGATGGGCACCAAACCCCCCTGAGCTGCCCGCAGGAAAATCCCGGTCCCTGGGGCTGGGAATGAGGAAGGGATCCCAGCTGCTGCCAGCGGGAGCAAAAAAAAACAGCTGAAGATTGTGACAGCCGGAGCTGTCACCGAGAGCAGGAGCTGAGGGGGCTCCCAGAGCACTTTAAAAATAACCAGCAGGATTTTTGATCCCAAAAGGCAAATTCCAGAGGGGAGGGGAAGGGAGAGCCGAGGTTTCCAGCCCAGCAATGGGTGAGGTGGATGTGGAGCCCCTCAGAACTCCTGCCCCGAGCGTTCTCCAGGCTCTGGGAGAAAAATCCAGGTTGGGAATGCAAAGTGCTGCTGGAAATCCAAGGATGCTCCCATTTCCATCAGCACCCCAGCAGAGAGATGGGAAAACCCCCAGACACCAGAGTGGTCTTCTCCATTCCAGAGTTTTTCCCTCTCCTGTCCTCGTGGTGAAAAAAACACCGCACGAATTTTTTTCTTTGGTTTGGAGAGATGGTTTGACTCTGTTCATTTAAGTAATTATTTTCTTTTTATGTGTTTTTGACAGGCTACTGTGATCGGCGAGTGAGCAACAGAATTCTTACACTGCTTAAATTCGAGGGACATTAAAAGAAAGTTTGTTTCACAGAAAGAATTTTAAATATACGTATTGAAACAGAAACAAAATGTGATGTTTAAGTTGTGAGAACGAGCTCTGTGGAGACCCAGAGGGGACAATTTTTCCAGGTTCATCCTAATTTTCCTAGTTTTATCCTGATTTTTCCATACTCAGCCACATTTTTGCACATTCACCCACATTTTTCCAGCATCTCATCTTCCACGTTCGCTCTCATTTTTCACTTTTCTCCCGGTTTTTTCCCAGGTACACCCTCATTCTTTTCCTAGTTCCATCCTGATTTTCCCCAGACCATCCTTATTTTTCCGGGTTCATTCTTATTATACAAGTTCACCCTTATTAGTTTTCCCCCGTGTGTCCCCCCCATATCCCCGGTGTCCCCCCGGTGTCCCCCCGGTGTCCCCCCATACCCCCGGTGTCCCCCCGGTCCCCGTGTCCCCCAATCCCGGTGTCCCCCCGGTGTCCCCCCGGTGTCCCCCCATACCCCCGGTGTCCCCCCGGTGTCCCCCCGGTGTCCCCCCATACCCCCGGTGTCCCCCCGGTGTCCCCCCGGTGTCCCCCCATACCCCCGGTGTCCCCCCGGTGTCCCCCCGGTGTCCCCCCATATCCCCGGTGTCCCCCCATATCCCCGGTGTCCCCCCGGTGTCCCCCCCGGTGTCCCCCCCATATCCCCCGTGTCCCCCCGGTGTCCCCCCGGTGTCCCCCCGTATCCCCCGGTGTCCCCACGGTGTCCCCCCGGTGTCCCCCCCATATCCCCCGTGTCCCCCTGGTGTCCTCCCATATCCCCGGTGTCCCCCCATATCCCCGGTGTCCCCCCGGTGTCCCCCCGTATCCCCCGTGTCCCCCTGGTTTCCTCCCATATCCCCGGTGTCCCCCCATATCCCCGGTGTCCCCCCGGTGTCCCCCCATATCCCCGGTATCCCCCCATATCCCCCATATCCCCGGTATCCCCCCATATCCCCGGTATCCCCCCATATCCCCGGTGTCCCCCGGTGTCCCCCCCATATCCCCGGTGTCCCCCCCGGTGTCTCCCCGGTATCCCCCCATGTCCCCGGTGTCCCCCCCATGTCCCCGGTGTCCCCCCGGTGTCCCCCCCATATCCCCCATATCCCCGGTATCCCCCATATCCCCGGTGTCCCCCCCATATCCCCGGTGTCCCCCCCGGTGTCTCCCCGGTATCCCCCCATATCCCCGGTGTCCCCCCCATGTCCCCGGTGTCCCCCCCGGTGTCTCCCCGGTATCCCCCCATATCCCCGGTGTCCCCCCCATGTCCCCGGTGTCCCCCCGGTGTCCCGTGGCTCCGCCCCCACCGTTCATACCCCGCCCACCGATTCCATATAAGGATAAAAGGGGCGTATCCAGTGAGGGGGGCGTGGCTCAGGCCGGCCGCGGGGTCTCGCGGCGCTGATTGGGCAGTGGCGGGTCACGTGAGGCCGCTCCGGTTGTCACGTGACGGCAGCGGGGAGACCCCCGAGCGGCGCGAGCGGTGAGGGGGGGGGGAACGGGGGGGACCGGGGGGAAACGGGGGGGAACGGGGGGATCGGGGGACCGGGGGGACCGGGGGACCGGGGGAACCGGGGGGACCGGGGGGATCGGGGGGATTGGGGGGGAACGGGGGGATCGGGGGATCGGGGGAACGGGGGGACCGGGGGAACGGGGGATCGGGGGAACGGGGGGAACCGGGGGGAAACGGGGGAACCGGGGGATCGGGGGGACCGGAGGGGAACCGGGCCGACCGGGGGGATCGGGGGGAATCGGGGGGAAACGGGCGGAGCGGGGAACCGGGGAGATCGGGGGAAACGGGGGGATCGGGGGGATCAGGGGACCGGGGGATCGGGAGAGAACCGGGGGGACCGGAGGGCACCGGCAGGGACCGGGGGGCACCGGAGGGACCGGGGGATCGGGAGAGAACCGGGGGGGATATAGGGGGCACCGGGGTCGGACCGGGGGGGATCGGGAGGGACCGGGGGCATATAGGGGATACCGGGAGAGAACCGGGAGGGATATGGGGGATACCGGGAGCGACCGGGAGGCACCGGGGGGCACCAGGAGGGATCGGGAGGGACCGGGGGGCACCGGGGGGATATGGGGGATACCGGGAGGGACCGGAGGCACCGGGGGGATATGGGGGATACCGGGAGTGACCGGAGAGGAACCGGGAGAGAACCGGGGGGATATGGGGATACCGGGAGGGACCGGGAGGCACCGGGGGGGCACCAGGAGGGACCGGGAGGATCGGGAGGGACCGGGGGGCACCGGGGGGGATATGGGGGATACCGGGAGGGACCGGGAGGCACCGGGGGGGATATGGGGGGATACCGGAGGCACCGGGAGGCACCGGGGGGGATATGGGGGGATACCGGGAGGCACCGGGGGGGCACCAGGAGGGACCGGGGAGGATCGGGAGGGACCGGGGGGCACCGGGGGGGGATATGGGGGATACCGGGGGGCACCGGGGGGGATATGGGGGATACCGGGGGGCACCGGGGGGGATATGGGGGATACCGGGAGGGACCGGGAGGCACCGGGGGGGATATGGGGGGATACCGGGAGGGACCGGAGGGCACCAGGAGGGACCGGGGAGGATCGGAAGGCACCGGGGGGCACCGGGGACTAGTACCGGGGTTCGCGGGAGGGGAGAACCCGGGGGTCTGCCGGGAGCAGCGGTGCTCCCCGCCGCCCCCCCCAAGCCCCGCTCTGCCCGCAGCCCTCCTCCCTGCCATGGGCTCGCCGGTACCGGCGGGGGCCGCGGCGGGGCCGCTGGCCCGCACCATCCGCGCCAAGCTGACGGCGGCCCTGCAGCCCACGCACCTGGAGGTGCGCGACGATTCCCGGCGGCACGGGGGTCCCCCCGGCGCCGAGACGCATTTCGGGGTGCTGGTGGTGAGCGGGCGGTTCGCGGGGCTGCCGCCGCTGCAGCGGCACCGGCTGGTGCACGAGGCGCTGCGGGCGGAGCTGGCGGGACCCCTGCACGCCCTGCAGGTCATCGCCCGCACCCCCCAGCAGTGGCAGAGAGACCCCCGAGCCCCCCCAGCGCCCCCCTGCCTCGGGGGGTCCAAGCGGGAGCAACGGCCGAGGGTGGAGGGGGAGAGGGATGGGGGGATCGGGAGCCCCAGCCCTGGGGGGAGCAGCAGGGATAGGGGGGATCGGGACCCCCACCCCCGGGGGAGTGCAGAATGGGGGGATCGGGACCCCCACCCCCGGGGGAGAGCAGAATGGGGGGATCGGGACCCCCACCCCCGGGGGAGAGCAGAATGGGGAGCCCGGGACCCCCACCCCCGGGGGAGAGCAGAATGGGGAGCCCGGGACCCCCACCCCAGGCTCAGCAGCAGCACGAGGATCCTGGGACCCCCACCCCCGGGGAGAGCAGCATGGGGGGCCCGGACCCCCACCCCCGGGGGAGAGCAGCATGGGGGTCCCAGGATCCCCACCCCCGGGGAGAGCAGCATGGGGGTCCCAGGATCCCCACCCCCGGGGGAGAGCAGCACCATGGGGGTCCTGGGACCCCCACCCCCGGGGGAGAGCAGCATGGGGGGATCGGGACCCCCACCCCCGGGGAGAGCAGCACCATGGGGGTCCTGGGACCCCCACCCCCGGGGGAGAGCAGCATGGGGGGCCCGGGACCCCCACCCCCGGGGGAGAGCAGCATGGGGTCCCAGGATCCCCACCCCCGGGGAGAGCAGCACGGGGTCCCAGGATCCCCACCCCAGGTTCAGCAGCAGCACCACGAGGGTCCTGGGACCCCCACCCCCGGGGATGAACAGCAGCATGAGGGTCCCGGGACCCCACCCCGGGCTCAGCAGCACCACGAGGGTCCTGGGACCCCCACCCCCGGCTCAGCAGCAGCACGAGGGTCCTGGGACCCCCACCCAGGGCAGAGCAGCACCATGAGGGTCCTGGGACCCCCACCCCAGGGTCCTGGGACCCCCACCCCCGGGGGAGAGCAGCATGAGGGGCTCGGGACCCCCCACCCTAGGGTCCTGGGACCCCCACCCCCAGGCTCAGCAGCAGCAGCATGAGGGTCCCGGGACCCCCACCCCCGGGGAAGAGCAGAATGGGGGGCTCGGGACCCCCACCCCCGGGGAACAGCAGCACCATGAGGGTCCCAGGACCCCCACCCCAGGGTCCTGGGACTCCCACCCCCGGGCTCAGCAGCAGCAGCATGAGGGTCCTGGGACCCCCACCCCCGAGGAGGAGCAGAATGGGGGGCTCGGGACCCCCACCCCCGGGACAGAGCAGCAGCATGGGTGTCCCGGGACCCCCACCCAGGGATGAACAGCACCATGAGGGTCCCGGGACCCCCACCCAGGCTCAGAGCAGCAGTTTGGGGGTCCCAGGACCCTCACCCCAGGCTCAGCACATCAGACAGAGCCTGGAGTTGGGAGGGGGCAAAAATAACGGGGGCGACCCCCCCCCCCAATCACCATCATCATCGTGCTCTGCTCCACACCCTGCACCCCAAACCCCCCCAGCCTCGACCACCCCCCCCTGCTCCCACCCCCCCCCCCGGGGGATTCTCGATGTCTCAATAAATTCAAATAAACGTGTAATGTGTTCTGAGCTGAGTCTGGAGAGAGAACCCCCTTTTGTTTTTGGGGTTTTTTTTCTTTTTGGGTGGGGGGAGAGATGTTTGGTAATTTTGTGCCTTTTTTTTTTTTTTTTTTTTTTTTTTTTTTTTTTTTTTCTTGGGATTTTTTTTTTTTTTCCATTTTAATTAATTTACAAACACCTGAAACTACAGCACGGCACGACAGAGCTACAGGGGGGTCGGGGGGGGACGCCCCCCAAAGACCAGCTACACCGAGGAGGGGGACAAAGCACACGGAGGGGAGGGGAGGGGGCTGCTTGGAATGGGAGGGGGCTGCCCTGGGGAGGGGGGTGGGGGGCTCTGACCCACCCTGCCCAGCCTTGGGGGGGCAGAGCACGAGGGGACCCCAGCTTTTGAGGGGGGGCACAGCACTGGGGACCCCCTTGTACCCCGATTATTTTTATTTTATTTTATTTTATTTTGGGGGGGGTTTAAGGGGCTGTTTGTGCTTTGCAAACCGCTGGTGGTTTTGGGGTGGGGGGAGGTAAAGGGAATATTGGGGTGGAGTGTGGGGGGGTTAAAAGGGGGATGTGGGGGAGGGAAAGAGGGGCAGGAAGCCCCCCTGAACCCCCCCCCGCCCTCACCCCCCACCAGCCTCCCTCGAATGGGGAAAACCCTTTAAAAATCCGTTAAAAACTGGCAGTTTTTGGGGTCCCCCGCTGCTGCACCCCAAATTTGGGGCTGGGGGGGGGGCTGTGCTTTGCACCCTGAAATTTGGGGCACCCAGAATTGGGGGCGTCCTGGGGGGAAAGGGGGGAGCGTGTGCTTTAACGGGGTGGGGGCACCCTAAAATTGCCAGGCAGCCCCGAGGGGGATTCTGCACCCCCCAAAGGATCTGCACCCCAAAATCCTGCGTGTGTCCCCCCCCTTCAGACATTGCTGAGGCACCCCAATTGTTTTTGCTCTCCAAAACGCCCCCCTCCCCAAATTTGGGGGGGTCTCGCTGGGGAAACTGAGGCACAGGGCCAGAGATTCCCTCCTCCTCCTCCTCCTCGGCTCAGCAGGGATTTGGGGGATGCACAGAGATATGGGGGGGGTTCAGAGGGGTGTTCCCCCCCCCCCACGAAGCCAGGACCCCCCTAAATCCCATCCCACAGCCCCCCCCCAGGAATGAGCAGCAACTCACACAGGGGTGACACCAAGAAAAGAAATTCGGGGCTGAGAGAGGGGGAAAAAATTGGAGGTTGAGGGGGGACAGGGAGTTGAGGAGGAGGGAAATTTTTTTTTTTTTGAGGAGGGGGGCTTTGAGATATCAGGGGGACATTTTGGGGGATCTGGGGGGAGGTCCAAGTGCAAATGAAAAAGACCCCAAATGCTCCAAGAAGACGTTTCACAGTGTCTAACGCGACTAACCCCGGGGGCACGAGGAGAGGGGGAAAAAAAAAAAAAATAACGCTGGGGATTTTGGGGAGGGGGGATGCCCCGGGGATTTTTTAAAGGGGGGGGGGGTTTCTCCTCTCCCCCAGCCCCCCCCTCATCACTGCAGGACTTGCCCCCGTGTCTCGGGCAGTTTGAGAGCCAGGGAGCTGCCGAGAGCCAGCGCTGCCGAGGCGAACAGGATGGGCACAGCCTTGGTGATGCCCACGAAGGAGGTGAAGATGCTGATGCCCAGCACGGCCGCCAGCTTGCACAGGGCGTTCAGGAACCCGAAAGCCGTCGTCCTGCGGAGGGTGGGGAGGGTTTGGGCTCGGTGGGTGCACCCCCGGGTAGAGGGGTGGGTGACAAGGCTCGGGGGGTACCCGCGGAGGGGGGGTGGCACCCAGAAAAAGGCAGGTGGAAGGATGGAAGGAGAGCCCAGCACTCCAAAATGGGGGTTAAAAGGTTGAAAAGAGCATCCAGCACCCCGAAATGGGAGCTCAAAAACCTTAAAAGAATCCAGCACCTGAAAATGGGAGCTCAAAACCCTTAAAGAGCATCCAGCACCCCAAATGGGACACAAAACCTTAAAAGCATCCAGCACCCCGAAATGGAGCTCAAACTTAAGAACGGCACCAAATCAGGGTAAAAGCTTGAAAAGAACATCCAGCACCCCGAAATGGGGGTTAAAAGGTTGAAAAAGCATCCAGCACCCCGAAATGGGGTTCAAAGGTTGAAAAGAGCATCCAGCACCCCAAAATGGGGTCTCGAAACTTAAAAGAACCCAGCACCCCAAAATGGGGGGTTAAAAGGTTGAAAAGAGCATCCAGCACCCCAAAATGGGGGTTAAAAGGTTGAAAAGAGCATCCAGCACCCCAAAATGGGAGCTCGAAATCCTTAAAAGAATCCCAGCACCCCAAAATGGGGGGTTAAAAGGTTGAAAAGAGCATCCAGCACCCCAAAATGGGAGCTCAAAACCTGAAAAGAGCACCCAGCACCCCAAAATTGGAGCATCGTAAACCTTAAAAACATCAGCACACCCAAAATGGGAAAACCAAAAGAGCCCGACCCACATGCTCAACCGAGTCCACCCAGAACCAGTCCCAGACCAATCCCAGGTCTGTGCACACGCAGAATCCAAAATTTCCCGACCACGACTCAGCGTGTGTCACCCAGAACCCAAACTCCCAAAACCTGGCACCCAAAATATTGCTCCCAGCACCCAAAACCTCCCTGCTGGCACCCAAAACCTCCCTGCTGGCACCCAAAAATTCACTCCTGGCACCCAAAAATTCACTCCTGGCACCCAAAACCTCTCACCCAGCACCCAAACCTCTCCACCCAGCACCCAAACCCTCCCTCCTGACACCCAAAAATTCACTCCTGGCACCCAAAAACCTCCCACCCAGCACCCAAAACCTCACTCCTGGCACCCAAAAATTCACTCCTGGCACCCAAAACCCCCCTCCCAGCACCCAAAACTTCTCACAGAGCACCCAAAACCTCACTCCTGACACCCAAAAATTCACTCCCAGCACCCAACCCCCCCCTCCCAGCACCCAAAAATTCACTCCCAGCACCCAAAAATTCACTCCCAGCACCCAAACCCTCCCTCCCAGCACCCAAAAATTCACTCCCAGCACCCAAACCTCCCTCCCAGCACCCAAAAATTCACTCCCAGCACCCAAACCCCCCATCCAGCACCCAAAAATTCACTCCTGACACCCAAAAATTCACTCCTGGCACCCAAAACCTCCCTCCTTACACCCAAACCCTCCCACCCAGCACCCAAAAATTCACTCCCAGCACCCAAACCCCCCCTCCCAGCACCCAAACCCTCCCTCCCAGCACCCAAAATTTCCCTCCCAGCACCCAAACCCTCCCTCCCAGCACCCAAAAATTCACTCCCAGCACCCAAACCCTCCGTCCCAGCACCCAAACCCTCCCTCTCCACCCACACCAAACCCCCCTCCCAGCACCCAAACCTCCCTCCCAGCACCCAAAATTTCCCTCCCAGCACCCAAACCCTCCCTCCCAGCACCCAAAAATTCACTCCCAGCACCCAAACCCTCCCACCCAGCACCCAAACCTCCCCTCCCAGCACCCAAAAATTCACTCCCAGCACCCAAACCCTCCCACCCAGCACCCAAACCTCCCCTCCCAGCGCCCAAAAATTCACTCCCAGCACCCAAACCTCCTCCCCTCCAGCACCCAAACCCCCTTCCAGCACCCAAACCCCCCTTCCCGCACCCAAAAATTCACTCCCAGCACCCAAACCCCCCCTCCCAGCACCCAAAATTTCTCACAGAGCACCCAAAACCCCCCCTCCTGACACCCAAAAATTCACTCCCAGCACCCAAACCCCCCCTCCGGCACCCAAACCTCCCCTCCAGCACCCAAAAATTCACTCCTGGCACCCAAAAACCCCCTCCCAGCACCCAAAACTTCTCACAGAGCACCCAAACCCTCCCTCCTGACACCCAAAAATTCACTCCCAGCACCCAAACCCCCCCATCCAGCACCCAAAAATTCACTCCCAGCACCCAAACCCTCCTCCCAGCACCCAAACCCTCCCTCCCAGCACCCAAAAATTCACTCCCAGCACCCAAACCCTCCCACCCAGCACCCAAACCCCCCTTCCCAGCACTCAAAAATTCACTCCCAGCACCCAAAACCCCCCTCCCAGCACCCAAAAATTCACTCCCAGCACCCAAACCCTCCCTCCCAGCACCCAAACCCCCCCACCCAGCACCCAAAAATTCACTCCCAGCACCCAAACCCTCCCTCCCAGCACCCAAACCCTCCCTCCCAGCACCCAAACCGTCCCTCCCAGCACCCAAAAATTCACTCCCAGCACCCAAACCCCCCCATCCAGCACCCAAAAATTCACTCCTGACACCCAAAAATTCACTCCCAGCACCCAAAACCTCCCTCCTTACACCCAAACCCTCCCACCCAGCACCCAAAAATTCACTCCCAGCACCCAAACACCCCCCTCCCAGCACCCAAACCCTCCCTCCCAGCACCCAAAATTTCCCTCCCAGCACCCAAACCCTCCCTCCCAGCACCCAAAAATTCACTCCCAGCACCCAAACCCTCCGTCCCAGCACCCAAACCCTCCCTCCCAGCACCCAAACCGTCCCTCCCAGCACCCAAAAATTCACTCCCAGCACCCAAACCTCCCCTCCCAGCACCCAAACCCTCCCTCCCAGCACCCAAAAATTCACTCCCAGCACCCAAACCCTCCCACCCAGCACCCAAACCCCCCTTCCCAGCACTCAAAAATTCACTCCCAGCACCCAAAACCCCCCTCCCAGCACCCAAAAATTCACTCCCAGCACCCAAACCCTCCCTCCCAGCACCCAAACCCCCCCACCCAGCACCCAAAAATTCACTCCCAGCACCCAAACCCTCCCTCCCAGCACCCAAACCCTCCCTCCCAGCACCCAAACCGTCCCTCCCAGCACCCAAAAATTCACTCCCAGCACCCAAACCCCCCCATCCAGCACCCAAAAATTCACTCCTGACACCCAAAAATTCACTCCCAGCACCCAAAACCTCCCTCCTTACACCCAAACCCTCCCACCCAGCACCCAAAAATTCACTCCCAGCACCCAAACCCCCCCTCCCAGCACCCAAACCCTCCCTCCCAGCACCCAAAATTTCCCTCCCAGCACCCAAACCCTCCCTCCCAGCACCCAAAAATTCACTCCCAGCACCCAAACCCTCCGTCCCAGCACCCAAACCCTCCCTCCCAGCACCCAAACCGTCCCTCCCAGCACCCAAAAATTCACTCCCAGCACCCAAACCCTCCCTCCCAGCACCCAAACCCTCCCTCCAGCACCCAAAAATTCACTCCCAGCACCCAAACCCTCCCACCCAGCACCCAAACCCCCCTTCCCAGCACTCAAAAATTCACTCCCAGCACCCAAAACCCCCCTCCCAGCACCCAAAAATTCACTCCCAGCACCCAACCCCCCCTTCCCGGCACCCAAACCCCCCCACCCAGCACCCAGCCGCCCCGTCCAGGCCCCCCACCTCTTGTCGGAGGGGTACAGCTCCACGGTGAGCACGTCGAGCGCGTTCCACGAGGCGATGCTGACGCCCCCAAAGAGGCAGAGCAGCGCGATCATGGCAGACTCGCTGTTCCCGAAGGACAGGAAGAAGCAGCTGACACACGACATGACACTGGAGCCGGCTGGGGGACACGGGGGAGCGTCAGAGCGCGGGGAAACTGAGGCACGAGGTGGGCCGGGGGGGGGCTGAGAGTCCCCAAAGGGAGGGGGAGGTGGGGGTGACCCCCCCCCAGGTGGTCCCCCAAAAAGGGATGGTGATGAGACGGTGGGTGGGAGGAGGATGAGGAAGATGGAGAGCCTGGCTTGGGCTGGAAGGCAGATCCAGGAGCCCTCCCCAGCCCAGGGCAGAGCCCCCGGTCCTGGGCAGAGCCCCCAGCTCATCCCAGAGCCCCCCAGCCCGTCCCAGTGCCCCCCAGCCCAGGGCAGAGCCCACCCAGCCCATCCCAGTGCCCCCCACTGCCCCCCAGCCCCATCCCATTGCCCCCAGCGCCGTCCCGGAGCCCACCCAGCCCATCCCAGTCCCATCCCAGTGCCCCCCATTGCCCCCCAGCCCGTCCCGAGCCCCCCAGTCCCATCCCATTGCCCCCCAGTCCCTCCCGAGCCCCCCCAGTCCCTCCCATTGCCCCCCAGTCCCTCCCGGAGCCCACCCAGCCCATCCTAGAGTCCCCCCAGTCCCTCCCATTGCCCCCCAGTCCCTCCCGGAGCCCACCCAGCCCATCCTAGAGCCCCCCAGTCCCTCCCGAGCCCACCCAGCCCATCCCAGTCCCATCCCAGTGCCCCCCATTGCCCCCCAGCCCGTCCCGAGCCCCCCCAGCCCCTCCCAGAGCCCCCCCAGCCCCTCCCAGAGCCCCTCAGCCCCTCCCAGAGCCCCCCAAGTCCCATCCCATTGCCCCCCAGTCCCTCCCAGAGCCCACCCAGCACATCCCAGAGCCCACCCAGCCCATCCTAGAGCCCCCCAGCCCATCCCGGAGCCCACCCAGCCCATCCCAGTCCCTCCCAGTGCCCCCCAAGTCCCATCCCATTGCCCCCCAGCCCCTCCCGGAGCCCACCCAGCCCATCCCAGTCCCATCCCAGTGCCCCCCAGTGCCCCCCAGCCCCTCCCGGAGCCCACCCAGCATGCGCAGGCGGCCGATCTTGTCCATGAGCAGGGCCGAGACGATGTTCCCGGGCAGCACGGCCAGGGTGCCCAGGAAGCTGACGAAGTAGATCATGTAGGCGTTGTTGTCGTCGCTGAAGTCCAGCTGGCAGCCCTCCTTGTTGTGCAGGAAGGTGCTGTTCAGCACCCGGCTGTTGATGAACTTGTACTCGAAGAGATCTGGGGGCACAGGGGGCGGGGGGTCACCCCAAAGACAGGGGGGGCACCCCAGGGGCATTGGGGTCACCCCAGGGGCAGGGGTCACCCCAAGGACAGGGGGTCACCCCAGGGCTCTGGGGTCACCTTAGGGACAGGCTGGTCACCCCAAGGACAGGGGGGTCACCCCCGGGACTTTGGGGTCACCCCAGGAGCTGTGGGGTCACCCAGAGCTGTGGTCACCCCAGGGGCTGTGGGGTCACCCCAAGGACAGGGGGTCACCCCAAGGACAGGGGGGTCACCCCAGGGATTGGGGGTCATCCCAAGGACAGAGGGGTCACCCCAGGGGCAGGGGCTTTGGGGTCACCCCTTGTCCTTGCAGACCTGCCTGCCCCCCCCCCCCCCCCTCTGCCAGCTCAAGCCCACCCCTCTCCTTGAGGACCACCCTGGTCACATTCTCTCCATCCCCCCACACACAGGAGACCCTCCTGACCCCCCTGACCCCCCTGACCCCCCTGACCCCCCTGACCTCCTCCTGACCCTCCTCACCCCCTCCTGACCCCCCTGACCCCCCTGACCTCCTCCTGACCCTCCTCACCCCCCTCCTGACCCCCCTGACCCCCCTGACCCCCCGACCCCCCTGACCCCCCTG
Organism: Sitta carolinensis; assembly: GCA_032173965.1. Taxonomy (NCBI): domain Eukaryota; kingdom Metazoa; phylum Chordata; class Aves; order Passeriformes; family Sittidae; genus Sitta; species Sitta carolinensis. Next base: position 704,099 of record CM063305.1, read on the forward strand.
ACCTCCTCCTGACCCCCTCACCCCCTCCTCACCCTCCTGACCCTCCTGACCCCCCCTGACCCTCCTGACCCCCCTGACCCTCTCCTGACCCCCCTGACCCTGCTGACCCCCTACCCCCCTCCTCACCCTCCTCACCCCCTCCTGACCCCCCTGACCCCCTGACCCTCCCTGACCCCCCTGACCCCCCTGACCCCCCTGACCCTCCTGACCCCCCTGACCCTCCTGACCCTCCTCACCCCCTCCACCCCTCCTGACCCTCCTACCCCCTACCCCCCCCTCCTGACCCCCTACCCTCACCCCCTCCTGACCCCCCTACCCCCCTGACCCTCCTGACCCTCACTGACCCCCCTACCTCTACCCCCTACCCCCTCCAACCCGCTGACCCTCCTGACCCCCACCCGCCCCCCCTGACCCCCCGACCCCCCTGACCCCTGCTGAGCCCCTGAACCCGCTGACCCTCCGACCCTCCTCAGACCTCCTCGACCCCCTCCTCACCCGTGACCTCACTGACCACCCCCTGACCCTCCCAACCCCCTCACCCCCTCCTCACCTCCCACCTCCTCACCCCCTCCTCACCCCCTCCTCACCTTCCTCACACCCCTCCTCACCCTCCTCACCCCTCCTCACCCTCCTCACCCTCCTCACCCCCTCCTCACCCTCCTCACCCTCCTCACCCCCTCCTCCCTCCAAACCCGGGGTATGGGGGGGCCACCCCCTCCCCCCCCAGCCCGGACCCCCCCCCCGCCCCCCCGCCCCACCTGTGTTGTAGAACACGGTGGAGATGAAGGTGCAGTTCTTGAAGAAGGGGTTGCTGGAGGTGATGTCCTCGAAGTAACACTCCTCGAAGAGCGAGTCCTCGAACGTCACCGACTTCATCTTCAGCCCGATGAACCTGCACGGGGGTGGGGGACAGCAGGGGAGCCCCCGGGTGCCCCCCAACCCCCCGAGCCCCGCTCAGCGCCCCCCGGGCCGAGCCCCCCTCCCTCACTTGTCGTTGAAGTACTCCCGCCGGTGCACTGTTCCAGTTGGTGAAGTGGTTCTCGCGCGTGAACGTTGTGCGCAAAGCGTCCGACTTCTCGCGGTGTAAACATGTTCGTGAACGCACACGTATCGAGCCCTGAGTAGCTGCGCGGGGCAAGGGGTGAGCCGGTGCAGTAGCTGCGGGGGCTAGGTGGTGAGCGGCGCAGCCGCCCCCCGGGGGCCTCCCAGTGCTGGCCCTGAGCTGGCCCCAGGGGCTCCCAGTGCTGGCCCTGAGCTGGCCCGGGGCTCCCAGTGCTGGCCCTGAGCTGGCCCGGGCTCCCAGTGCTGGCCCTGAGCTGGCCCGAGGCTCCCAGTGCTGGCCCTGAGCTGGCCCGGGCTCCCAGTGCTGGCCCTGAGCTGGCCCAGAGCTCCCAGTGCTGGCCCTGAGCTGGCCCGGAGCTCCCAGTGCTGGCCCAGGGCTCCCAGAGCTCCCAGTGCCAGCCTGTGCTATCCCAGTGATGCTCGTTCCACCTCATCCCACTCAGTGCTGCCCCATCCCAGTCCCTCCCACTCCCTCCCAGTCCATCCCAGTCCATCCCAATCCCATCCCAGTCCATCCCAGTCCATCCCAGTCCATCCCAGTCCAGCCCCAGTCCCTCCCAGTCCCTCCCAATCCCATCCCAGTCCCTCCCAGTCCCTCCCAGTCCATCCCAGTCCCATCCCACTCCCTCCCACTCCCTCCCAGTCCATCCCAGTCCATCCCAATCCCATCCCAGTCCCTCCCAGTCCCTCCCAGTCCATCCCAGTCCCTCCCAGTCCATCCCAGTCCCTCCCAGTCCCCCACCTGAAGGACATGGTGAACCACACCGCCATCATCATCAGCGTCACCCGCCGGTACTCGGGCACGAAGCACTGCTGGAAGTTGCTCCAGACCTGAGGAGGGGTCGTGGGAGGTGATGGGGGGCACGGGGGGCACGGGGGGCTCGGGGACCCCCGGGTGGCCCCGGCCTCACCTGCTGGGACAGGTTGAGGCACCGGACGAGCCAGCGGCGGTACCACGTGCCGGTGTCCGACTGGATCTCGATGAGCTCATCCTCCCGCTTGATGGTCTTGATGTGGGTCACCTGCGGGAACGGGGGACAGGTGGGGGACACCGGGCCCCCCGCCCCGTGCCTCAGTTTCCCTGCTGGTTATAATCCGGGTGGGATTGTCCCCACCCTCGCCCGGGGGGCTGGGGGGGGGGTCCTTACCGAGAAGACCCTCTCGGGGTGGCCCTTGGCCCTCATGTTGGTGTCGTGCACCTGCTTCAGCACCATCCAGGCCTCGTCGTGCTTCCCGTTCTGGGGGGGGCAGGGGCAGTGGGACACTCGGGACCCCGACCACCCCACCCACCCGGGCTCTGCTACCCCCCCAGGGACCCCTCCGTCATCTTCATCACCTCCCCAGGGTCCCCCATTCCTCTCGGGTCCCCCACCCCCCATTCCTCTGAGGTCCTCCCCATCCTTCTGGGGTCCCCATCCCTCTGGGGTCCCCATCCCACTGGTGTCCCCCCATCCCTTTTGGGTCCCTCCATCCTTCTGGGGTCCCCCCAACCCCACTGGGATTCCCCATCCCTCAGAGACCCCCCATCCCTCTGAGGTCCTCCCCATCCCACTGGGTCCCCAATCCCACTGGGGTCTCCCCCATCTCTGGGGTCCCCCCATTCCTCTGGGGTCCCCCCCCATCCCACTGGGGTCCCCACATCCCTCTGGGTCCCTCTCCATCCCTTTCGGGTCCCCCCATCCCTTTTGGGTCCCCCCATCCCTCTGAGGTCCCCCAACCCCACTGGGTCTCCCCCATCTCTGGGGTCCCCCCATCCCTCTTGGGTCCCCCCCATCCCTTTCGGGTCCCCCCATCCCTCTGAGGTCCCCCCCACCCTCACTGGGGTCCCCTACCTGGCTCCCCCCCATCCACCTGGGGTGTTCCCGCCCATTTCCACCCCTCTCCAAAACCCACCTGGGATTTCCAATCCAGGCTTTCCCCCCCCCGGCGGGGGTCCCTACCTGGGTTACCCCACCTCCCTGCGGACCCTCACACCCAGTGACACACTCACACCCCGCCAGACCCCCCACCCCCCCGAGCCCCCCCAACCTCCAGGTAGAAGCGGGGGCTCTCGGGCATGGTGGTGAGCGCCCCGATGGCGAACACCGAGGGGAAGGCGCAGACGAGCACGAAGACCCTCCAGCTGTGGAACTGGTACGCGGAGCCCATCTGGAAGCTCCAGCCTGCACGGGGGACAGGACAGGACAGGGCGGTGGGGCCGAGCCCCGGCTCGCCCCCTGCTCGCCGCCGGCCCGGGGCTCCTACCGTAGTGCGGGATGATGGCCCAGGCCATGGCAGAAGCGTAGATGCCCCCGATCATCCAGAACATGCAGAGCCAGCTCAGGTGCTCGCCGCGCTTCTCCTGCGCCAGGAACTCCGAGAAGTAGGAGAAGACGATGGGGATGGAGCCGCCGATGCTGGGGAGGGAGGGGAGGGAGCGGCATCACCCCACGCCCACCCCACGCTGCGGGGAGAGCAGCCCCGGCTCCGGGGGTCCCTCCGCGGCTGGGCCCCCCCTTACCCCACGCCCGAGAGCAGGCGGCAGAAGAGGAAGGTGCCGTAGCCCTGGACGAAGGAGGAGAAGAAGGCGAAGACGCTGTTGACGGAGAGGGAGATGAGGAGGCACTGCCTTCGGCCCAGCCGGTCGGCCAGCCCGCCCCACACGAACGCGCCCACCATCATGCCCAGGTACACGATGAGCCCTGGGGAGGGGGACACACAGCCAGGTCAGCGCCGGGGGGGCCAGGAGCTGCGCCCCAAGTCGCCTGGAGGAGGGGGAGCACCCTCAGCACGGCGGGGGGGTGGGGGTGTCACAGGCAGGGATCCTCTCCTGGAGGAGCCCTTGAGGGGAGGGGGCAGAACCCCGTGTGAATTGGGGTGGGGGCGTCCCCCCTGCTCTGCTCAGGGACTGTGGGACATGGGGGGCACACCCAGCCCCTCTCCCCCTGTCCCAAGTTTGCCGGATCTCAGGGATGGGGGGGGGGCACTGGGACCCCCCTGGCATTTGGGGGGGTGTCAGGCATCGCAGAGAAGGGGGAAGCAATGGAAGGAAGCCCCCCCAAACCCAGTCTCAGCACCCACTGATCAGCACAAGTTTGTGAGCTCACTGCCCACGCTGCCCCTCACCTCTGCTCAGGTGGGCACAGGAGGAGGGTCCTGAGCCCCTCCTTGTCCCCACATCCCTTCCTGGACCTCACGGCCTCCCAATTCTTCCTGTGCTCTTCCATAACCCCTATGACCCCCCCCCCACATCTCCCTGAGCCCCCCCACATCTTCCTCCACCCCCAACTGCCTGTGTCCCCCCCCTCCCGTGCATCTCACCTGCCTCACTGTACCCCCACCCCTCTCCCCATCTCCACACCACCCTGTCCCCCCCTCCCCACGCCCCCCACGCCCCCCGAGCCCCTCTCCTCACCCAGCATGCCCTTGTTGGAGTCGGAGAGGCACATGTCCTTCTCGGCGCTGGGCAGCACGAAGCCCACCACGAACACCTCGACGCCGTCAGCCATGAGGGCCAGGCCCAGGACAAAGTAGAGGGTCCACTGGAAGCGGCCGTGGCCGCATTCCTGCAGGATGAGCTCGTACTGCTGCGCCAGCTCCTCGCGGTCCTTCCTCCGCTGACCCTCGCCATCGTCAAAGGCGCCGGCTCCCGCCGCGACCCCCAGGCGCTCCCCGCCCTTCAGCGACTCCTGCCGCGGGATCCCTTGGTACTCGCCCTCGTAGATCTCATCCTCCTCGTCGTGGCCCTCGGTGGCATCGCTGGACACCCCCTCCTCCTCGTTGGCGCCCTCGCCCCCCCGGTAGTAGCCGTCCTGGGGCGCGTAGTCTTCATCATCCTCCTCCTCCTCGAAGCGGGAGTAGGAGCGCCGGGTGTACTCGTCCTGCACGCGGTCCATGCCCCGGCTCACCTTCTTGGCCGCCTGCTTCTTCACCTCCTTGGCGATGTCCTTGGCGCCGCGGATGAACGCGGTCCGGTCCCGGAACGACTCGTCCATGGTGCCGCCGGGGTCGGGGAGGGGGCGCCGGGGGTGGAGCGGGGGGGGTCTCTGAGTTCGGGGGGCTGCGCCCTCAGGGCAGAGGTGCGGGGAGAGGGGGGACGGCGCTACCCATCCGTGGGACAGGCTGTGGGGTGCCGGCCCGGACCTGGGGAGCCCAGACACAAGCGGGGCTGAGTTTGGGGGGCGGCGGCTCCACCTCGAGGTTTTTCTCCGTCTCAGAGGGGAACAGGAGGGGGTGGGGGCTCCCCGGTGAGGGGGCAGGTGGGGCTGAGAGACTCCGGCTCCGTGCCGGTCCCCCCTTTCCCTCACCTGGGGGTCTCCGGCTCCCACAGATCACTGGGACCCCCCAGCCCCCCTGGATCCACCCCCGCTGCATTCACCCCAAAGGACAGGGGGAGCTGGGGGGACATCAGGAGGCACCCGAGCATCCCCAGTCCATCCCCCCAGGACTGCCCAAAAAAACCCAAAAAACCAGCAGGTCTGGACTGAAGCCCCCAATTCCCTTGGGCACCACGGGGAGGATGAGGACGTGGGGGTCCCAAAATCCTCCCAGTGCCCCGGGGTGGGGGTGGGGGGGCGGCTCCGGTTCGGTACTGAACCCCCCGAAGGTTTCCTCGGGGGGGTCCCTGGAGTGACAGCGACCCCCGAGCTCCGGGCCACGCTCGCTGCAGGAGCTCCCGGGCAGGATTTACTGCGGGAGATGCTGACACGGCCAAAGGGAGCTGGGTGCACCACGAGACCCCCGGAGCCCAGCCCTGGGGGAGTAGAGGGGCGTCCACACCCCTGGGGTGGCGTCTCCTCGTCCCCTCACGTCCCAGAATCCCACCCCCCCCTGCCTAGCCCACCCACTGCACAGAGCCCGGCTCGGCTCGTGACAAGGACGGACCCGCAGCCCCCCAGCCCCACGCTGCTGCTCCACCCGCAGGGGCTGTCGTGACCCCCCCCCCCCAAATTCTATTTTTGTCACCGGCGAGGCGGGAAGGAGCTGCGGGCAGGAGGGACGCAGCCGGCGACGTGTCCCCCCCTGCCCAAGCGAGGGGACGGGGCACGCAGGGACGCTAAATTTAGCCCGTGGAAACCCTGGAGGGAGGGGGGGCTGCGGCACAGCACGGGCCCCCGTTCCCGAGCACAACCGGCCAGGTGGTTTTACGGGAAAAAAAAAAAAAAAAAAATGGCCAATTCCCCCCATGGAATCTCGTTCCTCCGGCTGGAGGGAGCCCCCAGCCCCTTCCCCGGGGGTCCCACGGGTCCCCGATGCTCCTGGAAGGGGCCGGTCCGTGACCAAGGTCATTTTGCTCCAGCCGGGCTTGCGGTTCCCTTTGGAGCCTCCCAGTGTGGGGCCGGCGTGGCACGGACCGGGAGAAGGAAGGGGGGAGCAGGGAGAGGCTGGGGGTGCACGGTGAGGAAGAGGATGGGCTGGGGAGCAAGGTCACCGCCGGCTCGGGGACAGAGCGGCCGGAACAACCCGGGGAGCCTGGAGCGGCCGAGCCGACGCCAGGAGCCGGCGCGGGCTGAGATCGGGGGTTTGATGCCACGAGAGAGCCAGGAATCCCACAGACCACCGTCCCCAAAAGGCAGGAGCCGGGGGAGGTCCCCAAAAATGCCCATCTTGGGGGGGGGCTGAACGTGCCGCTGGCCCTGCAGCCCCGTCGTGGCGTTGGACAGCTCTGGACAAGGTTATCGGAGCTGGATCCGCCTCCTCCTGCCACGCATCCAAGCGGGGCCGAGGATCGACGAAACCGTGCACCCCAAAACCCCCGGGAGTCCCACGCTGGGGGTCTGCATCCCCCCACAAACGCCCCCCCGCCTCCCCCGCAGCCCCCAGCCTCCCTGCGGAACGCCAGGAACATGGCGACAGGGGGGAAGAGTTGGAAATCGCTCGTGTCCAAGGTCACCCCCCGACACCCCCCCTGCTACCCCTTCCCCAGAATCCCCCCGGATCCCCCCTCCCATCCCTGCGGCGAATTCCCGATCCCCTCCGGCGGCTCTGCGGCCACAGGACGGCGCGGGGGATGACAGGAGCCCCCCAAAAACGCACATCCGAAGGCAGAGCCGGGCTCCAGAGAAGGTTTTCCAGGACAAAATGGCCACAGCGAGTGGGAAGGGGAAGCCGAACCCCGAATCCATCAGCGGCTCCGAGGACGCCGAATTAACGCCGCGGGGAGGGGGGATGCGGGGTGCAAACGCGTTTTGTTCCCCCTTACCTGGCTCAGCCCTCGCCCCGCTCCAGCTCCGGCTCCTTCCCGGCGAGGGGGATGCTCCGGCGAGGTGGGGATGCTCGGGAAGGGATACGGCAGAGGAAAAAGGATGCTCCGGCAGCGACACGGCGCGACAGCAGCTCCCGAGCACCAGCGCTAGCGCCGCAGCCTCCGCCGCACACACGGAGCGCTGGGAGAGTCCATCGGGAAGGGAGGGATCAGCGGCGGAACGCGGAGAACCGGGGGGGCTCGGCGGGGGACGGGGGGGTTCGCCCCGGCTGGGAGGGAGCGGCGGAGCTGCCGGGAGGAGCGAGCGGAGCTCCCGCGGGACCGGGGATCCCGGGATGGAGCCGCCGGGACGGAGCCGCTCCGGAGGCTGCGGGTGGCGGGGAGCGGCGGGGTGGGATGGGGGGCATGAGCCGTTGGCCCCCCCGGATCCCCCAGCGAAGCTCAGCCCGCCCCCGTCACGGCTGAGTCACGGTCTCCGCGGGGCTGGATTGGGATTTTTTTTTTGGGATCAAATCGTCCCCGCCTAGGCTGGCCAGACTCGGCCCCTAGGCTACAACGCGACACAAAAGCCTCCGATAATTTTTTTTTTAGGGGGGGGGTTTACGGCTGGAGATGCACATCGCAGAATGGGATACCCACCCCCATTTCTCATGGATCGCTTCACCAGAGTGGGAAACTGGGACCCGCAGCTCTCCAGCCCCAGAGCCCCGGGGCTGTGGGTGCTCCTGGCTGAGTTCAGAGTGCACAGCGAGCAGGGCTGGGGCTGCTCCAGGAGCAAGATCCTCCCCGAACCCCCTTCACTGGCATTTAAATGTTCCCAGAGCCCCCTCATCCTGCATCCCATTCCCAGAGCTCCCTCATCCTGCATCCCAATATCCCCAGAGCCCCCTCATCCTGCATCCCATCCCCAAAGTCCCCTCATCCTGCATCCCATCCCCAAAGTCCCCTCATCCTGCACCCCATTCCCAAAGCCCCCTCATCCTGCATCCCATTCCCAGAGCCCCCTCATCCTGCATCCCAACATCCCCAGAGCCCCCTCATCCTGCATCCCATTCCCAAAGCCCCCTCATCCTGCATCCCAATATCCCCAAAGCCCCCTCATCCTGCATCCCATTCCCAGAGCCCCCTCATCCTGCATCCCATTCCCAGAGCCCCCTCATCCTGCATCCCAACATCCCCAGAGCCCCCTCATCCTGCATCCCAACATCCCCAGAGCCCCCTCATCCTGCATCCCAACATCCCCAGAGCCCCCTCATCCTGCATCCCAACATCCCCAGAGCCCCAACCTCCCCTGAACTCCCCTGCAATCAGCTGCCCCAGCTTCCAGGGTTTCCACCCCAAAGCCTCACAAATCCATCGGGATCCACCAAGGTTTAAGGTCACCCCTCAGCCTGGGGAACAGAGACGGGCACGGGTCTGCACCGACCAGCACGGGGCAGGATTTGGAGACCCAGGAGCTGGGAAGCAGCTGTGACATTCGCTGCTGGGAAATAACAGGGGGATGGAGGCGCAGGATCGTGCTGGCAGTCGAGGAGCAGCCCTGAGAAACGGGCAGCACCAGGGGGGAGTGAGGAGTGCCACATCCTCGGGCAGCCGGTGACTCATGTGCCACTGTCACCCAGCGCTCCCTCCCTCCTTTCCCTGCTCGCCCCGGGTGTTTTCCCGGCTCATCGGAGGGAGCAGGCTCGGCAGCAGGACAGAAGCTCCTCCCGTCCTTATCTGCCTGAAACACGGGGAGTGGGACAGAGCTGAGGGGAACGGGATAAAAACGGGGGGACGATGGGATAAAGTGTGGGGGGAACGGAATAAACACAAGAAAAGGGAGAGAATCAGGGCTGACAGTGGACTACACTCAGGGGAGGATAGGATGGACCTGGGAATAACAGGATAACACCAGGGATGATGGGATAAAAGCAGGGGGGGGACAGAAGATGACTCCAGGGGAGAAGGGGACTGTGTCCAGGCAGGACTGGCTGCCCGGGGTGGATCCTGGTGGCTTCCATGAGTGAGGAGCAGAGAAATGGCAGCCTGGGGCTCCCTGGATCCAGGCAAGGATCTCTGGGTTCTTGGGATACTGGAGATCTCTGAAACCCCCTTGGATCTCAGCGCCCATTCCCACACACACACACACCCCTCACACCTCAATCCACTCACTCTACCAGTCCATGTGGGATTCTCCCCACATTTCTGGATGGGAAGGACCAGGAGAGGGTTCCAGCCTTGACCCTCCCTTCCTAGGACTTCCCAGCTGGATTCTTAGCCCAGTCCCAGTGGGAGGAAGGAAGCCAGCAGCATTCTCCCACTTCCATGTCCCCCCCAAACTCCAGCTCTTGGAGCCTCTGGCACTGCCCAGGTGTTTGTGGACCCCAAAACCCTTTGAAGATTTCCCAGGGGAATGTTTGACTTCAGCTAAACCTCGGCACCAAAATATTGCACAGCCAAACCTCAGCTCCCTGGATTTGGGAGTAACAGGAATGCAGAATCTTCTGGAGCAGCTCTGCCACTCCTCAGGCCCCAAATCCCTCCAGCCTGGTGCTTCCCAATGGCCCAAGCAGGGAAGAGATCCCAGCTGGTGACAAACAGGCAGAACCTCATCCCCAATCCAAGAATCCTTTCGGTTCTCAAATCCTTTTATTTGCAAGTGGCTTTCCACACAAAACCAACAAATCCAGTAAAAAAAAAAGAGCTTGGAAAAACATCCAGCGAGGAAAAAAAAAAGGAGGAGGTGGGGAGGTCGAGGAAAATCAACATTATAAAAAAAAAACAGGGAAAGAAACAGGACAGGAAGGGAGGAGTAGGGGATCCCCCAGCCCTTTGTGGGAATGTTAACACGAGGGGCTGTGGCGGGCTGAGGGAGGGGAGCAGAGACCCCCTCACCTCTCAGGGCAGGGGTCCCCGTAAGGGCCCGCGAGGGGGGACCCCCGGGGGTCTCTGCGCTGGCCGGGGGGGCAGTGGGACCCTCTGGTAGCCGTAGGGGGGGGGGCCGGGGGGCCCGTTGTAGCCGTGGGGCGGCATCAGCGGGGGCGGCCCGCGCAGCCCGTGGTGCGGCAGCGGCCCCGGGTGACCTGCGGGGCACGGGGGGGGTCAGAGCTGGGGGGGACAGCACAGAAACCCCCCCCCCAGGAACACGGGGGGGCTGGCCACAGCACCCCCCACCCGCCCCCAGGGGTGCCACGCTCAGCATGTGCCCCCCCAGCTTGGCCAAAGCTGCCTCTGGGATGATGGGATGAGGGGGGGTCCCACAAACAGAATTTTTCCCAAGACCACCCCCACCCTCAACAATGTGGGCAAAGTGGCTTCCAGAACCATCCCAAAGCTGTGGATATCCCCATGGAAGGGGGGGGATTCACCCCCTGAAGCCCCCAGAGCTGGGGGGAGTCACCCCCAGGTCTTGCTGTGCATCCCCCTCCCTTCCAAAGCCCCCCCAGCACAGACCCCACTCACCCATGGGAGATCCAAAGTGGGGTCCTCGTGGGGGCAGCCCCATGGGGGGGGCCCGGGGTGCGGCATTCCCGGGGGGGGCCGGGGTGGGGGCTGCCCCCCAGAGCCCGGGGGTCCCGGGTGGTGCTGCCCCATGCCGGGGGGGGCCGTGGTGAACCTGCATGGGGGGCATCCCTGGGGGGGACAAGGGAGTTAGGGGGGCTGGGAAGCAGCTCCAGGCACCCAAATTCCAGCTGGGTCTAAGGGAATGCCAGCTGGGCTTGGGAATTGTGGGTGCAGAGGGGTTCTGCTGTCAAAAAGGGGCTTAAAGAGAAGGGATCACGGAGCTCTTGGGCAAGAAGGGTTTGGATGGAAGTGTGTGGGAAAAGAAATGGGACAGTGAGGAATCCCCAGGCCTGGAGACTTTGGACAAGATCCCAGTTTGGATGACTGGAGCAGCCAAGATCCCCACCAAACTTCCTTTTGCCCAATTATCCCATTAAAAAAAAAATAAATAAATAATTCTTTCCTCCTGAGCCTGGTTTTCCCTGGACAGGTGGAATTGGCCCTGCTCAGGCCCTGCAGCATCTGTTCCTGGCATGGCCAGAGCAGGATCACACAAAGCTCCCTAATTAGGGTGGCTCTGGAGCCACGGGATCAAACAAATCCCAGAGAATCGTTAAACTGCAGTCACAAGTTTCACAAAATTTGAGGCTTTGAATGCCAAAGCTTGTTTGATGCAGACACACCCTTCCCAGGCCACAGGCCAAATGTAATCAGCAAACACCGGTGTTTGAAAAATAGAGAATCCAAAGAGTCCTTCCGTCCCCCCGAAATGCCTTCCCTGAGATCCCTCTCCCAGCAATCCCCACCAAAGTCTCCTTCCCAGGGATCCTCCCAAACAGACTCCTATCCCCAAATCCTCAGGAGAACCTCCACCTGGGCTGAAAAAGAGAACCCTCTTGAGACCCTCCAAAGGAGAATCCCCCCAAACATGAGAACCTCCAGAGCCCTCCCCAAATGAAATCCCCTCCCAAATGAGAATCCCCCTCCCAAAGGAGAATCCCTCACCAAAATGAGAACCCCCTCCCCAAAGGAATGCCTCCCAAAGAATCCCCTCCCCAAAATGAGAATCCCCTCCCAAAGTGAGAACCCTCCCCAAAGAGAACCCCTCCCCAAATGAGAATCCCCTCCCAAAATGAGAACCCCCTCCCCAAAGGAGAACCCCTCCCCAAAATGAGAACCCCTCCCCAAATGAGAACCCCTCCCCAAATGAGAACCCCTCCCCAAAGAAACCCTCCCCAAAATGAGAACCCCCTCCCCAAATGAGAAACCCCTCCCCAAATGAGAACCCCCTCCCCAAATGGAGAACCCTCCCCAAAATGAGAAAAAAAAAAAAACCCCCCCAAGAAACCCTCCCCAAATGAGAACCCCCTCCCAAATGAGAACCAATGCCCCTCCCCAAATGAGAACCCCCTCCCCAAAATGAGAACCCCCTCCCCAAAATGAGAACCCCCTCCCCAAAGAGAACCCCTCCCCAAAATGAGAACCCCTCCCCAAAATGAGAACCCCCTCCCCAAATGAGAACCCCTCCCCAAATGAGAACCCCCTCCCAAATGAGAACCCCCTCCCCAAATGAGAACCCCCTCCCCCAAAATGAGAACCCCCTCCCCAAATGAGAACCCCCTCCCCAAAAGAGAACCCCTCCCCAAATGAGAACCCCCCCCAAATGAGAACCCCTCCCAAAGAGAACCCCTCCCCAAAATGAGAACCCCCTCCCCAAAGAGAACCCCCTCCCCAAATGAGAACCCTCCCAAAATGAGAACCCCTCCCCAAATGAGAACCCCCTCCCCAAATGAGAACCCCCCCCCAAAATGAGAACCCCCTCCCCAAATGAGAACCCCTCCCCAAAGAAACCGCCTCCCCAAATGAGAACCCCCTCCCAAATGGACGCACCCCCCCCAAGTGAAACCCCCGCCCCCAAATGAGAACCCTCCCCAAAATGAGAACCCCCCCGCAATGAGAACCCTTCCCCAAGGACATCCCTCCCCAAGAGAACCCCCCCCCAATAAACCCCCCAAATGAGAACCCCCCGGCAACCGCGCAAAATGAGAACGCCCTCCCCAATGGAGAACCCAGAACCCTGCCAAAGGAGAAACCCTCCCAAATGAGAACCCCCCCAAATGAAAGCCCTCCCCAAAATGAGAACCCCTCCCCAAAATGAGAACCCCCTCCCCAAATGAGAACCCCCTCCCCAAAATGAGAACCCCCTCCCCAAATGAGAACCCCCTCCCCAAATGAGAACCCCCTCCCCTGCTGCTCCCTACCTGGGTGGTGCATCCCCCCCGGCGGGAAGGGGTGCGGGTGCGGGGGGTGCCCCCCGGCGGGCGCAGCTCCCGAGGGGGGTCCCGGAGCTCCAGCCCCCGGGGCATCGGCGGAGGGGGCATTGCCGGGGCATCCCGGGGGGCAACGCCCCGGGCGGCGGCACCCGGCGGCGGGAAGGAGCCGGGAGGAGGCAGACCTGGAACAAAGCGAGAGAAACGAACAACGAGAAAAACGCTCAAGGCGGGGTGAAAATCGCGACTAAACCGGGGCAGGGCGAGCAACTGGAGCAGCACCACCCACCTGGGGGAGTGACCCCGGGTCCCAGCGCCGTGACCACGGGCGCGGGCACGGAGGGCGGCGGCGGCGCGTCCGCGAAGAGCTGGTGCGGCCGGTCCGCCTGCGACAGCGGGTTCTGCGCGGCCAGCAGCCGCTCGGCCGCCGAGCCGTGCCGCTCGCCCTTGGAGTCCTTCTTGAAGGCGTAGGACACGGTGATGGGCCGGTTGCACAGGTACTGCCCGTTCATGGCCTCGATGGCCGCGTCCGACGCGTCGAAGCTGGCGAAGTTGATGAAGGCGTAGCCCTTGGAGTTGCCCGTGTCGGGGTCCCTCATGATCTTGGGGGTCTGCAGGATGACGCCGAAGGCGCTGAAGGTGTCGTAGAGCAGCTTCTCGTCGATCTCCGGGTCCAGGTTGCCGATGAAGATGTTGGCGCCCACGTCCAGGTTCTTGTTGTGGGCGGAGGCTTTGTTCACCCGGATGGGTTTGCCGTAGAGCTTGATCATGTTCATGATCTTGATGGCGTAGTCGGCGTCCTCCTCACTGAGGAACTCCACGAAGCCGTACCCTAAAAAACCCCAGAGGGGCTCAGGGGAGGGGTGAGAGACCCCCAAAGCACTTCAGGATAAAAGGAGACCCCCCCCACACACACACCCCCAACTCGATCTGAAACTCCAGCTCGCTGAAAAACCCATTTAATTATTAACTGAAGACCCCATGAGTTCATTGAAACACCAGTTTGATTCAGCCCCCCACCTGAATTAAACCCCGGGGCCCCGACTCCTCCTGAGGCACAGAGGATGCTCCCCCTCTGCCGCACCCCAACGCGACCCCCAGCTCTGGGATCCGGGGGTCCCTCTCACCCTGGTGCTGGCCCGTGACCCGGTCCTTGGGCATGTGCGTGTTGACCACGGGCCCGGCCTGCAGGAAGAGCTCCCAGAGCAGGGGCTCGCTGACCTTCTCGTCCAGCCCGCCCACGTACACCGTGGCATCTGCGAGGAACGGGGCTGAGAGGCGCGGCACGGCGCGGGGCTCGCGGCTGGCGAAGCCCCCCGAGCGCGAAGAGCCCCCCGTCAATCCAGGAGGCGCCCGGCCCCGCTCTCTTCCTTCGGGACCAGCGCCCCGGAGCTCCCCCGGAGCTCCCCCGGAGCCCTCTCCGTGTCCCCAGCGAGCCCGAAAGCCCCTCGAGCGCCTTGGGGATACACCGAGGACAAGGAATTCCCGCCCGGATCTTCCCCAGCTCCCGCCCGTGTCGCTGGGGTGCAGCGAGGGAGTGCGGGGGACCCCCGCCCTGCGCCCCTCAGTGCCCACGGCGGGACCCCGCAGAGCCCCGCAGAGCCCCGGTGCCCCGGAGAGCCCCGGTGCCCCGGAGAGCCCCGGAGAGCCCCGGAGAGCCCCGCAGAGCCCCGGAGAGCCCCGGAGAGCCCCGCAGAGCCCCGCAGAGCCCCGGAGAGCCCCGGAGACCCCCGGAGAGCCACGGAGACCCCCGGAGAGCCCCGGAGAGCCCCGGTGAGCCCCGGAGAGCCCCGGAGAGCCCCGGAGAGCCACGGAGAGCCCCGCAGAGCCCCGGAGAGCCCCGGAGAGCCCCGGAGAGCCCCGAGAGCCCCGCAGAGCCCCGGAGAGCCCCGGTGCCCTGGTGAGCCCCGGAGAGCCCCGCAGAGCCCCGGTGCCCCGGAGAGCCCCGGAGAGCCCCGGATACCCCCGGACACCCCCGGAGAGCCCGGAGAGCCCCGGAGAGCCCCGGAGAGCCCCGGTGCCCCGGAGAGCCCCGGACAGCCCCGGTGCCCCGGAGAGCCCCGGACAGCCCCGGTGCCCGGAGAGCCCCGGAGAGCCCCGGTGCCCCGGAGAGCCCCGGACAGCCCCGGTGCCCCGGAGAGCCCCGAGAGCCCCGGTGCCCGGAGAGCCCCGGTGCCCTGGACACCCCCAGACAGCCCGGACACCCCCGGAGAGCCCCGGAGAGCCCGGAGAGCCCCGGAGAGCCCGACACCCCCGGACATCCCCCGTACCCCGGACACCCCCCGACACCCCCGGACACCCCCCGACACCCCCGGACACCCCCGGTGCTCCGCTCCCCGCCCCTCCGCTCCCACCCTGGTTCCTCTCCGAAATCGGCCCCGCCGCCATCTTGTCCCGCTCCGCGCGCGCGGCGCCGCACGCACGCACGCACGCGAGCGCGTGACGTCAACGCGCAAGCCTCGCGTCCGGGGGCCGGACCGGAAGTGTCGTCACGTGAGGGAAGGCGCGGCCGCCATCTTGAGTGTGGACGGAAGGGTGGGTAAAGCCCGCTGCCCTTCTGTCGCGATACGGCCCTTCTGTCGCGACACGGCCCTCGTGTGGCGACACGGCCCTCCTGTCGCGACACGGCCCTCGTGTCGCGACACGGCCCTTCTGTCGCGACACGGCCCTCGTGGGGCGACACGGCTCTCGTGTGGCTACACGGTCCTTCTGTCGCGACACGGCTCTCGTGTGGCGACACGGTCCTTCTGTCGCGACACGGCCCTCGTGGGGCGACAGGGCCCTTCTGTCGCGACACGGCCCTTCTGTCGCGACACAGCTCTTCTGTCGCGACACGGCCGGGAGTGCCCTCAGTGCCTCCCGATCCCGCAGCGTCCCCGTTCCTCCCCCGGTGCAGTCCCGACCCCGAGCTCCTCGAGCCGCACGGAGGCGGCACAGCTTTAATGGCGAATCGCGAGCGGCGCTGCCCGCGGCTGCCGGCACCCCGAGCACCCTGAGCACCCCGAGCACCCCGAGCACCCCTGAGCACCCCTGAGCACCCCGAGCACCCCTGAGCACCCTGAGCACCCTGAGCACCCCGAGCACCCCGAGCACCCCTGAGCACCCTGAGCACCCTGAGCACCCCGAGCACCCCGAGCACCCCTGAGCACCCCTTAGCACCCCGACACAGCACCCCGAGCACCCCGAGCACACCCGAGCACCCCACCCCTGAGCACCCCGAGCACCCCGAGCACCCCTGAGCACCCCTGAGCACCCTGAGCACCCCCAGAGCACCCTGAGCACCCCAGAGCACCCCAGAGCACCACCCACACCTGGCACCCTGAGCACCCCAAACACCCTGAGCACCCCTGAGCACCCACAGAGCACCCCTGAGCACCCTGAGCACCCTGAGCACCCTGAGCACCCCAAACACCCTGAGCACCCCTGAGCACCCCGAGCACCCCGAGCACCCCGAGCACCCTGAGCACCGCTGAGCACCCCTGAGCACCCCAGAGCACCCCTGAGCACCCCGAGCACCCTGAGCACCCTGAGCACCCCAGAGCACCCCTGAGCACCCCGAGCATCCCAACACCCTGAGCACCCCTGAGCACCCGAAGCACCCCGAGCACCCGAGCACCCTGAGCACCCTGAGCACCCCTGAGCACCCCAGAGCACCCTGAGCACCCCGAGCACCCCTGAGCACCCCTGAGCACCCAGAGCACCCCGAGCACCCCGAGCACCCAACCTACACCCTGAGCACCCCTGAGCACCCCGAGCACCCTGAGCACCCCGAGCACCCCACACCCTGAGCACCCCTGAGCACCCCAAACACCCTGAGCACCCTGAGCACCCGACACCCGAGCACCCTGAGCACCCTGACACCCTGAGCACCCAACCCTGAGCACCCTGAGCACACACCGAGCACCCCTGAGCACCCCAAACACCCTGAGCACCTCCAGCACCCCAAACACCCTGAGCACCCCTCAGCACCCCGAGACACCCAGAGCACCCCTGAGCACCCGAGCACCCCAAACACCCTGAGCACCCCTGAGCACCCCGAGCACCCCTGAGCACCCCTGAGCACCCTGAGCACCCCAGAGCACCCTGAGCACCCCTGAGCACCCCGAGCAGCACCCTGAGCACCCAGAGCACCCCAAACACCCTGAGCACCCAGAGCACCCTGAGCACCCCTGAGCACCCCTGAGCACCCAGAGCACCCCGAGCACCCCAAACACCCTGAGCACCCCTGAGCACCCCGAGCATCCCGAGCGAGCCCGCGCTGTCCCAGAGTGGTGGCGGGGCCAGGAGCCCGTGGGTCCAGTGGGGTCTCAGCGGTCTCAGCGGGGTCTCAGCGGGGTCTCAGTGGGCTCAGTGGGTCTCAGTGGGGGTCTCGGTGGGCGTGGTCTCAGTGGGGTCTCGGGGTCTCAGTGGGGTCTCAGTGGGGTCTCAGTGGGGTCTCAGTGGGGTCTCAGTGGGTCTCAGTGGGGTCTCAGTGGGGTCTCAGTGGGGTCTCAGTGGGGTCTCAGTGGGTCTCAGTGGGTCTCAGTGGGGTCTCGTGGGGTCTCAGTGGGTCTGGGGGTCTCAGGGGGTCTCAGTGGGGTCTCAGTGGGTCGGGTCTCAGTGGGGTCTCAGTGGGGTCTCCGTGGGGTCTCAGCGGGGTCTCAGTGGGGTCTCGTGGGGTCTCAGTGGGGTCTCAGCGGGGTCTCAGCGGGGTCTCAGTGGGGTCTCAGTGGGGTCTCAGTCGGGTCTCAGTGGGGTCTCGGTCGGGGTCTCAGTGGGGTCTCAGTGGGGTCTCGGTGGGGTCTCGGTGGCGGTCGTCCAGTGGGGTCTCGGTGGGGTCTCGTGGGGTCTCAGTGGGGTCTCAGTGGGGTCTCGGTGGGGTCTCAGTGGGGTCTCTGCCTGTGCCAGGCACGGAGTCGGTCCTGGAGCAGCTCCAGCTCCTCAGCCAGCCCGACCAGCGATGGGGCCAAGCGCCCAGGCTGCCGAGAGAACGAGTCCAGCACGGCACAGGGACATGGACAGGGGACAGGGGACGGGACAGGGGACATGGACAGGGGACGGGACAGGGGACGGGACAGGGGACAGGGGACAGGGGACGGGACAGGGGACATGGATGGGGTGGAGTGTTCATCATGGACAGGGACACAGGGATGGAACACAGGGCAGAACGTCCAGCACGAGACAGGGGTGGGATGGGGTCCTCCATCATCACATCCATCCATCATCCATCCATCCATCCATCCATCCATCTCCATCCATCCATCCATCATCCATCCATCCATCCATCCATCCATCCATCATCCATCCATCATATCCATCCATCCATCCATCCATCCATCCATCCATCCATCCATCCCTCCATCCATCCATCCATCCATCATCCATCCATCCATACCATCCATCCATCCATCCATCCATCCATCCATCATCCATCCATCCATCATCCATCCATCCATCCATCCATCCATCCATCCATCCATCCATCCATCATCCATCCATCCATCCATCCATCCATCCATCCATCCATCCATCCATCCATATCCATCCATCCATCCATCCATCCATCCATCCATCATCCATCCATCCATCCATCCATCCATCCATCCATCCATCCATCCATCCATCCACTCCATTCCATCCAATCCATCCATCCATCCATCGACATCCATGCTCCAACCATCCATCCCCCTGGGGACACACACTGGATGGACACGAATTGGCTCCAGCCCCAGCAGCAGCACAGACTGGGACCCCCCAAACTGGGACCCCCCAAACTGGGACCCATCCGGACCCCCATCCCAGCGCCGTGCCTCAGTTTCCCCGGTACCTGTTCCTGGGGCAGCCCCCTGAGGTAGCAGCGGTGCCAGAGGCGGATGCGGGGCGCGGCCGTGCAGGGCAGGAGCAGCCCCGGGGGGCGCGGGCAGCTCCCCACGAGCCCCCCGTGTGTGCCCTGGCTCTCCGAGGGGGACCCCCGGTGTGGGGGGCGGCTGCGCCAGGGCAGGGGGTGGGAGCACAGCGAGCCCTTGGCCAGCGCCAGCACCCGCCCGGCGCCTCGCCGCGGGCAGGGGTCTGCAGGCTGGGAGAGGGGCGAAAAACAAGGATTAGGAAAAGGGGAAATAACCCAGCGGGGCCGAGGGGCAGTCGGGATTAGGGGGGAAAAAAAAAAATAAAGGAGAAAACAGGGGAGGAAAAGTGCGGTGAAAAAAAAAATAGGTGTCAGGAATAAAAGGGTGTGAAACGGGGAGAAGCAATAAGGGAAAAAGGAAGGACAAACGGGAGGTAAAGGAAGGGGAGGGGAGGGTGCAGCCCCCCCAGACTCACCGTGCCTGGCGCGGGGGCTCGGCAGCGGCCGGGGGTCCCCCGGGGTTCCGGAACCGCTCCTGCTGCTGCCGGCTGTAGCGCCGGCCCCAAGCCCACACCGGGGGGAAGGGGCAGGGCCGGGGGCTCCCCCCGAGCCCCCCGGGGTCCTGCCAGCCCCCCATGGGCCGGTAGGTCTGGCTGGGCAGCCGGGACTGCGGAGGAGGAGGAGGAGGAGAGGAGGGAAGTCAGTGCCCCGTTTGGGCTGGGGAAACTGAGGCACGGAGGGGAAAAGAAGGGGTAAAACTGGGAGATGTGGGGGTGCTCATCCCCGGGTTGGAGTGGGGCTGGGGAAACTGAGGCAGAGCGAGGGGCAGGGCTGGAATGGGGGGGTCTGGGCACGCAGCAATGCGCCCCCGCCCCTCACCGTGCTGCTGCGGCCCCGCTGGCGCTGGCAGCTGAAGCGGAAAGTGCTGAAGTAGGGGCTGAAGCTGCTGTCGTGCAGCGCCAGGAGAAAAGCCTCGGTGAAGCCAAAATCTGCCGGGAATTGCCAGAGGAGCTGCCAGGTGCAGTCCAGGAACAGGAGGAACACGGGGGCCTGGCGGTGACACAGCAGGGGCGGTGTCACCTCCTCCCGGGCGGGGTCCCGGCCCCCGGCGGGACGGGAGCGCGGGGGTCTCGGGGTCGCACCTCCTCCCTCGGGCTGTCCCGGCGCTGCAGCCCCAGCCGGCGGGGGAAGGGGTGTCCGGCTGCCACCCACTCCCGCTGCACCAGGCTCTGGAAGCCGGGCAGGGAGCGCGCGTGGGGGTCCCCCAGGAGCTGCACCAGCGAGGCCAGGAGGCAGTTCAGGTCCCGGTCCGAGGGCTCTGGTGGGGCAAGGTGGTGAGGAGGGGTCCTCTCCTCAGCCCCCTCCACCTTTTTCCACCCCTCTGGTGCCCGCACCTTGCAGGACCACGGAGCAGCGCTGCCCTGCCAGCAGCGACGCCACCTCCACGGCTTTCCTCAGGCAGGATCTGGGGGGCAAAAGCAGCGGTTCAGGGCACCCCGAAATGCCACAGGCACCCGCCACAATGCCCCCGTCACCCACAGAGCCAGACGGGCTGGGGGGGGTGGGGACATTCCACCGTGGGATTTAGGAGGAATTTCCCCCTACACCCCAAAATACTCCCCTACACCCCAGAGAGCCCCCTTGTCCCGGCTCACCGGACATGCTCCAGCCAGCGCGTCCCCTCCAGGCCTGAGAGCCACTTCTCCTCTGCCACGGCACCTGGAGCCCAGCGGATGGGTGAGTGGCACCGGGAAACCCCGGCGAGGGGTTCGGGGGTCGCCGGGGTCCGCCCGGTGCCACTCACCGGGCAGGCAGAGCGCCCGCAGCCGCAGGTGGGCGAGCTGGATGTCGGCCAGCGTGGGCAGCTCGCCCGTGTCTGCGAACACGCAGGGCCCGCGGCCGCCCAGCAGCAGCGCCTCCAGGCACCTGAGCAGCGCAGGGAGCGCAGGTGGAGCCGGGCCGGGGGTCGGGGGGCGCACCCCGAGCCCCCCGCCCCGAGCCCCCCGCTTCCAGCACCCACCTCACGTCCTCGCTGCCTGGCTCTGAGGCCGGGTGGAAGCCGGCGGCTCTCAGCAGGTCCCCCCCGCCCGGGTGGTGCCAGCACAGGCGCTGCAAGAGAAAAAGGGGGTGATCCCCCCACATCCCCCCCTCCCAGTGCCCCCCACCCTGCCAGGACCTGCCCAGGCACTCACGGGCACCCGGCGCTCCTGGAAGTGGGCAAAGGTTCGCTTGAGGTCGCGGTCCAGAAGGCTGCTGGGCACCCACAGGTACTGGGGGAGGCTGTGACAGGTGGGACACGGCGTGGGGGCCCCCGAAGCGCCGGTGCCGTTGGCAGAGGCTCGGGCAGTGCGGGGCGCTGGGGCTGTACCTGGGGGCCATGTCAAAGCGCTCATTGACGGCGCTCACCCTCCAGCCCGCGGCGCCCAGACGCTGCAGCTCCTTCTCCCAGTCCCGCAGGCTCTCGAAGAGCAGCATGGTGGACGAGCCTTCCTCCTCCTCCTCCTCATCCTCCTCCTCCTCTGGGGGGGCTTCGCCAGGG
This sequence comes from Sitta carolinensis, assembly GCA_032173965.1. Classification (NCBI taxonomy): domain Eukaryota; kingdom Metazoa; phylum Chordata; class Aves; order Passeriformes; family Sittidae; genus Sitta; species Sitta carolinensis. The sequence goes on from CM063305.1 coordinate 725,464, forward strand.
CAGGAGCAGCCGTCGTGTCCCACGGCAGCGTCCCCCACCCAGGCAGCCGCCTCCCGTGCCTGGGCAATGGCATTGGCCACCTGCGAGGGCAGGCAGGGGTGGGCAGTGACCCCCAGGCTTCCCCAGAGTGAGGGTGCAACACTTCTGCGCCCCCCTGGCTTACCCGGAACGCCTGCGGAGCCAGCCCGTCCTCGGGGAAGCAGAAGTGGAGCAGGCGGAAATCCCGGCAGAAGACAGCGAGTTCCTCGGGGATGAACTTGAGGGTGGAGGCAGCCGTCAGCACCTTGGGCTTGGAGAAGCTGCTGGCTGAGGTCAGGGGGATGAGGCTGAGCCTTGCCCAGCTCGTCCCACGGGGCTGAGAGCCGAGACCTGCCCAGCTCATCCCCCGATGTCCCGCGATGTCCCCCGTACCTGCCACCAGCTTGTGGATGCAGGGCAGAGCCACCTCGAACTCCGAGCGGAGAAGGCCACGGGAGCCGGGAGCCTGTGAGAGAGCGGGGAGGGCTGGGAGCTTCCCCGAACGACCCAGGAAGGCTGGTGGGGATGGACCTGGAGCTAAACTGTCCCTTGTGCCTTGTCCCCCACCGTGCCCTGCAGTGAGGATTCCCAGCGGGAACACGGTGGGGTTCCCACGAGCCAGGATGGGCTGGGAGTCGGGGATGTGCGGGGCAGGGCGGAGCCGAGGGTCGGGGGACGGTGGGATGGGTTGGGAACGGGATCGGGATGCGGTGGGATGGGGTCGGAACGGGATCGGGATGCGGTGGGATGGGGTCGGAACGCGATCGGGATGCGGTGGGATGGGGTCAGAACGGGATCGGGATGCGGTGGGATGGGGTCGCGCCGGGGCAGGGGTCCCCGCCGGGGCAGGCGCCGCGGGGCCCCGCGATCCCGCTGTTCCTGCTGTTCCCGCTGTTCCCGTCGCACCTGGCCGGGCAGGAAGGCGAGGCGGCGATCGGTGCAGAGCAGCGTCCCCGGGACGGAGCCGCCGCCGTTCCCGCAGCGCTGCCGGGCGCCCGGCGCCTCCTCGAGCACCCGCTCCCCTGCGGGGACCGACACTGGGTCCGGGGGCTCCGAGCGCCCCGAGCCTCCCCGAGCCCCCCGGCCCCCGGCCCGGCCCTACCTGGGAGCCCGGGGAAGCTCGGGCGGCGGCCGCCCGGGGCCCCGCTCATGGCGCAGGGACTTTGGCCGGGCGGGTCCGGAGCGGCCCGGGAGAGAGCCCCGAGCGCTCGGCGCGGCTCCGGCATCCCGCCCTCCGCTCCGGCATCCCGCCCTCCCCTGGCATCCCTGCCCCGGCATCCCGCCCCTGGGGCCCGGGGCTCCGCTCCTCCCGCCCCTGGGGCCCGGGGCTCCGCTCCTCCCGCCCCTGGGCCCGGGGCTCCGCTCCTCTCGGGGTCCGGGGCTCCGCTCCCCTGGGGTCCCGGGGCTCCGCTCCTCCGGCCGGGCCCGCCCTGGGTCCGGGGCTCCGCTCTCCCGCCCCTCGGTCCGTCCCCCATCCCTGCCCGGTACCGGCAGTGGGAAGCAGGGGGATGCCGGAGCGGATGGGGCGGGGGGCGGCCTCAGCCCCCCAAAGTTGAGCGCTGGGGCGGGGGGGCAGACCCCTCAGGGACGGGCGGTTCTGGGGTGCAGGGGAACCCCCAAACCCCGGCAGCAGCGGGGCCCGGGCCCCCCGCCCCGGGCGTGCGGCAGGAGAAGCTGCTCGGTGAGTCAGGGCGGAGGCACGGAGCCTTCCCCTGCCAGCCCCGCTCCCGAGCCAAGCCGGCCCCGCTCGGGCAGCAGGTGGCTGGTGGCCCCGGGGCTCCCTGTGCCACCCTCGGAGCCACGGGCACCCCAAAGCCCGAGGCAGCAGTGCCAGCACCTGGCAGGATCAATCCTGGCACAAGCCAGGCACGTGGAAAACTCGGCAGAACTCCATTTCCAACTCTTGAGTTTTGGTGTTTTTCCTGCCAGATTTTTGGGGCAGTCCCAGTTTTGGAGGCTGCAGCTCGTGCACCCCAGTTTTGCTCCTGCAGGAGAAGCACCTGGCAGAGGTTCCCGGGGCTGGGACGGGCTTTTGGCTCTGGCACCTGGCAGAGGAGAGGAATTTCCTGGAGCCTTTGAGCCCGGAGCTGCTCCAAGCCAGGATGGGGTCAGTCCAGGCAATGGCAGGAGGAAAGATCCTGGAATAATCCACGGTGCTGGGCATGCAGCATCAACTCGCAGTGCAGGAAGGAAGGAAAAACACTGGGAGCTGGGAGAGAAAATCCCAGTGATGGAAATCCCACAAGAAACTGCTCCCACCTTCCATGGTCCATCCCCAAAAACCCCCAAACCTCTTTTTCCTCTTTCATTTAAAGCTTCAGCATCCATACGGCCCATGCTGGATTTTATCCCTGATTTTGTCCTGAGACTCAGGTACCAAAGGGTGCACCCCTCTGGGATGCAGCTGGGGAAAAGGCTCCAAAACCAGCAAAAATTTACAGAAACAGGGAGGGAAGGGTGTTGTTTGCGGGTTTTCTTTTTTTAAATGAAAGCCAAGAATCAGTACCAAAATGGAATCACACAATAAATAATATAAATAACAACCCCCAAAAAAATAAATAATGAACGGTAACCCCAAAATCCCAAGAATTGGAGGGAGAAGGGGATGAGGAGCAGCCCCAGGAGGGAAGTGGGGATGCTCAGAGCCCTCGGAGTGAGGGGATGAAGGAGCCTCGGGTGCATCAGCTGAAGGGTTTTATTGTCAGCGAGTCTGTGGTGCCCCGACGAGGCCACAGGCACAGCCCAAGTGCAACACTCCAGCCCTGGTCACCAGGAGGCCAAATATCACCAATTAAGCTGGAATTAATTAAAATAAAGAAGGTGTTTTTTTGTTTTTTTTTTTTAATAAACCACTGCAGAATTAATTCAGGTCACTCGGTGTCGCGTTAGTGAGACCCAAAGCTGCCCCGGCCTCCCCCGCCGAGGAATGGCCAAGATGAATCTCGTTTAATCAAATCAAATCAAATCTCATTAACGAGTTTTACACACGCTGAAAGACAAAGTTTTCCTCCACCAGGATCCGATGGCAGCAATTTGAATTCCAACCACCCCAGTAAGTGCACTTAGTTTGACCTTGGGGTCACACCACAGTCTCCCCATCCCTGGGGAAGAATCCCTCCTGTGGGCAGGTTTGGTGCTTCTCCTCCAGTTTTGGAGTTTTCCCTCCTGGACTGGTGCTTTTCCTACAGGTTTTTCCTGCCTTCTCCCTCTCCCTCTCCCTCCCACAACCCATCAAACCAGCCAGCAGGTCTGGGGGTTTTCCCATCCCCACCCAAGTCCAGCGTCCACTTGGATGGACAAAACCAAACAGGAGAGGAATTCCCCCAAAATCCAAGAACAAGTGATGAAGCATCAGCTCCCTCCTTCCCTCCCGTGCCCTGGGGCATCCCCAGTGCTGGAGAACATTCCCAATGCCAAAATAAAGGTGCTGCTCCAATTTTGGGGAAAAACAAGCATCAGAAACTGGAATTTAAACCAAGCGCCTGTAAATAATAAGGGTTCAGGTCAGGTTTTAACCATTTCAGCTTAAAATTTGGGGTGAAGCAAGTGGGGGCAGAGCCTGTGATGCTTTACCAGCACTGCATGTCCCTGCCCCAGGGCTGAAGTCCACTGGAGTTCCTGCAGTTTGAGGGAGAAATGTGGAATTTGTTCCGAGGTAAGAGGAGCCAGCTGGAGTGGGCGTCACCCCCTCCCCTTCCCACAGCTTCTGCCACGCTCAGGGATTTTACAAACCCAGGGAAAACAACTCACACTGGAGTCAAACCAACCCTGGGGAGCCTGAAATTTGGATGTGAAAATCCGTGGATAAGGAGCGTTGCTGGCTGGACTCGGGGTGTTGGGATCCCACTAGGAAAAGCCTGAATTCAGGGGAGGTTTGGGTCCAGGTTCCAATGTTTAGGGCAAATGTAAGGCGTGGGGTGATCCCCGAGCTCAGCACAGCTCCAGCTCCTCTGGCCAGGCTCTCATCCCTTCTCCTGGCAATGGCCACGGGCAGGAAGGGGTTGCATAGTTTCAAACCTTCTGGAAAATCAACCCAAAAAAAAAAAAAAAAAAATAAAAACGAGGGAATGTTGTAAAGCTCTGGCTGAAGGATATAACTCCTGTTTTATTTCCGTGTGATAGGAAATGCTGCACCTCGCTCTGTGCAGGATCAGGCCCGGGTTGGGAGCTGCAGTTACCAAAAAAAAAAAAAAAAACCCCAAGGAATTCTGTGCAAACATCGCAGTGCTAAAGTGAATCCCACCCTGGGAGCCAGGGGGCTGGGTGGGGTCGGGAACGGCGCGGGACGCGTTAGTCACGGGAGGATTTTACCTTATTGTTCTGCTTTTTAGCCCTGTTATCAAAAATATGGATTAATTCCGCAGCCTAAAGGTCAGTTGGTGGCTCAGCACAATGGAGCCGAGTTAATCTGGATCAGAGGTAGTACAGAGTAGCTGTGCTCAAGTAGGAGTTACATGGGCTCCACCCCGGGACTGGGGGTGCTCTGGGACCCCTTTCCAGTGGGAATTCCTGGGGGATCTGCCCCACACCACTGGGAATTCCTGGCAGGAGATGCTGGCCCAGGATCTGGCCTCAGCTCTCCTGTGGGCCGGGGGATCTGCACAGGAAGAGAAAGCTCCAATCCCTTGAGCCTTGGGAGTCCCCCCGCCACAGAAAGAGATTAAAAAGAACATTTTAAAACCAGAGTTGAGCTCGTCGGTAGAAGAGGGGGGGGACAGAGCCCTGAGCCTGTCCTGGTGCTCCGAGTCATCCAGGACCGGGTGGGGGAAACCCAACCCACCTCACCTCACCAGTGTCCAACTCCAACACGGTGTCACTCAGTACCAGCAAGAAGAAATACAGGATAAAACCAGTGTTAAAAAACTCCATTAAAAGGTTTGTAACGCTCAAAAGGGGGCAGGTTTGCTCCGTCCCAGGTGGTCAGGAAGCGGGAAGGAGCTGGAGGGAGCTGCTCCCCCTGCCTGCTCCCAAAGCTTTGGTCTGGTTTATTGAGTTTTTTTTTTGAGGAATTCTTCCCCCCTCACCCTGTGCTCCGAGCCGAGCAGCCCCCACTGTCCCCAGGCACCCCTGGGGATCCTCTCCTCCCTCCCGGGGGCTCTGGGAAGCAGGGGCTGGTTTCCCCCCCTCTCCTCCTCCTGCATCCCACCAGCCCCTCTGGCCTGCTCCCACCTCCTGCAGAGCGGCAGGAGGAGGAGCGTGGGTGGGTGGAAAACCGAGCTGGATCTGTTATTGCATTGCCCACGTTCCAGGGGTCCGGATGCACCCGGGGGGAGCCTCAGAACCTGTGCACCAGCGCCTCGCGCTCCCTGCGCCGCAGCTCCTCCTTGTAACAGCAGGAACAGAAATTCCCAGTCTCTGGGTGCCCGTAAAAGCTGCAGTTGGGCTGCTTGCACTTGGTCTGGATGTTGTAGAGGACTTGGCTTCTCATTTTATCCGCTGCTCCTGCCTTGTCCTGCTCGAGGAGCTCCCGGCAGCCGTTGCTGTGCGGGGGGAGGCAGCCGGAGCCCTCGCCCTCGGGAGGGAAGGGCGGCTGGGTGTCCATGTCCGTGGGGGAGAAGCGGCCCAGGTGGGCAGGGCCGGGGGGACAGGGCCCGAGCCGGCCCTGGTGGTGCCTGGGCAGGGTGGCATAAGGGGGGAGGCTCCCGCAGGGTCCCCCCGCCAGCTGCCGCCGGCCCTCGGGGCACGCCGGCGGGTGCAGCCCCTCGGCACTGCCCATGGAGGGCCTGGGGAAGGTGAAAACACCAGAATAGCCGGTGGGAAAAGCGGCTATTTTAGCCCCCAGGGCCGGCTCCAGGGCCTGGGGCGGGTAGGTGGGAGGTGGCTGGGAGAACACGGGGCTCGGCGTGGCTTCCTCGGCGCGCTGGGCACCCACCTCCCCTTCCGGCCTCTTGGCCGGGGCAGCGCTGCCCAGGGCCTTCTTCTCCGCCTCTTTCTGCCTCTGCTCGGCCAGGAAACGCTCCTCAGCATCCAGCAGGTACCTCTGGATCATCTCCTCCTGGAACTGGTGCCGGGTGCTGGTCTTGAGGTGGCTGGCGAAGATGAACTTGCGCTCGCCCTGCATGGCGGCGCGCAGGATGCTCAGGCTCAGCCGCACGTCGCTGCTGTACTTGTAGGGATCCGAGCTCTTCTCCAGGGCTGCTTTGCCTGGGCACGTTTTCTCTGCAGGAGCTAAGTCTCCTGGGGAACATTCCTCTTTGCTGTCTTTCTGTGCCTTCAGGGATCCTTTCTTCTTCTTCTCCAGGGTGTCCCCCTGTCCGTTGCTCACGCCGCTCTTCACGCCTTTGCTGTGCATCAGGCCCCCCATGTTCTTTTTTAGTTTGCTGCCCAGAGTCTTCCCGAAGCTTCCCAGCTTGTTGGCTACTGAGTCTGCCCGTTTTTTGTCCTTTTCCTTGTCCTTTTCCCGCTCTTTCTTTGGTTTCTCCCTGTCCTTGCCTGCCCTGGTGCACCCGTTGCTGGCAGAGCTGCTGCACACTGACTCCTTGTCCGACTCGCCTGACTCTGCTGCCGAGCGAGTGTCATCCCCTGCAGAGGCTGTGGGGGATTCTGGCTGAGCCAGAGGTGCCTGGGGAGGAAGGGAAGGCAAAGATCAAAGACTAGAAACTCCTCAGGTAGAGATTTTCAGGTGGAAGGTGAAGCAAAGGAGGTGGTGTTGCTTGGAACACGGAAGGGATGGTAGCAAAGGCGTGTCCCCAGTGCATCCTGCACATCCCTGAATATCCCTGTGGCACCTGAGATATTCCAGGATCTTTATGATTCTGTGATACCTCCACTTGCTCGAGGTTTCAGGTGCAAAGCCAGGGAAGAGGGGGTGAGACTTGTTCCAGTCTCAAGGTGCCCATAAACCAGCAGCTCCCATTTGTCTGGAGCACGGGGCATCCCTGAGGGGCTTCTGGGTTCTGTGAAGACTGAAAATGGGCATGGAAAAGCTCTAGGGAAAAGGTGCCACAAAACTGAGTCACTTCCCCTCTCTCTGAGCAGAATCAGCCACAATTCCTGTGGGCACAGAGCCCCCAGGCAGGGAGGAGGGCTGAATAATTCATGGGTAAAGAAGATCCCCTGGTGCCTTTACCTGCATGTCACAAGGCAACGTGATCCATCGCACATTCATGTAGCTGTGCAGCAGGTGCAGTTTGGCTTCCAGAGACAGAGTCACGCTGGCATGGAGTGGGTAAAACCAGAGGTTAGAGCCATTTCCCACCTGGAAATATCCCCTCCCATATTTACATTATTCCCTGTGTCACGTATTTAAATGGGTGTTTTCCTACAGCAGGCACAAAAGGGACAATTATGCAGCTTTCCTTTCGAGGAAAAGCCAAAGGGAGGAATCAGATTCCTCAGTGTTGGAATCAAAATGTTTCTGCCTCAGCCATAGGAACTGCTGGGGTCAAACCTTGGTGAGACTTGCCCAAAGTCTCATCCAAACCAGGCATGGTCTGGTGGCCACCACCCTCCTGCTCCAGGGACCCACGACACAGGGATTTGGTGGCAAATGGAAAAAAATACTCCTTTTTTTGTGCTACTATGATAGGAAATCCTCCACTGCTGCTGGTGCCTAGAGCTCCAGGATCTGGAACATCATCTATTTACTGTGTGGGAATGAAGCTTGTGAGAAGTCACAGCCCCCACCCGGAATGAAGGAAAAGCTGCTCCATCCCCGGGAACAGTGTCATTCCCTGGGCACAACTTTCATCCAGCACAAGAAATCCCAGCTGGAGGCAGGACTGACCCCTTCATCTGAGACCTCTCTGCAGATCACCCAGCCCCTCAGTGGAGCCTCCCCTGGATCACCTGCAGCTCACCCACCTGGCCAGCCTGACATTGTCAGCGTCGTCCTTCCCCCACTGCCACTCCTTCCCGGGGTCCACGGCGAAGTGCACGGGGAGCAGCTTGTGCTCAGAGTCTGTCAGGGGGATCACAGCTGCCCCGGGGCACAAATGTCATGTTTACAGCCCAGAAGGACAAATACTCCACACTTGGAGCCAACCCTGAGCACCTCTGATGGGAATGGCCTCATGGCAAATCGCAGTGCCTGCCAGCTCTCGGGATCATGGAATCATCAGAGCACCATGCAGTGCCTCACCACCCTCACAGGGAAGAGCTCCTTCACAATATCCCACCTAACTCTGCCCTGGGCCAGTGGGAGCCATTGCCCTTGTCCTGTCTCTCCAGACCCTTGCCCCAAGTCTCTCTCCAGCTCTTGGACCCTTTCAGGCACTTGTCCTCCAAGCTCAGGAGGACACTGTTGATTTTCTGGGCTGACAGTGCACATTGACAGGTCCTGGCCTGCTTTTCCCCCTCAGCATTCCCAAGTCCTCCTCCTCAGTGCTTTGTTCACCTGAATCTCATCACCCACCTTGATCCTTTGTGTTTTCCTTCTGCTCCATGGAGACCAGGGCAGAAAAATGGGCTTGGTCATAAGCCAGAACCAATGGAGACCGGTGGCATTTGTTGGCTGGGACTTCCAGGGCAGATAGATCCCTCCAAAGGGAATTGGAGCAAATGCTGGAAGAAACAGGAGTGGTTAGTTCTGATGACAGGTTCAAGAGTTCAGAGTTGTTTGTGCTGCAACTGTTCCAGAGCGAGCCGTTTGTCTCAGCTGAGGGCTCACCTGCAATTATCTGTCTTCTCAGGGGACATCAAACAAAACCACAACCCAAAATAGATGTGTATTTTAAATCAGGAGGATTTAAAATGTAGAATGAACTGGTATTTTCTACAAAAGGCCCCCCTCTTCACTCCCCCACAGAACAATGGAAATCGATTAACCTTCTCTGACAGGAAACTGAAGCTGATGGTGGAAAATCCACCAGCCAGGGAACAGAACTTCCCATCTCTAGATGTGTGTGTAGGGGCAAAAGAGGTAGAAAAAAAACCTCATGTGGATGCTCTTAAAGCAGAAAATACAGGGTAGAAAGGAAAGGTGGCCAGGGCAGAGAGGGTTTGGGAAGAGAGGCAGCTCTCACCCTCGCCGCCCGAGTCCCGCAGCATCGTGTCTGCCACCACCACGATGGGTCTCTTCAGCACATGGGCCAGGACAAACACGTGGAACTCCTCCAGGCTCTCGTACACCGGCTCCTCTGAACTCTCCACCCTTGGGGAAAGGAGGAGTTGAATGTCACCCCTTGGATATTCGATCGTTTGCTTTGTGGCACCAGGAGGAGGGTTCACAGAGGGGGGTGGACTGTGCTAAGGCTGATCTCAGCACTAATCTGAGGGTTTAGGTGGGGATTTCCAATAGGTCCTGCTCCAAGTCAAGGGTTTCTGCCCAAGGAACACCCAGCTGCTGCCTGGCATTGCTGGGAGTTCCTTATCTAAGGAGCTGCACAGCTGTGGCAACGCAGCGTCCTTGAAACAGAAGTGAGATGGTAAAAACTCTCAGCTCTGGGTTATCCTCTCATTTCAGAGCAAGCAACACAAGGAAACACAGGGAAAATATTCATTCCCTGCTCAACCCACCACGGGCTACCCCCCAGAAGAGCAGGAAAATGTTCTGTGTGCCCAGTGTTTCCTCGGGATCCTTCGTCCTCGCCCTGGAACCGCGAGGAGCCAGCCCTGCCTGCCCTGGGCACCGGGAGGGCTGTGCCCCGAGGGAAGGTGTTCCCTGCCCTCCAGCTGGACAGGGACACCCTGTCCCACGCAGGACACTGTGCACACAGTGTCCTGCACAGCACAGTGCCCCACAGCGTGCTCTCTGCTCCCCACCCGCCGCAGCCGCCGCCGTTGGAGCCGTAGTGCACGCGGGGCTCGCTGGACGCCAGCTTGATCAGCTCGTTCCACTCCTTCTGCCACTCCTCCTCCGTGTAAACCAGGCCAGACTGAAAAACAGCAAAGAGAACCCACAATCCTCCCAGTAAAAACCAGGCCAGACTGAAAAACAGCAAAGAGAACCCAAAATCCTCCCAGTAAAGCCTTTCTGGTTGCTCCAGCATGAGTTTATACCCACAGCACAACTTTTCTCTCTGTGTTTTATGCAGAAACAATCAACACACTCTGCACCATGCCCTCAGAAGTGCTTCCCAATATTCACCCAAATCCCCCCTCTCAGTTTCAATCCGTTCCCCTTGTCTGTCCCTTGTCCCAACACCTTTTCATCCTGCTGCAGCGCAGACACCCACTCCAACGGCACAGCAGGGAGCTGCCCAAAATTCCAGACCCGACAGGAAGCACCTCCCAAACCCACGGGCTGTTTTCCCAGGACGTTCCCCGTGGCACAGAGGGCCCAACCCAGCATTCAGCTGGCTCCCACCTCCTTGTTCTGCTGCGTCTGCTGCCAGCGCCATCTGCGCCTCAGCGCCTCCCGCTCCGCTCCCCGATCCATCAGGGTGTAGAGGGATTTCCGGAGCATGAGATCCCGGTCGTGGAAGCCCCACATCCCTGCAGGGAGAAAAAACGGGCTGGAAGGTCAGTGGGAACTCCCTGACTCACTGAGGGCCCCGCACAGAAATGCCAGAGAAGGGAAGGGGCTGCTCCATTACCCCGCATTTCCTTCAGGAATCCAGGGAAATTGCCAGACAGGGGGGGAGGATTTGAGAAGCAAAGGAGCTGCTGGCAGCCCCTTCCCTTGAAGCCATCCCACTCCCACAGAGCCTGAGCACTGCAACTGCTCTGCAACCAACCCTGGTTCCCACCACCACGGGTGGCTGCAGTCTAATTTCAGGCCTGAGGTTTCAGTTTTCTGATGTTTTGGTTTTTTTGATATTCTTTCCCAGGAAAGCGTGATAAACATGATGGAATGTTTCTGTAATAATATTTATGTGATTTATTCTTTCTGACAGGAGAAATCTCCTCTTGGTGTCCCTCTGTTTTGACCAATGTGATTGAAGAAGTTTACCTTTGTTCTACCAATCAGGTTGGTCCGTGTAAAATTGTATATAAGGAAAAACCATCCCTAATAAAAAGAATCATTTTTTAACCTCCTGATCACGGAGTCTGCGTGGTGTGCTATCTGAAATAACGACAGCTGGCTGTTTCCTTGGGGATTGAGCCAAACCTTACCCAGGGAGGCAGCGTGGAGCAAGCAATTCCCATCACCAGTGGTGGCCAGGGGCAGCAGGCGCTGGCAGCTCGGATCCACAGTCACCCACCAGTTGAGACGCCCTGGGGAGATTTGGGAGAGCATGAAACCACAGCACAGCACGGGGCTGGGGTCCCTGGGGGCTCAGCCCTTCTGAAACCACAGCTGAGGACAAAACCCAGCTGAGCAAGTGGGGGAGTGCCTCCCTGGGGAGGTACAGACCCATCCCAGGGCCGGGGAAAAGAGTCAGGGCAGTGACAAAGCAACAGAAAGAGGAGCTGCAAAACTCCCTGGGGATGCCAGGAAAAGACCAGGCTGACTTTGGGGTCACACAGATCAGAATGATACACAAAGAGGAGCCAGGATTTCCACCCAGACCAGTTCTCCTCTATCTGTTTTTCCCCCACACCCCTTATTTCCCTCCCTAGAGCACATCGGGCTGAAAATGCCTCCAGGAGCGCCCAGCACAAACAACTTCTCCAGGGAAAACCAGCCTTTTGCGACTTCCTGGAACCAAATCCCTCCAGTTTCAACTCTCCTGTGGCTGGGTTTCCCTGCTCACTGTTTTTTAGGCAGAATACTCCAAGATTTCTGCTGATCCCAGCAGCTTTCCTGCTGCAAATGCAAACTGACAGTACTTTAGACCAGGAGTTTTGGCTCGTTGTGGTGATTCAAGCCAAGAGCAGCTAAAAATAGAAGGTAGGAAAAAATGCCCAGTGAGCCCAGTGTGTCTGGAGATTCAGCCCTTCCCAAGGGAGTGAAGCTGGGCTGGATCAGGACTCTGAACCTCCCATCTGTGTCTCACCCTGCCCTCAACATCCCTCCTCAGCTGCCATATCTTCCAGGAGTTTTTGGATCCTGTGCAACAGGCAGGTTTTTGGCTGGATGAGGCTGCTGAGGCTTCCAAGTTGTATTTAAATTGCCCCTGCAGGAAACCAGCCCTTTCCCATCATTTCCAAAGAGCCTCTCCTTCCTCTGGAGCATGATCCCTGCCAGGGATCCCAGGACACAGACATGGGATTGCTGGAAATGCTTTGCACAACCTCAGGGCCAACAGCTAAGGACGAAATGCAGAAAACAGGAGTTAAAACATCCCCAAACACCAGCAAACAAAACCCCACGGAGTTCAGTGTGACACAAGCAGGTCATTCCTGACCCAGCACCAGGAAAGGGACCTGCCAGAGCTGGAAGTTCTGCACTGAGCCTGGGGACAATGGCTCTGCACGGCTGCTCCCCCAGCACAGCTCCTGGCACGGTGGAGTCGGGAGCCTGGCCAAGTGGCCCAGGGCCAGGGGAGCAAACACGGTGCCTCACAGGAGCTGTCCCACACTAATGCAGCTCCTTCTTATCCATCCTCCCTCATTCCTGCAGGATTCGATGCTCTTTTCCACGGCCAGCTGGTGCTTCAGGGGTTGTGCAAGTCCAATCTGAGGGGACACACCTTGGGGAGGTATTTCTGTGCCCAAGTGTTTGCTCTGCCTCCAGTTACGCAAGAGAAGTCGTCTCCAAAGGAACAGCACGCCCAACCCTCTTCCCAATGTTTTGCTCCTGTCAAGGTGGTGGAAAGGCTGAGAGGCTGCCCAGAAGTATTGAAAACAACACATTGCTCTCAAGAGCCAGCCCTGAGAGCTCTGCAGGAAAATCAACTGGATTTAAGAGCCTGAAGGATCTTCCCAGAAGGGCCATGGTAATAAATCTGCAGCACATGGGAAATGTCCACTGGCATCCAGAGGCTCCTCTGCATCCAGCACCATCATCCCATAGAACACTTGTTCATCCCCACCAGGACAAACATTTGGGGAACTCCTGTTGTATCTTCCAGCAGGAGCCACCTGAACAGGTCACAGCAATGGGAAGGAAACCATGGCTCCGCCCAGCCTGAAGGGAGGGTTGCCTCATCCAAACCACAAATGGCTTCCCTAAGGCTACTGGGAATGGGAATCCAGGGGAATGGGAATCCACTCTCACTGTGTGACTCAGGGAGTGTCCCAGGGACTGCTCCTGAGGCCAACACGAGGCATCCACCAGGGACATGGACACTGTTTGCCACCCTGTGTGAGGTGAAGGACCGGGATCTTTCAGTTCTTCATGATTTTTTTTTTTTCTCTGATATCCTCAGGTGAGGCACCATGGACTGCTCCTCCCTGTGTGCCACAAGCAAACCCAGTCTGCAGCTTCCCAACTCAGAGCAAGGCCTGACTGCTGATCCACAAGGGTTTGTGCCCAAGGATGCCAAGGCTCCATCGAGGGCTGAGGTTTCAGCTCCACCAAGACCTTTCCATACCACTCCCAGCACATTCAAAGCATTCCCAGAGGATCTCATAGAAGTTAACAGCCACTTTGAAAGCGCTTGCTCTGCCACAATGGTGTAACAGGATGTCTGAATACATGGGGAAGAGGATCTGAACAGTTATTGGGCTATAAAATATTTCCTTAATCCCCTAAGGATGGTGTGTGCTAAATTAATAATGGAGTCGCTGTAGATCACAGCACCACGCTCAAAACCCTACTTGGAATCCAGCTTGGAATATTTCATAGCTGCACTACAGCCTTCTGTTACAGACAAAACACTCATTTATAACAACCCACGGACACCAAAGTCTCCAAAAGGCATTTTCTAAACCCCTGAATTCCTAAATTCCTTCCCCTTACTGGCACCTCAGCACACCTGGAAGTGCCCCCAGCCTAGAGATGAAGCACCCAGCAACCCCCAGCCCCGCATCCCATCTGTGTTGGGACAGGAACCCAAGCCCTGGCTCCACTGGGACGAGATCTGGGGCTTATCAGCAGCAGAGGCAGCAGCTCTGCTGTCACCGCGCGGCGTCGCCGTGTAACGGGATCGCTGGGATCAAGTGCTCATTCCCAAAACATGAGAATATTTCTTACAGCGACTCCTGAGCACGAGAGGGAGGAGCTGGGCCCTCAGAGGGTCTGTTATCCCTAAGGACAGCGTGCTCTCTGGTGTGTGCAGCACCACAGGAACAGTGAGGGGTGTGATCCCTCCTGAGATCCCTCCTGGTTTCCTGCCCCTGCCCAGGGAATGCTGCTGGTGCCAGGGATGAGGTTCTTCCCTGCCATCAAGGATGTCCCCCTCATTCCCTCCTTTACAGCCCCACTCTGGCAGCTCTTCAGGAACCTGGTGGAAAGCAAAGGCTTCCTCCCCAGGCACCCAGCAAGCACTGGAGCAGCAGCATCCACCTCCAGGGTCTGTAATCAATGCAGAATTTGTCAGCAGGACGTGTTACACAGGAATTCCCTTTTCCCTGTCTCTCCATGGCAGGATGGATGGCATTGGGATGATCCAGGGGTGAGACAATGCCAGTTTTGGGGTGTCTTCCCTCTCAACTAACAGTGCTAACAGCCCTGGGTTATTTACACTCAGTTTCCACAGGTGAAGGGAAGCAGCTCCTACTCAGCCCTTGCACCAGGTCATAAAAACAATGCAATATTCCCTGCTGGGTATCCATGGGATACCCCAGGGTGTCCCTATGGGTGACACTGCCCAGCTGCCCAGGACAAATGCCACCAGCACAGATCCAGCACTCACCAGCCTGCTCCAGTGCTACCAGCATGGACTGCTCGATGAGATCCCGCTCGATGAAGCTGCGGAAATCCTCGGAGTACACGGTGAGGTCGGGCAGCTGGAAGGTGCAGATGGGCATCTCCAGCAGGTGCTCACTGCTGCTGCCATTGCTGGAGACATGGGAACGGGCCAGGGACACGATGGTGGAGCTGGCGTGGGAGATACCTCGGGACAGGCGCTTCTCTGGGGGAAAACAGCAACGGCAAACAGTGGGGCAGGAGCAGCAACGCCCAGAGCGGCCACCACCGAACCGCCCCGCTGGCAGCGAGCAGAACTGCGGCACGGGCGAGCTGACAGAGCCCCGTGGCTCCCGGACACTGACCTTGCACCAGGTCATCCTGGCGCTGCAGCGGGGGCCGCCCCGGGCGCTCGGGGGGCCGGGCCCCGCGGGGCTCGGGGAGGGAGGGCGGCAGGCTCCCGGCGTGTACCTGCCGCAGCTGCTCGAAGTCGTTCAGCGCCGCGCTCAGGTCCCAGTTCTTGCCTGCAGGGGAAGGTGTGCAAATCGAATCGGTTAAGATGTTTAGGTTCTAGTAGTAGCTCGCTGTTAAACCCCAGCAGTGGCTCGGTTTATGCCTGGCTGGCCACGCCGTGGCTCATTGTGCTTGTCTCCCTATGGTAACACCCCCAGGAGGACTCGGGAGAAAGGCTTTGGGGTCCTGCCTCCTCTTTTGCACCCCCTTCAGAAGAATAAACTTCCATGCAAAAGTGCCTTCTCTGATCTTTACTTCCAACCTCGGCACAAGGGATCAGGAGACCTGTGGGAGGCAGAGAGCCAGCTGCTGCCTGTCATTCCTAGTCATTGCTGTCATTCCTAGACTGCTCTCAGCCTGTGCTTGCCCCTGGCCCCATGGCCAGTGGACAGGGTCAGCCGGGCTCCCTCCAGACCCCCACCCACAGGAGGGGAGCAGCGCTGGTCACCCTCACCCAGCACGGGAACTGAGACACTTCCTAAACATCTGTGTCAGAAACTCTTCCAGCCCCTGCTCTTCCTGCTGGCTCCCCAGCAGCCATGCCCTCGTTATTCCCAGCTTCCCATACCTTCCAGGAGGTCTCTGGCCAGCCCCGGCTCTGCCCCCGTCGAGCGAACAAAGTCGGACAGGACGATGTCCATAGCCGAGGCCAGGCGGGGTCAGCGGCTCCACATCGGCTCCTCAGCACCAATCTGCAATCAGCCTGAGTCAGGAGCAGGCAGGGACTGCACACCCCACCAGGAACGAGATGAGGGGGATGCAAACCTCCCCCCAAAATTAACTGTGCTCCGGGACGGCCGCTTCATTCCTGGGGAGCTGGGAAACAACACCCGCTTGGCTGTAACCAACAATTTCCCTGGGAAATTCATGAATTAACCCCAATTCTCATCTCAAAGGTGGGGGAGCTTCTCTTTCCAAATTCGGACTAAGGATGCAGGAATAAATTATATAATAAATGACTATTTGGGAGCAATGAGAAAGCAGAAAGTTTCTCCTGTACTTTTACAGGGAGCAAATCCCTGCTCCATTCAGCTCCAAGCACTCCAGCTGCGAGGCAGGGAAAGGGAAGTAAGGGCAAAATGCTAGAATTAGGAGATGTGTCCTAAGGAAAATACATTTTAAAAAGCCCCTTCCAGTCAAAAAACCAAACCAAACAATCCCAATTGCTCTGGCAGAGCCCGGCCAGAGCTCCTTTCCACTCCAAAGCCCCTTGCCAGGCTCCTTCGACTCCAGAGCTCCTTCCCAGAGGGGAACAAAACCACAGGTCTATTCTGTAAATCTGGATTTTGTCGGGTTCTGAGCCTGCAGAAGGCGTGTGCTCCTGCCATGCCTTCAAATCCTGATTTTCCGCATTCCTCAGGGCAGAGAGGGAAAGGGAGAGCAGCCTCATCTGTGGGAGCCCAGACCAGCAAGGAGCTTCATGGAACTCGGTGCTGTGCAGTTAAAGGCTGGGATAAAAACTCTGCCACCAAGGAACAGAAGAGAATGGGAAAAGGATTTGTGCCAAGCTGAAAATCTGGAAGGGGAAAATCTGGGAAGGCTGGGAGAGGGAGGTGCTGGTGTGTTGGGTATAAGAGCAAATCTCAGGATTGTGTGGAACAGAAACAAACCTGGTTGTTTTCCTGCTCCCTGGGAAATAAAGTCTGTTTTCCAGGATTATGCCTAAAGATGTGCAAAACTCCCCTGGTGCCTTGAAATGTTTTTTTTTCCAAGATTTTCCTTGAAGGTGGGTGAAATTCCCTAAATTCCTGCAAACAACCGTTACATCCAGCCTTTAACCTGGAATTTCTTGGCTTTGCTGGAGAAACACCATCCCACTCTCCCAATCGAGTTGTTATTAAGTTCCTCCTCCCAGAAAAACTCTGTATTTTCCTTCACTGCCAGAGCTGCATCAGAATAAGTGATGCCAAAGCCCAGCACATTCCAGGAGCAGGATTTGGCAGTGATTCCTGCTCTTACTCCACCAATTTAGGGAACATCCCTAATTAGGAGCCGCACATTTGGATCCTCTAATCCTCGGGAAGAGCTGCAGGAACAAGGAGCAGCGATAATGGGTAGAACTTCCTTCAGGTGGGTGTGGAATTCCAGTGGAAATGAAAGCTCAGCACAGGCAGCAGAGGTCTGGGGAGGGAACAAGCAGCACATCCCACCCCCTCGTCCACGGCATTCCGAACTCCCGCGTGCACAAGAATGCCAGGGAAAACACAGATGGAAAACTCTGGGTCCAACGGGGTGGTGACACTGCTGGAGATTTACTGAGGGATCTCAGATGAGGAGAAATGGCCCCACACCAGAGTTACTGATTATTCCCTTTCCCTGCGGAAGGGAAATGCTCTCTCCTCTTCCCTCCTTCCAGGACAGGTTGGAAATATGAGCTGAGGTAGGAAATCCAAGCCCCAGGAGATCCACAAGTGCAAATCCATCCCCCAGCAGTGGAGCAGGCACTGAGCACACCCCGAAGCCCTCAGGAGTGCACAGGGTGCAGCGTGGCTGGGTGTGATCTGAAGTGAGTGCTCCTGGCACATTCCAACCAGAAATATGTGGAAAACACCTATTTTATTGGTATTCAGGTATTTAGGACTAAGCCAGCTGTTCCTATGATCCTGGGAATCCCAACAGTTCTTTGGGAACACACCAGCTGGCTTTTCAGCAAATGTTTAACAAATATCACCCCACACAGCAATGCTCCTGATGCAGGTGAGGAGGGAGCAGCTGTGCTGGAGTTCTTGGACCAGAAGGAGCTGGAGCTTCATGCAGACAGCACCCCACGGTCACAGGCTCGTGGGAACTGAGGGAAAGCCCCATCCCAACGTGCCAGCAGATCCACCCAACACTGACACCAACCCTCAGCCTTCCAGGCAGCAGCAATCTGCCCAGTTCCAACTTTGGGAATGGGGTTTAGTCACTCCTGGCAGCTTGCAAATCATTCCTAACACAGGAATTCAGACCTTTAACATCAAATATCCATCCAAAATAAGGGGAAAGGCATAAAACCTCCCTGGGGCCTCCTCTCTCCTGCTGCCTACAGCCTCTCAGTGACCAACTGCAAGGGTCCCATGCCAGGTTTGGGAAGGGACTCCCCAGGAGCACGTGGAGCATCCCAGCCTTCCGCAGGCAGCACAGCGCTCCCTGACCCAACATCATCAGGGAAGTCAGGAAACCGAGGGAGGAATTCAAGAGGACCAAGAGCTCAATGTCTCTCAGCTCCATCCTGAGGGGAGATAAACCACTGGGCACACTGAACTGAAGTAGCTCACCAGAACCGACTGCAAAGCTGCAACACTGGATCCAGTCAAAGTTCCAGACTGGAATTCATGGGGCTTTAATTCCCTTATTTTGCCAGATTTCCATCGTGCTGAACATGCTGCAGAAACAGGAAACAATTCTCTTTGGTAGGGCCAAATCCGGCCCCAAGGTCGGCCCCGACCTGTGGCTGCAGTGTGTTTATAAAGACACTTCCAGAAATATTTTAGGAGCAGCAAACTCTGACGTCTCTCCCCCGGATCTGCCGCGTGATGTTTTGCTGAGGGCAGGAACCAAGCTGGGAGCCAGGACTCCACTGCCAGGGCTCTGCTCCCAGCCCTGCCCTCCTGCCACATCCCATCCCCACAGGGAACCCCAGGCCAGACCCTCAGGGAGCTGCAGGTGAGGCAGGAGGTGCCCAAATCCATGGAAACTGAATCCTGCCAGACACACAGGGATGTTTCTGCTCCCACTGTCGGGGAGCTGCAGTGGCAAACCAGCACATCTCAAACTCCTAAACCCCAAATCCTCCAAAACCCTGGAATTTGGCAGCACTCAGGGATAAGTAGGGGGTCCCTGAGGGGAAAGGCCACCTGCAGGTGCTTCCCTCCCTAAGTTAACTGAAGAAAGATTGTTTTGGAAGTGGAAAACTAAGATTTCTGAGTGTTGTTTTCTTTACATTGTTAGTTGGGAAAAAAGAAGGGTTGGGGAGGCAGGAAGAGTGTTTTGAAAGTTTCATTCTGATTCTTGTTTTTTTTTTTAAGTTTATAAAGTCTTATTACTTTTAAGCTTAAACCTGCTTTGCTCTTGATTGGGAAATTTCAAACTGCCAAACCCAAAGCAGAACACAAATTGGTGTTTCCTCCTGGTTTCAAACTGAACCCATGACAAGGTGGGACACGGGAACAGCTCCAACTTGAGCCCTATGGGTGTAACGATGAGAAAAATAAGCTTCTGCACGAGCCCAGAGCATGCTGTGATGTTCCTTGAGGAGGTTTCCAGCTTCCTCCTGCTCCCCAGAAGAGTGGGGCTGCCTCCATCCCACCCCACAGCCCTGGCCTGGCCCAGCAGGTTACCTAACGGCGCCAGGAGCGCCGCGGGCTGCGCCGGGATTAGCGCACCCGGCCTGACCTGACACCTGTGCTCGGGCACTAAGCTCCAGCCCCAAGGGCTGCAAAGACCATGCCTGTCCTGCCCCTTCCAGGACAGGAACCAACCCAGCCCGTGATCGTAACAACAGCCAGGTATTCCTGAGAAAAATGAGAGTGCAGGACAGCCCTGGAGCTCAGCAGCCCCTCAGCCCAAAGGAGGGGAGCTGAAAACCAGGGGTGCAGAGCCCAAAGGAGGGGAGCTGTGAGAAACAGGGGTGCAGAGCCCAAAGGAGGGGAGCTTGAGAACACAGGGGTGCAGAGCCCAAAGGAGGGGAGCTTTAGAACCCAGGGGTGCAGAGCCCAAAGGAGGGGAGCTGTGAGAACACAGGGGTGCAGAGCCCAAAGGAGGGGAGCTGTGAGAGGCCAGGGGTGCAGAGCCCAAAGGAGGGAGCTGAGAACCCAGGGGTGCAGAGCCCAAAGGAGGGGAGCTGTGAGAACACAGGGGTGCAGAGCCCAAAGGAGGGGAGCTGTGAGAACCACACCCGGAGCTGAGAAGGGTGCAGAGCCCAAAGGAGGGGAGCTGTGAGAACCAGGGGTGCAGAGCCCAAAGGAGGGGAGCTGTGAGAACACAGGGGTGCAGAGCCCAAAGGAGGGGAGCTGTGAGAACCAGGGGTGCAGAGCCCAAAGGAGGGGAGCTGAGAACACAGGGGTGCAGAGCCCAAAGGAGGGGAGCTGAGAACCGCAGGGGTGCAGAGCCCAAAGGAGGGGAGCTGTGAGAGCCAGGGGTGCAGAGCCCAAAGGAGGGGAGCTGTGAGACCAGGGGTGCAGAGCCCAAAGGAGGGGAGCTGTGAGAGCCAGGGGTGCAGAGCCCAAAGGAGGGGAGCTGTGAGAACCCAGGGGTGCAGAGCCCAAAGGAGGGGAGCTGAGAACCAGGGGTGCAGAGCCCAAAGGAGGGGAGCTGTGAGAGGCCAGGGGTGCAGAGCCCAAAGGAGGGGAGCTGAGAACCCAGGGGTGCAGAGCCCAAAGGAGGGGAGCTGAGAAACCAGGGGTGCAGAGCCCAAAGGAGGGGAGCTGTGAGACCAGGGGTGCAGAGCCCAAAGGAGGGGAGCTGAGAACACAGGGGTGCAGAGCCCAAAGGAGGGGAGCTGTGAGAACCAGGGGTGCAGAGCCCAAAGGAGGGGAGCTGTGAGAGGCCAGGGGTGCAGAGCCCAAAGGAGGGAGCTGAGAACACAGGGGTGCAGACCCAAAGGAGGGGAGCTGTGAGTGCAGAAGGAAGCCAGCCCAAGAGGGAAGAACAGGGAAGTTTGGGAACAGATGGCACAGGCTGTGGCTCTGTGGCTGCACCTCATGGTAGGACCAGCTCCCCAGGATTTACCATTCTGGAAGCAGCAGGCTCTAGAACCTCTGGCAGAGTTCTAGCACAATCCAGAAGGACAGCACATAATCCCTGCAAAGAGCTTTTCCAGCAGGGAAAAGGGGCTCCTAAAACCACGCTGGTGCTCAGGAGGTGGAGCGGGAGTGAAGCGACAGTTATGGAAATCATCCCACTTTTGTAAAGCTTCAATGAACAGCTTTATCCTCTTTTTTTTCCAGAGCTCCAGCTGCTTCCCAGTGCTCCAGACACAGCTGGGCTCCTCCCAATACCCAGATCATTCTGAACCTTGGGCCGAAGAACGCACCTCTGAACAGATAAAAGCCAAACAAGTCTCCACTGCACACACAGCAGCTCCATCAACCCCAGGCTCTGTCCCACCATCACTATCCCTCCTGGTTATCAATTCCTCTTGCTCACAAAATTATAGGATTCTTTAATGAAGCACTGACAACAAACTCAGTTCTCTCAGTGTCTGCACAGAATAATTCCCTTTGAGCCAAGTTCTCCTTAAACCAGGCCGTGACTATTTCCAGCCTGGCCCTGGTTCTCTGGGCCCAGCACACGCTGTCCTTGCCTGTATTCCAGGGGATGCTCCCAGTGTCCCCTCTGCAATCCAGGCCACGGCAGCTCCATCACCAATTCCACACGTTTTCTCCCTAGAATATTTCAACCCAGTGCTCCTGGGTTCAGCTCAACCTTCCTCCCACAAGGAAAATCCATTTTCAGTCACTTGCAGGGCTGAGTTTAGGGTGTAACTGAGCACTGTGAGGGCTGAAGTGCCAATTGAGGGCCAGAGCACCTCCCAGGCTCCCCCACGGGGAGCAGAGCCACATCCCAGCACTGAGTGGCACGGATTCACCACAGACACCAGCAGAAAATTAAATAAATTCCAACGGAAAATCGAACCAACTAATACTAAGGCACCAGGAAGAGCAGAGTCCTGAATTTTATAGAGGGGCTGACAAGGGTCTCAGAGCTGAGGCACGCCTGGATCCAGCCGTGTATCCTGACAGAAACATCCAACACTGCATCCACAAGTGGCAACACCACCTTCACCCCAGAAGTTTCTTCAGCACAAAACCATCTTTAAGTAGCTTAAACTGCCATTTCCCAAAAAAACCCGACTCAGCACGGACACGCGCCGGGTCAGGAAGATAAAACGCAGCGGTGCCAGTGACTCAGAGTGAATAATCCCGGCTGGAAGTTTGGACTTTGACGAACCCTGACACAGGCTCCCGCCCCGGAGCCACCCCGAGTGCCCATTTCACTGCCGGGAAAGCCGAGGGATCCCCGAATTCCCGGTGCCCTGCGACTCAACCCAACTCCCGGGAGGCTCCGTCCCGCTACCCTGAGTGCCTGCCGAGGCCTCGAACAGCTCCCTGGAGCTGGGGATCCTCGGGGCTGCAGCTGAGGAGAGGCAGCCGGGAATGAGCCTGATGAGGAATCCCCTTTCCTCGCGGATCTCCAAACTCCAGGGCTCTTTCTGAGCTCGTGTTTCGCCGCCGCCGGACCCGAGCCCGGCGCCGCTCAGGGCTCTGCCCCGCTCCGAAAGGGACCCCGGGAGCGACCCCCGCCCGCACCGGGCACCCGCCGGCTCTGGCGCTCCCAGGGCAAAACAAGAGCACAATTGCTTGGCCCCAAGTCGCCGGGAGCAGGAAAATGTCGCTCCCCTGCCCCAGGGCAGCGGGGAGAGCCCCGAACCGGCGGCGGCTCCCGCGGTGGGACAGCGCCGGGGGCTCCGCACCGGGAACGGGCCGGGGGCGGCCCCGCAGCCGGGGGAGCGCTCCCGGCCCCGCAGGCCCCGGGCTGAGGCGGGACGAGACCCCGGCACCCGACCCCGGACCCACCCTCGTAGCCCGGGCCCGACCCCCGGTCCGCAGGACCCGCACCGCGGCAGCGACAGCGGGGCCCGCCGCCCCCTGAGGCCGCGCCATGACCCCGCGGCCGCCGCCGCCCCAAGGCCCGGCCCCGCCAAAAGTTTCCCGAGGCCGAGCGGGACCCCGCCGTTACCTACGAGAGGCTCCATGGGCGGCGGCGGGCGCGGCCCGGAGCGGCCCCCGGGCCCTCCCGCCGTCGTCGCCGCCGCTGCTGAGGCCGCTCCCGGGGCGGGGGAGGCGGGGGGAGGCGGAACGGAACGCGCCGCCCGGAACGCACCGACACCCCCGTTCCCGCCCGGAACGCTTTGGCGGCAGCACGCGGCCGGGCCGGGAGGGGCCAATGGCGGCGCAGGGCCGGGTCCGCCACGCCCCCCCTGAGGCGGGTACGGGCGCGGGGGAGCAGAGCGCCCCTGGCGGCGGCACGGGGTGAGCGCGCCCCGGAGCCCCCGGGACCCCGTGAGGGGCTCGGGACCCCGTGAGGGGTCTGGGACCACCGTGAGGGGCTCGGGACCCCGTGAGGGGTCTGGGACCACCGTAAGGGGTGCAGGACCACCGTGAGGGGTGCAGGACCACCGTGACGGGCTCGGGACCACCGTGAGGGGTGCAGGACCACCGTGAGGGGCTCGGGACCCCCGTGAGGGGTCTGGGACCACCGTGAGGGGTGCAGGACCACCGTGAGGGGCTCGGGACCACCGTGAGGGGTGCAGGACCACCGTGAGGGGCTCGGGACCACCGTGAGGGGTGCAGGACCACCGTGAGGGGCTCGGGACCCCCGTGAGGGGCTCGGGACCACCGTGAGGGGTGCAGGACCACCGTGAGGGGTCTGGGACCCCCGTGAGGGGCTCGGGACCCCCGTGAGGGGTCTGGGACCACCGTGAGGGGCTCGGGACCCCGTGAGGGGTCTGGGACCACCGTGAGGGGTGCAGGACCACCGTGAGGGGTCTGGGACCACCGTGAGGGGATCGGGACCCCGTGAGGGGTCTGGGACCACCGTGAGGGGTCTGGGACCACCGTAAGGGGTGCAGGACCACCGTGAGGGGCTCGGGACCACCGTGAGGGGATCGGGACCCCGTGAGGGGTCTGGGACCACCGTGAGGGGTCTGGGACACCGTGAGGGGCTCGGGACCACCGTGAGGGGCTCGGGACCACCGTGAGGGTCTCGGGACCACCGTGAGGGGCTCAGGACCTCCATGAGGGGCCCGGGACCCCAGTGAGGGGCTCAGGACCCCATGAGGGGTGCAGGACCACCGTGAGGAGCCTGGGACCCCCATGAAGGGCTCGGGACCCCCATAAGGGGCCCGGGACCCCCGAACGGTGCCGGTAACGCTGCCGATGGGTCCGAGACCCCATTTCAGGGGTCGTCAATCCCTCCCGCTATAACCTCGAGCGGTTCCCCCTCGGCGGGGTCTGTGCTGGTGCTCGAGCGGGCTCGGCGCCCCCAGAGTGCGGCTGACCCGCAGACCCCCGGAGGGTGAGCGGTCAGCACCCGCTCCCCGAGCCTGCTTCCCGCTGGGAATCGCTTTCCCTGCCGTGGGAAGCGTTTTGTTCCTCGGCCCGGGAGCGATGCTGAGCGGGGCAGCGGCCGTCGGGGCTGGTGGCCACTCAGGGTTTGGCCATGCCACGGCCGAGCCAGGATACACCGGGAATGCTGGCACAGCTCCCACGCAGCCCCTGCTGCGGGATTTGCCCCCTGGCCCATCTCCCACTCCGCCTTCCTCCTCCTCCCTGCGGAAAACCCCTTCTCTTCGTTGGCACAGGTGGGCCAGGCTGGGCCGGAGCGGGGGCTGCTGGGGCTGGTGGCCAACTGGCCACGTCATGCACACAGCTCAGCTGATCCCGACACTGAATCCATCCTTTGTGTCCTACCAGGAGCCTGCCCTTGTTTGCGCCCTGCACAAAGGGATTGTTTGTGTGTCCGGGCAGGGAAATGTCCAGCACAGAGAGGACGGGCCCAGGGTTTGTCCCTGCTGGCCGCACTGTTTGTCCACGCTTGGCTTTTGAAAGAATCGATGCCAAATTCGATCCCTTAAAATAGCAGTGCCATAATCCTGGGCAATCCTATTGCCTCAATTTAGGGACCAACGTCCGTCCTCGTGCCAGGCCCCAGGGAGTTATTGGTGAGGTTAAATCAGCGTTATTTACAGGAATTATATTTGGATAAATTCTTAAGGAAGGTTTGAATTAAAATTTACAGCAAGTGCAGATGTCTTTTCCAGCCGAAACAATTCCATGATTCCAACCACTCCCAGGACATGGAACTGTTCTCCTACCCCACCAATCAGCTTGTGGGGAATGAAAAGGTGTAAAATTTCTGCAGAATAAAAATTGTGTAAGACGTTTTACCTGCAAACCAGGGATAAACGTCCCACCAAGAAGCCTCACAGGTTTGGTTTGTGATTCATTTCACTAAAATGGCACGAGAAGGGGGTTGTCCTCCCTAAGGACAAGGACAAAGATGGATTTAAAGAGGAGATGACACCCTGGGTTTGGTAAATTGACAAATAAAATCCAAAGGTATTGCCAAGGAAACCGGACAATAACTAAACCAGCACTTTACAGACACTGAATCATTTAACAATAAAGCCAGAAAACAATCAGCAATTAAATCCCAGTTGTTAATTCCTTTTGCCGTTATTCTGTGTATCCTTTGGCCAGCAGCACCCACACTCTCCTTAAGGCATCAGTTTGGATATGAGAAACAAAATCAGGCAAGAAGTAACAAATGTAAGAAAGAAAATATTGGAGTTGTATTATTCTAGGTAAATCCCTATTTAAACCAGTCAAATCTTTGGTGTTTGTATGAAGATCCGTACACGTGCAAAACTCCACAGCCTCCAGGAAAGAAGACCCAAAGCGTTTGGAAATGAAAAAGAAAAATCTCGGCAGGAAATTGAAGGATTAAAGGCGACAAAGGTGTCCGTCACCCTGAGAGGAAGTGGGGAGCCGCTTAATTGGAAGTGAAAGGCAGGATACAATCATTAATGAATTGTTATCCCCGCTATAAAAAGGGTTTTGGCAGCGGGGGAGTGCTGGCCCCGGCTCAGCCCCGTCCCGCCGGGAATAGCTCCTAATCCCGGCGGGATTAGCGGGGCCGGGCTGTTCACTGAAACCGAGCCTCGTCCTCTGTCCTTGGGGACCCCACGGGACCCTCGGGGGTGCCGAGCCTTGCCGGGGTGGGTCCGGGAGGATTTGGAGCGGGTTTGGGCAGGATTGGAGGGGGTGGTGTGAGTTTGGGGTGGGTTTAGATGGGTTCGGCGGGATCGGTTTGGTTTAGGGTGGATTCACTGTGAGTTGGGGCGGGTTTGTGTTGTTTTCAGGCAGGTTTGGGTGGGTTTAATGTCTCTGATTGGGTTCGGTCTCAATCTGCTCCGCCTTCCCGAGCCACTTCCACTCTCGGGTGGGCCGGGAGCGCGGCCGGACTACAGCTCCCAGCAGGCAGCGGGGCCGGAACGGGGCCGAGCGGGGCCGGAACGGGGCCGAGCGGGGCCGGAACGGGGCCGAGCGGGGCCGGAACGGGGCCGAGCGGGGCCGGAACGGGGCCGAGCGGGGCCGAACGGGACCGAGCGGGTCAGGGACAGCCCAGTAGAGGAACATCCCTGCCAGGATGAACGCGGTGCTGGCGGTCCGGCAGTACGTGTCCAAGATGATCGAGGACAGCGGGCCCGGCATGAAGGTGCTGCTGATGGACCGGGAGACGGTGAGCGGCGCGGCCGGAGCCGGGAGCCGGAACCGGGAGCCGGGGCTGGGACCGGGAGCCGGGGGCGGGGCGGGGCCGGGAGCGGGGCCGGGAGCCGGGGCTGGGAACCGGGACCGGGAGCCGGAGCCGGGGCTGGGAACCGGGACCGGGAGCCGGAGCCGGGGCTGGGAACCGGGACCGGGAGCCGGGACCGGGAGCCGGGACCGGGACCGGGCCCAGGGCAGCCGTGACGCCCGTGCCGCCCGCAGACCGGCGCCGTGAGCGTGGTGTACACGCAGTCCGAGATCCTGCAGCGCGAGGTTTATCTCTTCGAGCGCCTCGACTCGCCCAACAGGGAGCCCATGAAGCACCTCAAGGCCATCTGCTTCCTGCGGCCCACCAAGGTACAGAGCAGAGCGGGAGGGAACGGCCTCAAACCGTGCTGGGCAGGTTTAGGTTGGACATTCGGGGAAATTCCTTCATGGAAAGGGTTGTTCAGCCCTGGCATAGGGACATCACCATCCCTGGAATTGTTCAGATCCGTGTAGATGTGGCAGTTGTGGTCAGGGGTCCGTGGTGGCCTTGGCAGTGCTGGGGGAATGGCTGAACACCAAGATCTCGGAGGCTTTTCCAACCCTAACGATTCCATGATTCTGTATTCCTTCATTCTGCTCTCCCTGGTGCTGTTTCCATCCAGGAGAACGTGGAGCTCCTGGTGCAGGAGCTGCGAAGGCCCAAGTACAGCGTCTACTTCATCTGTGAGTATGAAGAGTCCAGGGGTCCTGGAGGTCCATGAATCTGGAACAGGCTCCCAGTGCAGAATGGGACAGGCTCCTCACCCCAGTGTCCATCACACGGCATCGTCCTGTGCTGGCTCTGTCAGGGGCTTCCCACGTGTCCTGCTCGTGACACAGAATGTTCCAAGAGTTTGGCAGTGAGGCAGAGCGACTCCAGTTGGTTTGGGGTTGGAAGTCCAGTCCTCCAGACCAGGAATTAGTCAGCAGGATCCCAGGAACAGGGTGGAGTGGCCTCTAGATGTCATTGTGGCTCTGCAGGACACAGAGGGACCAGGCTGGGGAGATGGGCAGGGAGCGAGTTCAGAGCATCCCTGGGAGGTGGCTCAGGATTCCAGCCCCTGCAGGTGCAGAGTTTGAGGGTCTCTGTGGGATCTGCTCCTGCTCTGGGGGGGGATCAGACTGTGCTGCCCCACAGGCTCTGCATGGAGCCCCACTGTCCCTTCCCTGTTTCCTCCCAGATTTTAGCAACGTCATCAGCAAGAGCGACGTGAAGGCGCTGGCTGAGGCTGATGAGCAGGAGGTCGTGGCTGAAGTCCAGGTGAAATTTGGATGTTTTAGGTACATCAGAAGCAAAGGGAAGGTGCAGGCTGCCAGACACTGGGAGCAGGAGGGCTGTTCCCAGCTGGCACATGACACGCCTGGGTGGGAGGAGGGATGGACACAAATGTGGGATGAAGACATAAAATACAGAAAAGGTCCCATTTCTCTGTGCCCTGTGCTCTCACAGCTGCTGCTGTTCTTGGTCTCTCACAAGGTGCTGCCAAGCTCGAATCCATGTGGATGTGGCACTTGGGGACATGGGTTAGTGGTGGCCTTGGCAGTACTGGAGGGACAGTTGGACTCAGTGTTCTTAAAGGGCTTTTCCAAAGTCAGAAATTCCATGATTCCGTGTTTGTGGTGCTGATGAAGAGCTGGGCACTGGAGCACTGCACTGTACAGATGGCAGGGGAGCTGTCAGTGGGGTCACTGGGGCTGGAGGGGTTTGGGGTGGAGGAAGGAAGGATGGGCTGAGCCAGTGTGTCCAGGTGCTGGCTGGGGCTGGACATGGCTCTCACTGGGGTGGGGTTACAGACACAGCACTGTCCTGCTCCCCTCCCCAGGAGTTCTACGGTGACTACATTGCAGTGAACCCACACGTCTTCTCCCTCAACCTCCTGGGATGCTGTCGGGTAGGAACATGGAGTCCTTGCTTTGGGTGATGAGTAGAAACCATGGGGGGGCTGCCTAAGGGGGCCACGTGAGGGGAGTGGGAGTTCCCAAGGAGAG
This sequence comes from Sitta carolinensis, assembly GCA_032173965.1. Lineage (NCBI taxonomy): Eukaryota > Metazoa > Chordata > Aves > Passeriformes > Sittidae > Sitta > Sitta carolinensis. The sequence continues at coordinate 753,874 of CM063305.1, forward strand.
GAACACCAGGGCTCAGCCCCTGGGTACCTGCTGCTCCAGCACAGCTGTGCTTTCCTGTGAGACTTCAGGACTTAGAAACAAGGATGTGGGAAAGTCTGGGAGCAGTGCATCTATGTGAGGCGCAGCCTTTCCTTCCAGGGCCGCAGCTGGGACCCGGCTCAGCTCACCAGGACAACCCAGGGGCTCACTGCTCTGCTCCTGTCCCTGAAGAAGTGCCCCATGATCCGGTACCAGCTCTCCTCAGAGCCAGCAAAACGCTTGGCCGAGTGTGTGAAGGTGAGAGGAGCCCACAGCACATCCCTTGGGGATGAATCCAGACTTCATTAGGTTTTTTACATGTTGCTCCACTGGAGGGATACACCTGTTTTCAGTCAGTTCCTGTAAATTCCATCATTTATTTCAAGGCCCAGCAGTGGGCAGGTCATGTCCTGCTCTGCTCCCAGCACAGCAGCTGAGTCCAGCATTCCTGGGAGCAGTGTCCCACTTCCCTGGCCCTTCAGCTCCTCCCTGGCAGGGCAGACAAAGCAGCACAGTGGGGGTTTCACCTCCCCTTCTCTCTGTGTCCAAGTCCACACTGGGGGGGAGCCTTTTCCTGGCATTCAGGTGGGATGATTCCCATTTTTCCACAGCAAGTGATCACGAAGGAGTACGAGCTGTTCGATTTCCGGCGCACCGAGGTCCCTCCCTTGCTCCTCATCCTGGACAGGTCAGATGATGCCATCACACTCCCTCCTGAACCAGGTGAGTTACACCCAGCTGTGCCAGGCTGGGGCAGCTGGAGTTCCACCCCTGGCAGGTCATGGCTTGGATGTAGGAGAGAAAAGTGTTGCTTCCCATCCCCAATCCCTGCAAAATTCCCTCCTTTATCCCCTGGCTAGGTTTTCCAGACCTCAGGTGTAACCTGCTGTTTCAGGATTTCCTGTCACATAGAAATTCCTCTGGATGTAAATGGAGTGTTGGGCATGGCAGGGCTCTGATCAGCTGTCACTGTTCCCTCTGGGTTATTATTAGACTTCTCAGGATAAAAATAGAAACTCCTGATGTGCAGAAATGCTCCTGCCAGTGGAGCATGTAAGGAATTCTGCAGTGGAACCGTGGGACCTCTCCCTGCCTGGGCAGAAACTGGGGGGTTTGGTGGCTAACAGAGGTGTTGGAACAGCAGTGTTAATCCCCATCCCTCTTCAGTCTCTTTTAAAGGTATCTGCAGGAATTCCTGATCCGGTGGGAGGTGTCCCTGCCATGAACAGGATGGGTTCAATGTCCCTTCCAGCCCAAACCATCCCATGATACTGTGATTCTGGGGAGAGGAGGTTTCCCTCTGCACTGTCCCCCATCTGGTTATTTACCAGGGATGTTTATTTTCATGGGAACGTCCTGGCTGGTTTGAGGGACACCCTCCCTCCCTGTGCTGCGTGTCCTGGGGGAGCTCTGGCTGGGTTCAGCTGAAGTCCATTGATCTCCCAGTGCTGTGTCTCACCAAGGTCACCCCTTTGCCTCCCTCTGTCCCCTGGCAGTGGACGTACCAGGCCATGGTGCACGAGCTGCTGGGGATCAACAACAACCGCATCGACCTGTCACGGGTGCCGGGGATCAGCAAGGACCTGCGGGAGGTCGTCCTGTCAGCTGAGAATGATGAGTTCTATGCCAATGTAGGTGTCCTGGGGGGCTTCCCCGGCACCCAGACCTGGGGGTTTGCCACAGGAGAGGAGCTTTGAGCCTCGGGGTGGGGATGTGCCACTCGTGACTGTCAGTGTGCAGCACTGTGACACCTGGCGTGAGATAACGTGGCTCATTTGCAGTTTGATTTCAAACCCTGCTGCGGGTTTGGGGGGATTGAGCCACCCTCCCCCTGCTGCTCAAGGCTCTTCCTTGGTCAAGACTCTCTCAAGTGAGTTTCTCTCTGCTTCCTGTCTTGTTCCACACAGAATATGTACCTGAACTTCGCTGAGATTGGCACCAACATCAAGAACCTGATGGAGGATTTCCAGAGGAGGAAGCCAAAGGAGCAGCAGAAGCTGGAGTCCATCGCAGATATGAAGGTACAAAGTCCATCCCAGCAGTGTCCCTCATCCCTTAATGTTAGGAGTAAATAAAAAGTACATCCCTCCCAGAAATCTTCTGTTAATGAGAGAAATCCTGCGGGCTGCTGGGTTCAAGGTGTCTGATCCTCTGCACGCCTGCACAGGGCTTGGATTGCTGGGAATTTGTACAATGTATGCACCCATCTTCTATCTCCTGCTTTTTCCTGGAAGCACCCACTGCCTCGGTTTCCCATCACAGGCCTTTGTGGAGAACTACCCTCAGTTCAAGAAGATGTCAGGCACAGTGTCCAAGCACGTGACCGTGGTGGGGGAACTGTCCCGGCTGGTGGCGGAGCGGAACCTGCTGGAGGTGTCCGAGGTGGAGCAGGAGCTGGCCTGCCAGAGTGACCATTCCAGTGCTCTCCAGGTACTCATCTGGCTCTGGATCAGGGGGGGATCATCCCATCCCTCCCTGGGCAGTGGGATTTGGTCCAGGAGGCAGTGGGAGCTCTGTGTGGATAGCCTGTGGGGAGGGACTGGATGTGGAATTGCTCCTCGGTGCTCAGCTCAGATGGGAATGAGTCATCGTTAATAACTGGCTTGAGAAGCATCTTTGCAAATCCTGTCCTTACATCCCACAATCCAACATTCTTTCATTATTTTCAGCCAGTTGGCTTCTGGCAGGCAGCAGGATAAAACAACCTCAGATGCCATGCAAGAGCTGACGTGCTTGTTGGGCAGGAGAAGAGCTGGAATCCAGGGAATTGTCTTTACCTATTTTTTTTAAGAAAAACCACTGGAAGGTCTCTTAGATCCACGATTTCTTTGGCAGAGAGGCCTGGAGAAGCTGGAGAGAGGCTCTGTGACAGCTGAACGTGTGGCCCCTGTGCTGTGACCGGAGCAGGGTCTGGCAGAGTCAGTGGGGATGGATTTGGGCTGGTGTTCAGCAGCAGCTTTGGGATGGGCTGGCTCAGAGCGGGCTTGGAGCAGCCCCTCACTGCTGAGAAATGATTTTCAGTAGCAGAGGGGGATTCCCAGCATGTAACAGACCCTTGCATGGCACTGGGGAAGCAGAGAGACTGGGAAAAGCAGCTCCAGCAGGTTGGAGATCAGTTTGTTCCCCACCCCTGTGACTCTGAGCTCCAGGTGGGGCCGAGGGGACAACACTGGACTGTCCCCTGAGGTGGAATATGCAATCCCATCCCCGGGGCTGATGCTTCCCCATGGACCAGGGACTGTAGGGATGGGATTGCATAGCTGGTGTCTGGCAGGATTTACAGGGCTGAGCGTGGAACTGGGAATGCAGCCAGAAATGTGTTTGCTGGAAGCAGCCTCTGAGGTCCTCATGCTGTATCACTGTCTCCAGCTCAGGTTGTTGCAGTTTAAAAGTCAAATATTCCCAGTCTGCTCCCTCCCTGCACCGTGAGCCACGATTTTTGATGGAATATACATAGCACAGAGCTGGTGCCAGGTGAATCCTCGTGTTCCTGGGGTCACCTTGGTTCTGCTCTACACCAACAGTGTTTCTGCAGTTTTAGAACCAAAATGCTGCTTCAGTTTCCTTCCATCCCTGTGCCTGAAGAGCCCTCTTGTATTTCCAGCTACTGAAAGATGTGCAGCAGCTTGGGAGTGCATGGAAACCCCTGTAAGTGGGATCTTTGTCCCTGTAGCTCTGGGCTGTCCCTGCTGTGGCTCCCAATGGCAGCAACGGGGGCAAGTCCACAGGACAAGAAGCAGCAGCCAGAGCCTGGAATAAGGGTGGAATTGTTCTCCCCTGATGTCACTGCAGGGATTGTTGGATCTCTGGTGGCCTTGAGCCCCCAGTCTGGGACATTTGGGTTCTTCCTCCCCTGGGCTCTCATTAACCCTGACCCAGTGCATGAGCCCTGGGAGCTGAATGGAGGGTTGGAATCCCAGCTCCTCCCATGGACAATGGCTGTTCTGTTCTCTGCTTCCTGATTGTCCTGGCACTGCCAGCACAGGAACCTCCCTGGGGCTCTGGCCCTCCACTCACAGGTGAATTCCTGACCCTGAATGGTGAAATTCCTCTTGATCCTCCTCAAAGCCAGGATTTTATGCTGTGTTTTTGTCACTAGTCAGCATCAGTCAAATAGATGCCAACAAACACCTGGGCCAGGGTGGTGAATCCAGCAGCAGATCAGGAGTGATAACAGATCCCTGCTCTTCCCTGTAGCTGGGATCTCTTCCCATGCTTTAAATCCTTTGCTTCCAAATGTGTGGTTTGTTCCTCCACATCTCACATCCAAAGGTTTACTTGAGACTTTGATGCCTCTGCCTTGCACCTTCCAGAAAGCACATGGTGGATTGCCTGAGGGTTTTTTTGGAGCCAGTTTAGTGGTGGAACCTGTGGGGTGGCTCTGCCCAAGCTGGAAAGACCCAGGCAGAGCTTGGAGGTGTCTGGAAGTGCCTGTGCACAGCTCCCCTCTCCTGCAGCACCACGAGGGGCTCAGCACCCATCAGAGCTGGGCTGGGAGAAGGATCCCGAAGCAACTTGTGCTCCAGTAAATCCACCCGTGGAACGCCTGAGGAGCCAGCTGTGGGCTTCATGCCACCGCTGGATTCTCTCGCCACTCCCGTGGCGACACCACAGTGACACAGTGTCCCCGCTGAAGGCAGCCTGTCCCTCGGGCTGCGGGCGCGGTGCTGCCGTGTCCCCGCAGTCCCTGAGGTGCCGTGTGTCCCGCAGAGCGTGCGGCGGCTGCTGCAGAGCCCGCGGCTGTCGGAGCTGGACGCGGCGCGCCTGGTGATGCTCTACGCGCTGCGCTACGAGCGCCACGGCAGCAGCGGGCTGCCGGCGCTGCTGGAGGAGTGCGCGGCCGCGCTGGCAGCGACAGGTACCGCAGGACCGGGAGGGCTGGACCGCAGTACCGGAGGGGCTGGACCGCGTAACCCTGGAGCAGGCGGAGAGCACCAGGGTGGCGATACGCCAGGAACCGGGGGGATACCAGGTAAACCCCGGGGAGGGGCTGGGACCGCCAGGTAACCCCTGCGGGGAGGAGGCACCAGGTGGGGATACCGCCAGGTAACCCCGGGAAGGGGCAGCCCCGATGTCCCACAGGATGGGGGAATCGCTGCTCTTTGGGTCAGCCAGGGTTGTGCTGTTGCACAGAGCTCGGCTGGGACCTGTGGGTGTGGTTTTAAAAGGTGCGGAAAACAAGTGACTCGATTTCCGTTTCCTAAATCGGTGATGTTGGGGGTTGGATTCCAGAGAACCCTTCCACTCCTGGCTAGTCTGTGATTCTGTGATATTATGAAGGATTTAATAAAGAAGGGATGGCAGGAGCCTGCTGGGAGGGGAGTGTGGCACATACAAGAGCCTGGGATGTGCCTCCTCTCTCCTTTTCCTCCCCCACTTTGCCCAGCTTCTGCAGCACAGGCAGTGGCTGCAGCGAGGGGCTGGGGATGGAGAGGAGCTGGCAGGGAGGGAACAGGCAGCAGTGCCAGGAGCAGCTGGGGAGGAGGTGGAGGAGGGAGATGATGTCACCTTGTGTGGAGGAGCTGTCGCCGCTGCAGGCGATGCAGATGAAGCCTCTCCTCCAGCAGGAGGGTCGGGGTGGGCTGGGGGTGCTTCTGCTCTGCCCCCTCACCTCCATGTGCAGTCCCAGCGGGATCACCTGTCCCTGTTGCACACCTCCCCGAGGTGTCTGCAGGGTCCTCAGCCAGCCTGACGGCGTTCCCAGGCTGACAGCTCCTGCCCTCTCCCTGCACAGCTGGTGTCGGCCGTGGTGGAGTACGGGGGGAAGCGGGCGCGAGGCTCTGACCTGTTCAGCCCCAAGGATGCCGTGGCCATCACCAAGCAGTTCCTCAAAGGCCTGAAGGTACCCAGCTGCCCTGGGGAAACGGGACAGGCTCCACCAAAAGTGCAGCTCAGAGGAGCAGCAGGGCTGGCAGGAGTGCTGGGGGCTGCTGGCCCAGGACTGGGGTTTCACAGGGAGGGCAGTGGCTTTGAGGTTCCCTCACACAATGGGAATGAGTTGCTGGAGAGCTTCTCAATCCCAAATTCAGGGCTGCTACCTGCTGTGCCTCTGCTGATCCTCCTTCCTTGCTGGGCCACTTCCTAAAGAGCTTCTCTCTGGCTGCAGGGCATCGAGAACGTGTACACCCAGCACCAGCCCCTGCTCCAGGAAACCCTGGACCAGCTCATCAAGGGCAAGCTCAAGGACAGCCAGTATCCCTACCTGGGCCCCAACACACTGCGGGACAGGTGCGTGGGGCCGTGGGGGCAGAGCCTGCACAGGGACATCCCTGGTGTCCCCACAGCAGGGCTGGGCTGATGATGAACAGAACTGAGGCTTGGCACACAAATCTCCTGGATGTGGAGGTCTCGTGTCCCCAGGGATGTTCCAGGACTGGGCTGTGTCTCGTGCTGGCTCACCTTGCTGGCTCGGGTGTGCCATTCCCATTGGGAGGCTCAGGTGAAGGATGAAGCCCTGGCTCCTCAGAGCTGGCTCTGGGATGGCTGTGCCATCTGGTGCTTGGGGACTGCCAGAAGGAGTCCAAATGCAGCTCTCCTGCCTGAGCCAGCACTGTTCCCAATGGAAATGGGATCCTGCTGGAGAGGGTCCTGCAGACCTAACCCAGACTCTGAGGAGCTTGGGTGGTTAGTGGTGATACAGATCACGTTGGGAAAGGACTGCACTCACTTCTCCCATGAGTTTTCTTTGCTTTCCCACATCCCTTTGGGCAGGAAGTGCTGTGGGGGATCCATGGAAATCTAGTGGTCAGCATGCTCCCTCTGTGCCTGTGTCCCACCCAGAGACACCCATGCTGGGTCAGGCTGTCCATGCCATGATCCAAGAAGGAAATCCCTGGTGTTGGTCCTTCCAAGGGATTGGGAGAGGGAAGGAGCAGCTCACTTGAAAGCAGGACATGCACAGCACACCTGAGTTTGTGTTGGGATGGAGGAAAGTGCTTCCCTCTTTCCCCCCTTCCTCTTGCTTGGCCTCTCTCTACTATCCTACAATTCCCTACAGTCTCCTCAGGTGAACTGAGGCACAAATCCTGGCAGCTCCTGACCACTCAGGAGCTGCCCCCAGCCTGGGAGCTCCAAGGCAGCGCTGTGTCCTTGCCTGACTCCAGAATCAATTCTGATTTCCCAGCCCCAGCAGATCATGCATTAAACACAAGCTGTGGATCCACAGGGATCAGGGTGGTGCTGCTGGGGGCTGCTCAGGACTGGGGGTGAAAGTTCAGGAGAGGAGAGGTTCTGGGGGATTCAGTGGGTTGTTTGCAGCTCCAAGCCTGGCAAATCACAGGGATGAGGAAAGGTCATGGAGCACTGCCTCCAAGGTGCAGGGTTTATCCTTGGCTTTGTCTGATCCCACCTCAAATACTTGTGGCTGCTCCATCCCAGAAAGCGTCAGGTTGGACAGGTTCCACCTGGTCTGGTGGAAGGTGAACAAGAGGAGTTTTCAGACCCCTTCATGCCAAACCATTCCATGATTTGTGCCTTTCTCTCAGGCCTCAGGACATTATTGTATTCCTCATTGGAGGGGCCACCTACGAGGAGGCTCTGACCGTGTTCAACCTGAACCGCTCCAACCCCGGCGTCCGCATCGTGCTGGGTGGGACCACCATCCACAACACCAGGAGGTAACCCCCCCTCTGCACACCCTGCCTGTGAAACTGCTGGCACAGCAGGAATTTGGATCCTGTGGGATCTCCACGTGGAAATGGGTGTCAGTGTTCCGGGCCCAGCTCTGCTCGTGGTGGCTCAGATCCCTGAGCTGGAGGTTTAACTTGCATTTCCACGAGTTCAAGGGCAGGCAAGTAGAGTTTTTCTAGTTCATAGCACTGGGAAGCCAGAGAAGCACATGGGAATTCAGCACAGAATGAACCTGCAGCTGCTTTGCTGAAGGTGGGCAAAGATCCCTGTCAGTATGGAATTCCCAGTGGGAAATATTTATAAATACAAATAAACTTTGGGCACAGGAAAGGATTGAGGCCACTGTGGGAACTGCTTCCCATCAGCAGAGCTTGCTGTTGGCCAGGCAGGAGAGCAGGAATTCTCTCCAGATTCCCAGAGCTCAGTGTGGGATGGTGGGAAAATCCTGAGCTGCTGCTGGAGCTCAGGATCTGCAGCTCCATCACTGGCTCCACTTAGATTGGTGCTGCTGGGAGCCACCGGGCTGGTTTGGGCTCTGCTGCTGTGCAGTCCCTGAATTATTTACAGAAAAACTGGGATTCTGTATCCAAATTTGCATTTCAAAGAATGAAGTGGGGAAAAAAAAGAGGAAAATAAAAGGCTGGTGGTTTGGAAGGGCTAGATGTGGCTGGGTCCTGCCTGGGGAGGACAGCAAAGGGCCTGTTCTGAAACAGCCCTGTCCCAAATGATCCATTTTCCCTTGGATGAGGTTTCCCTGAGGATGAAAGGACAACAAAACTGTCTCCTTTCCAGTTATCCACGACTCCAGCATAGTGCCCTAGGGTCAGCACATCCCTGAGGTGGCTGATACGAGGAAAGCCAGGTTTTAGTGTGTCCCAGGCCATCATGTAATCCCTGGCCTTGCTTATTCCCGTGGGATTAGGGCAGATATGTCACCAGAAACAAGGGGATTTGGGTGTTAATGCGTCCAGCAGCCATGTAAGCACCTAATCCTGGCTCCATTGTTCTTACTCCCTGCTGGAATTGGGACCAACATCTGTGGGCCCAGAGGGGTGGCCCAAGGATGGGGAATCTGCTCTGCTCCTAGGGGCTGCAGAGCAATCCCACAGGGTTCGGAGGAGAAAGGGTTACAGAGGATCAATAATCGGATAAAAAGGGTTGCCAGGAACATCTGGTGCTGGGGCTGACTCATCCTGGGCAGGTTGAGCACGAACCTGCTGGGATTAATCCCAGGATGTGGGGCCTGACCCAGTTACCCAGATACGGCCGCGGCTCCGGATCCTCTGGGACCCTCCTCGCTCTGCAAGGTTCCTTTCTCCTGGGAGTTCCATCTCCAGGCCCTGCTTGTGGAGGTACCTGCAGATGCCTGTTCTGGGTCCTCACCTGCTCCTGCAGGATCTGCAGGGTCCTTGGAAAAGCAGCTTCAGCAGGGGGGATTAATGCTGTGGTGCAGCTCGTCCCTGGAGGGCAGGTGGGAGTTTGGCTCTTGCCTCCACTCACTCCAGACTGGGAATGTTGCTCAGAGAGGCCGTGCCAAGGGACCCCGAGGTGTCACTGGTCACAGGCACAACCTGCTCCAGACAGCACAGAACCAGGAGACCCTAAAAACACCAGTCCTGCCTGGGTTCTAGTGCCTAAAACATAACCTGGAGGAGGGAGAGCTCGGACTGGAACACACAGCCAGGTGCCAGAGCTGTGCCAGAGCTGGTGCTGCCGTGGGCAGTGTCCTGGCTGTGCCCCCTCCCAGCTGTGTCCACTGGGACTCAGAGCTGGGTGTTGCTGCAGGGTTTTGCAGGAGATTTTAGGGGTTTACTATTTTCCAACCCCTTCAAGGTTCACAAGCTGCTCCAGCCCCAGTTTAGGGGAATCCCATTTTTGTAGGATTTGTGGCATATCTTGGTTTGTATTTCTGTATCTTTTTGGGTGTTTTTTTTAAGCATTGCTGTCGAGATCACCTGATCAGCACATTGAGGGATGAGTCAGCCTGGGAATGGCCGTGGTGTCTCATTGCCAGAGGAACCATCCTCCAGCAGCATCCTTCTGGCTGGGAGCATTCCTGCCCTTGGGAGCTGCTCCCAGGGTGCTGTGTGATACCAGCACTGTGCTGGGCACAGTCACAGCCCCTCTGGCCTTGGACACCTCTCAGACAAATATTAGGGTGCCATGAGCAGCTCTCTGGCCCCTGTTCCACTGACCTGAACCTTTCCTGGCAGCTTCCTGGAGGAGGTCACAGCCGCAGGATTCCGCGGCCGAAGCACGGACAGCTCCCAGGTCCCACCGAGGTCCAGCAGCCGACGGTGAATCCTGAAGGATTGAGAACATTTTTGCACATTCAGAGCTTTCCCAGAGCAGAGCAGAGCAGGATGTTTCTGTCCTGCAGCCAGAGCTTCCCCTTCACACCCACAATGGCAGCGAGTGCTGGAGCTGGCACCAGCCCAACAGCAAGGATGTGCCCCCGCTGCAGCTCCTCACAAACAGCTCCAGGAGTGGGATTGTCACCTGAGGAGAGCCTGGGAAAGCCCTTGGATCCCTGCAGTGAGTCCCATGAGGACCCGTGCTGGGGGAGCAGCTGTGGGGGTGAGGCTGCTGGGCACAGGAGCTCTTTGCTCTGTTGTCTGTATATGTTGAATCCTATTAAATTCCCCACTTTGGCTGAATCTGTCTGCTAGATGATTCCCACTTTCCCTTCCCCGGTGCCACAAGGTGCAGTTACAGTCTGAGCCTCCATGGGAGCTTTTGCTCCCCTCCAGGACCACGCCAAGGAACCTGCAAGTGCATTTCCAGCTCTGCTCCCTGGCCTCTAATCAGCACTTGATTGGGAATTAACAAGCCAGATCAAATGAAATGAGCTCCTAAATCCCTGGGAATTATCTTGGCCTCACAACTAAGTCCTGTTGATGTGGGAGAGAGCAAAGCCCTGCAGGGAGGAGGGGACCTGGCCCTGGGGGTCCTGGGCAGCTCTTTGGGGAAGGGAGGGGAGAACACAACCTTGTGCTGGGTGGGTTTCTGTGCCCACAGACAGGGGTGGGACTGGGTGGGCACCTGGACGGTGAATTTTGGGTTGTTGGGACAGGCAGAGCTGGAAGTGAATTCCCCCTTACAGGTTTCTGACAGCCTGAGACCCCAAGAGAGGGGTCCCAGCCATGTGAGGATGTGATCAGCCCCCTGCCCCTTCCTCCAGCAGCCCCTTGCCCAGACACCAACACTGTGTTATCATCAGAGACACAGAAAAGCAGGTGTCCTAATTAAACTCCCCTCACCTTCCAGGCAGCAGCTTCACACTTGATATCCAGAGGCAAAACACTGTGCGGGGTGTTAAATACATAAATAAACTAAGAGTTTGCTCATCTGCTCTGCAAGAAGAGGCGATTTTGGCAACTGGTTGTTGTGGATCAGCACAAGAAGCAGCTACAGCATCAGGGCCAGGGGTAGCAAAGGGGCCATGTGAACACAGGGAGGCACAAACACACCTTGGAGAGGCTTTTCATTCTGCCCACGGGGCTGGGGATGAGAAGCTGCACGCTCCATGCCACCTGTCCCACTGGTGAGCAGCCTCCAGGGCAGGCTCCTTGCTGGAAGTGCAGCTGCCTGTCTCTGGTACAGAAACAGGAGACAGGTTCCCTCCTCTCTCCTTCCTTCCTTGTAAACTGTTGATGTTTCCAGCTCTGAATCATTGGTCACATCCTTCACAGCGTGACTCACTGTCGCACTCTCAGAACAGCCTGAGGATTCCAACTGCAGCTGAATCCCTGCTCCAGGGATGGGGAGGGGTGTGCAGGTGCCTTACCTGCCGTGCTCTCAGGGCACCTTCCCTGGCACCAGAGGGTATTTGGGAAGAGCCTGGGCCCTGGATCCAAAGGGCACGACAGAGCTGTCCTACTGCCACCAGCACTGTGCCATCTGGCATTGGCTATCAGCCGGAGCTCTGCAGGCCCTGGCCACCAAAAACAGGATGTAAGGAAGGACAAGTCCGGTTGGGAGGCAAAATGTCATTAAATAAACTGGCAGTTGCTGTGGTATCCCGGGGAAAAACTGGGGGCTCTGGGCAGCTGGTGTGTCTCATCTGTCCCTCTGCCATCAGCACTGCCTGGACCAAGCTTTGGCCACGTTGGGTAAAAGGGGAAACTGAGGCACAGAGGTGGCAAATCCTGGGCCTGGGCCCCATGGAGTTCAGGGTTGCACAGGCACAGAACAAAAAGGCAAGCCCTGGATTTGGTGCAGAGAGTGACTCGTGTCTCTGTGCCAGGCATTCTCAGGTATCCAGTGCATCCACAGCTCATGGCAAAAATGCCAATGCTTGGGATGGGATATGAACACTCAGAAGTTTTGGAAATACTCCATAATCCAAGCACATCCCTAGGACTCTGTGTGCATTAATTCCAGAGTACCAGGGTGAAACTACAACTTGAAATCAGGGTTGGGGGACGTTGTCCAGGGATGGGATGGACACTGTCATTGGATAGCTGATCACTGATGGATGATGGATCAATCTATTTCAGGACAGAACCATTTTCTCCTTTCTCTGTTCTTCCCTCTACATCACCCATTTCTGATCCATAAATCCCATCCATGACCTCAGCCCCACACTCAGACTTGTCTGGACTTGCAGGACATGAAGGAGACAAAATAAGCCCCAAAAGGGCATTCTTTAGGAAGCCGAGTGTCTCCTCACTTTCGGCAACCATGCTCTGACTCCACCTGAGACCCTCCGTGCTGGACGCGACCCCCTCCCCAGGAAATCTCCCAGACGGATCCGTTCACACTTCCCCAACACCTTTAGGGGAGAAACCCCTCCCGGCTGCCACCCGGCTGCTTTTCCCACTCCTCGGAACTCTCCCGACGACCCGCGGCCCCGCCGAGAAGGCGGCTGAACCCCGGTGGGGAACGGCGTGCGAGGCACCGCCTGCCCCGCTGCCCCACGGAGCCGTGAGTCAGAGACAAAGAAGAAAAACCCTCGTGGGCTGCGATTCGCCCCGTGCCGCCAGCCCCGACGTCACGGGCGCGCAGCTATAGATGGAGCTCGGGAGCCCGGCGCAGCCCCCCGAGCTGCGGGATGGTGGCGGCGGGGGGGGACGCGGCGGCGGCGGCGGCGCTGGCGATGGCAGCGAGCGCCGTGTAACGGGAGAGGGCCCGCGGCCGCGCGGGGCAGAGGCAGCGCCGATCGCGGGCGCAGCCCCCGGGGGCTCCGCCGCGCCGGGAGCGCCTCTGCGACCCCCGCCCACCCCCCCGCTCCAAATCGCCTCCGAGCGCACCGCGGAACGATGAAAAAAAATAATTCTGCGAAAAGGGTGAGTAGAGAATGGGGTCTTCGGCGGGGTAAGGGAGGGAGAGGGAGGGTCGTGGATGTTTTGGGGAGGGGGGGGGTTGTGTGTTCGGGGCCGGTTGGTGGTTTCTGCTTCTCCCCCCTCCCTGCGGAAAGCGCACGGACCCCCGTGCGGATCCAGAGAGACCCAAACGCTGCTCCTGCCCCTGCCCAGCGCCCCTCCTGCCTCAGACACCGGGTGATGTAGGCAGGCAGTTTTCATCTTGGAACACAAGGAAACGATAAAATCCGGAGGCACCATCAATCCGTGCAAACATTTGCCGTGTTTGCTGCACCCAGCGATCCGATCGTCGCTGCCCACCGAGACACCTCTGATATAAACCAACCCTAGATTTTACCTCTTGGATTAATTTCCTCATAAAAAGCTCCAAAATGCAATTTTCACCGCAGTAAGAAAAAAAAAACCCCAGCTGGTTTAAATTCGTCCCATCCCCCTCCTGTTCCCCTTTCCACGGGTAAATGCCCGTTGGATGAGGCGATAGAGACACCGGCCTGTCTTATATAACCGCGGAGAGAACCCTGCCCGCTCCTCGCAGCGTCCTCCCGATGTCGCTCCGTGCCTGCAGCACAAAAATCCCCGTGCAGTGACCCCGGGGAAGGACTCGGTCCCGGCGTCGGCGGAGAGAGGGGCCGCAGGGAGGGGGAGACAAAAGTTGGGCAAAGAGGGAAGGGGGGGAGAAAAGGAGTGTAAAACCGAGAATAATCCCGTTTCCCCCCATTTTCTTCCCTCTCGCTTTGTGTTAGGGGCACCAGGATGGAAACCAGCAACCTGTGCAGCCGGAGAAGGTCGGCTGGGTGCGGAAATTTTGCGGGAAAGGCATTTTTAGGGAAATCTGGAAAAACCGTTATGTGGTTCTGAAGGGAGATCAGCTTTACATCTCGGAGAAGGAGGTAGGATCGGTTTCAGTTTCCTTTCCCATCCCCCCTTCCTCTCTTTGCATATGAAAGGCGCAGCCCCGGCCCTTCCCTGCCCCTCCAGCGCCAGCCGGGCCCGGGGGTTCCTGGGGGGCTCCTCTTGTCCCCGGGCTGGCGCCGCCGGGGCCCGGCCGGGGTCGGGGTCGGGGTCGGCTCTGACAGCGATTCTCCCAGACAGCTCTGCTGGGAGACATTTTCCCAGCACGAAAGGATTCACTTAGCGAGAGTTAAGCCAGCAATGCTGGCTCCCTTCTTTGCCTGTCCTCCGTCCTTGAGCCCAACGCTGCCTTGTTCCCACCTGCTCACTCTCTAATTGGAAATAACTCCGCTCTCCCAACTGGAATCGAGCCATTTACAGGTCGATCTCGTGTGTTTTTCCCCCACGTCAAGAGGAGGACGGGAATTTCGCCCCGGATCGACATCCCGTTGTAACACGTGCCCCCTCCGCCGCCCCCCGTCTCCCTTCGGGGCTTTGGGGTTTAACGTGGTGTTGACATTGGAAATAATCGGATGTGACTGTCAGGCTGAGCCAGCACCTGGCTGTCCTTGCACGTCCCCCCTCTGCTTTTTGTCTCTATGAATCCACCAGGGAGAACTCCTTCCTCCTTCCCATCCCCTGTGACATCCCAGAGCTGCACTGGGCACAGTGGTGCCCGCAGCAGGCATGGGGGCTGCTCCAGCACAGGGAATTTGGGATAAAATCCTGCTCTCTCTCTTTCCCCCCTCAGTGGAGGTAATTTCCTGGCAGACCGTGGTTGGATGCCCGGCTGCCTGGCACTGTCAGCAGCTGGGGAGAGGAAGGGACAATCTCATTTAAGGCTGGTTGAGCCATGGACGTGGCCCAGGCAGAGGGACAGGGCTTGTTGTAACAGAGGAATGGCCTCTAAAGTGGACTGAACGCCCAGGTGGTGCTGAGCTGCTTGCTGACATTCCAGAGCTTGCTCCCATCAACCTCCTGGCTGCTCCAGAGCCAGAGAGAAACACAGGAACAGGCAGCAGGATGTCCAGGTAGCTCCAGAGCCAATCCAGGTGTGCTGGGAGCCCAGGACAGGGATGGGGCTGGACGGGGCCGTGTGGAGCCTGTTCCAAACAAGAAGCTCTTGTGTTTGTGTTTCATAGGGGGGAAAAAAACTCACAGCTGGGCCTGAGGCGGCCCCTGGGCTCCCCGTGTGTGTGAGGGACCATAAATAACACACGGCAGCCGCTGCTGAGGCTTTATATGGAAGAATCTGTGGTCACAGAGATGACATCTGGTGCTGGGGTGCACTGAGGTGGCCCTGGAGGTGATAGCAGTGCTGGGGTGCACTGAGGTGGCCCTGGAGGTGATAGCAGTGCTGGGGTGCACTGAGGTGGCTCTGGAGGTGATATCAATGTTGGGGTGCACTGAGGTGGCTCTGGAGGTGATAGCAGTGCTGGGGTGCACTGAGGTGGCTTTGGAGGTGATAGCAGTGCTGGGGTGCACTGAGGTGGCTCTGGAGGTGATATCAATGTTGGGGTGCACTGAGGTGGCTCTGTGCCTGTGGCACAGAGGAACACACCAGTGTCAGGGGGTCTGGCATCCTGGGGGTCTCACTGTAGGGAATCCCGAGGGGTTCCTGGGGGTGTCCCAGGGTCTCAGAATGCATGGCACAGGCTTTGATGCCAAGCAGAGCACTTTGCAAAGCCAGGATCCCTCCTGGGCCCTGGGGAAGTCCCCTGTGTGGCTCCAGGCGCTGCTCCCAGAGCACCTGCTGCTTGCTGGCAGCTCAGCTGCTGCTCCAGAGGGGGTTCTGCAGGTGAAGCCACATTCCCGGTGCTCCCCACCATCTCAGAGCAGAACGGGTTAAATCCCAAGGCTCTGCCATGCCCATTAAATGAATTCAAACCAGACATTTATTTACTTTTGCCTGGATTTCTCCATCTGGGAAGCAGGGCAATGAGTCCCATCTCCCCAAAGCTCATGGGGAAGGGAATTGTCTGTTCCACCCTGGGATCCCTCGGGAAGCACGGGGCAGGTGTTGCTGTAGGAAGAGACAGAGGAGCAGAACTGCTCCAAGCTGAGCAGGGGCTGAGGTCTGGAATGGGGAAATTTCAGAAATTCAGACTAACAAAATCCCATCAGTATCCACGCTGAGTCCTCCTGGAAATCTGTGTGCTTTTCAAGTTGTCTGTCTAGGACCTGAGCTTGCAGGTCAGAAACCAGCCCTGATCATTCAGTTTTGTCAGGAGAATTTGGGAATGCCTGATAGGAGCCTGGGCTTCTCCCTGGCAGAGCCAAGTCTGTAAGGAGAGGAAATACAGTTTTTCAGCCCAGCTGATGGAAAAGCTAACAGGGTGTTTGAGTGCTGCCCTTTGAAAGCTGTGGGACTTGTCTGACACCTCCCAAAAAGGGAGCCTGAGACTCCGGCCGTGCTCACTCTGCTCCCCCACGGCTGCTGAACTCCGTGAACTCACACCAAAATCCTCAGTTATTCAGCGTTTGGTCATTGGCCAAAACCAGCTCTGTGGAGATGAGCTGCAGCAGGCTGAGCTCTGCTGAGCACCCCACCACCTCCTTAGCTCACTCTCGCATTCTTTCCCCTCGCTCTCCTCACAAGGGGCCCTCCCCCCGGCACATTTCTGGGAATTGTTCTCTGTTCCCGGTCCAGCTTTGTCCCTGCCCGCGCCGCGGAGCAGCGGACGAGCTGACCCAGCCGGGCAAGGCACTTCCTCGCAGGAAGCCGGGGGCTGCCAGACAGCTCGAGCCCCGCTGACGAGGGGGATGAGGAAACGCTTCTCTCGAGCATTTCCTTGTTTGCTACCGAAGGCATCGGCTCAATTAGCACAAGAGCACTCGAGGAGGCGCCGCTCCTGGGCTCCAGCTCGGCACGGGGCTGGGGCCGTGTTTGCACACTCGGGGCTCTAATGCTCCACGGGGTGTTTGCCCTCAGCGAGCACCACTGTGCACAGCACAATGGGATTTTGGGAAGAAATTCCTCCCTGGGAGGGTGCTGAGGCCCTGGCACAGGGTGCCCAGAGCAGCTGTGGCTGCCCCGTGCCTAGAAGTGTCCCAGGATAGGCTGGATGGGGCTTGGATCATCCTGGGCTAGGGGAAGGTGTCCCTGCCGTGAAGTAGATGAGCTTTAAGGTCCCTGCAAAACCGTAATTCAGTGGTTCTGGGGAATCTGTGTCTCTGGTAGTGTTGGTGGTGACTCTTTGGAGAAGCAGCTGTGTCCTGCCACCATCCCCTCATCATCCAAGGGCAGCGAGCTGTGACAAGGACTGACAGTCCCACTCACACACATGTGCATCCTGTCCCAGTGAGAGCTCTGCAGGGAGCTCCAGCCCTTGCTGAAGTAGAGCTGCTCAGCTGGAGGAAGTGAAACTTTGGTCCCAGCCTACAAGGGGAACTGTCTGTCCCCAAAGTGCCCAAGTTTGGGTATTTGTCTGTGCTGAGAGTCTGGAGGTTTCTGGTTACATCCTGAGCTGCACTGTGAGTGTCCCGTGGGTGCCTTACACTGGGTGTCTTGTGATTTTCTGTACCTTCCGCATTTTTCCTTGTCCCATTGCAGGACAAGGAACTGCTCAAGCAAAATCATCACCAAGAATCCCAGACTGCTGTGCCTGAGCACCTGCCTTGCCCCTCCGTGCATGGTTTGGCCCCAAAACACAGCCCTGACCTGGGTGCAGGAGGTTCGGAGTCACTGCAGGTCACAGCTTGATGAGGAAATTCAAACTCTCATTAGTGAGACACCCAAGGGTGGTTAATTAATCCAGGTCAGAGACCCTCCCACTGCCAGTGCGCCGAGCCTTCCTATGGGAGCAGAGCTTTGGAAGCACAAACAGCTGCGACCCTCTGGAGAAGGGGTTAGGGTGCCATGGCTGGTGTTCGGACCCATCACAGCCCCCCACATCTCAGGCAGTGCTGGGTGGCTCCGGGGCCAAGCCGGGCAGGCAGCAGCTGCGGGGGAAGGAGTGCAAGGAGTGCAAGGAATGCAGCTCCTCTCCTCGGATCTGAGCAGCGTCAGCAGTGTCAGCCTTGGCACAGGCAGTGACACCCCGAGCAGGGGCAGCTGCCAGGGGTGCAGGGCTGCGTGATCTCATGGCTGCAGAGAAATGTTCCCTGCTCTGGGGATGGGGGAGGCTTCTGATTCCTTTTCCGTGCCTCAGTTTCCCTTCCCTCACCTGGCCACAGGTGGAATCGCAGGGCAAGGTTGTTTTGCCTGCCTGGAGTGGGAACAGCTCGACAGGAATGCCAGCAGACAGCCAGGGCAGCACCTGCTGGGATTGATCCACCTTAATCCTTCCCATCCCGAGCTCCCACAGGGCACGGAGAGCGGGACCCACCTGCCGGTGGAGCTCTGAAATCCCTCCATTCTTAAGCCCTTGGCAGCTGTGGGGAAGGAAAGACCTGCTGGAAACTTCCCAGCAGGGAATGGTTCTGCCAAAATCAACCATCAACCTCTTTCTTTCTTCATCCCTTCCTACTGAGAACTGATACCAGTTCTGCTTCCTCCTGGGCGCTGCCCGGGTGCTGGGACACATCCAGCCAAATCCCCTCTGGAGAAGCCTGGAAGGTTTGATTTGGATGGCCCCTGTGGCACTGAGAATGTCGAGGAGGTGACACCCTGCAGGTTTGTCACCCACTTGGGATTGACACAGTGAGTGGATTTCAGCTCTGTTGGCCACACGGTCCCAGCAGGTCTGGTTCCTCAGGGCTGGGTTTTGTCATTTGCTCGGAGAACGGGCTGCACGACTGTCCTCGGCCTCTCTGCCCCCCGAGGCTGCTCTGAGCTGCCTCTCCTGCCACCACCTCCCTCCCTTTGGCCTCGGGAGCCTCCCACAAAGGACAGAAGAGCTGGCAAGTGCTTCTGGAGTTGCCTTTCACCTTTCTCCTGTTCAGTTTCTCTCTGCACACTGGATGCTCTGTTACATGAGCACGAGATGGGGCTCAGCTGGCCATGCCCCTTGTGAGACACCCACCGTGCTTCCCATGCCCCCTGGAATTCCTGTGCCCCCACAGCCACCTACTCCAAGCTGCTGCTGACCCTCTTCCCCCAGGAATCCCACTGTGGATGTTGCTTATTCCCAGTTTTAAGCGTTTCATCACGGGTCACACCCAGGAGCAGGATCCCCGGGCTCGTGTCGTTCGGAGGCGTTCAGAGGACGAGCTGCACCCGCAGGGTGTTTGAACATTCACCTGCTCTGCCCTGCAGCCTCCTGGGGATCTTCCTGCCCTGAGTCCCATCAGTGTGAGCTCTGGGAGGAAGGGGAGGGCTGGGGAAGCCCCAGTGACCCACATGAGCAAACATCTGGAGCAAGGGCTCAGAGCACAGCTGGGGGCTTGGAGGGGGATCAGCTTTTCCTGCTGCAAATGAGTCGGGCAGAATTCAGCTGAGATTCTTGGAAAGAGGTGGATTGTAGGATGGGAGTGGGAAGAGATCAAAGCTGATTAGCAGCGTGTAGGGAGGATGTGCAGCCAGACAGTCTCTGTTGTCACACCCAGACACAGGGGATGTGTCACAAGCAGGAACCAGCCCCAGGCCGTCGGGTTGTGCCGGTGATTGTCCTGTGGATCCTGGGGACGCCCCCAAGAGCACAAGGATGAAGGAGAGAGGGGAGCTGCTGTCATCAGGCAGGGCCAGATGGTCAGTTTATTCATGTCCCTGGTTAGGAAGCTGGTTTAGTCACCCTCTTTGATTAAATTCTGTGGAAGAATCATGGGGAGTTCCTTCAGTGCTTCCCAAAACTGTGGAGGAAATGGATGAAATGGGGTGGAGTCCTTTCAGGAAATCCAAGGGCTCAGACCTCTGCACCATCTGCCTTCCCAGCACCTGAGTTATCCACCCTCCACTGCCAGTGCAGCCTGGGATGACTGGCTGGGGTTGGATTAAACAGATGGATGTGGCTTTGAGCCTGCTGCAGTCTGTAATGGACACGCAAACCCGAGCTGTCTCCCACCCCAGTTTCCTAATTCCTCGTGTTTACCATGGCAGAGCAGAGCTGCCCTGCTGTAGGAGCAGGATTGAGGATGGTGCATTAGGAGAGCAATGAAGAGGAAGGGTATGGACAGCTTTGCCATTTCCCCTTTGCTCCAAGTGTCCCTGAGGGATGGCACCATCAGGGGCCAGCATCCAGACCCTTATCCTTCTAAATACACCCCCTCATTCCAGAAGAGACAAGTTGAAACCCTCATGTTGAAATCCTGCTGGCTGGAGCAGCAGAGTCTCCGTCTGACATCTGCAAAGCTCTAATTTTCTTGGTGTTTTGCAGGTAAAAGATGAAAAAAACATCCAGGAAATGTTTGACCTGAGTGACTATGAGAAATGTGAAGAGCTCAGGAAGTCCAAAAGCAGAAGCAAAAAGAACCACAGCAAATTTACCCTCGCCCACTCCAGGCAGCCTGGAAACACGGTATGTGGGGCTTGAGCCCAAGATCTCTGGCTCCAGGGGTGGGAAGGGATGGGCCTGGGGATGCAGGGCTGTAGCTGCTCCTGGGCTTTGCTGTGTGGGGCAAACAGGGCTGGAGGCTCAGCCCTGCTTTGCCTTTTCTGTAGAGGCCATAGGCTCACACTGTCCCTGTGTGAGTTCCAGCACTGACCTGAATTCCCTCTTTTGTAGGCACCAAATCTGATCTTCCTGGCTGTGAGTCCAGAAGAGAAAGAGTCCTGGATTAACGCCCTCAACTCTGCGATCACGCGTGCTAAAAACCGGATCTTGGACGAGGTGAGTGGGATCCAGGCTGGGCCCCAGCTCCCCTGTCTCAGCCCAGGTGAAGGTTTGAGACTGCTGGGAACAGCCCTGTCCCTTGGGGACACATCCACACAAAGTCCTCCAGCAGAGCTCCTCCCACTTCTCCAGGGGAGTGTCAAAGTCCCAGTTACACAAAGCAGTTTATGCCAGGAAAAATAACAGGGCAGCAGCCCCAGTTCAGCTCCTCCTGGGGACACAGGGTGTCCTCAGAACACCAGGTGGGCTGGCAGAGGCAGGTCAGGGTGAGCATTCCCACAGTTCCCTTCAGTGTGAAGGAGAAGCTACCTGGAGCAGGCTGTGCCCTCGCTCCAGGGCTGACTCTCACATTAATGTTTCATGGCAACCCTTCCTCAGCTCAGACCTGTCTCAGGTGTCCCCTTCACTCTCAGCTTCCCACAGCACCATGGCACTGCCAGGAGGCTCTTTCCTCTCCTGGATTGCAGCACAGAGCTCATAGTGAAGGAAAAGCAAGGATGGACTATAGGAGAGGCTTTAGAGGAGGAAGCAGCACAGCAAACACCAGGAAAGATGCTTCCAGGAGAGTCCATCCCGGGAGACTCTGCAAACAGTTCACCTGTCAGGAAGGACCTGGGCAGCTGTAATCCCATCACAGCACAGAGGGGAGCACTGGGTCACTGAGGTCCAAGGCTGGATTCCCTCACCCCGTTCCCTCCTGCTGACAGCTCCAGGAGCTGGGCTGGCTCGTGTCCCCTGCTCACAGCCTGTGTCCCCTGCAGGTCACCGTGGAAGAGGACAGTTTCCTTGCCCACCCGACGCGTGACAGAGCCAAGATCCAGCACTCCCGGCGCCCTCCCACACGGGGTCACCTCATGGCTGTGGTAGGTACAACCAATCCCAGACACCTGCCTGGGTGAAATTCTCCTGGAGGTGTTCCATTTGTCAGTACCTGCCAGGAGAGCTGGTGTTGCAGCACCATCGTGAACTGAGAGTTGCCGTAAGGACAGCTCTGGGTCACTCAGCAGCTCTCAGCCTCTGTTCTCGTGGAGCACTGCACTGTGCAAACCTCCTGGCAGAGTCCACCCCCAGGCTCTGTCAGTGAGAGAGGCAGCGTTTCCCCCTTCTCTGTAGTGTGTATCCGCAGTGCAGAGACCCTGGGAAGCTGGGGCAGCCACTCTGGTGCCAACTCAGCTCTGCTTTCTGCTCCCCCAGGCATCTACCTCAACCTCCGACGGAATGCTGACCCTCGACCTGATCCAGGAGGAAGACGCCTCCCCAGAGGAGCACGGCACCTGCGAGGAGAGTTTCCGGGTGGATCTGGACAAGTCCGTGGCACACCTCGCAGCGGGGCGGCGCCGCTCGGACTCGGAGAACACCAAGGCACCGGAGAAGGGGCAGACAGGGAGCCTCCCACGGCAGCCGGTGACCCCGTGGGACAGAGCTGGGCAGCGCAATGACTCCTTTGACAAAGGGACCATGTACACGCCGCAGGTCCCCAAAAAGCTCTCGCACTCAGAAAAGAATAAATGTGCCTCCATGGAAGAGATCCTGTCCCGACGGGACTCTTCCACACACCGGGCGGTGCTGAGGAAGGGGCTGGAGGCTCAGTTCGCCTCGGCAGAGCCGGAGCAGCTGTCCCGGATACAGGAACTGGTTGCACTGAAACTGGAAAAAACTCAGGAACTGCTGACAGAGGTGAAGGGCTACGGGGAAGGCAAGAGAAAGACCAAGGACTCCAACACCAGCACCACCATCACCACCACCTCTTCTTCCTCATCATCTTCCAAGTCGGACTCTGAAAGGATCCTGCAGGAATCTGAGAGGCTGCTGGGGGAGGCTTCCTCCACCTGGAGCCAAGCCAAGAGGGTGCTGCAGGAGATTAAAGAGCTGAGGGACCTGTACAAACAGTTTGAGCTGCAGCAGTCAGACTTGAAGCCCAAACAGAGCTCACAGTCGCAGTTTAGGAAGAGCATGATGTGAAGGCAAGCCTTGGGATGGGAGGGGCTGGGGAGGGCGGCCATCTGGTCTTTTTTTTTTAATTATTATTATTATTTACAGTGTTCAAAAGAGTGAAAAGGTGCCTGTTCTCACCCCAATTTGCTTCTCAAAGCTTGGACCCTTCCTTTCCTCCATCACATCCCCTGATGAATCAACCCAGTGTTCCAATAAATCAGTTGCAGTTTATACCTCCTTTGTAAGAGCTCCCTTTGCACTGCAGGCCCCAGCTCTTGTCAGGCTCCAAGGACAGGAGTGAGCACTGGTTCCTGGGAACTGCCCATGTCTGCTTGGAGCTGGATGAGCCCTAGCATTGCTGCTCTCATGTCTGGGCTGTGCCCCACACGACATCTCTCACCAGGACACTCGCCCCGTTCCCTCTCAGAAATAAATGACATTAAAAGGTCAAAAAAGGTGCCCATCCCCACCACTGCCTGGAAGTCCCCATTATCCAGGAACTCTCCTGAAGATGTGGGAAGTCCCAGGCTGGTGTCCAGCATTACACAGGCCATTGGGGCACTTGATGGGCGCAGCTGGCAGAGCACAGTCCCCTAGAAAACCTGGGGCTGGCAGCTGTTATTTTGGGGTGCCCTCCAGAGGGGCAGCAGTGACAAAATCCATACCCACCCTGACCCTGTCGGGCCAGGAATGCTTCACAGACGCCCCTGGCCCCGAGCAGTGGGAGGTGGCAACAACCAAAGCATCAAAGCCTTGGATTTGACAGTCTGCACAGGAAGTTGGGGGGGTTTGGGCTTTTCCATTCTCATTTCTCTTTTTTTTTTTTTACCTTTTCTTTGAGCTGAAAAATCAGGGTGTATGTGCAGGAGCCACACACCACAAGCCAATGGCAGTTTTGGTAGGTTTGCTTTGCTCTCTCAGGTGTCGTAGTCAGACAGCAGCAGGCTCTGCTTGGGCTGCCCAAGATCTGAATCAGCCCTGCTGGAGTGAAAGCTGAGCCCAGAGCAGAGCTCAGATCATCAGCTCACGGGCTGGCTCAGATTTCACACCCACAAGCAGGACGTGGCTGTGTCTCACAAGTTCACTCGTGGTAACATCCAACTGTTTTTTAAAAGGAAACCTAATTCCCTTACCTACATGGCAAATAGTCCATGAAAATATTAAACCCACAGAGTTACTTCCTGGTCATGGTTGGTGTTTTCTCCTTCATTTCCTGGCTGTGATGACAAGATTTTTTTAAATTAAAGAAAAAAATAAAACCAAACCCCAAACCTTTCTCAATGAGTTTGGTGGTGATACTTCCAGGGATAACTTTCAGTGCCTTTCCACACTGATGAATTGGATTGCCTCACAAAGTTTTTTGCAAGGAACCACTGAACCTCCCCTGTGACCTGCATCCCAAGCAGTGACTCCCACACCAGCAACTCTCCTTGGATTTTGGAATGCTCACCGCCATGCTGCTCTGAGTGGAGGCCTCTGGAAGAGCCAGCACACTCTCTGGGAAGGGCTAAAAGGTCACCACGAGCAGCTGCTGGCACACCTGGGCAGCCCTGTCCTGCTTTCTTCAGGAAAAGCTCCTCACCTCTCACAGTTTTCCCCCCCGTTTCCCTGCTGCCTCCCAGCAGCCCCCTGCCCTGGGTGCATTCCCAAAGCTGCTGGCTTCCCAAAGCCCACAGGAGCTGCAAAGGCAAGGGCAGCACAGAGGGGGCTTTGTGCCTTGCCCCCTGGTCTGTGGGTCCATCCATGCAGGAAGAACACTGCACAAAAGGGCTGTGCTCACCCAGCAGTGCAGCAGCCATCTGCCATTCCCAGAAAGGGCCCGTGCTGGCCAGGGGGGCAATTATGTTGGGTCTGGAGACAAAACACTGGGTCATTACAGGGATCCGAGTGCCTGGCCAGGCAGTGCACAGCAGAGAAGTCTGAAGCCTGATAATGGCCAAGAACTCTGGGTTCTGCCCAAGTGTGCCTTGAAAACACGTACAGAGCAGGGAAAGGGGGGCTGGGAAGGGGATTTCCCATTACACTACAGGGAGACGGGACTGGGACTGGATTCTTAAGATGTAGGCAAAGCGTCTCCTATAAAAATAGCTGCAATTTGCTCAACACATGCTGAGGAGTGGGCAAGCGTGTGCTGTGCTTGTCAGCTGGCACTCAGCTCCAGTGCCTGCACTCCCTGCCTGCTTCCCAGCACAGCCAATCCCGGAATGCTCCTGCTCCCAGCCAAATAAGGCCCGCGGGGCGAGGAACCCCGGCTGCATGCGGCACACAGGAGCCCGCCCACCCTCCCAGCCCAAGCGCCTTTTTTTGGTTATTTCTCCCTCTCTGCCTCAAAAGCTTTAAGCAAACCCCCTCCTCCCTCCCTTCCTCCATCCTCTGCCTTTCTAAGGGAATAACGGAGAGACACCTTAGGGTGGAATTCTTGGAATCCCTGTGAGAGTGGTGAGGCCCTGGCACGGGGTGCCCAGAGCAGCTGGGGCTGCTCTGGATCCCTG
Organism: Sitta carolinensis; assembly: GCA_032173965.1. NCBI lineage: Eukaryota > Metazoa > Chordata > Aves > Passeriformes > Sittidae > Sitta > Sitta carolinensis. The sequence goes on from CM063305.1 coordinate 778,873, forward strand.
GCAGTGCCCCAGGCCAGGCTGGACGGGGCTTGGAGCAGCCTGGGACAGTGGGAGGTGCTGCCCATGGCAGGGGTGGCACTGGATGGCATGTAAGATCCCTCCCAAGACCCAAACCATTGTGTGATTCCATGACTTTATGAAACACTGGCACAACATCCTGGGAAGAGAGGGCTGAAAACCCAACAAACCCCCCCCAAGGCACAGGGGCTGTGCTCTGAGCTGACCCCACCCCAGAGAGTTCCTGCCCTGGCAGCACGTTCTGGGGTGAACCCCACAGAGCAGCCCCATGTGACACACGGCTGCCCTGAGTTTCCTCCACTGCAGATCTGGGGGCAGAGGGAGCAGCTGCAGTGTCTCCACAGTGCTGAGAGGCCACTGGAAAGCAGGAGGTACCGATTAAGAGGCTTTTGGTGGCTTTAAATAGAATTTACACTTGAAGGCAACTTTCACACTGCTGACGGGCGGCAGAGCTCGGGTGTAAAGCAGAAACGGGTTCGTGTTGTTCCAGCAGCAGTGGGCTATTCTGCAGGCTGGAATTACACCTAGCAAAGCAGCTCACAGGAATAAAACTGTGGTGGATAAAGCCCAGTTTCTCTAGCAGATTCCATCTTTGGGAAAAGCCCCTAACTCCTGAGTGGAGCAGGAATACCAGTAAGTCATGGCAGAGGGTTCTCAGGCTGAGGAGGGGGTGGATAAATACAATTTACCCTCCTATATCTCAACTGAATAATATGTTCAGCATACCCTTAGAATAAATTCCATGGGATCCAAGGCACTCTGATACGTTATCAGAGCTGGGGGCATTCTTTCCTGGACACCTGTGTCAGCAGCTGTAGGTGAACACCTGGTGTTCCAGTGATGCTGCTCGCTCACACAACCCTGTCCCTCATCAGCTTTTATCCCCATGGGACAATCAGTTTGGACTTTTGAAATAAAATCAGAAGTGTGGTCCTTCCTACCTTGGAGTGCTGGAGGATTAAATCTTCTTCCAAGTCCCTAGGGAGGAAGAGACATAAAATAGTTTGACCCACATTCACAAGAATAATTATTGACTTAACAAGTTCCAACAGGGTTTTCAAATTAAAGCTCAGTAAGAACAGACCCACTTCCCTAAATAAAAAGAGAGAAAAAGGAAAAATTCAGTGGTTTTGTATGCCAGATATGTGTGTGTGCAAATGTATCCCTGGATTATGCACATGTGGAGATTTGTGCAGGTTCCCTCTCTTTAGGAAGGAATTCCTTGGTGAGATACACAGTACAGTGCCTGGGATTTCTTTTCCCTAAATCCAATTTGAGCTGTCAGAGAGTTCCTCCTCAGGCTCAGAGATCCCCACACTGAGTGGCCAGAGGGGCTGGTTTGGCACTGGGGATGTTTGACATGACACCTGGTAAAGTGACACCAAGGAAAAGGTGAAAGGTTGCACCCATTGGAAGTGTTTCCTGAGCCTGGCCCAGGAATATCAAATCTCTGCTTTCAGACACTGCTGATTTGTTTGACTCTATAAAATGTCCTGATGGACTGAAAACTACGGTGACTTCCACTTCCTTAATCTGTAATGTGTTTAAAAATTCGTTGCTCTGTTTTGACACAAATCATCCCAGCTCAGAGGCAAGAGAGGATTTTAAAATCTTTTTTAACGTTTGGGAATGTTTGGGAGAGGCCAGACTAGCCAGAGTTCAAAGGGCAGAGCTCAGCTCCCTCCTGACACCAGTGCTTGGGAGTTCTGCACTGAAATGGTGATTTCTCCCTCCAACCCCCTGCCCCGGGGCTGATGGAACAGGGCCTGTGGCTGGAATAAAGAGCTCATACATGTAGGAGAGGAGCACAGAGGGAACCATTCAGAGCTGGAGGAATCTGTGGCTCACAGGCTGATACTGGGCAGTAGGCAAAGGTCTGGCATCGACTGGAATGAGCCAGTGGAGATGGCGACATCATTATTTAAAGGACTCCTAACAAATGGGCTGAGTCATGAATGGCTTTAAACTGAGAGACAGGAGGTTAGATGGGCTTTTGGGAAGGAATTCTTCCCTGGGAGGGTGGGGAGGCCCTGGCACAGGCTGCCCAGAGAAGCTGTGGCTGCCCCTGGATCCCTGGAAGTGTCCAGGGCCAGGCTGGATGGGGCTTGGAGCAGCCTGGGCTAGTGGAAGGTAGCCCATGGCAGAGGGAGGAACAGGAGGAAGAAGAGCTGAGAGCAAGGGATCAATCTGCATGACCCCAACGTGCCCTGGCACTGCACACAGGCCAGCACTGGCCCAGCTCCACTCGCCAGGTGCCACTGTGGGGTTTTGCTGCACCATAAGCCACTCCCTGGGTTTCTCCAGAGCAGCCTCCCGCTCTGTGCAGCCCAGTGTTTCTCCTCCCAGCCCACTTGATGCTATATTTATAATCTGAGTACTGTCTACCTTTCTGCAGACCGAGCTGGGAGTCGTGCTGCCCAGAAATCGTGAGGTGGCATCCAGAATCCTGACAGTTCCTGGAAAAGCCTGCTCGGAATGCCTGCTCCAGGCTGCTGGCTCTCATGTCCTTTACAGGTCACAGGGTCACTCAGGTTAGGTCTGCTGGCAGGACACAAAGTGGTAAAGTTCAATAAACGAGAGCTCTGGCTCATACTGGGACATAAAAATAACATTTGGTCTCTGTATGTCTAATAGATCCTTTGGAAAATTGGTTTCTCTCGCCTAGCTCAAGTCAGATATTTGCCTGCTGCCATCTGCTCCCTCCTGCCTTCCAGGGAAGAGTTCACCCACCAGCTCCTCAACAAGAGCAAAACCACAGACGAATCTGGCTGAATTCTTGTTCCTTCGTGGGCACAGCTCACCCTCCCTGCGACCTGAGCTTGTGCTGCTGCAGCGTTCCTCAGGCAGCTCGTGACCTCAGTTCTCAAAACGTCATTGCCTGTATTTTCAGATGTTTTAAAACCAACTTCCCTTTTTACAGTGCCACTGAAACAGATTTCTGTCGTTTTCTTACTGCTCAGCAGTTTGGGAATGTTCCATTACACAGAAAAGTTATCTCAGGGGCTCAGGCCCCGGGATTGGGGCCTTCCTGAGCTATGGACTAACAGGATCAGAGTATGACAATGACTCCAGAGCCTGTGAGGCAGGAAGGAGGAGCCTGTTGTTCAAAGGCTGCCTCTGCCAGGTCCTTGGGGCACGATTTGGGATGAATCACCCCGTTCTGTGTGCCCTTACCCCATGCCAAGGGTAAGCATGAGATGGCTGTGCTGGAAATAGGCAGAAGCTGCTCCTCCCTCGTGACTGCCAGCAGGTGAGCTGCACCTCCCCTGGCAGGGACAGGATTCCTGTGGGAAGGAGGTGATGCCACAGGGCAGGAGGCATGCTCTCAATTAACTGACGGTGCAAGCGACAGAGGAGGAATTATTCACAATTCCCTGCCACGAAACATTCCCTAAGATTTTATTTAAAGGGAAAATACGAACCAGCAGTGCCAATTTAGCTGCAGAGGGGAGAAGGGAGACTCCAAAGGGGAACAGACCAGGTGCTCAGTACTGGGTAGAGCAGCGAGGGTGCCAGGGAGGATGGGGCAGGGTGAGGAGAATTGTGAACATATTTACAGCCATCTGGCAGCCTGAATTATCCAAACAATGAGGCTGCTGGAGCGCCCACTGAAACACACAGAGAGAGAGGGAAGGAAGGAATTGTTTGGGCAGAGGATCCTGAGGGCTTCAGGCTTTCAATGTATGCTTTCTGGAAACGTTTTGTATCACTTACAAAATTATTTATGTTACTGGAGATGTAGGGAAATGAAACCAGAAGGAAATAAAGGGCTACTCCTTCTGGAGTTTTACCTTCCAGATTTCTAGAAATCAAGTCATAGGAAAGAAAAGATGCTTTGGGAAATCTTGGTTTCTTGGGAGGCAGCAAGAGGGATCAGAAATGAATCAGGAAAGTTTGTCATCACCAAACTTCCATGGTACCCAGTGCAAAGAACAGCATAAACCCACCAAGTTCAGTCAATTCCAACCATGGATTTCCTGCACTTTCTGCCTTTGATTACTTCCTGTGCTTAACAAAATTCTTTTCACTTTTCTACCACGTGCTCTTGTTAATACCAGCGCACCACAACTTCTGCAGAGCCTCCCCTCCCAGCATGCTCCATCATTATCTTTTGGTGCTGCATTTCTCACTTTAAACACATTGAAACACATAAACACACTGGCTGGATTTTGGGGTGTTGCAACAGAGGGATGTTGGGTTTTCCTCCTGTTTCTTCCACAGCTCCTTGTTGTTGTTTCCTGCAACAAGTTCACCTTCCCTTTTTTGGTCATTTATGAAAAGTGGACAGAAATGCTGAGCTGAAGTGTTTCCACTTCCTCCATTTTTTCTGTTTTGATTCATTTTTTAAAAAAATTAAAATTCCTTTTTACATTAATTTGATTAATACTGTTCTTGCTCTTCAATCTTTGTGTTGAAACAGAGAAGGGCCACCCTCCCTCCCCTGGTGTCAAAGGTGTTAAAGGTGTCACACCCGAGGGGATGATCTGGCTCATCATCACCCAAGCTGGATCATCTTAGAGATGAAGAATTATAAAAATATTTGTTTGTGTGTATCAGTGTGTTAAACTAGGTATGTTTCAGCTCACCACGAGTTCTTCAAGTGTCACCACGGAGAGAAGCAGGTGCTGCCTGCAACGGGGTGTCCTGTGCAGGGCCAGCATTTAGGATTTAGAATGGTTTGAGTGGAAAGGAACCTTAAAGACCACGCAGTCCCAATGCCTGACATGGGCAGGGAAACCTCCCTCGAGGCCAGGCTGCTCCAGCCCATCCAACCTGATCCTGAACACTTCCAGGGATGCCAAGTCAGGGCAAGAGTCCCTCCCGACCCGGGATATTCTCTGATCCTCTGCCCATTTCTGCCCTTGAACTGCTGACGCTGGTGAATCCCGAACCTTCCAAAGGTGCATTTTTAGTGATTCCCCGGACTCGCAGGGGGGAGGCAGCACATCCAGCCGGGCTCTGCCGCTCTCCACAGCCCGCGCCCGTCGCCGGTCGCGCTGTGCCCTCTAGTGCCCGTTCAGCCGGGCTCCTGCGAGCCGCTTCCGGAGCCTGGATGCTTCCTGCGGAGGCAGCTACCTGGACGAATTATCGAAGCATCGCCTGCCGCTCGCACGATGCGGGAGAGCTTAATCCTGCGGGGCACTACCCATGGAACCGAAATTATCGAAGCATCGCCCTGCCCGGCTCCGCACGGGATGCGGGAGAGCCTTGGGAATGCCTTCCTGCGGAGGGCAGCTACCCATGGAACCGCAATTATCGAAGCATCGCCCTGCCCGCTCCGCACGGGATGCGGGAGGATCGCCCGGCTCTGCAGCAGTGCTGGTGCCCCGTTCCCTGTGCGCTGCACGCACGGACTGAGAGAATCCACCCAGGAACAGCAAAACCAGCAAACCCGAGGGCAGCCCGAGATCTGCGCCAGACCTCTCTGATTCCCAGGGAAAGCACATTTTCCACACCGTTAGAAATCCAGGTGTGTTGGAGAGAGGAGAAAGAGCGATTCGGGAAGTTTACTAAAGCGCTTCAAAAATTTGCATCGAGGTGCTCATGAGAATTCCCACATTTAACCAGTCTGTCTCTGCAGGCATTTGATAATTCCCATTTCTCTGGGATTCCTCACTTTGTTCTAGGGAATAATTTTTGCTTTTCAGTGTTTTTCTGGGAGTTTTCTTTGTAGTGAGAATGCTTAACACTCATGTAGAAATTCTGCAGCAATTGAAACCCCCAGCAGTCCAGAACCTCAGAGCACAGAGAGGTTAATATTTTTCCTCCTTCCTCTTGCAGGGGAATGATGTGGTCTGTGCAGGGATGGGAATGAGGAGGAACCCTGGATGATTGTGGGGAATAAAGGGCTCTTTCAGGAAAAAAACCTCATTAATTTGTGTTAATATAAGAGATTTCACCAAAAAGCAATCTTCCCCACCCCAGTGCTACAAGACCAAGGTGGAAATTCCCTCAGTAGATCATCAGAGAAAACATTCCCATCTCCACAAGTCTGTGCTTCCAAGCACATCCCAAACACAGAATTTAACACCACTGTGGCAGGAGTATGGGGTGGGTGTGCACAGGAGGTGCGAGCACAGCCAGTATTTGGCATTAAAAAGTCAATTACGTTCTTAAATACACTCATGACTTGCACAAAACAGGGCAAGACTTGAATTCCCAAGGCTGATCCTACAGCTTTTGGTGTGGATCCTCCAACAGTGACACTGATGAAAGAACAGATTGAAGATGTTCCTGGTTTCCAGGAACACAAATTACCCAATTCATTCCAGCTGGGTTTTGCTGTGACATGGGAGCTCACTGAAAACACACGGCGTGTAGAAGAAACACCAGAGCACACTTTTAAGCAGAATAATTATGACTCATGATGGTGACGAAGCTGAGAGACACAGATGTGCTTCTGAAATGAGTTCAGAAAGGCACTTGCTGCAGGGATGCCTTAGTTTCAATATGCCATTAGCCAGGAGCTCCCTTCCAGCCTCAGATTCCTAATTAAACATGATTCCTGCGTGTCCTCAACGTTCCTAGGGACGAGGATGTGAGCAAGCCCCTCACAAATGGCCAGAAGAGATCAGTGCTTCACCAAAGCAGAGCTGAGGAGCTCTGGCTGGCTGCTCCTCAGTCATCACTAGATTATTTTATTTGTTAACCCTAGTCTAGAAGGAAATGCCCCTCAAACATCCTGTGTGAACATGTTTCCACTCACACAGCTCCTTTTCCAACATGAACCCACACTCTGGGGTCATTTTTTTTCCTAGAACAGAATCCTTTCCTCAGTGCCAGGAGTTCCCAGCTTTAATGTGTCCTGTGGTTCTCTGCTGGTTTGCTGTTGTGGCCAAACATTTATTTTTGGATTCTCCCTCATTTGTGCCAATTAAATTAGAAGCAGTAGGAAATACTTTCCTTGTCTATTTTTGGGGCTCATCTTTTATTATTTTTTTAATGACACACACTCAAAGCAGAAACCATGGAGCATACTATGAACTGCAATTTTAAAGTTTAAAACCAGAAGGGTGTTCCCCAGGACACCAAATCCTAACTCCAGTGAGAAACCTCCCAACAGCAGCAGCAACAGGAATTTCCCTGCCCCAGGCTCTGCAGAGGGACATTTTCCATGTCCTGCTTCAAGCAGCTGCTGTCCCTGACTCCTTCTGTCCTACCCCATGCATTTTGGTACCCCCGGGGGAGCTGCATTCCTGACTCTCCATTTGTGCCAGCTGATCGATGAGCAAATGGAGAGCAGGAGTGTGCACATCTAATGTGACACTGCAACCCCTGGCACAACCCAGAGACTCAGGAATGGATAAAAATAACCCAGCATCGTTTTTATCTCATAAATTCAGATCTCGTTCTTCGGTTCAGACCTTTGCAATGGGTCTGACCAGTGAAACTGGTGTGTATTTTTAGCATACAGCAGCTCTGCTGCCAAAATGAACAGCAGCTCTGTTTGTTGGAAAGTGGGGCAGTTTTCATTCTGAGATTTCTCATTACTCCATCATGCAGCTCAAAGGATTTTACAGTTTTCTCCAAGGCCAAATTCCTGAATTCATGGGATTCCACGAGAATGTTGGCTTCCCCACTCTCACATAAAAATATAGATGAGGAAAGTTGAAAGTGAGCTGCCTGTGGGCATCGAGAGACCCTTGGGGTTTGGATCCTCAGCAGTATGAGGTTTTTAAAATTAATTTCATTTGAAGGAGAATAAAGGGGCAAAAATGCTAACTGGTCATTATGGAATGTGTAGGAATGGCAAGAGAGAGTTCTAGTAGTTCTTGGTCACATTTCATACCAAAAAAAACCCTCCATTTTTTGAAAGTCTGACCTGTGGGAGCATCAGACCTTCACTCCCCTGACCAGGGACACCTGGGTCACAAAAATAACCCCAAATCCCTTCAGTACTGTGGCTGGGTTGAATTAACCTGGGAATGGGCAATGGATGTAGGGGTGTAGTTGAGAAAGGGGAAGATTTGCCTTGAAACCTGCACACGCCACATTGCCCTGGGAAAGCAGGAGCAATTTGGGAAATATCAGGAACTACATGGCAGCAGGAGCCGCCTGAAAACACACACTTTGGAGTTCTCTTGCTACTGGGCTTAACCAGACAACCTACAGAATGTTATGAGGAATTTCTTCCTATTTCCTCCCGGCGCATTTAAACCAAACCCTGGCAGAATTTACCCTTTATCAGGAGACGATGATAGCTGCCTTCGGGATCACGGTTTGTATTTTCGGGTTTTTTTTTCTCCTCTGCTCGGCCTCTTGAACCACACTGTTATCCCACCAGCGGAATGAAGCTCCCAGCACATGAGGGGAAGCCTGTCCCGAAGGCTGAGGGAGCGGGGGCCGGCGCTGCTCGGGGTTTAACGGGACCCCGGAACGGCGGCCATGAGGCCCTGAGGGAGCGGGGGGCCGGCGCTGCTCCGGGGTTTAACGGGACCCCGGGCGCAGCCTGCCCTCACGGCCGCCATGAGGGCCCTGAGGGAACGGCGCTGCTCTGGGTTTAACCGAGCCCCGGGCGCAGCCTCCCCCTCACGGCCGCCAGAGGGCCCTGAGGGAACAGGGTCAGCCGTCCCCCTCACGGCCGCCATGAGCGCCCTGAGGGCGGTCAGCCGTCGCCCCATCACGGCCGCCATGAGCGCCCTGAGGGCGGTGGCAGGCGCTGTTTAACGGGACGCCGGACACAGCCTCCCCCTCACGGCCGCCATGAGCGCCCTGAGGGGCGGTGGCAGGCGCTGTTTAACGGGACGCCGGACACAGCCTCCCCCTCACGGCCGCCATGAGCGCCCTGAGGGGCGGTGGGCGGTGCCCGCGCGCGCCGGCGGCGGGAAGGCGGAGGGGCGGAACTGCGGCAAATCCCAGCCAATCAGCGGCGGGGGCGCGCGGCCCGGCCCCTGCCGCCCGCGGCCGGGCGGCCCCGTGGGGCGCGGGTTCCCGCGCTCGGGGGTTCCCGCGCGCCCCCTCAGGCGGCGGCGGCGGCGGCGGCGCCTCCCGCTCGGGCCCGGCGGAGGGCAAACGGCACCGGGAGGGGAGGGCAGGGAGCACGAAGAGGCTCCAGGAGACAAAAAAGCCCCGGCAGAAAAAGGAGGAGAAAGGAGCAGGACGGAGGAAACCGCCCGCCGACGCGGCTTCCCCTCACAGCGACAAAATGGAGGGCGGGGGTGGCCTGTGCTGTGGGACAGTGCTCGGTCCGTGCCCGGTTCCGTGTGGAGAGCCCGGGAGCGCCAGGGGCCTGGCAGCAGGTGAGCTGTGTAAAGCAGAGGCTGAGGCGGGGAGAGCCGGTTCTGCACGGTCCTGGCAGGCTGAGCAGCCCGGCAGCCACGCAGCAGGTTTTTCCTGGCTTTGATGTGTCCACACACGGGCTTTCTCCGCTCTCCTTTGCTATTAAAGTACCGTGTGACAGCCTGATTTTACCTCACCCACATGCAGCCCCAAAAGATGGATTTAAGCTGTTTAAAAGGAACCCTGAAATTCAGGTTCCCTGCTTGGCCCCAGATCCAGCGGGTGCAGAGGGTAGAGGTGCCAGCATGGGGCTCCAGCTGGAACGGCAATTCTTCCCCACCCTTTAAAACTAAATAAAATATCCCAGAAAGTCACCACCCATTTCTTGCCTAACTGCTCATCCAGCAGCAGAAAAGCCTGTTTGCCAAGGGCTTTCTCAAGTGCATCCAAGAGATTTTTGCCAGGAATGCTGGCCTAATCCCAAGATAAAACAATGCTCTCTCTAGCTGGGGAGGAGCAGCAGGGTTTTTTTTTAAACATTGTTCTTGTGTGAGGAATATTTCAGCACCAGATTCGGCTCGGGCTGCCAGGCACAAGGCAGGATCTGTGAAAAGCAAACAGACATCTGTGTAAAACTCACCTGGAGACACTGGGGGAACCATTCAGGTTTTCCAGAACATCCTTCCTTGACTGTTCCAATGTCACCATGGACCAAAGCACCACAAGTCCAAGTTCCATCCCCAGAAACACACACCACTCTGCAGATTTCCACCCCGTTTAAACACAACCCTTAACTCCCTTCCTTCCACAGGTGGACATACCCCAAGAAGTAATCCAATACAATAGTCTCAATTTATTTGAAATAATTCGGTTTGAAAACTTTTTAATTTAAAATTTACAGCACACGTGGGGAGGAAACATGTTTTGTTACAACTAAAAGTTACCAGAAGAGTGCTGCAGGGCTGTTGTCTTTAATTTAACACTGTCATGGCTTTATTCAAAACACAGTTGCACAAAATCAGTTACTCCAAAGTTTCAGGAAAGAGTCGGAGAAGGAACCAAACCACACTATATACAGACTGCCATACAAAGAGCATTAAAATAGGACAAAACCTCTACAAAATATAAAACCCACCCTGACGTATTTGCATGAAAAGACCACCCACCAAGCAAAAAAGTTTCAAAAGTTATCTGGAGGCTCTGAATTCCTCATTAAAAAACGCTGTTGCTGCATGCCGAGCGGAGGACAGGGGCCTTGGGGATGGTGACACTGGGACAAACTGGGATTGTTGGGTTTGTGAGGGGCTCAGCTCCACGGGGAGGCTGAGGCACGGCACTGGGGGTTTGGGAAGTGTGGCCTAGGGAAGGGCTGTCACCCCTTGGAGCTCAGTCTGGCTGCTCTCAGGAGCTGGGCTCGCTGATCCGAACAAGCCCACTACCCACGTTATTTTAATCCATCAAAATAGACTCTTCTTTTTTTCTTTTTTTTTTTTTTTTTTTTTTCTTTTTTTTTCCATTTAAAACTAATTTTATCTGCATCAGTAACAGACAATTAATTAAAACCCTGACATGTAGGTGCTCTTAACGTACACACTTATAAATAACAAGTTTCACTCTAAAGACAATAAGCAAAAGGATGGGAAAACACTTCTTCTCTCAAAGCTGAAGCACAGAGTGCCTCGCCCAGAGCCTTCAGGACATGACAACCGTGCACTGACCCACCCAGGACTCATCACAAACACAGGACTTGGTTGTGGCTGCAAAAGCAAGTTTCACCACGGCTTTTCTAGTGTCTTTTAGAGATATTCCTTTCAAAACCCACAAAGCCCAAGGGGTCAGTTGTTCCCGAGTGTCCCACCGCCCGTCGAGGCCGGGAAGGTCTGGCCCCGCTACACAGCTACAGGAGAAACCCAGAGTTAAGGCTCTAGTTGGGGGGGGGGAAAAAAACAAAAAAACCACACACACAGGGAGTGGGGCTTTGCAGAACTTCAACCCTGCACGATCTAAACTCCACCAAAGAGCTGGAGGTCACACTGAAGCAGTGTGTGAAATTGCTAAGGAACTTCCACAGGGAACCAGGTGATGAGGGACTGACTGGCCTAGGCCCAGGAATGTTCCCTCCTCCCACCCACAGGCTCTCCCCAGTTTCCAGCAGCTATTGACAGCCAGGACAGATACAAAAATAAGTCTCTGGAATAAAGCTGTGTGTGTGATATTTGGTTCAGGCCCTATGTGAGAGACAATGTCAGTCAGTGTGACACCACGACTGCACTGTGTGGAACCCAGATCACGCCTGAAGGAGGAATGCCAGAAGTCAAAAATTTGTTTCCAACAGGAAAGATGATACATTGGGGCAGATTAGGAATTATAAAGGCTGCTAGGAAAAAAAAAAAAAAAAAAAAAAGCTTCTCTGCACATCCCCCCCCTGCTTGCTCTGCAGCCACTCAATGTAAACCCCCAAATATTCCCAGTTATTCTGAGTTTTAGTCAGTTATACATAACTGAGCGTTTTGCCTACAGCCAGATTTAAACAGTTTAAGAGGTGACGTGCAGAGAAGGGCCAACTTGGGTTCATCCTTCCCTTCAACAGTTCTAGAAAAGCTGGGGGGTGGAAAACAACATGCTTGGAGGAGTTACCCGTTCACTTCTGCATCAGAAATGCATATTTCATCTATTTTATACATTTTATAGCCATGAGTGGTGCAGAATTCCCAGAATGACAATGCAAGAGCAAAGTGAGTGAAGGTTTAACAAAGATTTCTAGCAAAAAGGTTTAAAACTACACATTAATTGCTTCATTAATACCTGCAGTGACAATGGACTTGGGAGAAAATTTATGGATTGCAACCCTTTAAGGATCACAACTCTTTCAGTTTGCCAAAATACACCCTTGAAGGAATCTAGTGAATACTCCAAACACTGAACATTGGAGCAAGCAGGAAAGCAAAAAAATCTTCTGAAACCCACTGAGGCTTTGCCCTGGAACACCCAAAATAGTGAGGAGCCTTCAAGAAAAGGAGTCACCTTTAAAAAAACTGAAACATGGGTGTCATCTAGTTGGGGGTTTCCAGTTGAATCCATGGAAAACTTGGCCTAGAGTCAACTGATTTAAGAGAGTGGGGAATTCCCTGTAGAGCATTTTTCAATTCATCTTTTTAAGCATAAAAACTTTAAAATCCTGAATGAAAACTCCCAATATTAAACCCATGGGGGCATGGGCTTGGATTCAGGGCTAACAATGACCAACACAGCAAGATTGTTTGAAATTAAAGAGCTCCAAAGAAAAGTCTGGTGGGAGGGGGGGGAAATTTGCCAATGGCTTCAGTGATTATAGGGCTGAAAATTGTTCTCTACAGAAGGTTCCCTATGGGCTATCAGAGCTTATCTGGAATGATAAAAGGGGCAGGAATAGTAAAACCACACTTCTGCTATAAAAAGTTAACATAGGATTTCTGTCAGGACATCTATGGTACATGGACATACAGAACTGCATAATCACTATTGCGTCTTCCAGAAGTGCAGAGTCTGGTCCTGCAAATTAATCCTCCTCTTCCTCGCCTTCATCCTCGGGCTCTCGTTTCCTCTTCTCCCCTCGGACGCCCTCTGCTAAGGAGAGAGGGACACAGGGAGCCAGTCAGGCTCTGCCCACACAGCTCTCCCAGCCAGGGCTGGGAATGGGATGTGCTGCTGCTGCTGGAGCAGCCCCGGAGCGCTGTGTGCTCCAGGAGTGGGAGCCCACAGTGCAGGGATGCTCCATCCACTCCAAAAATCCCCCAGCAGTCATCCCCTGGCCAGTGGCACATCCTGACTGCAGGGCTGCGTTTGTACAGAGTGAAGAATTCACACTGCTCCTTCAGAAATATTGGTTTTTTGCAAGGGGAAAATCCAGCTCTGCTGAGCCCAGCATGTGGAGGAGATGGGAGCTCAGCTGGGGAGAAGTTCTGGGATTTGTCTTTACAGAGACATGGAATGTTTTATGGAAAAAACTTATAAAAAAAATACTCCAGTAAGCCACTTCTTGCAAACAGAATGTTGTCCCTGTAGCAGAATTGCTTAGGAAGAAGCAGCTTTCTGCTGGCTAAAGGGAAAGCTCCAGCTGCTCCAGGCTACCACACTGGGGCACTTGAGGGATATTTTCAATGTATGTAAATAAGATGCACAGCAGAACCCCACTCCTCTCCACACTGGAGAACAACTTCCAACTGCAGCAAAGACAGTGTCTTTCCTTTCAGAAAACTGTCGTTTCTTCCTCACTTTTACTTTAATTTTGTTTTTGTGTTAACGTGCGTGTCCCAAACCCACAAAGAATTATAGAGAATGGAATGTTTCAGTCACAACTTGAATCCTTGAGCACTTACCTTCTTCCTCCTCATCACCTCCTTCAACATAGTCATCATCATCCTCTTCATCCTGTTCAAAAATTGGGAGACATTTTTACAACTGCTGTTTATTGAAATCCTGCTTCCCACAATGATCCCAAGCAGAAATCCAGGAATTCCCTGCACTTTCCCCACCAGGGCATCAGTCAGCCCCAGAGGCTCATTTCTTTGCTTTTCCCAACTGTTCATTGCCTTAAGCCAGCTCAAGGTTATTGACAAATTAACTGTGAGAGAGATGCCAGCAGCTCTAGATTGCCTTTGAACCCACAGTCAGCGAGGACACAACAGTATCCTCTTCCCAACACTGTGAAAATGAGCAAGTTGTGTTGGGTTTTTTGTCTTGCTCTAAAGCTGACAGATGAGAAATGTAAACTAATTAACAATCAGCTCCAGAGAATTCAACAATTCTTTTTATATTCCTCTGCTTGGTGCAATTGAATTTTGTTACACAAGGAGTGTGACAAATCAAAAATGGGGAAACGTGCCTCTGATACTGGCCCTTGGAAAACTGGAATTAAATCCACTCCCTGGCAGGCAGCAAACCCTTTTCAAAGAGCCAGCACTGGCTGGCCACAGGGCTCATTCTCCTGCAGAGACCCTGCAGCCATCAGAGGACCTGACCAGAACCCAGGCCTTTACTGCTCCTCTGTAATTTCTGTGACCATTTCACAGCTACAAGAACTCTACTCATCACCTTCTGAAATCCCATACTCTGGGAATTGCCCCAGAACTGTTCCTTATAACCACAGAACCCCAGAGGAGCTTCTCTTTGCTTCCTCCATTTGGCAGAATTTACAAGCTTTACCTGAATTTCTTCTTTCATCAGGTATGAAAGACCAACTTCCTCCTCCTCTTCACCTTCCCCCAAATCTGAAGCTCCATCATCTTCATCATCTTCCTCTTCGTATTCTCCTGGAGGCCCAGCTTCATTCTCATCATCATCATCATCTTCATCCCCTTCTGTGGTGACAGGCACACAAAAAGACCATAAGTTCAGTTCCATTCACTCCTCTGATTACAGCAGGCTGGGCTGCCTCTAATTTTTTTTTTCCTGAAGGATTTGGAGATTTTTTTTTTTTTTTCTAAATCCAGGCAACACATGGGAAAGGACCATAACTATAACCAAGTTAAATTTTGACATTTTTTTCCTCTTAAGACTCCCAATGTTTTTACATCACAAACTTCAGGGAAAACTCTTGATGTGTGAAGCAGCTACAGATGCAAACCCCTGCCACAGAAAGGGCTGACAGCCATAACAGCCCCCTTAGGGACTGCAACCAAGCTGGGACCAAAAGCAACCAGGTGTGCTTTTGGAACTTAAATCTGTATTGTACTGAATCGGGGGGGGGCTGAAGCCATTACCAAACCCTGTAAAAATCATAACTTTTTATTCAAAAGAGTGTGCATGTCCCCTTGCTCTGTATCACTCTGTGGCACAAAGGGTTTCACTACTGGCAACAACTTTGAGAATATTTGTGTCTTTGCAAAAGTATCTTTAGTCCAATTCTCTTAAGCCCAGGCAGCTCCTGCAGGACTGGAACCCTCTGAGAGGAGTTTTTATCTTCAGGAGCACGAGCAGAATTGCACTTGTGTGCTCAGGAAGAGCTCACCCCACATGGAGACCTTTATTCCATCCTCCCATCCTGCCCCCAGTTTGTTTCAGGACGTTACCATCATCATCATCTTCTGAGTCTGGGGCCTCATTGTCCTCCTGATCAAAGCCATCCAGGTATGTGATCTGCTGGAGCAGCTCAAAGATGCTGTCCCTGTAGTCCTCAAGGTTTGTAATCTCACAGTTGAACAGGTCAAGGCTCTTCAAATTCTTCAGATTTTGCTGAAAACAAATGAAATCTTTTTTTCCCCATGATGCTCCCAGACACAGCAGGGTCACAGCCCAAGTATAACAGAATTTATTTTGTCCTCATCCCTCATTTCTAGTCAGAATTTTTCTCACTCAAAGTTGCTGGCAGTGGCCAAATCCCCAAGGAAGGCACTCGTGTGGAATAACCCCCAAAACACCAGACTCCCCCACACCCTGGGGGCTGGGTTATGTGTGCAGAGCCCAGTTTGGGGCAGAAACCCCAATCATCCTGAAAAATAGGTGAATGGACCACCACTGGCAGCTCCCTCCACTGTGCCACCCCTGCCTGTATCACACCTGAGTCACTTCACAGTGTAATGGAAACTCATCAGCCACACACACCTTAAGGAATCAGCACAGCAGAACCAGCACAACACACCTTGGCCACTTTTTCTTCACAGACCAAACCAGCCCAACCATCTCTGATTTGGGACATCCCATTCCTGACACATTTTCCAGCAGTGGGGTTACACGTGCTGCCCTATCAAACTAGACCAACCACGAGACTGATGAACATTTGTACCAATCCACTGCAAAAATATGAGGGGTTCTTGATAAAAAAATAGCACTTATTCCATCTCCCCAGAGCCCTTTCCACTTCATACTCACAAGAGCTTCCACAGTGCCAAGATCTTTGATTTTGTTGCCACTTAGATTTAGATATGTGAGATTAGGACATCTCTCTGCAAGGACCTCCAGGCCTCCAGAAATGACATTGTCACTCAACTCCAGCTATTGTACAGAAAAAAGGGAATCACCAATTAGATTTCCAGCCTCAGATTCAGCTGCATCATTGTTAATTGTTCTCCTTCGACAATGTAATCACTTTTGAAGACTCGCACAAGGTTAACAAGCTTTGGCTGTCAAAAAGTTCCTTTTAAGTTGAGAATTATAAACTGCTCCTTAAGATCTCATGGGTTTGGGCACCTTGGTTTTAAGTCACCAGGACTGGAGTCCACTGCCATCCAAGAGCAACCCAAGGGCCTCTTCCCAAGGCACCTGCTCAGCAAGGCACAGCTGGACCTCCACAATGCCCATGGCCAAGCAGTTTCTGCCCCAAGAACCGCTGTAATTAACTGGAGACACCCAAAACAATCCCTAAAAACACATTTCAGAGGCCCACACGAGCCCCACCTGGCTCTGCCACCCAGGACATACCCACCTTGCGGAGTTTACTCAACGTGGGCAGCTTGGCCAGCGACGTCAGCTCCACGTTGGCCATGCTGAGAAACTGGAGCTCCTTGAAGGAGTCATTGAGCCCCTCGATCTCCCCGTTGCTGGACCGGCAGTTGTCAAGCACCAGCTCTGTCACCTGTGAACAGCCAGGCACGTGTGGGGTCACACAGCCCACGCTCACCTGAACCCCACCCAGGCACCGAGCAGTGCCTGCTGGTTTGGGGCTTCGTTTAAAACCAGACCACACTTCTGCCCTGAAATCACCAACGCACACCTGATTTAAAAATTACGCGGCGGTTTCCCTTCCTCTAAGCACGAGTTAAACTCTGTAAAAACTGCCAGCTGCCCCCAAAACTCTGGTTTTGTATCAGCTGGAGTGCAGCTCCCCACTGGAGCCAGGATGCATCAGCTGCCCTGCACGCAGCCAGCTGCTGACTTCTCCTCAGGTCTCATCATTTAACTGTGCATAACCAAACTCATAAAACCAGTTTCTCTCTGAATCTAAAACCTTCTAACTCCAGATTATTTTCCCAGAAAGTCCTGGAGGTTAACTGAGCCCAAATAAATAATTTCCCTGTGCCCAAGCCACTTGATAATCAATACAGGTTGCATACTTGGAGAAGCAGCAACCAATTCATTTTAAATTATTTTATCTAGAGTGGAACAGCCACTTGCTAAAGGACAGGCACAAGGTGACTCTTCCCTTTCCCTGCACACACAAAATCTTGGGACTGTTTTAGACCCCAAGCAGCACGAGGCCAACCTCCCACTATCACTTTATTTTTTCCATTAAAAACACCACCATTATTCCATCCAGACACCAAACTCTAAGGCAGGCTGCTGGGCACACAGGGAGGCACCCAGCTCCGTCCTCCGGCAGCGCCAGGAGGCCTCTCCGGGTACCTGCCACCCGCGAACACTGCATTAAACCAACAGCTTTTTGGGGGCGGCTTTTTTCACCCCGAAACCCACGTGCGCCAGGCCAGGGAAAGCGAACGGCTCGGACTTTGGTCTCGGGGCGAAGGAGCGCCGTTGGAGCGGGTGGGAAGCGCCGCTCCGGAGCCGCGCGTGGGGCCGGGGGCAGCGCGGGCCCCGCCGCGCACGTGCGCTCCCGCCGTGCCACACCGGCGGGGGAATTTTTTTTTTATTATTATTATTTTTAATTTTTTTTTTTTTTTTTGGCTCTTTCCAAAGAAACGCAAAGTTGGAAACGCGAAGGGGGGGAACGCGGGATGGGGTTACGAGAGACCCCCACGGCACGCCCGGCGGGAAACAACAACGTTCATCAGAGTAATTAAAGGCGCCGGGAGGAGCGCCGGGCCGCGGCCGGGGCCAACGCTGTGACCTGTTTACTGCGGCCGGGGAAGCGGCGGATTAACGGCGGGGGAAGGCGAGGCCGCCGCGGCCCCCGGGGAACTTCGGGGCAGCCCGGGAGAGGCGGCGGAGGGGAACGCGGGGGGGCCGCGGGTCCCGGGGCCGCGCCGGAAGCGCCGCCCGCGCCCCGCCGGGCCCTGCGCCACGGCTGACCCAGATTCGGCAGCGGTGCCGCCGGGCCTGCGCGGCCGGAGGCGGCGGCGACGGCCCCACGGGGCGGGGGGAGCGCGCCCCACCGGACCCGCCGCCCCTCACCTTCTCGGGGGCCCGGTTCCGCAACTCCAGGTTGATGCGCTTCTTCATCTCCATCGCCCCCCCTCCCGCGGTTCCGCACTGGCGAGGGAGGGTGGCCGAGAGCGGCCGCAGGGTCGCTGCGGCTGCGGCGGGCGCCGGGAGCGCGCCGGGAGTGGGTCGGGGGTCGCCGGGGCCGCCCCGGCCGCGCCGCTCCGCCGCAGCTCCGGCACCGTCAATGGCCGCCCGCACACTGCGCCTCCATGACACGGCGCATGGCGCCCCCCTCCCGGCCAGGCCACGCCCCGGGGCGGGGCTTCCAGAGCCGCGCCGCCATTGGCCGAGCGCGCTGCCCGTCCGGACGCGCGGGGGGCGGGGCTTGCGTTCGCGCGCGGGGGCCGGCGGGGGCGCGCGCCTGAGGGGGCCGGGCTGGGCCGGGGGCGGGGCGGGGGCGGGGGCGGCCCTGAGGGGAACGGGCCGGGCCGGGGCCGCCGCTCCTGACGGGACCGGGCCGGGCCGGGGCCGCCGCTCCTGACGGGACCGGGCCGGCCGGGGACCGCCGCTCCTGAGGAGACCGGGCCGGGCCGGGGACCGCCGCTCCTGATGGACCGGGCCGGGCCGGGGGCCGCCGCTCCTGAGGAGACCGGGCCGGGCCGGGACCGCCGCTCCTGATGGGACCGGGCCGGGCCGGGGACCGCCGCTCCTGAGGAGACCGGGCCGGGCCGGGACCGCCGCTCCTGAGGAGACCGGCCGGGCCGGGGCCGCCGCTCCTGATGGGACCGGGCCGGGCCGGGGGCCGCCGCTCCTGATGGGACCGGGCCGGGCCGGGGCCGCCGCTCCTGAGGAGACCGGGCCGGGCCGGGGCCGCCGCTCCTGATGGACCGGGCCGGGCCGGGCCGCCGCTCCTGAGGAGAACCGGGCCGGGCCGGGGCCGCCGCTCCTGATGGAGACCGGGCCGGGCCGGGGCCGCCGCTCCTGAGGAGACCTGGCCGGGCCGGTGGCCGCCGCTCCTGAGGAGACCGGGCCGGGGCCGCGCTCCTGAGGGGACCGGGCCGGGCCGGGACCGCCGCTCCTGAGGGGACCGGGCCGGGCGGGCCGCCGCTCCTGAGGTGGCTGGACCGGGGGCGTGGTCGCGGCCTGGAGGGCCGGGCCGGGGCGGTGGCTCCGGATGCCGGGCAGGCACCGCCCCCTGGGGGGCCGGCCCGGGGGCCGTGCTCGAGGGGGCCGGCCGCCGGATCGCGGCTCCCGCGGGGCCGGGCCCGTGCGCGGCCACCCTCGGCCGTGCTCCCCGGCGGGGCCGTGCCCCCGGCGGCCGTGCTCCCCGGCGGGGCCGTGCCCCCGGCGGGCCGTGCTCCCCGGTGCCGGCCGTGCTCCCCGGTGCGGCCGTGCCCCCGGCGGGGCCGTGCTCCCCGGTCCGGCCGTGCCCCCGGGGCGCCGTGCTCCCCGGTGCGCCGTGCTCCCCGGCGGGCGTCCCCGTGCTCCCTGGTGCGGCCGTGCTCCCCGGTGCGGCCGTGCTCCCCGGTGCGGCCGTGCTCCCTGGTCCAGCCGTGCTCCCCGGTGCGGCCGTGCTCCCCGGTGGCGCCGTGCTCCCCGGTGCGGCCGTGTCCCGCCGTCCCGCCCCGGCAATGCTCTGCCCGCGGGGCCGCTCCCGCCGCTGCCTCTCGGGAGCTCCCCGGTGGGGCCGCTTCGCGCGGCTCCACACGCGCGTTCCCAGGTGTGCGCCCAGCACCCCGCGGGGTTTGGCCCGGCCCCGCGGGGGTCGCGCCCGCTGTCACGAGTGGGGGTCCAGGGCCGCGGGGCTCTCGCTCCCCGTAGGGGACAGCGGCTTTTGCGAATTTGTGTTATTTTCGGTTAACTCGCGCGACTGCCAACGCATCGGGGAGGGGAGACAGGTTCACACAGCTGCGGAAGAGCCCAGTTCCTCCAATCGGAGCCACTCCGGGGCATAGATGAGGCTCATACCCTACTCTGGGCGGACACATGAGATTTGTATCCCCCTCGGGTTGCATATACGGGATTTATATCCCCCTTGGGGTGGATAGATGGGATTTATATTACCCCCTAGTTG
Source organism: Sitta carolinensis (assembly GCA_032173965.1). Classification (NCBI taxonomy): domain Eukaryota; kingdom Metazoa; phylum Chordata; class Aves; order Passeriformes; family Sittidae; genus Sitta; species Sitta carolinensis. The sequence goes on from CM063305.1 coordinate 799,199, forward strand.
GATATACGTAATTTAGATCTCCCCGGGTGGATAGACAGGATTTATGTCCCTGTGGAAATGCTTTTCCTATTTAAAATTAATAATTAAAGAGTGTTTCTCTATTGAAGCTTTTCTCCTGGAAAATGATCCTTGAAAAGAGCTGTGTGCCACCAACATCCCTCATACCCAGGCAGGACAATTCTGGGAAAAGCAGTTCCAAATATTTACATGATAAGTTTTAACTTTGGAGACACAAATAACCAGAGACATTTTGGCAACTTGGTGACAGATTTAAAAAAAAAAAAAATAACAAAAAACAACAACTCAATATGAGAATCTCGGGTTTGTTCCGGCTTTGTGTAAACTCCATGGAGAAAATATTTCCTGGGCCAGTTCTCCATCCCTCCTTCCTGTTAACTTTCCCAAGGAAAAGCAGCATAGGCACAGAGTGTGGGATTACACTTTTTTCCCCCCCAAAAAAAAAGGAATTAACTCTGATTTCTTAACCAAAGCCACCTCTGCAACAGTTTGCTGTCCATGGAGGTATTGGGGTGGTGGGAGGCTTTCTGGCCCAGCTTCTCCAGATATTGTGGGTGTTTCTGGAAAATAAACAGCATGAGGAGCAGCTCTGGGAGAAACAAAGCTGGGAGCTCCAGGCTGTGTTCGAGGCTTGAGAAGATCCTCCTGACGGGACAAGCACTGCACACGCTCGCGTTCGTTATTCCAGTTCCACTGGTGGTTGTGGGTTATTCACCACGTGCTGGGGATTTTATTGGCAGAGGTTCCTATTTACAGCAGAATCCGAGGAAACGGGAAAGGACTGAAGCACTGCAGGGTTCCCCGTGCTCTCCGCAGGGAGGCAAAAACCTCCAGACACGAAGTCAGGGCAGTTGCAGAGCAGAGACAATGCCCCGTGCAGAGGAGGTCGCTGCCAAGCCCTGCCCGTGTCCTGTTTGCCATCCCAGCCACTGCATCTGGACCAAGGGAAGGAGGTGAGCAGGTTCCAGAGTGTGGTGGGACGGGGGTCACAGTATTCCTGGGGTGTTGGAGAGCTCCAGCTGTGGGAAAAGGCTGTGCAGGTGGGACGGAGCTTTGAAGGAACCTGGGCAGGAGGGGTGGAAGCAGCTGGTTCATCCTGAGCCATTCCAGGGTTTTGTGGATCAGGGAATTTGGGTGGAGGAGCGGTGGGAGGTGCCTGGTTGCTTGCACCTATGGAGGTCCCAGTGAATGCCAGCAGGTCTTTGGGAAGATGCCCGGGCTGGAAAGGCTCTCCAGGCAATCAGAGCTGCTGGTGAGTTCCCTGGTGCCGCAGCTGCGTGCCTGGAAGGGTTTGTTATCTTTCCGTTATTTTGGAAAATTGCTGCTTCAGAAAGAATTGGATTTCCCTGGGTTAAAGGACGCACTTTGGGTGAGTGTTGAAATCCCAGAGTACCTTTGGAGGGGAGCCTGGGGGTCATAGCAGGAGACCCAGGAAGCTGAGGAGGATGATGAGGGTGAGGTGGCCCTGCAAGGACGATCCCAATGACTCCTGGGAATCCTGGTGAGTCAAGGAAAGGAAATCAGTCAAAAAGTCCCATATTTTATGCTAAAAACCTGTGGCAGAGCTCCTGAGCTGACAAGCACCCACCTGACTGTCCCCAGCATCCCTGGAATCCCCTGGAGCATTTGTCTCTGGTAATCCTGAAATCTTGGTGGTGGCATTCTCCTCTGGAAACCACTTCTCCCAGTCCACCTCTCCAATGGTGCTGGTCTGGATGTGGAGAAAAAGAAATAACCTGGCATGTCACAGCACAGGATTAACTCCTGTGCAGAGAGATCCCTCCTTGGGATGGCTTTGAAAGCATTTAATTGGGAAACCAAGGGATTTCCTTGTGGCAGAGATTTGGGTGAGGAAAACCTGTTTTTAGGGGAATAGCAACACAGAGCCAGCTCACCTCGTATGAATCCACCTCGTACATGTACGTGGCAGGGGTTGCAGTGATGTTCTCATAGTAATAATCTTCTGTGGAATAATAGTAATTGCCTGGAATGGAAACAGCTCCAGGTGAGGTGGCACTGTGGGGATTGAGGACACACGTCCAGCACGGGGTGAGGTGAGTCCCTCCCTCATGTCCTGGGTGGTGATCACCCAGCTTTTCCCCCCTGAGCATCCAGTATAACTCAAATTAATCTGGACAACTCGGATAAATCCCTTCCCAGCCCTGGTTATCCCAACTCACTCTTGTGGAAAAATGTTTAAAAAAAGCTTTTAAAAAAAGGCATTTCTCACTTAAATGTGCCATGTAGTCGTACAAATCCTGCGCAATCTCCTCCAAGTCATCCTTGAGCTCCGCCTTCCCTGGAAGCAAAGAACAGCGTGCTGATCACCCCGCGGAGCCTGGGGCCGAGCACGGGAAGTTTCACTGATTTATTGGCGCTTTCCTGCGGCACCGAGGGGTTTAATCAGATCCCGAGTGAAGGTGTGGGAGGTCAGAGCAGAGCTGGGCTTTCCCTCCGTTGTTGGGGGTGGATGTGAGAGCTGCCGTGGTGGGGATGGAGCCTCTGGCTGTGCCCCCGGGCTGGGCTGCCTCTCCCGCGGGACGAGCTGCTCATCCACATCCAGCTGCTCCAGCGCCTTTGTGGAGCTGCCAAGGGCTCAGAGGGACCTGCACGATTCCTTAGCCACTATAAATAAATCCTGACCCATGTGACACTGTCACAGTTGGAGCGAGTGGCTCGTTCCTTGTTTCAAACATAAGGTTCTCTGTGTTTTCTTGGGTTTGGGGGAGGGGGATTTTTAAAAGCAAATTAATTGGGAATATTAATGTTCTAATGGTCACAGATTGATGCACTCAGATACTCATGAGAATGCAATATATGGAGTAATAAGATATTTTTATAGTTTGATACTCATAGTCATAAATAAGATATTTATAATATTGTCATAAGGTATTTATAAATTTAAATAAGATATTTATAATATTGTCACTATAAGTGACACCATTAATAGCTGGAATGATGCTGTCAGTCATGCCTAGGGCCAGCTGTAGCTCCAGATCCCTCTCCAAACTCTCCCATTTCTTCCTCTCATATCCCCGACTTTCTCAGCCCTGGCAATGCCCGGGGGAGAAGCCCCCATCCCCAAATTCTCACCGGGAAATTCTCTGACAACACTGGCTGAGGCTGCCGATTCCAGGGTGGGGTTGGGGCTCTGCAGTGGGGACACGGCTCAGCCTCACCCTGTCCCACTCCCATTCTGAGCTTTTGGGGAAATTTGGGCTGAAATTGGGACCTGTCCCCCCAGCCCCGCTCCCTGCCGCGCTCATCCTTCGGCAGCGCTGAGCTCTGGCTCCAGGCAGTTCTGAGCGCGGAGCTTTCCCGGAAAGGCACTGAGGGCTGAGAATTCACACTGAGAATAACAGGGCAGCTTTATCTCGAAAAGAGCTTCCAGCTGGGAATCCCCTCGCCTGACGTTCGGGTCGGTTACCTCGGTGAGGAGAAGGAGGAAGAGAAAGAGAGAGAGAGGGACAGGGAGGCTCTGGCATGCAGAGCTGCAGGTTCCAGTTCCTCCCAGCTGCTGCTGCTCCGCATCCCACGGAGATGTTCCCAGAGGTGGGGGAATATCAAACTCGTCTCTAAGCAGCTCCAGGTTGGGGGTTTCATCCCTCAGTACCCTGATTCCTCCCTTCCCCATCTCAAGCTGCCCACGTAACTCTCAGGAAATCCTGTTGGTTTTTTTTCTCTGTGTCTCCTAATAGCTCCCAGCTGGAATTTTCAAGTGACTTGAACACAATGCGGGAAACTTTCACTATCCCACTGTCCTCCCAAGAACAAGCTTTATGGAACTTGCAGTAATTCCCATCGTGTATTCCCGGTGTTTTTTTTCCCCTGCAGCCCCGTTTCTCCAATCCAACACCCCCCCCCCCCCCCAAGACCTTTCAGTCCCAGACTCCCCGCGCTGTCCCGCAGCATCCCAGGAGTGCGGGAACCATCAGAGCAGCGAGCTAAAATCAATTTACCCTTCGGGCAGCCCGGCAAACGCGGGGCGCGTCCTTACCCGGCAGGGACCGCAGGACCAGGAGCACGGCGATGCACAAGTTCATGGTCCTGCCTTGGGTGGGGTGGCGGCTGCGAGCGGCTCCGCTGCGGCTCCGCGGGACCTTCCCGAGCCAGGAAATGACTCGGGGGAGGGCTGAGCCGAGCGGGATCCTCGGGAGGGACCGGGGGGTGCCCGGGGCAGAGCCGCGCTCAGCCCGTCCCGCTCCGGCGCTGCGGAGGCGGCTCGCGATGGCCGAGGCGCAAATCCCGGAAGTTTTCCCCCGGCAGGGTCAGTGCCGCTGGATGAGTTCTCACACGGAGGGAGGATGGTTTTGATTATGTTCTAACGGAGCAAAGCACGGCTATAAATAGCAAATTCTTCTGGGAGAGAAGGCAGAGATGCTGACTGGGAGCCAGACTCAGTCCTGACTTCCCATAAAAACTTGGGGGTTTTTTGATTTTTCTTTTTTTTTTTGTCTTGGATTCATTTCCCTTTCCCGTGCCTCAGTTTGTCCATCAGGAGGAAAAAAACGTGAACGGTCATGGATTTGATTTATTTTATTTTATAGTGGGTAAAAACACCCTGGGGAGAAGGTGAGAGCAGAGCTCCTGCAAGGAGCTGGCAGAATCCTGGTGGGAATGGGTGCAGAGGGCAGGAAAGGGGGAGACAGAGGTGAATCAGGTGGTGTCAAATAAATATTTGGGTGGCTCTTGAACCTGGAGGTTAGAAAACCAGGAAAGAGAAGGAAAAGGTGAGCCTGGCACAGTACAGGAGGAGCTCTGTTTTGGGGTGCAGGGCCATGGAATCATGGAAGGGGTTGGGAGTGCCCTCAAAGCTCATCTCCTGTTCATTTTAAACCAAAGACTTCTGTAGATTTTAAGGATTCTAATCAATTTTAAGCCAAAAATTCCCCAAAGTAGACTTTTTTTCTCCCACCAAGACCGGACCCAACTGAAGAATTTTTCCAGCACATCCCAAAGCTGATTCCCAGCCTCCCTGGGGTTCTCTGTGCTCTCCCATCTGGAGGGAGATGTTTGGCAAAGGGTTAAGTGCCCAGGAATGCTGAGCAGGAAGTGAATCTCTTCAAATCCTCTCTATAAGATTCTCCTCTCCCTCCTCCACAAAAATAACATCAAAAACCCCAACCCAAGCAGAAATCTGAACTGAACAAACCCAGCAGGGCTGGAGCCTCTGGCTCAGCCAGGAGGCACTGGGGGAGCACGGAATGGTTAAAATATCCTGGGATTAAAGGAATGGGGAGGGAAGGGGGCGAGGATGGTCCCTGAGGATGGTTTGGCTTATCAGATGTGGATGGGGTTGGATGGACAAACCCTCTGCGTGGGAGCTGAGTCAGAATTCAGGGGGATTTGCTGACTCAGTGCTGGGAACTACTCTCAGAACTGGGTGTGATGGCATAAAACTTGCCAAAACTAGGGAAAACTTGGGGAATCCACTAAGGGGCCTTGACAGAAGGTGCCACGAGGTGGTAAAAAAGGGGAAACAGCCGCTCTTCACTGGCTGTGACCAGCTGGAACCTCCCAGCAGCATCCTGCAGCCCAGGTGCAGATCTCAAATTGTGTCCCTGGATGGAAAAGGAAACTGCTCTATTTTTGTTCCCTTTTTTTTTTTTTTTTTTTCTTCTTTTTACATTTTTCCTTACTGATTCTTCACGTCTGGCAACACGGAGCAGACCCATTGCAGCCACAGAAAGGAGGCAGGCCAATTTCTCCCATCCTAAAACCTTGTTTCCTATTCTCCAAATCCCTATTTTGCTCTGCCTTTCTACTTTTATGTCTTTATTTTTTAATTACTGAAGTTTTTTTTTGCCAAAATCCAGCCATAAAATCTGCCACAACAACAGAACAGCGAGGGGGGGACGGAAACTCCACACGTTTGAACCAAAAGAGAGGAGAAAAGGAAGGAAAAGGAGAAACCAAGGGGAAGAAGGAGGCTCCTGGTTCTTATCCCAGGGATGCTCTGGGCATCCAGAGCCCGGTGCTGTGCTGGGGTTCAGTCCAGGGAGGAAGGCACAGCTGAAGTCAGCCGTGCTCAGATGCGTTGTGTCATTTCCCAGCTTTAATAGGCGGAAGCGAAACAAGAAGGGAAATTCGTACGAGGCAGCTGGGAACGCCGGTTCTTCCCTGAACAATACCTCGTGCCCAGGAGATGGCATTCGCAGGATTCCTGCGGAAGAGCCGGCAGGGGACATTGTCTGGAGTTTTCCTCACAGGAGACACGAAGATGGATGGAAAATCCAAGGCGTCGTGGCACCAGTGCCCGGCTCTCCCTGCGGCACCGGCAGCCCAGGGGAGGTGGGATGGGCTGCCCATCCCGTGGGAATCTGGAGGGAGGGGTTTTGGAGCCGTCCAGGCTGTTCTTGCTGCCTGATGGAATTTTTTTAGTCTAAATAAAGTTTTCCTGCTCTTCCCAGCGCCTCTAAACAGCTGCAGCGTGGGGGTGGGGGACAGAATCAGAATGGGAGATGTGAGGGGCTTGGAATAGAGAAAAGATGGGAAGGTTTGGGAAGGTTTGGGAAGGTTTGGGAAGGTTTGGGAAGGTTTGGGAAGGTTTGGGAAGGTTTGGGAAGGGAAGGGAAGGGAAGGGAAGGGAAGGGAAGGGAAGGGAAGGGAAGGGAAGGGAAGGGAAGGGAAGGGAAGGGAAGGGATTCTGGGACAGGTGACCCTGCAGACAGGTGGTGCTGGACACAGCAGTGTCATGTGCCCCCCAGTGTGTCCCCCATCCTGACTGTCCTGAGTCCCGAGTGTCCCCTGTCCCACGTGTCCCCTGGTGTCCCCAGTGTCCCGAGTATCTCCAGTATCCCCAGTGTCCCCATTATCCTCAGTGTCCCCTGCTATCCTCAGTATCCCCAGTACCCCCAGTGCCCCCAGTGATATCCCCAGCGCTCCCAGTGTCCCCAGTATCCCCAGTGATATCCCCAGTGTCCCTGTTATCCCCGTTATCCCCAGTGTTATCCCCGTTATCCCCAGTGTCCCCGTTTACCCCCGTTATCCCGTTATCCCATTATCCCGGTTATCCCCGTTATCCCCAGTGTCCCCATTATCCCATTATCCCGGTTATCCCGTTATCCCGGTTATCCCGTTATCCCCGTTACCCCGGTTACCCCCGTTATCCCTGTTATCTCGTTATCCCCGTTATCCCGTTACCCCGGTTATCCCCGTTACCCCGTTATCCCGTTACCCCGGTTATCCCCGTTACCCCGTTATCCCATTAACCCGGTTATCCCCGTTATCCCGTTACCCCGGTTATCCCCGTTACCCCGTTATCCCGTTACCCCGGTTATCCCCGTTATCCCATTATCCCATTATCCCCGCGCTGGTCCTACCCCCCCCCCCGAAGGTCCTCCGGGCCCGCAGGGGGCGCTGTGCGCGGCCGCCATGGCCGCCGCCGCCTGCCTGGGCTGCGCCGCCGTGGCGCTCGGGCCGGCGGCCGCGCTGCTGCTGCTGACGGTGGCGGCGGAGCCGCTGCTGCTCCTCGTGCTGCTGGCGGGGTGAGCTCGGGGGGCCGGCCCGGAGCCCCCCGCGGCTGCTCTGGGGGGTGCTGGGGGCGGCCGGCGCTGCTGCTCTCGGAGCCCCGAGGCGCTTCAGGCCGGCGGAGCCGGTACCGCGGAGCCGGTACCGCAGCCCCGCAGCGCCAGCCCGCTGTCCCGTTTGCCCCAGGGCGTTTTTCTGGCTGCTGTCGCTGCTGGCCGCCTCGCTGCTCTGGTTCGCGTGTGTGCGGCTCAGCGGGCGGCGGGACGCGGCGCTGCTGCCGCTCGGAGCCGCCGCTGCCGTGCTGCTGCAGGAGCTCTGCAGGTTCGCCTGCTTCCGAGCGCTCAAGTAAGAGCCCGCCCGGGGAGCTGTGCCGGCACAGGGCGGGTGTTGGGGGGCTCTGTGCACAGGGGAACCCCGGGGTTAAACCCTTCTAAAGCCTGGGGAGGAGCTGAGCCTTCTCCTCTGGCCGGGGCACGGGGCTCTCGCTCTCTCTCTGCCGGGGCAGGAAGGCGAACGAAGGGCTGGCGATGCTCAGCGAGGATGGGCGCTCGCCGATCTCCCTGCGGCAGATGGCTTACGGTGAGCAGGCAGCGCTGCTGCCCTTCCCCGAGCCCGCCGGGCTCTGCAGGAGCTCCCCTGACCACCCGGGCTCCCCCACAGTGTCCGGGCTCTCCTTTGGCATCGTCAGTGGCGTCTTCTCCATCCTCAACGTCCTGGTGGACTCTGCCGGGCCGGGCACCGTTGGGATCCATGGGGATTCCCCGTACTACTTCATCACCTCTGGTGAGGCCCGGGCCGTGGCACGGAGGAAGAGGAGGAGGAAGGCTCTGGCTCTGAGGCTCCGTGTCTCTCCCCACAGCTTTCCTCACCATGGCCCTGGTACTGCTCCACACCTTCTGGGGAGTCATCTTCTTCGACGCCTGTGAGCGGCGCCGTGCCGGGGGCGTGGGGCTGGTGGTGGGCGGCCACCTGCTCACCTCCGGGCTGGTGAGTCCTGGGGGCTCCAGAGCCCCCACCCTCACTCCCTGCCTAGGGCCATGGGATGAGTTACACCCCCAGCTCCTCGGGGTGCCTGGGCTGGAGGAGGTCAGTGAAACATTTGGGGGATTTGGGGGCACGCAGCTCAGCAGGGGTTCTAGCCAAGTTTCCACAGGGCTGGGCACTCCTTTTCCTGCCGTGGCTGTTTGGAGGGCTCAGGAAGGTGTGAGCTGCCTCTCTGTGTCCCCAGACTTTCCTGAACCCGTGGTACGAGGCCAGCCTGGGCCCCATCTTCATCCTCACGCTCTGCACCGGCCTCTGGGCTTTCAGCACCGCCGGCGGCTCCTTCCACAACATCCTCAAGTGCCTCTCCTGTAAGGGGGGCCGGGGTGTCACTTTTTTGGGGGCTGGGGAGGCCAGACTGCTGGGATGGGGGTGGATGAGTCTTGTTGAACGGGGGCTGCGTTCCTGGGGGGGCTTCCACCGTGCCCTATGTGACCCCCACCTTGATAAACGCCCCTTTGCCCCCAGGTAAGCAGGAGCCTGCGGGCCGGGTCCTGCCCTGCTCGGCACTGCGGGCGCCTCCCGAGGAGCCCACCACAACCACAGCTCCTCCAGCAGCTCCCAGCCAAGGAGAGCCGAGCAGCCCCTGCCCCTGAAACAGCTCCCAGCAGGACCTGCCCCTCCTCATCGTCACTGCCGACCCCTGGGGCTGCTCTGGCCCCAAGTGCCACCCGTGCCGAGGCTTTAACCCCTCGTCCCCTCCGTGTTGACAAAGGACACCGGGATTGCCCGATGCCCCCGGGGGTGCAGGGCATCCTCTGAACCCCAATCACTCTGGCACTGCAGCAGGCACAGACAGCGCCCACAGGGCGGGAGGGGACTGGAGGAAACCAAGGGATCCTGCCCCAGCAGGAACCCCAAAACGTGGGGGAGACTGGGGGAGAAAGCCCCGAAATTTGGGGGGAGGGAACCCCAAAATTTGGGGGGAGTTTTTGGGGTGGAAAGCCCAAAATTTAGGTTTTTTGGCAGTGGGACCCTCTTTCAACGTCGATTTTTAAGGTGCCAAAAAAACACACCAAAAAAAAAACCACCCCAGGATCCCCCCAAACCCCTACAGTACCCCCTAAATCCCCCAAAGCCTCCCCAGGCTTAAGGGAGGGGGGTGGCCTCTCTGCTGGACGCTGCTGCCAACACCTTCACCCTCCTGTGCTGGGGGAATTTGTGTCTGACCAGTTCCTGGGGGGCCTTTGGGGTCTGACTGGTGCTCGTGGGGAATTTGGGATCTGACCACCACCCCCTTCCCTTTGTTCCCAGATTCTGTTAACACTTTCCCAGATTCTGTTGACACTTTGAGGCTCTGGGGAAGGCCAGGTGTCCAGCTCAGGGCAGGACCCCCCCGATTCCCTCGTGTTTGTCACTGGGGGGGTGGGAGGCACCAGGACTGGGATGCTCTGCCCTTCTCACCCCCGTTCACCTCCCAGGGGATTTGGAGGTACAGCAGGAGGTAAATTATTTTTTTCCATAAAGAATAAAACCTTTTTTTTTACAAGAGCACGAGACACTGTGGCTGCTGGGGAGAAGGGGAGTGGGGGAAGAGGGGTCGCTCCCCTCATTATGCTCTGCTCCAGCCCTGGGGGGCACCCGGGGGGGGGAGGGTGTCCCGGTTTCTTGGGGTGACAGCATCCAGCCCCAAAACCCCCCTCTCAAAGGCCCCCGTTCCCAACCCACAGAGAGCCACCGGGAGGGGGAAAGGGCTTTATTGGCAGCGGGGCTGTGGGCAGGGGGCTGCGGGCTGCCCCCGGCCCCGCCTGGCTCAGCGGGAGTGCCCGGGCTCCAGCGGGGAGCGGCGCGAAGCAGAAGCCTTGAACACGACATCCTGAGCCTGCGCCCGCCTGGCGCTGCCGGCAGAAACCGGGGTGAGGGGGGCGACCCCTCCGTGGGGTCCCCCCTGCTCGGGGGTGTCCCCCTTGCTCGGGGGATCCCACCTGCTCGGGGGGTCCCCCCTGCTCGAGGGGGTCCCACCTGCTCGAGTGGTCCCCCTTGCTCGGGGGGTCTCCCCTGCTCGAGGGGTCCCTCGGAGGGGCATGGGGGGGGGGGGTGGTCTCACCGCATCCTCTTGGCCCCGAAGTGGACGGCGAGGAAGAGCCCGACGCAGCCGGCCACGGCGCCGAAGATGATGGCGATCACCTCCCCTGTGTGATGCCGGGGGGCGTCAGGGGGGTCCGGGGGGTCACCCCCCCAGCCCGGACCCCGGCCTGGCCCTACCTGTGGAATATCCCTGTGGCTCTGCAAGGCAAAGGCCAGGGTCAGGGCCAGCAATCCCGCGCCCGGCTGGGGCTCCAGGAGCCATGGCAGGGATGCTGGGGACCCTTCCCACCCCTCCGCTCACCCCTGGGGAAGGACGAGAGCACCGGGCGCTGGTTCAGCTCCTGCGGGGCTCGGAAATTATCCACCAGCAGCTGGGGCTCCTCCGCCTCCTCCGTGGAGTAAAGGCTCCCCTGGAGCTGCTCCAGCTGGAAGGGGGCAGCGCTGGGGCTGCGTTCGCCAAAGGCGAGCGGCTCCCCCCGGAGCGGGTCCTACCTGTGCCCGGCTGATGCGGACGGGCTGCGGGAAGAGGGTCCAGAGGACGCTCTGGAAGCAGGGCGGGGTGGTCAGGGACCCGTTGTAGCGGTAGTAGCGGTCGAGGTGCGCGGGCAGCAGGTCGCGGATGCTGAAGGAGGGGATGGCCACCGTCTGCCCTGTGGAGGGGAGCAGTTAGGGGGTGTCGCCAGGGGCGTTTGGGGTTCTCCCCTCCCTCTCCTCACCTGCGTAGCGGATGCTGCCGAGATGCCTCAGGATGTTGTCGTAGGCGGGGTGGGGGTCGTCTCCCACCTGGGGGAGCGAGGCGGCTCAGTGAGGGGCTGGGGGGGGGGAGCGCGGGTGGTCGCGGAGCGCGGGGTGGGGGTCCGTACCTCCAGCAGGACGCCGAGCACGGCCAGCCCGCCCGGCTGCTGCTGCGCCGCGCTGGCGTCGGCGAAACGCTCGGCGTCGAAGTGCACGACGTGCATCTGCGGCACGGCGGGGACCCCCCTGAGCCCCCAACCCTGCCGCCCCCAGCCCGGCCCCCGCTCCCACCCCGCACCGCTGCCTGCGCCCAGCCCAGCCCCTCCCGCAGTGCTCCCACTCCTCTCTCCCATCCTTTTCTTCTTCTGCACCCCATCCCCTCCCGGCACTCATTTCACATCCCTGGGCCCATTTCCCTCTCCAGGACTCCTTTCCCATTCCCTGCAGCAAATCCCTGCCATGCCAACCCATTTTCCCCACCGTTCCCCATGCCGTTTCCCACACTTAACACCCCTTTCCCACAACCATTTCCCACACAATTCCCATGCCATTTCCTCCTCCGTTTCCCACGCCATTTCCTCCTCCGTTTCCCGCCCCCAGACCCATTTTCGGAGCGGGTATCCCGCGGTACCTCGGCGGGGGCGCGGTGCCCGTCCAGCAGGTGCTCAGCGCCGGCGGCGTGGCCGGGCCGGCCCCAATGGAAGTGGAGCTGCAGGGCAGCGAAGGTGCGGGGCAGCCCGCGGAGCCGCAGGGACGGGGGCAGCGCCAGCACAGCTGCGGGACAGGGCGGGGGTCAGCGGGGCCGGGACACCGGGCACTCCCCGGTGCTCGCCCCGGCGCTCACCGGTGTGGCCGTTGTTGGCGAGCGTCAGCCGCGGGCTCTCGGGGTGCTCGTAGCCCTCGGGGTGCAGCGGCGGCAGGGAAGGGTCCGGCTGTGCGCTCGCCGTCCCGATGTCGATGGGCGACTGAGCTCGGCCCCCGCACTCCGGGTGTCCCTCGTGCCAGTGCTGCTGCCCGTGGGGGCCTGGGGGGCACCGGGGTCCGGGTGGGACCCCCAAACACACACACGCACCTCAGCCCCGTTGCTGGTTCACTCAGCGAGGCCCCGTGACCCAGAACGTTCTGGGTGCCCCCCAAACTGGGACACTCTGGAGTTCCCAAGGGCCTCGTTAATCTGCTGGGGACATTTTTTCCGGCCGGGGGAGCGGGGACAAAGGCGAGCCCGCGGGGCCGGGGGGGCACCCATGGGTCCCTTGGGCCCGCGGGATGGGGCTTAGCGGGATTTGGCCAAGGCCGGATCCTAATTGGATTTGGCAGCAGGAGCCTTATGTAAAGGAGCACAAAGGGACCATTGGAGCGAGGGGGCAAGGGGGGGCAGGAGGGGGAAAATGGGGGGCTGCACCCATTCATCCCTCCCTGTCTTAGGGGACCCAGGTGGGTGCCAGTTTGGGGGGACCCAGGTGTCTAGGGGGAGTGAGGGGGGGGGGGGGGGGCTGTCCCATCTCTTTCCCATTTTGGGGACCCAGATATCCCGGGGGGGCTGTCACCCCTCCACCTCCCCCTGCCTTTTGGGGAGACCCTCGTGAGCCCCTCCGCTCAGGGGCTGTGGGTGGGGGGGCTCGGGGGTGGGGATAAACGGGGGCTCCCAGGGTGGGACCCCACTCACCCTCATACGTCCAGTGGGACCTGTTGGGGAGAGCAGAGGCGTTGGGGTGGGGGCTTGGCTGAGCCCCCTGGACCCGTATGGGGGCATCTGGGGGGGGCTGGAGCTGCACCCCAGAGCGGGATCGGCCAGGGGCACCCCGGGGGGACTCACCAGCGGGCAGGGCGGGGGCCAGGCCCCCCAGGAGCAGCAGCACACTCAGCATGGCGGGGGGCAAGGGGGGCCGGGTGCCACCGGCCCGGCCCTAAATACCCACCCGGGGGACGAGCCCCCCGGGGGCACGGGGAGGGCTGGAGGGGCCATGCCCGGGGCGTCGGGGTGTGGGGAGGGTGGAGATGGGGCTGTGGGCTTGCAAGGGCTGTGGGGCTGCAAGCTCTGGGCTTGTGGGGTGAGGGGTTTGTAGGACTGCGGTTTATGGGGCTCTGGGGGGCTCCGAGGGTTTGGGGGGCCTGAGTGGGGTCCTGGGCCTTGTGGAGGGTCATGGGGTGGGGTCTTGGGGGTTCTGGGGGTCACCCTGGGCCTGGTGGGGGGGAGAGCTGGGCTGGGGGCTCTGGGTCCTGGGAGGGATTTTGGGGGGAGGTCGAGGGGGGTTGGGGTCGATCGGGGGGAGCCCCGGCAGACCCTGCACGCGCTCCCCAGCCCCGCCCCCTGCGGGAAGCCCCGCCTTGAGGGGGCGTTCCCCCCGAGCACACCCGTGACGTCACACGGGCCCCGCCCCCACGTGGGGGCCCACGCGCCGCCCCGCCCCGGTTATGTAACGAGGGGGGCGTAGCCGCCACACCCATTGGCCGAGAGGCGCCGCCGGCACCGCCTCCCATTGGCTGGGAGCACGGGGGCGGGGCGGAGGGCGTGGCCCGGGGCCCCGCAGACCGTCCGGCAGGGGGCGTGGTCAGAGCCCCGCCCCCCGGCCAATCAGCGCGGGGCGGCGGCGAGAGCCAACCGGAGCGAGGGGGCGTGGCCTGGAGGGGAGCAGCGGCCAATGGGAGCGGGGCGGGGCGGGGCCCGGCCGCAGGCACGTGCGGCCGCGCACGTGTCCGCGTGGGGCCGCCGCGGGCGGGGCGGGACCGGCACCGGGAGCCCGGGACACCGGAACGGCGGAACCGGCACGGGGACGGCGGCACGGGGACAGCGCTACCCGCTCAGGCACCGCCACACCGGCACGGGCAACGGGCACAGCGACACCGGCAGCGCCATCGGGACGCTGATACCGGCACGGGGATACTGGAACAGCGATACCGGCACTGGGTCAGGGACGGGAACAGCGACACCGGCACCGCGGCGGCGGCGCTGGCACGGGGACACCGGCACCACCGCAGCTGCAGGCGGGAGCAGGTGGGATCCGAGGTGACCGGGGGTCCTGGGGGGTCCCAGTGCGGAGGGGAAGGGTCCTAATCACGGGTGGGGCTCCTGCACGGGGGTCTCCGTCCTGGGGAGGGGGCGGCAGGTGATGGAGGGAAGGCAGCTGGTGGGGGGGTCCCGGGGGGGCTGGCGGCGGTACTGGGGGGCAGACGGGGGTGTCCTGGCAGTGGCTCTGCTCCTGGGTGAAGGGTCCCGGTGCCAGGTGCGCCCCTGCACCCCCCTCCCTGTCTGAGGAGATTCCAAACCTGCTCCGCCGGGACATGTGAGGTATCGCTGGGGTGTGGGGGTGACACCCCCATGGGAGGACAAGGCAGCTCCTTGTCTTCCATTTTTGTCCGATATCCCCTTTTTTTTTTCCCCCTGTGTTTCCCTCCCTCCCCCAGACAAGCCTCGGCCGGGTGACCCTGCTGGAGCTGAACCCAAGCAGGGGCTCCCCTGGAGGGGTCATGGAGCCCCCCGCCCGCACCTGCTCCTGCGGTTCCCCTGTCACTGACAGCGAGGTGGAGGCCGGCAGCTGCCCCCGGAGCCCCCCCAAACCTGAGCGCAGCCGCAAGCGCCCGGGGGGGCTGGAGCGAGCGCCCCCCGAATCGCCCCCGTCCCCCCGCGGGGGGAAGCGCCCGCGGAAAGGGGAGGGCGGGGATGTCCCTCCCAGCGATGGCGATCGCCTCTTTGCCCAAAAGGTGAGCTTTTGGTAGGAAAGGAAGGTAAAGATGGGAGGTGGGGGAGGACTCGGTCACCTAAAAAAAAAAACAAACCCTGGGTCTGCCTCAGTTTCCCCACCTGAAACAGGTGGGTGGCGATGAGCAGGATTCGGGGGCTGAGAGGGCGGTAAGTGGGGTTTGAGGGGGGAATACGGGGTTTGGGGGAGGGGGGGTGCACGAGACCCCCCTCCCCGGTCTGGGTACAGCCCAGTCACCCCCCTCCTCCTCCTCCTCGCAGTGCCGGGAGCTCCGGGGCTTCATCCGGCCGCTGGCCGAGCTGCTGGAGGGGCTGCGGCGGGGCCGCTACGACAGAGGTGGGTGCCCCCCACGCCCTCTCCCCCCCACCCCCGGCGCCTCTTTCCCCCTCTGGAGAATTCACACCATTCCGGGATTCCCCAGGGCTGAGCAGCTTCCAGCAGAGCGTGGCCATGGACCGGCTCCAGCGGATCATTGGGGTCCTGCAGAAGCCGGAGATGGGGTGAGTGTCGCGGGGGGGGCGGGCACAGGGGACACCCCGCGGGTGCCCCCACCCCACCCAGGGTGACGGGAGCTCTCTCCCGCAGGGCCCGGTACCTGGGGACGCTCCTGCAGGTGGAGGCGATGCTGCGGCTCTGGTTCCCCCACGTCGCCCCCAAACCCGCGCTGGACCCATCCCCACCGGCGGCACCCCCGCGCCGCCGCCCCCCCCGCCGGTCCCCCCGGGGCTCCCCGGTGCCACCGCCTGCCCGGGGACCTTCCCGGGGATCTCCCCCTCGACAGCCCCGCGGGGACCGTGCAGCAGCGGGGATCCCCCCTGTGTCAGGCTGGGACCCCCGAGTCCCCCCCGGCGCCGGATGAGTGACGCCCCCCCCGGCTCGGGGGGGGGGAAGATCTCGTCTGCATTTCTTGGTTTTGCCTTTATTTTTTTTTTTTTCTTTTTTTGATTGTTTTTTTTTTACCAGTGGTCAGTGAGACCCGCGGGCGGGCGGGACTGACCGGGGGGCACCCGAACCCCCCCTAGAAGCCCCAGCCCCGGGGCGGCCGCGTGCCTTGGCCAGAGCGGAGCCCCCTGCCCGCGGGCCCGGGCCCTCCCGGGCTGGTGCCTTCCCCGGTGGCCTGGGGCGCTCGGGGCTGAGAACGGCCCCCTCCGAGCGGCGGTGGGTGCCTGAGGGCTGCGGACCCACAGCCGGCCCTGCTGGAAGCAATAAACGCCGCGGGAGCGGCCGGGGCCAGCCGGTGTCGTGTCCTCTGTGCCTCGGGAGGGCGGGGGGCGCGTTCCTGTCCCGGTGTGGGGGGGGGCTCAGAGCCACTCTTGGGGTCCCCTCCGCTGTGGGACCCCGAGTGACCACGGTGCCCCCGGTGCCGGCTGTGGGCAGGGCCGGCTGAGGGAAGGCTCCGGGACCGGCCGGAGGAAAGCCCCGGGACCGTTCCGGGAACGGCCGGGGAAAGCTCCGGGACCGGCCGGGGGAGAATCCCGGCACCGGCCGGGGGAGAATCCCGGGACCGGCCGGGGAAAGGCCCCGGGACCGGCCGGGGAAGGCCCGGGACCGGCCGGGGGAAAGCCCCGGGAAGGCCGGGACCGGCCGGGGAAGGCCCGGACCGGCCAGGGAAGGCCCCGGGAAGCCCGGGACCGGCCCGGGGCAAGGCTCCGGGACCGGCCGAGGGAAAGCCCCGGGAAAGCTCCGGGACCGGCCGGGGCAAGGCTCCGGGACCGGCCGAGGGAAGGCCCCGGGAAAGCTCCGGGACCGGCCGGGCAAGGCTCCGGGACCGGCCGAGGGAAAGCCCCGGGAAGGCCCGGGACCGGCCGGGCAAGCTCCGGGACCGGCCGAGGGAAGGCCCCGGGAAAGCTCCGGGACCGGCCGGGGCAGGCTCCGGGACCGGCCGAGGGAAGGCCCCGGGAAAGCTCCGGGACCGGCCGGGGGAAGGCTCCGGGACCGGCCGGGGGAAGGCCCCGGGAAAGCTCCGGACCGGCCGGGCCCCGCGCGTCCCCCGGTGACGGCTCTGCCCCGCCGGAAGTCCCGCGCACCGGAAGTCCCTCCCGGCGGAAATTCCGCCGCCAGTCACTTCCGGTGGGGGCGCGGAGCGGCCGCGGCTTCACCGGGGTCAGTTGGGGAGAGACCGGGACCGGGACCGGGACCGGGGGCGGGGGGAGGCTCGGGGCAGGGGCAGCGCCCCGCCAGCACCGTTCGTGGGGCGCGGGGGGTCCCTGCGTGTTCCCTACGCGTTCCCTCGGGGCTCTGCGGGCGGGACCGGCGCCTCTCCGTTCCCGGCGCTCCCGCCGTGTACCGGGGCGCGGGCAGCAGGGACGGGCTCCTCCGAGCCCCGGGGCCGCCCGGTCCCAACCGCCCCGTCCCGTAACAGCGCGGCCATGGCGAACCACCTGCGCTTCGTGGGCCGCACTGTGATGGTGCAGAACGGCAACGTGGAGGCGGCGTACGGCGTCCTGAACAGGTGAGGACCGGGGGAACCGCGGGGCCGGGGCTCCACAGCCCGGCCGGGCCCCGAGGCCTTCACGTCCTGGGCTCAGAACCAGAATTTCTCGAGCAGGAGGTGACGGGAGGGTGGCGCCGGGCGTTTCTCACCGCCGCCCGCTCGGATGCGGGTGTCGGGAGGAATGAGGGAAGAGCTCAGCACAGAACCGGGGGAGGAAAGCGGAGGAGCAGCCGGTGCCATCGCCGAGCCGCGTGCTCAGCAAACCTCCGCTGCTCCCACCTTAAAGGGAGCTCGGGGGAGGGATTCCTTCCCCTCCTCTCCGCTCAGGGGATGGACAGCGAGGAGAAGGAGCCGCGGCTCCCGCGCGGACCGAGCCGTGCGCGGGGTTTGCAGCGTGGCGTGGCCGCTCCTCCCTCCCGGCGCACCGCGGATCCTTTCCCGCCGCTGTCACCGCTCTCTCCCTCCCCGCAGGATCCTGGCTCAGGACGGCGTGGTCGAGGCCGTGCGGCGCTCCCGGTACTACGAGCAGCCGTGCCGGGCGCGGCGGCGGCGGGCGTACGAGGCGAGCCGGCGGGTGTACTGCGCCGAGATGGCGCGCAGGATCGCCTTCCTGGCGCGGAGCAGCCGGCAGGACCCGTGGCTGGGCTGCTGAGGGAATGGGGTGGGGGGCGGCCCCAATAAAGACCCTGTGGCTCTGAGCGCCGTTAATTGAGTTCGTTAATGACGGCGCGCGCGGGGAGGGGCGGGGCCGGGGGCGTGACCGGGGGCGGAGCCAGGAGCGCGCACGGGGCTCTCCCGCCCATTCCCGGCGCCCCCCGCTCCGCGCACGCGCCGCCCGCGCGTTTCCGCTTCCGCCCGACGCGCCGTCACCGTCAGGAGCCGCCGGGCCGGGAGCGGGAGCGGCGTGAGGGAACGGGGCCGGTGAGGGACGCGCGGGGAAAGCGGGAGGGTTACCGGGAGGGAGCGAGGCGGTGGCGGAGGTGGCTCCGGGACCCGGCCCGCGCGGAGCCGCTCGCCCGGCGCGCCGCGCTGAGGGGGCCGGGCCGGGCCCCGGGCGCGGCTCCGCGGCAGCGGGGGATGCCGGGCCCTGCGGGGCGCGCCGGGCCGGGGTCGGCGGGAGCGCCGTGTCTCGGGAGGGACCGAGCGCCGTCCGTGCGAGGCCGAGCGAGGCGGCGGAAGCGCGGGCGGGCGGGCGGTGCTCGGGTCCATTGATCCCCACGGGGTTACGGGCCTGGTGTCCCGCGGGCGCTCGGAGCGCCGCGGCTGCGGGAGCTGCTTGCGGCGGGGGCTCTGCTCTCCCGGTGCCACAGGGAAACACGCGGAAAGCTGCTGCTGCTGCTGCCCCTGCAGCTCCTGCTGGAGCTCAGGGCGGGGGGAGGCTGAACCGGCTCTGATCGCAGGAGTTCTGTGCTTTATTACGGACGCGTTCAGAGCCGTAATTCGTTAGTTGTACTTGTCCTTAGCCTCTGCAGGGTCAGAATTCATGGGGGAAACAGCAGGGTTTGGGTTTGAGCTCTGTTCGAACTTGTCTCTATGGAATCTGCCAGGAAAAGTAGAACCTGCAGAGGTTTCCAGGCTCTGGCGGGAGCCCAGGCCCTGCAGGAAGCAGCAGTCACCTCCTGGAGCTGCTCACAGACCTGAAACCAGGGGCTCTGTGTTAGGACTGATCCCCGGGGCCCCGTGCCCAGGTGCAGGAAGGATAACAGCCCCAGGATCCCGTTCCCAGGAGGGACAGCAGTGCCAAGCCTCCATTCCCACAGCCCCCCACGGGGCTGCTGTGAGAGGGAGCCGTGCTCGAGCTCATCCCTAAGGAGATTTTCCCCGTGGTTCCAGATCCGATTAGGGCCCGCAGCCACAGCCCAGGCAGTGAGTGCTGCAGGATGGGACTGCCAGGAGCAGCCCAGCTTTGGGGCTCAGATTGGATCGTGCCCCCAGCATGGGGGTGGTGGGAGTGGGGGTTTCTCCTGTCCCCCGTGTTCTGTGTGCAGTGCATCTCTTCCCAAGCCATGGAACACTCCCATGGAGAGATCTGGGGGGCTCAGAGGCCTTTTATCCTGGCCTGGCAGCTCAGGGAGGGGCTCTCCTGAGAACAGACCTTCCTGGGTCTGGTTTGGAAGCACAGGAGCTGCAGTGCATCCCTCTGGAACCCGTGAGGGAATGCACGGGGGACACAGCCAGCCCGGGGTCCCCTGTGGGGTCAGGACCTTCCTCCTCATGGGGTTTGGCTGATTTTAGTCCAAGGGAGCACAAACCGTCTCCGGGAGCTTTTCCCCTGGCAGGGCCCTGCCCCACGTGCTGTGTCTCCTTGCAGCTCCCCGCAGCCATGTCGCTGTCCAAGCGGGAGCTGGACGAGCTGAAGCCATGGATCGAGAAGACGGTGAAGCGCGTGCTGGGCTTCTCCGAGCCCACCGTGGTCACCGCCGCGCTCAACTGCGTCGGGAAGGGCATGGACAAGAAGAAAGCAGCTGGTACGTCCAGAGCTGGGTGTGCAAAACAGCCCAGAGCTCCCCAGGGTAGAGGGGAGGGGGCACAGGGCCGTTCTCTCAGCCTCCCTGAGGTGAGTACAGGCAAAGCTGTCAGAGCAGAAGGAATGGGAAGCTTTGGAACGCGTGACAAAAATCTGCAAAGTGAAAACGAATTCCTTACTCAAGGAACTGGAAATGGTGATTTAACTGGGTGCTTTCTTTGCCCATTACAGCCCTGCTTTGCTTCTGTGTGAGGCCCAGACTCCATTAATCCCTTAGTTCAAACACAATCCACAGATCCCAGCGGCTTCCGAAGCCTCCCTGTGTTTGTAGAGTCGAATCACACTCAGATTTAAGTGGTTTACATCTTTACAGAATCTCAGTGGGTTCTCCAGCCTCCTGCTCGCCTCAAGCTCAGAATTCTACACTGATAGGATTTTCCCTTTTTTCCAGACCACCTGAAACCCTTCCTGGATGATTCCACCCTGCGCTTTGTAGACAAGCTCTTTGAGGCAGTGGAGGAAGGACGAAGCTCCCGGCACTCCAAATCCAACAGCGACCGGAACCGGAAGCGGGAGCTCAAGGTGATTATTGATTATTGATTATCGATTGGTTTTTCCTGTGGTTGGGTGGCCTAGAGGCAGCACTGGTGCTCTGGCACACTCTCCTCTTCCAGAGAGGTACAGCTCGGAATGTTCAAGAGAAACGACTCCTCTCCATGATGAAGTGTGGGAGCCTTTACCTTGTGGTTCTCTTTCCCAAAGCCAAGGTGGAAGCCTGGCTTTGGCTTTCTGTAAGGGAGGGTGGAGTGAATCCCTGGGCATCCATCTCCCTTCCCTCGGTGCTCCTTGTGTGTGTGTTTTCACTTGGAGCCTGGCAGAGCTGCTCCCAGTGCCTCCCCCTGGCTCCCCGTGCCCCGACGCAGCGCGTGAGGCTCTGTGCTGGATGCTCTGGTGGGTTTTCATTCCCTTTCTCCACCCAGCATCAACAATAGGTGGTTTTTGGCAACTCCTGTCCTGGCACAGGATTGATTCCAGCTGGGATTCCGTTGCTCTGGTGTTTCTCCCTTGCCTGGGATGGTGGAAGGCTTGTGCATCCAAAGCTGTTTTCACTTCGTTTCTTCTCTTGAGGTCTTTTCTCACCATCCTGAGAATTGCAGTTTCCCATCACTCTGCCAAGTCTGACAGGCCCTCTCCGTGCTGCTCCTACTCACAGTAATTTCCCTTTCACTCTTCCTGAGGTTCCTATTTCACCCTAGTCTGGGTTCCCCCAGCTCTTGTAGTCAGCACTGAACCTCGGCGAGCCAGGACAGTCCCATTCAGGGTCTGGATCTCTTTGGGAGTGTTGGCACAAGCTGCCTCCACTCCCCATTTTCCACTAGGAACTTGTTTTCTTCCCTCCATGGCAGTGGTGCCGGGCTGGTCCCTGGGGCTGTGGGAATGTGAGGGTTGAGCAAGGTCCAGCTGCTCCCCTGGTCCTGGTCAGGGGCACGCCAGAGGGGGGACACTGCCAGTGCCATCACTTGGTGATGGCAGGAGTGTGGTGACAGCCTGCTGGAGAGCCAGCACTGCCAGAGGGACCTGGTGATGGCAGCAGGAGCAGGGCTGGGGGTGCAGCAGGAGACCCTTCCCCAGTGAACCCAGGGTGTCTGGCCTGAGCACTGCTGGTGTTCCTGGCTGATCCAGAAGTTGGGAAACAACAGCAACAGCAGAAACTGATCCTTCTTCTCTTGGCTCCTGGCATGGAGAGGGGCGTTCCTCCTGCCAAGTCCTCACTCTCCTCTCTGGAATCACATTTCTTGGAACTTCTCCATCACGCTCTGGGTCTGCCTGGACCCTGCAGGAACACAAACCGGTCTCTGAGGTGGTCAGGTCGTGGCAGCACTTGCAGATTGACTGACCCTGCCCCAGTGCAGGCTGTGGAGAGGAATTTGTCCTGGCACGTGTAGCTCCTAGCGTCGGGCAGTGATGACTCCCAGGGCTGCTTGCCGTGCTGCTTCCCGCCCCTCGGTTCCTTCTGGGGTAGGTCATGGCTTGGGAAGGTCAGGAACTGAACGTAAAGTTTCCACACTTTATACTATGGGCAAGTCCTTTCTCTTGAACTTGTAGGTTTTCCAAGAAGTACCTGTGTGGCTGAGGAAGTGTCCTTGTAGAATATGAACCGTTGTAGTGAAGAAGGGATTGCAACTAACGCTCCCAACCGGTGTGTATATTTTCTTTTCCAATAACACCTTGACACACACACTACAGTAAGCCTCTGCACAGACAGGTCCAGGCTTCCAAACACAAACCAAGCACTGACAATGGAATCCACGGCCACAGATGCTGGGCTGGGCCTGAGCAGAGCTCTGTGGAGAGCATACCCTGCCTTCTGTTTGGTGACCTGATGCTGCTGAAGGCCCATGGCTCCACGTGCTCTCTGAGCTGTGCTTCTCTGGAGTGGCTCCAGCCTCGGGTCTGAGCTGGAGCATGAGGGAATGCTGCAGGTGTCCCAACCCTGCCCAGGTCCAGGGCCACGTCCTGCTTTTGGGAGGACTGCATGGTAGGACAGCGCAGATTCCTTCACCAAACCCTCTCAAGTTGTGGAAGATGTGGAAATGTTTTTATCCCAGTCAGATCAGCTCTGGGCAGGCTTTTTTTTTTCTATCTTCCCATGTCGCTGAGACCTTAAATCTCCTCAGTGCCTGTCCCCCCACTCTGAGCACCTGAGGGAGTGGTGCTGCTGTTAGGCAGGCTCATCCCTGCAGTGTCTCCTGACCTTCCTGCTTGTGCACGGACATCACTGGTGTTTCTCTGGTGGGGGACCAGGGCCCAGGCTCGCCGTGGGCTCAGCCTGCACGTGCCCCCCCTGGAATTCTGCGTTACGGAGCCGGAGCTGAGACTTGCTGGAGGTTTCTCATCTCAAATCCTGGCCTGGGAGGAGAACACTCAGTCCTAACCACAGCTTTCTGCTCTTTGTTTACATTAGGATGTGTTTGGTGATGACTCTGAGGTGTCCAAGGAGTCCTCTGGTGTCAAGAAACGGCGCATCCCACGGTTCGAGGAGGTTGAGGATGAGCCTGAGGTCATTCCAGGCCCGCCGTCGGAGAGCCCAGGGATGCTGACTAAGCTCCAGGTCAGTCTAGCTGGGCTGTGTCCCAGCACAGTGTAGGGTTTATCCTAACTCGTATTCCAAACAGAGCACTCGTATCCAAGTGGCAAAAACCCCTCACAGCCCTTTCTCCCACAGATCAAACAGATGATGGAGGCAGCCACCCGGCAGATTGAAGAGAGGAAAAAGCAGCTGAGTTTCATCAGTCCTCCAACACCACAGGTATCTTCTGCAGCCAACAGACAAATCCCACACTGTTCCCTGTTTCAGCTGTGACACGTTGGCCTGGGTCTGCTGGAACAGGCACACAACAAAACTCCCTCCTCTGCCAACAGCCCAAAATTTCTTCCTCGTCGCAATCGGAACGCCTCCCCATCGGCAACACGATCCAGCCCTCGCAGGCAGCCACGTTCATGAACGACGCCATCGAGAAGGCCAGGAAAGCTGCAGAGCTGCAGGCCCGCATCCAGGCTCAGCTGGCCCTGAAACCAGGGCTCATTGGCAACGCCAACATGGTGGGGCTGGCCAACCTGCACGCCATGGGCATCGCGCCGCCGTGAGTACCCGGCCCTGGGCAGGGAGGGCCAGGCAGGGGCTGGACAGAGGTTCCCCAGCAGTGGGTTTAACTGCTGCTGCAGGAGCAAGTTTTGTGTCAAAAGAGGTGAAATGGACGTTCTTGGCTCAGCCAAGATTCTGTAATTGTACAGAAAAGGCTGGAGTCTCTGCTTGCCATACAGACGAGCTGTAAAAATACAGAAACCGTGTAAATAAGCTCAAATTTCCTTTTAATTAGTGCTGTATTCACATTTGAATGTAACATATTGTCACTGTTTTGTATAACACACGACACAGACTCTCTTGTGGTTTTTTCTCAAGGCTGCAAAAAATGGTTTCTTTATTAGGGATCATTTCCCCTTATAACTTCACACAGACCAATGTGATTGGTGAAAGACAGGCAAACTTCTTCACTCACATTGGTCAAACTAGAGGGACATCAAGAGGAATCTCTCTTCCCAGAAGAAATGCACAGCGTAGACATCATCATAAAAACATCCTATATTGTTTATCCCACTTTCCTGGGAAAGAACACCAGGAAACTAAAACACCAGGTTTGAAACTAGACTCCAGCATATCTCCTCGTGCCTCTAGGAAAGTGGAGCTGAAGGATCAGACGAAGCCGACGCCTCTGATCCTGGATGAGCAGGGCCGGACGGTGGACGCCAGCGGGAAGGAGATCGAGCTGACCCACCGCATGCCCACCCTCAAAGCCAACATCCGAGCCGTCAAGAGAGAGCAGTTCAAGCAGCAGCTGAAGGAGAAGCCCTCGGAGGACATGGAGTCAAACACGTACTTCGACCCCCGGGTCTCCATAACCCCTGCCCAGCGGCAGAAGCGCACCTTTAAATTCCACGAAAAGGGCAAATTCGAGAAAATCGCCCAGAGGTTGCGGACAAAGGTATCGGAGGTTTCGTCCTGCTAATGGGAGTGTGGGTAGGAGGGGATTCTCCTCTCCTGGGTTCTCCTCTCCCTTCCCCAAGGTGGGACCTGGGGTGGTTTTGATTCAGAAGTTTTCTGGTCAAATCGCCTGAAATTTTTCCTTAAAAACTCCCATTTTTTGTTGGGATGGCGCGTGCTCAAGTTAGCACTTGTGTGTGTAAAGGGTTTTCTCACCACTGTTGAAAAGGCAGAATCTCCTTTCTTTTGACAAAACATTGGAAGTTCCCAAGAGAATAGATTTTTCTCTGGCTGGGTAATCCACTTCCAAAGAAGTGGAGATTTAAAGGAATTTTGTTAAAATTCTCCAAGTTCTTGGGGAGGAGGGGAGAGGAAAGTCCAGGGATACAGTGCCTGGAGGGAGATGTTCCTTTGGGAATGTTCCATGGTCCTGAAAGGCTCAGGAATAAGAGCAGAGTTTTGACAGGCTTGGGAGCTTCCCTTCACCATCGTGTGCTGTGTGGTTTCTCTTGCAGTCTGCTTCAGATTGTTTAAAAACCCAGATAAATCAGCAGGTGATTTGTGTCCAACTCTTCACAGAAGTTCTGCTGTCTTGGAATGACCTTGCTGTTCCATTTTCCTTCTCATTCTCAGGCTCAGCTAGAAAAGCTGCAGGCAGAGATCTCCCAGGCTGCCAGGAAAACTGGGATTCACACTTCCACCAAGTTGGCTCTGATCACCCCTAAGAAGGAGCTGAAGGAGGGGGAGATCCCAGAGATCGAGTGGTGGGACTCCTACATCATCCCCAATGGCCTGGATTTGTGAGTATTTCCAGGTGTTGATGGTTCTGCCACAGCAGGAATTTGGGAGCTGCACAATGGCTCTGGGAAGCACACAGGGAGATCAGGCCAGATGTTTGTGCTCGAGCGTTGAATTCCACCTTTTGTCTCCAAGATCCAGGTGCTGAGTTTGCTCCCAGAGTTTCTCTGGGGGCTGTAGTAGGCAGCTGCTGTGGAGGTGGGGGATATTTTAGCCCAGAGTCGGGGAGGTTTGGTTTTGTTTCCAAAAACACGAGTTGTGTTCACGATGGAACCCCAAAATGAGGAGAGACACCTGTGCATTTACATCATGTCACTGGTGGGTCTCCTTCAGCCCAGCGAGCTCTGGGCTGACATTTGTGCAGGGATTCCTGCTGGGAATTGTGCCTTGACTGTGCCCAACTGTCTCCTTTCTAGAAAAGGCGGGATGACCTCAAAGAAAGACGAGTACTTCGGGATCACGAACCTGGTGGAGCACCCGGCCCAGCTCAACCCCCCGGGTATGGCCCTGCTCTTGAAGCAGCCCCCACCCTTCTGCGTGGCCCTGCCAGTGTCCTGCTGGTCCCAGGGGGGGCCCTGTGTCCCCCTGGATCCCCCAGGGCACGTTCCTGATGGTCTTGTTTCCCTGCCAGTGGACAGTGACACGCCGGTGACCCTGGGGGTGTATTTAACAAAGAAAGAGCAGAAGAAATTACGGCGCCAGACGCGGCGAGAAGCCCAGAAGGAGCTGCAGGAGAAGGTCAGGCTGGGCCTGATGCCACCACCAGAGCCCAAAGGTGAGTGACAGCCAGGCCCATGGATGTGTGGGGAATGCTGACAGCAGCACAGCTTGGTGGGATTGGCTGCGAAATCCACACAGACAGTGGGTTTACCTGTGTGCAAGCGTTCTGATGGAAGAAAGGTGTCCAGTGGGAGTCTCTCCCACTGCCATGTCCAACTGGAGCCCTCCCAGCACCTCTCCCATTCCCTTGCAGTGAGGATTTCCAACCTGATGCGGGTGCTGGGCACGGAAGCTGTCCAGGACCCAACGAAGGTGGAAGCTCACGTCCGAGCGCAGATGGCCAAGAGACAGAAGTAGGTGGCACCTTGTACTGTGACATTTTGGGGGCAATTCTGGCTAGATTTAACGCTAAACAAAAGTTTAGGAGTGGTGTTTTCAGTGCTACCCGTTTGTTTCCAGGGCTCACGAGGAAGCAAATGCAGCAAGGAAGCTCACAGCAGAGCAGCGGAAAGCCAAGAAGGTGAAAAAGCTCAAGGAAGATGTTTCACAGGGAGTTCACATAGCTGTGTACAGGTGAGTGAGCTCAGCTGAGCTCTGTTGCTGGGCTCAGTCGGGGCAGAGTGACTTCTCAGGGCTGGGATAACAGTTCTGGTTTTCCACAAATATTTGATCATGTTTTTCTTCTTCTTCTCAGGGTCCGAAACTTGAGCAATCCAGCAAAAAAATTCAAAATCGAGGCGAATGCTGGGCAGCTGTATCTCACGGGTGTGGTGGTCCTGCACAAAGATGTCAACGTGGTGGTGGTAGAAGGAGGTGAGGCTTTCTAGACAGGCTTGGGTCACCACGGGAGCATTCCAGAGCTTGCCTCCAGCAGGAATTGCTGTGGAAATTGGTGACAGGGTTAGGGAAGGACAAGGAAGTGAGGAGGCAATTAGAAACTCCTTTAATTACATCGTTAACGGAGTTAGCAATGACTGCAGAGCGCAGTAATCCAGTCAGAAAAACCTGGATTGTTCCACGAGGAAGAGAACCTTTGCCAGCTGCTGGTTAAGAGGTTTTCTGAGAATGTTGAGTCGTGATTCTTCCACAGGCCCGAAAGCACAGAAGAAATTCAAACGTCTTATGCTGCATCGAATAAAGTGGGACGAGCAGACGTCAAACACGAAGGGAGAGGGTGAGCAATGCTGTGCTGCTGTGAGAGGGGGGAGTCCTGCTCCAGCTCTGGGGCTAAATGGCCTTTCCTGGCCGGGTTTTTCCAGATGATGATGAATCTGACGAGGAGGCCGTTAAGAAAACAAACAAATGCTCTTTGGTTTGGGAGGTGAGTCAGAGTTGTGGTTTTATTTTATACCAGCGCGGGGCTGAGGTGGGGGGTCCGACTCTCCATCACATTCCTTGAGCCTTAGCCTGAAAAAAAAACACGTATTCCTGTGAAAACCCCAACCCAGTATTCCTGTGAAAACCCACGTATTCCTGTGAAAAACCCACGTATTCCTGTGAAAAACCCCACGTATTCCTGTGAAAAACCCCACGTATTCCTGTGAAAAACCACATATTTGTGTTTCCCCATCCCATGGAGCCACGTTTGCTGCACAGAGGGTGGGAGCTCGGGTGGGAACCTGGGTGGGATCTCGGGTGGGAGCTCGAGTGGGAACTGGGGTGGGAGCTCGGGTGGGAACTCCGGTGGGAACTGGGGTGGGAGCTCGGGTGGGAACTCCGGTGGGAACTCCGGTGGGAGCTCGAGTGGGATCTCGGGTGGGAGCTCGAGTGGGAGCTCAGGTGGGATCTTGGGTGGGAACGCCGGTGGGAGCTCGAGTGGGATCTCGGGTGGGAACTGGGGTGGGAACTCAGGTGGGAGCTCGAGTGGGATCTCGGGTGGGATCTCCGGTGGGAACTCGGGTGAGAGCTCCTGTGGGAACTCGGGTGGGAGCTCAGGTGGGACGTCCCCCCTTGTCCCCCCCCAGGGCACGGCGAAGGATCGCAGCTTCGGCGAGATGAAGTTCAAGCAGTGCCCCACGGAGAACATGGCCCGGGAGCACTTCAAGAAGCACGGAGCCGAGCACTACTGGGACCTGGCGCTCAGCGAGTCCGTGCTCGAATCCACGGACTGAGCCCGGCCCGGCCCCGCCACCCCACAGCCCCAGCCACACTGCTCCCTCCGCTCTCCTCAGCACCCCAGTAAAGACATATTTTTTAAAACAAATCGCCGTAGTGTGATTTTGGGTAAAGAGGGCAAAAAAAACACCGCCCTGCGTTTGGCTTTGTTGAGGGAAAGGGGAGCAGGGGGCAGAAGCCACTTGCTGTTTTTTGTAAGGACATAACCTCAGGCTGTGCTGGAGGCTTTCCAGCCGTGTTCAGGTTGGAAATTGGGGGATTTCTTCGAGTCAGGTTTGGGCAGTGCGGGATTTCTTCGAGTCAGGTTTGGACAGTGCGGGATTTCTTCGAATCCCCATCCCTGGCTGTGTCCAAGCAACCCGTGGCTGTGGCAGTCGGTGCTCTGGGCTGGGTGTGTGAATCGAGCCTTTCCCAGCCTCAGCCGTTCGCGGATTTACGCTATAAACGCGGTTTATAAACTTTACTCTCCGAACGCGGCTCGGTGTCCGGGCTGAGGGGAAGGGGGGGGGGGGGGGGGCGGCGCCGCCATCTTGCCGGGCGGGGCGGGGCGCGCGCAGGCGCGGGGGAGGCGGGGGGGAGGGCGGGGCTTGCGCATGCGCGCGCCGCGCCGTGTGCGGGAGTCACAAAATGGCGGCGGGGGGGGCCGGGCCCTGACCGCCTCCGGTACCGGCACCGCCTCCCGGCCAGCGGCCGAGCGCTCCCGGGGGCTCCCCCCCATCCCTGCGGGCCCGCCACCGCCTCTGCTGGCACCGCACGGCCCAGAGCGATTCTTCCCCGGCCGAGGACAGCCTCTGGCCACCGCCCGAGCCCCCAGCTCCTCGAGCCCCCCGCTGTGCCCGGGCCGTGAGCGCCGCCCGGCCCCACCCGGGCCCCGCCGCCCCGTGAGGCGCCGCCCCGCCGCCCCCCGCGCGGCCCGGCCGCGAGCAGCGCGGGAAGATGGCGGCGGGCGGCGGAGGCGGCGGCCGGGCCTCCTCGTCCTCCTCCTCCTCCTCCTCCTCGGCCGCCGCCGCCTCGTCCGCGGCCGGCGCGCTCGAGGCCTCGCTCGACAGGAAGCTGCAGGCGGTGACCAACACGATGGAGTCGATTCAGGGCCTCTCCTCGTGGTGCCTGGAGAACAAGCGGCACCACAGCACCATCGTGTACCACTGGATGAAGTGGCTGCGCCGCTGTGAGTGCGGGGCCGGGGGGCGGCCGAGGGGCCTCGGGCTCAGGGTGGCGGAAAGGCTCGGGTTGGAAAGGACCTTAATGCCAGTGCAGTCCCACCATGCCATGGGCACGGGCGCCTTCCGCTAGACCGGGGTGTTCCAAGCCTGGCCTTGGACGCTTCCAGGGATGGGGCAGCCACAGTTTCTCCGGGCTACCTGTGCCACCCTCAGAGGGAAGAATTCCTTCCCGATACCTATACTAAATCTGTCCCTTTTACTATGAAAACGTTCCTTCGTGTTCCATGTGCATCACCTTGTCATCCTTGGAGGAACATAACATGCTTGCCCGTGTCTCAGTGGTGGCATCTTTGTCCTCCTGAATCCATGATCTCCTAAAGCAGCACCTGGGATGCTCAAGGACCAGGAGCTGTTTCTGTGCCCTGCCTGGCCGGAGCAGCCCGGGGTGGGCACAGACAGTGCGGGTGCCAGCGCTGGGGTTTGCAGTGCACATCAGGACGTGGCCCTGATCTGGAGGGAGGAGGTTGATGTTGGCTGGAGGTTCAGCACAGCGGTGTTATCTCCACTGCCGTGGGAAGGTTTGGCTCTTGTGGGAGTTCAGGGAAGCTTTGCTTGGCAGGGACATGGAGATAACATTCTCATCCCGAAGTGTCGATCTGTTGCATGCTGAACTTTTTGGAAAATTTGGGAGAGTTGGGGTTCTCTATCAAGGCACTGCTGCAGAATGCAGGAGATCCTCTTGTCCCAGAGTTTGATCTGTTTTGTCTGTACTCCGTGGAATTAAGGAGAGGAAGGTGAGAGCCTTGGAGGAAGTGCCCTGGGTCATCCTGCCTTGCTTCCAGGCAGGTCACAGCCAGAGCTTCCCAACAGGAATGTTCCTGCAAGGACATCCTTCTGTATCTTCCCCTTTGGGAGGTTCCTGATGAGGATCCAAGTGTCCCTGCACAGGAGGGTTCGGTCACAGTGTTTGAGTTAAACATGGCCCGTCCGTAGGCTCTGAAATGCCATTTTTGTTGGTGCCATTGTGCCTGGTTTGGAGCAGGTGGTGGGGCTGGGGTGGGCTCAGCTCTGCACTTTCCTGCTTGCCCATTTTTCCTCGCTGGTTTAACCTGAGAGGAGCCATTGGATACAGCCTGTTGCATCTTGCACCCAGAGACACTCGGTTTTCTTTGTGGATCGTGTCCATGGCCTTCCTGTGGACCCAGCATGGATCTTCCCTCCTGTGTGGTGAGGGTGTACCTTGGTTTATAACTTGTGGCTCTAACTTTGCTCTGGGCGAGTGCTGCTCTCTATGGTCAGTATCAGGCTGGAGCCCCACTCCAGATTTCTTTCTGCTGTGTAGATGCTGGATCGTTTAAATCAAAGTTTTATAGTTCTTTGAAATCTGTTTGATGTTATTGAGATCTGGAATCGTTGCTCTCTGTTGGTTCAACGTCTCTGGGGTGGAGGGAACATCCTGTGAGCAGCAGGAGAATTGGCACTCAAGCACTGGGTTTAACGAATCCCAGATCCCCATTCCAAAGGGATGATGATCTGCGAGATTATCGAGGCTGGTGTTTTGGGGGAAGCTGCCTGCAAATTGTTTTGGAGCACCAGGTGAATGCAGCCTGGCTCCAGTTGACTTCTCAGCCTTCTGGGCAGAGCAGAGCACTGCATGCTGCAGAAGACCCACCTCAGCCTGCCCTGTCAGCATGTCCAGGGCACGGGCTGTGAGCAACAGGTCCTGGTCATGAGTCCTTGGCTCGCTGGGGCTGTGCTGGGAAAGCTCCTCCTGGATGTGGAGCTGGGGCTGTGAGGGCTGGCAGTGGCCAGAGGAGCAGGAGCAGGGCTAAAAGCTCCTCCTGGATGTGGAGCTGAGGCTGTGAGGGCTGGCAGTGGCCAGAGGAGCAGGAGCAGGGCTGAAAGCTCCTCCTGGATGTGAAGCTGGGAGGGCTGGCAGTGGCCAGAGGAGCAGGAGCAGGGCTAAAAGCTCCTCCTGGATGTGGAGCTGTGAGGGCTGGCAGTGGCCAGAGGAGCAGGAGCAGGGCTAAAAGCTCCTCCTGGATGTGGAGCTGTGAGGGCTGGCAGTGGCCAGAGGAGCAGGAGCAGGGCTAAAAGCTCCTCCTGGATGTGGAGCTGTGAGTGCTGGCAGTGGCCAGAGGAGCAGGGCCAGGGCTGAAAGCTCCTTCTGGGGCTCTGTGCAGGGTCGGGGGTGAGCAGCTGCTGGCAGGGACTCCTGGCTTGGCTCTCAGGCCTTTGCTGAGTGTCCTGGGGCAGGGACAGTGGAGGCACAGGGCTTCAGGAGCAGGGACTTGCTGAGCTCTCTGTCCCTGTGCCCTTCCTCCCAGTCTGGAGTGATGCTGGAGGGCGCGGTGCCAGGAGAACCGGTGCTGCTGGCAGGGGCTCAGGGAGGCTTAGGGACATCGACCTGTGGGGATTTGAGGACCCATCTGAGCTAAGCCTTTTCCTGTGTCCTCAGCTCTGCTTCCCCTCAGAGGAGGATCTTCCTTTTGAGCTTGTGCTCACTTGAGAGCTCGCTCTGGTGCTGGGAGGGCAGCATGGGCAGAGCATCTGCCGGGAGCTTTTTCAGGTTGTGATTGAGGGGTGAGCTCCCACCCAGGGCTCTGGACCAGGAGGGATGCTGAGCTTCCTGAGAGGAATGCTGGGGACCAGGAGAGCTGCAAGGTGCAGCCATGCTGTGTGAAGTGGCTCTACCAACTGGGAAAGGAATCAGGATAGAGAATTGAGGGATCTGTAGATCAAAACTGATTCTGGATGCAGGGGGGGTGGCATGGGCAGGTGAGAGGTGACAGCACACAGGTGTGTGAAGTAACTCCATCTCTTGGCACTGTTCCTCTAGTTTAATCCTTGGGAATGTCCTTCAGTGAAGTGAAGGAGCTCATTACCATCATTAGCATGTGGATGAGCTTCCCAAATTTACCCACTCTGAGGAAGGGATGTGATGAAGTAACTCATTTTGGAGCTTCTGAACATTAGGAGGGTCAGAGGAGCAAACACAGCTGGGGGAGTCTGAAAATCATTTGTAAATTGAAGATGTCCTCTCTAGTCCCCAGGGTTTGCCTGCTGGACCTTGGAAACTCTGAAACTTTCCCAAAACCAGCACTGAAGTATTGGGATCAAGGTGTGGCTGTTGTGGTACTTCTGTCTGATGCTGGCTCTAAATTTTCTTCTGTCCTCAGCTGCTTTTCCTCATCGGCTGAACCTTTTTTACTTGGCCAATGATGTCATACAGAACTGCAAGAGGAAAAATGCCATTGTCTTTCGGGACACCTTTGCAGAGGTGCTTCCTGAGGCTGCCTCGTTAGTGAAGTGAGTAATGAACTAATGGGCTCCTGGGAGGCTGAGTGTCTCAAAAAGGGGCAGTTTTTGTTCTGACATCTCAAACTCTCTAGAAACATCAGCAGAACTTAAAGGATTCTGTTGGAGCAGCCTTGTGTTTGCAGAGTGGGCATGAGCTGGGTTTTAATTTGCACAGGGGGGTGGTTTGGGTCAGATTATCCTGTGGAGCAAGGGAAGCCTGGCACCAGTGTCCTGCAGTCAGGGGGTAAAGAACTCTTCTCTTCCAGGGATCCATCTGTTTCCAAGTCCATCGAAAGAATCTTCAAAATCTGGGAGGATAGAAACGTGTACCCTGAGGAAACCATTTTGGCACTGAAAGAAGCACTGAGTAAGTCACTTACCCTTTGCATTTCTCACCTTACAAACTGCCACGTGAAGTTGTAGAAGTAGTCTGGGGTCACTGAGGGGAATGAGGGGCATTTGCACCTGGCACAGGCTGTCATGTAGCCAGGTGTGGGACATGAGCAGCACTGGATTCTCCTGCTTTATCTCTTTTGTACCTTTCTTGGGGCAGCTGTGAATTCTTTCACGTGAGCTGGACCTGCTCCAGCTGAGTGCAAACAGAAGGTGAAATGGTCCTACACATCCTGACCAGGGTGCTCTGGCTCTACCTCCAAGTCCTGTTCAGTGATAGGCTGCTTTAACTACTCATATTTGTGGGGTAGGAAGAGGCAGAAGCAAAGCTGGAGGGTGAAGAGTTCTCCAGTCCTTAGGGCAGAAACGCGCGCAGTCGGTTAAACCCAGGAATTGGCAGTGTGGTACTTGAAGGAAATCAGCCCAGGCTTTGCCTTTACTCACATCCCCAGGAGCTGGAGGGGCTCAGGGAGGCCTCAGGTGTGGTCTGAGGCAGCAGGAGTGTGCTGTCTTGGGTCGGGCTGTGGCACGAGGACTGGCTCGAGCTGGGTGCTGCATGCTGAGAAGTGACGTTTGTGCTTTTGCTCTGAAATCGCTCCTTTCTGTCACTTGAAAACAGGTCTGTGAGGCTTCAGGTAAATCAGGTACTGTGGCTGCTTTCCCCATGGGCAGCACTTGTCTGTTGGATGCTGATTTCATTACAGCTTCCCTAAAGAGTTTTGTTTTTAGCTTCCTTGTGTTTTCACTTTTTACTGTGATTTTTGAACTGCCTTTAGTGTAAGGGCAAACAGAAACTTGATTTAAAAATGGCAGACCACCCCCAGGTTGCTGCATTCCTGAGTAAACTGAGGTTCTCTTGGGCATCCAGCAGCTCCTCTAAGGAAGTTGGTCGAGGTATTTTAAAACAAATTTCTGTTCACTCTTTCACCGTGCAACTGTATGGCACCAAAAACCAGATTTTGACAGGAATCCCATAATGCCAGACTGCCAAAAATGAAATGTTTTCCAGGTACCACTTTCAAAACTCAGAAGCAGCTGAAAGAATCTCTGAACAAACCGAATAAACCGTGGAAGAAATCACAAAGTAAGGAACCACTGTGAACTCTGTGCACTAATGCAGAAATTGGCTGCTCGAGGAGCAGAAAGGCTGAGCCCAGCGTGGGCTGAGCAGGCTCAGAAGGGCCCCAAGATGTGCACACCAAGGAGGTGTTGGTAGAAAACAACTTTGTAAAGAAAAGAAGTGAGGCCAAAATAAGATAGGAGAGCAGAGGTTGTGGAGAGGAGAAGGAAGAGCTGGTGGAACCTCTTGGAATCTGCTCTTAGGCTAGTCAGAGATGGAGAGCAGACAGAGAGAAGCAGGAGATGGACATTCCCTTTGTGCTCAGGAATTCTCCTGCCCCAGCAGGCTGGGCTGGGAGGAGGAACCTGGAGCTGGGAGTGCAGGATGTGATAGTCCAGCAGTCCAGAACCCAGAGCAGCAGGAGAGACTTTATTAGAACAGAGTGACCTTAATGATCTCGTTTTGCACTAACAGCCTGAGTGGTCCCCCAGAGGTGGTGAGGTGCCAGGTGTGACATGTGGGACATCAGGTGTGGTGTGTGACAAGTGGCACAGGGTGACATCAGGAGCTTAAAAGAGCTGGGGAGTGTTCATTACTGGCCTTAACACCAGAAGCTGCTTTCCCAGGCAGAACTGGGCTGTATCCAGCGTGGATGGAGGGTTTAGTGCTTTGCTTCTCATCAGCTCATTTCTTCTTTCCTGTTTCTCCTGTTTTGTCCAGAATCTGACGGATTCAGTCTCTCGCCAGCAGGACTCATGCCCCCACCCTGTAACCAGGGCTGACAGTGGTTAAGGTTCTGAGCATGGTCAGACCTAGGAAGTGCCCAGGGGAGACTCTGCCCACAGGAAACCTGGGCTCCATGTCAGCTCCGGGTCTGGCACTTTGGGAATAACATTCCCTTCCTTGTAGAGAGGTGTAACTCACTGGGTAAGGCTGTTAGAGCGACCACTGCAAGGACTTCTCTTCCTGAGGAAAAGGTGTGCCCAGGAAATGTCCAGAGCATGTTAAAAAGCAGCAGTGTCACTGTTGAGCTCGTTCCCAGTCCAGCTGTGCCTGTCCACGTCCCCATGAGCTGCCAAGAGCCCGGAGCACTGAGGGACACATGCATGGAGGGGAGGATGTGATGTGTAACACATGATGTTACCTTAAAATATCTTTTATTGGGCTGCCTTTTGTGACTGACTTTCCATCAGCATGCAGGTCCTTCGATTCTTCACAATTTTCCTTTATCCCCACAGCCTCCACCAACCCCAAGGCTGCTCTGAAGTCCAAGATTGTTGCTGAATTCCGAGTAAGTCTGTGAGTGGAAGTGACCCATGGCACTGACCCCCACCTTGGGCTTTGCATGTGGGGTGACCCCCAGGCCCAAGAGCCACCTGTGACATGGGGGCTGTGACACCCACGGGGAGGGGCTGGGCAGGCTCAGGACATCCTTGTGAAGAGGAGTTTGGGGTGGCTGAGGAGTTAGTGGCAAGAAATTGGTCTAAATTCAGTCCCCTGACAGAGTGGGACGTGTTCCTGAAGTGCACATGTGAAATGGGGAGTAAATAAAAAAGACCTGTCCCTGCTCTTCCACCAGATCTGTGGAATTGCAGCTCCTGCCTGAGCCCAGGTTTGCTCACTGTGAGATTTGAGGTTAAAAATCCTGGGATCCACGTGGTTCCTGGGTTAGCTCTTGCTTGGAAGCAATCTGGAAACTGGAGGCAGTGCTTCTGTTCCCTGGAATGTGATGAGGAGGCTTCTCCTGTTTGCTTTTCCAGCCCCAGTCCCTCATCGATGAGCTGCTGTTGTACAAGCGCTCGGAAGATCAGATAGAGCTGAAGGAGAAGCAGCTTTCCACTATGAGGGTGGATGTCTGCAGCACTGAGACACTCAAGTGCTTGAAAGGTAAAGCCCTGAGGGCACCAAAGCTGTTGTGGGAGCTCCTCAGTTGTGTTGAGATGGGAAATGCCAGAATTTGTGTGTGGAGAATGCCAGAATTTCAGAGCAGGGTTAAGAGCCAGCAGTCAGGAGCCAAAAACCTTGGTCAATTTGAATTTCTGAGGAAACTCTCAGGTGCAGAGCTCAGACCAAGCAAATGCCTGTCTGAAAGCCAACACTCTGCCAGCAACCAGGTCTCCTTCTTGCCAGATCCCAGTGGCTCCCCAGGGTGGTCTGGGAGACTTGGAGCTCCCCTCTCCCCAAACCCCAGGGGCTGCCTTGAGGCCACACTTCTGTGGCTTGGCACGTGGCAGCTCATTTCCATGGTGCTCATCTCCCTGCAGATAAAACAGGGGGAAAGAAGTTCTCCAAGGAGTTTGAAGAAGCGAGTTCAAAGCTGGAGGAATTTGTCAATGGCTTGGACAAGCAAGTGAAGAACGGCCCCTCGCTCACCGAGGCGCTGGAGAACGCTGGGATATTCTATGAGGCACAGTACAAGGAAGTCAAGGTGGTGGCAAATGTAAGTGTGCCTTTTCTGGGTCCTCCACGAGTGGAACAGCATCTGCCCGTGTTCACTGGGCACTTCAGAGGCTGGAAAATGCCTCATCTCTCCGTTCCCAAATTAAAAAGTTTGTGGGATTGGTGTAAGGGTGGTTTCCAAAGACAGCAGAATGAAGGCTTTGGGCAAGACAAGGGTATGCTGTCAAAATACAGCAGATGGAAGCTCGATTTGTGTGTGTTGCTGGAATGTTAGATCTCCTCTAGGCTCATAAACAGGGCAAAACTACAGTCAGTGTGACAGATCCTGAATTCTGGAAACTTGGGATTTATGTGAGAACTAGATCAGCAAAGAAAGGACTGTTAGTAAAGTGTTATAAAAACAACCAATACCCTCCAGACCCTACCAGAAGCCCCAAATGGGCAGAAATGGGTTATGAAAACTGTTTTAAGTCAGTGGGAAAAAGATTTTACTCTCTCCACTTTTTGTGGTTATTGCCCTGTGGGTCCCTTGGAGAACCCAAGTTCTTACCACTGCAGAGTCCAGGAATTTGGAATTGGTTTTCTCAAGGCTGTGCGTTGCTTCCTTAAGGAAGTGACTGAGGCATGAAAGATCCCCAGTGCTGTGTCCTTCCTTCCTTAGGCCTATAAAACATTTGCTAACCGGGTGAGCAATCTGAAGAAGAAGCTGGACCAGCTCAAAGCGACCCTTCCCGATCCCGAGGAGTCTCCGGTCCCTTCTCCCAGCATGGATGCTCCCTCTCCCACGGGCTCCGAGTCCCCGTTCCAGGGCATGGGGGAGGAGAGCAGCAGCCGGTCCCCAGCAGCTGGGGGGCGCAAGGGGGGCTCTCCAGAGCCTGCCACGGACAACCGGGATGTGGAGGACATGGAGCTCTCCGACGTGGAGGATGATACGTCCAAAATCATTGGTATGTGCTGGGAATTACAGGGTTAAACCAGCCTTTTCCAGCTTCGTTTGGGATATGGAGGAGGCACAAAGCCTCCAGAGCTGTGGGTTGTTGGGTTTGAATCTGCTGGCAGGGAAATTCCAGTCCCACTGTGTTCGTTTCTATCTCCCAAAACACTTGGCAAAGGTGTTTTTACGTCTGTGGGACTCAGAACTGATGTTCCCTGAGTCTTTTGAGTGACCTTTCTGCTCTTGTTCCCCCCCTCTGTGCTGCAGTGGAGGAGAGGAAGGACAAACAGGCTGCTCCAGCCCCCACCAAGACTGAGAGTGCCCCAAAGTGGTGCCAGCAGCCGCTGCAGCTGCCACGGCCTCGGTGGCGACGCCGGCCCCGGCCCCTCCGACCCCCCCGGCCCCGAAGGTGGTGAGCACAGCTCCCATCCCTCCAGCCCCAGCACTCGCCTTACCCAACCTGGCCAACGTGGACCTGGCCAAGATCAGCTCCATCCTGAGCAGTTTGACGTCAGTGATGAAGAGCACAGGTGAGTGCTGAGCTGGGCGCTGCGTTTAAAACAGTTAAAGTTTTAATTATCTCAAAATAAACACGAGTGAGTTACTGCTCTCGGAGGTCTGGCTCGGTCTCTGGCACGTGGTGTCGCTTCCTGAGCCTCTCCTTGCTCAGGGAAACCTGAGTCAAAAGCACTCCAGCAATGCTTTGCTGGAGCAGCACAGGTGAGTGGTGTGTGCTCCTGCCCCAGGTGTGAGTCCTGCCTCGAGACCTTCGCCAGGGACCCCGACCAGCCCCTCAGCTCTCACCGGTGGCCTGAAGACTCCTGTCCTGGGAACCCCGTCTGCTCCTTCAAATCCATTAGCAAATATTCTCTCCAAAGTTGAGATAACTCCGGAAAGCATTTTGTCAGCTCTCTCCAAAACCCAGACTCAGACCGCACCAGCACTGCAAGGTACCGGGGTGGGTGTTGGGGAGGGGCTGGCAGGTGTCTGAGGGCAGTGGCAGGGCTGGAACGTGCTGCTCTGCTTGTCCTAAAGGGAGAACAGAGGCAGGAAATCTTCATTGGAATGTTTTACGTGTCTGGCACGTGTGGATGGTCCTTCTCAGGTAGCACAGGTGTCACGGACCAGTGAGATCTGTCCCTTCCTGCACTCCTGCTTGTGCTGTGGCCGAGCACACGTATCTATGTGGAGCACTCCCTGAACAGGACAGGAGGCTAAGAGGTCTCTGTGTTTCCTGTGTGCAGAAAGCTGCCCAGAGGTTCTGGTCCCGCTCTGGCACCTCTCCAGGATCACCTGGCCAGCAGGGCAGGGTTTCCCAATCCTGGCTGCAGACCAGGACAAGTTCTTGCCCACCTGACTCGATGGTGTAATTTATATTTGTAGATGGATCCAGGCCTCTGGCAGAAGGTTGCACCTCACTGGGTGCTAATGTCAGTGCAGCAAAATCCAGTCCTCTTTGTGGCTGGAGACTGGGGGGTGTAAAGGAATGCCATTCTCAGTGCAGACACAGGAGCTTTTCCCATGGCAGTGGCTTGGGGTGATTTGCCTCTGCCCTCAGTAGCTGATGCAGCAGTTCTCTTTTTCCAGGGCTGTCATCCTTGCTGCAGAGCGTGGCTGGAAACACCATTCAGTCAGGAGAACCTGCCTCACAGAGCACCTCAGCCTCGCCAGCCAACACGACTGTGCCGTGCCTGAAGGGGAGGAATGTCCCTTCCAATCCACAGTCCTTTATAGCCAAAAGTTTTGGTTATTCTCCAAACTCCACCACCGCAGAGGTTTCCTCCACTTCAGTCAATAAGGCTCCCGTCGGACATACCCCAGCACTGTCAAGCTCTGGTTTTAAGCCACCAACTAATTCACTGGGGTTTTCCAGTTCCCACCCTACCAGTCCTTCCTCCCTTTTGCCAACAGAGACCTCACTGGGTCAGTCCTCTGAAATTTCAAAAGCCAAGCTGGAATCAGAACCCCCTTCTCCCAGCTTGGAGATGAAGATACACAATTTCCTGAAGGGAAATCCTGGCTTCAGTGGCCTGAACTTGAATATTCCCATCCTCAGCAGCTTGGGGTCCAGCATGGCAACGGAGAGTCACAGCTCTGACTTCCAACGTGGCCCCACCAGCACGTCCATGGACAACGTGGACGGGACGCCGGTGCGCGACGAGCGCAGCGGGACACCCACCCAGGACGAGATGATGGACAAGCCGACGTCGAGCAACGTGGACACGATCTCCCTGCTGTCCAAAATCATGAGCCCCGGTTCTTCAACCCCCAGCAGCACAAGGTCACCTCTGCAGGGCCGGGATGATGGATATTCCCAAGAACTTCCCAGTTCCGTGCACGGCTACCGGCCCTTCGGCCTGGGCAGAGAGTCCCCGGCCAGCCTGTACAAGCCGCCTGCAGACAGCAGGGAGATGCCCTCCTCCTTGATGGACTCCTCCCAGGAGAAGTTTTACCCGGATACATCTTTCCAAGAAGATGAGGATTACCGTGACTTCGACTACTCCGGGCCGCCGCCCTCAGCCATGCTGAACCTGGAGAAGAAGCCGGTCAAGTCTATCCTGAAATCGAGTAAACTCCCCGACTCTGCGGAGTACCAGCCGGTGCTGTCCAGTTACGGGCAGCGGCCGCAGGAGTTCGGTGTGAAGCCATCCTTCCCCCCGGCCATGAGGTCCATCCTGGACCAGAGCGAGAGCTGCGACCCGCTGGCCTCGTCCCCGGGGATGTTTGGGAGCTACGGCCGCAGAGGGAAGGACTCTGCCTCGGACGGCTCCCCGTCTCCCAGCAAGAACGACGTGTTCTTCACCCCGGACTCCAACCACAGCGCCCTGCCCAAGGCCGGCCTGCCGCAGAAGCAATACTCGGACTCTGCCCACGCCCTGCCCCACCGCTCGCTCTTCTCCCCCCAGAACGCCCTCCCCAGCCCCACCAGCCGGCCACCCACAGCAGGCGGGGACAAACCCATGGGTTCCTCCATCTCGGCCACCTCCACCATCGAGTTCAAGAACATGCTCAAAAACGCCTCCCGGAAGCCCTCTGAGGAGAAGCATTTTGGGCAGATTCCCAAAAGCAGCTCCGGTGAGGTGGGGAGCTTGTCCGGGGCTGTGAAGGGCGAGCCGCAGCCGCCGGAGGAGCACTACCGCATCGAGACCCGCGTCTCCTCCTCCTGCCTCGACCTGCCCGACAGCACCGAGGAGAAGGGGGCCCCCATCGAGACGCTGGGCTACCACAACGCCTCGAGCCGGGCATGTCGGGAGAGCCGATCCAGACCGTGGAGTCCATCCGGGTGCTGGGCAAGGGCAGCCGGGGCCACGGGCGCGAGGGGAGCCGGGCGGGCTGGTTCGAGCTGAGCAGCGGCGGCAGCGCCTTCGACAACGGGCCCTCGGGCTCCTCGGAGCTGCCCGGCATGGGCGGCTTCCCCGCGCCCTACAAGGAGCACGTGCCGCCCTTCCCGGAGAGCGTCAACAACTTCCGAACCAACAGCTTCAGCTCCTCCTTCGAGCATCACCTGCCGCCGCCGCCGCCGCCGCCGCCGCCCCTGGCGCCGCCTCCCCTGGAGCACGGGAACCCCTTCCCACGGGACCCGGTGGGGCCGCCCGCCGTGCCCCCTCCCGCTCCCACCAAGGACCACGGCGGCCTCTTCCCGCGGGACCACTCGGTGCCTCCCCGCATGCCGTCGGTGGATCACGCCAACCCTTTCTCCAAGGAAACGCCCGCGCCGCTCCCGCTGCCCCACGGCGTGCCCCCGCCGCCCTCGGTGGAGCACGCGGGGGTCCCGTTCCCCACTCCCCCGCCGCCCCCGGTACCCGGCGAGCACGCCGGGGTCCCGTTCCCCGCGCAGCAGCCGCCGCCGACCGGGGAGCACGGCGGGGTCCCGTTCCCCGCGCCGCCCCCGCTGGAGCACGGCGCCGGCGCCTTCCCCAAGGAGCACGGTACGATGCAAGGGACGCTGAAGGAGCACTTCGGGGGCGCGCCGCCGCGGGACCCCCTGCCCCGCTCGCGGGACCCCGCGGGGCCGGGGCCGCTGCCCCGGGAGCAGCTGGGGGCGGCGCGCGGGCTGGGACCCCCGGCGCACCGGGACCCCGGCGGCCGCGGCTCCGTGCTGCTGCGCACGCCCCGCGCCGAGTTCCGCCCGCGGGAGCCCTTCGGCGGCAGAGACCCCTTCCAGAGCCTGAAGCGGCCGCGGCCTCCCTTCGGCCGGGGGGAGCCCCCTTCTTCACCCCTAAGCGCCCCTTCTTTCCTCCCCGGTACTGAAGCAGCTGCCGAGCTCCCGGGGCAGAAAGCTGCCGAGCTCCCGGGGCAGAAAGCTGCCCTTTCTTTTCTTTTTTTTTTCTTTTTATTTTCTTTTTTTTCTCTTTTTTTTTTTCTTCCCCCCCCACCGCCCTACCAAGAGCCCCCCATAACCTTCTCCTAAATTAAATGTTCTGTACTTTTCGGTTGGTTCTACCCCCCCCCCAAAGCATTGGGTGAGACAAGAAAAGAGACACAAATGTTTTAACGAGAAGAAGCCACGTTGCTGTTAAATAAAACTTTCAGTAGTAGTTGAAAAAGTTAAGACAAAAAAAAAATCAATATTAAAAAAAAAAAAAAAAAAAAAAAAGGAAAAAGTCTGAAAGCTTCGAGAGGAGCGCTGAGTGGTGTTGGGGTGTTGGTTTCCAGCCGATCCCCAAATTGCTGCTGCAGGGAGGGGAGACCTCCCTGTTCCTCCTGCCTGCCGAAAGCACCAAAAGAAGGGATCAAGGAACCCACCCAAACCCGCCTTGGAGCTCCGTGGGATGTGCGACTCCGGCAGCAAAAAATCCCAAACCTGTTCCCCCCTTGCTTGGGAAGACTGTCGGTTGAGTTTGGGTTAAATTTGGGGATCTTTTGATTTGTTTGGTTTGGTTTGGTTTGGTTTCCCCCCCACACACACCCCCGGGATCACTGTTGACTTTCTCCGTGTGTGTACATAGCAATCACTTTTTAATTCCCTCTGGGATGCTCAGCACACGCAGCCGGAGCCCGAGGGGGCTCAGGGGGTCCCCCCCACGCCCGCCCCCGCGGCTTTTATATGAAGTTGGGATTTTACTTGATTTATTTTAATTTTTTTTTGTTGTTGGTTTTTTGTTGCCTCCATCGTACCTGTTTGATACCGGTGTGGGCTTCAGGATCTGCATAAAAAATTCCAAACCAGCCGCTGGCCGGTCCGTTCTTTCCTCGCGTGCGCTCCGGACGGCGCCGACACCCCCCCCCCCCCCCCCGCGCCCTCCATGGTTCCGTCCGGTCTGCGGCGCTCCCGCACGGGCGGGCGAGTCCAACGCGGTTTCCGCATGGGGGGGTGGGTGGGAGGACGGGGCCGAGCGGCGCCGGTCCCGCCCCGCCGGTGTCCCCGGTTCCGGCGGAAGGGGCGGAGCCTCGGCCATGTCCGCGCGCGCCGGCTCGCGGCTGCTGCTGGCGGGAGCCCCGCGGCGACACCGGGTGCGCTCGGGACCCCCGGGACCCCTGGGACCACCGCCCCGCGCCCGTCCCCCGCTCCCTGAGCCCCGCCGGCCTCGCGGTGCCGAGGGTGGCCCGCCCGGTGACCCCCCGGTGATCCCCCGGTGACCCCCCAGTGATCCTCCCGGTGACCCCCCGGTGATCCTCCCGATGATCCCCCGGTGATCCCCCCGATAATCCCCCCGGTGATCCCCCGGTGATCCTCCCGATAATCCCCCCGGTGATCCTCCCGGTGACCCCCCGGTGATCCCCACGGTGATCCTCCCGATGATCCCCCGGTGACCCCCCGGTGATCCCCGGTGATCCTCCCGGTGATCCTCCCGATGATCCCCGGTGACCCCCCGGTGACCCCCCGGTGACCCCGGTGATCCCCCCGATAATCCCCCCGGTGATCCCCCGGTGATCCTCCCGATAATCCCCCCGGTGACCCCCCGGTGATCCCCCGATAATCCCCCCGGTGATCCTCCCGGTGACCCCCAGGTGACCCCCCGGTGATCCTCCCGATAATCCCCCCGGTGACCCCCGGTGATCCCCCCGATAATCCCCCCGGTGATCTCCCGGTGACCCCCCAGTGACCCTCCCGGTGACCCCACGGTGATCCCCCGGTGATCCTCCGATGATCCCCCCGGTGATCCTCCCGGTGACCCCCCGGTGATCCCCCCGTGATCCTCCCGTGATCCCCCAGTGACCCTCCCGGTGACCCCCGGTGATCCCGCCGGTGATCCTCCCGGTGACCCCCGGTGATCCCCCGATAATCCCCCCGGTGATCCCCCGGTGATCCTCCCGATGATCCCCCCAGTGACCCTCCCGGTGACCCCCAGGTGACCCCCCGGTGATCCTCCCGATAATCCCCCCGGTGATCCCCCCGGTGATCCTCCCGATGATCCCCCCGGTGACCCTCCCGGTGACCCCCCGGTGATCCCCCTCCCCAGGTGTCCGGACCGGACCCCGAGCGCCTCCGGCTCTTCCAGCGGCTGCGGGCGGCGGCGGCGGAGCGGGGGACCGGCGATGGGACCGGCGATGGGACCGGCGATGGGACCGGGGCCGGGGGCGGCCGCCTCCCGCCGGGGACCCCGATCCGCATCGCGCTGCCCGGCGGGCGCCGCCTGCCCGGCCGGGCCCTGCGAACCACCCCGTTCCAGGTGGCCACGGAGCTCGGGTACGGCCCGGGGGTCCCCAGCGCGGCCCCGCGGGGTCCTGTCGGGGTTCCCGGGACCCTCAAGGGGTCCCCGCGAGGTCTGCAGGGCCCGCGGTGCCCCCGTGACCCCCGGAGACCCCACGGGGTGTCCGCGGTGTCCCCATGGGCCCCACGAGCTCCGTGGAGTCCCTGCCGTGTCCCCACGAGCTCCGTGGGGTCCCTGCCGTGTCCCCATGGTCCCCGCGGAGCCCCCGCGGTCCCGGCAGGGTCTCCACGGGCTCCGCTGTCCCGGCAGGGCTGGCCTGGCCGAGGCGGCGCTGGTGGCCCGGGTGAACGGGACCCTCCGGGACCTGGACCGGCCGCTGGAATGTGACACCGACCTGGAGCTGCTCGACTTCTCCACGCCCGAGGGGCGGGAGGTGAGCCCGGGGCCCCGGGGTGCCGGGCCGGTGCCCCGCTGCCCTCACAGCCCGTGTCCCCCGTGTGTCCCCCGTGTGTCCCCCGTGTGTCCCCAGGCTTTCTGGCGCTCCAGCGCTTGCGTTTTGGGCGCGGTGGCAGAGCGCTTTTTCGGGGCGATGCTTTGCAGCGCCCAGGCCACCGAGGACGGCTTCTTCTGCGACGTGCACATGGGCAGCAGGTAGGGCGGGGTGCACACGCGTGCCGCGGGGTGTCCCCGGCGTGTCCCCGGTGTCCCAGCGTGTCCCCGTGTCCCCAGGACGGTGCAGAGCGCGGAGCTGCCGGCGCTGGAGGAGGCCTGTGCCGCCTTCGCCCGAGCCCGGCACCGCTTCGAGCGCCTCGAGGCCACTCGCCCGCAGCTGGCCG
Organism: Sitta carolinensis; assembly: GCA_032173965.1. Classification (NCBI taxonomy): domain Eukaryota; kingdom Metazoa; phylum Chordata; class Aves; order Passeriformes; family Sittidae; genus Sitta; species Sitta carolinensis. Next base: position 843,951 of record CM063305.1, read on the forward strand.
AGCTGCTCAAGGTGCGGCCCGACCCCAGGGGCACGGGATGGGGCACGGGAAGCCAGCCTGGGGACATTGGGACCCTCCTGGTTGGGGTCATCAGCTGGGGTGATGCTCGTCGGCATCAGAGTCACCCCCGCCTTGGTCTTACCTGTCCCACTGTCACTGCCTCGGCCCTTCGCCCCAGCAGTGTCACTTCCCCCCCGCTGTCACCCCTCGGATGGCACCGAGCCCACCATCACCCCCCTCACTGTTGTCCCTCCTCAGCACAACACCTTCCAGCTGCAGCGGCTCGAGGAGGTGACATCCCCGACGGCCACAGTCTACAGGTGAGCACGGGGGACTCGGGGTGGGGCCGGGGGTCACCACAGCTGTCCCCACATCCCTCCCTTCATCCCGCAGGTGCGGCCCCCTGCTCCAGCTCTGCCACGGGCCCCTGCTCCGGCACACGGGGCTGATCGGAGCCCTGCGTGTGCTCACGGTGGGTGTCGGGCGGGGTCCCCGGAGTCCGGGGTGGGGTCCCCGGAGCCCGGCCCCGCTGATGTCCCCCTGTGCCCGCAGAGCTCGGCCGCGCTGTGGGGAGGGGCTGGGGGTCAGTCGCTCCAGCGCTTGGCCGCCGTGGCTTTCCCCAGCGCCCAGGACCTGGAGCAGTGGGAGCGGGCACAGGAGGAGGCGGCGCAGCGCGACCACCGCCGGATCGGGAAGGTGAGCCCTGCCAGGGGCTGGGGGGGGGTCTCTCACAGCCACGGGGGTCTCCCCAATAACGCCCTCCCTGTTGCAGGATCAGGAGCTCTTCTTCTTCCACAAGTTCAGCCCCGGCAGCTGCTTCTTCCTGCCCCGCGGCGCCCACATCTACAACACCCTGGTGGAGTTTATCCGGGTGCGGCCTCCCCTGACCCCCAACACCTCCTGTCACCACATCCCCCAGACCCCACTGCACCCCATCCCCTTGCACCCGGACCCCTCTGCCCGCCCTGCACCCCGCCCCTCACACACAGGTGCCCCCCAGTTCCTGCCGTGCCCCGATGGCCACAGCTCTCGCCCCTCCCCGTCCCTGCAGCCCCCCGTGACCGGTGGGGCTGAGCTGACATCCTCCCCTGTCCCTGTCCCCGCAGGGCGAGTACCGGGCCAGGGGCTTCAGCGAGGTGGTGACCCCCAACCTGTTCAGCCCCCGGCTCTGGGAGCTCTCGGGGCACTGGCAGCACTACAGCCCCCACATCTTCTCTGTCCCTGCCACCCCCGAGACCCTCTCCCTCAAACCCATGAACTGCCCAGCCCACTGGTGAGTCAGGTGCACCCTGGGGTGCCTGGGGGAGCTCCCGGGGGAGCTCCTGTCTGTCTGTCTGTCCGTCCCCAGCCTGATGTTCGCCCACCGGCCGCGCTCCTGGCGGGAGCTGCCCCTGCGCCTGGCGGATTTCGGGGTCCTGCACCGCAACGAGCCCCCCGGCACCCTGACGGGGCTGACGCGGGTCCGGCGCTTCCAGCAGGATGATGCCCACATTTTCTGCACGCTGGAGCAGGTGTCTGTCCCCCTGGCCCCTCCCTGGCCCCTCCAGAATGTATCACCTGCCCCCCTGAACCCCCCTTTCCCAGCTGGAGAGTGAGATCGATTCCTCCCTGGATTTCATCCGGACCGTTTACGCCGTCCTGGGCTTTTCCTTCCGCCTGGCCCTGGCCACCCGTCCCGAGGGATTCCTGGGGGACCCCGAAACTTGGGATCGTGCTGAGCAGGTGGGATGATGCCCCCAGTGTCGGGTCCCCTCTGCACTGTGCCCCCCTGACCCTCCCAACCCGCCCCTGCAGCAGCTGGAGCGGAGCCTGCGGAATTTTGGGCAGCCCTGGGAGCTGAGTCCGGGGGACGGCGCCTTTTATGGGCCCAAGGTGAGGCATTTTGGGGAGGGGGCGTCCCTGAAGGGGGCAAACCAGGACTCTGCCCTCCCCTTTATTCCCAACAGATTGATATCCGGATCCGGGATGCTCTGGGGCGGCACCACCAGTGCGGCACCATCCAGCTGGATTTCCAGATGCCCGAGAGATTCGAGCTGGAGTATGCGAGGTATTGGGGCAGGGCTGGGGATTTGTGGGGACCAGGATTGGGCTGGAGTTCCAGATTGTTTTGGGGGGGATCAGGATTGGGGCTTGGGAAGGGGTCAGGATTGGGGAAGAGGGACAGAAACGGGGCTGGGAGGGGGTCAGGATTGGGGCTGGGTCAGGATTTGTGGGGGGCTGAAGAGTGTCAGGATGGGGAAGGTGGAATTAGGGATCTGGGGGGTGTCAGGATTGGGGGCCGGGCTCCCCGTGCCCCCCTGACCCCGTGTCCCCCGCAGCCCGAGCGGGGGCCCGGCGCGGCCGGTGCTGATCCACCGGGCCGTGCTGGGCTCGTGGAGCGCATGGTGGCCGTGCTGGCCGAGAGCTGCGGCGGCCGATGGTGAGGAGGGTCCCCAAAAACACCCCACACTGTGCCCCCAGTCCTTCAGACCACCCCCAGCCCCTGGGGCGCAATCCCCAGGGATGTCCCCAGTTCCCAGAAACACCCCCGGGTGTCTGGGACCCTTCATCCCCAGTGTCACCCCTGTCCCAGGATGCCCCATCTTGGGACGGGCACTCCCCAGTTTTGGGGACACTCCATCCCCAGGACACTCTCTGGGTCCCCAAGATTCCTCCATCTTTGGGGCCCCTCCATGCTGGGACACCCCTGCAGCCCTTGGCTGTTCCCCCCTGTGCTCCCCATGCTCCCCGGTGACCCCTGGTGCCCCCCAGGCCGCTCTGGCTGTCCCCACTGCAGGCCATGGTCATCCCACAGACCCCTGAGGTCGAGGACTACGCCCGGGAGGTGAGTATGAGACCCCCTCAGTGCTCCCCCAGGACCCCCATCATGTACTCCCATCCCCTGTGACCCCCCCAAACCCCCCCATACCACCCCTCCATGTCCCCACACCCCCCGGTGCCCCCCACTGACCCTGGGGGTGCAGGTGCAGGCAGTGCTGAGGAGGGGGGGCCTCCTGGCCGACCTGGACGGGGACCCCGGGACCACCCTGGCACGGAAGATCCGCCAGGCCCAACTCGCCCACTACAACTTCCAGCTGGGTAAGGCTGAGCTGTGGCCTGCAGACCCCCGGGACCCCCCTGAAGCCCCCTGGGACTGGCTGGACACCCCCCACACACATCCACAGCTGCTGGGGAGGAAAACTGAGACCCTTCCCTTGGGAATCCCCTGGGACCCCCCCCAGTACCCCTACAAGACCCCCTTAGGAATCAGCTGAAGCCCCTCCTGAGACCCCCTGGGATTCCTCGGACCCTCCTTGGGAATTCACCAGCACCCCCTTGGGACCCCCTGAGATCCACTCGGGAACTCCCCAGGAGCGTTTCAGGGCCCCTCTGAGACCCCCACTCCCTTTGGGACTCTCCTTGGCCCCCCCGGGACTGTTGTGTGACCCCCATATCCCCACCCCGAGACACTCCTGAGTCCCTGCCCCGGGACCCCCTCTGGACCCCCCCCAGGGCAGGGGGTGCTGCTGTTGGGGGGGTGCCTGCGCAGGGCGGGGGTCGCGGGGATCCCCGTGCCCCCCTCCCGACGGCGGTGCCCCCGCAGTGGTGGGGCGGCGGGAGCGGCAGCACGGCACCGTCAGCGTCCGCACCCGGGAGAACCGGCAGCTCGGCGAGCTGGAGCTGCCCCGGGTGCTGCAGCGGCTGCGGGAGCTCCGCGACAGCCGCGTCCCCGACGCCGAGCAGCGCTTCTGACCCCCCCCAAACTTCCCCGGGACCCCCAACTCAATAAAATACTGTGAAACTGTTCTGGGAGCTGAGACTGGGACAGCTCGGGGCATCTCCGGGAGCTCTGGGTGCTGGGGGGCTCGGGGAGGGGGGCAGGACCCTGGGGTCCCCCCAAACTCCTGGATTCCCGCCCCCCGACGGTGGATTCCCGGGTTCCGATTCCCGGGATCGCGTTCCCAGGTTTCCGTTTTTCCACATACCCACTCCCGAGCTCCCCCCGGTAATTCTGTATCCTTCCTGCCGGGATTTCCCCCCACCCACGCCTGGGGGAAAGTGGGGGCGTTGCGCAAACCCCGAGTCACGGAGCCGCAGATGCCGTTGGGCAATCGGAGGGGGGCACGGGACTGTCCCCCCCCTCCAACACCTGCCCCGGGGGTGCGGGCTCGGCCCGGGCAGGATTTGATTCTCCCGGGATAGGACGGGACGCCCCCGCCCGCTGTCCATAGGGGACCAAGGCCGGGACCCCGGGGACAGGAGCCGAGGCGCCCCCCTGCCCGGGGGTCCCTCCGGAGGGGGCTCCTCAGCCCCCCCAGCGCCGGGGGTGACTCAGCGGGCGGGGGCCCCAAAACGGGGCAAAACCCACAAAAATGCGGTCTGACCGCTTCCCCCTGCCGTGACGTAGGGGTCGGGGTGGGGGGGGCTTGGGGCCACCAGAAGGCGATCCGGGACCACCAGAGCGGGGCCGGCACCATCAGGATGGGGACGGGGCTCTCCGAGTGTCCCCGGGCTGGCGGGGGTCGGGGTGACGCCGCCGGTGCCGTTTGGGGGGGCAGGACCCAGCGCAGCCCCCGGGGTCCCCCTCCCGGCCCCGCAGCGACGTCAGGGCCGTGACTCAGCCCCGCGGGATGTGGCCCCACGCCCGACCCGGCCCTTCATAAGGCGGCGGAGCCGGCGCTGACCCCACAGCGCACGACTCCATGGCGGCCTTCGGCCTCTTCCTCTTCCTCGGCGCCGCCGGTGAGTCCCCGCGGCCCCACCCGGGGCCCCCTGCTCGGCCGGGACCCCCGAACTCCTGGGGTCCCTTCCCCAACTCCTGGTCTCTTCCCCGGACACCTGGATCCCCTTCCTAAACACCTGAGAGTCCCCGCAGAGATTCGGGGGCATTTCCCGAGCTCCTGGGTCCCTTCCCTGCACACCTGGATCTGCTTCCCGAGCTCCTGGGTCCCCACCTGGGACCCCTGGGTCCCACCTGGGTCCCTGCCCAGGTATTTGGGACGCCTCCACAGACACCTGGCTCCCCACCCGCACGTCAGGGCTCCCCGCCCCGGATGTCAGGGCCGCTGCCCACACACCTGGATCCCTCCCGAATGCCTGGAAGTCCCTGTTCCAAACACCTGCATCCCCCTGGGTGCCTGTGTCTCCTTCGCGAGCACTTGGGACCCTCCTGAGCGTCTGGGCCCCCTTCCCAAATACCTGGGCCCCCTCCCCATTATGGGGCTCCAAGCCCACAGGGGCGGGAGGGTCCCTGCTTGCTGTTCCAAGGGTGGGGGTGACCCTGGTGACCCCCTGTATCCCGCCGGTGACAGCGGTGGCCTCGGGGCAGCTGCAGCAGGTGGAACAGGAGAGCCTGGACCTGCGGCCCCCCAACATCAAACAAGGTGAGGGGGCAGACGGGGACACCCAGGGGTGGGGGGACACCCAGGGGGATGCTCATGGCTGGGGACATGGACTGGGGGGACACGGGGGGTCAGGGTTGGGGCTGGAGGGACATGGGGACGGGGTGCTGCAGGAGAAGGGGGGCTTGGAGGCTGGGGACACGGGTGGGAGTGGCGTGGGGACGGTGAGGGTCGTCCCACAGGAGTGGGACATGGACACAGGGCCAGATGGGGAGAGCGGGGGCACTTAGGGACGAGAGTGCAGGGAGGCGACCCCCGCCGTGCGCCCACCCCGTCCCTTTTGCAGTGCTGCAGCAGGAGCAGGACTTCGAGGTGCCCCCGACATCCTGGTGGGGGGGGCCATAGCCCCTCCGCGCAGCCCCCGGTCTGGGGCAGCGCCCTGGACGGGTTCCCCCCGGCCTGGCCCGTGGGCGCCGCCGTCACCCGGCACTGCCGCGACCCCCCCACGGTCCCGCCGCCGCCGCAGCTGCCCCCGACCGCCTTCGCCCACCTGCACCGGCAGGCGGCCGCGCTGTCCGCGCTGCGGCCGCGCCTGAACGCCTGCTGCCGGCACCACAGCCCGCTGCCCTGCGCCCGGCGCGCCGTGAGCCGGGGGGCAAACTGGGGAGGGGGCAAAGGAGGGGCGAGGGGGGCAAAGAGGGGAGGGGGCAAAGAGGGGAGGGGGATACCGAGGGGAGGGGGCAAAGAGGGGAGGGGGCAAAGAGGGGAGGGGGATACCGAGGGGAGGGGGCAAAGAGGGGAGGGGGATGTGGGGACACCAGGGAGCAGGGAGACACTGAGAGGGACACGGGGACGCTGCTGGAAGGGAAGACACGAAAATGCTGGGGCAAGTGAAATGTGGGGACACCGTGGGGAGGGGAGAGAGTACCGGGAGGGGGGCCGGGGGTCACTGTGGAGGGAAAAACACGGGGTGACACCGAGGGGGCTCTGCCCCCGCTACCCCGCAGTGGACGGACGTGCTGGACGGCTTCTGCACGGATGAGTTCGGGGTGAAGACGCGGCAGTTCCACTGCTGCCGGCAGCACGGGATCGCGCGGCGCCGCTGCTTCACCCAGAAGACCCCGGCCCCCACCTGGGACCCCGTCCCCGCCTCCTGGGACCCCGTCCCCGCCCGGGATCCAGACGTCGCTTGGGACCTGGTCACCGAGCCGCCCTTTCCCCCCGGCGAGCCCACGGCCGCCAACCTGGGCAACCTGTGCGGGCTGCGGGCGCTGCGCCCCGGGCTCCCCGGCCCCGGCGGCCGCTCCGGGCCCCGCGTCCGGCTGCGCGTCCGGCTGGAGCGAGAGTACGGGCGCTGCTGCCGCAACGAGAGCCTGAGCTGCGCCCACAGCGCCGTGAGTGGGGACACGGGCGGGGGACGAGGCTGGCAGGGGGGCTCGCAGTGCTGAAAGACCCCGGGACGCCAGGAGTTTGGGTGGGTCTCAGGTGTCGAAAGATTGGGGAGGGGGGCAGGTGTCCAGGAAAAGGACTGAGGTGTTTGGGAAAGGGACTGAGGTGTTTGGGCTGGCACTCCACGTGTCTGGGAGCGCCCCGGGCATCCGGGGAGGAGCCCCAGGTGTCCCCGGAATGACCCATGCGCCCGGAGCGTGACCCAGACACTCAGAGGCCGGGAAGGCTCCCAGGTATCCGGGAAGGTGACAAACTTGTCAGGGAGGCACCTCGGCATCCGGGGAGGGGACGGAAATGTCCCAGGGGTGACCCAGGTGTTCAGGGGCTGGGGGGCACCCAGTGTGGGGCGCTCCCCTGACCCCCCCCAGCTCCTCCTCCGCAGTGGCTGAAGGGGCTGAATCGGTTCTGCCGGGAAGAGTCATCGGTGAAGACGGGGCAGCACCGGTGCTGCCAGCGCGGGGGTCCCCGCGCCCGCGGCCGCTGCTTCGCCGCCGCCGCCCCGCACCCCGAATACGACCGGGAGCTGCACAACGTGAGCCTGGCCCGGCCCGGGGCTGCCCTGCTGCGCTCCCTCTGCGGCCCCACGCTGCTCTTCACACAGAGGTGCGCGACCCCCCAACACCCCGGGGACTCCACAGACCCTCCTGCTGCAGGGTCCCAGCTCCGCAGGGCTCCTCATCCCCGCCCCAGGCACCTGGGACTCTCCGTTGCTCGGGAGCTCCTTTCTGGGAGGGGACGCAGTGTCCCCTAAACCCCCCTTGTTGTTGGTGACCCCCGTGTCCGCAGGCGGCCGGTGCCGGAGCTGCTGGGGGCAATGACGGCTGCGTGCTGCCCGCTGCCCCCCCAGGAACGCGGCACCTGTGCCCGCGAGCAGGTGAGTGACCGAGGAGGGGTCAAGGGGGGCGCTGGGAGACCCCCACAGCCGCCCTGACCCCCCCGCTCCCCGTTGTCCCCAGCTGTCCCAGGGCATCGCCACGCTCTGTGCCACCCCCCGGGACGCCTGGCGGGACCCCCAGGGCTGCTGCTCCTGGGAGGAGCCCGAGCGGCGCCGCTGCTTCGACAGCACCTACCTGAGCCAGGTGACCCTGGGGGCTGCCGTGGCCCCCCCGCCCCCTGGCCACGAGGAGTGAATCCCCACAGCGTGAGGGGACAATAAAGATGCTGCGGTGTCACCTCTGAGTGTCCCCGTGTTTTTTTTTTTTTGGTTTGGGGGATTTCCTCATGCCTCACTGTCTCCATTGTTTCAGGGTCCCCCCCCTCCCGGGCCTCAGTGTCCCCCACGAGGCCCCATTCCGGGGTGTGCCAGGGTGTGGGTGGATGTTGGGGTGTTTGCACTGTCGGGGTGTGTCAGGCCTGCTGTGATACCTGTGTTTGGTTTTGGGGTGTGCTGTGGTGACCACGCTCACCCACACGGGGCACACAGGGCCTCGTGCCCCCCCAGGGGTCTCTGTGCACCTCGTCCCTGGATTCCTGTGGCCCCACAGTGTCACTGTCACTTGTGTCTCCTCCATGGCCTTGAGCCCAGGAGGTCCCCAAATCCCTGTATCCCCCATGGTGCCCCTCCAGCTGTGGCTGACAGTGTCTGGGAAGAGATGCTGGTCCCTGGGGAGGGTTTGGGGGACTCTGATGGGGCTGGGGGCGTCCTGTGGGTCCATCCATCCACCTGTCAGTCCCTGTGTCCTTCCTAGAACCCCCCCTCCCCAGATACTCCATCCAAAATTCCCCAGCAGTTTCTTCTTTCCCTGTTCTGGCTCACATGGGGCCCCTTGCCTCATTGGGAATAGGAAGAATATTTCCCATCCCTGTGGCCCTTGCCCAGCACAAAGTAAACCAGTCCAAGCCTTATTCCCAATTTTAGTTGAAAAATAAAGTCATATCATTCTCAGCAGCCTCCACTGAGATACAGGGTGGAGGGAGAGGGATCTCTGTTCTCCATTGGGAATATTCCACCTGGAATAATAATGCTGCAGAAGCCAGCATGGCAAAGTGTGGAAAACAGAGCTGATTTGGCTCATCCCCCCTCCCCTGCAGGTGGAAGAAGAGTGTCTCTTCCCTTCCCAGGGGGAATTTCTCACAGAGACGAAGAATTCCCCCTGGGAGCACGGTCATCTTTGAGACTGGGAGGGAAGAGGCCAAGCTGGAGGGCAGGGCAGTGGGTAGGGAAGGGCTGGGCAGGCTCCTCACATCTTGGGGAAGCTGGCCAGGTTGGCCACGCCACAGGCGTTGTTCATGTTGCGGGCTAGCAGGACGTAGCCCTTGTTGCCCCATTCCTCGCCCCAGCTGGAGGATGGAAAAGCAGAGCCTGAGCCTCTGGAAGAGCCCCAGCCAGCTGCAGCTCCCAGCCACCCCAGTGCTGCTGTACCTGTTCTTGATGATCCAGTGCTTGGTGCCCTTCTGGGCGCCGTAGCCCACGGCCAGCACGGCGTGGTTGATGTTCTCGGCGTTGCAGCTCTCGTCGTAGTACACGCCTGGGGGACACAGCCGGTGTCACCGGGCGTGCCTCAGGGCCCCGAGCAGCCCCACGACCCCCCAGGATCTCCCCCCAGCCCCTCACCCCGGCTGTAGAACTGGAAGGAGGGCAGGCTGGCGTCGATGCCCACGGAGATGGGACCAATCCGGGCCACCGCCCTCTTCAGAGCCTTCTCATTGCCCTCGGGAATCTCGCGGTAGCCGCGGCACTTGGCCGCCTTCCCAGTGGGGCTGTACATGCAGCTCTCGTCCTGCACGGGGCCAGGAAGGTCGAGGTGAGATGGGGATGGGAGGGATGGAGGGGGGATTTGGGGCTGTACCCCCTCACACCTGGCCGATGTAGGGGTAGGAGTCCTCGGAGTCGATGCCGCGGTTCTGCCGGACGTACTCGAAGGCGTTGGTCATGTACCCGCCCCCGCAGCCGTCGTTGTTGGCCACGCAGTCCACCAGGTTTTGGGGGCTGAGGGACAGCAGTTTCCCTGTTTTCCTCTTCAGCTGCCCCTCCAGGGCACCCACCGAGCTGAAAGCCCAGCACGAGCCACACTGGCCCTGTGGGGACACAATGGGTGACAGCAGGCTGACGCCGGGGTGGCGCCCTGCCCCAGGCACACCTGTCTCACCTGGTTCTTGACAGGGGTCACGTAGCCTTTCTTGCGCCAGTCCATGGCAGCCGGGGCTTTCTCGGTCCAGTCGGGGATGAAGAGGGTCTCGTTGTGTCGTTGGTGCCCCCGGGGCACCTTCAGCCCGGTCATTGTCCTCACCACCTCCTCGCTGGTCTGGGGAAGAAGCCCCAGGGGTGAGCGGGAGCACCCACGGGTGCTCAGCCCCGCTCTCTCCCCTCCCAGGGACACTCACCATGTCACCCAGGTGGTTCATGGCCAGCTCGAAGGTGTGGATGCCCAGGGTGTGCTCCAGGTTGTGGGTGTTGATGTATTTGAGGTTCTTCTCCCAGATCAGCCTCCGCGTCACCTCGTCCGCCTGCACCGCGGGGTGAGATGGTGCTGGGACAGGGTCCTGCCTGTGTCCCCTGCCCTGGGGACATCCTTGTGCCCCAGCATCCCACCCTGGGGACCTCACTGGTGGTCCCAAGCACTAGACCCCCCCGTACCTGGCCGTTGTACTGCTTGCGGTGGGTTTTTTTCCACAGCTCCCACTGCTCGTCCAGTTCCTGCTCCGGGTGCAACTGGGCCAGCGCCGCAGGGACCAGCAGGGCCAGCAGCACGGGCCACCACATCCTGGGGACCAGCTGAACACTGGGGAGGGGGGAGGACCGTGCCAGGGGGCCGGGGTGGGGGCAGGACCCCGTGCCCACCCTCCTGTGGGACTAGCACCCCCGCCTTGGGGCCACGACGCCCTGCACACCCCGATTGAGGGCTGGGACCCCCTGCCAACCCTGGCTGGGGTCTGGGGGCTCTTTCTCGCCCGGTTTGGGGCCGGGACAGCCCCGCGGGCAGCGCTGGCCAGGCGCCGGCATCACATGAGCCGGCACAGCTGGTTCCCGTTACCGCCACGGCCGCTCGGAGCCGGGCGGGAGTTTTGGGGCGCAGAGGGTGCAGGCGGGGGGATGTCCCAGCCATCCTGGCCCTCCCTGGCTTCACCCCCAGCCCCAGGAACCGGGACACTTCCCCGAGCCGGGGACGTGCAGTGCCTCAGTTTCCCTGTTTGTGCCTCCGAGGGTCCCACATGGGACCCGATTCCCTCCCGTTCCCACTGGGATTCATTTTCCTGGGGAAAAAGCCACCCACCGCCCCCCGGCTCTCCTGGGGGACCCTTCCCGCCGCTTACCCAGCACGGAGCCGTCGGTGGGAGCGCCGGGACGGGAACGGGGCCTGCAGGAGCCGCGGCCGCTGCGGTTTTATGCTGCTGGATTGAGGAAGTTTGGAGGCAGCCGGAAAATTTTGGCAGGCATCGGGTTTGGATGGGCTGGAGGGAAGGAGGGGAGCGGGGGCTGCCCCCGGCTTCACGTGATGCTGCGGGACGCGCTGAGTCAGCCCCGGCGGGTCCTGCCCGGGACATCCTCGTGTCCCTGGGACGGGCTCCTGTCGCTGGGATGTCCTCCCACCCCAGCATCCTACCCTGGGGACACCCTGCTGTCAACGCCGGCCCCAGGGATGCCCTCCTGTCCTGGCACCCCACCCTGGGGAACACCCCCCTTGTCCCCCAGTCCCCAGGTCGAGGGGGCTGCGCGCCCCCTTCCCTCAGGAGCGGCACCTCGGGGACAGCAGGTGACAGCAGCTACGGAGGACGGGACCCCCGCTCTGTCCCCAGTGTCCCCATCCCAGTCTGGGGGTCCCCGGCCGGGGCAGGTGGGCTCGGACGGTGCTTTCTGCAGTGACCTCGCCACGCGGCTCTCGCCAGCACAGGGCGGAAGGTCCCGGTGGCAGCAGCGCCCTGTCCCAGACGTGTCACACTGGGGACATCATCATCATCATCATCACTGTCACCGTCACCCTCCGGCCACGGGGATGGACCAGCCCAGGGAGCAGGAGGGGCGAGGGGAAATGCAGCAGCACCGAGGTGCGGGCGCGTCCCTGCCACCCCTTCCCCAGGGGGGTCCCCAAGAGAGGGGTCGCCCCCCTGTGAGCTGAACCCCCGTGGGACAGCGGGGGCTGAGTCACGCCGGGGCTCCGGGGCACAATCATCGCCTGGAGCACGAGGCCCTGACGTGGCACTGAGTGACCGGGAACTGAGCGCGGGGGAAACGGGGCACGAGGAGGGGTTTGGGGGGCAAAAAGGGCCCCCAAAAAGGAGGCTGATGTGGGGATGGGGGCTTGAGGCTTCTGGGGGGAAGGGAGCAGGAGTTTGGGGGCCAGAACGGGGAGGGGATGGGGATTTGGGGACATTCCCACAAGACCGGGACAGCGAGAGGCAGAAATGAGACAAGGGTTGGAAAAAGGGAAAAATCTCTGGTTGGAAAATCTCTGCTGCCCAGAATCCACCAGACAGAGGGAGCTGGGGCTGGGATACACCCGAGGGGGGCTCAGCTCCTGCCCCACCAGGGAGTGTGGGATAAAATCCCCCCAGGACAAACAGTGGAGTTCCCAAAGAGGAGGGGATGGAGCATGTCCCCTGTCCCTGTTCCCCTCTCAGCTGCCCCTGGGAGCCCTGTCAGCCACTCCCCATCCTCCTTCCCAACAGATCTGGCTGCTCCTGCTGATTTCCTTGTCCCAGGAACTGGAAAACCTGGGGGGAATACAGCCATGGGACCTGCAAGGGCTCAGCGAAATGGGAATCTTCCTCCTCCTTTAAGAGCTGAAGGGGAAGGACCCAGGATGTGATGGGATTCTGGGGAATTATTGCTGGGAACAGACTCCCTGGTGGATCACAGGATGTCTCCAAAGGGGATGTTCCCACTTATCCATAGAGAAATTGGGAATAAAATAAAATAAAATAAACCGACTAAAACAAAACCTTCAAGTCTTAATTTTCCAGAGGGAAAAGGAGAGGGGAAAATAAAGCTTCCTGCTCCACTTACAAGAGGAATCTCTCTGGGTTGGTGACACAAAGCTTTCAAAGCTTCCTACGTGGATATTACTCAGGAATGACAGCTCTGGAATCAGCTCTTGGAAAGGGGGGTGTTCTCCCCATTCCTGCCCTCAACCAGCAGAGAGGACACTCACAACCAGCCTGGGGGTCCCAGAGCCCCCCCAGCATGCAGGGAAAATTGGGGGACACCCACAATTCCATTCAAAACAAAACCAGGCTTCCAGGAAAACTTGGGATTCTTCCCCAGCTGCTGTTGTGCCTTCCAAGTCCAACTCTGCAATTAATTTTCCTGTTGGAATTGAAGCAAGAGGAAATCAAACAGTTCTTCCAGCCCTGAGGAGAGCAGGGTTGGCCACAAGTTGGGGTTTTTTCCATGGAAAACGCCAGAAGATTCCAAGTCAATGTTTACAAATTAAAAATTTTATATATATAGATATATATATATATATAAAAAAAATTCATTCTGTTCCCTACTTTTCCAGCTCTCCTCTTACAGTTTGTAATTTGGCAACAGGATCATCCCATGGCAGGAATTCTTCTTTAAGGAGATGGTGAGTGAGCAAATGTAGTGAAAATACACAGTTCCTCAGCAATTCCCTGACCAAATCCAGGGATTCTCCTACATCCAGCTCCAAAACGAGGACAAGGATCTCATCTACATTGTGATAAAACTCCATGGACAGCGTGGAGCCAGGTTTTATCCCAACAAAACCTGTTGAAACATTGATTTGTGGCAGCATAGAAACCATCAGCTGGAAAATTGATTCATCCAGAAGAAAGCTACATGGGTAATATTTTTATGGCTTGTTAATTATCCCAGGGTAACAGGGGGGTTCATGGGTCACACTGATTTCATTGCACAGTTCACAGGAGAGAGAAGATTCCAAACAAGCACGGGAATCTCCACATGGAGCACCCTGGACTGGAGATGCTGTAACAACCCTCCAAAAACAGCCAAAATTCCTCCAAAAAGGAGGAAAACACTGGCTTAGGACACGGATTCTTACTCAAGCATCCTCCAGGATTGTGTTTACAGGGATAACACTTGGAAGAGTTTCTTCCAGTATTTAAAAATTCCAATAGTTTGTGTTTTATAGAAAAAGTCACGGCAGAGAATAAAATAAAAACAGTTAAAAGTTTGGAAGGGCTGTCTGTGATCCAGACAGGAATCCCTCCCAAAGAAATCCACTTGGGAGCAGCTCTGGGAACATGGGGCCTTCGGCCTCGTGGCACTCAGAGTCCTGAAGCTTCCAGAACAATCCCACACGGAGGAGGTGTCCAAACCACCTCCTCCTCCTCCACAGCTCCTCCTCTGAGCTCTGTTTCCAGGTGGGAAGTGTTTAGACAGTTCCTTGAGAAAAAGACTCGGCTGTTTTCCTTTACATGTGGATACTGTAGAGAGCTTTATGTTGTTTCCCCTAAGGCTTGTTTTATTCGGAAAAAGAAGGGAATATATTCAACTCTGGGAATTCTTCGTTGTTGTAGTTGGGCCCTTGGTCCCCCAACATGGTCAGCATGTCCTGTGAAGATACAAAGAGAGACTCAGGGTCACACTGATCCTGCAGCAGGCCAAGACACAAAGCCACTCCTGCCCTCTGCACTTCCAGCTCTTCCATCAGGTTATATCCAGGAGTCTGGGACCTGCCCAGTTGATCTGAACCAGAGGGAAAAGCTTCAAGACCAGTGGATCCCATCAGATTGTGAGGATAAAAAGCCCCACTCACTGGGAAGACCTCAGGCTGGCTGGGCTGAGGCTGCTGCACGTGCTGCTCCCCAGATCCCGGGCCGTGGTGCTGTCCCTGCCACTGTGGCCACATTCCCACGGCGTCGGCGGCGCGGGGCTGGAACGGGGCCGGGGTCTGCGCTGCCTCGGCGGCTGCTGGACACAGAACACAGGCAGGGAGTGACTCACCCCTGCCCTGGGAATGTGCTTCCCCCAGGGCTCTAATGGGACCGGGAAGGGCAGTGCTCTGTGTGGTGCCACGCTGGTGACAGGCCAGGGGTGCGTTCCTGCCACAGGAATTCAGGTGTTTGCCATGGCAGAGAACTAAAGGATTCCCAGAGGGGTTTGTTTCCTCCCAGTCAGCCTTAAAATGGCTCAAAATTCATCTACTGATGACCCCAGATTATCCTGAGCTGGAAGGGATCCACAGGGACCCCGAGTCTGTGGCTGGAGGATGACTGAAGGTAATCAGTGTCAGTCAAAGCACAGGTTCACCTCTGCTCCCTGCACTTAGGCACTCCCAAAATCCACACAAAATGACGGAGAGCACATCCCACCACAGCTGGACGCTCCCAGCTTTCCTCCCAGGGGTTTTTTGCCCCCCAAGCCCCACTCACTGAAGCCTGTGCCACGGCTGGCCAGGGCTGGGTACGGCGCCGTGGTGGGAGAAGCTGTGGAGCCCGGCGCTGTCAGGGAGCTGAAGGAGGACGGCGTGCCCTGGAATGTGCCCATGCTGAAGGAGGGAGCTCGGGGCTTCACTGTCTGGGATGCCACTTGCTGTAAGAGAGGAAACACACGGGAGAGGAAGAGGAGGCCTGGCTTCACCCCGACCCTCAGCTCAGGAGGAGTTGCCGGCTCAGCCCCGGAGCAGGAAGCACACGGACACGCAGCGCCGCAGAGTGGAAGCAGGGTGGTTCCCCTCGGAGAGCAGGGTCTGCAGGGCAGCGGGGCCCCCGGGCCTGCACCTGGGGGTTCGGGCTGTGCTACCTGGGGTGTGAACACCGGCCGGGTCCCTGGAGCCCAGGTGGTCCCGCTGACCTGAGCTGGGGTGGAGTGCCGGGAGAGCTGGGATAAGATCCGGCCGGCGGGCGAGGGCTGCTGCTGGATGATGTTCACTGGAGGGACCATGTTGCTGCTCCTGCAACACAAGAGGGGTCTGGGGTCACCCCACAGCACTTATGGGAGGGGGAGGCACCAAACCCTTCTGCTCAGGCTGTTGGTGGAGGGAAACGAGCCAAACACTCGGGGTAACTGCCCATGTGGGAAGGGTGGAGTGGTCATCCCTGGAGTGTGTGGATGTGGCACTTGGGGACAGGGGTCAGTGGTAAACATGGGTTAACAGTTGGACTCGATGACCTGAGAGGCTCTTTCCAACCTAAATGATTCCATGGTTCTATACTGGGAAATAACTGAGAGGAGCTGCTGGGGTGGTGGGCACCCAGCCCCTGGGCATGTCCAAGGCACAGCAGAGGGAACAGGGCAGGAGCTGGGCAGGTGAAGCCTCACCTGAAGTTCTCAGCAGGCCGTGCAGCAGTGAAGGTGTTTCCCTGGGCAAAGAGGGGCGGGTTGGTCGGCATGGTGCTGGCAGGGATGGCTTTGCTCTCGTCTGTAGAGAGAGCACAAGTCATTTTTAGGCTGGGACATCTCAGGAACAGGGACAGAGAACCAGTTGGAAGAAATGTGTCTGTGTGAAGGAAGACTCCTTTGTTCCTTCTCCAGACACAGACTCCAGATGACTTTGTTAAACGCTGTTTAATTTGATTTCCTCTCCATTTTCTACTAAACTCGCACGGAGGCTCTCTGGGGTCAGAGCACCCACTGCAGACTGTGAGCAGGGAGAACTGCTCAGCAGGGACGAGCAGAAGGACGTGCCCAGGGCAGGCAGGAGGAGCAGACCCACCTGTGCTGATGCCAGGGAAGATCTCCCCGAAGCGGGGGTCCCGCTCCTGGCTGAAGAGGCTCTCAGCCTTCTCCAGGGGCTTGCTGTGCTCGGGGCCGGCAGCGCTCCCGGGAGGGACGGGCACCTGCGGGCAGGACACGCTGCTGTTTGAGCTTCTCAGCCTTATGATGTTTGGATTCTTGTAGTGCAGTTTCTCGTAGATTGTAACATAAACAAGGAATTGTTTTTGCGTTCCTCTCTGAGGAATGAACGCTTGATGGACTTCTAGTTTGACCGGTGGGGTTGGAGAGGTGGTAACCTCAATTCTCCAATCCCTGGTCACTCTCCAGAATCTATGTAAATCGAGGTCAAAAAATAATCGTGCTTCTTTTTGTTCTGATACTTGTCTGTGATGCTTTTTGTGTCCTCTAGTGATAACACGGTGCAGCAGCTCACACCTGGCAGGGGAGCTGAGCACAGGGAGCAGCCCAGGGCCCTGCAGCTCCCGGGATTCTGATGTGCTTCCTTGGGAGACTGGGGCCATTCAGGATGTCCAGGCACATCCCTGGCAATGTCCAAGGCCAGGCTGGACAGGGCTTGGAGCAGCCTGGTCTGCTGGAAGGTGTCCCTGCCCATGGCAGGAGGTGGAAGTGGATGGGCTTTAAGGTTCCTTTCAACCCAAATTATTCCATGATTCTATAATTACACATGATAAATACTGGAATCGAGCAACACCCAAGGCAGAAACATATTCCCTTCAAATGTTACCCCCAATTGGTACCACCACCTTTAAACCCCCAGCAAAAGGGTGGCTTGAACAGTGCAGGACAACAAACAGGGAGTGCCCAAATCCCTCTGGACTCACCTGTGAGTGCTCATACCCAGCCAAGCTCTCCCTTCCTGGGCCCACTTCCAGCTCTGCCTGGGGTGGCTGCTGCTGCCTAAAATAGAAAGTGTCTGTAACAGGGGAGCACAGGCTGCTCAAGATAATTCCCAAGGGAACAGCTCTGGGTGGTTACACCAGGGATTTGTCAGCCTGGAGTTCCTGGCCACAGAGAGGGGAATTTGGGAACAAAGGGTGTGTGAGGGGAAGGCAGAAATGGGAAAAGGAGCTGAGCTCCTCCTGACCTTGAGGGCAGTGGGGCTGTGCCCATGTCCAGGGGAAGGCTGACGCTCTGTCCCAGCTGAGGCCTTGGCATGGAGTTTGCCAGGGCAGGCCGGGACTCCTGGCTCGAGTTCCTCCAAAGCAAACACAGAAAAAAGAAATTTAAAAGGTCCTGACTGGTAGCAAAGCTGGGTCCTGCGTGCAGCAGGGCATGGCTGTCTAGGACAAGATGCAAAACCCTGTGTGAGTGAAGGGGTTTTTGAGTGAGTTTCCACTTGGTCTCCTTGAAAGGTGGTGTCATGGAATAGGATGCTCCAGATGTGAGGGCTGTGCCTCTCTCCTCCATATTCAGTCCCTGCACACCTCAAACACAACTACACAGACACTGCTGCTCTGCTCTGAACTACCACAGGGATTTTAGGATTCTGGATATGGGAATGGCTGTGTGTGGAATGAAGAAGTTCAAAGAGACAGCTCTGACATGGGGCAGGAAATCAGGCCTGCAGCAGATTTCAGCCCTGCAGGGAAGCAGTGCTACTTTGCCTCATGGAAAAAAAAATCCTGGATTTCCCTTTCCCAGGCAATCCAGCCTTCTGGTCACCTGCTGGAACTGCCCTTGCCAAGCCTGCAGCTCTAGGTCACACACACAGGCACAATTTCTTGGTCCTTGCAAGGGGTGTGGAGCTCTCTCAAGGAAAGAGAGGGCAGCTCTGACCATTCCCAAAGATGGGACCCCCCCCCCAGGCTGTCACGGGAATCCAGGAACATTCTAAGGCAGATTTCCCTAATTTCAGGCACTGCTAGAGCTGAATTTTGGCAGCTTGTTAAGCCACACAACACAGCCAAAGGCATTACAAATCCTGCACTCTGTAGTCCTCCAGTGCCTGGCACGGCCCAGCAGAGAATGGGAGCTGGAGGGACTTAGGAACTTCTCCAGGTTGTGCAAATTGCTGGGAAGCTCGTGAGGGGGAGAGGCTGAGGCTCCCCAGTTGTGGCTTATTCAGGAATGAGAGCTTTCCCCAGGCACTGAGAGCTCTCCCCAGGCACTGAGAGCTCTCCCCAGGCACTGAGAGCTCTCTTCAGGCACTGAGAGCTTTCCCCAGGCACTGAGAGCTCTCCCCAGGCACTGAGAGCTCTCCCCAGGCACTCAGAGCTCTCCCCAGGCACTCAGAGCTCTCCCCAGGCACTGAGAGCTTTCCCCAGGCACTCAGAGCTCTCTCCAGGCACTCAGAGCTCTCTCCAGGCACTCAGAGCTCTCTCCAGGCACTGAGAGCTTTCCCCAGGCACTGAGAACTCTCTCCAGGCACTCAGAGCTCTCTCCAGGCACTGAGAGCTTTCCCCAGGCACTGAGAGCTCTCCCCAGGCACTGAGAGCTCTCTCCAGGCACTGAGAGCTCCCTCCAGGCACTGAGAGCTCTCTCCAGGTACTGAGAGCTCCCTCCAGGCACTGAGAGCTTTCCCCAGGCACTGAGAGCTCTCCCCAGGCACTGAGAGCTCTCCCCAGGCACTGAGAGCTCTCCCCAGGCACTGAGAGCTTTCTCCAAGTACTGAGAGCTCCCTCCAGGCACTGAGAGCTTTCCCCAGGCACTGAGAGCTCTCCCCAGGCACTGAGAGCTCTCCCCAGGCACTGAGAGCTTCCATCCCCAGGCACTGAGAGCTTTCCAGCATGAAGCTTCCACAGGCACTGAGAGCTCTCTCCAGGCACTGAGAGCTCTCTCCAGGCACTGAGAGCTTTCCCAGACTGAGAGCTCCCCCAGGCACTGAGAGCTTCCCCAGGCAACTCCACATCACGGTTGGTGTTGGTGCAGATGATGTACTCGATCTCATCTGAGTAGGGGTTCTGGAAGGTGAACGAGCTGGTTCTCATCCACAGCCACTCCCGGTTCTTGGATCGGAAGCGGAACATGACTGACAGAACCTGGCCTTTTAACTTCACCACCTAGGAAAAAATGGAAATCACATCAGTAGCACCTGCTCAAAGGTGGGGAAGAGCAATCAGAGCACAGGTCCCCCCTCCCAGACCCCTGCAATGGCCCTTTGCCTCAAACCTGGACCACCACATCTCAGTCTTCCCAAACTAAATGGCACTATTCCCTTGGGATAGCTGGATTCCTAAAGGATACAAGAGGGGAATCTAAAATCCCCTTTTTGGCTTCACTTCTCTTATCTCTTTGCACTGGTGAGATGTATGAAAAAAAGCCTCCAAGAAATGAAACACATGCTGTCGCTTCCCATTCCAACGGTTTGGAGCAATGGATATGAGCAGCTGGTTTTTGGAGTCATGAAACCACAGGGGCAGCCTTACCTGCCCTGCCACCAGTCCAAGGCCCTCAGAAATAACAGTAACGACAACAGGGCAAGAAAACCACCTCCACTGCGGGTTCTGCAGCACTGGGCTGGGCCCTAGAGATGAACCAGGGTTTCAGCCAAGTCAAGCAGGCACTTGGGAGCCACATCCCTGGCCCTAAAAGCCGACTGGACCAGCAGCCAGAGCTGGAGTGAAGACTGGATTCAGGAGTTAAGACATCAGATGCTTGTTTCACTGTGCATTTAATGATATGACTAAATCGGCCGCTGTTTGCACAGGAGAATTATCTAAGCTTTGTTTTCCTTCTTGGCTTTCCAGTCAATTTCGCTGCTTTGCAAGCACCGAGACATTCCAATCTTGGAATGAACTCCAATCTGAATTCCACCCTGCATGCCAAGGGCAGCTACAATGCTTTTACCTGCTGAAAACTGTCCCGTAGAAGCTGCTGGTCTTCTGGATGGCAGAAATCCACAATGTCTTTCCCCAAAAGTTCCTATTTTTCAAGGAATTGTGAGAGATCGAGTCAGTTCATCTGGCAGACAGATTCCATAATTAATCCATCTCTGGACAGGTAGCTCCTGCTCCTTCCCCCCAAATCCCTGTTACACAACCCAAGCACAAGAGCTGGTGTGCTGTTTTTCAAAAGAAAAGCACAACAGCTGTTGATTCATCTTTGATCTTTAACTCAATTTGAGACAAAAAAAAAGGCTTTAATGGACATTTGACATAATCCAGAGACACCCAGCCTTCCCATGATCAAAAGACTTGGAAAAACACATGGAAAAGCAACCAGTGGAGAAGAAACACATGTCTGGGTTAAACCCTGGGCATGGTTTATCAGCTCTGGTGGACAAGCAGAGCCATCAGGTAGAAGGAAAAATAAATTTAAAGAAAAGATTTTTTTCTTGAATAGCTCCTGAAGGTCCTCACCTGGGGCTGGTAACCCACGGTGGCCACGCACCGGTGGTCGATGAAGGTGAAAATTCCTTCGGTGTTGTGCCGGGAGATGAATTCCGTGGGCTGGCAGACATTGTTCATGTCTGTGCAGTTGGGGGAGCTGGTCACCTGCCAGGAACACAGGGAGAGTCACCAACCCTCGCTGTCCCTGAGCTGCACAGGGATTCGTGGCGATGTTTTCAGACAGGACAGTTTAAATCTGGGGACTCCCAGGACAAGGTGATGTTGGGAAAGAGGAGCAGGATGCTCACCTGGAGCCTGCCAATGGCCACGAGGCAGAACTTGCTGCCCTGGCCAGCGTCGGGGTCATCGTCAGGCAGGGAAACACCTGGGAGGGGAGGGCCAAAAATTCCAGCAAGGTTAGTACAGGAAAAATGGCTCATTTCTGAGAAACGGACTTCAAGACATCTCTCTGCCCTGGTTTGTAGCTCAACAGCCTTCCCCATGAAGGGATTTTGTAAATTAAGGTGCCCCCCACTCCCTTTTTTCACCAGAAGGAATGAAAATCTCTGAATTTCAGCAAAAGCTGCACATCAGACAGTTCAATATTATTTTCATCCTCTACAGAGAGAGAGATCTCTGCTGCTTCACCTGCAAAAATTAGGTCAATCTTAAATAAAAGTCATAGATACGTTTGCAAAGCACTTCCTGGCACATTCAGCTCGTGGAATGGCAAGGTGAGATCATGTGCTCTTAAACCCAGCCCACCTGAACGCAAGGTGAGTTGTTACCTGCTGGGGGCCAGGCTTTGATGTAGCCCGTGCAGTGCACGACGACGTAGTGAGGCTCTCCATCCTTGGCTGCACCTAAACCATTCCTTGGGAGAGAGAAACAGGTTGTGCTGCAGTGGGGGAAGGTGTGGCAAGGTGTTTAGCTGTGCTATTTATATGCTGAATGTATATATGCTACTTATGTATCATTTACCTGCAGCGATTCCTCATGAAGCTGAGACGATTGACAGCCACTGGATCCACAGAGCTGTTGCCACACCTGCACCAGGGTTAGAAAAGATTTGATCTTTCTTGATCAACAGGAAAATAATCTGGATATCTTGAATAAGAGGAATTTCCATCACACAACCCCCTCATTCTGCAGAACTCAAGGGAGGTGATACTTGGGGGCTAAAACTAATGGATACTTTAAACTGCATCTTCAACAACAACAGGGCAAGCAAATATCTCAAGAACTTGACTGCAGGGAAAGCTCAGCCACGTTCTATCGTGTCTACATCAAACTGAGCCCCCAAAAAGCTGAAATAAAAGCATGGAAGAAGGGCCAGGGTTAGGGAGCAAGTTCAGCTTTGGGCTCAGAGGTTTCCCCAGGGAATTCCTTCCTACCTCATTCGGCAGATGAAAGATCTCCGGGAGCCCATGCACATCCTCATGGACTGCTGCCCTTCCTTCTTCACAGTCCCTGTCTTCAAATCCAGGATTCTACCTAAAAAAAAAAAAAAAAGAAAGAAAAAGGAGATGCTGCTGTACTGTGAGTCCTTCCACCAAGACAGGTGTGGCACCAGGTAACGTACTGGGAACTGGCAGGACACGAGTGTCACTGGTGGTACCTTTAGATGCATTCTCGGGGGGGGCTGCAGCATCCTTGGTAGAAAGGCACCAGGGCTTGGTTCCCTCTACAAAGGGAAGGGTTTAATCCAAGTCCTCCGCAGGCTCTGCCACCTGCCAGCCCCCGGCGTGCCTGCCCGGGCTGCTGTACCTGTGAGGGCGTTCTCGGAGGTGGAGAGCTGCTCCCGCAGCTTGCCCACGTCGTCGGGGTGCACCTGCTCGTACAGGGTGCTGCCGAACCACTCGGACTGCGGCTGGTTCAGCACCGGCGTCACCGAGTCCGACACGTACACCACGCGCCCCGTCTCGCACGACACGATGAACAGGAAGCCATCAGCTGCCTCCAGGATCAGGTGTTTGAGCTCCTGTAGACACAGAGACACCTCTCAGCTCTGTTATCCCTGAAAATAAACCTTCTGATTTTAGTATAGTGGAGTCAGTTCTCATGAATTGTAAGATAAACAAGAATCATGTTTGCATTCCTTTGTAAAAGATATCATCTGATGGACTTCTCAAGGGACCAGTGGAGATGGAGAGGTGGGAACCTCTCTGTCCAATCTCTGATCACTGTCCAGAAACTTATAGATACGAAGTCGACATTAAACTAGAATCTTCTTCCTTTCTTCTTCTCTACCTAAACACCTGTTGTGTGTGTTACTGTGTGTTTCTATCTAGGTCACAGTAACACAGCTCCACAGTTAAAACACACCCTGGGTCTGGACCTTTCTCCCCCCCACACCACCCATCACTGAATTTCCCCCTCTGATTGCTGTAATTCCCACACAGCAGCAGCATCAGGCTAAGATCAGTGAGACCTCACTGCAGCCTCCTAGCACCGTAACGGGGCTGGGTAAGAAGAGGGACTTTTAACACGGGCAGAGACCTGGTCGGTGAGAAAGGAGGGTTTGTAGGTGCCATCTGTGGAGGTGTTGCCAGTGCCACGCAGGGACTTCATGTGGGACACGGCCATGCGCAGGATGGTCAGCTTGTCGGGCTTGCGGGCCAGGGCGCTGCACGTGGGCACCATGTCCGACAGCTCCGTGATGTAGGCAGTCATCTTGTTCCTCCTCCGGCGCTCGATCTCGCTGTGGTTCTCCCTGAGAGGTCGGGGAGGAGACAAGGGGGAAGGTGAAGTCACCCAGGGAGGCTCGGACACGCTCGCACAGCACGGGTGTGACACACACGGATGCACCGGGGCCGTCGGGATTAGGAGTCAAGCCTCACATGCTGGGCGTGCACAGGGAATGTGGAGATGGGGGCAAGGAGGAGAGGCTACACCTGGACCTTCCTCAAAGCCCTGCCTGGAGCCTGGGGGCAGAGAGGAGCTGGGCTAAGCTTCCCCATCCACACACAACGCTGCAGGAGCCAGAGGAATTGCTGCTCTGCTTCCAAAGAGGGGGCTCCTCTCTGTCCATCCGAGGGGGGATGAGATCACCTGCACCTTCAGAACCACCAGGTCTGCAGCTACAGTTTGGGCACCTGCTCTTCTGGGCAACCTGGGCTAGTGGGAGGTGTGAGACTGGGCTCCCTCCAGCCCCAGGATTCTGAGTGACCTGGCTCTCACCTTGCAGGGCTTTGGGAAGCCACTTCTCAGGGACACCAGGAGCCCTCTCACTATCCCAGCAGGGAAAGCTTCCAAGCAGGTCACACCTCATTTCTGCACAGATGATCAAGGCACAGACCTCTACAGAGACACTGTGGCCATTGCTGCCACCTAAAGAGGCTCTTGGCACCCCTCTGGCTCACAGGGAACAGTTCCCATCAGTTCCACAGACCAGAACTTGGTTCTTTCATCCAGGATATGTAATTTAACTGGGTTCCTAAGGTGGGTTTTCCAAAACAGAGCTTACAAGCCAGGTTTCCTATACAGAAGGATGGATCAGGTGCAAGGAAGCACATGGGAAGTGAAATGAGATGGAAGTGTTGCAAGGAGCAAGGATAGGCAGGTGAATAAAAAGGATAAATACAAAACTGGATCATTTATTCACTACGAGGTGTGTGCAGACACTCAGTGACCCCACCTCTGAATCAGGCAGCTTCTCTAAACTCACAAGCTCAGGGGTGAAATCAAAGATCCTTCAACTACACAAGCTACAGGTGTCCTCAGGGCCCATTCCTGGATTCCAGGTGACTATTCTGGTGGTTTCAGGCACAGTCTCTCATTAATTACTAATAGAAACTCGGGGGAAAAAATTAAATCCTGTTTCCAGTGACACCACCTTTCCTGGAAGGAAAACACCTGAGCTGACACACCTTCTCCTGCCTGTTCTGAGAGTCCAACAGCATTCCCAGGACACAAAACCTTCCCAGATGGACAACCTGGCACCTCGACCCAGGACAAGAGGAACTGTATTTAGCACAGGTTAGCAAAGCTACAGGTGAAAGCAGGAGCCCAACCCTGTGGCCTTTGGTAAATAAATCCTTTCATGAATTCCCTAAAAACGTTCTTCCAAGGATGAGGTGTGCCTTTCCTCAATGCCTTTCCCCTCCTAATCCCAATTCCATAGCCATTTCCAGGAGTCTGTTAAATCCTCTGCAGCAGATGAGGGAAGGTGGGAAAAAAAAAAAAAAAAAAAACAAAAAAGAGAAGGGATGCCTAGAGAAACATTAGGAAAGGAAAAACTCTGCTTGTCCATGCTTGAAATCTCCATTCTCCTACCTGGCAAGTCTCTCCTTATCCGCTGAACTCTGCTCATCATCAGACCTAAAAATAAAATTAGCCAGCTAAGCTAAAAATGGAAAAAAAGTTGAAAGAAATGGAAAAAAAAAAAATGGAAAGATGGACTAGGAAACCCAGCCTAGGGACAGGTCTGTTTTGCAGAGGAGCAATTCCACAAAATAAAACAGTCATTAGTTTGCAACATTCCACATTAAATTGGTGCCTGATGTGTCGAAGTTTTAAAACACTTTCTGAGGCTGTGACCTAGTTCTAATTTGCTCATTTCCAACATTAGAAGTATTCTGATATTTCTAACATAGCTTTTATTTGCTTGACTTCAGAAGGACTGAAACCACTTAAAAAGCTGGAGAATCCCAGCTTGAAATTCCCTGTATTGCTTTGGCAGGTAACAACAGGACAGTGACCCCCAAATCCTGGGGGCAGTTTTGGGCCCCTCATGGCAAGAAGGACTTTGATGGGCTGGAGTGTGTCCAGAGAAGGGAACAGAGCTCCAAACAGCTGTAAAAATACCACAGGCTCAGAGATACTGTCAGACACCAAAAAACTGATCCAAGTATTCCCTACAATCTCCACAAAACCCCCAGTTTGAAGAGTTCCTGGATAACTCCCCATGAAACACACAAATCACAAGGTGTGCCAGGAAACCCTGTTCAAGGAAAACTTGTGCTGAGCAGGAAACTTGGATCTCTGCAAGTTTTTGGAGCAGGAGAAAAGAATGAGAATCCAAGGCCAGAGCTGAAAGGAACGGTGAAAAAGAGGAATGTCATTGTCACACTCCATGAACTGGTCCAAAAAAACATCAAGGAGAATGTGCAGATCCCTTGGAGCACCTTCAAAGAGAGATGATTGTGAGAGGGGCACTGCAGGATCCCTCTCATATTAAGGTTTTTGGGCACAAAAAAAACTTTTAAAATCATCAAATTCTTACCTGGCAAATCTCTCTTTATCATTTGGCATCGGGTCATCATCACATCTAGGAGAAGGGGGAGAGGTTAAAGTGTTTACACTTCCTTCTTTCCCAAAAAAAGCACCGAGAAAGCAAAGTTTAATAATTCCCACAAAAAATGCCTGGGGTAAAAAAGGCCAGCTTGGCTGTGGGTGGGCAGTGCAGGACAAGTCACTGATCACTCCAAACACCAGGGCTGAACTATTGGCATCACCTCCACGGGATTTTCCACAGCACATTCCAATCAAGGATGATGGGATCACTCTCGATTTAATCCCACACCAAGAAATAGATTAAATTGCACTTGGAAGCCCAAATCAGGACCTCCATCCAAGGGTTTCTCCTGGTAAATCCTACATTCATCATCCTGAAACCATTCCATGGCCATCCTTAAAGCATGGGAAGGCAGGGAATTCCAGTATCACTGCAGTTATTAAACCCTAAACTGTGCAGTGGGGCTACAAATAAATGACACAAGTTATTCCAACTTTTCTGTGTCCCATATGGATCACGAGGAGATCCTCCCAGCCTCTCCAACTCCTCAGGAATAAGGATGTCTCTGGAACTGAAGCATCCTCACAACAGATGAGGATTAATTAACAATGTCTGAGGCAGTAATAAAAGCCACAGAGAAGGAGGAATATTGCTGACTGGGAGAAAGGGAAGAGTTTGAGGAGCTGGAGCAATTCCCACTGCTCCCAGAGAGGAAAAGCCACAGGATCAGAAAGATCTTGCTCCAGGGAAAACATATAGACAAAGGCCAAAGCACAGAAACTTCTGGATGGCATGTTCTCCCTCACCTGAGAAATTTACTGTTCCCTTCTCCATCATCATCAAAATCGAGCCTGAAAAACAGAAAAAAAACCCTGTTAACCAAGTGGTTTTTCCTTTAAATTACTTTTCTCTCTGTCCCCATGGATGCAGATGATTCCTGAAAGGAAGAGTTAAGTAATCCCAAAGCAATTTAGTGATCCTAATGTGAAATGACCAACAAAGTTTGGAAAGTTTGGCTTCTTTTAGGTGTCTCTCAGGAACAGAGCAAGGAAAAACAGTTCCAAAGGAAGAAAAACCCACTTGGAGCATCCACTGGGGCAAAACCCCACTTCTGACCAGTTCATGTGGGAGGACAGAAGATTTTCACCTTTCCTTTTGGGATGGAAAACTGTGGCTGCAGTGGAGCAGGCAGCATGGGAGGAGGAGCATCAGCAACCAGGGCTGAAGGAAGTTTGAGTGACCAGGAGGGGCACAGAGACAGATTTCAGTTTGCTTGAAAATTATGAGGCAATATTTTTTGTGCCAGAAATCTGGGAACAGCCACTCAATTCCCTTTGAATTCTCAAAGGCATTTTTTAGCAAACAAAAAGCCTCCCACAAGCACATTGTGGCTTCCCCCACCCCTCCCAGGGACAGCACAGCTGAAGAGGTTGGAGTAAAGCCCCAAAACCCAGATTCTCTGTTCCCCCAGGTCTTGCCCTCAATCCTTGGTGTGCATTTGCTCCTGCTATGAGGTGCAAAGCTTTTAATCCCCTCTGAATATGTCATAACCCCCTCTTCAAGGGGTGTAGCTGGCACGAAGACACGACCACAAAGGAAAAGAACTGGACAGAGCCCACCTGAAGGAACCAGGACGCTTCTCAGAAGCAGCCACAGCTGCCCCTCCCGAGGCTGACAGCTCTTTCTGGAGAGCAAAACTTCCTCAAAAAAGCCCTTTCCCACAGCCCCAGCACTCACTCACTCACTCACCCAGGCCGTCTCTTGCTGGGCCTCTGAGCAACGGCTGCTCCAGCCTGGGCTCCCGACCCGGAGCTCCCGGAGCCGACGGCCGCACCCAGCGAGGAAACCTCGGATGCCATCTCTAAACAGGAGTGGAAAAAAGCAGGGAAATCAACGAGGATTACACCCCCAAGCCCTTCTGGTTCAGCGGAACACTCCCCAGCAGAAGCAGCTGTGTGTCAGCATCTGCTGGGCTGGATCTGGGGCAATGTGTGTTTGTGTCCTTTCATCTGCTGCGCCGAGGGGCCGTTCCCAGCGCGCAGCACACGCCGCTTCCTCAGCTGGAGAGCTCAGGCTGCCAAAATTAAAAGATGTGGTCTCTGTTCTGCAGAGAGGAGGAGCCTGGTGGGAGCAGGGAAGGGGCTGAGGCTGCACGATGAAGGAGGAGCAGAGCTGCAAGTTTCCTTGATGACACCAACTTCATTTCCTAATCTGAGACAAAGGATGAACCAAAATGCTGGTGAAGCACCTCAAAACCCATCACTGCTCAGCTGATCCCTCCTGGTGTTCTCCAGCACGGACCAGTGGGCACCACAGGCACCTTCTCTGGCCTGCCTGTGCTCTTCCACAAGCATTTGGAGCACCCTGGATGAGCATGAGGCGTCCCAGCCATGGCCCAGGTGATCTCTACAGTCCCTTCCACCCCAAACCAGGCTGTGATTCCAGCATTCTGTTTTCCTGTATTTTCCCCTAATCCTGCTTGTTCAGGAGCTCCTTCCTGCTTGGTTTTGGATCACTCAGATGCTGCCGTGCCCCGTCCCTTATTCCCAAGTGAAGTCCCAAGCTGACAGCCAAAGATTCTGTTTAACAAAATGAAGTTTCAAGCGGGAATAAAGCAGCTCAGGAGGGTTCCTCCTTTTCCCCAGCCATATCTGAACACGGTGGGAAGAGAAATGAAGTTTCTGGAGCGCAGAGGAGAATCCCTTTCTTGAGGGGAAGGAATTTCCGCTCTGGGCAGGGAAGGAAGTGACACGGGGCGGTTCTCCAGACCCAGCTCCACACAGGGCTCAGAGGGACAGAGGGAATTGCTTTCCAAGCCTCCCAGATTTCCCAGGAGCCCAGCACAGGGCTGCTGCACACCAGGCTCAGCCTGCCCTGAGGAACACTTCCCTGGGGAGGCTCAGGTGCAGCCCAGGACAGACCCTGAGCTTTGGCAGCAGCTCCTGGCTCCTCTCTGCTCTGCCTCATCCTCTGTGCCACCCCCTCCCAAAACCAGGGACAACACCAGCCATGGGAGGAGTTCTGACTTTGTCACCCTCTGGGATTTCTGGGAAATGCACAGGCACACAAAGATTCCTCCCCAACTCCTGCCTTCTCCCCAGCACCATGGCACTGAGGTGAATTCCTGGAGCACACGTGGAGCTTGCACCCCCTGGAAGGAGGCTGGAGCCAGCTGGGTCGAGCTCCCTGCCAGGAAACACCAGGATGAGAGCAAACAGCCCCAAGTTGTACCAGGAGGGGTTTAGGATGGGAATCAGGGACAATTCCTGCCTGGAAGAGGCTGCCCAGGGCAGTGCTGCAGTCACCATCCCTGGAGATGTCCACTCCAGAGTTCCAAGAAGTCCCAGGTGGGTTTCCAACATCCTGGCTGGGTCTGTGTCCCAGCCCTTCCCAGAACCAATCCCTGCTTCCCTGCACCACGGCTTGGACCTAATTAAGGCCAGAAGAGAGGAGCAGAGGAACGTTTGTAACCCAGAGTAAATCCCAAACCCCCGCTGCTCCAGGCTCCCCGCCCAGCTCTCCTGGGAAAGGCTCTGCTGCAACCACAGGGAAATAAAGGCTCCAAAATAAAATCACAGCAAATATTCCCAGCTGTGATTTACGAGAGGGGCTGCTGCAGCTTTTAAATATGTTTTTATTGTACAAAACTGGTGCTTTTTGCTCCAGAAGCTTTAGCAGGGTTTTTCTTTCTTGCCAGGCTCACGTTTGGAAATCAAATCTCACAAGACTTGCTTTAAATTCACCCTTTTGTGAGCTCCCCAAAAAGTTTGGAGCAGGCTTGGGAGCAGAGAAACCAGCCTTAAAACTACCCTGCATTTCACTCACAACTGTAAAGCTTTGATATTTCTGCTTTTATGGCTTTTTATTTACAAAACATCTGAATTTCTGTGTCTGGGATACATTAAATTGATTTTTTGCAGTAAGTTTTTAGCTTGTTTCAGTTTCCCATGCAATGCCAGCTCAGCACTTTCATCCCCATGGGAACCTTCTCTAAGAAGAAATATAGAAATTAAGAAAGGAATGTTTCTTCCATTGCTAAGGGGTTGCAATGAAGAACGCTCTGGGTATTTTTGGGTGTTACCCAGCACTCACTGGAGCCCTGAAGACTGTTTTTTAACATCAAGGAAAAGAAGACCCACGTTATTTGTGAGAATTCTTCAGAATTTATTCTCCTAATAATCTCCATGTTTACAGTTTGTGTATTCCCCTCCCTCTGTGTAAAAGGGTTGGGTGAATATTGGTCACTCTGCCCTTGATTATAAATATTAAACACAGATGTTGAAAATTCTTTGTCTTTTCCTTCAGAATTTAAAACTTTCTTATTTTGCAAGAAAAAAAACGCACGGAACCCTGAAGACTCCACTTCCACAAATGCTTGGAAGCACAGTTTAAACCCTGAGCACCTTTCTTCCTCCTAAACTGGATGGTCTGAGCCCTCAGTCCGTTTTCTCACCATTAAAAGCCACAAAACCTTCCCAAAACGTTAAAATAAAACCCCAGAATCCTCCCACTGAACACCCCTGGATAAACCTGACCATGCTGCACGACCCTCAAGCCACAAGAGGAGCCACGAAGCACAAAAATAACCCCCCAAAAAAAACCCACAATCTCCATCTCTGACCTCAGACACCACACTGTAAATCCATCACGACTTCACAGATGCTGGGTTAATCTGGATACGAGCTCATTTCAGAGCAGTTTAGCCAGAAAACTGATAAAATCGCATATTCGGGGCGCTGTTTTTGGTAAGATTCGGGGGTCGGCAGCTGCCAGGGAGCACAGGGAGCTGCGGGCTCTGGGCACCGACCTGAGGGGACCAAGCTCAGGAATATCGTGCTCCGGGCCCGCCCTCCCAGACGGATTTGTGCGAAACCTCCACGCCAGGGCAGCAGTTTTTGTTGGGAATTACGAAAACCTCAGCGCGACACAGCTGAAAAAGGGAGCCGCTAAACCCGACAAGGAAAACAAACCCAAACGAGTGATGATGGAAAGAGCAGCAGCCCAAATCCAGGGAACCCCCCTCCCGCAACCTGGGGGGTCTCCTGGAGCCAGCGGCTCTGCAGGGACCCCCGAATCCAGGTAAAGAGCCCTCAAGGAGGGGCAGTCCGAATATCCCCCCCAGCTATCGCATTTCCCCGCTCCACACGCTGCCCCGCAACCCTTCGGGGGCCTCCTCACGCCCCTGCCAGGGCCCCTCACACCCCCGGCAGCCCCTCCGGGGCCCCCTCATCCCTCCGGGGCCCCCCTGAGGGTCCCTCACAGAGCGCCACACGACGGCCGCCGCCCCTGAGGGTCGCGCTCAGCCTTCCCCGCGGGTCCCTCAGGCCTCGCTCAGCCCGCAGAGCCCCGCGCACCCCCCGGGCCCCGCCCTGAGCCGCGCCTGGCCCCGCTCGTGCCGCCGCGGCCGGGCTCACCCGCGCTGGCGGCGGTGGCGGCCATGGCGGGGGTCCCGGGCCGCCCCCTCCTCACGGCGCTCCGCCGAGCCAAGATGGCGGCGCAGGAAAACCTCCGCCGGCCTCGCCGGCACGGGGGCGTGGCCAGCGCTACGCCGGCTTCCTATTGGTTGAAACGGGGGGCGGGGGGAGGGACTCGGGAGACGCGGCGCTGCTATTGGTCCAAACGGCGGGAGGGGGGCGGGGACAACGGGAGGGCACGGTCGGAGGGGCGGGGCGAAGGCGGAAGAGCCCCGCCCTCACCGGGAGGGGGCGTGGTTTTGAGAGGGGGCGGGGCTATATAGCGGTGTTGGTGACGTCACATAACATTGGGATTGGGGTTGGGATTGGATTTGGGATTGGGATGAGGTTGGGATTCTAAAACCCAGGGAATGAAGATTCGGATCCAGACTGGACATTTGGTTTGGGTCAGATCCAGGCTGGACATTTGGTTTGGGTCAGAACTGGGATTGGGATTGGAACAGGTGTTTGGGTCAGAGCTGGGATTTGGGGTCACAACAGGACCCCAAAACTCGTCCTTTGCTGGAAAATCTCTGGGAAACCCTCACAGCCCCGCTCATGGGGTGTCAAAGTTTGACTGTCTTCCCAAAGTGATCATTTTTTCTCTCAGAGGGGGAAAATAAAGAAACTTAAAGGAGATTTTGGCATGTTTTTGGGTCTTCTGGGGTTTTCATGAGGCTGTCATGCAAGATCCAAATGGGCCAGCTCAGTTCAATGTGTTTTCCAAGAGGTTTTTCCACTCTATCCCAATATAAGTAAAGAACTACCCTGAAATCCTCTCACAGGCAAGGCTTTGGAATTTTGGGGACAAATCCTCAACACTTCCCAAATCACCCCAAGTCACCAGGAAGACCCATGAAGGGACTCAGAGCTTTCTCCCAGTGGGAGAAGGGGGTGCGGGGTGGGAATTTAATCCTCTGGGTTGTGTCTGAAAGGCGATGCCAGCACGTTCCTGCAGAATTCATGAGGCCTGGAGCCAGTGGGGCCGGGACAGAGACCCAGCACCGGCCGTGGGGAGGTAAGGAAGGAGCACAGGGGACTCAAGGCCACATTTTCCCTTTGTTTTGAGTGTTTTTTACCCCCCTCAGCCCCATGAATCCCCCTCATTCTGGCCCTTCAGGGACGTCCAGTGGGAGCTGAGCAGTGGGGACAGGTGCTGGACACCTGAGGGTCCCTGGAGTCAAGGGACACGCACCTGAGGGGCCTCTGGAGCTGCAAAAGAGACACCTGAGGGTCCCTGCATGGAGACCCCCACCATGCTGCCCGCCCTGGACGTGGACAAAGCCGTGGCCACGGCCTTCGTGGTGCTGCTGGGGCTCTTCCTCCTCGCCATGACCGTGCGCTGCGCCCGGCTCGTGGTGGATCCCTACAGCGCCATTCCCACCTCCACCTGGGAGGAGGAACCCATCAACTGACCCCCAAACCCCCCGGGACCCCCAGACACTGTCAACTGACCCCCAAACCCCTCGGGACCCCCAGATACCATCAACTGACCCCAAAACCCCCCGGGACCCCCAGATACCATCAACTGACCCCAAAACCTCCCGGGACCCCCAGACACTGTCAACTGACCCCCAAACCCCCCGGGACCCCCAGATACCATCAACTGACCCCAAAACCTCCCAGGACCCCCAGACACTGTCAACTGACCCCAAAGCCCCCCGGGACCCCCAGACACTGTCAACTGACCCCAAAACCCCCCGGGACCCCCAGATACCGTCAACTGACCCCAAAACCCCCCGGGACCCCCAGACACTGTCAACTGACCCCAAAACCCCTCGGGACCCCCAGATACCATCAACTGACCCCAAAACCCCCCGGGACCCCCAGATACCATCAACTGACCCCAAAACCCCCCGGGACCCACAAACCCCACAGGGTGCACAGTGAGCCCCAGCCCCAGCAGAACCCCCCGTACCACTCAGGGCCCCCTTTCCACCCCAGAACTGTCGGTAGCCCCAGCAACCCCATCCTCTGGGACCCCCATCCCCCGGGACCCCCATCCTCCGGGACCCCCATCCCCCGGGACCCCCATTCTCCGGGACCCCCATCCCCCGGGACCCCCATCCCCCGGGACCCCCATCCTCCGGGACCTCCATTCTCCGGGACCCCCATCCCCCGGGACCCCCATCCCCCGGGACCCCCATCCCCGGGACCCCATCCTCCGGGACCCCCATCCCCCGGGACCCCCATACCCCCATCCTCGGACCCCCATCCTCCGGGACCCCCATCCCCCGGGACCCCCATCCCTCGGGACCCCCATCCCCGGGACCCCTATCTCTGGGACCCCCATCTCCGGGACCCCATCGTCCGGGACCCCCATCGTCCGGGACCCCCCATCTGGACCCCCATCCCCGGGACCCCCATCCCGGACCCCATCCCCCGGGACCCCCATCCTCTGGGACCCCCATCCTCTGGGACCCCCATCCCCCGGGACCCCCATCCCCCGGGGACCCCCATTCTCCGGGACCCCCATCCATTTCCCCCCATCGCCCCCCGTGCCGCGGTTTAATCTCCTCCCTGGCCGTTAAAGGATCTTTAACGGATCTCTCGGTAACGGCTCCACCGGCCCCGAGCGGCTCCGGGAACGGAGGGCGCCTTTCCCACTACTGGCTCCGAGCAGGTCCCGATTCCCGAGGGCTTTATTCCCGATTCCCCAGAGCTTTATTCCCGATTCCCGAGGGCTTTATTCCCCAGGGCTTTACTCCCGATTCCCGAGGGCTTTACTCCCCATTCCCGTGGGCTTTATTCCCGAGGGCTTTATGCCCGATTCCCGAGGGCTTTACTCCCGATTCCGGAGGGCTTTACTCCCCATTCCCGAGGGATCCGTCCATTCCCGAATCTCGGGGCGTTCTGCGCCCGGCCCGCCAGGGGGCAGCAGCGCGGGCGGCGCGCACAGGAAGTGACGTCAGGCGGAGTCCGGCGGGACGTGCCGGGTTCTGCTCCGGTTCGCCGGGACCGGCGGCGGTGAGTGAGCGGCGGCGGCCGGGCTGAGGGGGACGCGGGGACCGTGAGCGGCGGGGCGGGACGGGCTGAGGGGGACGCGGGGACCGTGAGGGTCTGTGAGCGGCGGGGCCGGGCTGAGGGGGACGGGGCGTGAGCGGCGGGGACCGGGCTGAGGGGACGCGGGGCCCGTGAGGTCTGTGAGCGGCGGGGCCGGGCTGAGGGGACGCGGGGCCCGTGAGGGTCTGTGAGCGGCGGGGCGGGACGGGTCGGGCTGGCAGAGGATGAGGGGGACACGCTGTGGGGTACTGAGGGGATGTGGCGGATTCTGAGGGGATCGGGCAGTTGTGAGGGGACTTTGGGGCAGGGGCCGATGAGGGGAAGGTGGGAAAGGGCGGGGGGGAGCTCCCATGACCTCGCTCCCTTCCCTCTCCATCCTCCCTCCCGTGCCTCCCTCACCTGTTGCACCCCTCAGGTGCGGCGGAGATGGATTCCCAGGACATCAAAGAGCAGCAGCAGGAGGTGATGGAGGAGCTGGGAATCTCCATGGAGGAGCTCCAGGAAATCATCGACAAAGAGGTGGAGAATTCCGAGTGGGTGAGGCAGCGGAAGCAGCAGCTGGAGGAGCTGGAGGAGTGCATGAGGCACAAGGAGAACGAGGTGGCCCACGTTGACCAGCTCATTGACGATGCCGTGAGGTGCGTGGGCCCGCAGCGAGCCAGAGCTCCGAGGAGGGGGATGTGGGGGGCACGGCCAGGCTGGGGGTGGATAACGAGGGACACTGGCTGCTTTCCCCCAAGGCTTCAGACCCTTCCTGCGCGCACTCCCCGCGGCCGGGCGCAGTTCCCGCTGTCCCTGTGGAATCCAGCAGGAGGCACAGCTGCTTTCCCTCCCGCAGGGCCATCGACAAGTGCGAGACGCTGGCCAAGGAGCTGTACTCCATGATGGGGCTGCAGTACCGGGAGAGCAGCTCCGAGGACGAGGCGCCGGCGGCCACGGAAGTGATCGAGATCCCGGACGAGGAGGACGACGATGTCATGAGCGTGGGCTCAGGCTGCAGGCACAGTTCAGTGTCCCCAGGGCTGCCAGGGGGACAGGGGGAGAGATAAGGGAATGCTCTTAGCTCCTGGGGAGCATCCTGTTCGTGTTCCAGAATTCCTGGAGTCCCAGGCTGGGATTTCACCCTTTTCCCACCTGCCTCGCTGTTGTGCCCATCGAGTGATCCTATGTTAGGAAAGGTGGCTGAGGAGGAGCCTTGTTTGGGTGGATTTCCTGGCAGGAGTTTGGGGTGGATGCTTTTCCCTGTTCCCTCTTCTTTCTGTGGTTTAATTAGGATGGATTTTTTTCCACAGGAAAGGTTTTAAACCACTGTTTTCTCTTTGCTTACAGGTAGCAGCAGTCCCAGAATCTCCAGGGATCAGAGTCTGGTGAGTGGGGAGGCCCTGGCTTGTTTCCTCGTGTGGGGTTTTCCTAAGACACAGCGTTGTGTTAGGTGCAAAAACCCAAAAGTTTCTCCACGTTTCTCTTCTCTTTCCTCCAGCTGCGGGAAGCAATGGTTGCCATGAGGAAATCTGCCCGGGATGTTGCAAAATTCATGGATGCAGTAAACAAGAAAACGAACTTGCAGGAAGCACAGAAAGGTGTGTGAGCTTCCAGGGACTGTGTGCCCTGGCCCTTTGCTTCTCAAAGTGGGAAAACAATGATCTGCTTTCCCTGCTGGAAATCTCCATCTGTATGTAGTGATCCCAAACTGCTATTTTAATTTAGGGTATATTGATTCTGAATTCCTGCTTTTTTTCAAGCTGTTTCTATTCAGTAAAAAGGAGGCACTTGGGCTGCCTGAGGGGAAGGAAAGCAGGAATTCTTCTTCCAGAGTTATGCTTCCAGCTGTGTGCCAAGGAGGGAGCTTTGGGTGATTTAGGAGTGACTTTCTGCTGTTCCTTGGTAGATGCACAACCCCCTCAGGAACCTCCTGGCACTGCCCAACCCGTCACTGTCCCTGCAGCCCCTGGCAATGATCTCAACACTGATGGGGACCTCAAAGTGGGCATGAGGATTTTGGGGAAAAAAAGAACCAAGACGTGGCACAAGGGGACGTTGATTGCCATCCAGACGGTCGGTATGTGCCGTGCATGTGGCGTTCCCGGGATTTCGGGTCAGAAACATGGATTGAAAGGTATCAGAGCACCTGATGGCACCTGGAAGGGGTTGTGGGAGCAACACACCTGCACTGCTTCACCCTCCAGATTACATCCTGAAAGGCTTTTAAATGAATTCTGAATAAACGGTCTCAGAGTGACCCAGAGCGTCGGAATTCGGCTTTTGTTTGTTTTCCCCTTGATTCATCTTCTGTTTCTCCTTAAAATCTCTTCCCAGGTGCTGGCAAGAAATACAAAGTGAAATTTGATAATAAAGGAAAGAGTTTGCTCTCAGGCAACCACATTGCCTACGATTACCACCCGTCTGCTGAGAGGCACCACGTGGGCAGGAGGGTGGTGGCCAGGTACAAGGATGGCAATCAGATGTGGCTCTATGCTGGGATCGTGGCTGAGACCCCCAACGTCAAGAATAAAGACAGGTATTCCTTATTTCCCATGGTCACATGCCCCCAGCTCTGGGTTTGTTTTTTTTTTTTTTTATTTTTTAGGCTAAAAATAAAAGGGTTTATTTGAATACCCTTCAGGTGCTGAATGATGCCCTCTCCAGGAAGGCAATTCTGACTTTCTTCATCTTTCTTATCTCTGAAATTCAGGGTGGAGCTTCCACTCTTGCTCATGGCCTTGAGTCAGGAATTAGATCTGCCAGTGTATTCAAATTATCACCCAAATGTTGAGTCTGGGCTCCTGGAGGCATGAAACTGGGAGGAAACAGGAGCCCTGGGAGGGTAGAGTGGCAGGGCTGCTCTGAACTATTAAAGGCTTGTGGTCTTCCTGAAGAGATTGATAAAGGATTTAATCCCCTGGATCTGATGTAAATTGTGCTGGATTTTATCTGAACCCTGTTTAATAATTGAAAATTAGCTGAATTTTGATATCAAATTGCCACTTTTCTCCTAGTTGTGATGCTGATCCCTCATCCTGCAGCTTTTCCACAGCTCCAAGGCCTGGAGTCATTCCTCAGAGGCACTAAGTGGGTGCCTTATCCATCTTCCCTGCAGAAAACAGGAGCAATGAAACATTTTCTTTTCCTTTATCTCCCATTCCTGGGGCACAGAGAGGATTTGGAGCAGAGGGAAAGGGCCTGGCTGGGAATTGTGCTGTTTGAGCAGCCGGGGGCAGCACAGGGAGCATTTGGAACTCTTCATTCTGTCCTTATCCAGCACTGGGATGTCTGCAGGAGGAGCAGGAGAGCTTCTCCACTTCCATTCTGTGGTGTGGAGCTGCGTTCTCTTCAGCTCCCGTTCCTGATTCCCATTTGTTTTCCAGGTTCCTGATCTTCTTCGACGATGGCTACGCGTCCTACGTGAAGGAGTGGGAGCTGTACCCGGTCTGCCGGCCACGTGAGTGATCCCTGTCCCTCCTGGCCTGCAGAGGTTTTGGGTCTTTGGAAGAGCCTGGGTCCAAAAACAGGCGTGTCCCTTTTGGTGCTGAGCCTGAAGACATCTGAAATCCTGGTTTATTGCCAGGGTGGGTTCAGGATGCCCCACCACCAAAATTCCGGCCCTCGGCATCACCCCTTGATTCACCTTAGTAAAAATGCATCTGGGATATCCTAAAAAAGAGAATTAAATGTTCTCTCTGTTTTGTCCTATTCCCTTTCTCCCACGTGTCTGTTATGAAACAGTGAAAAAAGCCTGGGAAGACATTGAGGATGTTTCCTGTCGGGATTTCATTGAGGAATACATCACTGCCTACCCCAACCGGCCCATGGTGCTGCTGAAGAATGGGCAGCTGATCAAAACAGAGTGGGAAGGGACCTGGTGGAAATCCAGAGTGGAAGAAGTGGATGGAAGTCTGGTGAAAATCCTTTTCCTGGTAGGAATTTCCCTTCTCCCGTTAGGATTAAATCTGAGGCTGGGGATCTGATCAGCTCTGTTTTCCTAACCATGGAAATATTGAGGTTGGAAGAATCTCTGAGATCTTGGAGTCTGAAGCCCTGAACCATGTGCCCAAGTGCCACATCCACAGGGGTTTTGGACAATTCCAGGGATAGTGACTCCACCACTGCCCTGGTCAGCCTGCCAGGGAATGAACACCCTTCCCAGGAAGAAATTTTCCCTAATGCCCAATTAGAGATTCCAGCATAAATAATTGCGTGGTTCTGCTGTTTGTCAATACTCATCGTTGTCTCCTTGTGTCTCACCTCAGGAAGCTCTTCCCATGGGAACTGCAAATGTTTCCTTCTCATTCCCCCATGAGGACAAACGTTGTGAGTGGATTTACCGAGGCTCCACACGCCTCGAGCCCATGTTCAGCATGAAAACTTCCACAGCTTCCACCCAGGAAAAGAAGCAAAGTGGGCAAACCAGGACTCGTCCCAACGTTGGTTGGTGGCTTCTTTTGGTTTCATTTAGATCCTGGGATTTAACTGGAGGGTGGTTTGGGTTTGTTGGGTTTTTTAGCAGAACTGGAGATTTCAGGTTTCAGGTTTTGGGGTTTTTTCTTTCTTCTGACAGGAGATTTCAGATTTCCAGTGAGTCTTTTCCTCTGGCACAGGAGGTTTAGATTTCTGGGGTTTTTTCTCTGGCACAGGAGATGTAGATTTCCAGCGGGAGTTTTCTCCTGGAATAATGCCACAAAACCAAACAGCACTTGGGTGAAGTCACCAGAATTTTTGGGGGAGTTGCTGTGCTCCGAGCTGGGTGATAACCCACCATTAATCCCAGCTCCCTGTTTTGGTTCCTTCCAGGCACAAGTCAGTGTTTTGGGGCTGCACAGCCAACTTGGGATAACATTAGGGATTTTTCCTGTTGACTCTTGGGTTTTTCACCTTCCCTACCAGGTGCTGTGAGGAGCAAGGGCCCTGTGGTCCAGTACACCCAGGATTTAGCAGGAGCTGGTCCCCAGTACAAGACTCCAGAGCCACCAGCTGCACGTCCTGCATCTCCTCAGCCTGCAGAGATGGAGTAAGTACCAGAGCACTTCCAGCACCTTCCACCTCTTTGCTTCTCTCCAGCACTCAGCTCTCTCAGGCACCACCTTTTCTGTGCAGAGGAATCCTCAGGTGCAGGTTTCCTCCATGGCTTTACTCATGATTTTGGGGGAAAAACTCTTCCCTAAAGCTGCTGGATGAATAACTGGGGGCGGGAGCTGAGAGCCAGCACTCCCGAGCCAAATATTCCTCCTCAGGCCTCAAGCTTCGCACTTGCCTTTCCAAATTAGCCCTTTGCTCCTTCTCTTCCCCAAATCTGAATTGCTCCCTCGTGTCACGATCCAGGCACTGGCCCCCGGCTGCCTCGTGTCCCTCCTCTTGGACTGACCTGCTCGCTGACCTCGCTGGGAATTCGGGATCAGTGGTCGGTCCCGGTGGGCACGGAGCAATCCACGGCCAAGGCGCTGCCAGGGGCCCAAGGGGGACATTCCCGGAGCCGCAGGCTGCAGGAGGCCTGGAGGAAGGAGGAGCTCGCCTTGGTGATGAAGGGAGCGTGGTGGAGGACACCAGGGAGCCTGGCAATGTGCTCAGCGACTTTTTAGGGCAGGGAGAGGCTCTCCCAGTTCATTTTTGCCAGCACTGTGGATTTCCCATCCGGATTTACGGCCGCCTGGCCCCGTGCCAGCACGTCTTCTGCTGTGACTGTGCCCTGCTGGTGGGGCACGAGGCAGGCAGGTCATGTCCCAGGTGTGAGCAGCCTGTGCAGGAGGTCAATCTTTACTCCCCACAGGCTCTCCAGGTGTAGCAGCAGCTCAAACCCCACCTGCCCCAGCCAGGGGCTCCTCTCCAAAGCAGCAGTGCAATATAACTTAATTAACCCCTGGAAACGCTCCCTCTGTGCTGGTCTGGCCAGGATCTGGGGGTGGAAGCCACAAGAACATCACCTTTTGCATAATGCCAGACAGATCCTGGATGCTGAAGGTTCCCCATGTGCAGGGAAGAGCTGGGACACCCCAGGACCATGGGCAATGTCACAGCACGAAGACGACCGAGCTGGAACTGCAGCCCCATCTGTCATTACAGAATCCTTTCCCATTCAGGCCTTGCAGTGCTTACAAGGAATTTTTTCCTTCTCTCCACAGAGGGCTTGGCTTTAGGACGTGGTTTTTGTGCAGCTGTTTCCCTGCCCTTAAATCTGAACTGCCCCTGAACAGGGGCAGGAGGCAGCGCAGGCCTGGCCGTGTCCATGCTGGGACCAGGGATTCTGCGGGGTTCAAACACTCGGATTTCAGATTATTAAAACTAAGAACAGCCTCCTCACTCTGGTGTTGTGTTTCCTCTGAGGAAAGCCTGGGTCTGTTCCTCCTCTTTCAAGTTCTTCTTAGTGTTGTCACCACTTCTGACTGGTTTAAGCCCATTTTTCCTCTTGCTCTCTTTGAGTTGTGTGTGAACACTTTGCTTTCAGGCAGCTGTTGGCAGAAACCCTCATCCCTTCCTGCTCTCTTTGCCTCCTCCCTTTCTCCCCAGTAACGTCACTGATTTTCCTCTTCAGCAGCTGGTTTGGGGTGGTTTTCTGTTTCATTGATGTGAATGGGTTTAAACCCACCTGGAATGGTCTGGAAACCTGCAGTTGATTGAAAAAACCCTGAAATGGATTGAGAACCTGGTTTTTTTGAGCCCCTGCTAGGTCTTTCATCAGGAATGTTACTACATTCCCTTGCACAATCTTATCTTGTTCCTTAGTCCTTGCAAGAGAATCCTGGATTTGTTCCTCCCACTCAGGCATGATTGATCCTCTGGGAACTCTGGTTTCTGCTAATCCAGAGATTTCTTCATGGCCTGGTTTGTCTGGCTTCCTGCCATTAAGGCCCTGGGCATCCTTGTTACCCTTGCCACATTTCAGAATCAGAAGTCACTTGCAGCTATAGCTGAGTTCTGAAATTCAGAGTGATTGTAGGATTGCTGTAGCAGATAGAGCCTGAAATGGGCGGATTTCCAAGCTTATTAAGAAAAAAGCCACTGCTGGGATTCTCCTGGCTTTCTGAATTCCATGGAGCAATGTTACTTGAATTCCCACCAGTTGCTTTTCCATGTTCCAAATCAGCTTCTTCTTCCCTCCCGCAGATGCTCCGACACGCAGCTGGCCCAGGGCAGAAAGCAGGTGGCCAAGAAAAGCACTTCCTTCCGTCCTGGCTCCGTGGGCTCCGGGCACTCCTCCCCATCCTCCCCTGTCCTCGGAGACACCCCGGCAGCCGGCAGGGCGCTGCCGGCCCCGCAGCACCGGTGAGCAGAGCTCTGCCTGGGACACGTCCCTGAGTCCTCCCAGCTGGGATGTTGGGACACATGTGGGGCCTCTGTGTGTG
The DNA here is from genome assembly GCA_032173965.1 of Sitta carolinensis. Lineage (NCBI taxonomy): Eukaryota > Metazoa > Chordata > Aves > Passeriformes > Sittidae > Sitta > Sitta carolinensis. The sequence goes on from CM063305.1 coordinate 885,616, forward strand.
CTGCTGGGAATTCAGCAGCTCAGATGTGGGAGTGGTGGAATCACTGAGGCTGGAAAAGCCTCTGAGGCCCCAGCTCTGCCACGGCCACCACTGAGCCGTGTCCCCAGGGGCCACATCCACTTACAGGGACGGTGACTTCACCACCCTCCGATGCCTGACCACGCAGGTCCTGCTGGTCACACTGTGGCCAGACTGAGCCAGCCGCTGTTGCCCACATCTCCAGCCTCTGTCCCCCTTAACTCCACCCCTCCTGTCCCCGCAGCCTCCCCAGCAGCAGCCCCTCTCAGCCCTTCCACGGCATGATGGACCGCGTTCCCAACGAGCCGTCCTACCGGGCCCCTCTGGAGAAGCTCTTCTACCTGCCCCACGTGTGCAGCTACACCTGCCTGTCGCGGGTGCGGCCCATCCGCAGCGACCAGTACCGCAGCCGCAACCCGCTGCTCATCCCGCTGCTCTACGACTTCCGCCGCATGACGGCGCGGCGCCGCGTCAACCGCAAGATGGGCTTCCACGTGCTCTACAAGACGCCCTGCGGGCTCTGCCTGCGCTCCATGCACGAGATCGAGCGCTACCTCTTCGAGACCGACTGCGACTTCCTCTTCCTGGAGATGTTCTGCCTGGACCCCTACGTGCTGGTGGATCGCAAGTTCCAGCCCTACAAGCCCTACTACTACATCGCCGACATCACCAAGGGCAAGGAGGACGTGCCCCTGTCCTGCGTCAACGAGATCGACAACACGCCGCCGCCGCAGGTGGCCTACAGCAAGGAGAGGATCCCCGGGAAGGGCGTGTACATCAACACCAGCTGGGAGTTCCTCGTGGGCTGTGACTGCAAGGACGGCTGCAGAGACAAGTAGGTGACTGCTCCTGGGTGAGTGGGGCTGGGTGAGGTGGCCAGGGAACACCCCAAGGTGGATCTGCCCTGGGATTTAAACCTTTGCAGGTTTCATGGTTTGGGTTGGAAGGGACATGAAAAATCACCCAGTTCCATCTCCTGACATGGGCAGGCACGCCTTCAACTATGCCAGGTTGCTCCAAGCCCCATCCAGCCTGGCCTTGGACACTTCCAGGGATGAGAAATGCATGGTTTCTCTTCATTCGATTCCAAGTCAAACCCTCTGTGCCCATCTCTGCCTAAAGGTGTGGTTTCTTGTCCTGTCTCCAGACTGATGTGAGAAGTGTAACTCGTGGGTTTTCCTGTGTCTCTCTGCAGATCCAGGTGTGCCTGTCACCAGCTGACCATCCAGGCCAGTGGCTGCACCCCTGGAGGGCAAATCAACCCCAACTCAGGCTACCAGCACAAGCGGCTGGAGGAATGTCTCCCAACAGGGTGAGCAGAGCCCTCACAAGCAGCAGCCCCAGATCCATTGAGAGGGAATTGATCCTGGGTATCCCAGTGCAGATGTCACCACCAGCCTCTGGACTTGGTTCTTATGGTTTGGGTTGGAAGGGGCCTCGAGGATCATCCATGAGACAGGCTTGCTCTGGGATCTCTGTGCATAACCCCAGCACTGCCAACAGCCACATACTTTGGGATGTTTCTTTATCCTGGAAGGTGTCACCCTTCTCCTTTCTTCCAGTGTTTATGAGTGCAACAAGAGGTGCAAGTGCAACGTGAACATGTGCACCAACCGCCTGGTCCAGCACGGCCTCCAGGTGCGGCTGCAGCTCTTCAAGACCCAGAACAAAGGCTGGGGCATTCGCTGCCTCGACGACATTGCCAAGGGCTCCTTTGTCTGCATCTACGCAGGTGGGAGCTCACCTTGCACGTGGAGACCTCTTCTGTGGAGCCAGAGATGGGAATGGAGCTGGGGAAGGGGTTGGAGCACAGGGAGAAGGGTCTGGAGAACTCCTGAGGAAGCTGTGGGGGCTCATCCTGGAGAAAAGGAGGTTCAGGGGAGACCTTTTGGCTCTCTCCAATGCCCTGGGGAGGTTTACATTGGACATTCAGGAAAATTTCTTCCTGGGAAGGGTGGTCAGGCACTGGCACAGACTGCCCAGGGAGGTGTCCCTAAAAGTGCTCAAAAGCACGTGGATGTGGCACCTGGGGTCATGGTCAGTGGTGGCCTTGGCAGTGCTGGAAGGAACAGTTGGACTCAGAAGGTCCTCCAGCCTCGTGATCCTGATTCCAAAGTGCAGCAGAAGGGCTGTGAAGCTCTTGCCATGCCTGTTTTGGGGACTGGAGGGTGAAAGCCGAGCCCACCAACTTGCCCAGCACTGGCACGAGACTCTGCAGAACCCTTGTGGTGGCAGTGCCAGTGTCACAAGCTGTCCCCTGGGCTGTCCTTGAGGTGACCCAAGCCCTGCCCTGCTTCCTCTGCTCAGCAAACCGGCTGGGCCCGGCGCAGCCCACGACAGGCAGAAGTTGCACTGGGGTTGTGTTGGCTCTGGGACAGAGCTGCCCACAGGCACAGCCAGAGCTGCTGCCTCTCTGCTCTCCCAGTCCTTCCAGGCTCTGCTCAATCTGCTCTGGGCTGAAAATCTTGGTTTTAACTCAACCACAAGCTTCAGGGGTTTGTTACATCAATAAACAGGGTTATGTTGTCCTTTCCCAGCCCGGCATTGGAGTAAAGTGATGCCATCCCTGTTTTCTCCTCAGCAAGCTTTGGAGAGGATAAAATTGAACGGCATCCCATTAAACTCACCCTTCATTTTCTGCCCTCCCCAGGGAAAATCCTCACAGACGACTTTGCTGACAAAGAGGGGCTGGAGATGGGCGACGAGTACTTTGCCAACCTGGACCACATCGAGAGCGTGGAGAACTTCAAGGAGGGCTACGAGAGCGACGCCAAGTGCTCCTCGGACAACAGCGGCGTGGACCTCAAGGACGACGACGACGACGACGAGAACACGGGCACGGAGGAGCTGGAGGAATCCAACGAGGACAGCTCCGACGACAACTTCTGCAAGGACGAGAACTTCAGCACGAGCTCGGTGCTGCGCAGCTACGCGACGCGGCGGCAGACGCGCGGCCAGCGCGACCACGGCCTCTCGGAGACGGCCTCCAAGGACTCGGGGCCCCCGCGGCCCCTGGGCCACGACGAGCACGCCACGGCCCCGCCCTGCAAGCTGCCCGTGTCCGAGGAGACCTCCAAGAACAAGGTGGCCTCGTGGCTGAGCTCCAACAGCATGGCCAACAGCTTCCAGGACAGCAGCGGCGCCTCGTCCTTCAGGGTGGGCGAAGGGGGAGAAGCCAAGGCTGTGAAAATGGACATCCTGGCGGAGAGGGAGAAGGGCTGTGCTCCCACGCTGGGGGATGTGAACGGAGAGGCAAAGGTGGCCAAGAAGGAGGTGAGGGAGAGATGAGGGGATGGGAGAGTTAAAGGCAGGGGTGTGCTCCTGCTCCAGTGGATTTTCTCCCCACACAGCACATCCAGGGGGACTGTGGGGCTGTTGGATGTCCTGTGCTCAGCTCCCCTGGCTTCTCTGGTGGGATAGGGAGGTGCTTTTCCCCTCCCAGGGAGGGAGTTTGTGGCATGAGAGGCTACAGAAGTCACTCGATGCAAGCAGAGCTGAACATCCTTCTGCCTGGGGACAGCAGGGACTTGGGGGTGGTCCCTGTCCACCCCCTGCTCCAGGGAGGGCACTTGGAGTCCCCCAGGGAGGGGCATCTCCGTGCTGGGTGTCACTGAGCATGGGGACAGGCAGCATCTCACTCCTGGCCTGGCATTTTGGGGAACAATTCCATTGAAAGGCTGGAGAGTGCTCGAGAAGGGAGAGATTCTTTGCTTCTTCCCTCTGCAGGAACCTGAAGAACCAACCAAAATTCCTGGGTAAGTTTCCTTAAATCATGTTTCCCTGTCCTGTGGGAATGTCCTGGGAATCCAGTTGTGACCCGCTCTCGTCCTGACCCCACAGGCTGAGCAGCCTGGGGAGGAGGTATGGCTACAACCCCTGTCCCCCCAAGCTGGAGGGGATCCAGAGGCCGCTGAGTGGGACGGTGCTGCTGCACAGCCGCCGGCGCTCCCTGGCCCCGCCGGCCCCCGCCGAGGTGAGTGGGACCCCCGGGCTGCAGGGGCCTCCCCCAAACCACTTCCCTAGCAACCTTGAACCTCATTTTGGGTTGTGTTCTGCCTTTGGTTCCCACTTGAGCACAGGGGTTTGTGGTTGTAGCTGTGATTTCCTGGAGAGCAGTTGATTTCCTTTGGGTCTTGGGGGTCTTTTGTGGATATGAACAATCAAGAGGAGATTTGGGTTGGATTTGGCGCCTTGCTTTGCACACCTGGGACCCATTGTTTGGCAGAGCGATCTGGGGAAGCCATCCTGGGGAACAATCCTTGTTTTTTGGGGACTTCTCCCTTCCTTTTGAGTACCTAATGCTCCAGGATCTCAAGCAGAACCCAGCAGCCCCCCCAGAATCCCACAGGTGTTGCAAACTGACCTGTGGGATGTGGTGTCCAGAGGGGGGATCCCCTTCCAAAGGGTTTCCTGGAGCAGAGGGGGTGAGTTGGAGGAGAGCACCATATTCCTGGGGAGAAGGGGGGCTTGGCTGCACTCCAGGAGCTGTTCTGTCCCCAGGATGTGCTGACACTGTCGAGCAGCACCGACAGCGAGGGGGAGCACAGGGCAGGGCAGGCCCCGGGCACCACCAACGACAGCGACGACATCCAGACCATTTCCTCAGGATCCGAGGAGGAGGAAGGGGAGGACAAGAAAAATCCCTCATCTGGGTCAGGTGAGGGGGGAGAGGAGAGCTGAGGGTGAGAAGCTTTGGTTGGGAAGCACCAGGAATGGCTCGTGAGGCCATAGCAGCTGCTCCTGCTGAGGTTGGAACCTTCCCATGGGTTTGGCAAGACAAAGCTGCAAAATCTGCTCCTCCAAACCAGATATTTTTGGGTATTGTAAGAAAAAGCACCAGTGAGGCTTACGGTGGGTGTGTGGCTGGGCTGATTGCAGGAGCCATCCTGGAGCGGGGTGTTTCAGCTCTGAGGGGAGCAGCAGGGGCAGGAGCGGGGCCGGGCACAGCACAGCCCCCCTGCTGGAGCATCCCATCTCACAGCAGGTCCCGTGAAGAGGCAGGTGGCTGTGAAATCCACCCGAGGCTTCGCCCTGAAGTCCACGCACGGCATCGCCATCAAATCCACGCCGCTGGCGGCGGCCGACAAGGGCGAGAGCGCGGGGCCCGTGCGCCGCAGCACGCGGCAGTTCTACGACGGCGAGGAGAACTGCTACATCATCGACGCCAAGCTCGAGGGCAACCTGGGCCGCTACCTCAACGTGAGTGGGGCTCCTCGGGGGCTGCTCCCCCCAGGACTGGCTAAACATGGGAATGGGGGAAAAGGGCATGTTCGGGAGGATGGTGCACCTCCCTGAGTGAAGCAGCAGCTGCTGCGGCTTGGTGGGAGCAGGAAGGGCTCTGTCAGTCCTTCAGAGCCCTCAGTCCTTCAGAGCCCTCAGTCCTTCCGAGCCCTCAGTCCTTCAGAGCCCTCAGTCCTTCCAAGCCCTCGGTCTCCCCCTTCCGAGCCCCTTCAGGCCTAGTCCTTCCAGAGCCCTCGGTCCTTCAGAGCCCTCGGTCCTTCCAGAGCCTCGGTCCTTCAGAGCTCGGTCCTTCAGAGCCCTCGGTCCTTCCAGAGCCTCGGTCCTTCAAGCCCTCGGTCCTTCCAGAGCCCTCGGTCCTTCCAGAGCCCTCGGTCCTCGACCTGTCCTTGAGCTGGTCCTTCCAGAGCCCGGCATGGTCAGCCTTCAGGATTCCTGAGTGTGGATCTTATGACTCACCCCGGGCATGCAGCCTGTTCCAGCAGGATTCCGCTGGATGTGGCGGGCAGACCAGGAATGCTGCTTGTTTATAAAGCTGTGCTCAGTGCTGGCAGCTCGGTCTCCCTGCCCGGGCAGCAGCTCAGGCTCTTCCCTGTTGCCATTACAGCACAGCTGCACCCCAAACCTCTTCGTGCAGAATGTTTTCGTGGACACCCACGACCTTCGCTTCCCCTGGGTCGCCTTCTTCGCCAGCAAGTGAGTCCTGAGCCTGGGGGGGGCTGAGGATTCCTGGGCTTTGGTGGGGCCTGGCTCTATGGCCAGGGCTGGGTGGTCCCTGCTCCTGGAAACCCCATTCCCAGATTCCCATCATTCCTGTGCAGAGAAAGTCTTGGTGTCAGGTGAAATCCTCTCTCTCGTGCTGGAGATCCTGGCGTGATTCCCACATTTTGGACCCTCCAGAGGGCAGAGTGAGACATGGAGCAGCCAATGGCCTGTCTTGTTTTAGTCCCAAATCTTCTGACTCGTGGTGAATCCCTGCCACGTGCCTCTCTGCTCCTCCATGAATCTCATGGGAATAATTCATCGGGAAGCTTTGTCCCCTTCTCCCTGGCTGCCTCAGCCTCATCCTGCAGCACTCCCATGGAAGTGTGTGGCTTCCATCCCTCATCTCCTCTTCCCTGCAGTGTTCTCCTGGCCCAGCCCGTGTGCTCTGTTTCCTTCCCAGGCGGATCCGCGCTGGCACGGAGCTGACCTGGGATTACAACTACGAGGTTGGCAGCGTGGAGGGCAAGGAGCTGCTGTGCTGCTGCGGGGCCATCGACTGCCGGGGCCGCCTGCTCTGAGCCAGCCCTGCCCCTCCACGGGCCTGGCGCTCACTTTCCCTCAGTGAGGGTGAAGTTTCTTCTCTAGAGCTTCTCAGTTCTCCCATTCACCTGGAAGTTCACAGCTGGACGTGGAGCAGGGACAGACTCGGGGGTGATTCCCAGCCCCCTGGGCTTCTCCCACCTTCCAGAGGCTCCAGTTATCCCACAAGACAACGGGCTCCCTTCAAGGGAAGCTTTTCCTGTTCCAGCTTTCCACCAAATTTAAGGCACAAACCTCCTTTTTCCAGCAGCAAGCACTTCCCCCAGTATTCCCAGGAAGTGCTTCCCAGTTGGGACTCAGGTCTTGAAAGTGGGAAGGAGGATGGTGGAAAGAATTCCTGGAATGCTGGACCAATCAGGCTTTATAGAATTCAAGTGAAAAAGACAAAAAGTAAGTACCTGTCTTCACCTGTGAGTTGTTGTTTCAGTTGTTAAAAAGCAATAAAAGTTCATTTTTCTATTAAAAACAACCTACCCTGATCTTGAGACACAGCAAAGAGCTGTGAAAAAGCAGGGTTGAGTCACTGCCATCATCCTTGCTTCTGCAGGGTTTGCAGGAAAAATGCCAGAGGTGGATGGGCCCAGGCAAAGGGATAAGGAGCTCCCACATTTTCACCTTTCCTTCACCTTTCCTCAAAACAAACACTCCTTAAACCCTCTGCTTGGGAAAATCGCAGAGAAACGGGCTGGGATTTTCATGAGGGAACAGATCCAGCGCCTCTTCCCATCTCCAGCCCTCCCAGAAAGTCACTGGGAGCCCCGAGCTGGACCTAAACTGCAGCGAGTGGCAGCTGGGACAGCCCCAGGCTTGGGGCTTGGCTTTGTTTGGGGGAGGAGGAAAGAGGGAAGGCCCCAGGGCAGCTCCAAAGAGTTCAAAAAACCACCCTGAGAACTGGGTGAAAGAGGAGTTTGACAAACTGGGATCAAATCTCACATTATTGACGTGGAAAACTCCATTCTGGGGGTGGTGGAGTCCCAGCCATCCCCCCCTCCCAGAGCCAACACCAGCCCAGCTCAACACAGCCCTGCACAAGGGAGGCTTGTTGGGATTTTTCCTGCTAAATAACTTTGTTTTTTTTTTTCCTTTGTAAAATAAAACCTTTCTGGGGCCTCCTGGAGCTCCAGTTCCATCCCGAGCGTCCACCTGAATGGAGGCTTTGTCATCCCAGCGGGGCTGCAGCTCCTCAGGGAACCCAAACCCACGCTCCAGCCTGGGCTTGAAGACTTGGAGAACTTTTAGGAGAAAAAAAAAAAAAATATGAAAACCATCAAAATCATCAACTCTGTCCATTTTTAGCACTGCCTAAAGGATCTATGCCAAAATAACCCCCCACCCCCAGGGCCACTGTGCCACTCACAGAATATGCCCAAATCCTGTATTTGTTTTACCCAAGTTTATTAGTTTTTTAACTTTTAATATATTTAACCTTTTATTTTTTTATTTTTTTTTTAAAAAAAACAAGAACAACAAAACACATTTTGGTCTGACATTGGTTAATGGTCCTTTTTCCCCCACCCCTCTGTGCTGGGAGGTCTCACAGCATCCCGGGGGATGCAGGAGACAGAGCCAAGCCCGGCTCCTTCTGTCTTCCAAATAAATAGAAAGAAAAGGAAAAAGAAAAAAAAAAATCAGTTGGAAATTTGTCCTGTTACAGCTGGGAGAGGCCACGGAGAGGGAGAAACTCAAAATCCATTTACCGAAGAGAAATGAGAGGATTAAACTCTGTGAGACACAAGGAGTGACTCAGCCCCGCAGCTTCCTTCCCCCGAGTACTTCCATAGTGTCATCCCATCTTTCAGGCACTGAAACACCCGGGAATTCCCTGCTCCTCCCTCCCAGTTCAGTGGAGCAGGGCTCGAGCCGGCTCTGCCAGCCGGACACAGGTCAGGGAAAAGGGATTTTCCCGTCCCCCGGTGAAGGAATGGTTGGGAAGGTAGGAATGAGAGCCCAGCGAGGGGCTGGGGCCGAGCTCTTTGGCCAGAGCCGATCCGGGGGGCTGCGGGGCGGGCGGGAGCCGCCCCGCGGGGTGGGAGCCATCCCGGTGGGGTCCCCGCGTGTCCGGGGAGCCGCGGTGGATTAAGGCAGCAGGTGAGAGGTGGAAGGGCACCAGCGGTGAGTGTGAGGCAGAGCTGCGGCCCCGCCCGCAGGGGCTGCGCCCGGCAGGCGGCAGCTCTCGGGTCCGGGGCGCTCAGTCGGTTTTGCGGTGGTTGTTGTTGAGGACGGGGTGGCCGTTGGAGAGGGGCCCGTTCTTGGCCACCTCCTCTCCTCCTCAGAGTTGTCCGTCTCCTCACGGTCGCTCCGCTCATCCTCCACCACCTGCGGGCAGAGGGAAAAGGGGGTTCAGTCAGCAGCCCCCCCATTTTCCTGCCGTGCCTCAGTTTCCCCATTGCAACCACAGCGGTTTCTCCCCACCGAGGGCTCTCTGGGATCTGGGCAGTCGGGGTTCAGGATCTGGGGGTCTCCCCTGCGAAGCCCCATCCACCCCGAGTGGGTCCTTCCCCCCAGCACCCCCCAGGGGCCCGGTCCCCTCTCACCTTTCCAGTTATGAACTTCTGGGCCATGCGGATGATGAGGTAGGCCCAGAAGATGTGCAGCGACTGCAGCACCACCATCATGAAGTTGAAGAAGTAGTAACCGAAGAAGGCGGGGTAGAGCTCCAGCGGATAAACCACCGTGCAGTGCATGATCCTGCCGGGAAAAGCCACTCCTGTCAGGGGCAGAACCAGCATCCCACCCCCGGCAGACTCCCCCAGCCCCTGCTTCAGCTGCCCCCAGCCCCAGCAGAGCTCACCAGAAGGGCAGGATGACCAGGCGGGTGATGATGAAGACGGCAGCGAAGACGATGAAGATGTTGTTGCAGGTGTTTCTCCACCCGGCGTAGTTGAACATCTTGGCCGACTGGAGGGGCAGAGGGGGTGAGCTGGGCAGGGGGCACAGGCTGGGGGACGTGGTGACAGCAGGGAGGGGCACACACAGACCTCCAGCAGGTAATCCGAGGAGTCGTGCAGGGCCATGATGAGCGTCCCCGCCCGGATGTAGTTGGCGAACCAGGAGAAGCTGATGAGGATGATGGTGGCCACGTGGTGGATGATTTGCTCTTTGAAGTCCTGTGTCCAAAGCAAAGAGGGGGCTACAGCAGCCTGGATCCCAGCCACAGCAAACCCTGGGTGTCCCCACATGCTCCCCTCTGCTCCCTCCCGCCCCTGCCAAGCTGTCCCAGTGTCTCCCACCCCCTCCCAGAGCCCCCACCTTGCGCTTGACGTCGGAGGCGATGCTGAAGAGCAGGGACCAGTAGAAGGAGAGCTCGATCATGTAGTACCAGTACTGGGAGGGCAGCATGCTCTGGGGGAAAGGGACAGGTTGGGGTTTGGTCCCCTTCTGTGGGCAACATCCGGGTATCCTGGGGACCCCCAAACGCCCAGGGGTGCCAAGAGCCCCTCCTGCACCCCCAGCTGCCACTGGTGGTCCTGGTGCTCAGGAAAAGCCGTGGGCTGGCAGCTGGGATGGGGTCCGTGCTCACCTGGATGGGGTATCCCTTCCACACCTCCCGGAGGTCATAGAACCAGGGTTTCTGCAGGGAGGGGAGACACAGGAGTCAGAGGGGCCGAGAGGCCAGGGGAGCCTGGGAGGAGGGGGCAGTACTCACATCCACTATGACAGCCATGCCAGCAATGAAAGCAATAAGGTAAAAGGTGAATCTCCAACTGGAAAAAGGAAGCAGACGGTCCTCAGACGGGCACCGGGGGAGCAGGAGGGAGGAGGACGGACCCACCGGCCCCGGATCCCGCATCTGCCACCCTCCCAGGCAGCTCCCGGCCAAGCCCCCCGGGGTGGAGGGGCAGTGACAGCAGGCAGGAAGGGGCGGGGGTCTCACCTGGCCTCCCGGAATTTCTTGAGCAGGCTGGGCCGGTCCTGGTTGCGGCGGCGGCGGAACCAGCGCTCGACCTGGCGCACGGTGCAGCCGCTCTTCTTGGAGAGCATCTCCACATCGGCCTGGGGACACCAGGACAGCCCCACTGCGTCACACAGCCCTGGCTCTGACACCCTCACCCCCCCCCCCGGGCACCTCTGGGGACCCCCCAGCCCTCACCTGCTTGGGGTGTTTGGTGGTGGCAGCGTAAAACTTCTCCAGCACCGCATTGGGGGTGGCTTTTAACCGGACCTTCTCCTTGACATTGAGGAGCCCGGCCAAGGGGGTGGCCACGTACCTGGGGGAGGAGTTGGGGACACAAACGTCCCCATTTCTGTCACCTGGATGATTCGGCCCCATCAGAGCCACCCAGGGACCCACAACCACTCGGTCTCCCCATCCTGCTGTGCCCTCTCCAGGGTGGGTTTTGCCACAGGGTTCCTCTGTCACGGGCTGTCCCCACTCTGCTGAAGGGTGGCCCCCCCTTCTCTCGGATCCCAACAAAGCCGGGTCTGTTCCCATTGTTTGCCCAACACATCACTCCCTAAACGCCGCGTTTGTGTGGGGAAGGGGGAGCACATGGGTTTGGGGGGGGGTCAGGACCCCCGGGGTGCCACGGGCACCCCCAGCTAGGCTGAGCACAAAGTGCCACATCCCAGGGTTCAGCCACAGCCCCCAGGGCACGGGGAGAGCTGGAGCAGGGGCTCAGGATCCATCCCCACCCCCAGGGAAGGGACTCACGTCTCAAAGAGGTGCCGGACAACGAGGAAGAGGAAGGCGAAGGGGAGGGTGATGTACAGGTCAGAGGCTTTGGCATAAACTCGCCCATCCCGGTCCTCCAGGTCAGCCCAGGTGAGGTTTGCCGGGAGCCAGAGCCGTTCCCACCAAAAATAGCTGTACAAGGTCTGAAACATGCTGGGGGGAGAGAAAGGGGGAGAGGTGAGGGGGGCATCTCTGAGGAGACCCCGGCCTGTCCCCCACAGCCCCGCTGCACCAGGCACCCCAATTTCCACCTCAGCTCCCAGGCAGGCCCCGATGAAATCCCCGAGCTTGGCTCGGGCTCCGCGGGACTTTGCTCCCTGCAGCCCAGAGGTCAGAGGGTGATCATTAACAGGGGCCCCAGTGCTGCTCCCGAGCGCAGCCCGGGTCCCTGAACCAGCCCGCGGGCAGAGCTGGGCTCCCTCCTCCGGGCTCCAGAGCGGGGCGGCAACCGCGGCACCGCAGCCGGGGAGGAGAAGGGGAAGCCCCCGATGCTGCTTCCCCTCCCGAGAGCTGTGTGCGCATCCCGCGCCTGATCCAAACCCGATTCCCGGTGGGAAACGGAGGCACGGAGCCCACCGCCGGCCTTGCGAGGCCAGGCACGGCAGCAGCGCGGGATTAGGGATTTGCTGGCGGCACAATGAGCACCTTTGTGCCTTAAAAAGTTTCCGGACGGGCCCCGGCAGGGGAGGCGGGGGAGCCGCTCCCCGTCCCTCTCCGCCGGCCGCTTTTGGGGAGCCCCGCGGGGTCGGGATGGGGTCGGTCGGGATCCCAGCCCCGGGAAGCGAATCCCCGAAACGGAGCAGGGATTGTGGCGAGGGACGGGGCGGCTCCGGCCCGCTGCGGGAGGAAGAGGAACCACCGTGGCCGGTTTCGCAAGGGCAGGCGGGAGGGAGATGCCGCAATTCCCGACTCCCGGGGCTGTGCCGCGGGCAGGTAACGGGAGGGCAGCGTGGGAGGACGGGGTGAGGCGCCGGTCAGGGCCGGCAGCTCCTTCTGTCCCGGGGCCCGGCAGCACAGCGCCGTGTCCCGGCACCGGGCACACCGAGCCGGCGGAGCAGGGGGTCACCGCCAGGCCGGACCCCTCCCGCGAGGGGGATTTTAGGAGCGGTCCTGCGGGAAAAGGGGCAAAATCCTGACGGGCTGAGGTCGCGGATTGAAAAACGGGACCGGGAGGGCTCCGGGCCCGGGGTCTGCGCGCCCGGCCCGGCCCGGCCCGGCGGCAGCGACCCCGGCGGGGCCCGAGGCCGCTCCGGGGCCCCCGGGGGCCCCGCCTCCGCCCAGCCCCGCCCGAGCGGCCCCGGGGGCCCCGCCGAGGGCGGCCCGAGGCCCGGGATGGCTCCGGTGCGCGCCCAGCGCCCGCGGAAAGGCCCGGCCGAGGCCCTGGCGCGGGGCGGGCGAGCGGGAACCGTGCCGGGCCCCCCCGGGCGGCCCCTCCCGCAGCGGGCAGGCCCCGCGCGCCCCCGCTGCCCCCCGGGCGCGCTCACCCGCAGCCGCCGCCGGAGCCCTCACGGAGCCGCCGCCCGGAGCCCTCACGGAGCCGCCGCTCGCCCCCTCCGTCCGCGCGCGCCCCGCGCCAGGCAGCGGCGGCAGTGACGTCACCGCAACCCGGGAGTGACGTCACCGCAACGCCGCGGGGAGCGGCGCCCGCCGAGGGGCGGGGCGGGGCGGGCCCAGGGCTGAGCAATCAACCGCCGAGACGGGATCGGGGTCCCCTACAGACCCCGGGGTGCCCCATGTACGGCCCCTATAGACAGCCCCTATAGACAGCCCCGTGTACCCCACAAACAGCCCCCATAGACAGCCCCGTGCGCCCACAAACAGCCCCTATAGACAGCCCCGTGTACCCATAGACAGCCCTACAGATAGCCCCGTGCACCCAATATACAGCCCTATAGATAGCCCCGTGGCCCCATAGACAGCCCCTATAGACAGCCCCGTGTACCCCATATACAGCCCCCATATACAGCCCCGTGCGCCCCATAGACAGCCCCTATAGACAGCCCCGTGTACCCACAAACAGCCCCCATAGATAGCCCCGTGCGCCCCATAGACAGCCCCTATAGACAGCCCCGTGCGCCCCATAGACAACCCCTATAGACAGCCCGTGTACCCACAAACAGCCCCCATAGACAGCCCCGTGCGCCCCATAGACAGCCCCTATAGACAGCCCCGTGCGCCCCATAGACAGCCCCTATAGACAGCCCCGTGCGCCCCATAGACAGCCCCTATAGACAGCCCCGTGTACCCCATATACAGCCCCGTGCGCCCCATAGACAGCCCCGTGTACCCCACAAACAGCCCTACAGACAGCCCCGTGCGCCCCACAAACAGCCCCTATAGACAGCCCCGTGTACCCCATAGACAGCCCCTACAGATATCCCGTGCACCCAATATACAGCCCCTATAGATAGCCCCGTGCGCCCCATAGACAGCCCGTACGTGCCTGTGCGCCCCATGTACAGCCCCTATAGACAGCCCCGTATATACCCTGTGCACCCCATATATAGCCCTATAGACAGCCCCGTATATACCCCGTGCACCCAATCGCACGCCATGTGTCCCCCTCACATGTCCCTCTACCCACCCTGTGCCCCCCATCCCCTGTACAGCGCCGGGCGCGCCCCTGGCTCCCCCCGAGCCCCCTCCCCATTTCCGTCCCGATGAACCCCGGACCCCGCGCCCCCTGTCGCCCCCTGACGGCCGCGCTGCGCCGCTGCACCCACGGAGCGGCCCCCGCTCCCCCAAACCGGGAGGAACCGCGACCCCCCAAACCCCCCCAGTGCCCCCCAACCCGCGGAGCGCCAAAGCCCCTGCTGGTGTCAGGGTGCCAGATCCGTGTGCAGGGGGACAAGTCCTTTACTTGCCAAAGGCTAAGGCCACATTTTGAACAGGGGGGTGCACGCGTCCCCCAGCCACACGCCCACCCGTGTCTCAGAGCACGGACTGAGGTGTGGGACCCCCTGAGTAGGACCCCCCCGCGTTAAGGCCACTGGGAAGTTTGGGGTGGTCCTGGGGTGGCCTCAGATGGTCACTCCTCGTCCCTGTGTCCGCTCCAGCCCGCAGGGACCCCACGGGATCTCCCTGGATGCACGGTGGGGACTCGGGGGGCTGCGGGCACGAGGTGCTACAGGAGGGCGCAGTCCAGATCCGGCCGCTGCCGCTGCCGCCGCTCTCCGGCCGCCCGCCCGCCCGCCTGTGGGGACAGGGACAGTGCTGGGGTGGGGAGGGACCTGCAGAGACCCCCACACACCCCCCCGAGGGCCATCAGCACCCCCCGGAGCGGGGGCGCCCCGTTACCTGCGCTGGGAGCAGCTGCGGAGGAGCGGGGAGAGGCTGGGGCCGGTGCTGCTGGTACTCCTCGTGCTGCAGCTGCCGTGCCAGCTCCAGGTCGCTGAGCACGGAGTGGGGGTCCTGCCCCTGCTGCAGGGACAGGGCCACCATGTAATCCTACAAAGAGGGGGGGGTCAGCACCGTGAGCCTTGCGGGGTCCCCCGTGCAGCCAGGATGGGACTCAGGTGCCCCCCATCAGTTTTCCCCTACCTGGTCCACTTGTCTCTGCTGCAGCCGGTGGTCCGGGGGCGATGCAGTGACCCCCTCCTTGCCCGGGGCGTGGCTGAGGTGGAACTCGGTGTCACAGAAGCAGCTGTCCCCATCCACGCTGTGCAGGCTCTCCCACACCACCCCCTCCTCCTGCAGGAAGCCCTGGTCCGTCACCAGCAGGTAAAGGTGGCCCTGGGGAGAAGGCACAGGGGACCCTCAGCCCTGCTGGGGGCTCGGGGGGCGCCCAGCGGGGCCGCGGCCGCACCTTGTGCTTGGTCATGGTGCTGAAGTGGTTGTTTCGGAAGAAGACGCCGAGCTCGCCCTCGCGGGCCCGGGCCGTGAGCTCGCAGAGCCCGTGGAACGTCAGCTGCGATGCCGTGGACTCCAGGAACTGCTCGGCCACCAGCCCTGCGGGGACAGCGGGGACACAGCGGGGCGTGGTGGGGCGGGGGGCGCCCGGCTGCCCCGCAGGGACCCCGCAGGCAGCAGGGGCGTTACCTTCGCTCACCAGGCTGGAGTCGCTGGCCTGTTTGCAGGTGATGATTTTCTCCACCAGCTGGTTGTAGCTGAGCTTGCCCACGGCCTGGACCTGCTCCGGGTTCTGCGGGGCGGCAGGGAAAGGGGGTGAGCTCCTGGTGGGGATGGACCCGGTGCAGAGGGGTCTGGGAGGGATGTTCAGAGACCACCCAGTGCGACCTCCTGCTCTGGCCAGAGGAGTCATCCCCTGGCTCGGGTCCAAAGCCCCATCCCAAAGCACAGAGGGCTTTGGGTTGGGGCTTTCATGGATCATCTGGATGCCCCCCATACCACAGGGACACCTCCTGCTAGACCAGGTAGCTCCAAGCCCCGTCTGACCCAGCCTTGAGCACTCCCAGGGAGGGGACATCCACCCTCAGCTTGGTCACCTTGGCCAGGAGGAGCCCCAGCTCCTCACAGCAGAGTTCTCCAGCCCTGGGATCACTTCTGTGGCCCCACAGAAGCCACAAGCCAGGTTTAGGGGCTCACCTGGGGGTCCACCAGCCAGCCATGGTAGAGGGGGATGTTGAGGAGGTCGAAGACGATGCACTCGGGGGTGTACTCGAAATCTGAGACCCCCGTGAACCTCACGTTGACATCCAGCCCCGTCGAGAGCTTTGGCAGGACTGTCATGGTGTCATTGATGTTCTGGGAGGCAGGAGAAACACAGGGGGGGTCGGTCCTGGAGGTGCCACCCCAAATCTTGCAGCCAGCCGAGCTCCCTGGACAATGGGGCTGGGTGTTCTGGGGTTGCTCTCACCTGCTGGAAATTCAGCTGCAGCCCCTCCGAGGTGTCCCGGGGTTGGGTGGCCAGGATGCAATTCCCTGCGGGGCAGAGGGGTCAGCCCAGTCCTGGCACTGGGGTGGGAGTGTGGGGGTCCCAGCGGAGCCCCCCCACCCCACTCCTTGTGCCAGAGCAGGCATGTGGGGTCCCCACTCACCCAGATGTGCCATCAGCTCCTCGTCCGTGATCACCTCCTTCTGCGGGGGCAGCTTCACCTGCCAGCAGCCAGAGCAGGGTGGGTTTCCTTCTGGGAGCCCCCCAGAGCCTCCCCAGAGCCCCCCAGAGCCTCCCCAGAGCCCGCTTGCCTTCCACTGCAGGAGGAGGATGTTCATGATGGCCAGGAGCGGGCAGGGCCCGTTCTCGCTCTGCGTCACCACCGGGGTCCGCTCCCCTTTCCAGCTGATCCACTTCACGCAGTAAAAATCCTCGGCCCGGGCGGGGGGCTGCGCCCGGGGGGGCTGCGGCGGGGACCCCCCCTCCTGCCGGGGCTGCTGCTCGGGGGAGCCCCCCGGGGGTCCCTCGGGGCCGGAGCCCCGCTCCCGCTGCCCGGGACTGCCCGCGGCCGGGGAAGGGGTCTGCCGGCTGGCACCGGGGATTCTGACCCCGGCACCGGGAACTCCATCCTCAGCACCGGGAACTCCATCCTCAGCACCGGGGATTCCATCCTCAGCACCGGGGATTCTGACCCCGGCACCGGGAACTCCATCCTCAGCACGGGGAACTCCATCCTCAGCACCGGGGATTGCTTCCTCAGCACCGGGGATTCTGACCCCGGCACCGGGAACTCCATCCTCAGCACCGGGGATTCCATCCTCAGCACCGGGGATTCCATCCTCAGCACCGGGGATTCCATCCTCAGCACCGGGGATTGCTTCCTCAGCACCGGGAACTCCATCCCCAGGCACGGGATTGCTTCCTCAGCACCGGGGATTCCCTCCCTGGCGATGGAAATTCCATCCTCAGCACCGGGATTCCATCTCACACCGGGGATTCGTGTCCCAGCCCCGGGAATTCCCCTCCGCAAGCCCCGGGATTCCTTGCAACCCCCTCCTCATTCCCGGGGGTCTCCTCCTCATTCCCGGGGGTCCCCTCCTCATTCCCGGGGGTCCCCTCCTCATTCCCGGGGGTCCCCTCTCATTCCGGGGGTCTCCTCGTGCTCCATGGTCCTCCCGCGCTGCTCCGGCTCGCTCAGGCTCCCGGGGATGCTCGGGCTCCGTGCAGGAGCAGCCACATCCCAGATCTCAGCCTTAGGAAAGAAAATTGGGGTATTTGAGGAAAATACAGAGATATGTATATTTGTATTTTAGTTCAGTTTGGCTCGTCTAGGTGAGATTTTTTTTCTCCCCCGTTTCTTTATGTTGTCGGGAGATCTGGAAGATTCGGGGGTTTAATAGCCAAGAAATTGGAAATTTGGCTTTTAAACAGACAAAAGAATTTGAATTTGGCTTTGAAATAGGCAAGAGATTTGGAAAATCAAGAAATTGTCAAATTCACTTTCAACCCTGGGTTTCCTGCCCTGGCTACCCCAGTTCCCCCCCAGCTCACGGAATTTTCGACCCTGAATTCCTGCCACAGCTGGGGTCTTGGGCCCCTGAAATCCCTGCAAAATATAACAACCCAACTAACCACACGTATTAAATTAGATCCACTCAAAAAATAAAAACAAACAACAAAAAACAAAAAAGTTTTAAAAACAAGTAAATAAATAATTAAGCACAGGTAAAAAAAATAATACAGATAATAAATAGCCCTGATAGGGAGCTGACCCAATAAATAAGGAGTTTTATTAACGAAATATCAGGAAAACGTTTTGATAGGTAAGTAGATAGATAAATAAATAGGGTTAATAATTAAGTAAACAGCCACAGACACACAGACCCATTCGTGATAAACTGACAGACACTAAATACTAAACAAATAAAACAGAAACCATAGAACAGAAGCATGAAACAATGTAAAACTACACGAAGCAAGATGTAAAATAAGTGATTGAAATAAAATAATAAAACAGTAAAATAATAAAAAATAAAATAAATAAAAATAAAATAAAAATAAAATAAAATAAATAATAAATAAAAATAAAATTAATAAAAATAAAATAAAAATAAAAAATAAAATAAAATAAAAATAAAAAATAAAATAAAATAAAATAAAATAAAATAAAATAAAATAAAAATAAAAATAAAATAGCAGAATAATGTCACTGGCACAAGGAAGGCGCTGGCTTTGAGTTCCCACTCGCGGCCCCGCCCGGACCGGGGGTCCCGGGGCGTCCCCGCCCCTCGGGGGCCCGCTCTGCCCTCTTCTCCTGCTTTTCCTTCATTCTGCTCCCCTAATCCTAGTTTTTTTCTCCTTTTCCCTTCTTTATTTCTTGTTTATGCTCCTTTTTCCTTGTTTTTCCTTTTTTTTTTCCTCCTTTCCCCCGTCTTTTTTCACTTTATCCCTTTTTAAACCCTTTAAACCTCCTTTTACCTTTTTTCCTGCTTTTTTCCTTCTTCTTTCCTCCTTTATTCCCTTTTCCTTCTTTCTGTTTCTTCTTCTTTTTTTTTTTCCTGCTTTTCCCTCCGTTCCCCTTCTGTTTTCCTCTTTAATCCTTTTTTATTCCTTCACGCTCTGCTTTGCTTCTCTCGTCTTCCTTCTCCCCTTTTTTTTTTTTTTTCTTTTTGATCTGCCCCTTCTTTTATCCTCTTCCCCCTTTTTTTTTTTTGTCCCTTTTTTCTTCTTTTTTCCCTGTTTTTTCCCCTTTTCCCAGCCTCGCACGGGCCTGTTTCGCACCGCCGGCCGCACGTCCCGGCTTTCCGTGGGAAGGCGGATTTAGGGCGGGGGAAGGAGGAGGAGGAGGAGGAAGAGGAGGAGGAGGAAGAGGATTAAAGGTGCCAATTTTTGGGGTGCAATAAAATTATTTTGGGGGGGCGGCCCGCCCCTGCGGCGTGGGAGGGTTGGGGGGGTCGGGGTTTGGGGGTCGCAGCGGAGTTTGGGGGTGCCGGCGGGGCCCGGGGGGGTGGCGGGGCCCGGCCGGGTTTTGGGGGGAGAACGGGCGAGTTTGGGGGTCCCCGCCAGCCCCTCCCCCACCCGCGGGGCATGCCGGGAACGGCCCCGCCCCCTCCCAGCGGCCCCTGCGGAGCGCGGGGCGGCGCGAGCCGGGGCCGGACTGGGGGGCGCTGGGATCTACTGGGGTGATACTGGGGTGATACTGGGGTGTACTGTGATCTACTGGGGTGATACTGGGGTGTACTGGGTATACGGGTGATACTGGGGTGTACTGGGGTGATACTGGGTTATACTGTGATCTACTGGGGTGTACTGGGGTGATACTGGGTTATACTGTGATCTACTGGGGTGATACTGGGGTGTACTGGGTTATACTGGGGTGATACTGGTTACTGGGGTGATACTGGGTTATACTGTATCTACTGGGGTGATACTGGGTTACTGTGATCTACTGGGGTGATACTGGGGTTGTACTGGGTTATACTGGGGTGATACTGGGGTGTACTGGGGTGATACTGGGGTGTACTGGGGTGATACTGGGTTATACTGTGATCTACTGGGGTGATACTGGGGTGTACTGGGTTATACTGGGGTAATACTGGGGTGTACTGGGTTATACTGTGATCTACTGGGGTGATACTGGGGTGTACTGGGTTATACTGGGTTGTATACTGGGTGTACTGGGTATACTGGGGTGTACTGGGTGATACTGGGTGTATATACTGGTATACTGGGGCTGGATACTGGGTTATACTGGGGTGATACTGGTATACTGGGGTGTACTGGGATCTACTGGGGTTATACTGGGTGTGCTGGGTTATACTGGGTTATACTGGGGTAACTGGTTATACTGGGTGTACTGGGTGTACTGGGTGATACTGGGTATACTGGGATCTACTGGGGTTATACTGGGTTATACTAGGGTGTACTGGGGTGTACGGGTTATACTGCGGTGCTACTGGAGTGATACTGGGGTAATACTGGGATCTACTGGGGTGATACTGGGTTATACTGGGATCTGCTGGGGTGTACGGGGGTGTACTGGGATCTGCTGGGTTATACTGGGGTGATACTGGGTGTACTGGGTATACTGAGGTGATACTGGGATATTCTGGGTGTACTGGGGTTATACAGGGCCGTACTGGGTGGTACTGGGTGATACTTGGCTATACTGGGACATGCTGGGGTGATACTGGGGGTATACTGGGTTATACTGGGGTGTACGGGGCCCTACCTGGCCGTGCCGTGTTCTGCCGGGCCGTGCCGGGCTCTGCCGGGTTCTGCTGGGCTCTGCCGGTTCTGCCGGGCTCTGCCGGTTCTGCCGGGCCGTGCCGGGCTCTCTGTTCTGCGGCCGTGCGGCTCTGCCGGGTTCTGCGGCCGTGCGGTTCTGCCGGGCCGTGCTGGGCCGTGCCGGGCTGTGCTGGGGTCGCAGGCCGGCGCCCATGGAGCGGTTTGTGGCGGGGACCCGGGCGGCTCTGCAGGTACGGGGGGCTGGGCTGGGCTGGGCTGGGCTGAGCTGAGCTGGCGGATTGGGGTGTGCAGAGTCGGGGGGCACCCCGATCTACGGGACTTGGGGTGCCCCCGGGGCTGGGGGGCAGCAGGGACAGGGGCTCTGGGTGCCCCGAGGGCCAATAGCCCCAGGCGTGGTGCCCCGTCTGAGGTGGCTCAGCCACTCCAGGGACACCCCAAAATATTTCCCAGCCCCCTGCTGCAGCCCCATCCCAGTCCTGCCTCTGGACATGCCGAGGGGTTTGGGCTGCTGCTGCTCCCGTGTTTTTTTCCTCAGCTTCTACCAAAAATCAGCGAATCTGGGTTATGGTCTCAGCAGAGGATTGTCCCAGAAATCAGAGCCTGGGGATGGGGCACGGGGGAGTGACACGTTTTCCCTGCTGCTGCAGGCAGGCAAAAGAGGATGAAACGTCGTATTCTGGGGTGACAACTAGCCCCAAACTCAGCATTTCTAGAACAAATGGGTTAAAGCACTATTTGCTTCCTGGGCTGCAGGGCTGGGATGGTCCCTGTTCCCTCGGTGCTCGTGGCTGAGGTGAATTGTCCTGCAGCCCTGACACACCTCACTCCACGCCCCAAACCCGAGGTTTTCGTGCCAGGAGTGGATGCCAGGAGCTCGTCGGGAGGGTGGAATCTGTGGGTGACACCTGTGACGAGTGGCTCCAGGGGCACTGTGATGAGGGCAAGGGGCAGTGTGGAGGCTCTTGGAGCGTTGCTGCTGTGCCTGATTCCTCCCTTCCCCGCAGGATCACATCCAGCAGCACCAGGAGATCCACGTGGTGATGGGCAACGAGGCCTGTGACCTGGACTCCACCGTCTCGGCGCTGGCCCTGGCCTATTTCCTGGCCCAGGTGAGGCTCTGCCGGTGGCCCAGGGACCGCCGGTGGCCCGGGGGACACCTGACTGGGTGTCACCCCCGTTGCTGCAGACCTCCCCGGCTCCCAGAGCCGCCTTCGTGCCGGTGCTGAACATCCCCCGCGCCGACTTCGCGCTCCGCACCGAGACGACCTTCCTGCTGCGGGATCGGGGGGTCCCGGCCGCCTCCTTGATCTTTCGGGATGAGATCGACCTGGGGGGGCTGCACCACGCCGGGCTGCTCTCCCTGACGCTGGTCGATCACCACGTCCTGCCCGGGTGAGCCGGGGGATGGCACGGTGGGGACAGCCAGGGCCGCCCACCCAGAGCCTGCGTTGATTTTGCCACCTGGGGTGGGGCAAATCGATCCATCTCCAGGGTGTTTTTAGGGGACAAAAGGAATGCAGGGGTTTCCCGGGCTCTGCAGGGGTGACCTTTCCTGTTGCCCAGCAGTGCCGACGCTGCCCTGGAGGAGGCCGTGGTGGAGGTCCTGGACCACCGGCCGCTGGAGCGGGAGCGCGGGCCCCCGTGCCAGGTGACGGTGGAGCCGGTGGGCTCCTGTGCCACGCTGGTGACCGAGCGCATCCTGCAGGGCCCCCCAGGCGTGCTGGACAGAACCACGGCCGCGCTGCTGCACGGTGAGCACGGGGGTCCTGGCTGACCCCAGCCCCGGGGGGCACGGTGACAGCACGGTGACAGCACGGTGACAGCACGGCCCCGCTCGTCCCTGCAGGCACCATCCTGCTGGACTGCATCAACCTGAGCCCAGCCGCGGGCAAGGTGACACCCAGGGACGTGGCCTGCGTGTCCCTGCTTGAGGAGAGGTTCCCGGAGCTGCCGGCCCGTGACGCCGTGTTCGGAGCCCTGCAGGCGGCCAAGTTTGATGTCACAGGTGTGTGTGCCAGGGCAGTGGCACCCAGATGTGTCCCCCTCTCCTTGGGGACAGGAAGGTGCCCTGGGCCTCATCCCCTGGCCACCTCCCAGGGCTAACGACGGAGCAGATGCTGCGGAAGGACCTCAAAGTCATCTCCAATGACGAGGTGGTCGTTGCCATCAGTGGCATCTTCGAGGACCTGGAAGTGAGACTCGGGGGCGAGCGGGAAACTGAGGCGGGGAGTGGCACACTGGGGACATCAGGGTGACGCCGAGGCCCCTCCTCTCTGTCCAGACGTTCCTGCTCCGGCCTGGCTTGCTGCAGGACCTGGAGGCTTTCTGCCAGGCCCGTGGCTATGCCGGGCTGGTGGCCATGACCGTGTCCTTTAACGAACGCCACGAGCCCACGCGGAAGCTCGCGGTCTACAGCGGGCAGGAGCCCCTGCGCAGCACGGTGAGTCAGGGGGCCAAGCTCGGCCACCTCTGGGCATTTCCCAGCTGTGGTTTGGCCCAGAACCTCCCGGTTTTGGGGCTGCTGGGGAGATCCCAGCCCTGCGCTCGCTGTCCTGCAGCTGTGCCGGGCGCTGGAGGAGGCGACGACGCCGGCCCTGCTCCTGCAGCTGCTGCCCAGCCCCTGGCCCAGCGTGGCCGCCTACGCCCAGGGCAACGCCGTGGCCGCTCGCAAGAAGGTGCTGCCCATCCTGCGGGCAGCGCTGGGGGGCCTGGGGGCTGCCGGGGGTCCCGAGGAGGAGGTGGTGCCCCCGCCCACCCCCATGAACAGCCTGGTGGAGGAGTGTCCCCTGCCCAGGCTGTGCCCCCGCTGTGTCCCCAGGATGTCCTGGAGCGGGTCAGCCGCATTGCTGTGGGGCAGCCCCCCGGCTCCCCGAAATAGCAGCAGGCACCCCCCTGGCTTTGTGAGGGCTGGATGAGAAGTTGGGGTCCCTGAGCAGGCCCTGGTGGGGTGCCGGGGTGTGGGGGGGTTGCAGGGGCCTTTGCTAGAGCTCAGCTCCTGGTCCTTATCATAGTTTGTCCCCCCCAATGGCTCCCTCCGCCCCAGTGTTCCCCAGGGTGGGGTTTTGGGGATGCCACGGGCAGCAGTTGCACCCCCTTAATGAAGGCGTTGGGGTGGGGGCATTAACGAGTTTTTGATGATCCTCCTTCCTTGGGGGGCAGTGGGGGGCCCCAGAGGGTGGGTCAGGACATGCAGCCGTCCAGGATTGGCAGTGTTTTCCATTGATTAAATTTCCCTTTTCTTCCAGTTTTGGCTCTTGACTTTTATTCTGGGATGGGTCTGGTGCTGCCTCACTCGAGCTGGGTGTGCACCCCCTCTTTCCCTGGGGTGCAATCCCCTTTACAGTGGGTGAGAGGAATATTTTGGGGTGTCCAAGCAGGGGGTGTCAGTGCAGCCACACTCAGAGTCCAGCCCAGCCAGGAGCACTGGTTGTGCCATAAAAAGTCATGGCCTCTGCCTGCTGTGAAAAGCTGTGGGCTCAGCTTTTCCCAGTGGATTTGGCTGCTCCAGAAGCAGAGGAGGGAGCGAGGAGCCTGGGGCAGCTTGTGCACCCACCCCTTGGACCAGCACAAGGCATTTATTTCAAGGGTGGAATGTTTTTCCCAAAAGCCCTGACCCGAGCATGACACGGGGCTGGCAAAGCCCGGCTCTCACCGGAGCACAGGGAGGGGAAAGGCTCTGGCACCCAGCACGTGCTATTTAATTATTTAATCCTGGCGCTAATTAAACTATGTACACCCGCGCCTGAATTCCGGAGCCTTCTTGGGTCAAGGCCTGGCCTGGGTGGAGGGGAGCCCACCATGGTCCTGCCCGAGGCGACGGAGGCTGCTCAGGTGGCTTTTGGAGCTTAAAAAGAAGAACATATCCTACAAAAAGGAGGGAGGTGGGAGTTTGGCGGCGGTGGGAATGCCGGCTGGAGGCACTGTGGGCTCGGGGACACTGAGACACCCGAGCACTGGGGTTTGATCCTGGTTTGGCACCGAAGCATCGGGGTTTAATCCCGGTTTTGCTCCAAAGAATTGGGGTTTAATCCCAGTTTGACATCAAATCCTGGCTTGATACCAGAACATCTTGGGTCTAATTTTGGTTTGGCACCAGAATATCAGGGCTTAATCCTGGTTTTGCTCCTCTGTGATGTTCTGGGAGGCACCAAATCTGCCTCTGCACCATGACTGGTTCCCTGGGGAAACTGAGGCACCACCATGCAGCCCACGGGAGACAGGGGAGTGGAAAAAGGGAAAACTGGGAGGATTTGGCACATGTGGGCTGCACCTGGCAGCTCCTGGCACGCTTCAGGGGGGTGGCTGTGTCCTTTCCAGGCAGGGCAGGAGATGGGGGCTGCTGTCCCCGCTCCCTCCCTGTGTCACTGGCCAGTGCCTCCAGGAAGGAGGGATTTTCCAGAGGGACAACGACCCAAAGTCACCGGGAGCTGGGTGAGGATGGTACTGCATAAATACCGCGGGGTTAAAGCACTCAAGGTCGGCTTCTCCTCCAACGGGGGGGATCAGGCAGTTCAAGTTGGGCTGAAAAAGCCAGGAATCTGCAAAATCCAAGAGGATGGGTTATGGGAGTGCCCGAGTGGTGGCTCAGCTGGGGAGCTCCTCAGAGGGGGTGGCTCTGAGGGGATGCTGGGGGTGCCAGGGCCTGGTACTCACACGCTACAACACACGGGAGTTGCTCCACTGTCGCTCCCGGCCACCCTTGGACCTCATCTCCTGGACAGCACCAGTCTGCAGAGAGGACCTGTCACCCACCTGTGCCACCCCCTCACCCAGCCAGGAGACCCAGCACCCATAAAAAAACCACCCCGCACCCAAAAACACCACCCACCACCCACCCCTGAGCCCCAGCATCCCTAAAGCAACATCCATCCCCAACTGCGAGATTCTGCCAGCCCAGAACCAACACCTACCACCCCAACACCACCACCACCCAACCTGAGCCCCAACCCTGAGCCCCAGCCGAGCCCCCCCAGCCTGCCCACAGTGTGGGGGTACCATGGGCAGCCCCTCTCCTGCAGCCATGTCTCCGGAGCCGATGTGAGTCAGGTGGACGAAGTTCATGGGCTCCCCGATCATGGAGCGGTCGA
This sequence comes from Sitta carolinensis, assembly GCA_032173965.1. Taxonomy (NCBI): domain Eukaryota; kingdom Metazoa; phylum Chordata; class Aves; order Passeriformes; family Sittidae; genus Sitta; species Sitta carolinensis. Next base: position 911,018 of record CM063305.1, read on the forward strand.
TTCGCCTCCTCCTTTTCTTCTGCAAGGGGATGAAAGCCATCAGCCCCGCTGACCCCACACCCCTCCCCGAAAGGCTGCACTGGAGGTACTCACAGGCTGGGGCTTCTCCACGACGCAGCAGCCCAGCTTGTGCCAGAAGTCGCTCATGCTGGCGGTGGTGGCAGCCAGCGTCCCCCCGTGCTGGCACAGCTGCCGGGACCCCTGTGCAGGGTCACTCCATGGGGACACCTGGCCGGGGTGGCACAGCGTGGACAGGAGCAGCTGGCTGTGAGTGGGAAGAGAGGGTGATGCTTCCAGGCCTGACCTCCCCAGATTAATGTTAAAGCAACTCACATCAACCAACAAAAGTCAGAGACCTCCCCTGCTGCAGACCCCTTGGGTGACACACAGACACCCAAGGGGACACCTGCCATTGGAAGGAGATCCCCAGGACTCAGACAGGGACACACCAGGGTCCCCGGGCATCACACAGAGACGCCCCAGAGTTGTCCCCATGGCCAGGGCTGGCTCGGGCCCTGGTCCTGTACAGGGCAGGACACAGCTGAAGGATGCTGCAGCAGGATGGGGGGATGGAGGCAGCCATGGCAAATCCCAACTCCCTGAGCCAGGCAGCTATAAATATCCCAGCCTTTCCGAAAAGGGGCCGGAGGCTGAGCTCTTCCGCTCCAGCTTTTGAAGAGCAGACGGAGGAGAAATAAACAGGGACTGGTAGGATTTTATCCCAAACTCCCACGGTGCTGGGGTAGGCAAAGAGGTGTGGAAAGAGGGGTTCACCCCCAAAACGGGGGCTTCCCCTCATGCCAAGGAGAGATGACTCCTGTGCTGCAGGAGCACCGGGGGCACACAGGGAACTCACCCTCCTGCGAGGGGCCGTGGCCTGAGCACAGCCCTGGATCAGCCACGGGAGAGTCCCCACACTGGCAGCGTGGCCCAACTGAGCCACGGCACGGCCGGTGGGTGCCAGACCCACCACTCCACAAACAGGAAAAGTTCCTTCCTCTGCCCCTGCGCCGGTGACGCCGGATGGACCAAAGTCCGGCCCGCACTTCCTGCTTCTGGCAGGGAGGAGCAGGGCCACGGGGCAGCCCCCCAGAACGGGGGGCTCCAAGCCCAGCCTCAGCGCTGCCCCTTCCACGGCGCTGTCAGGGCCTCCGGCCAGGATCTGGCCCCAAGGACCCCCTGGAATGACCCTGCCACCGGCTGTTCCCGTGGCACCGGGGCCCGTGGGGTGGGTGCCCACTGGGTGCTCCACTGCCAGCCTGGCACAACCATTCCTACCGGGACCCCTACCCCATCGCTGTACCCCAGCAGCCCCTTCCTCGAGCTGAGAACGGGCAGGTCGTCACACGTCCCGGTTGGTGCACACCGGGTCCGTGCCCACGCCGTGCCCCGGCACCCCCTGCCAAGCCCGGCCTCTCCCCCCGCCTGCGGCCAGACGAGGAGGGGGCTGCCTTTCCTTCCCAGCCCGATTTCCTTAGGAAAGAGCTGCCGGAGCGGCCCCACAGCGCAGTGAAGGGCCGTGCTGGGGAGGTACCCCCCAAACCCAGCACTGCAGCCGCTCCCGGGGCGCTGAACAGCCTCCGTGGGAGCCCGAGAGCGTGCTCAGCCTCCAGTGTCTCCCCGAGGAAACCTGCAGGGATTCGCACGGCCACGACCCCCTGCCCGGACCCCTCCGGCCCCCGAATCCCCTCCGGCACCCGCCAGGGCCTCACGTCCTCGCAAAGGGCGATGGCGGGGCCGGCTCCGGCCGCTTCCCCAGCTCCGGGCGGTTCTTGTCGGGTCCCACGGTCGGGGGGTGTCGCGGCCCCCGCACGCCCCCAGCCCACCCCTGCGCTGAGCTGTGTCCGGGCTCAGCCCACCTGGGCAGCTCGGTGGCCCCGGGCAGGGCGGCTTTGGGCCCGGCCCGTGCCGGCACAGGCAAAATGACTTCCCTGTTGGGAAACCACCGCTCGGCTCTGCGTCACCGGCGGGCTCCGGGCAGGGGGGGCCGGCTGCGAGCCCCCCAGCACTGCGGGTCACCCACTCCCAGGGGACCCGCGGGGGTCTCCCGCAGCTCGGAGGGAAGGCCAGAGTGTGGGGACAGGAGTGGACGGGGGGCGAGTCCTGGGGCGGCCCGGCTGCGGGCCCGGGACCCCCGGATGGGGCGGCAAAGTGGGAGGTGAACTTCCTCTGCGTGGGACGGTCGCGGCTGCTCACACGGCGGGGCCCCGTGGAGTTAGGGGGTCCCAGCAGGGTTTGGGACCCCGGAGGTCCCGGTGGGGTTGGGGATCCCGGGAGGACTCCCCGGTTGCACCAGCCAGCTGCAAGGGGGGTCGCCCCGCCGCCCCGCTCCCGTTCCGCGGCCGCTCCCGGTGCCCTCTCCGCCTTCCTACGGCGGTTCCGGGGGCCCTTCCGGGGTCGCACCGCGCGGTTCCCGTCCCGGGGGCGGCCCCAGTACCTGTCCCGGCGCGGGAGCGGGTCCCGGTGCCGGTGTCCGGCTCGCAGCCCCAGGCGTGGCTCGGAAGTCCCGGTCCCGGTCCCCGGCTCGCAGCGGCCCCAAGCGTGGCCCGGGAGCGCAGGTCCCGATCCCTGCGCGAGTCCCGGTGCGGGTCCCGCTGCCCCGCTCGCAGCCCCAGGGGCGGCTCGGGGGTCCCGGTGCCGGTGCCCCGGTCTCGGCCCAGGCGTGGCCGGGAGGTGCCGGTGCCGGTGCCCCGCTCGCAGCCCCAGGCGTGGCCCGGTGCGGACGCGGCGCAGCTCCCGCCGCCCGGCGCGGCTCGGCCCGGCACGGCCGCGGCACAGCGCCGCCCCCGGGCACCGCCGGCACTGCAGCGGGGCCGGGGCCGGTGGGAACGGGGGGCGGCGGGGCCCGGTGGGAACGGGGGGCAGTGGATCCCGGTAGGAATGGGAGCCCCGGGTCCCGGTAGGAATGGGGGGGCGGCGGATCCCGGTAAGAATGGGAGCCGCCGGTCCCTGTAGGAATGGGGGGCTCGGGTCCTGGTAGGAATGGGGGGCTGCGGGTCCCGGTAGGAATGGGGAGTCCCGGGTCCCGGTAGGAACGGGGGGCTGCGGGTCCCGGTAGGAATGGGGAGCCCGGGTCCCGGTAGGAACGGGGGGCTGCGGGTCCCGGTAGGAATGGGGAGCCCCGGGTCCCGGTAGGAATGGGAGACCCGGGTCCCGGTAGGAACGGGGGGCTGCGGGTCCTGGTAGGAATGGGGAGCCCCGGGTCCCGGTAGGAATGGGAGACCCGGGTCCCGGTAGGAACGGGGGGCTGCGGGTCCTGGTAGGAATGGGGAGCCCCGGGTCCCGGTAGGAATGGGAGACCCGGGTCCCGGTAGGAACGGGGGGCTGCGGGTCCTGGTAGGAATGGGGAGCCCCGGGTCCCGGTAGGAATGGGAGACCCGGGTCCCGGTAGGAATGGGGAGCCCCGGTCCCGGTAGGAATGGGAGACCCGGGTCCCGGTAGGAACGGGGGGCTGCGGGTCCTGGTAGGAATGGGAGTCCCGGGTCCCGGTAGGAATGGGGAGCCCCGGGTCCCGGTAGGAATGGGGAGCCCCGGGTCCCGGTGGGAACGGGGGGCGGCGGGTCCCGGTGGGAATGGGAGCCCCGGGTCCCGGTAGGAACGGGGGGCTGCGGGTCCTGGTAGGAATGGGAGTCCCGGGTCCCGGTAGGAATGGGGGGCTCCGGGTCCCGGTAGGAACGGGAGCCCCCGGTCCCGGTAGGAATGGGGGGGCTCCGGATCCCGGTAGGAATGGGAGCCCCCGGTCCCAGTAGGAAGGGGGCAGGAACCAGGTCCCTTCTCAGGCACATCACAGACTTTGGGCTCAGGTGACAGAGACCCCAAAGAGCAGGGAGGGCTGGCATCATTCTTATGAAGCTGCTCAGCCGAACTGCACCCCAAAAAACACATCAGCTCAACCCCTGGAGGGATCAGCATCCTCCAAAGGGCTCCCAGCTGGAATTTTCCCTGTGCCGAGTGCTGGAGGGGCCGAGCTGAGACCAAGGGTCTATTTTGGAGCAGGAACATGGGATCGTCTTTGCCCATGACAGTGCTGGGAGGAGGAGGAGAAGGAGGAAGAGGAGGAGGAGGCAGAAATAGTCTGGCTGAAAGCCGAGCACTGGCAGAACTGCTTGGCACCGTCAGAAATGAGCTGCACGCAGGGAACAGGGAGGAAAAGGGAGGAAAAAAAAAAACCCTAAAGCACCAAAAGAATGTTGATCTCAGGCAAAGCCCGGGGAGAGGAGGGCGAGGGCTGCCCTCAGCCTCTGAGCTGTATCAATCTGTGCACCCCAGAAAGGGTGTTGGGGTCTCAGCGGTGCTGGGGCAGGGAGGGTCCCTGGTCTGAGGCTTTGGTGCTTTGGACACCCAGCATCAGCGGGGGGGATGGTGGGGTGTGAGGTGCCCCCACCCCGGTGAAGCCCCCTCAGCCCTGGCAGTGATGCCAGTTTTGGGTGTCTCCCTCTATTTCTAGTTCTACACCCGGCTTCAGCCACAAAGCTGGGATATTTCTGCCGTGTAGCCTTAGGACCAAACACCCCTCAGTCTCAGATTTAAAACCCCCACATTTTTGGGGTTTCTTTAAGCCAAATTTCCCTGTGTTTGACCTGCACAGTGCCCTCCCAAGCTATGGGGGTACCACAGCATCCCATATCTTCACAAGCAGGTAAAAGAAATATTTCCCAGCCCCTTGCAGACTGAAAATTCCCCCCCGACACGGAGCTGACGGCTTCAGGAGCGAGCAGGGAGTCGCTGCAGGTTTAATATATCCTCGTCTCGGGGGTCCAGCGCGCAGCATCCCCCCCTCCCCTCCCCGCGCCTCCGCCCCTGCCGTCCTCCCCCTCCCTGGCGCGGGTGGGAGCCGCTGACTCATCTGCCATCATCATCATCATCATCCTCCCCCCACGAGGAAGGGCACTTCGAGGGGCTGCATTGCAGACCCAGCCGCGCCAGCAGACAAAAGCGACGCTGCACCGCCCGCGGCTCCCCGGCACAAAGCGCCCGGCCGGCCCCGCGCTCACCGCCCGCCTGTCTGTCCGTCCGTCCGTCTGTCCGTCAGTGCTCCCGCCGCAGGTAAGGGATGCCAGCCGCGCAGGAGGCACAGCGGGAGGATGCTTTTTATTCTGGAGAGGATTTGGGTGGAGGGGAGCTGTTGGGATTTCTTTTTGAGGGGTGTGGGGGGGAAATAAGGCACGGCCAGGGATTAAGTGGATAAAGGTGGTTTTGGTTCCATGGGATGAGCAGAATACAGTGATCCCCGTGGGAAATGCTCCTTTTTGGGGGGGTTTCCCTCACATTCATTCCCTTTTATTGGATATTTGATTATTTTACTTGTCACTAAACTATCTTTTCCCCTCTTTTATCACTAAACTCCAATTTTTCACCCTTTGAAGCTTAAAAGTCCATGTCGGTAACATCCATCACCTTTAATAATTCTCTGCTGTTGTGCTGCAAAAATCTCACGGATAGATCCCTAGGGATGGACTCCCAGGGATAAATTCCCAGGGAAGAGACTATTTTAAAGTCCTGTGGCTCAGTTTAGCCGGAGGAGGTGACACAGGAGCCTTTCATAGCCTCTGAGTGACATCCAGAACCTTAAATTTAGCAGCTGATCAGCCCTCATCGCACAGACAGGGCGCGATCCAAAGTATGCCTGAATCATCCTTGAGAATTCTGATTCCCGAGATTTAAGGCAGGGAATCAGCAGGAAAATGAGGATGTTTTGGGTTAGTCTGCTTTTCCCCCACCTCCGATGCCAGCCGGGGAGGTGAATGACATAATCCTGCCAGGGAGAAGCCAGGCAGTGACTCAGCTCCTGCCGCGGGAGAAGCTGATCCACGTCTTGTCCTCCTCTTTCCTAATTTTTGGTGGATCGGGGTGGGGCTGCAGGGGGAATTCTGCAGCAGGGATGGAGGGGTGGCACGGCAGGGATGGGTGGGGTGTGGTGGGAATGCCGGGCGAGGCTCCTTCCAGCCCTTTCCAGAGGGTTCGGTCATGGGAGGGAGGGATGGGGTGGGGCCGGGGGCTGCACAGGGACCCCCCGCTCACTGCCCGCTCCGTGGGGATTCGGCACAGGGAGACACCTGAGTGCCGGTGTGGAGAAAGAGTTCGTTTGGGTGCTGCTTTGTCACCTCTGCTCCCCAGCGCTGGCAGGAGGGATTTCAGGAGGGGCAGGGGATAATCCCCACCCTGCCCTCCCCCATGCTGTTCGGATGGGGAAACTGAGGCACGGGCTGACAAGTCCCCCCCAGATCTCGGTGCAGAGAAGGGCCCCGTCCAAGGCTGTGGGTAAAACTCTGGCAGAGCTCGAGCCTGCAGTTAGACCCAGCCTAGAGTCAAACCTCCACAGCCCCACGCTCTCCTACACCACCAACTCCTTTTTGGGGGTTATCCTATGGGACAGGGCCAACACGGCAACACCACAGATTTCTGGACTCTTTGGGGCATCTCCTGTGTCTTTGGTAGAACTTTTCTCTTCCTCTTCTTTCCCCTCAAGCCCTTCACAGCCTGAAAATGCTGGACACCATCAGCAGCCAGTACGACTCCTTCATCTACTGGAGGATGCCGATCCCGCGGCTGGACATGGCCGAGCTGGAGGGGCTGGGGCTCGCAGACATGGCCCTCTACAAGCCCAAGGGAGGGCTGGGCAAGCTCGGGGACCGGGGCAGCCAGGACCTCTCCCAGGAAGAGGACAGCCTGCTGCAGTTCAACAGCTTTAACTTCTGGCGAGCTCCCATCGCCAGCATCAGCTCCTTAGACTTCGATTTAATTTGAAGCCCCTCCTGCCCCTCCTCGCCCTCCCCCCTGCTCTCTCTCTTTCTGCCAGGCATGCCAGGATTTGGTTTTGTTGTCAGTTTGGAGGCTGTTGGGTTGGGTTTTTATTTTTTATTTTTTTTTTTTTTTTTTTTTTTTTTGGGTTTTGGGCAGTTTTGCCATCGCTAATTCACTCAGCAGTTCACTGCAGCCTTGACGGTGATGGGCTCCCTGAAAATCTCCAACCCCTCTCCACCCTCTCCCCTTTTCCTCCTGGAATCACAACAGGGCAGCAGGGGCAAACACGAGGGGAGGGGGCAGAAAAAGCCCCCCCACTGTCCCTCTCGGTTTCCAGAGGGTTTGGGAGGTGCCACCCCACCCCGTGTCACCGTGACCGTGGCTGTCCCCGCCCGCTGTGACAATTTCTCAGCTCATTTCTCAAGTGCTTTTTTAAGAAACTCATTTGTGCAAACAGGGCGCTGGAGGAGCAGTGGGAATCACCTCTTTTTGCAGAAAGCATCGACCCTCTGAGCTCCCCCAGCCCAATTTCTCGAAAATCCACTTCATCCCTCAACCTTCCCCTCGGGAATGTGAGGTGGAAGAGGCAGGGATGTGTCCAAGATATCAGCACAAACCTTCTTCTTGAGAAAAATCATCACTTTGAGCCTTGTGGTGTGAGCCCAAGCAGAAAAAATTATGTCCAAGGGGGGTAAATAGACATGGAAATGCTCTTACCTTGCTTGGTGGGGTCAAGGCTGGGTGTTTATTGCCCCAAATTTGATGTTTTTCCTCCTTTTTTATGCTCCACGTGGGTTATTCCCAGTGCAGATCCTGACTGGGACAGACACTGGGTACATTGTGGGGTCTGGAAAGGTGATGAGGCGGAGCTGAAAGACAGAGAATTGAGTTTGATCTTACCCCCAAATGAAAACACTCCAGGTTTTCCACCCACTTAATCAATCCCTTTAAAAACAACGACAAGCAATGCTGCATTCATTCAAGTGGAAGCCTTGAGTTTTCTCCGGGGAGATTTTCACCTGCTGAGGTTTATTTCTGAGCATCATCTCAAAGTGGGGGGGAAAAATGCAACCTGGAATGTCTGGGCTTTTAAACAGGTCTTTTTCCCTCCCCAAGATTGTTTTCTGGGATTGGTTTGTCTTCTTGAATGTGCTTTTTTTGGGTTTGATTGGGATGGAGTGATGTGGAGCATCCCAAAATCATCCTGAGAGTTGGGGGGTATGTGGCTGGGGGCAGGCTGAGGCAGCACTTAAAAAGTACCAGAAATAGGCAAAAATCTGAAAAATCTGCATTCTCCTATGAAAATTGGATGCAGCTCTCCTGTAGTCTCCAGAAATATTCAAGTGTGCTGATTTTGAACCATCTGTGTAAAACCAGAGGTGAAAAATGTAAACTCTCCTCTGCAGAGCTGTTTGACTTCTGTGTTCCCAGCTAGGAAAACCTGCAGGGAGTATTTATTACGAAACTTTAAATAAAATCAGTTAAGAGCATACACGTTCCTGTGGACATGTAGACTGACATCAAGTTCTTTGGCATTAAAACGTCTCAAATCTCTTTACAATGACTGAGAACTCACACCTATGTCGTTGCACATGCTGTGGAAGACTTAAGCGTGGAAAAACTAAGCCTAAAGGATTATTACAAGCACATTAAGGATATTACTTACACTTCAGCTTTTCCAAGACCCACAGGAAAACACCCCCTAGAAGAAACAAGCCCCAGAGCTCAAATTTTACCTCAGAAAAGAGAATTTTGGGGCAAGTCGGGGGAACCCAAGGGCGTAACACACCTTGGAGAGGGCGGTTGGAAGACTGAGGGGGGTTAAATCCCGAACTGGAAGGCACTCAGAGGGGACAGGTACACTCAAACTACCGCAATACACACATATAAACAGAGATATAACGATAAATCCTAATTACCAAGGTAACCGCAGCAGCCCGACGCCGTGAGGCGCCGCCGCCATTTTATACTTGGCGCAAAAACCGCCTGGGCCGGATCTACCCAGGGCGCCACCGCCCGGTATCCTTCCGCCAGGACACACACACTGCCCTGCCCGGCCGCTCCCGGCGGCGCCAAGGCGGGCAGGGCGGCGGAGAAGAGGAGGAGGAAAGAAGGAGAAATCGCCATGTTCCTCACAGCTCCGCTGCGGCGAAGCGCGGGCGGCTCCAGCCCGAGATTTCTCCGGAGTCTCGGGGAACTCTTTTGTTTCGCGTCTTGTGTTCTTCCGCCGCCGGCGGGCTCGCTGCTGGGGCCGCCATTTTGTGAGGCGGGAGGGGCCGGGCGCTGTGAGGGGATGAGCGGTGTGAGGGGATGAGAGGGGCTGAGGAGCTGTGAGCTGTGAGCTGTGAGGGGCTGTGAGCTGTGAGGGGCTGTGAGGGGATGAGAGGGGCTGGAGCTGTGAGGGGCTGTGAGCTGAGAGGGGCTGGAGCTGGAGGGGCTGTGAGCTGTGAGGGGCTGTGAGCTGAGAGGGCGTGGCTGTGAGGGGCTGGCGGTGAGGGTGAGGGGCTGAGAGCTGTGAGGGGCTGAGAGCTGTGAGGGGATGAGAGCTGTGAGGGCTGTGAGCTGAGAGGGGCTGAGAGCTGTGAGGGGCTGGAGCTGTGAGGGGATGGAGCTGATGAGGGGCTGTGAGCTGTGAGGGGATGGAGCTGTGAGGGGATGTGAGTGAGAGGGGCTGGAGCTGTGAGGGGCTGTGAGATTGAGGGGGCTGTGAGCTGTGAGGGGCTGTAGGGATGGAGGGGCTGAGAGCTGTGAGGGTGTAGCTGTGCGGGGCTGTGAGCTGAGAGGGCTGGATCTGTGAGGGCTGAGCTGAGGGGGCTGTGAGCTGAGAGGGCTGAGAGCTGTGAGGGTCTGAGACCTTGAGGGGCTAGTGAGCTTGAGGCTCGAGACCTTGAGGTAGAGGGGCTGTGAGCTGTGAGGGGCTGTGAGCTGTGAGGGGCTGAGAGCTGTGAGGGGATGAGAGGGGCTGCGAGATGTGAGGGGCTGCGAGATGTGAGGGGATGAGAGCTGTGAGGGGATGAGCGGTGTGAGGGGCTGTGCGGACCCCCGAGAGGGGAAGGGCTGCGGGGACCCCCGAGAGGAGAAAGGATGCGGGGACCCCCGAGAGGAGAAGGGCTGCGATCTCTGGGGTCTGAGGAAGGGGGACCCCGTGTGCTGGACGCTCACCCAGAGAACAAATCCCACCTCAAACATCCCACCCGCCTTTCATTCTTACACCGGGGCAAGCTCTCAGTCTCTCCAGCAATCGCCAAAAACCACCTCAGGTAAGGTCTTAGGCGACCTGGAGAGTGAAAACCTTGGGAATAAAACCCTAGGATTGCTCTCCAGCAGAGGGCAGATGGGTATTTCGGAAAGGAAAAGTGCTGAAATGTAGCCAAACACGCCCAAAGCCGTTTCCTGCCCCTGAATGTTTTCTCCAGGCGAGGTGAGGGAGGAGGATGCCCCAGCTGGGGAAATAAAGGTGGTTCCTGTGCGAGTGGCTGCTGGGCCCTGGGCCTGCTGCAGGCCTGGGGAAAATGGATTTGGCTGATTGCAACACGGGAATAACGAGAATTCCTACCTGCGCCCAATCTGAGAATGGAACTGTTTGCTTTGCTCTCTGCTGCCAGCGTTGAGTGTTTTGCTTTGTGTAAACACTGAGTAAGGAAATTCCTGGATAAGCAAGTCTAAGGGATGGTAGATTACTCCTTATTTATTCTATCCCATGTTCGATGGAAATAAATAGGTTTCCCCTTCTTCCTTGAGCCTTATTTAAGTGCAAATAATAAGTGCAAATTCTTTTCGAGCAGTCTCGGTTTTTCTAATCACTCATCAGGTGAATTTTGGGGAAACTCAAACTGTTGTTTCTCTGCAGTCTTGAGGCTGCTGAATAGTTTTGGGAAGCTTTTTGGTCTCATCTTGCAAACACTTCTGCGTGTGAGTAATTCTTTGGTTAAGTGGGACTGTTCACCTGTGAGAATGTTTGTTCAGTAATCAGAGGGTACTTTTGAGATCCCAGATCCTGACATTCCCACCCAGACCTCTCTGCTTGTGCCTGGCACTCCAGCCCTGCTCTCAAAGCTTTCAGAGCCTTGAAGCTCTGAAAATCCCTGATTTAAAGGGGGAAAAAAAATGGTCCAAAGTGTTCCTGGCACAGATCTTCAGTCGAGGATATTCCACAAACCCAGAGAGGACTAACATTCAGGATTTTTGTACCCTGGGTGATGCCCAATGCAGACAGATCTGGCTCTAATCCCCTTTGCCAGTGCCCTCCACGTGGCACTGCCCTAAAATACCCCAGGATTTTCCCTCCACCACCCTGCCAGTGTCAGGAAGGGCTCAGGAACAGCCACATCTGCTGTTCTGAGAGGTGAATTTTGTATTTCCCACAAGACGTCATCAGCAACCACTTCAATTTTAACAGAAACATCCCATTTAACACTTCCAGATAAAGATTGTTCTGGTCTCCTGGTTTTAAATGGGAACAGGATCCTTAGCAGGGCAGGGGGAATCTGGTTACAAGGTGCTGAAAACTCCAGGCTTGGGCTCTTTTCACCTGCCAACCCAAGTATTCCATGAAACAAAACTGATAAACTTGCTAAATCAGGTATAAAAAAAAAGGTTGCAAGGGTTAAATGAGAAGAACTTTAAGTGAACTTCCCTCTGTGTGCCTATAATCTGTTGATCTAGGAGGAACAGGATCTCTTTTTTTCCCCCTTTTAAGAGGAATTGTGGGTTCTCTGCACTGAGCTTGCGCCCGTTTAGGTAATTTCCTGTCCCATTCTTACAGAGTCTGCATTGAATAGGAGCTGCCACGGTCAATTGCAGGAAGAAACATTGTTTTTGGGGCCGAGAAGGTTTGTTTATCTCATTTCAGTCAATACCCATTGCAGTGAGTGTGCTTTTCGAGTGATTTATCGATTTAATCCCAGTTCAAACTTAATGAGACACACCAATAGAAATAACTTAATTCTTATTACATTTTAAATGAACCACCGTGTCTGCTGTTACCATGTGCAGCCCTTGATGTGCTTTAACAGTTCTTTTAAAAAATAAATAATAAAAAGGGAAACCCACTGCAGCAGAACTGGATTGACTGTAACACACAAACCTGGGTAAACAGTTCAGAGTGAAATTGTCTCAAATGTTTCCTGTCCCCACGTTGAGGCTCTGATAACTCCTTCTTACATAAAGCTTTGTGGGGTTTTTTAAAATCATTTTTTTATGCTGTTTGACCTTTAATTAACTTTGGAATTAGGAATTTGATAAAGTGGAAGTTTATCTAATCCCCTCACTTCTCAATTCTGTTCTCTTCCCCAAAGCTAAGCATTTTTTTCCTAGAGTCTAGAGACAAGTGATTTAAATTCTTGAGACTGTTGGTGCCACAGCAGTGATTCCTTGACCCGTGGTGCTCCAGTGTTTTCCTCTCTGGCACCCAGCACAGGTCAGGTCCCAGTTTCCTGTGCTGGGAGCAGGATGCAGCCAGGGGAAGGGGCAGGGAAGGAAGCTTTGCAGAGCCAGAACTGCTGAGCTGCTGCCTCCAGTTCCAGGGCTTTTCATTTGTGTGCTGCTCCTTATTAATGTGCACAAAATAAAATTATTAAGGCTGCAAAACATCTCCAAGATCATCAATCCAACCCTTCAAATGGACTTGATGATCTTGGGGGTTGTTTGAACCTTCCAGCTACGCTGGGTTTACCCGGAGAACTTTGTTTTGCTGAGCTGTAGTTGTGTTCTTTTCTTTCTCCTGCTCCTGCTGTATTCCCACATTGTTTTCCATAATCCCAGGAGTCTCAGGCCACACACACTCGAGCCTTTCCCCTTCAAGTTTCTATTCAAGGAAGAGAGAAGGAAACCCTGACTCTTTCTCTGCTCTTAGCTTTATTTCCCAAGGTGAGGGGGAGGAAGTGGTGGAAGCAGATGCTGTGGATTGTGCCACCCCAGTGCCACTGTCCCCAGAGCCACCTGTGCCCCTGCCAGCCCCTGCTCCTCCCTGGGCAGGGTGGGCAGCAAGGTGAGGAGCAGCAGATTCAATTCCAAAGGGAATTCCAGCTCCTGTGAGCCCGTGGAGCTCCTGCTTGGGAGGGCTGAGTGTCCATGGGGCGTCTGCCAGTGCCGCTTAAACCACGCTGGAATATTTGGGGGTTTTTCCTGGAAACCCAATGCCCTCAGGAGGAGAAATGCCAAGCTGTCTCTTTGGCAGAGTCCGTTCCTTTATCCTGTGGGAAACATCCCAGTCTGGGAGTAAATCATCCAGCTGATGAAACTCCAACCCGATATCCCAGCATTTATTTCAAACTTCATACTGTGCCATTAATATCATCCTCAGTCCACCTTGTGCTCCCATTAAACCGCTCTGTAATCTCGTTATTTTATGAGACAGATACAAATGGTGTTCAGCAAGGCAGGGCACAGCTCCAGAGCTCAGTTTTGTTTCCTCAAGGGATGTCATTCCCCAGCCTTGCCTACTACCGCCAATTCTTGCAGCGTGTCCCAGGGATACTCGATTATTTGGATTAACTTCGGGGCAGGAAAAGAGGATTAGGAGGCAGAGCTGCTCTTTAATGCGTGCACGGAGACGGGTTACATCAGTTCTGTCTGTTTACAGACTTGCCCTGCTGAAAAACAATTTTCTAAAGCTGTTAATTATTCTGAATTATTTGCCAAATTACTACAAATCATTCCTGGCTTGGGACCCACCAGGAAGACAAAGAGGGAACTGTTTAGGTGGTGCTACCTTCAGTCACTCACATGAGCTTTCTCCTCCCTGCTTGGCCAAATTCTGCCTTGCCAAAGCAAAAACTCATGTTTACAGATTTAAAATATTTATTCTCTGGAAATGTGCAGCTCTTGCATGTGCTTAAAGCTTCTTGGGAGCTTAGAGACGGGAATTATCCAGGGGAACTTTCTTTTCCTCTCCTTCACCCTGTCTGGGCTGGAAGTTCCATTACTGAGGTGTCAAAATTATACTTTTTTTTTTTTTCCTCATGTAGTTCTTTTTAAGATGAAATTTTTTTTTTACTTCCTGCCGTGCCAAAAAGTGCTTTGAGACCTTGACCTGCAGAGATCCAAAGCTTTTCCACAAATTTCCAGCCAGCCAGGTGATCCGACGGCTTATCCTGGGATGTCAATACCTGCATTGTTGGGAATGGGAAGAAATCCCACCCTGCCAGAGCAGCTGGATTAGTGCTGAGCTGCCTGGGAATTCCAGCCTGAACACAGACCTTGTGCACGGACCTGCAACAAAAATATTCTCTGGGCGTGTTGCTTTAAACATTTGCAGAGGTGTGGAAGGGATTTTTTTTTTCCCTTTTATCCACGATTTTCTTCTTCCGAAATTGTTAGGTTTTGGATTGAGGCAATGTTGAATATTTGTCACATGGAGCATCTCAGGGAAAACCATCCTTCACCTGTTTGTTTCAGGAGGAATTTGCAGGAGTTTTTCATCAAAACACACAAAATAAAAAATTCCTTGGTTTTACAACATTTAGGTAAATATTCCTCTTCCCACACTGGCCAGTGGAGACCCAGGTATGACAGTCTATGAGTCTGGTTGTCTTTGGAGATACAAATACCACTTCTTTTAAACTAACATTTCTATTTTTAAAAGAACTAAAACCTTTTTTTTAGCATGCAGCTGATCTGTATTGTGCCTTCCCCACTGCCACTCTCAGTTATTGCCATCCTTCTCCCCAAAACAGGTGATTTTGTAAAAAGAATCCCTTCAGCTGGGGAAAAACCTTCCCCTTTGGCAGAGGAAATGAAAAATAAAAAGTCCACGGGGCACATGGGATCTGCTTTGGGTTATTTTTGGAGGAAATAAAGCTGAGGATGTTGTCACCTTTTGGAAGGGAATCCCCTCTAATTTCTGGAAGTATCTGTGTATCAAAGCTGCCCAAAACTGAGGAGGATTTGATCTTTGCCTGGAATTCAAACCCGGCTGCATCCCCAGCTCTTCCACAGAAAAACACCAGGAGTTTTTGAAGCCAAAAGCTGCATTTTTTTGGTCAGTAAATTCCCTCCCACGGGAGCCCTGTGCCGGTCAGGGCTTTTCCTGCCCGCGCCGTTCCGAGCCTGCGTGGGCTGCAGAGCCCTCTCTGTCTGCCCGCTCATTAGCACACTTGGGGGCTAATTAACTCACTTCGGGGTTAATTAGACACGTGTTCCCCTGCTGCCGGCATAACCAGCTCTGAGCAGTTGTCCCAAATCAGTGCAAATCCCTGTGGGATGAGCAGAGGAGGTCACCACACAGGAGGGGCACCCGCCCTTCCACCCCCAGCCCCTTCTGGGGCAAATCTGATTATTTGATTAATCTGCACTTTTATAGCATTGTTTCAATCACTGGAGAAGCTGGGGACAGATTCCCTGAGTTCTGGGATAAGAATGCAAGGATTTTGGCCCTCCCCCCCCCCTTTTCCACTAAAGAAAAATGCTTTGGAATGCAGAAATTTCAACATTTACGCTCATTTTTTGTTCTCTCTTTTTTATTAAAATTCTGTGCCACTGTTGCAGTGCCCTGACCCAGCCCTGCTCCTACACAGTAGGATGGGCTGGGCCATGTGTCCCCTTCCCTGGTGTCCCCGAGGGGGGTGACAGCAACTCCTATCCCCCCCCAAAACACAAAATAAATTAGAAAGAATAAAAAAAAAAACCCAAAGCAAAACCAGGGGGATGGGAGACACGGAGACCACGTCGCTGCAGCGTGGGGACCCGGGGCTCCCTGTCACCTCCGGGTGTCCGCTGGGACCCCCACCACCCTGCCGGGGGCCGTCCCGGTGACAGCGGGGAGGCGACAGGCGGGGTCCCCCCGCTGCAGCTCGGGGGGTCCCGCAGGGTCTCAGGGCCGCCCCGGGGCTGCGGGCAGCAGCTGCGGCTTGGGCAGCACGGGGGGCTTCATGGACAGGGAGCGCTCCAGGGCTGCGGGCCGGGGGGCCCAGGGCGGCCCCGCCGGTGCCCCCAGCGAGTGCATGCGGGTGAGACCCCGCGGCGGCCCCGGGGGGCTCACGGGGGTCCCCGCCAGCGAGTGGCTCTGTGCCAGCGGCCGCCGCGGGGCCGGGGGGCTGTCGGGGGGCACGTCCAGGCGCACCGGGGCGCGGTCGTGGGGGCCGAAGGGGGGCCCGCGGTGCGCGGAGCGCGGCAGCGCCCGCCCGGCCGAGGAGCCGCAGCCCGGCGGGGTCCGGGGCCGCGCCGAGCCCGCCCCGTGCAGCCGCTGCAGCGCCGGGGGCCCCGGCCCGGGCGGCTCCGCGGGGCCCAGGGCAGCGCTGGGGCCGCGCCGGGGCTCCCGGTCCGCCCGGGCGGGGGGCTCCGGTTCGGGCTGGGGCGCGTCCCGAGGGGCGCCGGCCGCGGGCGGCAGCGCGGGGTAGAGGCGGGGGACGGGCGGCGGGGCCGGGGTCCGCGGGGCGCAGGGTGTCTCCGGAGGGGGCTTGGGCACGGCGGGGCGCTGGCAGCAGGTGGCCACCAGCCCGGTGGCCAGCGCCCCCAGGGCGAAGGCGCCCAGCACGCAGCCCACGAGCACCGGCACCGGCACCGTCGCTTCGGGCCCCGGGCCGGGTGCCGCACCCCTGCGGGACCGCCCGTCAGCCCGGTGCCCGCGGGAGGACCGATACGACCCCTCCCAGAGACCCCCCTGGTCCCCTTCCCGTCCCTGGGGTCCCCCCTTGTCCAGATGGTCCCCCCTTCATCCCTCTCCTGTTCCTGGGGACCCTTCTGGTCACTGGGGCTCCTCCACCCCAGGGTCCTTCTCCTTCTCTGCATCCCTTTTCCACCCATGGGATCCTTATCCCGCCCCTGGGGTCCCTCTCCTGTCCCTGCGGGTCTCATCCTCGTCTCAGGAGTCCTCCCGACTCCGCAGTCCTTGGTGCCCCCCTCCCCAATCCCTGGGGTCTCTCTCCCACCCCTGGGACACCCCTCCCTGGTCCCCAGGGTCCCTCCACAGGGTACTCAGACAATGTCACTGACCGTGGGCCAGGTCCCTGTCCTCGTCACCGTCCCTTGTAGCCCCTGTGAGAGCAGAGCAGGGTCGGGCCAGGCCCCCTGTATCCATCGGAGCCACCCGTGTCCCCTCCACATCCTCCCCATCCTCTGGCATCACCCACGTGTGCCAGAGCCCACCTGCATTCCCCCATGGCCTCGTGCCTCCAGAAATCCCCAAATACTCCCATGTTCCCAGTGCCCCCCACTTCACCTTGGCAGGTCCCACTGGTCCCGAGGGATTCCTCCATGTCCTGCTGGAAACCACTCCTGGGACACAGAGGGGACATCACCCTCTGTCCCTGGTGTGTCCTCGCACGGGGCAGGGCCCAGCAGGTCGGGGATGGAGGGACACTCACGGAAGGTCCTCGGAGAAGGGGACGCAGCCCCTGGAGGGCAGCCAGACACAGTAGGGGTCCCGGGCAGCCAGGCAGCTCCTGCGGGGACACGGGGATGCAGCTGCCATCCATGTCCCGTGCCCCGGGCTGCCCCTGTCACCTCCCTTGGACACTTCTGCACATCTTTGTGCCCCTGTGCTTTTGCACGCTCCCGTTCCCTTGTACATCCTCGCCCCCTCCCACCCCCATTCCCTCACCCCCGGCCCCCCGAGCCCCGCACGGCCCCGCTCACCCTCGGCAGGAGCCGTGGCGGGCGCAGCGGCTCAGGGGCAGCCGCAGCAGGCACCCGGCGAAGGCCACGATCAGCTCCTGGCCCGGCAGGTGCAGCTCCAGCCCCAGCACCCGGCTGGGGACCCCGGCCCCCCGCGGGCTGCGGCACCTGCACCCGAGAGCACCGGGGTCAGCGCTGCCCGCCCTGGCACCCCCAAACCCCCCCAGTGCCCCAGAGCCCCCCAGAAACCCCCACAACGCCCAGAACCCGCCCCCCAAGCCCTCAGTGCCCACCAGGCCCCCAGCACTCCCGGTATCCATGGCCCCCACACCCCCCCAGCCCCCTCCAGCATCCATAAGGCCCAAGAGACCCCCAGACCCCAGCCCTGGGCACCCCCTGCCTGCCCCTCACCGCCCGGGGTCGTAGAGGCTGATGTCCTCCAGCAGCAGTGGCTTGGCACTGCTGTCCCTGCTGTCCCCCAGCTCTCGGGTGTCCCCCGGTGCCGGGGTGCCCCCGGGGCGCTGGGTGGCCTCGGGGCTCTGTGCCGCTGCCAGGACCTTCAGCACCCTCCCGTCCTCGGCGCCCAGGAACAGCACGGTCTGGTTCCTGCGGGGCCCCGCGCCCGTGTCCACGGCCAGCTGGGTCAGCCTGTGGCAGGACACGGCCTCACACACACCCGGGCTGGGGCCTCTGCACCCTCACATGGCCTCGCACACCCCGAAAAGAGCCTTGGATGAAGACCCTCCCCGGCCTGCAGCACCCTCAGCCCACGCACACCCGAAGCTACTCACACGAGCTATTCCCTGCCCCAGGGCCACTCCATCCACGGGCCCATCCCATCCCCGAGGCCGCCCTGTCCCCGTGGCCACCCTGTCCCTGCACCTGGTGCCGGTGTGGGTGAAGAGGGGCCGCCCTCCCGCGGGCCCCACGGCGCCGTGCAGCAGCGGGTGCTCCTTGGCGAACACCAGCGTCTCGTCAGGGAAGTCCCCAGAGGTGACAACACCGGCAGCAGGTCCCATCCCGGCACAGCAGCCCGGCCTACGGCACAGCTGGTGTGGGGATGCTGTGTCTGCAGCACCCAGGGGTGTCCCGCCGTGGGGTGGGGGGTACCTGGGCTGGGGGACCCTGTCCTCTGGCACCGGGCTCCAGGTGGCCCCACGGGGCTCGGCGAAGGGACCCTCGAACGACCGCTCCACATCTGCCAGGTAGAAGGCGCAGACGGCCGAGCCAGGGATGCTGTGGTGACAGGGGGGACAGGATGGCCTTGGTTTGATCAGGGCCCCTCCGTGTGCCAGGTGTGCCCCTGTGCTCTGTTTCCTTCTGTGTGTGTGTCCCTGTGTCCTGTCCCTCTGTGTCCCCCTGTCCCCATTCGAGTCCATCCCCCTGTCCCCCCGGGGAACCCCCTCCCCATGTCCACGTGTGAGTCCCTGCTCATGTCACCCTGTCCCCGCAGCCCCATGTCCCCCTGTCCTCGTGTCCCTGCCTGTTGGGTTGGGTGCCAAAGAGGGCGAGGACAGCGGGGCGCCCGTGCAGGGTCTGGGGTGGTGTCACAGCCTCCAGGACATCGAAGTAGAAGACGGTGTCGCCAGGCACGGAGCACTGCAGCCGCACCTTCAGGAAGGACGTCCAGCGCCGCTCCAGCACCCGCGGGGACCCGCCGCGGTCATTGCGGCACACCCGGGCCACCCGGGCCACCAGCACCTGCACGGGACCCCGGTCAGCACCTGCACACCTGGGCTCAGCACCTGCACACCTGGGCTCAGCACCCAGGGGACCTGCGGGCATTGGCACCTGGGCACCCCCAGGCATCACCGCTGTCCCCCAGGCACCTCAGGCTGGCGCCCGGGGGGCACCCACAGGCCTGACACCCTGGTGAGGGGCTCAGGAGCCTCCCCTGCCTCGACCCCAGGGTGGGGGTCCCCTGGGTGCTCCCCCTGTGCCCCCCATTCCCGCACCCACCTTGCCCAGCGCGCTGAGCTCCACTGCCACCTCCCTGAAGAAGAAGTAGACATAGGGGCCGTAGGGCAGCACCTGGACAAAGTGGGGTTCTGGGGGGGCCAGGAGGGGTCAGAGGGACCATCAGCCCCTGCCACCTCCTGTCCTTGTCCCACACCCCTTTGCTCAGCCCTCCCCTGCATCCTGCCCCCCTCTATGGCCCTGTACCCCAAGATTGCAGCCCTGCACCCCCTGATGCCATCCCCACATTCCCCTGCCCCAGTCTGCCACATCCCTCCACACCTGTAACGCCCACCCCAGACCCTCCTACACCCCTGTACCCCCCATCCCGTCCCCACAGACCCCCCACGCCGGGGTACCCTGCAGCCAGCGGGAGCTGTATTTGAGGGTGCGCAGGGGAGCCTGCCCGGGGCTCAGGCTGCGGTAGATCACGGCATCACTCGCCTGGAAATCGGCCACCGTGGCCGAGTACAGGCTGCCATCTGCGGGGGGGGACACACCGGGTCACCCCTGTGCCCCCCCGGGCCACCCCCATGTCCCCCCGCCTGCCCCGCACCCACCGACAAAGAGGGCGACGATGCTTTGCTTGGCGTCAAAGGGGCACCGGGCCTGGCCACTGACCTCGTCACCCTGCTGTGCCAGGCTGCTCACCTGGGGGGACACGCCCAGAGGCCATGAGACCCGCCCCCAAATACTCAGCCCCCCTTTGTGCCATCCCCAACCCCAGCACGGACACGGCTGAGAACCCCCACGCTCATCGCACATCTGGGAACTGCCCTGCTGGGGCTGAGACCCCGCAGCGCAGCCCACCCACCCCCCGCAGGCTGCGAGCCCCCTCACCCCTGGGCCCCCCACCTGGTAGGTGCGGCACAGGGGGCTGAAGGCGTTGGTGCCACAGGCCAGGAGGGTCTCGGCGTCGCGGGGCACCAGCACACGGATGTAATTGTGACACTCGTCCTGTGGGGAGGACACAGGGGCTGTCACCACCTCCTGGGACCGTTTGCGCCCAGCCCCTCGTACCTTCGAACCCCAAAGTCCCGCACCCCAAATCCCCGCATCCTCAACGCCGCTCCCACCCCCTGTACCCCTCGACACCCCCTCACCTGCCGCCGGCCCCGCATGGCGCAGTTCTCCCTGTCCTGCGTCTCCCAGGTGAGGTGCTGCCAGGTGAGACAGGGGCAGGGGGTGAGTGGGCACGGGGACCCTCCCCCGGTGTGCCCCCCTCGTCCCAGGGTCGCTGTTCCCGTCCCCCTTACCCGCTCCGGGTACAGCGTCCCCTTGTCCTGCCCCAGGTCGAAGGCGTAGATGTGGTCCCTGGGGGGAGGCGCTGAGTGTGCAAGGGGGCACGGGGGTGTGCGGGGGGCACGGGGGTGTGCGGGGGACACGGGGACAACGCCCCCGTTACGTGCACAGGGCACTGCGGGGTCACGCACGGGGCGCGGGGAGGAACGGGGGGTGTGCGAGTGTGCAAATCCTTGCACGAGCACAGGTGAGGATGCTCAGGCACGGACACTAACACGGGGGGCCGTGTCCCGGCACACACGAGCCCGGCCGCGCTCACCGGGCAGCCACGAAGAGCGTCCCGTTGAGCCGCAGCATCCGCTGGAAGTCGAGGCCGAGCCGGGCCGTGCCGTTGTCCCCCCGGAGACCCCCGAAGCGCGGGTACGCGGCGGTGGCTGCGGACCGGGAGGACACGGTGACTCCCCGGCACCCCCCCGAGCCCCCCGGCCGCCCCCCGAGCCCCGCTCACCTGCCAGCCCCACGGTGCTGCGAGCCTCCAGGTCCCGCGGGAAGGACTGGGCGAGCGTCCCGGCGAGGAGGAGGAGGACGACGAAGGGCAGCGGGACCCCCGGCATTGCGGGTGGGGCTGAGAGCGACCCCCCCGCCCCGCCCCGGGCTGCGAGCGGGGGGAAACTGAGGCGCGGGATGGGGGGCGGAGTGGGGACAGTGTGGGGACAGCGCTCCCGGTGTCCCCAGTCCTCTCAGTGGTCCCCACAACCCCTTCCCAGTGTCCGTAGTGCCCCTGCTCCAAGTTCCTATCCCGAAGTCCTCAGGACCCCCGTCCCAGTGCTCCCAGTGCTCCGGGAGCTGCTGCCAGCAGTGCCAGGACGCTTCCCCAGCACAGGAGTGCAGCCCCAGTGCCCCGTTGTACAGCACCCACCTGCACCGCCCCAGCACCCCAAAACACCCCCGAACACCCCAACGCCGCTCTCACAACACCCCAACACCCCAACACCCCCACGGAACCCTCACAACAGCCAGCGTCCCACCCGAACCCCTCGAACACCCCAAACCCACCCTGTCGCAGCACTCCATGGCCCCAAACAGCACCCTACACACCCCGTGCCCCAACACCCCACGACACCCAACCTGCACCCCAAACGCACCCCGTTCCAACCCTCCACCACCCCCTGCCCCAGCATCCCCCGCCCCTCCCGACCCCTCGGCGCTCGGTACCGGCTCCGCTCCCCGCTCGGTCCCGAGCGGCTCCGCCCCGGAACGGGCCGGGACCGGGCACCGGCCGGAGCGGGGCCGGGGGCGGGACCGGGGACCCCCGCGGGACTGCCCGGCCCCCGCCGCGGGACTCCCCCCGCCGCCGCCCTATAGATAGGCGTTAATCCCCGTTAATGAGATGATCCTCATTAAGTGCCGAGGAACTGGGAGGGGGGGGTGGGTGGTTTGCACGCTCGTGTGCGCGGGCACGGCGGTGACAGCCCCCCCCCCCTCCCCCTTGGCGGTGCGCGCTCCCGCCTGCAACTGTCGGCGCGCGCCCGCGTGAGACCCCCGGCACACGCGCGTGCGGCGTGGCGACCACCCTTGTGTCCCCCCGCCTCTGTCCCCAGAGCGGGGACCTGTCGCCGGCACCACCGTGCGCACCGACGGCTACTGGGAGTTACTGGGACACACTGGGAGCTGCCCCCGATGTCCCGCTCAGGCTCCGGTGCCCGAGTACCACCGGCTGCTCCGGGGCTCAGAGGGGACCCTGGGGACATGTCAGGGGTGGGGGGCGCTGGGGACACCCCCGAGCCTCGGGGGGCGCCGGGGGTCCCAGGGGGGCGGGCACGGGTGACACCTGCCGGCAGCGCCTGGGACCGAGGGGGGGCGGTGACTCCGGGCCGGTGGGGACAGCCCTGGCGACACGGCGGGGACCCCGGGGCCGTGACGGTGTCCCTGAGGGGTGGCAGCACCCCCGGGGGTGTGACAGTGTCCCCAGGGGGGGAACACGGAGCACATGGACACCCAGAGGACACGGGGACACACACAGGACACACGGACACACACAGGACACAGGGACACACACAAGACACACAGGGACACACACACAGAGGACACAGGGGACACACACACAGGACACAGGGGGGTCCCAGAACTGTCCCCGCTCTCCGGTGACCGGAGCGCTCCGCTATTCCAGGCGGCCCAGCAGGGGGCGCCATCACCGGCGCGGCTGAGGCCCCGCCCCCGGACGCCGCCAGACCACGCCCCCCCGGCGAGGCCACGCCCCGGGCATGGCGAGCGCGCGCGTGCTCGTGCACGTGCGGCGCGCGGGGGCGGGGGGGGCGGCGGCGTTCGGGCAGGTCCGGGGGGACCGGGGGGATCAGGGGGGAACCGGGGAGACCGGGGGGATCAGGGGGGACCGGGGGGGACCGGGGAGACCGGGGGGGACCGGGGGGATCAGGGAACACCGGGGGGACCGGGGGGACCGGGGGGTCTGGGGGGAACCGGGGGGCACGGGGGACCGGGGGGCACCGGGGGGATCAGGGAACACCGGGGGGCACCGGGGGCTCTGGGGGGCACCGGGGGGCACCGGGGGCTCTGGGGGGCACCGGGGGGATCAGGGGGGAACCGGGGAGACCGGGGGGGACCGGGGGGGACCGGGGGGATCAGGGAACACCGGGGGGACCGGGGGGGACCGGGGGGAACGGGGGGAACGGGGGGGACCGGGGGGATCGGGGGGGACCGGGGAGACCGGGGGGGACCGGGGGGATCAGGGAACACCGGGGGGCACCGGGGGCTCTGGGGGCACCGGAGGGTCTGGGGGCGATGGGGGTCAGTGCAAGGGAGGGGTCGCGGCCCCGGCAGCGGCGCGGCCCCGGCGGTGCCAGCGGTGCCGGCGGCCGCGGGGTCCCCGAGGCGGTGGCGGTGCGGTGACAGCGGCGTCCCCGCAGAGTGTCACCGGCGTGTTCTGCCCGGCGCACACGGACGTGGCCCTGGTCAGCTGCGGGCTGGAGCGCGGCCGCTTCCTCATCTGCGATGTCCCCTTCCCCGGCTCCGCCGTCACCGTCCTCAAGGTGCCCACCAGCCCCCGGTGCCACCGCGTCCCCCCGGGCAGCCATCGCGCCCCTGACGTCCCCTGTGCCCGCAGAGACCCCCGTTCTGCCCCGCCAAGCTGCGAGGGGCCACGCTGGGTGAGCGGGGGGGACACCCGGGGGTGGTCGCCGCAGTGGCCGTGCTGCTGGAGAGCGCCTGCGGCCACGTCCTGCTGACCCGCCGAGCCGCCACCCTGCGCCACTTCCCCAACGTTTGGGTGCCACCAGGTGAGTGCGAGCACGGGGAACGGGAGCTCTGGGGTGCCCTGACCCCTCACTCAGGTGGGGACAGGGGCTTTGGGGTCCCCTGATACCTGTCCCCCCGCACAGGTGGGCATTTGGAGCCTGGAGAAGAGGTGAGGTGACACCGTGGGGAGGGCAGGGGGTGCCCAGGTGAGCGCGGGGGCGCAGGTGCCCCCTGACACCCTGAACTCCCAGCTGGTGGCCGCGGGGCTGCGGGAACTGGCCGAGGAGACGGGGCTGCGCCTGGAGCCCGGGACCTTCTCGTGGTGCCTGCTCGGCCTCTGGGAGGTACCGACCCCCCCGAGCACCCGGGGCTGGGCAGGGGGTGACACCCCCAGGGGTCCGCCCTGCCCCACGGGTCACCCCTGCTCCCCGCAGTCCCTGTTCCCCCCCAGGCTGAGCCGGGGGCCACCGCGCTGCCACCACATCGTCACCTACCTGGGGCTGCGCTCGGCCGAGCCCCGCGAGCGGCTGCAGGTGGGGGCACCGCCGGGGGGGGTCCCTTCCTGGGTGGGGGTCCCTCCTGGTGTTGCAATCCCTCTCTGGATGGGGGTCTCTGAGGGTGGGGGTTCCTCCGTGGGTGGGGTGTTCCTCCCCTGGCACTCCCTCCACCGGTTGGGATCCCTCCAAGGGTGGGGGTCCCTGTCGAGGTTGGGGTCGCCCCCTGTGGGGGTCCCTCCCTCCACGGGGGGTCCATGCCCAGGCCCGGCTGCGTCCGAGCCCGTGTGAGGTCAGCGCCGTGGCCTGGCTGGAGCCTCCGGTCCTGGAGGCCGTTGCTGCCACCGAGGATGGAGCTGAGGAACCGGGACCGGGATCGGGATCATTCCCCGGAGATCTGCCATCTACCGTGGGGTGAGCCACTCCTGACCCCGTGGGGACCGGGACATGAGGCTGGGGAGCACCTGGGGCTGTCCAGCCTCCCCATGGCCCCATCCCTGACCACATTCCCTGTCCCAGGATCACGGAGCTGAGCCCCGACGGCTTCCGGAGCTCCCGGATTCCCACCGGGACCTTCCTGCGCCGGGCCCCGGCCACCGGCTCCGACGTGGAGCGCGTCAGCACCGGCACCAAGTTCGCGCTGGGGAGGAGGCGGGAGGAGCCCGGCCAGGAGCGCCGGGAATAAAGCGCTTCCCGCGGATCCGGGCCCGTGTTGGAGTGGGCACGGGGAGACCCCAGGAACGGGCGGGGGAGTGCCTGGTTTCAGGTGGATTCCAGGGGGATGGAGCAGGGTGACCCCCTTCCCTGAGCTGTTGGGATGGGGACACGGGATGGGACAGGGATGGGACACAGGATAGAACACAGGATGGGACAGGGATGGGACACAGGATGGGACACAGGATAGAACACAGGACGGGACACAGGATAGAACACAGGATGGGACACAGGCCACGTGCGTGACGAAATTTCGCAGTTTAATGCCACGGCCCCGCTCCCGCCTCGGCCCGCAGGATCCGCAGCAGCGCGGCGTGCACGCCCTCGTCCATGAATCCCTGCGGAAGAGGGACTGTGGCTTTTCCCGGGATCCCACCTGGGTGCCCGGCAGCCAAAACTGTGCCCCCAATCCCCAAAGACCGCGGGCAGGGCCAGGGGGTCTCACCTGGGCAGCCTGGAGCAGGTGGCTCCGGTACACGGCCACGGTGTCCCGGTGCTGCTTCTGCTGCACCTGGGGGGGACAGGCAGCGTGAGGGCGCAGGTGACACTGGGTGACTCAGAGTGACAGGAGGGTACACAGGGTGACACGGTGTGACACCTGGAGCTGTCCCCACCTCCAGCTGCAGCTGGAGCCGGGCGCTCCGGCCCCGCAGCCCCAACACCTCTGCCGAGAGTTTCTCCGTCTCTGCCAGCAGCTGCTTCAGCTGGGGGGGCAAAGGCAAATTTGGGGGACTGATGGGGGTGTTGGTTGCTCCCAGCACCCCCTAGAGCCCCCCTGGTCCCTGTCAGCCCCCAGGGTCCCCCCAAATGGAGCTGGGAGATGGAACACGATGGGGATAGGGATGGGAAGGACATGGGAGGAAGAGGATGATGGGAAGGGGTCGGCAGCGGGGACAAGGATGGGAGGAGGATGATGACGGGAATGGGACTGGTGCTGGGAAGGTCGCGTCCTTCACCTTCCCGTCCTTGTCCCGGCAGGCGCGCTCCAGCCGGGCCGCCCGTTCCCGCAGCGCTGCCAGGCTGCGCTCCAGCCCCTCCGCCGTCTCCCGCAGCTCCCGCAGCTCCCGCTCCCTCTCGACCGCCCGCGCCTCGGCCGCCGCCGCCGCCTCCCGCCACCGCTCCGCCTCCGCCGCCGGCGGCTCCGGGTGGGACACCGGCGGGGCCGCGCTCCGGGCCCTGCGGCGCGGCAGCGCTCACCGCCGCCCCCGGTTCTCCCGGGACCCCGTCGCTCCCGGGGGTCTCTCCGTCCTCTCCCTCCATCTCCGTGAGGAGCTGCAGGGCCTCGTGCTGGGACCGCACCAGCGCGTCCAGCCGCCGGTGCAGGTCCCGGAGAATTTCGGCCCCGGCGTCGCCTCCCGCCTCCCGCACCCGCGCTCCCAGCCCGTCCCGCAGCGCCCGCAGCTCCCGGCGCAGCCGCCACGCCTCGTCCCGCTTCCCGGGATCCCGCAGCTCCCGCAGCTCCTGCTGCAGCCGCTCCCGCTCCCGGCCCAGCCGCGCCAGCTCCACCAGGAGTTTCCCGTTGCCCTCCCGCAGCTCCAGCAGCTCCTTCTCCATCCTCCCGCTCGCCCCCGGGGTCTCCTCCCGGCCCTTCCCGCCCGGAGCCGGCTCCGTGCCGTTCACCGCGCACCGGCACGCTGCTGCCGGCTCCCTACGGAGCTTCTCCAGCAGGATTTGGGATCCCTGGAGCATCCTGGCATGGATCTGGTCCTGCTGCTCCAGCGCCTGCTCCAGCCCCGCCGCCAGCTGCTGCCAGGCGGCCGCGCTCCGGCCCACGGCCCCGTCCCGGAGGGAATCTTCTGCTTCCCGACGCAGCTCCTGCCCCTGGGAGAAGGCGCCGGCCTTCGCTTCCCGCATTTTGGAGCACTCCTCTCCCAGCCAGGCCATGAATGGGATCAGCGCCGGAGCCTCGGCGCTGCCGTGTCCGCCTTCCCACTCTTCATCCCTCGTCCTCTTCCTCAGCTCCGCCATGCGCCGGGCCAGGAGCTCCAGGCAGGCGCTCCCATCTTCCTCCTCACCATCCTCATCCTCCTCACCCGCATCCCGTCCCGGCAGGAGCCGCACGAGCTCCCGCAGCCGCCGCCGGATGCCCTCGGCAGCTTCCTCCAGCCGCCGGCATTCCAGAGTCTTCCTCGCCAGCTCCTCCTGCAGCCTCTGGGCAGCGCGTCCATCCCGCTGCTCCTCCTCCTCATCCTCCTCCTCGCCCTGGATTCCCACCTGTCCAGCACCATTCTCTGCTGGAGGGAAAAACACAATCCCATTTTCCAAATTTTTCACTTTTTTTCCCCCAGTTTCCCCCGTTTCCCCTGTTTTTTCCCATTTCCCCCCATTTTTTTCCTTTCTGGGGAGGGCTGCTCACTTCTCCTCCCACAGTGTGGAACCTTCTGGGGAGCCCAGCTCGGTGCCTTCCCGGTGACATTCCTGGTGGCATTCCCAGCGTCCTTGTCCCTCTTGTGGGCCTGCAGCAGCTCGGCCACTTCCAGGCTGCCGTGAGCCAGCGCCAGCTCCAGCGCCGTCCTGAGCCGGGGACGTGGCAGGGAGGGACACAAGGAAACGGTGAACGGTGGCAGGGAGTGGCACACGGGCACGGTGACAGGATGGCACCGTGGCACAGGTGACCCCCATCCCTCCCCTGCAGCGGTGACACCCCTGGGGACACCACTGACCGGTGTCCCCAGGGCATCCCAGTGTCCCCAGTGTCCCCAGCGTCCCCTGCCACCCACCTGCCGTCCCTGCCGGCCAGCCCGGGCTCGGCCCCGCGCCGCAGGAGCTGGGCACAAACGGCAGCGTGGTTCCCCTGCGCCGCCAGCATCAGGGGGGTCTGGCCGTGCTTGGGGGACACGCGGGGTGACCGTCAGCCCTTGCTGACCCCCGTCACCCCTGCTGTCCCCCTGGCCCCACTCACAGAGTCGGGGACATCCACTGGGGCCTCGTGGTCGCAGAGCAGGAGGACGCTGGAGGCGCAGCCCGAGGAGGCTGCAGTGGGGAGGGGTCACTGCAGGGGCTCTGGGGACACCTCTGGCGTCCCCCGCGTCCCGGGGTGTCCCCGTGTCCCCCCCTCACCGGCCCAGTGCAGCGGTGTCCGGTTCTGCCCGTCCACGTGGCGCTCGTTGGCTCCGTGCTGGGGGGACAGCGGGAAGGGACCCCCGGGATGGGAACGGCACTGGCTCCCCCATCCCAGCCCTGTTCCCATCCTCATCCCTGTCCCCATCCTTATCCCCGTCCCCACCTCCATCCTCATCCTCCTCTGCATCCCCATCCGTGTCCTTATCCCTGTCTCCATCCTGATCTCTATCCCTGTTTTCACCCCCAGCTCCACCCCGTTCCCGTTCCTATTCCCATTCCCGTTCCCATCCCACCCCGTACCTGCAGCAGCACCTTCACACACTGGGGCTGGCAGGCGATGGTGGCCAAGTGCAGGGCGGTGCTGCCTGCGGGGACCAGACAGGCGCTGGGGACACCCCCGGGGGACACCCCCTCCTTGGGGACACCCCCTCCTTGGGGACACCCCCTCCTTGGGGACACCCCCAGGGTGCTCCCGGGGGTCCCTGCCTTGGGCTGCAGGTCTGGGCTCCTCCAGAGGTGACCCAGGCCCCTGGCTGGGTGTCTCCCAGGTGTCCCCAAGGTGTGCCCAGGTGTCCCCACCTACCGTCATCGTTCGTCTCGTTGACGGGGGCGCCGTGCTCCAGCAGCAGCGTCAGGCACTCGGTGAGACCCTCGGCCGCGGCCAGGTGGAGCCTGGGGGGGCGAGAGGTGGCCGTGACCCGCGCGGCCCCCCCGGCCCCGCCGAGCCCCCCCGTGCCCCCCGGGTGACATACGCGGACTGTCCCCTGGCGTTGAGCTTGGCGGGGCGGGCGGCCTTGCGGGCGGCCAGCGCGGCCACCCGGGCCACGTCCCCGCGAGTCACCGCCTCCAGGAGCTTCTGGTCCTGCCGCGTCCAGCTCTCCATCTGCGGGGGCGGGGTGGGACCCCAAATCCAGGACGGGACCCCCACCCGGGACAGGACCCCCCCAGTGTGGCTCCCCCCAGGCATGCGGTGCCTCAGTTTCCCCACTCCTTGGGGTTTCCGTGAGGGATCCCCGCGGAGCCGGGAGGGGCGGAGAGGCCGGAGCGTGTCCCGGCCTGTGCCCCGCCGGCTGGTTTGGCGAGTGCCACCGAGCCGGGCTGGGCTCCAGCGTGGCACCGGGCGGGGGTGGCAGCGGCACCGGCACCAGGGACTGGTATTGAGACCGGGACCGGGACCAGGGACCGAGCCCAGGGTCTGGGAACGGGGGCTGGGAGCAGGGATGGGCTGCGGGACAAGGCGGGGACAAGGCGATCGAGGCTGCGGGATGGATTCGGGTTTGATTTGGGGCTGGGATTGGGGTTGAGTCTGGGATGGAGGCTGGGAATGGGGCTCGGACTGGGGCTGGGACAGGGATCGCAGCCAGGACCGGCACCAGAATCGGGACTGGGAGTGGAATTGCGTCTGGGATCGAGGAGTTGGACTGGGGACGGGACTGAGGCAGCAGCATCGGGGCTGGCAGCGGGGTTGGACTCGGGATCGGAGCCGGCACGGGCTGGGATCGGGATTGGGATCGCAGCCTGCACGGGCAGGGATCAGGGCTGGGATCGGGCTGGGATCGGGATTGGGATCGCAGCCTGCACGGGCTCCCAGTTCCCTCCCGGGACTCACCGTCACCTGCGAGCTGGAGCAGGAGAACATCCTCTTCATGGCCGGGACCCCCGGCAGCCCCGCCGCGGGAGCTTCCGGACCCCCCCCGCCCCGTCCGCTCCCGGCCCCCGACCCCCCCCTCGCTGCGGGACCCCCGGGAGCCGCCGCTCCGGGGCCGCGTCCTCCGCCCGCCCCCTCCCGCGCCCGGTCCCGCACCCGGCCCGGCGGGTCCGGCACCGCCCCGGGAACGGCCCCGCCCTGCGGGTGCGCCCCAAACCCGGCCCCATCGCCCCCCGGCCGAGCCCCCCGCCCCGGCTGAGACCCCCACCGTCACCGCACTGATGAGACACCCCCCGCCCCGGCTGGTCCGTGCCTCCCCCAGCCCACCCCCTCTTCATTTTAGCTCCAAACTTCATTTTCACGATTTTCCAAATTTTTTTTTTTTATATTTTTCATTTCTTTTGTCCTTTGTTTTTACAGTTAATCCGCGGGGACCCCGTCCCTCCCCGCCCCACCCTTGGGCAGCCCCCCGACACCGGGGGGATCAGTGTCACCGCTGACCCAGGAGCGGGAGGTTTCCCCCCCCCGGGCCGCCTCCCGCACCCCAAAACATCCAAATAAATAAATAAATCCCAGCGGGAAGAGGGGGGACACGATGTCACCCCAACTCCCCCCGGGCTGGAGTAGGGAGGGGGCGACTGGACCCCCCCCGTTCCCATAAGGCTCCCGTGGGAATAGCAGCGTCCCCATCCCGCTTTTCCCAACGCTCCCCACAGCTGGATCCAGCCCCCGGTGCGTCCTGGGGGAATCGTGGGGTGCTGGGGGGGCTGCGGGGGTCCCTAACTGTCCCCGTCGCCCTCCTTCAGCTCCTGGCTGTTCTCCACCTCCTCGGGAATATCCTGCATCCTCAGGAAATCTACGGAAAGACTCCAGGTTAACCCCTCTCAAATAAAATCGGCACCCCAGGGTGGGATCAACCCCCCCAACACCCCCCCAAAAGCGGGGACCCACCTCGGGGGCTGGCGGGGGGGGAGTGGCGGCTCCCCAAGCCCCCCTCGTCCTCCAGGAGCGCGTCCAGGGTGTCCTCGCCCTCCCGCAGCCGTTCGGGGTCGGCGCCCCGGAATTCCAGCTCATCCCGGGGGCTGGGGAAGGTGGGGGCGTGGTACTGGAGGGTGGGCGGGGGGCTGGCGTGGCTCAGCTGCGGGGCGGGAACAGAGGGGGTTCAGAGTGGGGGGGCTCAGGCCCGAGGGGCGGCCGGACACAGCTCGTGCCACGCGCGACCCCCACCCGCCCGACCCCCGGGCCGCGCCAAGCCCGCCCGACCCCCCGGTGCCCCCCGGACCCCCCGGTGCCCCCGGTACCCCCGGACCCCCCGGTACCCCCGACCCCCCGGTACCCCCGACCACCCCCTGTACCCCCGACTCCCCGGTACCCCCGGTGCCCCCGACCCCCCGGTACCCCAGACTCCCCGGACTCCCTGGTACCCCCGGACCCCCGGTACCCCCGGTACTCCCCGGTACCCCCGGTGCCCCCGACCCCCCGGTACCCCCGGTGACCCAGACTCCCCGGACACCCTGGTACCCCCGGACCCCCGATACCCCCGGTGCCCCCGCGCCCACCTGCGGGGGGGTGAAGCTCAGGTAGAGCGCGTCCCCGGCCGGGAGGCTCCTGCGCCGGGGCTCCGCCGCCCGCCGGCCCCGCGGCCCCGCCGGCGCCCCCCGCGCCTCCTGCAGCTCCCGCTCCAGCCGCGACCGCTCCCGCTCGCTGTCCCGCAGCCGCGACTCCAGCGCCGCCGCCTCCTGCGCCCGCTCCTGGCACAGCTGCCGGCAGCGGCTCAGCTCCTCCTGCACCAGCCCGTGCTGCCGCTGCAGCAGCGCCAGCTCCGCCCCGGCGCCCGGCTCCGCGCCCCCGGTCACCGGCACCGCCGGCTGAGACCCCCGGCGGGGCCGCGGCCGCTGCAGCCCCTCCGGCAGCTGCAGCTCCAGCAGCACCTCCTGATGGGTCAGCTGGACCTGCGGCGGGAGCGGGGTCAGGGGGGAACGGTGGGAGAGGAAGAGTGGGGGGGGAAAGAGCGGGGAATGGAGGAAAAGGGGTAAGAGGGAATGGGGGGGCAGAGAGGGCTTGGGGGGGGAAGGAGAAGGGAGGAATGGGAAGGGGACAAAGCGGGGCAACAGGGGAGAAAGGGGACAGGGAATGGATTTGGGAGCAGGAGGGATTTGGGCAGGGGGTACCCCCTCGGCCCCCTGTCCCACCTGGAGCCGCAGCAGGAGCCCGTACAGGTTCACCAGGCGCTGGTTGATCTCCTGCGGGGGACAGGATTTGAGGGGGGTTGAACCCCGAGTGCCACTGAGGCGCCATGGGGTGGGCATCACCCCCCACCCCAAAACCCTTTCCTCACCTCCTGGGATCCCCTCGGCGGGACCTGGTTCCCATTCCCGTCCTGTGGAGAGAGTGAGGTGATGCTGAGGGTCCCAGTGTGGGCTGGGGGTCCCCAGCTGTCCCCCTGTGCCCCCTCCCCAACTCACCCGCTGCCCAGAGTCCGGATCTGCCCGGAATTCCAAGGAGCCGTTGATGCTGCCGGAGTCACCGTCTGCAGGGGAAGGCTGGGTAAGCCCCAGGGGTTCCCGGGGGTCCCCCCAACCCAGCACCCCCCTCTCCCCATCCCCCTTACTGCTGGCGCTGGGGCTGGGGCAGCTCTCGGCCTCGGGGGGGTTGTTCTGGTTCTGGTCCCGGTCCCGGGTGCATCCCGTGAAAATCTCCTTCAGGCACTCCACTGGGGAAGGGACAGCGTGAGCCCCCCAGCCACACACGGGACCCCTGCCTCAGTTTCCCCATCCTGGAGCATCCCAGAACATCCTGGGGCATCCTGAAGTACCCATCCCACCCCATCCCACCTCATCCCGGAGCTCCCGTACCTTCCCGGATGGCGTCGTGCAGCAGCACATCCTTGTGGGGGCCCCGGGTGGGGTCCCCAGGGAAGGGGGTCCCGCGGGGGGCCGGGGGGGGCTCGGAGCAGCCACTGCCCAGTGCCAGCATGTCGGCAAAGATCCCAACCTTGTCCTCCATCAGCGCCGCGATCTGACGGTCGTGCTGCTCCATCCGCTCTGGGGAGGGGGCAGCGGGAATTTTGGGGGTCAGCAGGGATGAGGTGGGATGGGGTGGGGTGGGAGGGACAGGGGTGAGCCCCCACCTTTCAGCTTCCTCAAGGACGCCTCAGTCTCCGTCTCAATCAGGGGAAAATCCTGGCGGCTCGGACAGCTGGGGGGGCCGGGATGGGGGTCAGAGCCGGGACCCCCCATCCCAAACACCCCACATCCAACTCCTTTGCCCCTCCAAATGCCCACCACCACCACGGGGCCTCCCAGCGATCCCAAGAGATTCCCAGACATCCCGGGGGGCTCCCAGCCGTGCCCAAGGTCCCGGGGACACTCACAGGCTGACAGCCTGCTGGATGACCTTCATCCAGTGGTTGCGGTCATCCCGGGAGGCCGCGTGCACCTCGTACATCTCGGGCGGGGCCGCGCTGATCAGGAACATCCCCTTCTCCTGGTTGGCGATGTCCCGCACGATCAGGTTTTGCAGGGAGATGACGGCCGGCTTGTCCTGCGGGATTGGGGAGCGGCGGGAATGGGGAATGCTGCCCCGGAGCCCCGGAGGAGGCGGGGATGCAGAGGGGGCAGCTCACCAGCATGGGGAAGGTGTACTTCTGGTCCTTCTCTTGCAGGAACACGAGCACGTCCGTCATCAGCAGCACCAGGACGTCTGGGAGGAGCCGGGGTGAGTGGGGGGGTTCACCCGCTGAGCCCCGTGGCCCCCCCGAGCCCCGGGACTGACCCCGAATTCAGCCGTGGAGAAGAGGATGCTCCAGACGCATCCCCTACCTCTCGGGACCCCCCATTCCACGACAGGTTCCCCAGCATCCCCTGCTCCTCGGACACCCCCCAGTCCCCTTTTTCCCCCCATTTCTCACCTTTGAAGCGCCCGGCCGCCGTTTTCCAGAGCATCCCCCCGCTGTGCACCAGCTTCCTGCGGAGCAGCTCGTCCCTCCCGAAGGCGCCGGGGCGGCTGTCCCACAGCAGCGGCACCTTGGCGCGGGGATCCACGCGCCGGAAAACGTCCCAGAGGCGCCCGCGGAGCTCCCACGCGTGAACCTCCTCGTCCACGGCCGAGAGCAGCTCCTTCACCAACCGCAGCGCCCGCGACAGGTCCGCGCAGTCCCCCTCATTGTCTGCGGGCAGGGGCGGTGGGCTGGAATTCCGGCCCCGCCCGGCAAAGCCCAGGCTCGCAGTCCCTTCCCGCCCTCCGTACCTTTGGAATTCTTGAGGATGCGCTCGATGAGCACCGGGTACTTGGTGATGCGCTGCGTCACCAGCAGGATGCACTCGGGGACGCCGTGGCGGCGGAGGAGGGGGGACCGTGTCACCCGCTGGGGGACAGGGGGTCACACCGTCAGCAGGGCCCCCCAAAAGCAGAGACCCCCATCAGCAGGGACCCCCCCCCCCCTCCCGGAGCTCAGTGAGGGAGGGACACAAGCTGGGGAAACTGAGGCACGCAGCTGGGAGAAGGGTTTTCCACTGGGGCACAAAGCCTGGAGCGTGCAGGGGGACCCCAGTCCCCATCTCGGGGGTCCCTCCAGGGGATGCCGACCCCGACCCGCAGCCCGGGGTCCCCGAGGAGCCCACCCGGATGAACTGCTGGAAGCGCTTGTCCCGGGCCAGCAGGTCCTTGTACTCCTTGAGTGCCTTGGTGTGCTTGCTGCAGAACTCGGCGTAGGCTTTGCGCAGCTGCTCCGCGCTCGGCCCCGAGAACTGGGAACAACGAGGGGACACCGGTGAGCTCCCCCCTGCCGTCCCTGGCCAGCCCCACCCAAAAACATCCCGGCTTCCTGGATGCCCATACCCTGTCTCCCCATTATCCCCAGGTCCCCCCAAATCCTCATCCCCCTGCACCCCATCCCCCCGTGCTCCCGGGTCCCCTCTGCCCACCTGGGTGACGAGGATGTCACCGAGGCGGTCGATGACGAAGTTCTTGTTGCTGTCCTGGGCCAGCGACTCCCGGCGCCGCTCCAGGAGCTGGGCCAGGAAGCGCTCGTGGATGTGGCTGAGCTCGTCGAGGCAGGGGAAGATGCGCTGGACGGTGCCGGGGTCCAGCTGCAGCTCCTCCAGCATGGCCCTGCGGAACAGGGCGCCCATGATCTTCAGCGTCCGCACGTGGTGCAGCTCCGTCTGCATCAGCTCTGCGGGGGCACGGCGCGGTCACCACGGGCACGGGGACAGCATGGAGGGGAGGGGACAGCACGGAGGGGATGGGGACAGCACCCCAGGGACAGCACAGAGGGGATGGGGAAAGCACAGAGGGGACAGAACCCCAGGGACAGCACAGAGGGGAGAGGAACAGCACGGAGGGGATGGGGACAGCACCCCGGGGACAGCACGGAGGGGACAGGGACAGCACAGAGGGGAGAGGAACAGCACGGAGGGGATGGGGACAGCACCCCGGGGACAGCACGGAGGGGATGGGGAAAGCACAGAGGGGATGGGGACAGCACCCCGGGGACAGCACAGAGGGGACAGGAACAGCACAGAGGGGACGGGGACAGCACAGAGGGGACAGGAACAGCACGGAGGGGATGGGGACAGCACCCCAGGGACAGCACAGAGGGGACAGGACTCCAGGGACAGCACCCCAGGGACAGCCACCCAGCCTGGCCCCATGTCCTCATGACTGTCCCCCTGCCCCTGCATCCTCTGTCCTGTCCTTGTGTCCCCTTTCTTGCTTCTCCAACCTTTCCTGCATCCCCTGTCCTGTCCCCACATTCCCCATCTCTGCCTCCCCATCCCTGTATCCCTTTCCTGCCCTCAGGTTTATCCCTGCCCCACATCCCTGCCCCATGCCCGTGTCCTGTGCCCTGTCCCCCTGTCCCTCTGTCCCCCTGTCCCTCTGTCCCCCTGTCCCCTCACCGTAGATGACGTCCTGCCGCTTCATGACGTCCATGCGGTGCTGCTGCAGGAAGCTGTTATCCACCGCCAGGCTCCAGGAATCCGCCTCGAACTCCTTCCCATCCGCCTCCAAATCGCTCAGCAGCTGGCTCAGGATGACGTCAGGGCCTGCAGGTGACATCAGCGGGATATTTGCAGTCCCCGTGTCCCTCCCCCGCGTCCTCACGTCCCTGCCGTGTCCCCACCTTCGTCGATCAGCGACTCCACCGAGAGCGTCCGGTTGCGCATGTTGAGGGAATCCGTGGACTGGGACAGGATCCGTCGGATGCCCAGGGGAGAGTCATCGTTGAACGTCCTGGGGGAGAGGGTGGGACGTGATGGGGACCCTGGGGACAGCCCTGGATGCCCCTGTCCCCCTCGTTTCCTGCCCTTACCCCGAGATGTTGGTGGTGGAGACGCTCTTGGACAGGGACAGGGAGGGGCGGCCGCGGCGGGGCCCCAGCAGCGTCTGCCGGAAGCTCTCCGAGGGGTAGATGGCAGAATTGGGGCGCTCCCGGATGGCATCTGGGGGGGGGACATCGGGGGGTGAGTGCTGGGACCCCCCTGTCACCCCCAGGCTGTGCAGGGACACAGGGAAGGGAAGGGAAGGGAAGGGAAGGGAAGGGAAGGGAAGGGAAGGGAAGGGAAGGGAAGGGAAGGGAAGGGAAGGGAAGGGAAGGGAAGGGAAGGGAAGGGAAGGGAAGGGAAGGGAAGGGAAGGGAAGGGAAGGGAAGGGAAGGGAAGGGAAAGGGAAGGGAAGGGAAGGGAAGGGAAGGGAAGGGAAGGGAAGGGAAAGGGAAGGGAAGGGAAGGGAAGAGGGAAGGGAAGGGAAGGGAAGGGAAGGGAAGCTCCCCCCACTCACTCTTGTTGCGCAGGGACACCGACTGCAGGGCTGAGCTGTTCTTCAGCAGCGCCGCCTTCTGCTGCTGCGGGGGAGCGGAAGCGTCACTGTCCTCGCGTGTCCCCAATTCCCGCATCCCCCGTTCCCTCACCCCCCACGGATCCCTCGCCCGCCGGGCTCGCCTCACCCGCGCTCACCTTCTGCTTCACCTTGGTGCAGTTGGGCAGGGTGTCCTTGCAGCGGTTGTGGATGGTGACGTTGCAGGCTGGGGGGACACGGAGAGGTGACGGAGAGGCCGCGGGGACCCTGCTGCCCGCCCGCCTCCCCCGGCCCCCGGCAGAGCGACGGCAGCAGATGTGGTGGGAACGCGGGTGCGTGCGGATCAACCGGCGCTGCCGGAGCTGCAGCTGCCAGGGAGCAGCTGCCCCAGCCCCGAGGGCACCGCGCCAGGCCGGGGCCACCAGCGCCAGCACAGGGCCACCAGCGCCAGGGAGCCGGGATGTGCCGGGGCGGAGAAACCAACTCCTGCTCCGGGGCACAAACCAGGAGAGAACTGGGCTCTGGGAATGGGCACTGCGCTGCCCATGCGGCAAAGCCACGGGGGAAAAGCCACCCCAGAAAAATCATCCTGGAAAAGCCACCGTGGCACAGTCATCCTGGCAAGGCCACCCCAAAAAAGCCATCCCAAAAAAGCCGCCCTGGCAAAGCCACTGCGGCAAATCCAATCTGGCAAAGCCACCCCAGCAATTCCGCCCCAGCAAAGCCACCCCAAAAAAAGTCATCCCAAAAAAAGCCTCCTCAGAAAAGCCACTGCGGCAAAGCCACCCCGGCAATGCCGCCATGGAAAAGCCACCCCAGAAAAAGCCACCCTGGCAACTCCACGCTGGAAAAGTCACTGCGGCAAAGCCACCCTGGCCAAGCCACCACAGAAATGTCATCCTGGCAAAGCCACCCCAGAAAATCCATCCTGGCAATTCCATTCCAGAAAAGCCACCCTGGCAAAGCCACTGCAGCAAAGCCATCCTGGAAATTTCATCGTGGGAAAGCCACCTTGGCAATTCTGCCCTGGCACATCCACCCCAGCAAAGCCATCCTGGCAAAACCATGATGGAAAAGCCATCCTGGCAAAGTCACTGCAGCAAAGCCACCCTGGCAATTCTGCCCTGGCAGAGCCACCTTGGAATAGCAACCCCACCATATCGACCCCAGCCCTGCCACCCCGGCAAAACCAGGATGGAAAAGACTCCCTGGAAGAGCCATCCCAAAAAAACCACTGCGGCAAAGCTACCCTGGCAACTCCTCTCCGGAAAAGCCACCCCAGCAATGCCACCCTGGCAAAGCCACCCTGGCAGAGCCACCCTGGCAGAGCCACTGCAGCAATGACACCCTGGCAGAGCCACCCTGGCAAAGCCACCCTGGCAGAGCCACCCCAGCAATACCACCCTGGCAGAGCCACCCTGGCAAAGCCACCCTGGCAAAGCCACCCTGGCAGAGCCACTGCAGCAATGCCACCCTGGCAGAGCCACCCTGGCAAAGCCACCCTGGCAAAGCCACCCTGGCAGAGCCACCCTGGCAAAGCCACTGCAGCAAAGCCACCGAGGCGATTCTGCCCTGGCAAAGCCACCCTGGCAAAGCCACCCCATCAAATCCCCCCCAGTGAAGCCACCCCAGCCATGCCACCCTGTCAGTCCTACCCTGGCACATCCCCCCTGGCAAATCCCTCCTGGCACCCTGGAATGTCCCCCCCGGAGCCCTCCCAAGCCCCCCCTGGGCACTCACTGGGACACACGAGCGCTTCCTTGGCCGTGATGCTCTTGTTGCAGGCGAAGCACATGGTCATGCCGGACACGGAGATGGTGGTGAAGAGGTGCCCGTTGGTGTAACGCGCGTCCTTCTCCTTGCCTTCCTTCATCCTCTCCTTGTCCTTGCCCTGCCCGGAGAGCGGCACCGGACGCCTGACGGGGCTGCGGCAGCGCGGCCGCCCCGCCGCTCCCCCGCCGGCCTCGGGACGCGGCTCATGGCTGCGGGCGGCCGGGTGGGCTCGGTGGGCAGCCCGGAGCACGGCGAGAGCCCACGGCGCTCCCTGCGCTCGCTCCCGCTTCCCAGCATCCCGTCTCCACGGCAACCGGAGGCTGCGGGAGAGATCCCCCCCGCCCCGGCACGGCCCCCCCGGCGCCAGCCCCAATGGGGACGGGGTGCGGGGGCGCATTCGGGGGTGACGCTGCCCCGTGGGGGTTGGGGGACATCGTCCTGCGCCCCCCGACTCCTATTTTTAGCGAAATTGGGGGGTTTCGCTCTTTTTCCCAAAAAAGAAGGGGGGTCGGGAGCCGGCTGAGCCCGCGCGGGGATGGTTTGGTGGAGGGGGGGTCGGTTTGGGTTTCCCGGAGGGAAAAGGGGAGCGAGCCGGTGTCACCCCGAGTGTCCCCGCGCTCGCCTCGGACCCCCCCGCGCCCCCACGGGCACAGAGAGGCCTTTGTGCGCCCCCCTCGCCACCCCCGCGGCCCCGGCCGTGCCTGGCACCGGGGCCGAGCCCGGCGGGTCGGGGCACTTGGGGCGCCGACCAAGAGCCCCCCAAAACCGGCGCGGACCCTCCCAGCTCCCCTTCCCCACCCGCGATCCCAAAGCCAAAGGGGGTCCCGGTGTCCGTCCCTGCTCCCGACCCCCCCTGAGGGCAGGGAGAGGCTGAGGGACCCCCGGGGGGAGCCTGGAGGGGGGCACGGGGCAGGAGCGGGACCCCACGGACAGGAGCGGGACCCCTTGGATGGGCTGAGACCCCTCGGAGCAGGAGCGAGACCCCGCAGGGACCCCGCAGGGAGCCCGGCGCTCAGCCCCGACCCCAGGGTCAGCCCGGGCGCGGGCGGGGGGCGCGGGGGGCTCACCGGCTCTGGCCTCAGGGCTCCCTCCGCCTCCCCGTCCGCCGGGAACGGGGCGCAGGAGCAGCAGCACATCCCGGACCCCCCGAGCCCCGGCCCCCCCCGGGCCCGGCGGCGCCTCCGGCCGCGACATCGGCCGCGACATCCGCCCCGCGCGCGATTGTTCCCGCCCGCTTGTTTGTTTTCCTTTGATTTTTTCCCTTTGCTCCGCCGGTTTTGTTTGTTTTTCTTTTCTTTTCGTCCGTTTTTTGTTAATTTCTTTTCTTTTCTTTTTTTCCCCCTCTCTTCCTTTATTTGCTTTCCTTTCTTTTTCTTTCATTTTTTTTTTTGCTTTTCTCTTTTCTTTCCCTTTATTCTTTCCCCCCTATTTTTTCCCTTTCCTCCACTTTCTTTCCTTTATCTTTCTGATTTTCTTTCCCTTTCCGCCCCGATTTTCTTTCCTCTTTTATCGTTCCCCCCTTTTTACTGTTTTTTTTCCTTTTTTATTCCTTTTTCCCTCTTTTTACTGCATTTTCCCTTTTAACTGATTTCCCCCCTTTTTCTTTACCTTCCCTCCTTTCCCCCTGTTTATTTTCCCTTTTTTACATCCTATTTTCCTTTTTTCTCCGCTTCCCCCCCACCGACTTTTTTCTCTTTTTTTTTTTTTTTTTTCTTTTTTGACCGTTTTTCTTTTTTTTTTTCTTTCCCCCTGACTTTTCTTCCCTCTTTCCCTGCTTTTCTCCCTTCCCGATTTCCGTGTTTTCCTCCCCGTTTTGGGCCCCCCCCGCCCCGAAGGAAACCGAACCGCGCCAGACAAAGGCGGGAGCCGCCGCCGCTTCCTGCCCCCCCTCCTCGGCCCCCGCCCGGCCCGGGGGGCTCCGCCGGGACCCCCCGACAAAACCCTCGAGGGATGAGGGGGGTCACACCCGCGCAACCGCTGCTGCCCCCCAAAAACCCCCCGAGAATCCCCCTGGGAGAATTCGGGGTGCTGTCCCGCACCCCGTCACCCATCTGCAGAGCGGGGGGAAAGCACCGCAGGTTTGGGGGTCACGGTGCGCCCCGAGCGGGACATCTGGGGGGCACAAAGACCCCGGGGGGTGCTCCCCTGCACCCCCCCAACCCCCCGAGCAGGGGAGACCCCCGCCCAAAGCCCCCCCCCCGCGCCCCCCGGGCCCGCGCACAAACCGGGGTGCCGGGACACGCGGCTGCTCCGGGCGGGCGATTTCGGGGTCCCCGCGCTTCCGACCCCCCCGCCGGCGCTGGGGGCGGGGGAAGTTTCTGTGCTTTAAATAGAGACGGGGGTTTTTGGGTTCCTGTTCCGGCCCGGGGGCCCGAAAACTCCGCGCTCGGGAGCTCGGGAGGAGTTTTTTGGGTGCTGTCGGGCCCCTCGGGGCCACCCCACCCTAAAAGCGGCGTCGGGTGTGAAGGAGGGGGGAGCAGCCCCCGCCCCAAAACCGGCAGAGGTTTGAACCCCGAAACGGCGCCGCGGAGCTGCTGGGGACGAGCCCTCCCCTTTTTGGGGACAGTTCCCCCCTTTTTGGGGTCGGCGCCCCCGCTCGTTGGGGACAGCCCCCCTCTCTTTGGGACAGCCCCCCCCTCTGCCACCCCGGCGGCGAACAAAGCCTCCGCCGAGGCAACAAAGACCCCGCTGGGCCGGGACGGGAAACACGGGGGGACTCCCTGCAGTTCCTCCCCCCCCCAAAAAAATTACCGGATGACACCCCCAGACCCCCTCACCCCCCAGATTCGCCCCCTGGGAGGTTCGAGCCCCCCGCATTTAGAGGCGGGTTTGGGGTGCAGCTGAGGAGCGGAGCTCTGGGATAGTGGGACCCCCCCTGCGCTGTTTTGGGGGGCTCCGGGGAGGGCGGGGGGGGGGGCGCTGTCAGGAGCCCCCCAAAAGCAGGAGGGGATCCCCCTTAAAGCCGAGGGGGGTGTCGGGGGGGGTCCCTCCATGTCCCCTCCCAGCCGGGGGGTCCTGCGGCTTTTGGGGATCCCTGGGAGCCGCCCCCTCCGCGGGGGTGGGGGGTGTCACCCCGACCCCTCCCGACCCCCCCCGAGCTTGGGTGGGGCGAAAACGTCTCGGACGAAACTTTCTTTAAACAAAAAAACCACCATTTCCCCCCGGGCGGCGCGGAGACCAGCAACCACTTCCCCCTTGCACAAAACCGCCCCCCAGCACCCCAAAACCCTGCCCTGCACCCCCCGAAACCGCCCCCTGACCTCCCCAAACCCCTCTCCGGGGTGGGGGCACCCCCAAAACCCCCGCGGTGTCCGCTCAGACCCGACCAACTCAGCGCATCCAAGGGCGGCCGGGGCGGGGGCAGCGGCGGCGCCGGGGTCCCGCTCTCCCCCCCCCCAAAAAAAAATCTCAGTTTTGGGGTAAACCGAGGTTCCGGTGGGGGTCACAGAGCGTCGCCCCCACCCCGCAGCACGGCCTGGCCCGAGCAGGGCGGGCACACAAAGCCCCGCGGGCCCCCCCGGGCCCCCCCCGGGCTCCGTTTCGCCACGCCGGCATTGCCACATGCTCGGGCCCCCCCCCCGCACCCCCGGTCACGGGGGTCGGAGCTCGGACGCGCTCCCGCAGCCCCCCGTGCCTCAGTTTCCCCACCCCCGAACCTCCCCCCCCCCCCGCCGCCGGGCTTTGTCTGCATGGAGAGCGATAAAATTGGGGTGGGGGGCGTCCCTAAAACTTCTTCCCCCGCCCGGCAGGAGGGGAAGGCGACTTCCTCATCCTCGCGTCAGCCAAAGCTTCGGCCCCGGCGGAAAGGAGGATGAGGAAGAGTCGGCGAGAAGCTTGGGGCGGCGGCGAAGTTGGGGGGGAACCCATGGGGGTCCCCGGAGCTGGGGGGGGGGGGCGGGCAGGGGGTCCTTGTTGCAGTCAGCACCCCCTGATGCACAATGGGGAGCAGCTGGGGGGGCCCGCGCCCCCTCCCCGCACTACCCCCCCTTCGATCGGGATCCCCGAAGTGCGTAACCCCCCCCCCCAGCATCCCCCCGTGCCCCCCCAAAAACCCCCAGTTCCCCCCGGCCGCCTGGGGCAGGGCAGAGCCCCCCAGGTCGGGGCGAGGGATGGGGTGACCCCTCCCTCCCCCCCAAACAGGAGCAGGGAGGGAAGAGCGACCCCACCCCAAGATGTTCTGGAACGGGGGGACCCCGCTCGGGGGGGGCTGCGCTCGCCGGGACCCACCTTGGCTCGATCGCTCCTGGCTCGCGACAGCGACTCGATCCGGGACATAATCCAGGGAGCGCTCCCGGCTCCCTCCCGGTGTTCCCGGCCCTTCCCGGTGCCCTCCCGGTGCCTCCCGGCTCTTTCCCGGCCCTTTCCCGGCTCTTTCCCGGCTCCTTCCCGGTCTCTCCCGGTGCTCCCGGTCCCTGCCCGTCCCGCTCGGTCCCGCCCTCCCGGGGGCGGGTCGCGCCGCCCCCCGGCCTCGTGCTGCCCGCGGGGCCTTTGTTCGTGCGGGGTCCCCGGGGCCGGCCGGGAACCCCGGGATCCAGCCGGGATCCAGCCGGGATCGGCCTCCCGGGGACCGGCATCCCTGGGACCGGCATCCCGAGGGATCGGCGCCCCGGGGCCACCCCGGCATCGACATCCCCCGGGATCGGGATCAGCATCTCCCGGGATCGGCGTCCCCTGGGACCAACAACCCCCGGGATCGGGATCAGCATCCTCCGGGATCGGCATCCCTCGGGAGCAGCTCCCAAGCATCCCAAGGGACCAGACTTTGGACTCAGCCCAGCTCTGGCCACCACGCTGCGGCATCCCCAGGGATCTGTATTCCAGCAATCCCAGGAT
Source organism: Sitta carolinensis (assembly GCA_032173965.1). Lineage (NCBI taxonomy): Eukaryota > Metazoa > Chordata > Aves > Passeriformes > Sittidae > Sitta > Sitta carolinensis. Next base: position 954,089 of record CM063305.1, read on the forward strand.
CTGTATTCCAGCATCCCCAGGGATCAGCCCCCGCAGCCCCCCCAGATCACAGCCCGGCATCCCTGGGGATTGGTCCCCAGAGACATCCCGGATCACCACCCGGTATCCCCTGGAATCGGTGCCCGGAGTCGCCTCGGATCATGCCCAGCACCCCTCGGGGTCGCCCCTCGGAGCCCCCCCTGCTCCGGCCCCCGCAGCCCGGATGTGGCCCCAAGTCCAGCCCTTCCTCTCCCGTGCCTCAGTTTCCCCCTCACACACTCCCTGGAAACCCCCGACCTTTGGGAGCACCCCGCTCCCATCCCAGGCTGACACCAGGGCTGGAATCCCAAAAGGAAGCAGCAAATCCCACGGAATTCCACCCCTCCCAAAGCTCCCGAGCCCTGGATACCCCAGGGCACCGTTTTGGGGTGACACAAATCCCAACCCTGCTCTCCTCCCTTCTGGGGCTTTTATCTCCCAACTGCAGCAAATCCAGGCTGGACCCTTCCCGGGAGAGCCCCTCCACGGGTGCTGCCCCTTCCCTGGGGATGGAAAGTTGGGATAAAGATGCTATTTTGGGAAAATATTGCTTTTCCCCCATAAAACAGCGGCTTGGGAGAGGCCCTGGCACCGGGAGCTGGGTTGGCGTCACCCGGTTGAACATTAACTCCACCGGGATAAGCCAGGATTTATCGGAGCAGTCCCACTGCCAGCCCGAGATAACGCTCCCGGTCCCGGCTGCGGCTTTTGGGGGACCCCAAAGTCCCCGAGTGTCACCTGGGGAGCCCCGGGACAAAGCCACCCCCGCGGATCCGGGGATGTTCCTTAGGGAATGAAATATCCCTTTCTCCCGCATTTCCCAGCCCGCGGGGACGGGAGCGACAGCGGCAGCGCTCGGATTAATGAATAACCAGGAAAAGCCACCGGTGCCATGGAGAGGTGTCACCGTTCCCGGCTGGAAAGCAGAGTTCCATTTCCCTGTGGAAAACAGTGCCGCACCTGGCCCCACAAATCCCGCGGGAGAGGGGTGGGATGCAGAGGAGGGGATGGAAAATCCCGGGGGAAAGTTGGGATCCGGGAAAACAGCCCGAGTGCCAAGCCCAGGCTCTGAGCAGACCCATGGAAGCCGCTGGGCCTCGTTCCTGACTCATTCCCGACTCATTCCCGGCTCCTTCCCGGGCTCCTTCCCGGGCTGCCATGGCTGGGTTTTAATTAAACTGCGGATTTTAATTAACTCCTGGTCACCAAAGCGGAATCAAACCCCCGGGGGCCCCCGGAGCGGGGGGGAGGACGTGGTCAGAGTCTCCCTTTCACCCACATTCCCAATTCCTCATTTCCTCCCGGATCCACCCGGGGCCGGCGTTCGCCGCTCCTTCCCCTCCGATGCCGTTACCCCAAAACCCCCGGAGGAACCCCCGGGAGGCCTCGGGGCGCTCCGGGGGCGAGCGCGGGGGTCCGGGGGCGCTCCCCACGTGGGTCCCCTCGGGAAAACCCCCGGAGGCCACGGGGGAGCGGCGGCTCGGCCGTGAAACCGCCGGGAGGAGGGAGCGGGGGTGGGGGTCCTGCCCCAGGGGACCCCCCCGATCACCCCAGCACCGGCCCCTGGCCAGAGCTTCCCACCGGGAATCGCCGGCGCCGGATCTGGGGGCGTCTCCCCCCCCATCCGCAGCCTCCCCGGGGCCCCCCGTCCATCCCTGGGCTCGGGGACCCCTCAGGACCCCCCAGGCCCAAAAGGGCCCCCTCCCCCGTGGGATTATTATTTTCTTTTTCCCGAAATAGCCGTTTCGGGAAGGATAATTTCTTCCATGTCCCGCTGTTCCAGGCGGGAACGATCCCATCCCCATCCCGACACGGAGCCGCCCCCCCCCCAGCGCGCCCCAACTTCCAGGCGCCTTTTCCCTACAGAATCCCACACAAACAATCGAATAATCCTAATAAACATCCCATCGACTGCCGGATTTCGCCCGTTCCGGCCCTGCTGGGATGTTGGGCTGAGGCTGGAGCCATCCCGCCGGGCGGTTCCGGATCCCGCGGCGGTTCCAGGCGGGATTTGGAGCCGGGGGGGGCCCGGGGCCCCCCCAGATGGGAACAGCTGGCGGCTAATCCGGCGGGAAGAACGGGAGGAGGAGCGGGAGGAGGAGGTCAGGGATTAACGGCTCCGCATGGCGGCAAATCGGGGCCGCCCGGGGGGGCCGAGCGGCGTTTGGCCCCCCAAAACCGGGCTGGGGTGGCAGCCACGGGGACAAAGCCCCCGCCGGCTGCCGTGTCCCCTCGTGCCTCGGTTTCTGCCCCCGAGCCCCCCGGAACGGGCGTGTGGAGGGGGGACCCCCCGCCCCCCACCCCCGAGTCACCAAAGCGCCTCAGGAGCAGGCGGGAGATGGGGAAACTGAGGCACAGGAGGGGAAGGAGCAGGAGGAAAACATTCCCGAGGAAGGGATGGCAGTGCGAAAGGCCGGGATGAGCGGGGGGATCCGCTTGGGCTCCCTTCCCGGAGCACAACCCGCATTTTCCTCTCTTTTAGATCCCAAAGTCTGGAAAACAGCGAGGGACGGCGGAGCCGGGAAACCGAGGCACGGCCGAGCATCCCTGGAGCCGTCCCGTTATGCCGTTGTTATCCCGTTATCCCGCTGTTATCCCGTTATCCCGTTGTTATCCCGCCGCGCCCCGCGGAGCCCATCCCACGCCCCGCTCCCGTTTTTTTCCCTACCTTTGTCTTCCCGGTCATCCTGCGGATGAAGCTGAGGGTCCTGTCCAGGGGGGTCCCTTCCCGGCCCGGGGGGGTCCCCGCCTCCCCCGCCAGCCGCTCGCGGCTCCCGGCGCTGCAGGAGGAGGATCCCGCTGGACAATCCCGCTGGACGATGCCGCTGGACAATCCCGCTCTGTCCCCGCCGGGAACGGGGAGGAGCGTGCGTGTCCCCTCCCCGCGCCGGCCGGGCCACACAGAGCCCCCTCTGTCCCCCCCGAGCCCCCTCGGTCCCTTCCGGGGCCCCCCCCGGGTCTCTGCCCCTCGATTTGGGGACGCGGGGTCCCGGGGTGGGGGGGGGCAACCCCGAGCCTGGGGGGTCCCCCCTGAGCTGGGTGGTCCTGGCTCCTTGGGGACAAAGCGCCCTTGGAGGGGCCAAATCACCCCCGGGGGGGGGGGGGGGTGGACAAAAGCCACCCTTGGAAGGGAAAAAATCCCTTTGGAGAAGAGAAATTCCCCCTGAAGGGGACAAATCCCCGCTGGAGGGGACAAGCCACCGTCGGAGATCAATCACCCTCGAGGGGGGACAGGGTGCCCTCGGCCGGGGACAAATCACCTTCAGAGGGGGACGAGCCACCTTTGAAAGGGGGAAAAGCCCCATCCTTGGCGGCGATTCAGGCCGGCGTCCCCGTCCCTGTCCCCAGCCCTGTCCCCGTCCCTGTCCCCGTCCCCAGCCCCGTCCCTGTCCTCGCTCGGCCCCGCGGGGCTCCCGGCCAGCCCGTGCCGGGCCCGGGAACAGCCGCCCTAATGAGGACGGGAATGGGCTGTGACAGGAGCGGCGAGGGGGACAGCGAGGGGACAGCCAGGGCACTCACCGGCTGAGCAGGCTCTGCTGGGAGGCGAACGCGGGAATTTCGGCAGCTGGAAAAGGGAGAAGGAATTTAAAAAGAGCCGTGAGGAGCTGCCGGGGCGGCGGCGGAGGGGGGGACGATAATTAACTGCGGGGGCAGCGCCATCGATTTTGGGTCGTTACGGGGGAGGTCGGAGCAGGGACAGCGCCGGGGGGATGCGAGGGTCCCGGGGGGGGGACAGACTCACCGTCCTCGCCGGGGACACTGGCGATGACACCGAGAGATGCGGATTTGGAGCGGGACCAGCCCCGGGAGCGCGGACCCGCCCGGGGCGCCGGGAGCCTCCACGCGTCCTCCTGCCGGCGGGGACAGGGCCAGTGGCACTGCCACCCTCCCTCGTGGGTCCCCCCTGGTCCCCAAAAAGGAGCTGCTCCCAAGGGGTCTGGGCTGGGAAGGAGCGTCCTAATCCCAAAGCTGCTCGTGGTGATGGCAAAGCCACCCAGGAGGATGGCAAAGGCACAAGGACAATGACAAAGCCACCAGGACTGTGGCAAAGCCGCTCAAGATGATGACAAAGTCACTCAGGACAATGGCAAAGTCACTCTGGGCAATGGCAAACCACCAGGACAACGGCAAAGCCACCTGGATGATGGCAAAGCCACCCAAAGTGACGACAGGGTCGCCCGAAATGATGGCAAAGCCTCTCAGGACAATGACAAAACCACTTGGGGCGATGACAAAGGCACCAGGACGATGACAAAGCCACCCAGGATGGATGGCAAAGCCACCAGGATGCGACTTTCTCACAGAGATCCCCTCTCCGGGGATCTCCCCTATCCCCCCCTCCCCTCAGGTGGGTGCTGGTGCCCCCCGGGGTGACAGGAGGGTCCTACCTGTGCCCGCTTCACATCGGCCTCGTCCTCCTCGTCCTGCGAGAGCAGCGAGTCCAGATCGTCGCTGCTGTGCACCAGGGGGGCTCTCCGGGGGTCCCGGGGGCGCCGGCACAGCCGCCCCCCCAGCTGCTCCGTGCTGGAGCCCAGCTCGGGGCTCCCGCTGCGGGGGACACGGGGACCTTCAGCTGGGGGACACCCCCAAACCAGGACAGGCCCCCGAGGGGGCAGCAGGGCCTTTGGGGTGTCCCCACTGACACACAGAGGGTCCCAGTCCCTGGATTTGGGGGGCTCGGGGACACGGGAAGATCCCCGACCCCTGGATTTGGGGGTGATGGTGACACGGGGGGTCGCCCCCTACCTGAGCAGGTCGTAGCCCGGGATCCCCCTCGGCTCCTTCCCTGGCTCCCAGCTGTGCCGGCGGAAAGGGTCCAGGGAGCTCCGCAGCGTCCCTGCCCTCCGCAGGGACACGGCGGGGACGCGCTCTTCCTCCTCCTCCTCCTCCTCCTCATCCCAGGCCGTGCCGGGCTCCAGGACGGACGCGCAGCGGCGCCTCGGGGGCGGGACCCCCGCGGGGACCCCCCCGCAGGGCCTTGGGGGCTCCAGGGTGTGGGGGGGCTCCGGGGTGCTGGGGGGCTCCTCAGGGCCGGACGCTGCGGGAAGGGGGCGTGCAGGGGTCGGGGAGGGGGCTCAGCCCGGCCGTGAGAGGAATTTGGGGGGTCTCAGCCGAGCCCCTGGCCCCCCCGGAGCAGGGGGGGACATTCCCGTTCCCGGCCGTGTCCCCACGGAGCCGGAGGGTCCTCAAGCCCCCCGGGGGGGCCGGGACACTCAAACCCCCCCACCCCCTCGAGGTCGAGCTCTCCTGGTTACTCATTAAACTCCCAGGAATTTGGCCGGGATGAGAGCGGCTGGGAAGGGGATGCGGAGCAGGAAAGGGAACGGGAATGGGGACCCCCGCCCCAGGGGCACCCCGCAAGGATGCGGCTCATCTGAGCCCCCCAAGTTCCCACCTCCTGAGGGGGGATAAACCCCCCGGGGCGGCCGGGCCTCGGGACAGGGCCCGGGGGGCACCTGGGATCTGGGATGGGACCTCGGATGGATTCGGGACGGGAGAGGCTGCGGGATGGGAACAGGGCGAGGGTCGGGATGGGATCTGAGATGCGATCCGGGGGATTTCAGCCTGGCCATGGCCCCCCAAGAGGCCACATGAGACTGGGAGACCCCTGGGAATCCCGACACCCCTCCCAAAATCCCGACACAGCCCTCCCAGAACCCCGACACCCCCTGAGCATCCCGACCCGGCTGCTCCTGCTGTGCCAGGTGGATCCCGGGCTGCTCCCGGTGCATCCCGCGATCCCATGGCTGCGGTCCCACAATCCCCAAATCCCGACACCACTCCCGGGGCTGGCACCTCCTGCCCCAGCCCCAGCCAGACTCACCCCGCTGGGGACAGGGAGGGGACTGGGATGAGCTGGGATGAGCTGGGATGAGCTCAGCCGTTTTCCTGTTTTTACATTCCCAGCCCGGTCAGCTGATTAAAAAAAAAAACCTCTTTCCTTTGTGGATCTGCCCTTGGATCTGCCGGGGATCGGCCACAAACGTGGAATAATAAATATGGAATCACAAAAAAAGGAGGAGCGGAGCGTGGCCGTCGCTCCAGGGCAGCTCCCAAGGGAAAACCACAGCCACGGCTCTTCCCAGGAACTCGCGAGGCCCCCACAGATTTTGGGGCTCCCGGGCTCGTCCAGGTGCAGAAAAGCAACCGGGATGCGCGGGAGCTTCCCAGAACCTGTTGGGGATCCCGGGATGCCATCCCAAGCTCGGGAGCAGGGAGCTGGCTGGGAAAGGGACGGGATCCTGCAGCAGCTCCCCCAAATCCCGGTCCCGGGGCAGCCCCGAGATGCTGCCGGGGGGGATCGCGGCCGCCGAGGGTTCCGATCCCGGCTGGGATGCGGGAGCAGCGGGATAACGGCGCTGCCCCCAGGACGGGAATTTCGGGAGCTGCTCCGAGCTGGGAACGGTCAAACTCATCCCTGGCGTGGGTCGGGATTTCTGTCCCCGTGGGGAGACCCTGGGGACCCATCCCGCCCTTCCCGCAGCTCCTTGGACCCTCCCGGGATTCCCGCCGGGGCGGGGGCAACGGCCGCCCCCGGAGTTTTCCCGGGAAGGACGGGATCGTCCGGCACCATCGGGGAGCAGCCGGGGGGGATCCAATCCCGGGGGCGTCGGGAACGGCCGGGACACGGGGCCGGAGGGACGAGGGAGCGGCTGGGGGGCCGCGACACGGGGGGACCGCGGGGGGACCTCGGGGGTCGGGGCGCCCGCCCCGTGTCCCGCTGGAGCCGCCGGGAGGGTCCCGACTCCCACCGGAGTGTCCGGGACAGCGGGGAAGGGGCCGGGGCGGCCCCGGGGTGGCCGCAGAGGGGACGGTGGGGCCGGGGAGCTCTGGGGGGCTCAGGGGGGCTCGGGCTGTCCCCAGGTCACCCCAGGTCACCCCGGACCTACCTGCAGGGGGTGAGCCCCGTGCAACCCGGAAATTCCCGGTTCCCGAGGTCCCAGCCCTGCGATTCCCGGCTCCCGGCCCGGAGATTCCCGGTCCCCGGGGTCCCAGCCCCGCGCCCCCTCCCCCCTCCTCTCCCGCACTCCAAACAAACCAGGAACCACTTGGCGAACCAGATCCTTTTCCCTGTTAACCCTTTTCCCGCAGATCCGGGGGTGCCGCTCCCATTCCCCAAATCCGGCACCGCTCCCTCTCCCTCCCCCTCCCCCACAGCCCTCGGCACCCCCGATTCCCTTTTCCAGCGGTTTTTAGGGATCAGGAACAGCCCCCGGGTCCCCTCGGGGTCAAACTGACCCTTCCCGACTCCCGGAGATCCTTCCCGTGGGATTTAGGGATAATTCGGCGTCGGGGAGGAGCTGGGCTCCCCCAGAGCACCGCGGGGCAGGGCGGGGGTGACTCCGTGCCTCAGTTTCCCCTCCCCAAAGGCAAAGAATTCCTTCTCCCCCCGGAGTATTCCCACTTTTCCAACCCGCTGCCGGCAGAACCCCACAGATCCATGGGGCTGGATCCCAAATCCATGGGAATGCCCCCACATCCCCACCTGGTCCCGGTTCCAGACGGATCACACACCTTGGACAACCCCAGCACAGCCGGATCCAGGCGGGATTTCATTTCCTGGGAAAAGCCAGCACGGAACGAGCCAATCCCGGCTGGATCGGCTCCGTCCCGCTCCGGAGGCACCTGCGGGCTCTCCGCACCCCCGGGGGAAGCAATTCCCACCTACCAGGAATATCCGGGAGCATGGAAAAGCCCCGGGAGCTCCCGGAGCCGTGGCCGGGGTGTCCCGGAGCCGTCCCCGCCAGCAGAAACCCCAGGAAAATCCCAAATTCCCTACCCCGGAGCCAAGCGGCCCCTGGGCTCCGTCTCCCTGCTGGATGTTCCCGGGGGTTTGTCCCGCCGGGAATGTGTTTGTTTAAACAAACGGGTGGAACCGGGACCTTTGCGCGGGATTCGGGAGGTGCCAGGAGGTGCCACCGAGCCCTGCCCGCTCCGGAGCTTTTCCAGGGATTTCTCCTGGAGCAGGGAAGGAGCCTTTTCCCAGGTTTTGGGGTTAAATTTTGGCTCCGCGTTTCCTGGTTCTGCGGGTCCGCCCCGGAGACCTCCCCGCGGTGCTTGTGTGCATAAACCTTTGGAATTAGGGTGGAATTTGGGAAGCTGGGGTTTAAATTCCTGAGCGGAGGCTGGAATGGGGTCTTTGGCTCCTTTCCAACCCAAGCCGTGATTCCAGGGCAGGACAAAAACTCCTGCCAAGGAGCCGAGACCCTAAAATGCCGGAAATATTCCAGGTGGAGCCCGTGACCTCCGGGATTTTTCCAACCTGAATCGTTCCATGATTTCCGAGGGGATTCTGGAACTGGCTCCTCCTCACCAGGGTCCCCTCGGGGGTCTCTCCTGCCCGATCCCACAGCTCCACCTCCCAAAATCCAGGAGCAACATTGCTGGTGCCAGGCTCAGGAGCACCGGGATTTGGGATAGAGCAAAATCCCAACGAAGCCTGCCCTAAACCCCAATCCAGCTGCTGGGAATGAGCCTCCTTCGCCCTTTTCCAGCTCTAAATCCCAGGGGAGTGGCACCAGGAGCTGGATCCCGGTGGGATCATCCTTACCCCTCATCCTGGCGAGGAGATTCCCGGTGCTCCGGTCCCAGCCATTCCCAGGAAGTCCCAGCACCCTGGCAAGTGAGGGGTGGGATGAGGGGGTGAGGAATTCCAGCCTGGGACGTTGTTCAGGGACAAAGGGACGCTGTTCCCTCGGGATCTCCATCCACCAACACGGAATTCTTTGCCATGGGGTGACCGGAGCCACCCCGGAGGCACTGGATTTTTGGGGATTATCTCCAAATATTTGCAACCAAATATCAGAATTTTGAGGCAGCAAAATGCAATCTTTTATTTTCCATAGAATCTCTGCAATTCCAGCAGTGGGACATGGAGAGAAATCGATGTCTGGCATCGCAGCAGCTCCGGAGGGAGGAACCCATCGATTCCTGAGATCCCTGAGATCCCTGTACCCGATCCCAACGATCCCTGGGTCCAAGCCCTGTGATCCCAGTACCTGACCCCTGTCATCCCTGTGGGAAATTCCTGCAGGAATCACACTTTGACTCCCAAACCCCCAATTTCTCCCCCACCAAAAAAAGAATTCCCTGGATGCCTATCAATGATATTCCCACTTCCTATGCCCAGGATTCCCTTCCAGCCCAAGGATCCGAGCATCGGACATGCCCAAGGAGCTGGGAGGCAGGAGAGTCCCTGCTGGGATGGAATCCTGGGAAGCTGGAGCCTTGGGATGCTGTGGGGTCTGGCTAGATGAGCGGGTAGGAGGCGTAGCTGGCGATGCCGCAGAGGTTGGAGGCGTTCCGGGCCATCCGGATGTATCCCGCATCTCCGAAATGCACGCCCCAGCTTTGGGAACAGGGAACAGACACGGGCAAAGCTCAGGGAACAGACACGGCAAAATCCAGGGAACAGACACGGCAAAGCTCAGGGAACAGACACGGGCAAAATCAGGGAACAGACACGGGCAAAATCCAGGGAAGGACACAGGCAAATCAGGGAACAGACACGGGCAAAATCCAGGGAATGGACACGGACAAAACCAGGGAATGGACACAGGCAAAATCCAGGGAACAGACACGGGCAAAGCTCATCCCTTGCTTTCAAAGAGCCCTGGGATTCATTTGGGTTGGAAAACTCCTTGGAAATCACAAATCCCAAGTGCCCCGAAGCTGCCACCACGGAACTGCAACCCCAAGTGCCACATCCACATGGATTTGGGCAGCTCCAAACACAAAATCATGGAATTATGGAGAGGGTTGGAATGGAGCTTATGGATCATCAGCGCAACCCCTCCATGGGCCCTGAGGGGCAAGGTGGGAGTTTGGGGTGTCCAGGACTGGGAATTGGAGCCTGATCTTTGTGGGTCCCTTCCAGCCAGGAATGTCCCAGGATTTCCTGTGGATGCCCAAGGTTTACCTGTTCTTCACCAGCCAATATTCCTTGTTTTCCAGGGAGCCGTATCCCACCACCAGCACCCCGTGGTTCACCTCCTGCGAGCACTGGGGGTCATCAAACACCCCTGGGGAGGGAGAAAACACAGAATTCCAACAGATCCCAGCCTCCCTCCAGGAACTCACCCCCAGCCTCCCAAATCCCACCCGAATTCCGCAGGTTTCCTCACAATGAGGAAGGACCCAGTGGAATTTGGATTTGGAAGGTTGGAAGAGCCCTGAAGACCTCAAGGCCTTCCCACCATTCCAGGAATTGACCCCCCCGGCATCCCGAATTGCACCCAGCCCAGTGTCCCGGGCTCACCGGAGCGGTACAGGAAGAAGCCGGGCCGGGTGGCGTCGATGGCCACGGCCACGGGGCCCACGGTGGCCACGGCCTCGCGGAGCGCGGCCTCGTCGCCCTCGGGCAGCTCCAGGAAGCGCGAGCAGGAGGCGGCGCGGGCAGAGGCGTTGTAGTGGCACGTCCCGTTCTGCCGGGAAACCGGGATGGGCCGGCGGCATCCGGAGAGTTCACGGACCCCCAGACCTCCCCTCCAGCCCCCTGCCTCCCTGTCCGGGGATTCCCACAGGATTCCCCGCCCTCTTTACTCGGAAACATCACTCCAACCCCACCCAGGGGATGGTTTCCCTTCCCAATCCCAGCTAAATCCAGAAAAAGTCTCATTCTCCTCCCTGGAGTCTCCATCCTCATCCTCCCCTTCCCTGGAGTCTCCATCCTCCTATCCTCCCCTTCCCTGGAGTCTCCATCCTCATCCTCCCCTTCCTGGAGTCTCCATCCTCATCCTCCCCTTCCCTGGACTCTCTCATCCTCATCCTCCTCTTCCCTGGACTCTCCCACTCCTCCATCCTCCCTTCCCTGGAGTCTCCACCCTCATCCTCCCTCTCCACAGATGTTTCCCATTCCCTCTGCACCCCGGGAACAGCAGCTTTCCCCTCTGTAGCTCCACGTCTGGAGAGTCAAATCCCACTTTTTCTTGGATGGAGCTGTTGTTGCTCTGACCCATTTCCTGGGATCATGTTTTCAGGAGGCTCCTGACCCATTTTCCCCTCCCCTCCAGCTCGTTGCCTAAGAAATGGTGAAATAACCAGGTAGGAATTCCAGCTCCTGGTCCAGTCACTCCCCTCAAAATAAACCCAAGATTCCTGGGACGGGTTTGGACCCGGAGCAAAGGTGCCACCAGGAAACCCGGACAGGGGAATTGGACGGGAGAGGAGGAAAGAAAACAGGCTCAGGGCGAGCTGCTGCAGTGTTTCCATGCCTTTTCCTGGAATTCAGGTTTTCCAGGCGCTTGGGGGCCCACCTGAGCCGTGTAGGGATAGGACTCCTCGGACTCGATGCCGCCGTTGTCGATGATGTACTGGAAGGCTTCCGTCATGTACCCGCCGGCACAGCCCTTGTTCCCGTACATCCCCGAGCAATCCACCAGGTTCTGCGCGCTCAGGGACACCAGATTCCCGGTTTTCAGCTTCACCTGCGCTTCCAGCGCTCCCACGGCGCTGAATGCCCAGCAGGATCCGCAGGCGCCCTGGGAAGAAGCCGGGAGAGGCTCGGGAGCTGCTCCCAGGAGCAGCAGGAGGCTCCCGGGGCGAGGCTCACCTGGTTCTTCACCTCGGTCACGCAGCCCTTGTCCCGCCAGTCCAGCGCCTCCGGGATGGCACCGGCCGGCCGGAATCGCGGCTGGGAGGCAGAATTCCCGCGGGGACGAGGACGGAGCTGGAGCCCCGTCAGCGATGCCGCCACCTCCTCGCTGGTCTGGGGGGAGAGGAAATCCCTGTGGGTGATTCCTGCTCCCTGTGAGCCCCGGCCGAGGGTGTCAGGGGCAGAGTGGGGGTTCTGAGGTGGGAGAGTTGGGTTTGGGGGATCCTCAACTTCTTGTTTTTCCATTCTGTTTCCAGGTTTTCAGCAGAAAAGGAAAAGCTCAGCTCCAGCTCCCCAAATCCCTGGAAGATGGGTCATTAAACCCCCCAACTCCAGGACATGGATGATCCATAAATACCCCGAATGACCAGGACAGCCCCAAATCCCACCCCAAGGAGCTCCTTCCTCACAGAATCCTGGAGCAGCCTGGGCTGCTGGGTCCCACCAGGATGGGCTGAGGGGATGTCAGGAGTTTTCCCACCCCGGACCCACGGATATCCAGGGGAATTCCAGAGGGCTGGAGCCCACTCCCCACACTCACCATGTCTCCCAGGTGGTTCATCCCCAGCGTGTAGGAGCGGAGCCCCAGCGAGTGCTCCAGGTTGTGGAGCGTCACCAGCCACAGGTTCTTCTCCCACGTCAGGCGACGGAGCGAATCCTCCTGGAATTCCAGCAGGGCCCTGTGAGGGCAGGGATGGCCCCTCCGGAGCCGTCCCACCCCAGCTCATCCCAGTAAAGGCTGCTGGGAGCCCCAGGGCGATCATCCCTGGGTGCTTGGAAGCACTGCCGGGATCTTCTGCCAGTGGTGGGCACCCCCCAGGAGAGCCCCGAGAAATCCTGGGGTATTCCCAGGAAACCCCCGGTGACATTCCCAGTTCGTTCCCACCTGGGGCTGGTATTCCTTCCCGTAGGTTTTTTTCCAGAGCTCCCAGTGCCGGTCCAGCGCGGGGTCGGGGTGTCCCAGTGCCAGCACCAGCAGGGCCAGGAGGGCGGCGGGAGCCAGCGGCTCCATCCCGGGATTCGCAGCAGGAGCCGAGGGCTCGGAGCCGGGCTTGACCCCTCGGTGACAAATCCGGTCTGGGCAGGGAGGTGACAACACCCCGGTGACCTGGCGAGGCCACCGGCCCGCCCGGACACGCATCCCGAAATTCCCTGGAGGGAGAATCCGGGAGCCAGCCCCGCGCCCGAGCGGACAGGCCAGGACACATCGGAGCCGCGCCGGCCTGGGGAGCGCTGCTGGCACAAATCCACGCCCCAAAATCCCCAAATTCCCTGGGTTTATCCAATCGGTGCCCTCCAGGACGGGATACAGCCACAATCCCGCAATCCAAGCGGAGGTCTGGGATAGGACAGACCCCAAATCCTCATAAATCCGCTTGTCCCAGAGTTTTTACTTCCTCGAAGTTCCTGGGGAGGGATCAAGACATCAAACCCACTTGGAATTACCTCAGGAAGCTGCTCCGGGGGAACTCCGACCTCCAGGATGGATGCAGGGATGGATGCAGGGATGGATCCCGAGCGTTCCCAGCTCCGGCACTCCGGGATTTGGGGCGCTCGGTGCCGGCACGGTGGGGATAAAATCACGAGCCAGGAAATGAGGGAATGAGGAACCGAAACCCCGATTTCGATTTCGCTTCAGAGCCGGGGGGCAGCGGGGCCGGGGACTCCGGAAAGCACCGGGCAGGGAGGGAGGGGGCTCATCCAAAAATCCGGGCTGAGGGTCCCACCAGAGCGGCTGGAGGGGGGACTCGGGGACCCCCAGAGGGGGAGAGCTGAGCTCCCGGCCCCACCACAGCCACATCCCGGGAAAACATCCCCGTTATTCCCTTTCGGAGGGGAAACCAGGATGCACGCCAGGATCAGAGCGGCGTGGGAAGTGTGGACATTCCCGGTTATGCCAGTTAAGCTGCAGACAGGAAAGGTTTATCCGCATGGAATCCCCAGCCGAGTCCAGCTGGGCCATCCCGAGGGTCCCCAGGATGGACAGGAAGATTTGTCCCACGCCAGGGTGGGGGTGCACCTGGATTCCTCAGGAATGTTTGGGAAGGGATGCTCTGATGGATCCCTGGACACCCCATTCCAGCCCTTCCCTGGAATTCCTTCCCCAGATCCCCGAATCCCTGCAGCCAAGAACCAGAACCGACCCGCTTTTGGGTATTTTATCCAAAATTTATTGGTGGGAAGCAGAGGGGGCTAACAGGGACTGGGCGGAATTCCCGTCTGTCTCCGTGGATCCCGGTGCGCTCAGTGCTGCTTCCGCCGGAACGAGCAGCCTGGGGGAGCAAGCAGGAAACCTGGGAATGCGAACTCCACCTCTCCCAACACACAGCTGGGGGAATTTTGCTGCTGAGGGATCTCCCAAAACAAGACACCATTCCAAACGCCTCCCGGGATTCCAACCCCCACCAGAATTCCAGAATTCTCCCAAAGGGGGAAGCAGCCCCTCTTCCCAGCTTCCTTGAGCCTCCTGGGATTCCACAACACCCCGAGGAGGAACCAGCCCCTCTCAGCATTCCAACCCCCTCCAGTGGGATCCACAACCTCCCCACACCCTGTCCGCCCACCCCAGGGTGCCAAAATTCCCCCTGGGGATTCCACTGGCTCACACCCGCCGGGATTGCCGGGTCACCCACCCTCGGTGAGCCGAGCCTTGCCCCCCGTGGGCTGGCACAGCACCGTGGAGCAGCCCACGCAGAGCACCACGGTCTGGGCATGGCTGAACACGGTCGTGATCTTGTAACAGCCTGCGGGGACAGCAGAGTCAGCGCGGGGCACCGGCGGGGACCCCAGCACAGGCGGAGGGGACACACACGAAAGGAGAGCGCGGCGGGACACAGGGACACGGGGAAACACGCGGAGAAACGCCGGGACACGGGGCAGGGCGGCGGGAGAGCGCGGACAACACCGGGACACACGGAGGGACACGGGGAGGGACCCTGGAAGGCCCGCGGTGCCCACCGGGGCACTTGACGTCCATGAAGTAGGAGTTGGGGCTCTGCACCAGCCGCTTCTTCTTGTGCTTGCGCTTCTCCTCCTCGGGAGACGGGTGCAACAGGTCCTTGGCGAGCTGCGGGGACACGGCGGGGACACGGCGGGGACACGGCGATCGGTCAGGCCCGGAGACGCCGCGATCTCTCCCGCTCCCCCCCCCCCCCCCCCACTCCGTCCCCTCACGCCTCTGCCGCCATCTTGGGGCGCCCCCCTCCCGCTGCTCGCCCCCAGCGCCCCGCGCGCCCCGGCCCCGCCGCCGCCCCCAGCGCCTTCCCCGCGCCCTCCCGCCCCTCGCTGTCCCCCCGGGCGCGGTGCCGCGGTCCCCGCGGCGGCCGGCGGGGCCCGGGCAGGACCGGGCCGCACTCACGGGCATGGCGGCGGCGGCGTGAGGGGCCGGAAAGGGAGGGGCCGAGCCGCGCGGCGCCATTTCCGGTGCGGGGCGGGCCCGGGGCCGGAAGTGGGGCGGTGCCATTTTGGGACGGCGGCGGTGCTGACGCCATGTTGGGAAGGTCGCGCTCTTCGCCGCCTTTCGGGGCGCTCGGTGAAGTTTTGTCAGCTTGGGCGAGGCCCCTCTCGTTGCCGCCGTTGGGGGCTGGCGCTTCAGCTGTCGGGATTTGGGGAGGTGCCGCATTCTCGGCGCGGTGATTTGCGTTTCCACCATTTTGAGAAGGGATTGGTGCTGCCGCCATGGTGGGGAGGCCGGTGTGCGGCTGCCATGTTGGGAAGGTCGCTCGGAGCGCCGCCATGTCGGGAAGGTCGCGGTGGCGCCATTTTGGGAGTGGCAAAACGGACTCGTGACGTCAGGCTATCCCGGCGGTGACGTCACCTGGGCGTGGCGTCACGGCGGGGGGCGTGGCCGCGGGCAGGCCCCGCCCGGGGGGGCCGGTCCGGTCCCGGTGGCGGCGGGCGGCGGCGGGGCCATGGCCAAGGCCTACGACCACCTCTTCAAGCTGCTGCTGATCGGGGACAGCGGCGTGGGCAAGACCTGCCTCGTCATCCGCTTCGCCGAGGACAACTTCAGCAGCACCTACATCTCCACCATCGGTGAGCGGGACACGGGACCCCCCCCCCGGGACCCCTCCCGACCCGGACCCACCGGGATTCACCGGGACCCCCCGGGATGCCCCAATGGGACCCCGCCAACCTGGGACCCGCCGGTGGGACCTTTCCCAACTGGGAACCTCCGGGATTCACCGGGACCCCTGAACGGGACCCACCGGGATCGTCCGGGACCCCCATGCTGGGACCCCTCCGGGATCCCCCAGCCGGGATTCTCCGGGACCCCCCCTCTCTGAAACCCCCCGGGACCCCACCAGGACCCCTCCCAGACCCCTCCACCGGGACCCCCACCCTGGAACTCCCCAGAATCCCCCTCCGGGACCCCTCCGGGACCCCGGTTCTTCCCAGGAACATCCACCCCGGAATGTGCCGGGATTCCCCGACCAGAACCCCCCTCCCGGATTTCGCCCCCCCTTCCCGGGCAGCCAGGTGGTTACCGGGCGCCGGGACGCCGGCACTGGGAACACTGGGAACACTGGGAGCGCTGGGAACACTGGGAGGGACTGGGAGCACTGGGAGGGGACCGGTTCTGCTCCCCCTCTTCCCAGTGCCCCCCTGCTTTTCCCCAGGGATCGACTTTAAGATCCGCACTGTGGATATCGATGGGAAGAAGATCAAGCTGCAGGTCTGGTGAGTTCGGGGGGTTTCAGGGATGGGTGGGAGACCCCCAAATTCCCCCCAAATCCCCCAAAACCGCCCTGTTTCTGCAGGGACACGGCGGGACAGGAGCGCTTCAAAACCATCACCACGGCCTATTACCGCGGAGCCGTGGTACGGGGAGGGGGCTGCAGCCCGGGGAGGGGGCTCTGGGGGCGAGGACCCCACCCCAAAACCGCGGGCAGGGGGTCCCGGCGCCCCCTGACCCCCGATCCCCGCAGGGCATCGTCCTGGTGTACGACATCACGGACGAGAAATCCTTCGAGAACATCCAGAACTGGATGAAAAGCATCAAGGAGGTGGGTGGGGAGGAGCCGGGGGTGCGGAGGGGTCGGGGTCGGCTCGCGGGGGTCCTGCCCGTGTTCTCCCCCCTCCCCAGAACGCCTCGGCCGGGGTCGAGCGGCTCCTCCTGGGCAACAAGTGCGACATGGAGGGGAGGAGGAAAGTGCAGCGGGAGGCGGCCGAGAAGGTGGGCAGGGGCTCGGGGGGGAGCCTGGGGGGCTCTCTGGGGCTGGGGGGGAACCTGGGGGGTCCACGGGCTGGGGCTGTGGGGGCTCTGTGGGGCGGGGGGGATCCTGGGGGGGCTCTAAGGCTGGGGGGCTCTGGAGGGGTCCATAGGGCTGCGACTGTGGGGGCTGCATGGGAACAGGGCTGTCTGTGGGACTGGGGGGGTCACGGGAGGGCTGGGGGGGCTTCGTGGGGTTGGGGGGAGTCACGAGGGGCTGGAGGCGCTCCGTGGGGATCACTGGGGGGGTCGCGGTCCCTCAGCTGGCGAAGGAACACGGGATTCGCTTCTTCGAGACCAGCGCCAAGTCCAGCGAGAACGTGGAAGAGGTGAGGGGGGTCTCGGGGTGGGGGCACCGCACCCCCGCGTTTCCCTCCCTCCTGCCGGGGGTGTCCCCGGCCGCTGCCCACCCTGAACAGCCCCTGTATCCCCAGGCCTTCCACACGCTGGCGCGGGACATCCTGCACAAATCCTTCCGGAGAGCCGTGAGTGGGGCCGGGATCGGGGCGGGGGGCGGGCGAGGGACCCCCCGCTCCCCCCTGACCCCCCCGCTCTCTCCGCAGCCCCGGGCGGCAGCAGCAGGGCCCTGCTGGAGCCCGGCCCCCCCAGAAAGGCCGGCGGGAGATGCTCCCTGGGATAGGGGCTCGGGACCTCCCCGCGACCCCCGGGGCAGCGCGGGCGCCTCTCCGGAGGGATCTGGGGGGGAATCCGGGGGGGATTTGGGGCTGCCCCCCCCGCTCTCCTTGTGCCATAAAGCCCCGCTGTGCCTTGTCCCGGCTCCGGAGTCTTTTTGAGGGGGGTTGGAGGGGACGGAACGGGGTCGGGATCGTGGTTGGGACCGGGATCGGGATCGCGACCGGGACCGGGACCGGGACGAGCGGCGGGACGAAACCACGCCCACAACACCAAACTTGGCTCGAAACCACGCCCTCTACGGAGCCACGCCCCCATCTCCACCTTATACACACCCCCAAGTGACCTGAAACCACGCCTCTAAGTGATAAAAGCCACGCCCACCACGTTTAGTTCACGCCCCTTTGCTCCCAGCAGGCCCCGCCCCTCGCTCCCATTGGCTGAGTTCGGTCCCGCCCCCCCGGCCCCGCCTCCCCCTCCCGGCACCCCCGGCGATTCCAAGATGGCGGCGCCGCCGTCGCCGCGGGGCCGGGCCCGGTAGTTCCCGGTAGTTCCCGGTAGTTCCCGGTAGTTCCCGGAGGATCGCGGGGGTTCCTGGGGGTTTCTGACGGATCCCGGCGCCCCGATGGGGCCCGGCGGCCTCACGGTGCTGCTGGCGGTGCTGAGCGCGGTGCCGGGCGGGCTGCGGTGAGCCGGGACCGGGGGACCGGGGGGTGGGAGGGGCGGGCCCGGTGCACACGGGGCCCTCACGGCAGCTCCTTGTGCCCTCAGCCCGGTGGTGGCGGCGGCGGTGGCGGCGGCGAGCGAGGAGCGGCCCGGTGAGCAGGGCTGGGCCGGTGTTTGGGACGGTCCCGGGGGGCTCGGACTGGGGTCTGGGGGCTCGGTCCGGTCCCGGGAGGGGTCTGGGGGCTCGGTCCGGTCCCGGGAGGGGTCTGGGGGCTCGGTCCGGTCCCGGGCGGGGTCTGGGGGCTCATTCCGGTCCCGGGAGGGGTCTGGGGGGCTCGGGTCCGGTCCCGGGAGGGGTCTGGGGGCTCGGTCCGGTCCCGGGAGGGGTCTGGGGGCTCGGTCCGGTCCCGGGCGGGGTCTGGGGGCTCATTCCGGTCCCGGGAGGGGTCTGGGGGCTCGGTCCGGTCCCGGGAGGGGTCTGGGGGCTCATTCCGGTCCCGGGAGGGGTCTGGGGGCTCATTCCGGTCCCGGGAGGGGTCTGGGGGCTCGGTCCGGTCCCGGGAGAGGTCTGGGGTCTCGGTCCGGTCCCGGGAGGGGTCTGGGGGCTCGGTCCGGTCCCGGGAGGGGTCTGGGGGCTCATTCCGGTCCCGGGGGTCTCGGACCGGGGTAGATCCGGGGCTGGGAGGGTCTGTCCGGTCCCGGGGGTCTCGGTCGGGGTCTGGGGCTCTGTCCGGTGCCGTCACGCGGTCTCCCGGCAGCGAGCCCCGCGGTGGCCACGCCGTGCTGGCGAGTGGAGCAGTTCGTGGTTGCCCAGGAGTGCACGCGGTGCTCCGGCTTCGAGATGGTGAGTGCGGGTCCCGGGGGAGTGGGGTCCCCCCTTGCCCCGGGGTCCCTGACCGACCCCTCCGTCCCCCGCTGGCAGAAGACGATCCCGGCCTGCGGCTCCACCGGCTTCATCGAGAAGATCAACTGCGCCTCGTCCCACCGGGATGAGTACAAGAGGTGGGGATGGGAATTCCCGGGGATATGGGCTAGGAACACCCGGAGATCTGGGCTAGGAACTCCCGGGGATCTGGGCTGGGAACTCCCGGGGATCGGGGCTGGGAACACCCGGGGATCGGGGCTGGGAACTCCCGGGGATCTGGGCTGGGAATTCCTGGGGATCTGGGCTAGGAACACCCGGGGATCTGGGCCGGGAATTCCCGGGGATCGGGGCTGGGAACTCCCGGGGATCTGGGCCGGGAACTCCCGGGGATCTGGGCTGGGAACTCCCAGGATTCTGGGCTGGGAACTCCCGGGGATCTGGGCCGGGAACTTCCGGAGGATCTGGGCTGGGAATTCCCGGGGATCTGGGCTGGGAACTCCCGGAGGATCTGGGCTAGGAACACCCGGAGATCTGGGCTGGGAACTCCCGGGGATCTGGGCTGGGAACTCCCGGGGATCTGGGCTAGGAACTCCCGGGGATCTGGGCTGGGAATTCCCGGGGATCTGGGCTGGGAACTCCCGGGGATCTGGGCCGGGAACTCCCGGGGATCTGGGCTGGGAACTCCCGGGAATCTGGGCTAGGAACATCCGGGGATCTGGGCCGGGAACTCCCGGGATTCTGGGCCGGGAACTCCCGGGGTTCTGGGCCGGGAACTCCCGGGATTCTGGGCCGGGAACTCCCGGGATTCTGGGCCGGGAACTCCCGGAGGATCTGGGCTAGTAACACCCGGGGATCTGGGCCGGGAACTCCCGGAGGATCTGGGCTGGGAACTCCTGGGGATCTGGGCTGGGAATTCCTGGGGATCTGGGCTAGGAACACCCGGGGATCTGGGCCGGGAATTCCCGGGGATCGGGGCTGGGAACTCCCGGGGATCTGGGCTGGGAATTCCCGGGGATCTGGGCTAGGAACACCCGGGGATCGGGACCGGGAATTCCCGGGGATCAGGGCTGTGAACTCCCGGGGATCTGGGCTGGGAATTCCTGGGGATCTGGGCTAGGAACACCCGGGGATCTGGGCGGGAATTCCGGGGATCGGGCTGGGAACTCCCGGGATCTGGGCTGGGAATTCCCGGGGATCTGGGCTAGGAACACCGGGGATCGGGACCGGGAATTCCCGGGGATCAGGGCTGTGAACTCCCGGGATCTGGGCTGGGAACTCCCGGATCGGCGGGAATTCCGGGGATCAGGGCTGGAACTCCGGGATCGGGCTGGGAACTCCGGGGATCTGGGCTGGGATTCCGGGTCTGGGCTGGAACCCCGGGGATTCTGAATCCGGGTCTGCGGGAACTCCGGGATCTCTGGAATTCCCGGGGATCTGGGCTGGGAACTCCGGGTCTGGGCTGGGACTCGGGTCGGACGGAACACCGGGGACTGGGCTGGGCGCTGGCCCGGGGATCTGGGCCGGGAATCCGGTTCTGGCCGTCCGGGTTCTGGGCCGGGAGCTCGCGGGGTTCTGGGCCGGGAGCTCGCGGGGCTCAGGCATTCCCGGCGTGCTCCGCAGCTGCCGCTCGGCCGCGCTGGAGGCGCAGCGCTTCTGGCGCTTCGTGGGCTCCGCTCTGGGCCTGGCGGCGGCGGCCGCGGCGCTCGTGGTGCTGCGGCAGCGCGTGCTGGACCGGCGGGCGCTGGAGAAGGTCCGCAAGCAGATCGAGTCCATTTAGCCCGACGCTCCCGAGGGCTTGGAGCCGGGGATTCCGCTCGTCCCGAGCGGCCGGAGGAGAAGCAGCCTCTGCCTTGCTGCCCCGACCTGGAATCCTGCTGGGATCTGCCTTGGGAGAGCATCCAAGGGATCCCCGGAGCGGGATGTGGGATAAATCCTGGTCACTGCTCCCGGAGTGATGCTGTGTTCAGCTCTTGGGGGGAATCCCAGTCTCCCCCAGCACTGGGATTTGCTCCGGGATCATCCTGGACATCCCCAGGGTCCCGCTCCAGGAGAGGGATGTGGAATAAATCTTGGTCATCGTTCCTGGAGTGATGCTGTGTTTGTGTTTTGGGGGGATCCCTGTTTCCTTCAGTGCTGGGATCTACCCTGGGAGCATGCTGAGGGTCCCCGGGAACCCATCCCAGGAGCAGAACGTGGAATAAATCCCGATTAATCTCGCCGGAGCAGCACTGGAATGTTTGTCCTTTGGGTGGTCCCCCCCATTCCCGACCCCCCGACGTTCCATGGTGTGCAAACAGAGTGCAGGTTTATTCTGGAGTGTTCCCCATCCCGAGATGGGTCACATCTCACCCCCGTGTCCCTGTGTCCCTGTGCCCACGTCCCTCCTGGAGGAATTGGTCCCTGGATCCCTCCGGGGGGCTGGAATCCCATCCCCAGGCGCCGCCCCGGCTCCGTCCTCCGCACGGGCTCCCGGCTCTGTCCCCGGCATCCACCCGGCCACCGGGGATTCTCCGGCCGCTCCCGGCTCCCGCCGCGTCAGGATGTTCCTGGAGATCACTGCGGGGACCGGGAGTGGGGTGGGCGGCGCTGGGGGGGCCGGGGCCGTCCCGCGCCCAGCCCGGCGCTCCCGTTACCTCCGGTGGGTCCGAGGCCGTCCCGGCTGCCGCCCCGGCGGAACGGGCTGGAGCTGGGGAGCAGGATCAGCCCCAGCGACAGGAACAGGATCTGGGGGAGGGATGGGAGCCGTGAGCCCCGGAGAGGTGCGGGGGGCCCGGGAGGGTCCCGGGAAGGTCCCGGAGGGGCCGTACCAGGACACAAGTGCCGGTCTGGGCGGGCTTGGAGGACGTTTCCTTGATCAGCGCCTGGAGCTGCCGCAGGAGAGACCTGCGGGAACGGGGGTCAGCTCCGTGCCCCTCCCGGTGCCCCATCCCGGAGCCCCCCGTGCCCCCCGCGCTCACCCATTGCTCTTCTCCAGCTCCTGGACCTTTTTCCGCAGCTCCTGGTTCAGTGCCGAGCACGCGGCCGCCCTGCCCGGGCAGAGACAGGGACAGTGACGGGGGGGACACACCTGGGCGCGTCGGGATAACGGGAGCGCGGGCCCCACCTGCTCTCCAGCCCGTCCAGGTATTCCTTCTTCCTCCGCCGGCTGTCCTGCGCCGACTGCTTGTTCCGGATCTTCCTCCGCACCTTCTTCAGGAGCCGCTCCTCGGCCTGGGGCACGGAGGGGTCACTCCTGGCCCCCACAGCCCCCCCGGCCCCCCGTGTCCCCGCACTCACCTGGGTGAGGGGCAGGGCTCCGGGCAGGGTCACCCCCTCCTGCGCCAGCAGCCGCTTCTCCTCCTCCGTCAGCCGGAGCTGCGGGACAGGGATGGGCTGGAGGGTCTGGGGGCGAGCTGGGGGGCTCGGGGGATGAACGGGGGGTGCAGGGACTCACCGTGGGCAGGGGCTCGGGCTCGGGGTGAGGGCACAGCTCGATGCCGGGGAGCAGCGAGGGGTACAGGGGTGTGCTGAGGTCACAGACCACCTCCAGCAGCACCGGGGGCGGCCCGTCGGGCCGGGGGGGCTCCGGGCCGGTGCCGAGGCCGCAGGCGATGTCGGGGTTCACCGTCAGCCCCAGCAGCTCCTCGGCTCCGCCGCCCTGCGGGGGATACCGGGGCGGGGGATACGCGACGGCATCCGCGGGACATCCCGGGGTCCCCGCGGGGGTCCTGCCCACCCGCGCCCCTCCCACCCCCACTCACATCATCCTCCGGGAGCGTCAAGGTCTGGAAGCCCAGGACCGGCCCCGGGAGCGAGGGGAGATCCGGGGAGAGCCCGTCCGGCCCCGGGAGCTCCGGTGCCTCCATCGGGGTTCCCTGGGGAGCCCCCGGGGAATCCCTCGTGCCCCGATGCCGGGGGATGAACCCCCTGCCCCTCTCTTTGGGGTCCCCGGTCTCCACCACGGTCCCCGCTGGTGCCGCCACCTCCGCCCGGTGCCGGCGCTGGGCACCAGGATCTCCGGGATCCCGGGGAATCCAGCCAAGTCCCGCCCCGTGCCGGGAAGGGCCGGGATCATCCCTCCCCCAGCGGGGCTCGGGGCTCCGGCCGCCCTACCGGGGCACCAGGGGCAGCGGGGTCATGCGGCTGCCCCGGTACCGCGTCCCGGAGGGTCTCACGGGGGAACCGGGAACGGGGCCGGGCCTGGGGCGGCTCCGCTGCGGCCGCCGGTGGCTCGGGACCGGAGCCGGTGCCCCCCGCACCCCCCGGTAACGGAGCTCGGGGGCGGGGGAGCGGGGCACGCCCCGGTAGCGGGGTCCGAGGAGTGACCCGGCGGGACACCGGGGGTCCCCGCCCGGCCCGGCCCGGCCGAGCGCACACGTGCGCGCTCCCGGGGCCGCGGGGCCGCGCGGGCTCCAGCTCGCCCCCCATTGGCTGCGGCGCACGTCGATCAGTGACGCCACGGGGAACTCCGCGTGGCTATTGGCTGGGCTGGCGGCGCCGGGCCCGCCCCCCGGAGCTCCCGGGATTCGGTTGGGATGCGGCGAGCGGTGAGCGGGGGGAGCGGGGGGTCCCCACCGCCCCCGGCCCTCCGGCCCTGTCCTCGGTCCCCATCCCCATCCTAGTCCCGCAAAAGCTGATCCCTGACTCCCGCTCCCGCTCCCGTTCCTCGCTCCCTGTTCGCAATCCCGGTTCTTGACCGTGTTCCCGGTCCCGTTCCTTGTTCCCGATGGCGGTCGTGGTCCCCGGTCGCGGTCCTTGATCTCTAACGCTGCCCGTGGTCCCCAGTTCCCAATCCCGGTCCCGGAAAAAACCAGTTCCCGATCCCGGTCGTTGATTCCGGTCCCGGTCCTTGTTCCCCCCCATCCCGGTCCCTCCCCGCCGCCCTGTCCGTGCCCCGGGGGCCCCGGGCGGGGGGGTCGGCGCCGGGTGAGTCACCGGGGCCGGGGGGCGGCTCTGACCGGCCCGTCCCGTGCCAGCCCCGCTTCCCGGGGATGCGCAGCGCGGCTCGGAGTTTCCGCGGCGGCGGGCGCTGAGCTCCGGGAGCACGATGGACACCGGCACCGGGGCCGCGCTGGCCTGGAGCCCCGGGGCGGCCTCGCAGCCCCCGCCCGGGCTGGGGGTGAAGCTGGGGTCGCTGGTGCTGCTGCTGCTGCTGCCCCTCGCCTGCGGCCTCGCGCCCCTCTGGTGCTTCCGACAGCCCCCCGGTACCGGGGTCGGGGGGGCCCGGGGGGGGCGCTCAGGGCTTCGGGGGGTTCGGGAGATCGCGGGGGACTCAGGGGTTCAGAGGGTCCTGGGGAGGCTGGGTGGGGGGGGGTCTCAGGGATTTGGGGGGGGTTCGGGGTGTGGGGGATACCTGAGGGGGTCGTGGATTTGGGAGAGTCTGGGGAGTCGTAGGTTATTTGGGGGGTTGTGGGTGTCTCAGGGTGGAGTTTGGGGGTCTCAGGGTTCCCGGGGTTCCTGAAGAGTCTGGGTGTGTCCCAAGGGTCTGGAACAGGCTGGGACCAGGGCTGTCCCCACCTCAGGCTGTCCCAAGGGGCTTGTCAGGGTGCAGGGCTGATGGGGGGGTCTCGTTGGGGTCTCAGCCCCCCAATTTCCTCCCAGACCCCCGCAGCCCCATGCTCAGCCTCGTGAGCTGCTTCTCTGGTGGAGTTTTCATGGGCACCTTCCTGCTTGATCTGCTGCCCGACTACCTGGGCAGCATTGCTGCGGCGCTGGAGGGGCTGCGCATCACGGTGAGACCCCTGGGAGGCTGCTGGGGCCTGTCCCTGTCCCTGTCCCTGTGCCTGTGCCTGTCCCTGTGCCTGTGCCTGTCCCTGTGCCTGTCCCTGTCCCTGTCCCTGTCCCTGTCCCTGTCCCTGTGCCTGTCTCTGTGCCTGTCCCTGTCCCTCTGCCTGTCCCTATGCCTGTCCCTGTCCCTGTCCCTATGCCTGTCCCTGTGCCTGTCCCTGTCCCTGTGCCTGTCCCTGTCCCTGTCCCTGTCCCTGTCCCTGTCCCTGTCCCTATGCCTGTCCCTGTCCCTGTGCCTGTCCCTGTCCCTGTCCCTATGCCTGTCCCTGTCCCTATGCCTGTCCCTGTCCCTGTCCCTATGCCTGTCCTGTCCCTGTCCCTGTCCCTGTCTCTGTGCCTGTCCCTGTCCCTGTCCCTGTGCCTGTCCCTGTGCCTGTCTCTGTGCCTGTCTCTGTGCCTGCCTCTGTGCCTGTCCCTGTCCCTGTCCCTGTGCCTGTCCTGTGCCTGTCTCTGTGCCTGTCTCTGTGTGCCTGTCCCTGTCCCTGTCCCTGTGCCTGTGCCTGTCCCTGTCCCTGTCCCTGTCTCTGTGCCTGTCCCTGTCCCTGTCCCTGTCCCTGTCTCTGTGCCTGTCCCTGTCCCCATGCCTGTCCCTGTCTCTGTGCCTGTCCCTGTGCCTGTCCCTGTCCCTGTCTCTGTGCCTGTCCCTGTCCCTGTGCCTGTCCCTGTCCCTGTGCCTGTCCCTGTCCCTGTGCCTGTCCCGGGATCGGGATCAGCAGCTCCGGCTGCTGGTGGGGACAGTGGGGATGGACAGTGTGAATGGGACAAGGACAGAGGATGAACAGAGCAGCAGGGACAGCAGGAATGGAGTGCTGGGGTGAGCACATTGAGGGTGGGGAAGGACACGGGGGCTGGAACAACAGAGCAGGGCCAGCAGGGCCAGCAGGGCCAGACCCGCGGTGCCAGCGGAGCGGCCAGAACGATGACAACACCCCGGAGCCGCCGGGAGCCCCTTGTGTCCCATGACTCATGGAAAGATCCTCCCCGTGCCTGCAGCTTCCCCTTCCCCTCTGACCCGTGCCCTTCCCGCAGCTCCAGTTCCCTCTGCCGGAGTTCATCCTGGCCATGGGCTTCTTCCTGGTGCTGGTGCTGGAGCAGGTGACGCTGGCGCAGCGGGAGCTGGCGGAGCCTCCGAGGAGTCGCGGGCGCTGCTGCTGCCCAACGGCTCCATCCAAGCCGCGGCTCCCGGCGGCTCGCTGGGCTCGCCGGTGCCCGGTGGCCCCGGGGCGCTGCGGGCAGGGGCGCTGGCGCTGGCGCTGGCGCTGCACGCCGTGCTGGAGGGGCTGGCGCTGGGGCTGCGGGAGGGCGACGCGGCCGCGCTGCGGGTGCTGCTGGCGCTGCTGCTGCACAAGGGCGCCGTGGCCTTCGGCCTCTCGCTGGAGCTGCTGCGGAGCCGCCTGCGCCCGCCCGCCGTGGCTTCGTGCCTCGTGCTGCTGGCCCTGATGTCCCCGTTGGGCGTCGGGGTGGGCACGGCGCTGGCGGTGGGCGCGGGGCCGCGGCAGCGCCTGTGCCGGGCTGTGCTCCAGGGGCTGGCGGCCGGCACCTTCCTCTTCGTCACCTTCCTGGAGATTCTGCCCCAGGAGCTGGGGGTGCCCCAAAACCGCATCCCCAAGGTCATCCTGATCCTCGCGGGTTTCGCGCTGGTCAGCGCCATCCTCTTCGTCAAGGGATGAGATGGCTCCCGGCCCTCGGAGAATGCCAGGGAATTCGTCTAGCCGCCTGCACGCCGTTTTATGAAAGTGCCAAAGTGCCTCTCTCATCTCTGTGCCTCAGTTTCCTTGTCTAAACTATCCTCTAACTCAAGGGGAGACCACGCCTGACCTGGGATCCCCCGTTCTCGCTCCCGGACCTGTGGAATTCATATCCCACCCCGCACCCCTTTTCCAAAGTGCCAAAGTGCCTCTCTCAGCGCTGTGCCTCAGTTTCCCCATCTGCACAAGGGATCGGTGCTGTGACCCCCCCCTCAGGACCCCGGGAGGGGGTGAGTGTGTCCCCGTCCCCCCCCCCCCCCCCGCAATAACCACAAGTGCCCTTACGGACTCCCCGAATTTGGGGGTGTTGGACGAAGCAAATAAAGGACTGAACCCAAAAGTGCTGCCTCTGCCTGGGGACGGTGGGATGGAATTTGGGGGGGCGTGTCGTGGTGTCCCCCCCTTAATATGCGGGGGGAGCTTGTTTCCCCCTAACTTTGGGTGTGGGGGGTGCCTGCTCTCTTCCCAGGCCGGGGTGACCCCGCTGGACCCCCCAAGACCCCCCAGTTCAGAGCCCCTCCATCCTCGGGCCCCCCACTCCCCGCACGGCCCCAGGCCACGCCCCTCCCCACCCCGCGCGGGGCTCTCCGGGACTTGTAGTCCCCGCCTCCCTCACCCCACCGCGCTTCGTTACCCGGAGCCTCCATTTCCCAGCACGCCCTGCGCAGCCCCCGCACAAGCCGCCGGGAGTTGTAGTCCGGACGCGCAGCACGCCCCGCTGTTGGCCGCGCCTGCGGAACTACAGATCCCTGCGTGCCTCGCGCGGCGGCGGCGGCGGAGCGGCGGAGCGGGGAAGATGGCGGCGGCGGGCGCGGGGGCCGGGCCCGGGCCCGGCGCGGGACCCTCGGCCGGCGCCGGTGCGTCCAACCCGCGCAAGTTCAGCGAGAAGATCGCTCTGCAGAAGCAGCGGCAGGCGGAGGAGACCGCGGCCTTCGAGGAGGTCATGATGGAGATCTGCTCCACACGGGTGAGGACGGGCCGCCGCGCCGGATGCGCCGCGGGGCGGGGGGGGCCGGGGCGGAGGGGCCGTGAGGGGCTGGGGGCGACCGGGGCTGAGGGGGTGAGGGGCCGGGCGAACCGTGAGGGGCTGAGGGGCGTCTTGAGGAGCTGGTGGGGACCGTGGTTTGGGGGCGGGTCGTGAGGGGACGGGGGGGGCGAGTGTGGGGGGGGCTGGAGGGGTCGTGAGGGGATGGGGGGGGTCTGTGAAGAATTTGGGGAGGGGGTCAAAGGGGACTGGGGAGGCTGCGGGGATACTGGGGGGGAGTTTGGAGTTTGTTGGGGAGTGCTCTGGAGAATTTGGGTTGGGGGTAGAATGGCCCAGGGGAGCTCTGAAGGGTTTGGGGGTGTCGGAGGCGGCTGTGAGGATTTTGGGGAGGGGGTTAGAGGGGTCCAGGGGCGGCTCCCGGTGGATCCCGGCGTGTCCCGCGTGCCGGCGCCGCTTCCAAGCGCAGCTCCCGGAATTGAGGGTGGGGGGGGGAATGGATCCCTGATCCTCGGAGCCCACCCCGTGCCCCTGCGCGGAGCTCTGTCCCCGGGGACCCTCGGGATCCTGCCCGGGTTCTGCGGGATCCGGCGGATGCTCCGTCCCGGGGGATGCTCGGGCTGGAGCCTGGGAAAGGCAGGGATCCCGGGATAACTGCGGGCAGGACGAGTGCTGGGCTGCGCAGAGGCATCTCAGGGAATGCTCCAGGCGTGCTCTCCCAGGCAGGGAAAGCATCGGGAGGAGCTGGTCAGGCAACTGCTTCCCGAAACCTGTGGGAATTTCGTGTCCATGATCCCGCGGTTTGGTGGAATTTGGTCCTTCCCAGCAAAGCTGCAGGGTGGAGGAGCGAGGACGCGGAGTGTGGAATCCGGGGAGGCACGGAGGGGCTCTTCCAGGGGGTGGGGGCAGCTCTGTCCCTGAGAAGATCCAGGGAATACCCAGTGGAGCTTTAAAAACTGGGAATTTTTGGGTCAGAGAGCCCTGTGTTTCCCAGCTCTGCGGGGACCTGGCATCTGGGATGTCACTGGCACAGTGACAGGGATCCGTGGAGAGCTTGGGGGTGGGTTGGAGCTTTCTGTCTGTTCCTGGGGAGTTTAGGAATGGGGTGGAGCATCCCTGGAGAGTTTGGGAATGGGCCGGATCCTCAGCCCTGCTTCCATCCCCAGGGATTTTGGGAACGGGCCGTGTTTGCAGAGCAAACAGCTGGTTAATGTGCAGCAGGGGCAGCGGGACTGTCCTGATCCCTGCCTGGAATCGTTCCTCTGGGAATCCATTCCCTGATCCCTCTCTGGCACGGCTCCTCTGGGGATTCCTTCCCTGGTTCCTCTGGGATCTGTTCCCGCGTGTGGGATCCGCAGCCCCCCCAGCTTTGCTCCGTGGCTCCTGGAGTTGTTCCCGGCTGTTTCTGAGCTGCTCCCGGATTCCGGGCTCCCGCAGGGATCCTGGCTCCGAGCTCGGAGCGCGATCCCAAGACCTTAAGCCCCGGCGCAGCTCTGGGCGCTAATCCCGCCAGCTGCTGCCTAAATCTCCTGGTTTTTGGGTTGTTTTCCTTGTTTTTCCCTCTGGATCTGGATTTCTATGGTTTTACGCTCAGGAATTTGGTGTTTCCCATTTCTCAGCTGTTTTTTGGGCTTCAGCCTCTGCAGGATCTCTCTTGTACCTACTCAGGGACCCCCAGCTCTGAAGGGAAAGGGGATTTTTGTGGGTTTGGATCAGGGAAATGCTCCCTCCCTGTGGATTGGGAGTGGGGAGCCCTTCCTCGCTGTGGGTTTGATCAGGGGGCTCTGCTCTGTCGGGGTGGGGGGATTGGCCGTGCCCTGGTGCTGGAGGGCTGGGGGGCCCTTCCCTTTCCCGGGCCTGTGGGATCCCAGCTCTTGGGTGTTTTCCTGGGATCCCGTTATCTCTGCTGTGCTTTGCTGTGGCTCCTTCCCCCGGCCTTGAGTCCCGCTCCGCGCTGGAATCTCCAGGGTGGCCTTGGCATGGACGAGGTGCCTGCTGGAAAATCCCTCGGGATCCGTGGGGATGGGCTGACCCCGGAGCCTGTCCGGGACAAGGGGGAACGCGGGGGCAGCCTCTGCTGAATGTGGAATGTGGAACAGGGATCTCCTCTCCGGGATCCTGTTCCTCCTCCAGCCTGCTCTGGAGCCTGTGGATGCGGGAGGGGTTCTCTGGGAAGCGGCTGGATGCGATGTATCCCGCTGAGGGCCGGGATGCTGCGTGAGCCAGGGGGCTGTGAGGGGCAGTTTGAGGGTGCCCTGCACACCCCAAATCCCCCTGACGTGTCCCCCCCGTGTCCCCCCCACAGCTGCAGGCACAGAAGCTGCGGCTGGCCCACAGCCGGGGGCCCTTCTACAGCGGCTCCCTGCCCAACGTCAACCAGATCGGCACCGGCGTCCCCGACTTCCAGGTGATCGCGGGGCCCGCAGCCAGGCTGGGGATGTTCCCAAATCCCTTCAGGCCCTCGCAGTGAGCCGAGCTCACCCGTTCCCGCTCCCCGCAGGGTCCGTCGCCGCTGGATTCCACGCGCAGCACGCGGCACCACGGGCTGGTGGAGCGCGTGCAGCGGGACCCGCGCCGCATGATGTCCCCCCTGCGCCGCTACGTCCGCCAGATATCCTTTGTCCCGGGTTAGGCTTGGCCTGGGCTTAGGCTCAGGCTTAGGGTTAGGCTTAGGCT
Organism: Sitta carolinensis; assembly: GCA_032173965.1. Taxonomy (NCBI): domain Eukaryota; kingdom Metazoa; phylum Chordata; class Aves; order Passeriformes; family Sittidae; genus Sitta; species Sitta carolinensis. Next base: position 984,248 of record CM063305.1, read on the forward strand.
CAGGCTTAGGGTTACAGCAGCCACCCCGCAGCGTTCAGGAGCCCCCATCTGCTGCTGTGGGGCACAAAGGGGAACACACAGCAATAATATATGTATATGTGTTTAGGTGTTAAAGAAAAGTAAATTTATTGTTTTTCTTGTTGATTTTGTGCATATAGATTTTTGGACAGTGGTTAGGGATTGGATAGAGAAGTTACTACTTCTCCAATCCTGCTGGTCAAATGAGAAGTTTGTTAGGTGGTATTTTTTTTACAAAGGAATGTAAATATGGTTTTTGTTTATCTTACGATTTATGGGAAAATACATTACGATTGTGAAAGTAAATTAGAAGGGTTTGAATTTTAGAACAACACCCGTCTCTCTCTCTCTCTCTCTCTCTCTCTCTCTCTGTGTGGCCCTTAACGTGCTCCCCACATTGACAGCTCTCCCTACGGACCCACGTACCTGTCACCTCCCCTGAGCCCAGCTGGAGGAGGTAAATCCCTGCTGTCCTGGGTCCCATCCTGGAGGTTTGGGAGTGGCAGAGGCTCCTGAGTGCCCAGGCACCATTGCTGGGATCTGGGATGGGGACAGAGGGAAGCACTGGGAGAGGGGCAGGGCAAAGCTGCCACCTCTCAGGTTCTGGGATTGTCACACAGAGAGGGGGTTTGAGGAGGAATTCTGTCCAGGAAGAGGGATCTGGCTGAAGGGAATCTCCAGGGACAGGGACAGGTGACAAGTCCAAGCTCCAGCTCTGTCCCTGGAGTGTTTCTGTCTCAGTATGGGGTGTGGCAGCTGTGTCCCTGTCCCCATCCCATCTCCCTCCTGTGGCAGGGAATGGGGTCATGGATCTCTGAGGGGTGTCCTGCCTCCCCCATGGCTCTTTGTGTCTCACCCCTTGCCTCCCCTGATCCCACTTTCTTCCCCTGCAGGACCATGCCCTGGAGCAATTTCCCAATGGAAAAAGGACATTTATTCCGGCTGCCCTCAGCTCTCAACAGGTAATGGATTGTTTGATTCCATTTTCTCCCTGTCCCCAGGCCAGCCTCCAGCCCTTCCTTGGGACCCCTGTGGAGGAGGTGACCCAGGAGGGGCTTCAGGACCCCCCTGGGGTGGAGGCAGCCCCCGACTCTCCCTTGAGGCCCCACTCTGGAGGGGTCTCTGTCCTCCCCTGTCACAGCTGAACAATGTCCCTCTTTGTCACTCGCCCCAGCGGCCTTTTCCCAGCCCTTCCCTGCCCTCTGCCTTGGAACAACTCATTGGGAGCCCCCGGGTGCCCCCAGCCCCTAAAGGCTCCCTGGGGGTGTCCCAGGTGGTCCCATTGTCCCCCCATCCTCGGGCGTGGTGGAGGAGCCGAGAGCGGAGCCGGTCCGGGGGCACAGGGAGGGGAGCCCTGTGGGGAGGGGGCTCAGGAATGGCAGGAGGGCTGGGCCGGGGGGCTGGCAGTGGGCTGGGGGCCGGGGCCCAGCCCGGATGCAGGCGCTGTCCCCGTTCCCAGGACGAACTCGGACTCGGCGCTGCACACGAGCGTGATGAACCCCGCGCCCCAGGACGCCTACCTGGGCCCCGCGCAGGCCGGGCCGCCCCCCGGCCGCCGTGCTGGTGAGCTCCCCCTGCCCCTGCCCCTGCCCCCCGGGGCAGCCCCCTCCCCTCTGTGCTCCCCTGACCCTCCTGCTGCCCCACAGGTTTCCTGGACGGGGACTCGGACAGCAAAGGTGAGCCCGGCTGTGTCCCCAGGTGCCCTCTGTGCCTCTGCTCTCTCGTGTCCCCCCCACTCTGTGCCCCCTCCTCCCACTGACCCCCCCTGTCCCCTTCCCAGTGTTTCTTTTCCAAGTGCCTCCCATTGAAGAGAACTTCGATGACAACAAGCACTCGCTGAAGCCCTGGGACACCAAGAAGGTGGGTGGGGATGTCCCCCTGTGTCCCACCACCCCTGGTGGGTGGGGATGTCCCCCTGTGTCTCTCACCCCTGGTGGGTGGGGATGTCCCCCTGTGTCTCTCACCCCTGGTGGGTGGGGATGTCCCCCTGTGTCCCCCACACACCCCTGTGGCCCGGCCTGGCCTCATTCCTGTCCTTTGATCCCACAGCTCTCGTCCTCCTCGGCCCGGCCGCGCTCCTGCGAGGTCCCGGGAATCCAGTGAGTGCTGGGAGGGGCTGCGATGGGGAGGGGGACACTGGGCAAGGGCTGTTGGGGGAGGCAGCCCCTCTCCTGCCCTGATCCTGTCTCTCCCCCCTCCCTCAGCATATTCCCATCCCCGGATCAACCTGCCAACGTGCCCCTCATGCCCTCGGCCCTCAACACGGGGGGGTCCCTGCCCGACCTGACCACGCTGCACTTCCCATCCCCCTGCCCACCCCCTGGACCCTGAGGAGGCCCCGTACCCCCCCCTGAGCGGGGGCAGCAGCACCTCCAACCTGGCCACCACCATGACCCACCTGGGCATCAGCGGCACCGGCGGCGTCGGGCTGGGCTATGACCCCCCAGGTGAGCCGGGACCCCCTCCCTGCACCGGGGGCACACGGGGGGACAGAGAGGATCCCAGGGCTGGGAACTGGTGTGGGGGACACAGGGAGCCTCCAGCCAGTGTCCAACAAAGATGGACCCCTGGCCAGTGGTGGGGGGGACACAAAGACCCCCACCTCCCAGGTGGTGTCTGTGGCAGCAGCCAGGAATCCCAGTCTGGGATGGAGCCTCAGCAGTCTGGAGTGGGGATGGGGGTCTACTGGATTTGGGAGTCCCGTGGGTGTTGGGGGGGGAGCCCAGCTCCCACCCTGTTACCCTCCTGCTCTGCAGGGTCCAATGGTGTTGTAGGTCCTGTGGGGGCCTGGGGGGAGCCTGGCTCTCATTCCATGGGGTCTGGCGGCGTCAGGGGTCTCGCAGAGGTCTGGGGGGAGCCTGTCTCCCACCCCGCTGTGCCCTCACGCTGCTGTCCCCCTGCCCGGGGTGTGTGTCCATCCCTGTGTCCGTCTCCATCGTTTTGGTCACTCCGTCCCCCTCCATCCCCCGGGAGCCCTGCCCGGGCCGTCCCGGGGCTCGGGGCCGTGCTGGGGTAACGGTGCTCTCTGTTTTTGTCCCCACAGGACTCCCCTCACCTCTGCAGAGCTCCCTGAGTAACCCGTCCCTGCAGTCCTCCCTGAGCAATCCCAACCTCCAGGCCTCCCTGCGCAGCCCCTCGCTCCAGGCCTCCCTCAGCAACCCCTCGCTCCAGTCCTCCCACAGCAGCTCCTCCATCCCCTCCTCTCTCTCCAACCAGTCCCTGCCTTCCTCCCTGTCCTCCTCGCTCTCCAACCCCTCGCTGCCCACGTCCCCCGGAGCCAGCCCCTCCAGTCCTCGCCCAGCAACCCCAGCCTGCCCTCGGGGCTGGGGGGCTCCTTCGCGGCCACCTCGCCCCGCCGGCGGGTCCCGCTCAGCCCCCTGTCCCTGCCCGTGGCCGGCGACTGCAGACGGCAGCACCCCAAACAGTTCTCACCAACAATGTCACCCACATTGTCCTCCATCACCCAGGTACGCATCGTCCCCACGCTCCAGCGCCGCCGCCTCCTCTTCCTCGGCCTCTTCCTTGTCCCCCTTCTCTTCTTTGTCCTTTTCCTCCTTTCCCCTTCCTTTCCTCCTCTTCCTCCTGCTCCTCTTCCTTCTTCTCCTCCTCCTTGTCCTTTCCCCATCCTCTTCCTTCTCATCCTTCTCGTGTTCTCCTCTTTGTCTTCTTTTTCTTCTTTCTCCTCTTCCCCATCCTTGTGCTCCTTGTCCTTGTCTTGGACCTCTTCTTTGTCCTCTTCCTTGTTTTCATCCTCTTCCTCATCCTCCTCTTTGTCCTGCTTGTCCTCAACCCCTCCTCATCCTTGTCCTCCCCTCCTCCTCTCCTCCACTTCTCGTCTCGTTTCCATCCTCATCTCACCCACACCCCAGGGCCCCCTCGCCCCCACCCCCTCCCGTGCTCAGGGCCACTGGGGGGGACCCCCGTGTCCCTCCCAGGACCCCCCCGCTCCCCTCAGAGGGGACCCCGGCCCACCCTGGGTCCGGGTGCAGCCGTGGCTGAGTTCGGGGCTCTCAGGGACGGCTCCCGCTGCCGGTGCCGGGGGGGCTGGGGGAGCCCCCCACCCTGGGGGGGCCGGTGCTGACGCCCCTCCCCGCTGTCTCCGCAGGGCGTCCCCCTGGACACCAGCAAGCTGCCGGCGGACCAGCGGCTCCCGCCGTACCCCTACGGCCAGCCCGGGATGCTGCTGGGCTCCCAGCCCCCCCGCGGGCCCCAGCGCCCCCCCGCGCCCTACAACCCCCCTACGCCCCCGGCAGCGCCCTGGGGCAGCCCCTGGCACAGCCCCCCGGCGACTTCGGCCTGGGCAGCGTGAGTGGGGCACGGGGGGCACGGATGGGGACCCTCGGGGAGGGGCATGGGGATGGAGACCCTCAGGGGGGGTCATGGGGACACTCAGGGGGGGACCTGGGCTCGGGGACCATTCAGGAGGGTCTTTTGGAAGGGTGGGTATGGGGTCATGCATGGGGGGCATGGGGAAGGAGACCCTCTGGGAGGGTCACCAGGGCTGAGATGGGGACAGGGGACCCTCCATGGGGGTGTCTCCTCATGTGTCTCTCCCCGCAGCTGGAGCAGTTCGGGATCGGGGAGAGCCCCCCCGGGAACAGCGGAGGGTTCCCCGAGGAGTTGGGGGCCCTGAGTTACCCCCCGAGCGAGGGGGGCTACGAGCCCCCCGGCCTGAACCGCCCAAACCTGAGCAACTGCAGCCGCCACGGCCCCATCCCCAACATCATCTTCACAGGTGGGGGCTCCGTGGGGTGTCCTGGGGGCTCTGAGAGGGCAGCTGGGGGTCTCGGGGGGGTCACGGGTGGGTGGCTGGGCTGGGGGCTCCCTGGGGTGGCACAAGGGGGGTGGGCTGGGGGCTGTTTGGGGGTCCGGGATGTCACGGGGGGGGTTTGGCCTGGGGTCTCCACAGGTTTGTGCTGACCCCTGTAACCCCCCCCGCCCTTCCCCACAGGCGACTCCCCCCAGGGCTGTCGAAGGAGATCGCGACGGCGCTGGCGGGGGTCCCGGGCTTCGAGGTGGAGGGGGGGTCCCTGGGGGGGCTGGGGGGGCTGGAGGAGGAGCTGCGCATCGAGCCCCTGACGCTGGACGGGCTGAGCATGCTGAGCGACCCCTGCGCGCTGCTCACCGACCCCGCCGTCGAGGACTCCTTCCGCTCCGACCGCCTCCAGTGAGCCCGGGGGGACCCCGGCCCCGCGCCCCGCCCGCCGCCCCCGGGGCCGCCCCCCGGCCCCGCCGCCCGCTGCGCTCCCGCTGAAACGCCGGGAGCTCCCCGGGAAAAAAAAAAACCGGGAAAACGCGGGGAAATCGCCGGGCACGGCGGGCACGGGCTGCGATCCCAAACCCGGCTGCAGGGGGCTGCGGCTGCCCCAGCGAGCCCCGGGGGTCCCGGAGCCGCGACCCCCTCCCAGACCCCGCCCGCAGACCGCAGCGGTCGCTGTTCCCCGGGGCAAACCTCGGGAGAAGGAGAAGCGGGCAGGGGGCTCCGGCCGGGGCTGCCGGCCCCGCGGACCCTCCCAGCCGTTGCTGTCGAGGGCTCCGAACGCCCGCAGTGAGCCCGGGGTGGGGGTCCCGCCGCCGCGCCCCCCCCCCAATTCCCACAGCGGGACTGCCCCTCCGGCACTGCTGTCCCGGGGGAGCCCTGGGGAGAGTGGGGAGGGGGCTCCAGCCGCGGCTGTCAAGGGCTCCTTCTGCTCCATCCGACTCCAGCGAGGCTGGGGGCGTCCCCAGCATCACAAGCCCCCCAGTTCTCCCCCCAGCCCCCACCGGGCCCCGTTCTCCCCGGAAAACCCCGGGGCCACCTCGGGGCCGGGAAAACTGGGGCGGGGGGAGAGACAATCTGGGCACCCTGTGCTCCCCCCAAAGCAAGCCTGGGGGGTTCCACCCAGCTCCCCTCCCCTAATCCTCACCCCCAGACCCGACCAGGCACTGTTCTCCTGGGGAAACCCCGGGAAAATTGGGGAGGGGGGGCAGTGCAGGGCACCCCCGGCCCCCAGACCCCGGCGGAGGGGTCCCGGCCCCCCCCGGGGGTGGCTGTACATAACCCCGTAGGTAGAGACCCCGGGGGGGCAGGGGGGGGGCCGCTTCTGCCTTTACTTTATCATTTTTCCGGCTAATCATCATGTTTAAGGAGAAATCCCGCTCCCCCCCATATGTACCCCCAGCCCCCCCCCCCCAAATTACCCAGCTGCCGGGGACGTGTAGAAAGCACTTGTAACTTTGCCCCCCCCCCCAAATTTCCCCCCCGGGGGAGAACACGGGGGGGGCCCGTCCGCGGGTGGGGGGCCCTGGGCCCCCCCCGGAGGGAGCCAGAGTGATTTATTATTATTATTATTTTTTAAAATATATTCTATGTTAATTAAATCCCCCCCCTGCCAGCCTGTGGTTGATTTTGGGGGTGTTGCAAGTGTGTGTGTGTGTGGGGGTTCAGCTGCTCCAGCCCCCCAGCCCTGCCCTTGGGGCTGGGGTCGCTTAGTGGGGAGGGAACAAGGGGGTCCCTTAATGGGGAGGGGGGCAGAGGGGTCTCGTTTTGGAGGGGGGGGCGGGGAATGGGGTCCCCCACATTCCTTGGGGGCTCCTGGAGTTTCCTGGGGAGGGTCGGAGGGGTCTCCTGGCAGTTTCGAGAGGCTCTGCGGGGGTCCTGGGGGGGCGGTGTCCCCCCCGCGGGTCCCGGGAGTCCTCCGTGCCGCCGGGGGGCGCTGCGGGGCCCGGGCGGGCGCGCGGCCGCGGCCCAGCGGAGCCCGCAGAGGCGGCCTGGCCCGGCCCGGCCCGGCCCGCAGGTACCGGGGGGCCGGGGGGGCCCGGGGCGGCCGGGCCGGGGGTCCCGCGGGGCTGCGGGGGCTGCGGGGCCGGGCCTGGGCCCTGCGGGGCCGGGAGCAGCAGCCGGGCCGCCGGTGGGGCCGGTGTGGGTGACACCGGGGGGGGGGGGGGTGACACGGGGATGGGGACCTTGGGGGGGGGGGGGGGCACCGGGGCGGGCACGGGGGCGGAGAAGCGTCCGGAGGCGTCACCCGGAGGGACACGGGGACAGGAGACCCTCCGGGGGGTCACCGGGGGGCACACGGGGTTGGAGAACCCTCCGCAGGAGGAGGGGACCCCCGGGCGGGAGCTGTCACGGTGCCCGGGCGGGTCCGAGCCCCCCGTCTGAGGGGGTGTCCCCGCTGCCGGGGCGCTGTGAGCCCTGGGTGCGGGCGCTGTGCCCCCGCGCCCGGGGTGCCCTGCCGGGTCAGGGCCCTGCAGGGGGGTCCCCTGGGGCTGTGTCTCCCCCCCGGTGACGTGGGCGCTCGGGGCCTGGCGCCCGCTTCCTTCCCCTTTCCTGCTCCCCCCCCCGTTCTCCGGCCCCGGAGGCTCCCCGCGGGCAAGCCGGGGGTGCTGGGGACACTGGGGGGGCTCTGGGGACACTGCGGGGGCTCACGAGGGGACTTTGGGGTCGGGGCGCGCTGCTGGGCACCGGGGGTGCTGGGGACGAGGAGGGGCGCAGGAAGGGAGCGGGTCCCCGGGACAGGGGCGCAGCCCCCGAGCCGGGGCTGCCTCGGGGCTGGGGGGCTCCTTCCTGCCCAGGGGGCTGCCCGTGCTGGGGGGGCGGCCGGCGGCTCTGGGGGGTCCCCGTGTCCCGCGGCGTGACCGGAAACCTCCTCCCTTCCCGTGCCCGGGCAGCGGCGGGGCCCGGGGGCGCGGCGGGGCTGGTGGCAGCGCCCGTGTCCCCGCAGATGCTGTGACAGCCATGTCGGACGAGAAGCCCCCCCAGCTCGTGGATTACTTCGTGGTGGCCGGGCTGGCGGAGGATTCGCGGGCGCTGGAGGAGGAGCAGCAGCCGCGGCCGGCGCGGCCCGGGGAGCCCATCACGGACGTGGCCGTGATCATCCGCTCGCAGGGCGAGGAGGTGCCCCAGGGCTTCACCTGCATCGAGACCAGCACGTCGGGCCACCCCGTGGACCTCAACGCGGGGCTGCTCAACAACCCGCAGATGTTCCTGTGCTACAAACGCGGGCGGGACAAACCCCCCCTGATCGAGCTGGGGTGAGTGGCGGGGACCCGAGCCCTGCTCTGGCTCAACGCCGGCCCCTGAGTGCTCCAGGCTGCGGGAGGAGTTTGGGAAGCTGGGAAAGAACCTGGGAGTGCCGGTGAGAGCTCCTGGCGTTCCCTCCCGCCACAGGGTGCACTATGAGGGCAAGGACCGCCCGAAGCCGGGCTACCACATCCTGGACACGACCCCCTACAGCCGCTCGGCCAACCTGGCCGCGGGGTCCCCGGGCCACCAGCGCACGTTCCTGACGTTCCGGAGGGCGGCCGAGCCCCCCGGCCACCACACGCTGGGGGTCACTGACATCTGCCTGGTGATGCCCAGCAAGGGCGAGAGCACCCCCCACACCTTCTGCCGCGTGGACAAGAACCTCAACACCAGCATGGTGGGTTTGGGGGGCTCCCCCTCGCTCCCTCCGGTGCTGCCCAGCCCCTGCTGACCCCCAAATAATCCCCGATCCCTCCTTGCAGTGGGGCCCTGCGTTGTTCCTGTGCTACAAGATTGCTGTGGCCAAGGACAACACGCTGGTCTACGAGGCAGGTGGGGACCTTGGGCTGGGGGTTGTGGGCCCACTCCCAGGAGGAGCCAGAGTCGTTTATTGTCATTATTATTTTTAAAAGTATTTTCTGAGTTAATTAACCTCCCCCAGCTGGTGTGGGGCTGATTTCGGGGAGGTGTAGGATCCTCTTGGTCTCCTCAGGGGGGTGGTTTTGTGGAGCTGTGGGCACTCACCTGGCTGTCCCCTCCTCGCTGGGGTGGGTGAGATGACCTGGGGGGCTGATCCTGGTGTCCACGTGTCCGGGTGTCCGTGTGTCCGTGCAGGGCTGCTGAGCCGCTACCCCGAGCAGGACAGCGAGTCCTTCCCACTGCCCGAGTCGGTGCCCGTGTTCTGCCTGCCCATGGGGGCCACCATCGAGAGCTGGCCCGTGGGCACCAAGTACCCCTGCCCGTCTTCTCCACCTTCGTCCTCACCGGCGCCTCGGGGGAAAAGGCACGGCAGGACAGGGGGCTCGGGGGGTGTGGGGCGGGGGTCCCCACTGCCAGGGGAGGGGTTGGGTGCCCAGGTCTCAGCACCCACAGCCCCAGCACTGTGAGGGCAGGGATCCTGGGGCTGTGGGAGCAGGATCCCTGGTGCCAGGGGTTCCCAGCACTGTGGGAGCAGGGATCCCAGAGCTGTGGGGGCAGGATCCCTGGTGCCAGGAGTTCCCAGCGCTGTGGGAGCAGGGATCCCGGGGCTGTGGGAGCAGGATCCCCGGGGCCAGGGGTTCCCAGCGTTGTGGGAGCAGGGATCCCAGGGCTGTGGGAGCAGGATCCCTGGTGCCAGGAGTTCCCAGCGCTGTGGGAGCAGGGATCCCAGCACTGTGGGAGCAGGATCCCCGGGGCCAGGAGTTCCCAGCGCTGTGGGAGCAGGGATCCCAGGGCTGTGGGAGCAGGATCCCTGGTGCCAGGAGTTCCCAGCGCTGTGGGAGCAGGATCCCCAGTTCCAGGGTTTCCCAGCGCTGTGGGAGCAGGATCCCCAGTTCCAGGGTTTCCCAGCGCTGTGGGAGCAGGATCCCCAGTTCCAGGGTTTCCCAGCGCTGTGGGAGCAGGATCCCCAGTTCCAGGGTTTCCCAGCGCTGTGGGAGCGGGGTCCCCAGTTCCAGGGGTTCCCAGCGCTGTGGGAGCAGGATCCCCGGGGCCAGGGGTTCCCAGCGCTGTGGGAGCAGGGTGCCCGTGCCCGGGGTTCCCTGACAGCCGTGCCCCGCAGGTGTACGGCGCCGCCATCCAGTTCCACGAGGCGTTCCCGCGGGAGCGGCTGTCGGAGGCGCAGGCGCTGCGCCTGGGGCTGCTCAGCGTGGTGGACCGGCGGCCGGTGGCCGGGCGCTCCCTGCACACCCGCAAGAGCATCTGCGTCCTGTCCCACTGGCCCTTCTTCGACGTCTTCCGCAAGTTCCTCATGTTCATCTACCGCTACTCCATCTCGGGCCCCCACGTGCTGCCCCTGGAGACGTGAGCGCGGACGAGGGGGGGCTCCGGGGGGGGCGGGGGCCCGCGGTGACCCCCGCCGCTGACGGGGCCGCTCCGCCCGCAGGCACATCTCCCACTTCATGCACAACGTGCCCTTCCCGTCCCGCAGCGCCCGCGGATCCTGGTCCAGGTGAGTCACCCGGGGGGGGTCTCATAGTGACCCCCAGCCCAGCCCAGCGTGTCCCCCAGCACATCTCCGTGTCCCTGCAGATGTCCCCGTACGACAGCCTGCTGCTGTGCCGGCCCGTGTCCTCCCCGCTGCCCCTCAGGTAGGACTGGGGGGTGCTGGTGTGGGGGGCACAGGTGGGGAGGGGGCCCTGGGTGACCAGGTGATGTCCCCGCCCGCAGCGGGGCCAGTTTCCTGACACTGCTGCAGAACCTGGGCCCCGACAACGCGGTGGGCACTGCTGGTGGCCGTGCTCACCGAGCAGAAGCTGCTCATCCACTCCCTGCGCCCTGACGTCCTGACCAGCGTGGGCGAAGCCCTGGTGGCGGTGAGTGACCGCAGGGGACACGGTGGGGACGCCGTGGGGGACACCGTGGGGCCGGGGGCCCGCCGTGCTGGGGACCCTGGTGCCACAGCGCTGTGGCCCTGGGGATTGCTGCCCCACAGCGCCGGGGGTCCCTGTCAGTGTTGGGAGCACTGATCCCATAGTGCGGGGACCTGCCGAGGAGATCTCCACTGCACCGCGCTGGGGACCCCGCGGACCCCGATCCCACAGGAGCGGGGATCCCGGTCCCACAGCTCTGGAGACCCCATCCCGCGGCGCTGGGCCCCCCATCCCACCTGGCGGGGGCCCCGCGGCGCTGACCACCCTCGTCCTGTCCCCAGATGATCTTCCCCCTGCGCTGGCAGTGCCCCTACATCCCGCTGTGCCCGCTGGCGCTGGCTGACGTGCTGTGTGCCCCGTGCCCTTCATTGTAGGCATCCACTCCAGCTACTTCGACCTCTACGAGCCCCCCCGCGACGTCATCTTCGTCGACCTGGACACCAACACCATTTTCCAGTGAGTGTCTCCCCAGGGCTGGGGGCGGGGCGGGCCGTGCCGGGGGGTCCCGGGGGTCCCGCCCTGCCCTCGTGCCTGTGTCCCCAGGAGCGAGGAGCGGAAGCTGCTGTCGCCCCGCGCCTTGCCCCGCCGGCCCTGCAAGGTGCTGCTGGCCTCGCTGCACAGCCTGGCCCAGCAGCTGGATGAACGTGAGTGGGGGTCCTGGGGGTGTCCCGGGGGGTCTGGGCGTCACCACATCCCACACCTCTGCTGTTACAGAGTCACGGAATAGCCCCAAATCTGCAGGGACCCTCTGGGGTCCAAGAACACCCTGAAATCCCCACCCTGCCTGGGAGCATTTTCCAGGCAGGATCAGAGCCGTGCCTTCCTTCATTCCCTCATTCCCTGGGCATTGTTTCCCAACCATTCCACTGCCACCCCGACCCACCGCCGGGGCTCGTCCTGCCGGGCGTCCCGGTGCCGACGCAGTCCCCGCCCGTGTCCCCGCAGTGCTGAGCGCTCCGGGCGAGGAGGAGCCGCCGGAGCTGGTGCTGAGCGACGCGGAGGCGGCGGGGGGCACGGCGGGCACAGCTGGAGCTGGAGGCGCGGGCGGCCTTCCTGCGCTTCATGGCCTGCGCCCTGCGCGGGTACCGCTCCTTCCTGCGGCCCATCGCGCCCGCGCCCGCCCCGGCCGGCCGCGACGCCGGCAGCCTCTTCGCGCTGCAGGGTGCGTGGGGAGCGGGCTGGGGAGGAGCCTGGGGGGCGTCCCTGTGAGTCCTGACCCGGCCTGGGGGGGTGGATGTCCCTGCGAGTCCTGTCCCACCCTGGGGACACATCCTGCGAGTCCTGTCCCACCTGGGGACACTCCTGCGAGTCCTGTCCCACCCTGGGGACACATCCCTGCGAGTCCTGTCCCACCCTGGGGGGATGGATGTCCCTGCGAGTCCTGTCCCACCCTGGGGGGATGGATGTCCCTGCGATCTGTCCACCTGGGGGATGGATGTCCTGTGAGTCCTGTCCCACCTGGGGGGATGGATGTCCCTGCGAGTCCTGTCCCATCTTGTCCCATCCTCTGCATGCCATCCCCTCCTATGCCATCCGCTCCCACCCCATCCCGGTGACCCCGCCCCGTGTCCCGCCCGTGTCCGCAGGGTTCCTGCGCTCCCGGGAGCGGGCGTACCAGCGCTTCTACGGGCAGCTGCTGCGCACGCAGCTCTTCACGCAGTTCATCGAGGACTGCTCCTTCGCCAGCGACCGCGAGCCCTGCCTCGAGTTCTTCGACACCTGCGTCGACAAGGTGTGTCCCCTGCGCGGTCCCCTGTGTGTCCCCCGCCTCCAGTGCCTCACCCGTGACCCGCTGACCCCGCCGCCCCTCCCCAGGTGCAGGTGGACCTGGAGAAGCCCGAGGACACGCCCCTGATGGAGCTGGACGACCCCCGGGGCGGGGAGCACACGGTGTTCATCACCCCCCCGGAGCAGCCGGCGGGGCCGGACGGGGCCGAGCTCCCTGCGCGCTACAGGTGAGACCCCCGGGCCCTCCCTGCGCCTCCCCCTCCCCAAACCCCCCTCACCTGTGCCCTCCCCCAGGTATGACGGGTTCCCCACGCTGTGCCCGGAGCTGCTGGAGCCCCCCCGGGACCCGCTGGTGGCCCAGCTGTGCCAGGCCCGCAGCAGCGCCCCGAGCAGCCCCGCCCCGCGCCGCACCAAGCAGGTGAGGGACAGCACCTGGGCACGGGTGTCCCCGTGAGCTGTGACACCCGTCCCACCTGTGCACGGTGCTGAGGGGCTCAGCTCCCGTCCCCGGTGTCCCCAGGAGATGAAGGTGGCCCAGCGGGTGGCCCAGAAGTCGTCAGCAGTGCCGGAGCTGTGGGCACGGTGCCTGCTGGGGCACTGCTACGGGCTCTGGTTCCTGTACCTGCCCACCCACGTGCGCGCCGCCCCCGCCAAGCTCCGCGCGCTCCAGCTCGCCTACGACGTCCTGCGCAAGATGGAGCAGCACAAGGTGGTGCTGCCCGACGAGGTGGGTCAGCTCCTGCCCCAGATCCTCGGGGGAAAGGGGATCTGCTGCTGGGATGGGGAGTGCAGGAGCCACCGGGCCTGGGGGCGTCCAGGGAGCGGCTGCTGAGGGGAACGGCCGGTGCTGGGTCCAGTTCTCAGGGCAGGAGGGGCTGGAACACGTCCAGAGAAGGGGAAGGGGCTGGAGCAGCAGGAGAAGGGAATGGAGAATCCTGAGGAAGCTGAGAAAGGGGCTCAGCCTGGAGAGAAGGAGGCTCAGGAGGGAACTGCTGGCTCTGCACGACTCCCTGAGAGGAGGGGGCAGCTGGAGGGGTCAGGCTCTGCTCCCAGGGAACAAGCTCAGGAGGAGGAGGCTGGGCTGGGCCAGGGCAGGCTCAGGGTGGATATTTAGGAAAATTCCTCCTGGGAAGGGCAGCCAGGCCTTGGTAGTGGCTGCCCAGGGGGAGTTTGGAGTGGCCACCCCTGGAGGTGTCTGAGGAAAGCCTGGACGTCGGTGTGGCTGAGCAGGTGGGGCCCGGGCTCAGGTTGGACTCTGCGATCCTGGGGCTCTTTCCCAGCTGGATAACCATTGTGAGGGGGGGCTCGTGGCCGGGGTGCCCCAGGCTGACGTGCAGGTGCCCCCCAGGTGTGTTACCGCATCCTGATGCAGCTGTGCGGGCAGTACGGCGAGCCCGTGCTCTCCGTGCGCGTCCTGCTCGAGATGAAGCGCGCCGGCATCGTCCCCAACACCGTCACCTACGGCTACTACAACAAGGTGACCTCGAGGGGCTGCCCTGGGCGGTGCTGGGGGGTCCCCTGGCCACCCCTGACCCCTCCCCTGTGTCGCCCTGGCAGGCGGTGCTGGAGAGCAAGTGGCCGGCGGGGACGCAGGGGGGGCGGCTGCGCTGGGCCAAGCTGCGGAACGTGGTGCTGGGGGCGGCGCAGTTCAGGCAGCCCCTGCGGCAGCGGCAGCGCCGGAGCGCGGCCGGAGCCCCCCCGGGTGAGGGCCCAGGGCGGAACGGGGGCAGTTCGCACCCCACTCACCCCCCCTGTCCTCACACAGGTGACCCGGGGCCTGGGGGAGACCCCAGTGACCCTCCCCCGTCCTGTCCCCGCCACCCATGGAGGGGGCGTTACGGGGGTCTTGGCACCCCCTTGTCCCCCAGCTGTCTGAAACCCCCCCCACGGATGGGAGCGACGGGGGGGGGCTGCTCTCACCCCACATTGCTGCTGCCCATTCGTGGGTGTTGGGGGGGCTGCTGTCCCTGACCCCCGTGTCCCCCACAGGTGACCAGGCGCCCCCCGCCCCGCGCCCCCCTCTGCAGCGCCAGACCACCTGGGCGGGTCGGAGCCTGCGGGACCTGGCCCCGGCCCCGCGGCTGGTGAAGAGCGGCAGCCTCAGCTTCCCCGGCAGCGCCCGGGGCGACGGCGGGACCCGAGCGGGGCCGGGGGAGCCCCCGCTGCTCCCCGTGACCCCCACCCCGCCGCCCGCCCGCCCGCGGGGTCCCCCCGGCTCGGCCGACGGGAGCCTCTCGGACATCGCCACGGACGAGAGCGGCGGGGACGAGGGGCCGGCCGGGGGTCCCGCCGGGGGTCCCGGGGGGGTGACCCCGCGCCGGGGGCTGGCGGCCAAGCTGCAGCAGCTGCTGTCTCCCGGCAAGCGGCCCCCCCCGCGCCCCGCAGAGCCCCCCCGGGAGCCCGGGGCACGCCGGGGGTCGGAGCAGCGGGACGGGGACCCCTCCTCACGCCGCAGCCCGCCGAGACCCTGCTGCGGCCCCGGGAGCGCCCCGAGTCCACGGCGTCGGAGGTACCGAGGCTCCGTGTGTCCCTGTGTGTCCCTCTGTCTGTCCCTCTGTCTGTCCCTCTGTCTGACCCTCCGTCCCCCCTGATCCCGTGTCCCCCCCCCAGAGCTCCGTGTCCCTGGGAAGTGAACTGGACCTGTCCGATGCCTCGGGGGGCAGCAGCGGGGCCCCCAAATCCACGGAGCCCTCCATGGATGGGACAGCGGGGACAGAGCCCCCCGCCCTGGAGGTGAGCAAGGGTGGGGCAGAGGGGTCTGGGGCAGAGGGGTCCGGGGCAGAGGGGTCTGGGGCAGAGGGGTCTGGGGGGCAGAGGGGTCTGGGGCAGAGGGGTCCGGGGGGCAGAGGGGTCCGGGGGGCAGAGGGGTCTGGGGGCAGAGGGGTCCGGGGCCGAGGGGTCTGGGGGGTCTGGGCAGAGGGGTCTGGGGCAGAGGGGTGGCAGAGGGGTCGGGGGCAGAGGGGTCCGGGGCAGAGGGGTCTGGGGCAGAGGGGTCGGGGGCAGAGGGGTCTGGGGCAGAGGGGTCCGGGGGCAGAGGGGTCTGGGGCAGAGGGGTCCGAGGCAGAGGGGTCTGGGGCAGAGGGGTCCGGGGGCAGAGGGGTCTGGGGCAGAGGGGTCGGGGGCAGAGGGGTCTGGGGGCAGAGGGGTCGGGGGCAGAGGGGTCTGGGGCAGAGGGGTCTGGGGCAGAGGGGTCCGGGGGCAGAGGGGTCTGGGGGGTCTGGGGCAGAGGGGTCTGGGGCAGAGGGGTGACAGAGGGGTCCGGGGGCAGAGGGGTCTGGGGCAGAGGGGTCCGGGGGCAGAGGGGTCTGGGGCAGAGGGGTCGGGGGCAGAGGGGTCGGGGGCAGAGGGGTCTGGGGCAGAGGGGTCCGGGGCAGAGGGGTCTGGGGCAGAGGGGTCTGGGGCAGAGGGGTCCGGGGCAGAGGGGTCTGGGGCAGAGGGGTCCGGGGCAGAGGGGTCTGGGGGGTCTGGGGCAGAGGGGTCTGGGGCAGAGGGGTGGCAGAGGGGTCCGGGGGCAGAGGGGTCTGGGGCAGAGGGGTCGGGGGCAGAGGGGTCTGGGGGCAGAGGGGTCTGGGGCAGAGGGGTCGGGGGCAGAGGGGTCTGGGGGCAGAGGGGTCGGGGGCAGAGGGGTCCGGGGGCAGGGCCCGGCTCAGGCTGCAGTGCCCGCTGCCCCAGGTGCTGCTGTCCAGCTGCTCGCGCTGCCCGGGCTGTGCCGGGCTCGTGTTCGACGAGGAGCTCATGGCCGGCTGGACCTCGGATGACTCCAACCTCAACACCTCCTGCCCCTTCTGCTCCCGCTCCTTCGTGCCCTTCCTGAGCATCGAGATCCGCGACTTCCGGCGGCCCCCCAGGTGCGACCCCTGGGGACTCCTGGAGCGCCCTGGGACACCCCAGACCGCCTCAGGGACACCCATCCTCTGTGGGGACCCCCAAAGTCCAGCTGCACTCCCGATGTCCCCAAGGTGTCCCCACACCCCTCTTTGCTCCCCACCGTTCCCCCTCCTCTTTCCCTCCATCCCTGGGAACCCCAAACGTCCCCAGTGCTCCCCATTCCCGTGACCCCCCGTCTCTCCCGCAGCCCCCCGGAGCCGGCCCGGTGCCCCCCTCCCGCAGGGGCCGGTGCTCAGCGACCGCCGGCGCTGCCTCGAGCTGGACGAGACCCCCGAGCTGTGCAACGGCTGCACCGAGCCCCCGGTACCGGGGGGACACCGGGAGTGGGGCTGGGGGGCTCTGGGGGGAGTGGCGAGGGGGGATCCACCCGGGATTTGGGGTGGCGGGGTCCCTACCTGCAGGGAGTAAGTGGGGAGGAGTCCCTCATCCCTTAATTTGGGGTTGGGAGAGTCCCACCTGGGATTTGGGGTCTCTGGGGGTCCCTGCTGGTGGTTCTGGGCTGGGCAGGGGGTCCCAAGTGTGTCCCCCCTATTCCCATGTCCCGGTGCATTACAGGGCTGGGCAGGGGGTGTGTTCCCCCTCTAATTCGGGGGTCCCAAGTGTGTGTCCCCCCTATTCCCATGTCCCGGTGCATTACAGGGCTGGGCAGGGGGTGTGTTCCCCCTCTAATTCGGGGGTCCCAAGTGTGTGTCCCCCCTATTCCCATGTCCTGGTGCATTACAGGGCTGGGCAGGGGGTGTGTTCCCCTCTAATTCGGGGGTCCCAAGTGTGTCCCCCCTATTCCCAGCTCCTGGTGCATTACAGGGCTGGGCAGGGGGTGTGTCCCACCCCGAATTCGGGGGTCCCAAGTGTGTGTCCCCCTATTCCCATGTCCTGGTGCATTACAGGGCTGGGCAGGGGGTGTGTCCCACCCCTAATTCGGGGGGTCCCAAGTGTGTGTCCCCCATTCCCAGCTCCTGGTGCATTACAGGGCTGGGCAGGGGGTGTGTCCCACCCCTAATTCGGGGGGTCCCAAGTGTTTCCTCCCCCTGCAGCCCCCGGGGCGCTGGGAGCGCGTGGCTTTCGCCTACCTGAGCCCGCTGGTGCTGCGCAAGGAGCTGGAGAGCCTGGTGGAGAACGAGGGCGGGGAGCTGCTGGCCCGGCCCGAGCTCGTGGACAGCCACCCCATCATCTACTGGAACCTCGTGTGGTACTTCCAGCGCCTGGCCCTGCCCAGCAACCTCCCCTGCTGCTGCTGGGCTCCCAGCACGCCCCCCGCGACCCCCAGGTGGGCTTGGGGGGCCACCAGGGGCTGTGAGGGGTTTTGGGGGGGTCCTTCTCGGTGATGACCCGCCCCGTCCCGCAGCCCCCGAGCCCTCCCGTGTCCGTGTGCGGCTCCTGTGGGATGTGCTGAGCCCCGACCCCGAGAGCTGCCCCCGCTCTACGTGCTCTGGAGGCTCCACAGTGCGTGGGGAGAGGGGAGTGGGATTGGGGGAGTGGGATTGGGGTATGGGACTGGGGGTAAGGGAATGAGGGTATGGGATTGGGGGCATGGGAATGGGGGTGTGGGATTTGGGGGTAAGGGATTGGGGGTATGAGAATGGGGGAGTGGGATTTGGGGTATGGGATTGGGGGTGTGGGATTGGGGTATGGGATTGGGGTATGAGAATGGGGGTGTGGGATTGGGGGCTAAGGGATTGGGGGTAAGGGAATGAGGGTATGGGATTGGGGGTATGGGATGGGGGGTGTGGGATTTGGGGGTAAGGGATTGGGGGTATGAGAATGGGGGTGTGGGATTTGGGGGTGTGGGATTGGGGGAATGGGATTGGGGGAATGGGGGAATGGTGACATCCCTGGGGATTTGGGGACGCTGGGGTCACACCTTGGGGTCCCCCAGGTAACATCCCCCCGCGGCTGCACCCCTGGGGCCCCGCGCCCCCCCGTTCTCGCTGACCTTCCTCGAGGCCCTGCTGAGCCACGTGGGGCTCAACGAGGTGCACAAAGCCATCGGGCTCTTCCTGGAGACCCTCGCGGCCCCGGAGCCCCCGGACCCTGCACAGGTACGGACAGACCCCCAAATCCCCCCTAATCCTCCTGAATCCCCCCGAAATCCCCTCACGGCTGCTCCTCCAGGAGCATCTACCGGGAGCTGCTGTTCCTGACGCTGGCGGCGCTGGGCCGGGAGCACACGGACATCGGTGAGGGGGGCACGGGGGGCTCGGGGGGCTCGGGAGGGGGCTCGGGGGGCTCAGGGGCAGGGGGGTGGTGTTGGGGGGCTCAGAGGGGGACACGGGGGGCTCAGGGGCAGGGGGGTGGTGTTGGGGGGCTCGAGGGGGACACGGGGGGCTCAGGGGCAGGGGGTGGTGTTGGGGGGTTCGGGAGGGGTCACGGGGGTCAGGGGCAGGGGGGTGGTGTTGGGGGTGGTCAGAGGGGTCACGGAGGGTCAGGGGCAGGGGGTGGTGTTGGGGGGCTCGGGAGGGGGTCACGGGGGGCTCAGGGGCAGGGGGGTGGTGTTGGGGGGCTCGGGAGGGGGTCACGGGGGGCTCAGGGGCAGGGGGGTGGTGTTGGGGGGCTCGGGAGGGGGTCACGGGGGGCTCAGGGGCAGGGGGGTGGTGTTGGGGGGCTCAGGGGCAGGGGGGGCTCAGGGGCAGGGGGGTGGTGTTGGGGGGCTCGGGAGGGGGTCACGGGGGGCTCAGGGGTAGGGGGGTGGTGTTGGGGGGCTCAGAGGGGGTCCCGGGGTGGCACAGAGGAACACGGTGGGTCTGGGGGAACCAGGGGGGCTCAGGGGGGGTACACGGGGTGGGGGGTCTCAGGGGTTCTGGGCTGACCCCTCTCTCCCCCCCCAGCCGCCTTTGACCGCCGGTACCGCTCGGCGCTGGGCAAGCTCGGGGGGGCTCTGGGCCGGGACGAGCTGCGGCGGCGGCGGGCGCAGCCCCCAGCGCCAAAGCCTCCGACTGCCGCCGCACCTTCGGGGCGCCCCCCGAGTGCTGAGCGGGCAGCGGGACCCCCGCCCCGGGACGGAGAACGGGAACCCCGGAACCCTCCCCGGGCCAGAGAACGGGACCGGAACCCCCCGGGCTAGAGAACGGGACCCCCCAGCCGGAGAACGGGACCCCCGGGACGGAGAACGGGACCCCCAGAACCAACCCAGCCGGAGAACGGGACCCCGGAACACCCCGGGCCAGAGAACGGACCCCCACCCCGGGACGGAGAACGGGACCCCCAGAACCAACCCCGGGCCAGAGAACGGGAGCCCTGGAACCCCCCCAGCCGGAGAACGGGACCCCCCCCAGCTGGAGAACGGGACCCCCGGAATCCCCCAGCTGGAGAACGGGACCCCCGGAACCCCCCCCAGCCGGAGAACGGGACCCCCGGAACCCTCCCTGGGCCAGAGAACGGGACCCCCGCCCCTGGCCGGAGAACGGGACCCCCAGAACCAACCCCAGTGCTCCAGGGTGGGAGAAAGACACCCCCCCCCCCCCCCAGTATTAGACGGGACCTCCCCCCCCCAACGGGAACGACCCCCCAAAGTGCGGCAGGGACCCCCAGGCCACCCTCGGGTGATGCAGGGGGAAGAAGGGACCCCCAGGACCCCCCTCAAATGCTCCAGTGTGGGGAGAAGGGACCCCGGTAACCCCCAGGCTCACGACGGGTTTTCTATGTCAGTGTTAATATATTTTTATTTATTTATTCAGCCCCCAGAGTGAGAGCGCGGGGGGGACGGGCAGGGGGGGCTCCGGGGGGGTTCCCCCCTGCCGGGTCCTGCCCCGGTTCTCCCGCAGGGCGGGCTGGGGGTCTTTGTCCCCCCCTCAGGAGGTGACAGGGCGGCCGGGGGGGCTCTGGGTCTGTCCCCCCCACCCATCTCCAGCCCTGCCGGGGGGGCTTTGGTGGCCATTGGGAGGGGGTTCGGGGCCGCCCCCTCCCCTTGCACTGTGCAATAGCAGCCCCCGCCCCAGGGGCCTGTAAATAAAAGCTGCTGCGCGATTTTCCTCGCTGCCTCCAGGATGATTTATTTACTGGGTGGGGGTCTGGGGGTGCGGAACCCCCCGGGGGCGGCGGTGGGGGGGGAGGTGAGGCCGTGTCCGCCATCTTCGACCCTGGCACGGCCCGGGCTGCCCTCAGGCCGCCATCTTGGATGCTGGCACGGGCCATGAGGCCTGGCGGGCGCCGGGCCCTGCGCGCTGCCGCCCCGCCGAGCCTGGGGGCGTGTGTGTGTGTGTGTGTGTGGGGCTCTTCCCGGTGTTCCCGGAGCCGGGGGGGCCCCCCAGAGCCACGCGCGGGCTCGCCCCGGCGCCACGTGCGGCGGAACCGGGCCGGTACCGGGCCCGGAGCCGGTACGGCGGCCGCGAGAGGCCAAAACTGCCTGGCGGGCCGGGGGAAGAAGTCGCGCGCCGCCACCGCGCGCCGCCCGCGGTACCCGGATGTTCGGACCCGGGGACCCATTAAAGGCGCCCCGCCGGGAAGCTCGGCCCGTTCGCATTGGTGAAGCGGGACGTCAATCCTGGCTGTGACAGCCAGTTAAAGCCGGGAGGCGGGCTAAGAGCGGATTGCAGCGATTCGATTGGCGAGCCCGCCTGTCTGTCTGGACGCCGCACCAATGGGCGTCGCGGCTGGGGTCGGGAGGCGGGGCGGGCGCGGCGGCGGCGGCGGCCAATCAGCGGCATTGTTTGTGGTGGTGCCGGTTGCGCTCGGCGGCGGCCGCGTCTGCTCCGCCCGCCCGGCCCGGGACCCCCGGGACCCCGGGACCCGCGGGATCCGCCGGGAATCCCGGAACGCCGGGAACCGCCGGGACGCGAGCCCCGAGCCAGGGAGGCCTGCGGGGGCGGCGGGGCCGCCCGGCGGGGCAGGGGGGGCCTGCGTTGGGGGGGGGGCGGCGAGACCCGGGGATGGGGGGGATTTGGGGGGCCGGGGGGGATTTTGGGGGCGCCGCGGGCAGGAGGCAGAGCCGAGGGGCTGGGGCGGTGGGCTGTGCCTTGGGGGCGCGAGCTCGGTTTGGGGGGCAGAGCCCGAGGGGCTGGCGGAGGCTGAGCTCGGATTTGGGGGCAGAGCTCGATTTGGGGCAGAGCTCGGATGGGGGACAGAGCTCGGATTTGGGACAGAGCTCGGATCTGGGGGCAGAGCTCGGATTTGGGGAGCAGAGCTCGGATCTGGGGGCGCAGAGCTCGGATTTGGGGAGCAGAGCTCGGATTTGGGGGCAGAGCTCGGATTTGGGAGCAGAGCTCGGATTGGGGAGAGCTCGATTTGGGAGCAGAGCTCGGATTTGGGAGCAGAGCTCGGATTTGGGGCAGAGTCGATGGGAGCAGAGCTCGGATTTGGGGAGCAGAGCTCGGATTTGGGGGAGCAGAGCTCGAGGAGCGAGGATTTGGGGGGCGCCGGATTTGGGGGCAGAGCTCAAATTTGGGGCACAGCCTGGCGGGTCGGTGAGGGACAGAGCTCAGGGATTTTGGGGAGGGGCAGCGCTCGGATTTTTGGGAGCAAAGCCCGAGAGGTTTTGGGGGGCACAAAGCAGATGGGTTTGTGGGGGCAGAGCGATGGGGTTGAGGAATAAAACCAGACGGATGTGGGGGAGCAGAGCTCCGGGATTTGGGGGAGCAGAGCTCCGGGATTTGGGGGAGCAGAGCTCCGGGATGTGGGGGAGCAGAGCTCCGGGATTTGGGGGAGCAGAGCTCCGGGATGTGGGGGAGCAGAGCTCCGGGATTTGGGGGAGCAGAGCTCAGATTTGGGGGAGCAAAGCACAAGGATTTTGGGGAGCAGAGCTGAGGGATTTTGGGGGTCAGCCCGGGAGGTTTGGGGGAGCGCCGGGGAATCCCCCTGGAAAACGGGGGAGGGGGATCCCGGCGGGATTGAGGGGCGCGGGCGCCGGGATCCCCTGGATCGGCGAGCCCCGCTTTGTTCCCCGCGCCCGGGAGCCGTTCCCGGTCCCTGCTGGAAGCGGGTCCCGGCCCCATCCGGGATTTCCGCCCCGCAGGATTCTCCCTCTTTCCCTGCTGCCCCCGCCTCGCTTCCCGGTGCTGCTTCCCCGGCGCAGACCCAGCAGGGAAACTTTGCCATGGCCGGGATAACGCGGGGCAGGAGCCTTCCCCGTGGGCACTGCCCGCGCCCCTTCCCGGATTTTGGGTGGGATCGGGATGAAAACGCCGCACTGGGGAGGGGGGAGGGCACGGACCCTTCCTCACCCGCCTTTGGGAAGCCGGATCCTCTCCCGGGAGGAGATCCGAGAGGATTTCTCCTCCCAGGGATGAGGATGTCTGCTCCCGAGGAGAATCCTTCCCCAGATTCCCAAAATTCAGGCGTTTGGGCGCTTTCCCGTCCCCTTGGAGCCTGGAAAAGGGATCAGTGATGGCGGGGGGGGGGGTGGTTTGCCGGG
This sequence comes from Sitta carolinensis, assembly GCA_032173965.1. Taxonomy (NCBI): domain Eukaryota; kingdom Metazoa; phylum Chordata; class Aves; order Passeriformes; family Sittidae; genus Sitta; species Sitta carolinensis. The sequence continues at coordinate 1,006,806 of CM063305.1, forward strand.
AAGGGAGGAGGAGGAGGAGATTTGGGAATCTGGGAGCAGGGAGGAAGAGCGGCAGCATACGGATGCGCCGGGATCGATTGGCTTTTCCAGAGCTTTTTTGATCCTTTTTTTTTTTTTTTTTTTTTTTTTTTTTAATATCCATTTGATTTTCTGGAGCTTCCTTGGCCCGGTGGGAGGAGGAGGAGGAGGAAGGGGGAGCACGGGAATGGGAACAGCCTCCTCCTGGCAGGAGTGTGGGAGGATTTGACTCCTGTTCCTCGGTGCTCCGGGTGGGGGCTGGGCCTGATCGCACAGGCAGCTGCGGTTTTTTCAGGAATTTCAGGGGTTTTGAGGATTGAGGGTGCAGGGAGACCATCCCCACTCTGGGAGACCCTGTCACATCCCAGGATTTGGGACATCCACGGTGCTCCAGCTGCTGTTGGGGTGAAATGGAGCCGGTGTATCCCTAGGGATCCCCCCATCCCCAAGGATCCCCCATCCCTGCCTCGCCGGGATCCAGGATTGTGCTGGAATTGCTGGATTGTGCTGGAATTCGTCGCCTTCCCGTGGTGCTGGAGCCGCTGGGATCCTCCCGAGGGATCCTTTGGGATCTGGGTGCCACCTTCTCCTGGCTCCTTTCCCAGTCACGAGGCCGGTGCTGACGGGAGCCTCCATCCATCTTCCCGCCTCCTTCGCCGCCGGCCCCGCTCGCAGCATCCCCTCAGGTGTTCCTGGCATTCCCTGCCTGGCAGGGTTTGTCCCACTGAGGATGTTCTTGGGAGCACCTTCCCCCCAGCTCGTGTTCCAAGGGCGTCGGGATCCCCCGGATCCCTTCACTCGCCACGCGAGGATCTTGAGGAAGATCAATCCCTGGAGCTTTTTTCCTGATTATTTCCCAGGTCACTGACAGTTTTTCCACGCTTGGCTCTTCCATATCCAATGGCAAAACGCTCCTTGGTCCATCAGTGTTCCTGGTGGAAATCTGTGGGTTTGGGTTTCACGCAGATCTTGGAATTCTGCTCCGTAGCCTTGGGGAGTGTGGCCATGGATGGCTGAGATTGTGTTTGCCGTGGGTTTTGTTGGAGCTTTAGCCTCTGTTCCAGGTTTTTAGGGATGTTCTGTATTTTGCAGCATCTCGGGATGCTCCCAGTGCCGTGGCTGGGATGGGACATTGTTGGGATGTGCCCATATTTCTCTGCAGGAATTTCTTCCCAGTATCCCACTCAGTCTCCCCTTTCCCTGCTTAGACCCATTCCCACTTTTCCTGCTACTCCATGCCCTTGTCCCAAGTCCCTCCCAGCCCCCGGAGCCCCTTTAGCCCCTGGAAGATGCTCCAAGGTCTCCCTGGCTCTTCCCTTCTCCAGGCTGGGCAATCCCAGCTCTCCCAGCCTGGCTCTTTCTCCCATGGCTTTCCCAGCTCCGATGCTCCTTCCAGCAGGACCCAGGGAATGTTCCAGGATATCCCGGCCCCTTTCCCATCGGGAGCTGCCCCGTTGTCCCGGGGGGGGTCCCTCCCTGCGGGATCCCAGCGGGTCCTGCTCCCCATCCCGCTGGGTTTGGGTGCTGGAGCAGAGCTGGGGGAGCTCATCCCAGTCCGTGGGAAGTGGGTCAGGAAGAGGCTGCAGCGCTGGGCTCCGTTCTTTTTTTATTCCCGGTGATTTTCCCCGGAAGGCGGCGCTTCCCGGGATGGGCTGGGGCGAGGGGGCGACGCTCCCCTCCAGATCCCAGTGCTGCCACTCTGCCCCTGGGATGTGGAATCTTCCCTGGGCGTTTGGGATGGCAGTATCTGGAATATGCCTGAAATCCCTCTGAAGAGCAGCACCAGCCTTTGGAATCCGGAGGGTGTTGGGAGCGGCGCTTCCAAGCCTAAAATTAGCCCCGACCCGGCACCAAGGAGGCCGGGTTTTATTTCCATGGATCCTTGTCGCCTCCATGTTGTTCCATCCCTGCTCCACACTTTCCACTCGATGAGGCTGGAGTGGATTTTGGGGCTGAATCCTGAGATTGTCCCATTTTGGAATCCTGATGGAACCCACGCCGGTTCCTTGGGGCAGGAGGAGCTGCTGGTGGGAAGGGTTGGATTTGTGTGCTTTTCCCGTGCCCGGCGTGTTTTTCCCGATAAAACCTGGGCTTCATTTTCATGGAGTCTCAGGAGGTGGATGCATGACTCCTGGTATTTTTTGGATGAGACTGAGCCAAAGCCGTGTGTGCCTGTGGGAAGGGGAAGCTGCTCCTTCCCATCCATCCCGGGATCCATTTTTGGTTTCCCAGTTGGTTGTGAGTGAGAAGTTCCCGAAAATCCACCTTAAAATTCCCCAAACTCCAGGGCTGGACCTCCAGGTGCGGTTGCTCCGTCTGCACTCCCCAAATCCTGGTTTTTAGGGAGGGCCTGGCTGGAAAACCTGCTCGGGCTGTTTCCCACAGGATCCACAGCCCTCAGGGAATTTTAAGGTCACTGCTCCTGGGATTTGTCCAGGTTGTGTCTTTGGCTGAAGGAAGGGTTGGGAATCTCGGCTGCTCCCAGTTCCAGCTCCCCTCAAGGATGAGGGGAGCAGAGGAGCTCCACCTGTATCCATAAGGAATTCCCTGCTCTTCAAACACATTCCAGCATCCACCCTGTGCTGCCTCCACAGTGGGGAGTTCTGAGAGAAAAGAAGGAGATCAGAGGGACAGAATTCCAGGGAATTCCAAAAACGATCCCGTGGTCCTTCTTGAGTAGCTCCAAACTTGGTGGATTTTCCTCTTTATTAAATCCTGGATTCCAATTAAATCTTGGAGCCTTGACAAATTCCACCACCTACTTGTGCGATGGGGGCATTCCCGTGGCTGGTTGTTTGTTCCTTGCAGGAATTCCTGCAAAGCAGCAGCGCCTTGGGATCCGTGGCCAGGGACACCAGAGTGTTGGGAACGACGTTCCCATGGGCTGGGAGAGAGGGAAGACACCAGGCCTGGTTCTCCAAGGAAGGTTGGTTTGGGAAATGCCAGAACCCAGTGTGCCACTGGCTGGTGTTACCTGGAAGTGCTGGACTGGGAAGCAGGAGCTGCTGGATGTGGTTGGGAATGGCAGCACTGTCCCCTGGGCTGGGAATCCCAGCCCAGCCCACGGGGACAACCCTGGGAGCAGCCCGAGTTCTGAGGGGATCAGGCAGAGGACACGTTCTGGAGGGCTTGGGATGAGTCCATAGGAATGGATATCCCTGCAATCCTGAGTTTGTTGTGGAGCCTCCTGGAGCAATGCCTCCCCTGGAGATCAGCCGGCTCTGGATTCCCACTGGATGGCAAAGCTGGGGAAAAATCTTCCCTTTCCCTGCTTAATCATCCCAGCTTCCTTTGCCCATGCTGGCTGGGAAGATCCATTGGAAAGGTGGGAGCAGCGGGATGAGCAGGGAGGGGAGGGATCAGCCTCCCCGAGAGTGCTGGGGGGGATTTCATCCCTTCCCAAATCCCCACCCAGCAGAAAACAGGGATGGAAGGGCCAGAGGAAGATGGGGAGGATGGAAACAGCCTGGAATGGTCCTGAAAAACCAGGGACTGGAGAAATAAAGCAATTTGCTGCTCTCCTGTGCCCTCTGTGTTTTCCATGGACACAGCCTGGAATAAATCATCCCAGGGCCCATCCCATCCTCTCATTAGCTGATAAATCCATGGAAACGAGCATGCAATTAAAGCTAATTAATCCTTTCCCCCTTTGGAAACCAAATTGTTCCATTTTATCCAATAAAGGCAAACTGGGGGTTCCAGTGCTGGAATGCTACGGGATTCCCAGACTCCCACACCTCAGGGCTGGAATAAAGCCATGGATGTTGGGGATTATGGGATTATCAGTGTGTTTTGGGGGAATCTGACACCTTCCATCTGCTCCAAGCCCCGTCCAGCCTGGCCTTGAGCTCTTCCAGGGATGGGGCAGCCTCAGATTCCCGGGATAACCTGTGCCGGGGCCTCACCCCCCTCACAGGGAGCAAGGAATTCCAAATATCCAGTCTCCATCTTCCGTGGTTTAGTTTAAAACCGTGGGTTTTGTTTCCCGTGTTCTCCGTCCCTGGGATTCTCCATGTGGTGAATTCTCCACGCCCTGGTGAATTCCCTGACAAGACCCCGGACCCGTCCCCATCCTGTTCCCTCCTCGGGACACCCGGAGTGGGAATCGGGCGCCTCTGGGACGGGGCTGGAGCAGCTCAGCTGGGTCAGGAGGATCGGGACAGCCAAAATCCCTCTGGATCCTCCTCGTGCAGCGCCAGCCCCGCAGGCGGCCTCTCCCACCGCGGCTCCTTCAGCATCCCCCGGCATCTTCCCGGGGAATCCTCGGCATCTCCCCGGCCCCTTCCCCTGCTCCCTCCGGCGCCTTCCTCGCATCCCTCAGCGCCTCCTTCCCTCGGGGTCTCCGCCGGGATTTTGGCCTCTCCTTTGGCATCCCCCGGGCTCCTCCTGGCGCGTTCCTCGGCTTCTCCTCCGGCGGCTTCATCCACATCCCTGGGCACGTTCCCTGGGATGCACACTCCCGGGATCCCAGGGATGCACACTCCCGGGATCCCTGGGCATGTTCCCGGGATCCCTGGGATGCACACTCCCGGGATCCCTGGGATGCACATTCCCGGGATCCCAGGGATGCACCCTCCCGGGATCCCTGGGCACATTCCCGGGATCCAGGGATGCACATTCCCGGGATCCCCGGGCATCCTCTCCGGCCGCTCCGGGCTGAGCGCTCCCGGCGCCGCGGCATTCGGCGATGGAAGGGGCGGATCCCGGCGCCGATCCTGCTTTTTGGGAGGGAAACAGTTAAAATTCCAGGGGAGGGAAGGCGCTTCCATGAATGAAGACAAAGTTTGGCGGGGGGCCAGGAGCGGGGGGAGGGGGAGCGGGGAGGGGGCGGCCGCGCCAGCGCCGAAATCCCAGGAAAAATTAACCCACCCCCCAAATCCAGAGCCAATTCCATGTCGGGAAGTGCCAAACCAGTGGCCAAACCTGACTTCATTTATTATTTTTATTATTATCATTTTAATTTTTATTTAAAAAAAAAAAAAAAATTCCTTTTTTCACCCCAAAAAAAAAAAAAATTTTTTTTTTTTTAATTCCTTTTTTTTTTTTTTTTCCCTCCCTTCTCTTTTTCCCTGCCCCGCGAGGCATCATGGGAAAAAGTCAGCATCCCCCTTTTCTTTTGTTTAATAAAACAGAACGCGCATGATTGGCAGGGAAGGGCCCGCTCGGAGCGCGGCTCCGGCTCCGGCTGCGGCTGCGGATCGGCGGGCGATGGAGCGCGGGGCTCTGCCCGGCCCCGGCCGCCCCCTGCCCCTGCCCGCGCCGCTCCCGGGACCCCCCGAGCCGCTCCCTCCTTTCCTTGGCACCTCCAGGCACCGGGGGTATCGTACCTGTAAGTATCGCCCCCCCCCCCAGCAAGGATCATCCCGGGGTTTGTCGGGAATTCGGACCGGACAAAAGGGTTCCTTTACGGATGAGCGGAGCTGCTTTTTTTTTTTTTTATTGTCATTGTTTTATTTTTTGGCAGCGGAGCGGGGAATGTGTCGAGGGGATGTTTTAAGGAGAAAAGGAGCGCTGGTGCTGGGATTTGCTGTCGGAGTCGATCCGTGATTCCCTTCTCCTTTTCCCTCCTCCCCTTCCCATGCCATGCTCCCACCATCGCTATTCCGCCGGAATGCTCCAGTCCCACCCTGCAGGGGTGGCAGAAATGCCGGGAATAACGATGCCTTGGATCGATGTCACCCCTGCCCCCTCCCTTGGCGGTGGCGGCTGATTGAATGATCGATCGGGTTATTATTAATTGGTGATCGATGGCCCGGCCGGAGCCGGAGCCGGAGCGGCCGCACAAAGGCAGCGCCCGCAGTCGAGGAAATCGGGCAGCGTTATATAAGGAAGCCTGGGAAGTCTGCGTCATCCCGGATGGGGAGGGGGCCGGGGCCGGGTGCTCCCTCCCCCCCACCTTCCATCCCAGCGGTTTTGGTTGGATTTTTATTTTCCCGCAGCGTTTTCCAGCTGGCTTTCCCCAAAGCGAGCCGTCCCAGCCGGGTCCCCTGGAATTTCTATCTCTCGGTCAGACTTTGTGGAGGTTTTGGGTCTTTTTCCCCCTATTTCAGGGCATAAGGCAGCTTCTGGAATTCTCACTCTCCTCCCACATCCCAAAAATCCTGGGGTGGGATGAGGTGTGAGGCCCGTGGTGCCGGCATTCCCTGCTCCTGAGAAACGGAGTTGGACAAGAGCACAAACTTAGGAGGGAAGGGAAGCACTTTTTGGAAGGGAGGATTCTCCTCCTTTCCTGCTTTTCCTGCTTCCCATCGTTAGTTGTACTTGACGAGTGAGGTTTGTGGACTTCCCGAGCTGGTGATCTGGATCGGGAGATCTGGATCCGAGTGGTGATCCGGGGATCCGGAATGGGAGGGGATCCAGGCTGGCACCGGTTGTGTTCTGAGCAGGGACAGGTGTCCCCACTCTGGGATCCAGGAACGGGAGCAGCAGAACTCCTGGAGCAATAGGAGTTCCACTCTGCCTCATCCCAGTGCCCGCTCCCATCCCCATCCTTCCGTTTGTCTTCCCAAACCATTCCTCTCATTCCCGTTCCCTGCCGTGTCCCTGGGGCTTCCCTGGGGGTTTTTAGGGCTTTTCGGGTGTTTGCTTTAAATCCCGGTGCTCATCCTGCTCCGGAGGAAATCTCCGGGAGCCACTCTCAGCCTCCCTTACCTGCCTCACAATTCCTGCACGGAGCCGGGCGTTCCTCTGGATTCCCGGAGCAGCGGGATTGGGAGCAGCACGCTTTTTGTTCAGCCCTGGAGTTTTTTTTCCCCTTCCCTTTTCCAGCGGCGTTCCCGGATCCCGCTCCGGATCCCGCTCCCGGCCGCCGAGCCGTTAAATCCTAATTACCTTTTTAGGTTATTATCCTTTTCCTGGCGTTCCTTGGGAATGCTCACCCTGGGAGCCAGCCATTTTGTGTTCCGTGCCGGAACGCGTTTTACGACGCCGACGTCGGGATGTGCCGAGCCCAGATGGAATTGGAGCCGCCTCGTGCCGGGCTCCGGGAAGCCTCTGGAGCAGGATTTCAGCCGGATGGCTCCGGATGAGGAGGATTTCCCATGGGATTGGCGGGGCTTCACGCAGGATCTCGGGATTCAGGGGGGTTCGGGCAGTGGGAGCGCGCCCAGGTGAGCCGGAGGAGTTGGATCTCGCCGGTTCCTGCTCCCTGATCCCGGGAAAAGGGGAATTTAAATGGATTTTAGTCCATCAGTCTCATATCCAAGTGATGTCCTGGGTTTGGAGTGAGCAGGATGGTGCTGGAGCCTCTCGGAGCACCTTGGCTCCGGGGCTGGATGCTCCCGTTACGGATCACATCAGGGTTGGATGCTGGGTTTCTCCTGGGATTAATTCTGGCATTCCAGCCCCAGATGGAGACTGGGGGATGCTCTGGGTCCCCTGAGGCTGCCGCAGGCTCCTCTTCCTGGGAATCCCACAGGCTTCCCAAGGAGCAGAGCAGGCGCTGAGCTGCTTTATCCCTGATATCCCATCCTCACTCCCCTGGATCCCAGGGATCCACCTCGGCTCCTCCGGGGCTGCCGGCAGCTCCGCTCGGTGGAATTCCAGCGCTGCTGGAGCGGGGTTGGAAAAGCAGAGAGAGGGTGCTGGGGAGACCTCGCAGCACTGGGAGCACGTGGATCCCTCGTGGCTGATCAGGGATCGTTCCTGGTGGAGGATCAGGAATTTCAACCCCTCCACGAGCTCTGGAGGGTCCAAGGCTGGGAATTGGGGCTGGAAGACCAGCATGGGGTTTGCCCCAACGGAAAACCCTCCAAGGAGGCTGGGAAGGGGCTGGAACCTCCTGGGCCCTCCCTGGATAAACTCCAGATGGAATTAACTCCTGATGCTGCCAAGTCTTGGTTCTGGACTCCATCGGGTAAATCCCAGGATATTTTCCCTCCTGGCTGCATCTGTCCCTGGATATTCCCACCTCTCCCTGGAATATTCCTTCTTTTGGCCCAACTCGCTCGTTCCAGCCTTTCAAATCCTCCCGCTGAGGTTTTTTTTCCTTGGATTTTTTTTTCCCCTGTGGGCGCCGCATCCAATATCCATGGAAAACGGGGTGCTGCTTTGTTTGTCTGCGAAGGCCAAACCCGTCCTGCCAGGCCCTTTGGAGCAGGCAGAGCGCCGGGAGCCAGCGGAACGTGCCGGGGAGCGCGTGGTGCCGCGGCCGGGACGGAGAGCCGGGAATCGCCGTCGGGACGGAGCCCGGCGCTCTCCGGCACCCTGGGATTCCTGGAAAGCCTTCCAAGGTCAGCCAGGCCGGCCCAGCTGACCCTGCTCATCCCACCCTGGCAGCCTCTGGAATCTTGGCTCTGCCCCGGCTCCAGGTTCCTGTTTCCAGGCTCTCGGGGAAGGTGCTCCCGGGGATAATCCCAGTCGGAGGCACCCCATGGATTCGGCTCCTGTTTGCCATGAGTTTTGCCACCATTTGGGAATTGGGTGCCAGTGAGGAGGATTTTTCCAGATGAAGCTGAAGGGAGAGGCCGAGGCTGTTCGCTGGGATGTGCCGGATCCCCGGGAGCTGTGCCGGAGGGCGGCGGGGCCGGATGAGCCGGTTTGGGATGTGCCGGGACCAGGAGCGGGGCCAGCACGGAGCCTCCCGCCCCTCCGACCTCCCGCCCTGCTGGGTACCCCGGGATTGGAGTAATTCCTGCCCTTTGCTGCCCATTCCTGCATGGAATCAGGAGCTTTCCCAGTGCTCTGGAAATTCCCAGTGGATCCTTCTCTTCCCTCTCCAGCCAAAGGGCCCCCTTCAGCACCGAATCCAAAGCCTAATTTAATTTTTATTGGATCTGGCTGAGCCTGGAAAACCTCTGGAGTGGATTAAAGAGTGGTGGGCCTCATTCCTGGTAATGGCACTTTGGATTTGTTTGGAATGCCAGAGGGGAGGGTGTTGGGAGCCCTCCTTGGTGGTGGAGCAGTGTCCACGTGGGTGAGGGACCCAGGGGTCTCCGGAATTCCTGTGGAATTCCTGTGGGATCCTTCCACCCCCTGGAGAGGACGAGCAGGAAGTTGGTCCAGGAGATCCTGGATCTCCCTGCCGGCTCCCGGCTCCGTGCTCAGTTCAGGTATCCGTGGGGAGCTCGTTATTCCCAGCAGGGATTCTCCTGTGGGATGTTGGTCCTGCAGACCTCTCCCTCGCTCTGCTCCTCTCAGCCTGCGCCGTTCCTGGCTGTGATCCCGGGATCCTGGCGCGCTCCCAGCGGCTCCAGCCGCAGCGCTGGGCGCGGCTCCGAGTGCTCCCGGGGTGTCTGGAACATCCCCGATCCCCCCGGGTCACTCCTGGGGGCGGGGGCGGGAGCAGCTCCCGCCGCCTGTCCCGGCTTGCTGGGCTAAATTTGGGAGACGTGCGGAGAGACGGGAGGAGCAGGTAGGGAAGAGCCCCAGGTGCTGCCTTGGAGGCTCCGTCCGGCTTCTGTTGAGAGCATTTTTGGGATTTCCATCGGTTTTCCTGCTGCCCTCCCCTGCTCCTGGTGTCCCCAGTGGGAGCTGAGCTCTTGTGCTGGCTGTACGGATGTGTCATTCCAGGGATTGGTACCCGGGCCAGCGCCTTCTCCTGGCAGGAGTTTGGCTCGGGGAAGGTGTATCCCGGGAATGGCTCGGAGCCGGGGCCAGGCAGGTGTGGAGCAGCTCTGGGTGCCCAGATCCGGCTGCTGGGAGCACGGACACTTTCTGTTCCCTGCGGAGCGAGTAATTCCCATGTTCCTGAGCCGGCCACATGGAATTCCCACCTGTTCCCAGGTGTTTGTCCTGGTCCCCGGCCCCGCTCCGCAGGGCAAGGCCTCGCCCGGCTGGTTTGCAGGTGGAGCTCCCGTGGCTCTTTGTTGTCGGAGCTGGTTCCTTATCAGCCTGGGAGCGGGATTGGGATGGGGTTGGGATGGGCTCCAGGCTTGGGATGGGGTTGGGATGGGCTCTGCGGCTCCCGCCTGTTTTCCAGAGGGCATTCCTGCACCTGGAGAGGTGGGAGGGCAGGGATGGACCCGCCCGTGCCTCCATCCCCAGAGCTGCCAAGCATTCCTGCCTGGAAAAGCGCATGGTGGGGATTTCCTGGCGTTCCAGGGCTCATCCCAGCTCCCCTTCCTTGTCGAGCTGCATCCATGGAGTTTGATCCCAAAGCAGGGATTGTACTGCCGTCCCCAGGGATTTCAGGGCCTTTCCGAGGGGGAATCTCCTGACCTGGATGGGAACTGGGGAGATCAGAGCTCTGTGAGGACGTTGGAGCTCTGTGAGTTCGGAGCTCTCCGAGAGGTCGGAGCTCTGTGAGATCGGAGCTCTCCGAGAGGTCGGAGCTCTGTGAGTTCGGAGCTCTCCAAGGCATTGGAGCTCCATGAGGAGTCCAGAGCTCCGCAAGCCGAGCTCGGAGGGCCCCTGTGGTGATTCCCGGGATCCTTGGCACTGACCCTGTCCCTGTCCCTCAGGATGGACCGCATGACGGAGGACGCGCTGCGCCTGAACCTGCTCAAGCGGAGCCTGGAGCCGGCGGAGGAGCGCGAGGACGTCCTGGCCAAGCGGCTGAAGATGGAGGGACACGAGGCCATGGAGAGGCTGAAGATGCTGGCGCTGCTCAAGCGCAAGGACCTGGCGGGGCTGGAGGTGCCCCACGAGCTCCCGGTGAAGCCGGACGGGATCAAGGGATACGAGGAGAAGCTCAACGGGAGCCTGCGGCCCCACGGGGACGGGCGGAGCGCGGCCCGGCCGGGCAAGGAGAACATCAACGACGAGCCCGTGGACATGAGCGCCAGGAGGAGGTGGGTGCCGGGAATTCCGGGGTCTGGTGGGGACGGAGGAGCTGGGGTGGGAATTAAATGGGATTTCGGGGGTCCTGGAGAGCCCCTTCCGGTGATGCCGAGAGCTGGGGAGGGACTTGGGAACGGCAGGAGGAGGGGGATTGGCTTCCCACGGACAGAGGGCAGGTGGGATATGGGGAGGGGATCACAGGTTGTCCAGGATTTGGGGATTTCTCATCCCTGGAAGTGTCTGAGGCCAGGCTGGACGAGGCTTGGAGCAGCCCGGGGTGGTGGGAGTTGTCCCTGAAGGGTCCTGCTCCGAGTGCAGCTGCATCCTCAGCAGAATTCCTTGGATATTGTGCAATATGAGGTTACCCAGTGGGGCACCAGCATCAGACACGGGCACTTGGGCCAGGAAATCGGCCCTGGAAAGAGGTGGGAATATTCCTCTCTGAGTTGAGAAGTGAGACTGGGAATGTCTCATTTTCCTGGATTTTCCTTGGGAATGTGCTCCACGTCTCCTCACCTCTGCCTGCCTCCCTCGCCGTGGCTCCTCCTCCAGTGATTCTGTGGGAATTCTGCTCTACCCTGGACAAAGGAAATCCGACAGTTGGTGATTCCTTATGGATGGATCCGTTTTCCCTCTTGGATTTGGACTCTGGCTCTGCCTTATTCCCCTGATGGAATGTCAGTAATCCAGCCTGGATGTATCTGGATGCTCCTGCAAAATTCTCCCCAGGAGCCGTAGGACAGCCCTCATCCAGGAAATCCCAGGATCCAGTGCTGGATTGCTCCGGATGTGCCAGCCCAGTTTGGAACTCCCAGGATGCAGCTTGGCTTGCCTGGATGGGCTCCCACTGGCTCCTTTTCCTTGGGATTCTCTGGAATTTCTCTGCTGGAGCAAGGGCTTGGAATATCCACAGAAAGAGCTGGAATGTTTGGGAGGCGAAGGCTATCCCAGCTCTGAGCATCTTCCTGCCCTCGGAGCAGCCAAACCCGGGAGCTGGGATTTGGCTCCGGGCTCCCTCCTGGGTGTTCTGAGCTCAAACTTTGGGATGAGATATTCCATGGTCTCCCCTCCCTCCAAGGACCTTCCAGGGAGCTGGAATTACCTCTGAGCCCGGCTGCTCCACGCTGGATTATCCCACAGTTTTCCAAGGCTCTCCAGCAGCAGGAATGAAATCCAGGATAGCAAAGGGCTTTTCTTGGAGTCTCCTTCCCCGGGATGATCCTGCCTGGGTCCCGCTGGATTCCACCACTGATTTTCAGTTTATTTCTTTTCCCTGCTGCTCCTTTTGTTTCCCAATCCCAGTCATGGATCAGTTGGATATTCATGCGGTTTTCCTTTGTGGAATGAGCTTTTCCAGTAGATTTGTGGTGGATGGTGGAGTGGTGCTGTTAGGAGGATGGCATTTCAGGTGGAGTATCCCGCCATTCCCTCATCCATCACCGGATACACCTGATCCCCACTGATTCCCATGGGATTTGCACCCTAATGAGGACCTGGGGTGGGAGGGGACTTTGAGGGATCTTCCCCCTGGTGTCCATGGGAGCGCACTGCTCTGGAGTCCATGCTGGGAATGAGGGGATCCTGCCCCAAATCCTTATTCCATGGGGCTCGCATGGGCTCTTGGATCCCCATTCCTGGCTCACTGGGATCTCCCCCAGATCCCCCATTTCCTGGCTCACTGGGATCCTCCGCAGATCCCCCATTCCTGGCTCAGTGGGGTTCCCCAGATCCCCCATTCCTGGCTCACTGGGATCCTCCCAGATCCCCCATTCCTGGCTCACTGGGGATCCCCCATTCCTGGCTCACTGGGATCCTCCCCAGATCCCCCATTCCTGGCTCACTGGGATCCCCCATTCCTGGCTCACTGGGATCCTCCCCGGATCCCCCATTCCTGGCTCACTGGGATCTCCAGATCCCCATTCCTGGCTCACTGGGATCCTCCCCAGATCCCCCATTCCTGGCTCACTGGGATCCTCCCCAGATCCCCCATTCCTGGCTCATGGGATCCTCCCCAGATCCCCCATTCCTGGCTCACTGGGATCCTCCCCAGATCCCCCATTCCTGGCTCATGGGATCCTCCCCAGATCCCCCATTCCTGGCTCACTGGGATCCTCCCCAGATCCCCCATTCCTGGCTCACTGGGATCCTCCCCAGATCCCCCATTCCTGACTCACTGGGATCCTCCCCAGATCCCCCATTCCTGGCTCATGGGATCCCCAGATCCCCCATTCCTGGCTCACTGGGATCCTCCCCAGATCCCCATTCCTGGCTCACTGGGATCCTCCCCAGATCCCCCATTCCTGACTCACTGGGATCCTCCCCAGATCCCCCATTCCTGGCTCACGTGGGATCCCCCAGATCCCCCATTCCTGGCTCACTGGGATTCCCCAGATCCCCCATTCCTGGCTCACTGGGATCCCCAGATCCCCCATTCCTGGCTCACTGGGATCCCCAGATCCCCCATTCCTGGCTCATGGGATCCTCCCCAGATCCCCCATTCCTGGCTCATGGGATCCTCCCCAGATCCCCCATTCCTGGCTCACTGGGATCCCCGATCCCCCATTCCTGGCTCACTGGGATCCTCTCCCTGCAGTGACCAGGACCGGGGCCGCTTGACCCCATCCCGGACATCATCGTCCTGTCGGACAACGAGGCCTCCAGCCCCCGCTCCAGCTCCCGCATGGAGGAGCGGCTCAAGGCGGCCAACCTGGAGATGTTCAAGGTGAGGGGACGGGAATTCTGTCCCGGGAAAGGCACGGGCTGTGGTGTGTGTGTGTGTGTGTGTGTGTGAAGGATTTGAGATGTTTCTCAGCAAGTTCCGCGTGCATCCCCCCGTGGTGCAAATTCCCTCTCGGATTCAGCTTCCCCCCCTCTCCCTTCCTCACGTTCTGCCCTTTTTCCAGGGGAAAAGCCTGGAGGAGAGGCAGCAGCTGATCAAGCAGCTGCGGGACGAGCTGCGGCTGGAGGAGGCCCGGCTGGTGCTCCTGAAGAAGCTGCGGCAGAGCCAGCTCCAGAAGGAGAACGTGGTGCAGAAGGTGAGCGGTGGGAAAGCGGGAAGGGGCGGGCACGGAGCCTCCTGCTGCTCCACCCGGGGGATTCCCTCACCCATCCCTTCCCTGGGAAGACAAATCTCTGCCCTGGGGGCTCCTGGTGCTGAGCCCGGCTCTCCCCCCCAGACCCCCGTCGTGCAGAACGCCGCCTCCATCGTGCAGCCATCCCCCGCACACGTGGGACAGCAGGGCCTGTCCAAGATCCCCTCCCGGCCCGGAGCCCAGGGGGTGGAGCCACAGAATTTAAGGACATTACAGGTGAGCATTCCTGGAAAATGTTGCTGGATGCACACAGAGCTTTTTTCCGAGAGGCGGAGGAATTTCCCGCAGGTTCCTGGTGCTTGCGGTTGGATTTGGGTTTGTCAGGGATTAGAGTCGGTGGTCCTTGTGGAGCTGGATATTCCAGGTTCCTGTGAATGTCCAGTGTCCCAGCTGGAGTGGCATGAAGACGGTGGGAATTCTCCAAGGTCTGCAACCTTCCTGCTGCTCCCAAAGGAAAAGCCACTGGAAGTGTTTGCTCCATGGATTTCTGCCGCTCTCCTTGGCCATGGAGCAATTCCAGCCTCCTGTGGGAAATAGGGATGTGCCAGCTTGAGCTGGGGAAAGGGCCACAACCCTGTAAAATCCAGGACAGTTTGGGGAAAAGCGAGGCATTTGGGGCATTAGGAGTTAACTGGGAATCCGGATAAGCAGGAACTCCATGGATCAGGGAATCAACGCTCCAGCTCACCCTCGTTTTCCCACGATTTTATCACTGAGCTCGGGGAGCACTGGGGGGATGCTGGGGATGGTTCTGTGCCGGTCCCGGAGCTGCTCCCGCGGTTCCCGGGATCTGATTCCAGGATTCCATGTGGCTTCCCCGGCAGGGCCACAGCGTGATCCGCTCGGCCGCCAGCTCGGCCCTGCCCCACATGCTGATGTCCCAGCGAGTCATCGCCCCCAGCCCCGCTCAGCTCCAGGGCCAGCGCGGGCCACAGAAACCCGGCCTGGTCCGCAGCTCCACGCCCGGGATGAGCCCCGCCATCAACTACCAACCGGTGCGTGCTGCTGGGGACACTGCTGGGGGACACTGCTGGGGACACTGCGGGGACACTGTGGGGACACTGCGGGGACACTGCGGGGACACTGCGGGGACACGCGGGGACACCGTGGGGACACTGCGGGGACACTGCGGGGACACTGTGGGGACACTGTGGGGACACAATGGGGACACTGCGGGGACACTGCGGGGACACTGTGGGGACACTGCGGGGACACTGTGGGGACACTGCGGGGACACTGCGGGGACACTGCGGGGACACCGCGGGGACACCGTGGGGACACTGCGGGGACACAGCGGGGACACCGCGGGGACACCGCGGGGACACAGTGGGGACACAGCGGGGACACAGTGGGGACACCGCGGGGACACAGCGGGGACACTGCGGGGACACAGCGGGGACACAGTGGGGACACTGCGGGGACACTGTGGGGACACAATGGGGACACTGTGGGGACACTGCGGGGACACAATGGGGACACTGCGGGGACACTGTGGGGACACTGCGGGGACACAATGGGGACACTGCGGGGACACTGTGGGGACACTGCGGGGACACAATGGGGACACTGCGGGGACACTGTGGGGACACTGCGGGGACACAATGGGGACACTGCGGGGACATGTGGGGACACGCTGGGGGACACGTGCGGGACACTGCTGGGGGGACACTGTGGGGACACTGCGGGGACAGTGCAGGGACACCGCTGGGCACCGGACACTCGGGGACACTGCGGGGACACGCGGGGACACTGCGGGGACACTGCGGGGACTGCTGGGGACACTGTGGGGACACGCCGCGGGGACACCGCGGGGACACTGCGGGGACACTGCGGGGACACAGCGGGGACACCGCGGGGACACCGCGGGGACACAGTGGGGACACTGCGGGGACACAGTGGGGACACTGCGGGGACACTGCGGGGACACTGCGGGGACACCGCGGGGACACGCGGGGACACTGCGGGGACACAGTGGGGACACCGCGGGGACACCGCGGGGACACAGCGGGGACACAGCGGGGACACAGTGGGGACACTGCGGGGACACTGTGGGGACACAATGGGGACACTGCGGGGACACCGCGGGGACACCGCGGGGACACTGCGGGGACACCGCGGGGACACTGTGGGGACACTGCCGGGGCTGTGGGGACACTGTGGGGACACCGCGGGGACACTGCGGGGACACTGCGGGGACACAGCGGGGACACCGCGGGGACACCGCGGGGACACTGCGGGGACACTGTGGGGACACAGTGGGGACACTGTGGGGACACACTGGTGACACTTTGGGGACACAGTGGGGACACAGTGGGGACACACTGGTGACACTTTGGGGACACAGTGGGGACACCGCGGGGACACAGTGGGGACACTTTGGGGACACACTGGTGACACTTTGGGGACACAGTGGGGACACTGGTCTGTGCTGGTTTGCGCTCGGTTTTGCCCGCTTTGCCCCGCTCTGGGGCGGGTTGGGCGCTGATTTGGGCACGGGGTCGCTCCCAGCCCGACCCCTCCCCTGCTCGCCCCTCCCCGCCACAGCTTTGGGGCTCCCCACTCCCTGTGTCCACCCTGACAGCTCCAGGGGCTGCCCATTCCCAGCTCCGTGTGCCCGGTGCTCCCAGCCATCCCCGATTCCTGCCCTGATCCCTGATTCCTGCCCTGATCCCTGATTCCGCCCTGATCCCTGATTCCGCCCTGATCCCTGATTCCGCCCTGATCCCCAATTCCCTCCTGATCCCAAATTCCCTCCTGACCCCAATTCCCACCCTGCTCCCCCATTCCCTCCTGCTCCCAATTCCCTCCTGCTCCCAGTTTCCTCCCCTGCTCCCCAATTCCCTCCTGCTCCCCAATTCCCTCCTGCTCCCCAATTCCCTCCTGCTCCCCAATTTCCTCCCCTGCTCCCAATTCCCTCCTGCTCCCCATTCCCTCCCTGACCCCCAGTTCCCTCCTGCTCCCCCATTCCCTCCTGCTCCCCAATTTCCTCCCCTGCTCCCCAATTCCCTCCTGCTCCCCAATTCCCACCCTGCTTCCCAATTCCCTCCTGCTCCCCAATTCCCTCCTGCTCCCCAATTCCCACCCTGCTTCCCAATTCCCTCCTGCTCCCCGTTCCCTCCCCTGCTTCCCAATTCCCTCCTGCTCCCAATTCCCATCCTGACCCCCATTCCCTCCTGCTCCCCAATTCCCTCCCTGCTCCCCAATTCCCTCCCTGACCCCCAATTCCCTCCTGCTCCCCATTCCCTCCTGCTCCCCATTCCCTCCTGACCCCCAATTCCCTCCTGATCCCCAATTCCCTCCTGCTCCCTGCTCCCCAATTCCCACCCTGATCCCCAATTCCCACCCTGCTCCTTAATTCCCTCTTGCTCCCCAATTCCCACCCTGCTCCCCAATTCCCACCCTGATTCCCGATTCCCACCCTGATCCACAATTCCCACCCTAATCCGAATTCCCACCCTGCTTCCCAATTCCCTCCTGACCCCCAATTCCCACCCTGCTCCCCCATTCCCTCCTGCTCCCCAATTCCCTCCTGCTCCCCAATTTCCTCCCCTGCTCCCCAATTCCCTCCTGCTCCCCAATTCCCTCCCTGACCCCCAATTCCCTCCTGCCCCCCAATTTCCTCCCCTGCTCCCAATTCCCTCCTGCTCCCCAATTCCTCCCTGACCCCAGTTCCCTCCTGCTCCCCATTCCCTCCTGCTCCCCCATTCCCTCCCTGCTCCCCATTCCCTCCTGCTCCCCAATTCCCTCCTGCTCCCCATTCCCTCCTGATCCCCCAATCCCCCTTTTCCCCCCGCAGCAATCCGGCTCCTCGGTGCCGTGCCAGCGCTCGTCGTCCTCCGCCATCTACATGAACCTCGCGTCCCACATGCAGCCGGGCTCGGTGGCCCGCGTGTCCTCCCCTCTCCCCAGCCCCAGCGCTCTCTCCGACGCCGCCAATTCCCAGGCCGCCGCCAAGCTGGCGCTCCGGAAGCAGCTGGAGAAGACGCTCCTGGAGATTCCGCCCCCGAAGCCGCCGGCACCGCTCCTGCACTTCCTGCCCAGCGCGGCCAACAGCGAGTTCATCTACATGGTGGGGCTGGAGGAGGTGGTGCAGAGCGTCATCGACAGCCAAGGTCAGTGCTCATCCCAACGGGAAAACACGGCCGGGGCGGTTCACCTGCCATTTGTGGCTTTTGGGGCTGAAATCGTGGGGTTTAGGGTGAAATCCTGGGATTTGGAAGAGTTTTAGAACCCTAAACCCTCTTTGTAATTTCTAAAACCTTTTAGGGATCTAAAAACCTTTATTAGGGTTTAGGGTGGGGTTGGTTTGGTGGGAAATGTGGAATTTCAGGGTGGGTTGGAAGGTTTTTAAAGGGTTTGCAGGATCTCAGACGGGATTTGCGGGATTTTAGATGGAGTTTTCAGGATTTCGGCCAAAAATACCAGGATTTCTTGTGGTTTTGGGCTGAAATTGTGGGGTTTAGGGTGAAATTCTGGGATTTGGGGGATGTTTGGAAGAGTTTTAGAACCCTAAACCCTATTCATGTAAAGTTCTAAAACCTTTTAGGGATCTAAAAACCTTGTTTAGGGTTTTTGGTGGGGTTGGTTTGGTGGGAAATGTGGAATTTTGGGGTGGGTTCGAAGGTTTTTAACGGGTTTGCATGATTTCAGACCAAATTTGTGGGATTTTAGACCGAATTTTCAGGATTTCGGCCAAAAATACCAGGATTTCGGCCGGGATTTTTTGTGGTTTTGGGCTGAAATTGTGGGGTTTAGAGTGAAATCCTGGGATTTGGAAGAGTTTTAGAACCCTAAACCCTATTTGTGTAAAGTTCTAAAACCTTTTAGGGTTCTAAAAACCTTTATTAGGGTTTTTGGTGGGGTTGGTTCGGTGGGAAATGTGGAATTTCAGGGTGGGTTGGAAGGTTTTTAACGGGTTGCCAGGATTTCAGACGGAATCTGCGGGATTTCAGACCGAATTTACGGGATTTTAGACCGAATTTTCAGGATTTCGGCCAAAAATTTCAGGATTTCAGCCAAAAATACCAGTATTCCGGGCGGGATTTTTTGTGGTTCCGTGCAGATTTTCAGGGTTCCCGGCCGTATCCGTGTGTGTGTGTGGGTGCTGAGGCGGGCGGGGTTTTTTCAGGGAAGAGCGCGCCGGCCGTGCCGCGCGTGGAGCCCTTCGTGTGCGCGCAGTGCCGCACGGACTTCACGCCGCACTGGAAGCAGGAGAAGGGCGGGCGCATCCTGTGCGAGCAGTGCCAGACCTCCAACCAGAAGAAGGCTCTCAAGGCCGAGCACACGAATCGCCTCAAGAACGCCTTCGTCAAGGCCCTGCAGCAGGAGCAGGTCGGGAGCCCCGGGAGAGCAGGCAGGGCACGGCCGGGACTCCCAGCCCGGCCCCTTCCCTGGATCATCCATCCCAAACCATCCCAAACCATCCCAAACCATCCCAAAACCATCCCAAACCATCCTAAACCATCCTAAACCATCCCAAACCATCCTAAACCATCCCAAACCATCCCAAACCATCCTAAACCATCCTAAACCATCCCAAACCATCCCAAACCATCCTAAACCATCCCAAACCATCCCAAAACCATCCCAAACCATCCCAAACCATCCCAAACCATCCCAAACCATCCTAAACCATCCCAAACCAGCCCCTTCCCTGGAACATCCATCCTAAACCATCCCAAACCATCCAAACCAGCCCCTTCCCTGGATCATCCATCCCAAACCATCCTAAACCATCCCAAACCATCCCAAACCATCCTAAACCATCCTAAACCATCCCAAACCATCCCAAACCATCCCAAACCATCCTAAACCATCCCAAACCATCCTAAACCATCCCAAACCATCCCAAACCATCCTAAACCATCCCAAACCATCCCAAACCATCCTAAACCATCCCAAACCAGCCCCTTCCCTGGAACATCCATCCTAAACCATCCCAAACCATCCCAAACCAGCCCCTTCCCTGGATCATCCATCCCAAACCATCCTAAACCATCCCAAACCATCCCAAACCATCCTAAACCATCCCAAACCATCCCAAACCATCCCAAACCATCCTAAACCATCCTAAACCATCCTAAACCATCCTAAACCATCCTAAACCATCCCAAACCATCCCAAACCATCCCAAACCATCCCAAACCATCCTAAACCATCCCAAACCATCCCAAACCATCCCAAACCATCCTAAACCATCCTAAAACATCCTAAACCATCCTAAACCATCCCAAACCATCCCAAACCATCCCAAACCATCCTAAACCATCCCAAACCAGCCCCTTCCCTGGAACATCCATCCTAAACCATCCCAAACCATCCCAAACCATCCTAAACCATCCTAAACCATCCCAAACCATCCCAAACCATCCCAAACCATCCTAAACCATCCTAAACCATCCTAAAACATCCTAAACCATCCTAAACCATCCCAAACCATCCCAAACCATCCTAAACCATCCCAAACCATCCCAAACCATCCCAAACCATCCTAAACCATCCAAACCAGCCCTTCCTGGAACATCCATCCTAAACCATCCCAAACCATCCCAACCATCCTAAACCATCCTAAACCATCCAAACCATCCCAAACCATCCCAAACCATCCTAAACCATCCTAAACCATCCTAAAACATCCTAAACCATCCTAAACCATCCCAAACCATCCCAAACCATCCACCTAAACCATCCCAAACCATCCCAAACCATCCCAACAGCCCTTCCTGGATCATCCATCCCAAACCATCTAACCATCCCAAACCATCCCAAACCATCCCAAACCATCCCAAACCATCCTAAACCATCCTAAACCATCCAAACCATCCCAAACCATCCCAAACCATCCTAAACCATCCCAAACCACCTAAACATCCTAAACCATCCCAAACCATCCTAAACCATCCCAAACCAGCCCCTTCCCTGGCTCATCCATCCCAAACCAGCCCCTTCCCTGGAACATCCATCCTAAACCATCCCAAACCATCCCAAACCATCCCCTTCCCTGGATCATCCATCCCAAACCATCCTAAAACATCCCAAACCATCCTAAACCATCCTAAACCATCCCAAACCATCCCAAACCATCCCAAACCATCCCAAACCACCCCAAACCATTCCCTTCCCTTGCTCATCCATCCTAAACCATTCCAAACCTGTCCTGTCCCATCCCATTGTTCCCAATGATCCCATCCTATGGATCCCATTGATCCCATTCTCTTGTTCCCGTTGAACCCAGCTGGGTTCGCATTCCCAGTGGGAATTGAGTGGGGTGACATTCCCAGGGATGGCATTCCCGGTGGGAATGGGCGGGCTGGCATTCCCGGGGCTGGCATTCCGGGGCCGGCATTCCCGGTGGGAATGGGCGGGCTGGCATTCCCGGGGCTGGCATTCCCGGGGCCGGCATTCCCGGGGGAATGGCCGGCATTCCCGGTGGGAATGGGCGGCATTCCCGGCTGACGGGCCGTCCCGCAGGAGATCGAGCAGCGGCTGCAGCAGCAGGCTGCCCTGTCCCCCACGGCCGCGCCCGCCGTGCCCAGCGTGGGCAAACAGGACGGGATCCTGCGGCACCACACGCTCCGGCAGGTGGGCACTGGGACAGCGGGGCAGGAAAAGGGGATGGGAGGGGGTGGGAGGGGAGGGGATGGGAGGGGATGGGATGGGATGGGAGGGGATGGGATCACTGGGATGGGAGGGGATGGGATGGGATGGGAGGGATGGGATGGGATGGGATGGGAGGGGATGGGATGGGATGGGAGGGGATGGGATGGGATCACTGGGATGGGAGGGGATGGGATGGGATGGGAGGGGATGGGATGGGATGGGATGGGAGGGGATGGGATGGGATGGGATGGGATGGGAGGGGATGGGATGGGATGGGATGGGATGGGATGGGAGGGGATGGGATCACTGGGATGGGAGGGGATGGGATGGGATGGGATGGGATGGGATGGGATGGGATGGGATGGGATGGGATGGGATAGGAGGGGATGGGATGGGATGGGATGGGATGGGATGGGATGGGATGGGATGGGAGGGGATGGGATGGGATAGGATGGGATGGGATCACTGGGATGGGATGGGATGGGATGGGAGGGGATGGGATGGGATGGGATGGGATGGGATCACTGGGATGGGATGGGATCACTGGGATGGGATGGGATGGGATAGGATGGGATGGGATAGGATGGGATGGGATGGGATGGGACCAATGGGATGGGATGGGAAGGGAGGGGATGGCTGCCCTCTCTCCCCCATCCCCACAATCCCAACGCCTCCGCCGTGCCCATTCCCAGGCCCCGCAGCCCCAGAGCAGCCTCCAGCGCGGCATTCCCACCTCCGCCCGCTCCATGCTCTCCAACTTCGCCCAGGCCCCGCAGCTCTCCGTGGCCGGAGGGCTCCTGGGAATGCCAGGTACGGCCCCACTGCCTCGGGACAGGGTGGGAATGGGGGCGGGATGAGCGGGCTGGGATCCATGGGCTGGGATCCATGGGATGGGATGGCATCAGCAGCATGGGGCAGCTCAGGCCACACCCACTGGATGTGGGGGCGGAATTTGGGAATTCCCACCCCGTGCCAGCCCAGTCCTGCCCTGGGGAGGGTCCCGGGGTGGCTGCGGGATCCGTGCGGTGCCCGAGGGTCCGTGGTGTCCCCCAGGAGTGAACATCGCGTACCTGAACGCCGGCATCGGGGGCCACAAAGCGTCGAGCCTGGCGGACCGGCAGCGGGAATACCTGCTGGATATGATCCCGCCGCGCTCCATATCCCAGTCCATCAGCGGACAGAAATAACCCCGGCTCCGCTCCCGGGGAGAACACACCACGAGAACCCAAGAGAAACAAACAGGAAACGTGGGGAAAACAAAACAGACAAACAAACAAACATTTCAAAGGGCGACCTGTCCCGTTCCCAGCCCGAAATTCCTTTGGTTTTCCAGGCCGGGGGTCGCTCCCCGCGCGGCCGGAGCAGCCCCGGCCCCGCCGCTCGTTTTGTAACGCCGCCGCTTTCTCCTTGTGTTGTGGGTTGTTTTTTGCCCCTTTTTTTCCTTATTTTCCCCCCTCTCCCCTCGCTCCATGGATGGTTAAAGCTTTTTTCTCCCTTTTCCAGAGACTTTGGCAAGGGCACCTTCCCGAATTCCCTGGGTGGGGTGGGGGGATTTTAGGGGAACAGCCTGTGCTGGTCCCTGCGGGAATTGGGGGGTGCCTGGAGGGGGGGGGAGCTCTGATCCCGGGGGGATGAATCCCCTTTGGATCTGATCCCGGGGTGTCACCTCCTCCCCGACCCCAATCCCGGGGTGTCCCCGACCCCAATCCCGGGGTATCCCCGACCCCAATCCCGGGGTGTCCCTGACCCCAATCCCGGGGTGTCCCTGACCCCAATCCCGGGTGTCCCTGACCCCAATCCCGGGGTGTCCCTGACCCCAATCCCGGGGTGTCCCTGACCCCAATCCCGGGGTGTCACCTCCCCCCTGACCCCAATCCCGGAGCTGCCAGCCCTGAGCCCTCGGCTCCGTTCCTGATGTCCCCAGGGGTCCCTCGGGGGTCCCTCGGTGTCCCCAGGGGTCCCTCGAGGTGACCGGACCCCCCCGTGCCCCCCAGGGGGGTCCCCACGGGGGGGACGCGGTGGCTCCGGAGCGGCCGGCGGAGCGAAGGCGGCCACGGTGGGTGAGTGTCCCCAAAACTGTCCCCAAAACTCCCCAAAACTCCCCAAAACTCCCCAGAACTGTCCCGAGCCGTCCGTGTCCCTGCATGCCCCGGGGCCGCGCTCGCCCCTCCCTGTCCCCTCTGTCCCCCGGGGCAGTCGGAGGGGTCTGGGGGTGACACGGGTGGCGCTGGGGGGGTCTCGGTGTCCCTGGGGGGGTCTCCGATGTCCCCTGGGGGTGTCGAGGACGCCCCAAAGCAAGAAAATGAGCCGCGAGAAAACTCTCGATTTGCACTTCAGCCTCCCCTCCCTCCCTCCCTGCTTTCCGTGCTTTCCATGAATTTCGGTAACTCCCCTCAAATTCCATTGAATTCCCTCGAATTCCCATTGAATTCCCATTGAATTCCCCTTGATTCCCCTTTATTCCCTTTATTCCCCTTTATTCCCCTTTTTTTCCCCTTTTTTTTCCCCTTTATTCCCCTTTTTTCCCCTTTATTCCCCTTTATTCCCCTTTTTCCTTTTTCCCCTTTTTTTCCCCTTTATTCCCCTTTATTCCCATTTTTTCCCCTTTATTCCCCTTTATTCCCCTTTATTCCCCTTGATTCCCATTTTTTCCCCTTTATTCCCCTTTTTTCCCCTTTATTCCCCTTTTTTCCCCCTTTTTCCCCTTCTTTCCCCTTTTCCCTGACTCTGAGCCTTCCCCCATTCCCGCTCCTCTCGTGCAATTCCAAGCGCCGCCTCCCCCGGGGCAGGGCGAGACCCCGGCCCCAAAACCGGGGAGGGGACGGGACCCCAACCCCCCCCTAAACGGGGGGAGGGAGACCCCACCCACCCACCCCTGAACCGATTGGGGTCCCCCCTCTCCAGCCCCCTCCCCAAATTCAATGAGCACTTAACCGGGGGAGAGGGAGGGGGTTGGACCCCCCCAAATCCCCCCCGGGACCCCCCGGAGGCAAAGGAAAGGTGGGGTTTATTCTGATTTTGGGGGGATAGTGGGGGTTTGCATCCAGAAATGGGGAATTTTGGGGCGTTTTCCTTGGCTTTGACCGTTTCCAGCTGCTCCCCCCTCCCCTCTTTGCCCCTCTCAATCCCCGACCCCCCCCCTTCTCACCCGGGAGCACTTTGACAAATCGGGTTTTTGGGGCTAAAACCTGAATTTTTGGGTTATTTTAGGGGTTTCTTTTACTTTAGGGGGGTCACCCCTCCTCTTCCCCCCCCGGGGGTCCCCCCCGAAGTGCCACTGTCCCCCCCCCCAGGGCCCCTGGGCCGCATTTTAATGAGAAAATGAATTTAAAAAAAAAAAAAAAAAAAAAAAAAAAAAAGAAGGGATTTTCACCCATGAAAATGGTGAAAACCTGGAAAAAAAAATCCCAAAGCCAAGTGCAATAGGGGGGGGCCCGGGGGGGCCGAACTCTTGGTGCTATAAATGAATCTGGGGGGGGGACGCCCCCGTCCCCCCTCCCGGGGGTCTCAGCCCCGGGGGCTGCGGGCAGTTCCCCCCCCCCCAAAAAAAAAAAAAAAAATTATCCCGGGCAGTTCCCACCCCCCAAAAAAAAACGACCCCAACCCCCTCCCCGGGGTCCTGGGCAGTTCCCACCCCCCAGAATTGACCCCCCCACCCCAAAAGTGACTCCAGATTCCCAGGATGGGGGGGGGGGGGGAATTCCCACCCCCAAAGCGACCCCAGGCCCTTCCCGGGCTCCTGAGCAGACCCCCCCCCAAAACTGACTCCCCCATCCCAAAAATGACCCCGAGCCCTTCCCGGGATCCCAGGCCGTTCCCCCCCCCACACTCCCCATCCCGGAATTCCAGGGGGGATTTGGATCCGTGTCCTCCCCCCCCCACCCCACCCCAGCATAGGTTTATCCCTATTTTTATTATTATTATTATTATAATTATTATTATTTTTGGCTTGCCCCCCCTCCCGCCCCGCCACCCCCAGGGCTGTGATATCCCAGAAAATTCCCTTTTTTTATTCCCCCCGCCCTCCCCCGGCTCCAAACTTCAAGGATTTTTCCCGCTTTTTTTCCGGCTAGGGGTAGATCCGCTTGTGAAAATGCTTTTTTTGGGGTTTCTGTTTCGGGGGAGGGGGGGGTTTTTTTTGGTTCCTCCAAAGGCATATCCCATTCCCACCCCGAATTCCCGCCCGAATTCCCGATCCCGCCCCGTTTGCTTCCGCTCTCGCTGCCGATATAACCAGGACTCATCCGTGTATATAAAACTGAGCTGTTTCTTGACACATTAAAAGGCGAAAATAAGAAAAAAAAAAAAAAAAAAAAAAAGAGACAAAAAAAGGGTCAAAAAAAAAAAAGGTCAAAAAAAAAAAAAGGTCCAAAAAAAAAAGGTCAAAAAAAAAAAAACGGTCCAAAAATAAAAAGGTCAAAAAAAAAAAGGTCAAAAAAAAAGGTCAAAAAAAAAGGTGGAAAAAAAAAAGGTGGAAAAAAAAAGGTGGAAAAAAAAAGGTGGAAAAAAAAAAAGGTGGAAAAAAAAAAGGTGGAAAAAAAAAAAAAGTCAGAAAAAAAAAAGGTAAAAAAAAAAAAATCCGCATTAAAAGGTGAAAAAAAAAAAAATAAAAACAAACCTGTACATTGTGTAGAAAAAAAAAAGAAAAAAAAAAAAAAGAAAAAAAGAAAGAGAAAAAAAAAAAAGAAAAAAAAAAATAATGGAAAACCGGCAAAACTTCCCGGGGCCGCGCCGGGAAGGCCCCGCCTGGGTGTTGTGGAAGTGTCACGTCCGTGTCGTGTGACCTCGTGTGTGTGACATGAACCGTGCAAGGAGGGGGGGCCGGGGGGGGCTCCGGGCTCCGGGACCCCCGGCCCCACTCCCCGAAATTCTGTGCCTTTCACACGGGGCGGCACCGGGGGGGCCGAGATCCCTGTTCCTGTATTTGCACTGTTTTTATTCTGGATTGGCTTCCCGACAATACACGGCTCCAACAACCCCGGCTGCGCCTCTTGCTCTGCCCCCCACCACAACAAAAAAAAAAAAAAAAAAATCCCCCCGGGATGGGGAGGGGAAATTCGGGATGGGGGGGGATGAGGGGTGGGAGGGGTCGGCTCGAAATTCCAGGATTTCAGCCCCGCCCGTTGGGTTCTGCTCCTGCTTTTCAGGATTTTTGCACCCGGGGTTTTTTTTTTTTTTTATTTCCCGGCTGATTTCGGGGAGGGGGGGGTGGTTTGGGAAAATATCCTGAATTTCAGATTTCAGCCCAGCTTGGGTTCCTTGGGTTCCAGGGTTTCAGTTCCAGCTCGGGTTGACAAAATCATTCCGGATTTGAGGCCAGACCTGTGTGATTCTGGTCCCAGTATTCCGGGCTTTTTGGGCTCATTTCCGTGTCCCAGACCAGGGTGGAATTCTGATCCCAGTTTGCAGGATTTCACTCCCCGGGGTTCTGGGTTCAGGCCACGCTTTGAGGATTCCATTTGTGGGATTTCAGCCCCGGCTTACAGGACTTTACCCTCCCACTTTCTGACTCAGCCCCAAAATTAGTGGATTTAATCCCCATTTCCAGGGTTTCAGCCCCATTTGCAGGATTTGAATTCCCATTTCCGTCTTTAAGGCCAAATTTCGGGGATTTTGGCCCCCGATTTTTGGGGTTTGGCCCAAATTTGGACAATTCCAGCCCTGGTTTGCAGGATTTTTACATCCAGCTTCTGGCTTGGGGTTGGGGGCGGGTGGAAATGGGGCTTTTTGCACAAATTTAAGGGGTTTTCCCCTTTTTTTTTTCCCCCCTCTTTTCCATCGGGTTTGAGCTCGGGGCCGATGGCAAAATTGGGGGGGGATGAGGATCCCCCAATTTTTGGAGAAAGGCTTAAAAATAAAACGAATTAAAACTTCAGCCCTTTGTAATAATTATTTAATTAAGAGAGGAATCGTTTGCTGGGGTGGAAAATTGGGGTGGGGGGACCCCAAAATCTCCTTTACACCCCCCAGATTCCCCCCAAAGCCCCCTGGACAGCCCCGACCCGATTTGGGGGAGTCAGGGACCAGATTTGCTACAAAAAGAGTTTTATTTGCCAGAAAAAGACCCCAAAATGGGGATTTTTTTTTTTTTTTTTTTTTTTTTTTTGTGTACAAAGACCCCCCGGGGGGGGGGGGGGAGGCACCGGCGGCTGGGGGGGGCGGGGGGAGGGGGCGGCGACCCCCGAGAGGGGACAGGGGGAGGGGGGGGACATGGGGGGGACAGGAGGGACACGGGGACCCCCGGGACGGACACGGGACCCCGAGATGGACACGGGACCCCCGGGACGGGCTTTGGGACCCCCGGGATGGACACAGGGATCCCCGGGATAGGTTTGGGACCCCGAGATGGACACGGGACCCCCGGGATTGGTTTGGGACCCCGGGATGGGTTCGGGACCCCAGAAAGGGCAGGGGGACCCCCGGGATGGGTTTGGGACCCCCAGAATGGACACGGGACCCCCGGGATGGGTTTGGGACCCCCGGGACGGACACAGGGATCCCCGGGATGGGTTGGGGACCCCCGGGACGGACACAGGACCCCCGGGAGGGGCAGGGGGCCCCCCGGGAGCCCGCCCGGCTCAGATGCGGACCCGCCCGTCCCGCAGGCGCTCCCAGCGCTCGCCGTCCAGCGGGACGAAGGCTCGGGCGGCCTCGTCCAGCACGAACAGCGGCTCCGCCACGCGCGCGGGGTCGCAGCCGTCCCGCGCCAGCCGCACCTTCTGCTGCTTGAACGTCTCCGTCATCTCCAGCCGCTCCTGGGGCAGCGCCGGCCTTGGGGACCCCCGGGACAGACCCCCGGGACAGACCCCCGGCACCCCGAGCACCCCCCGGGACCCCGAGCATCCCCCGGGACCGATCCCGTACCCCCGGGACCCCCCGCGCCCCCCGGGGCCGACCCCCGGGACCCCCCCGGAACCCCCCGGGACCGACCCCCGGCAACCCGAGCACCCCCCGGGACCCCCCGGGACACCCCGGAACCCCCCGGGAACGACCCCCGGGACCCCGAGCACCCCCGGGACCCCCCGAAACCCCCCGGGACCCCGAGCACCCCCCAGGACCCCCCGAAACCCCCCGGGACCGACCCTCGGCACTCCGAGCACCCCCCGGGACTCCTCGGGACCCCGAGCATCCCCGGGCCCCCCCGTGCCCCGCGCCCCCCGCGCCCCCGGCCCCCCAGCGCCGTTACCTGCAGGCGCAGGAAGCGCGGCCGCGCGTACGGCGGCAGCAGCGGCTCCAGGTGCCGGTAGAGGCCGGGCCCGTCCAGGGAGCGGCCGGGACGCAGAACGAGCGCGGCCATCCCGGCCCGGCCCTCGTGGCCTGCGGGCGAGGGGACCCTTGGGGACACCGCTGGGCTGGGGGGGCCCCGGGGGGCGGCGCCGGGGGCGGCGGTACCTGGGACGGTGACGCCGTAAACGGTGGCTTCCTGCAGGGACTCGTGGGCCAGCAGCGCCTCGGCCACTTCCGTGGTGGCCACGTTCTCTCCTTTCCACCTGGGAGGGGTCAGGGAGGAGGAGGATGGGGATGAGACCCCCCCCCCCAAAATGTTTAACGGGGCTGAGTCCCCCTGGCCAGGCAGGGAGGGGGCTCCGGGGGTCGCCCCGTCCCGGGGGGGTCCCGGCACCTGAAGGTGTCCCCGATGCGGTCGCGGAACCGCACGAACTGCTCCTCGTCCTGCTCCACCAGGTCCCCGGTGTTGAAGAACTCGTCCCCCTCTGCGAAGACCCCGCGGAGCACCTTCTGCTCCGACAGCGCCCGGCTGCCGGCGTAGCCCAGGAACGGCGTCCGGGGCGTCACCGGGGCGATCAGCAGCCCCGTCTCACCTGCGGGGACGGGGACGGTGACGGGGACAGGGACACCCCGGGCTCCCCCCGGAGCCGCCCCGCGCCCGCTCCTCACCCGTCCGGGCGCGGATGCAGCGTCCTGCCTCGTCCCGCTCCGGGGCTCCGGCCACCACGTCGTAACGAACGACCTCGAAGGGCGAGAAGAGCTGGGGAGGGGGCCCGGGGTGGGGGGGGGTCAGCGCCTGGGCTGGAGACTTCGGGGGGTTGTTTGGGGCACAGCCCCCCCAGCCCAGCACCCCCAGACCTTGTAGATGAAGCTGCAGCGCCCCACGGCGCCCGGGGTGCCGGTGTAGTTGAAGAGGGTGACGTTGCCCTCGCTCATCCCGTACGTCTCCACGATGCGCACGGGCCCGAAGCGCTGCTGGAAGCTCCGCCAGACGTCGGGCCGGAGCCCGCTGCCCACCGCCAGCCTCAGCCCGTGCTGCCGCTCCCCAGGGCGCTGCGGGGCCACCGTCAGCTCCGGGGGTGACCCCCGGGACCCCCCCCTCCCCGCCTTGCTCAGCCCCCCGCCCTGACCTGGGGCTGGTTCACCAGGTACCGGCACAGCTCCCCGATGTACTGGAAGACGGTGACGCCCTCGGCGCGGCAGTCGTCCCAGAACTGGCTGGCTGAGAACTTCTCCTTCAGCACACACGTGGCCCCTGTGGGGTGGAGAGGGGGGGATCAGCCCCAAAACCCCCCCAAACCCCCCCCCCAGAACCCCCCGGGGCCCCGTCCCCGCTCACCGATGCCGAGGCAGCCGATGATGCCCAGGAGGGACCCGGCCATGTGGTAGAGGGGCAGTGCCAGGTACACGACATCCCGGCTGGAGGCTCCCACCAGCTCGTAGAAGCTCAGGCACATGACGGACTTGAGGTGGGACACGCGGGCGGCTTTGGGGAGGCCTGGAAGGGGAAAACAGAGTTGAGCCCCCCACACACACTCGCCCAGAGCCCCCCCGGCCCCGGCCGCAGCCCCACCGGTGGTGCCCGAGGTGAAGATGTAGAGGCAGGTTTCGTTCATGTCCTCGGGCTCCCACACGTCCTCGGGCTCCAGCTCCTCGGAGGCCGCGTCCAGCAGCTCCTGCAGCGCCACGACGCCGGGCGGGTACGGCCCCGCTCCCAGCACCCACACGGCCACCCCGTCCTCCCGCAGGCTGGGCAGGAGCGGCTCCACCGACCCGAACAGGTCTGGGGGAACAGCACCGTGTGGGGACCTCCCTGCCGGCCCCGGTGCCACCATCCCAGCCCCGGTGCCACCATCCCAGCCCCGGTGCCACCATCCCAGCCCCGGTGCCCGCTGCCTGCCACCATCCCCCGTCCCGGGTTCCCCACCCGTCGGTTCCGCGTTCACGATTCCCCCGGTCCCACTCCGGCTCCCGGTCCTCTCATCCCCCGGCCCGGTATCCCCCGGTCCCACCTCTGTCCCCGTTATCCTCCGGTCCCCCCCGTTTCCCCGGTGCCTTTCCCCCTCCATTCCTCGGTCCCCCCGCGGTCCCCCCGTTATCCCCCGGGCCCCGAAAGCTCCCCGGTTCCTCTCGGCCCTTCTCCCCGCGTTCCCCGCTCCCCTCCCGGGGTCCCCCCGGGGTCCCCCCGCTCTCACCGTCCGCCACCAGCAGCGCCCGCGCCCCGCAGCCGCGCAGGCAGTGCCGGAGCCCCGCGGGGCGCAGCGCCGTGCCCAGGAAGGCCGGGCGGGCGCCGAGCGCCGCCAGCCCGAACCAGCCCCACACGAAGCGGGGCTCGTTGCCCACCAGCAGCCCCACGGTGTCCCCGGGCCGCGGCGGGGCCCGCAGCGCCCGCAGCGCGTTCGCCACCCTCGCCACGCTCCGCGCCGCCCGCCCCAGCGGCTCCGCGCCCGCCCGGGCCCGCAGGAACGGCCGCGCCGGGGCGGCCCGGGCCAGGCGCAGGAACCGGGAGGCCACGCTGCCCCCGGGGCCGCCCCGCGCCCGCCGCCGCACCCGCAGCGCCCGCAGCGCGAACGCCAGGTCGGCCCAGAGGTGCGGCCGCAGCCGCCGCTGCAGCGCCAGCAGCGCCCCCAGAGCGCCCAGCGCCCCCAGCGCGGCCGGCGGCGCCCCCAGGAGCCCCCCCAGGAGCCCCAGGAGCCCCCCCAGGACCCCCAGCCCCAGCGCCCCCCGCCCCAGCTCCGCCGCCAGCGCCATCGCCCGCGCCCGCCTCGAGGGGCGGGGCGGCCACGCCCACCCGGCACACGCCCCCCGACCGCGCCCACTTTGGCCACGCCCCCCTCGGAGCCCCCCGAGCCCGATCCCCCTCCCCCTCCCGTCCCGTCCAGCCTCTCTGTCCCCTCCCGGTGTCCCCCCCACTCCGTCCCCCCTCCCGTCCCTCCCTGTCCCAGATTCCCGGGATCGGGGGGGGCTGGCAGCGCCACCGGCCCGCGGCAGCCACACGTGCCCGGCCGGGCCACGCCGGGGGGGACACACGGCCCCCGCCGCCCCCGCCACACACTGGGGCCGTTCGGTACAAAACAGGAAGGTTTTTATTGCTGCTTTTCTTAAAAACACTTAAAAACGCTGAGGGAGCCCTGGGGGGGGGGGGCAGGACACCCCAAATCCCGCTGGCCAAGGGTGCTGACCCCCCCCCCCTCCCCAGGACCCCCGGGGGGCTGCGGGGGGGCCGGGGCCGCTTTCCCGTGGGGGGGGGGGGGACAGGACCCCCCCCTCCCCTCCCCAAATCATCCTGGAGCAGCCACTCAGTTCCACCCTTTATTTACATTGCTAGAGGAAAACGGGGGTGGGGGTCCCCCCTTCCCCCCGCTGTGTCCCCACCCACGCCGGGGGGGGGGAAACACACCGCGCCCCCTCCCCAGGCTGGTGACAAGGGGGGGCCCCGTGCTGGCACCGGTTTTGGGGGGGTCCCGGGGGGTCCCAGCCCTCAGTCACTGTCCGAGCCCACGGCTGAGGAGCCTTTCCTTTTCCTCTTGGCCGGTTTGGGTTTGGTGTCCTCTTCCTCCTGCAGGGGTGGTGGGCACGGTGGGGGTCACCGCGGCCCCCCGGGGGGCTCTGGGGGGTGCGGGGGCTCTGGGGGGGCACTCACCGAGGCGCTGCTGGACCCCGACTCCTCCTCGTTGTTGGGCGGCTGCGCCGCGCTCTTGCGGCTGCGGGGGCTCGACAGCGCCGTGGCTTTCCGGCGGCTCTTGGGGGGTTTTCTGGAGGAATCCTCGTACTCCTCGGCCAGGGAGAAGAGGTCGGAGAACCTGGAAGGGAGCAGAGGGATTCAGGGAAGGGGTCGGGGTGCCCAGGAGGGGAGGGGAGGCAGGGGGAGGCACTCACTTCATCTTGTGGGCCTCGTCACAGCTGGCCTGGACGTGCTGCAGCGCCTGCAGGATCGGGGTCTGGCTGAAAACTGCGAGAGAGGCAGGGACAGGGTGGGAATGGGGGCAGGGAGCAGCCCCCCAGCCCCCAGCCCGGCGGGGGGAGGCACCCACAGTTCTGCTTGGTGTTGGTGAGGTTGAGCCGGAGGTTGTCCAGGTGCTCCAGGATCTGCTCCAGGGTCAGCTGGGCCAGTTTGCTGCTGGAGCTGCGCAGGCTGCGGGGAAAGCACCCCAAAAAACAGGGATGAGAATCCCGGGGCGGCCAGGGGAAGGGGAGCTCTGCCCCCTCCCCTTTCCCAGAGACTGGGAATTCACCCCAGGAGCTGGGAATTCATTCCCAAGGGGAGGGGAGGGAAAACACCCCAATTCCTCAGAGCTGGGCAGGGGAGAGAAGCCTCGCCAGCTGCCCGGGAGGGAATTCCCGGGAGGCAGGGCAGGGAATTCCCCACCTCTGGCGTTTTCGGGGCAGGCTGTTGTTCTTGATGAGCAGGGCTTTGATGTGCTCGCCCAGCAGGTCGTCGTGCCGCAGCCCCCAGTGCCGCAGGATGCTGGTGGTGAACTGGTCCTCGGGGTGGCACGGCCGGCTCAGCACCATCTTCACCATCTCCTCGCTGGGCCTGCGGAAAAACGGGGATAGGGAAGGCTGGGAGACCCCCGGGGCCCCCTCGGTGCCCCCCACCCCGGGCTCCAGGCAGAGCCGTGGGGTCCCAGCGCGTCCTGGCTGATTTGGGGACGTGGGCACAGCCCTGGTGGCCCCACAGAGACCCCCCCACATGCCTTCGGTGCCCCCTGGAGCCCCCCAGAACCCCCCAGTGCCCCCCAGAACCCCTCAGTGCCCCTAGAACCCCTCAGAGCCCCCCCAGAACCCCCCAGTGCCCCCTGGAACCCCCAGACCCCTCAGTGTCCCCAGACCCATCAGTGCCCCTGAACCCCCAACCCCTCAGTGTCCCCCAGACCCCATCAGTGCCCCCTGGAACCCCCCAGTGCCCCCAGCCCAGCACTGCCAGGGGCTCCCAGCACCCCCCAACTCCCACGGGACTCTCGGGGTCCCCCCAGCCCCCCAATACTCACTTCTCCCTGCGGAGCTGCAGCAGGAGGCAGGACAGGGCCTCGGGATGCTCTGGAATGGGGAGGAGAGGCTGAGCTGGGAATGTTCCCTGGGAATGTCCCCTGGGAATGTCCTCCCTGGGAATGCCACCCCCTGGGAATGTCACCACCCTGGGAATGTCCCCTGGGAATGTCCCCCTTGGGAATGTCCCCCTTGGGAATGTCCCCCTGGGAATGCCCCCTGGGAATGCCCCTGGGAATGTCCCCCCTTTGGGAATGTCCCCCTGGGAATGTCCACCACCCTGGGAATGTCCCCCAGGCTCACCCTTGTACTTGAGGTGCTGCAGGATGGGGATGATGGTCTCCAGGGGGATGTTGTGTGCCAGGAAGAGCTGCCAGGTGCAGTACTGCTCAAAGGTCTCCCAGTCCAGGCTCTGAACTGGGAGTGGGATGGATAAAGGGGACAGTGGGGACAACGGCATGGATAATGGGACAATGGGGACAACAGGGATCTGTCTCAGCCCTTCCCCAGGTCTAAGGACCCCCAACCCTGCCCGGGGTCCCCCCCACCCCTCCAGGCACTGGAGCCCTGTCCCGGGAAGGGGACGGAGTTAACGAGGCTCCCTAATTAACAGGCTTATCCCTCTGCTGCCAAAGCTGGATCAGGGAGAGCGGGATTTGCTCTGGGAACACCAAGGGACCCCACAGGGAGGCTGCAGAGCCGGGGCAGATTTTGGGATTTTCCCCTTGCCCGGCTCCTTCCCTGCCTGAGGTGGCACGGGGTTAAACCCCACAATCGGCTTGGGGCAGCGATCCTTGTGATCCTTTAATGCCCGCAGGGAATTCGGCCCCCGGGAGCCTCTGGGCAGCTCCAGGGATCCCTCTGGGCACGGCTGGAAAGGGCCAAGCCCGGATTTGGGGCAGGATTTGGGAGCTGCTCATTCCACTCACTGAGGATGTTCAGCACGGAGTCCTTGCGGAACATGACGAGGTTTCCCATCATCACGTGGCACACGAGCTCCTGGAGCTGGGGGGACAGGGAGAGGGTCAGGGGGGCTCTCAGGAGCCTTCCCAGGTGGGATCCAGCGGGAAAAGTGCCAGCAACTCTCAGGAGCATCCCTGCGATGGGAGCAGGGCGGCTGCCCACACACGGAGCCCACTGCGGCTCTTGTGCTCCTCTGGATCCCTGCTCCTCATCCCTGGATCCTCTGGATCCCTGCTCCTCAACCTGGATCCTCTGGATCCTGCTCCTCATCCCTGGATCCTTGGATCCTGCTCCTCATCCCCTGGACCCTCTGGATCCCTGCTCCTCATCCCTGGATCCTCTGGATCCCTGCTCCTCATCCCTGGATCCTCTGGATCCCTGCTCCTCATCCCTGGATCCTCTGGATCCCTGCCCTCCGATCCCAGGTCCTCCCCTGGACCCTGCCCCCACTCACAACCCTGGAATCCAGCTGGGGATTCCTGCTCCTCCTCCCTGGATCCTCTGGATTCCTGCTCCTCATCCCTGGATCCTCTGGACCCCTGCTCCTCATCCCTGGATCCTCTGGATCCCTGCTCCTCATCCCTGGATCCTCTGGATCCCTGCCCCTCCGGATCCCAGGGTCCTCCCCCTGGACCCAGCCCCCCGGAGCTGCACAGGGAAGCACCTGGAGAACTCCAGGAAGGACGGAGGGGAAGGGAGCAGGGAGAGGAAGGAAACGCTCCGGGGCTGTACGAGGAGCCCACAACGCTGGGATTCTGGAGCCCCCAACCCCTGGGATTCCGGAGCCCCCAGCCCCTGGGATTCCGGAGAGCCGCACCCAGGAGCATTCCCCGAGCATTCCCGGAGCATTCCTCCCGAGCATTCCCGGCCCGGACCGGTCGGCACATCCCAGACCCTGCTCCAGACGCAAACCCCGCATTCCAGCCGTGCCCCCGAGGCCGTTTCTGGGCTATTTTTGGGCGACTCCAGAGCGGGAAAATTCCTGCCAGGAGCGGCGGAGCCTGAGCCAGGCCAGGCAGAACCAGCGGGATCCGCCGGGCAAGGGGCTCATTAGGGGTAATTAGCACTGATTGCCCAGGAAATCGCTCGGCAGGAGAGCCCCTGGAAGCGGGAGCAGCTTGGGATCAACCGCAGGAGCTTTCGGGGCTCAATCCGGCCGGGATTGGGGAACTGGAGCCCACGGGTGGCTCCTTCTGGAGGTGAAACCTCCCGGGAATGGTGCAGAGGGGCCGGGAAGAGGCCGGGAAGGGAGGGAGCCGCTTCCCAGCCGGAATTTCCCGCACCTGGAAGGAGTCGATGACGGCCACGATCATGTTGAGCAGCTCCCCGCTCCGCAGGGTCTCGTCAGGGAACTGGGAAAGCACAAAATCCAGGCGGGTTCAGGGAAGGGCAGGAGGGAGAAGCCTCCCGGGAGCTCGGATCCCCACGGAAGAGCTCCCGAGGGCGCGGCAGGCGGGGGCAGCCGAGAGCCGGCCCAGAGGGCCTGGAATTCCCTGTTTTCCCTCTGCTCCTGGCTCTGCTCCCTGCTCCAGGGCCTCGTGCCTCGCACGGAAACACAAAATCAATCACAGCGGGAGCCAAGGGCCGGGAACAGCCGGGAACGGCGGCTCCGGGACAGGGGATGTGCCAAGGGCTGCTCCGGGTTTGGGGTCACTGCAGGGAAAAGCCTGACCCTGCCCTGGGATGGATCCCGGGTTTGGGGTCACTGTGGGAACAGCCTGACCCTGCCCTGGGATGGATCCCGGGTTTGGGGTCACTGTGGGAACAGCCTGACCCTGCTTTGGGATGGATCCCAAGGACAGGAGGGATGCAGCTGCTGCTAAGGAGCCAGGATCCCACTGCACATTCCATGGATGTGGGTTTTCCCCCCTTCCCGGGCTGTGCCCACCCCCACAGAATTCCCCCCTGGAATGGGGCTCAGCTGCTCCAGCTGCTCCAGGCAGGGATGAGGAGGAGCAGGCCCAGCACAGCGAGGATTTGGGGGATTTTGGGATTCTCTGCTGCAGCACACCTGGGCTGGGGACACACCCGGGCTGGGGACACACCCGGGACGGGGCTGGGGGCACTCAGGGTCCCCTGTGCGGGCCCCCAGGCACACCTGGGCAGGTGAGGCTCACCTCGGTGTAGATGGAGGGCGTGAGGAAGCAGAGCAGGCGCACATCATCCTCCTGGCACGCCTTCATGTCCATCATCAGGCACGTGTGCAGCTCCCCCAGCTGCGTGGCCTGGGCGAACGACTCGTACAGCCCCATCCTGCCCAGCGCCGCCTTGCTGGGGACACAGCACACCTGGCACCTGGCACACCTGGGCCTGGCACACCTGGCACACCTGGGCCTGGCACACCTGGCACCTGGCACACCTGGGCCTGGAACACCTGGCACACCTGGGCCTGGCACACCTGGGCCTGGAACGCCTGGGCCTGGCACGCCTGGCACCTGGCACACCTGGCACCTGGCACACCTGGGCCTGGCACACCTGGCACCTGGCACACCTGGCACCTGGCACACCTGGGCCTGGCACGCCTGTCACACCTGGGCCTGGCACACCTGGCACCTGGCACACCTGGGCCTGGCACGCCTGTCACACCTGGGCCTGGCACACCTGGCACACCTGGCACCTGGCACACCTGGGCCTGGCACACCTGGGCCTGGCACACCTGGCACCTGGCACACCTGAGCCTGGAACGCCTGGCACCTGGCACGCCTGAGCCTGGCACACCTGAGCCTGGAATGCCTGGGCCTGGTACACCCCTGGTGCACATCTGGGCCTGGTACACCTGGCACCTGGCACCCCTGGGCCTGGCACACCTGGCACACCTGGGCCTGGCACACCTGGCACCTCTGGCACCTGGCATGCCTGGGCCTGGCACACCTGGGCCTGGCACATCCCTGGTGCACACCTGGCACACCCCTGGACCTGGCACACCTGGCACACCTGGACCTTGCACACACCTGAGCCAGGGCCCCACCAGGGACAGGCAGAGGAGGGGCCCAGGTAAGAGGGTGGGAGCCAGGTGAGGGTGTGTCCCAGGTGAGAGGGCGTGGCCAGGTGAGCCGGAGGAGTCACAGAATGGAGGTGCCCAGGTGAGAGGGCGGGGCTCAGGGCTCACCTGGCTCTCAGGTAGTACAGGAGGTGGTAGCCAATCTTGGGCTGCTTCTGGTAGAGCTCGGAGAGCAGGTCCAGCAGCAGGGAGAAGCCGCTGTTGTCCTCCTGCATCTGGCACAGGTTCCTTGGGAAGAGCGGGAATGTCACTGGGAAAACAGGGATGGGCCTCCCGGGTCCCAGCTCCCCAAAAACCCCTGGCTTCCCACTAAAAGTTCCACAGAGGCAGAGTGGGAAACTCCTTGGATTTTTGGGATCAGCACTGGGACGAAGCAGGGAGGTGCAGGATGGAGCAGGCAAGCCCAGAATTCCCGAGGATTCGGGAACTGGGAACAGACGTACCGGAAAATCAGATAAAGGGGCTTCCCCACGGACTCCTCCAGGGACCTGCGGGACAGACGGACACTCTGAGCTCGGGGTTTTCCCAGGAATGGCTCGGGATCGGCCCTGGATCCCACAGGGAATGGCTCTGACCCCAGCCCCACCCCAGGCAGAGCCCGGAGCAGGCGCTTCCCAGGAAATGTCCCCATCCTGGGCACACCAGCGGGATTTTCCAGGGGGTTTTTCCAGGGGGGTTTTCCCAGGGGGTTTTCCCAGCCCTTACTCCTCGGTGATCTCCTCCGGCAGGACCTCCCCACGGAAGTGAGCCTTGAAGAGCTCCTGCAGGCACGAGGCAAGCACCGAGAGCTGCTCCGAGTCGAAATCCTCCTGGGAAGGGCACGGGAAGGGGGAGGAGGAGGAGCTCAGAGCCAGCCTGGCACAGGGAAGGGACATGGGACGGGCCCCAGGGATCCCAAACCACTGCCAGGGATCCCACATCACTCCCAGCAGCTGCTGGGACATTTGGGCACCAGGAATGGGGACCCAGAGCAGGGATGGATCCATGG
Organism: Sitta carolinensis; assembly: GCA_032173965.1. NCBI lineage: Eukaryota > Metazoa > Chordata > Aves > Passeriformes > Sittidae > Sitta > Sitta carolinensis. The sequence goes on from CM063305.1 coordinate 1,045,402, forward strand.
ATGGAGCTGCCCAGGCTCTGCAGTGGATCCCAAATGGATCTGGGTGTCCCCAGGCTGCCTTGTCCCCCCTCCAGGGGCAGAGGAGATCCTGGATCCCAGCCAGGATGGATCCCAGATCCCAGCCAGGATGGATCCCAGATCCCAGCCAGGATGGATCCCAGATCCCACCCGTTCCCAGCTCCCTTACCTCCAGGACCTGATCCACGATTTCCTGCATGACCTCGCACTGCGCCTCCGTGTCGCTGCAGGGACAGGACACCCCAGTCACTGGGAGCACTGGGAGAGCAGGGATGGGGAGCTGGGGCTGCTCAGGGTGGGGTCAGGGCTGGCTTTGGGGGAGAATCCACGTGGATTACACTGATTTTAATTCCATGATTAAATGCAGGGTTTGAAGGGCACTTAAGGGCAGAAATTCCATGGAATTTCTTCGAGGAGCTCTGTCCAACCTCCCTGGGGCTGGGAGCTCCAAGGCTCCCCTCCAAACCCTTCTCCTGCAGGAATTCCCTCTCCAGGGGGACAAACCCGGGGGCTGGAGGAGCTCTGGGAAGATCCACGGGGATGGGAATGGGATGGAATGAGGATGGAATGAGGATGGAATGGGATGGGAAGGGCCCCACCTGCCCTTCTGCAGCTGCAGTACTTTGTCCTTCAGGGACTCGTCCAGCTGCTCCAGGAAGGGCGTGATATCCACAGGCTCCTCCACGATGGATTCCTTGATCGGGTGGAACCTGAACTCCCTCTTCTTCCCTGAAACCAGGGGGGCCCGGCAGAATGAGGGATTTTCCTCCTTCCTGGCAATCCCTGGAGGATTTTCCTCCTTCCCCTCTCCCCTGGGGCCGTGTCCAGGGCTCTGGGATGAGGTGGGCAGGGACCCAAACACTGGGAATGCCCAGAACTGTGGTCTCTGCCCAGTCCCATTCCCAAACCTGACCCTCCAACCTTCCCAAGGCGTCTCCAAGGAGGCACAGTTTGGGATTGGGATTCTGGGGCTCCCAGCTCACATCCTCTGCCCCATCCCACTTCCCACTGCTGGGAAAACCCCCTGGCACGGCGGGAATCCCCCAAGGATCTGACCAGAGGGGCTGGAAATGGCTCCAGAGGGGGAGCAGAGGGGACCTGGGTGAGACCAGCTGGGATTTGAGGCTGGAAAAGTGCTCTGAGCTCCTGGGAACAGCCAGGAAAGGGAAGGAGCCCTTTGGGCACAGATCCAGAACCACTGGATTTGGGAATCAGCTCCTCCCTGCAGGGGGAAACCCTGGATCTCCCACGGGCTCAGCTCCTGGCCAAGGGGCTTTGAGGGAATTGCGCTGGCAGCCGGGAATTCTGCGGCGTGGTGGGAATTCCGTGTCCACGGTGGGAATTCCGTGTCCGTGGGGAATCCCGGGAGGTCCCTCACCTTTGCTGTTCAGCTCCTCCTCATCGTCGCTGAAGGCGGCCTCGGCGTTGTCATAGCAACCGTCATCCTTCTCCAGGTGATTCTCCATCTCCATGGGAACCGGCTCCTCGATTTTCACTGGGAGCACGGAGCCAGCTGAGGCCTCTGCCAGGGCCTCTCCCACAAAGCAGCTCCGGGAGAGGGCTGAGGGCACTTTGGGAAGGGATCCCGAGGAGCACAGGGAACAGTGGAGCCACCCCAGCTCCCTGAATCCCAGCATTCCCAACCCTGCTCTCCCTGGAGCCTCGCCCGACCCCATCCAGCCACTGCTGCTGGAGGAATTCCCTGGAAAACTCCCTCGGAGGACCTGCCCCTCGTTCCCTACCTTCGATGGGGGGCGAGGGGGAGCTGCAGAATTCCGGGAATTTCTCCCTGAGCATGGCCCGGAGCTCCTTGTCCAGCTTGGGGTTGTCGAAGAGCGGGGCCAGGTGCCTGCCAGGGAGAGACCGGGATCAGCCGGGATGGGAATGCCAGGGGCTCCTCCCTGTGCCAGGGCCTGGCCCCTGCAGCCCCTCGGGACCCCCTCACCTCTGCCACCACGGCAGAAGGGGCTGGAATTCCTGCGAGGGGATCCGGGGAAATCCCGATTCCCTCGCCACCCCCATCCCTCTTCCCTCGGGGAACAGCTCCAGGACACAGCCCCAGGCGCTCCCAGGGTTTCATGGATAACACCAGGGAGAGCCCCAGGGGAGCAGGGCCAGCTGGGTCCGTGCTGGGAATTCAGGGAAACGTGGGAAAACGCAGGGCTCTTACGCCAGGACTCGCTTCTCCACGATGTGGGTGAGGGAGTTGAACACGCCCTGCCGGACGTGGGCTTCCAGAGGGGGGTAGAAATTGGGAATGATCTGGAAGAGATCAGGGGTGGAGAGCAGCGTTAGGGGTCTGGAAATGGGAGGAAATCCCTGCCAGGGACAGGGAATTCCTGGCTCCAGGGCTGCAGGAGAAGGGCCCCGAGTGCTCTTCCCTGTCCCGGCCGGGATTCCCTCCGGATACCCCGGGAACCTTCCCCCAGTTTGGACTGGCAGGGAGGGATGCAGCTCTGGGCCCTTCCCAGAAACACCCCCAGCCCTCCCCAGGAGCCAGTTCCTGGAACCAGCAGCTCCTGGCACTGCCTCCCTGCCCTGGGATGGGACACAGAGCCTCTGGATCATTCCCTGACACTCGGGTCGCCCCGGGGAAGGGGCTGGGCCAGGAATTCTGTGAGGAGCTCCAGGGAACCATCCAGAAGCCTTTTCCCTCCACCATCCTGGCAGGGTTTGCTGGCAGTGCTGCTTTCCCCCCGGTAATGGATGACACATGGATCCAGAGCTCCAAGAATGCTCTGGATCCTTCTCACCAAGGGCTGGGGATAATGTGGCAGCAAAGGGAAAATCCCTCCTCAATTTGGGGTAAGGATTCAGGTAGGTGACTCTGGGATGCACTGGGGGAAAGATCCCAGGAAGAGCTTTTTGTGAGGGATTTGTGGGGCCCAGCAGTTGCTCTCCCAGCTCTCCCCATCTGGGAATTCCCTGGAGAAGGAGGGGCACTCACCCGGCACATGAAATCCAGCAGCGTGGCCGTGATGGCCGGGTGGGGCTTCATGGAGTGGTGCATGACCAGGATGGCAGGCTCTGGGAGAGGGAGAGGGATGAGACCCCCGAGAGACCCCTGAGAGACCCCTGAGAGACCCCCCAGAGACCCCCGAGAGACCCCCCAGAGCCCGGATCCCTGCCCCCGGGGGCTGCCCAGGGATCCCTGGGATCCATGGGGTGGGATCCAGGGGCAGCCGGGTCCAGCACTGCCTGAGGGTCACCACGACCCCGTATCCCCCAACAGGAACATCCCTGGATCCCACCCCAGGCAGATCCCCATGGATCCCAGCCCCAGGATCCCATCGAGGCAGATCCCCATGGATCCCAGCCCCAGGATCCCACCCCAGGCAGATCCCCAGGGATCCCATCCCCAGGATGCCATCCCAGGCAGATCCCCATGGATCCCAGCCCCAGGATCCCATCCCAGACAGATCCCCATGGATCCCAGCCCCAGGATCCCATCCCAGGCAGATCCCCATGGATCCCATCCCCAGGATCCCATCCCCAGAGAGATCCTCATGGATCCCATCCCCAGGATCCCATCCCAGGCAGATCCCCATGGATCCCAGCCCCAGGATGCCATCCCAGGCAGATCCCTGGGGATCCCAGCCCCAGGATGCCATCCCAGGCAGATCCCCATGGATCCCATCCCAGGCAGATCCCCATGGATCCCAGCCAGGCAGGCCCCACACACCGATGTTCATGATGCTGTCCTTCTCGGGTTGAAGAAGAGCCAGTCGTAGAACAGCGCCAGTTTGGCGTTGGAAGCAGCGACGTTAGACTGGAGACAAAAAAAACCCAAATTAATCCATGAAGATGATGCTGAGATTCCTCTGAGATTCCCTCAAGATCCCTCCAAGAACCCTCTGAGGTCCCTCCATGATCAAACACAATGCTGGGGAACCTCCAAGGCCCTCCCAAAATCCCTCTGAGAACCCCCCAAGACCCCTCCTCATATTCCTAACGTGCTGCTCTTCCCACTGTCGGGAATCAGCTGCTCCCAGCCCATCCCCTGCCCTGATTTTGGGATGTTCCCATTCCCAGGCTGTCCTTGGGATGCTCCCATTCCCAGGCTGTCTTTGGGATGTTCCCATTCCCAGGCTGTCTTTGGGATGCTCCCATTCCCAGGCTGTCTTTGGGATGCTCCCATTCCCAGGCCATCCTGCGTCCCATTTCTGGGATGTTCCCACTCCTGTTTTGGATGTTCCTGCCCAGCCCCCCCCAGCCATTTGGGACACCCCAGCCCGTTGTGACACCCCCAGCCCCATTTGGGGACATCCCCAGCCCCATTTGGGACACCCCACCCATCTCAGGTGCCCTCAGCTTTGTGGACACCCCCAGCCCCATTTGTGGACACCCCAGCCCCATTTCAGGGACACCCCCAGCCCGTGTGGCACCCCCAGCCATTTCTCAGGGTGCCCTCAGCCCCATTTGGGGACACCCCCAGCCCCATTTCTCAGGGTGCCCTCAGCCCCATTTGTGGCACCCCCAGCCCCGTTTGTGGCACCCCCAGCCCGCTGACCGTGCAGGTGGTGAGCAGCCAGCCGATGATGGCCCAGCGGGGCAGGATGTCGGAGCTCAGCACCTCGTTGGACGGGTGCACCACGCCGCAGATGTAGCGGATCAGGTCACAGCGCAGGGACTGGCTGTCGGGGGTGGCCAGGTACTGCCGCTGGAACCAGTCCTGGTAACGCTTCTGCTGCCCAAAGCGCACCTGGGGACACGGCACGGGGCTGGGAATGGGGCTGGGGACATGGCATGGGGCTGGGAATGGGGCTGGGGACACGGCACGGGCTGGGAATGGGGCTGGGGACATGGCAGGGGCTGGGAATGGGGCTGGGGACATGGCATGGGGCTGGGGACACGCGGCTGGATGGGCTGGGGCATGGCACAGGGCGGGAATGGGGTGGGGACCAGGACTGGCGGATGGGCTGGAATCACGGCTGGGATTGGCTGCAATGGGCTGGACATGGCATGGTGGGACAGGCATGGGGCTGGGAATGGGGCTGGGGACAGGCACGGGGCTGGGAATGGGGCTGGGGACATGGCACGGGCTGGGAATGGGGCTGGGGACACGGCACGGGGCTGGGAATGGGACTGGGGACACACAGGGCTGGGAACAGGGCACGGGGCTGGGAATGGGGCTGGGAGCCTGAGGGACACAGGACAGGGCTGGGAATGGGGCCATGCAGGAGGCTGAGCCAGGTGGGGATTTTAGAGGAATCAGTGAGGGAATTTAGGAGGGAATTTAGGAGGGAATTCAGCAGGAAGGATTGGCTCAAGCCCCACACTGGATCAGCTGAGCTGGAGGGAATCTGGGAGGGAATTTGGGAGGAAATTTGGGAGGGAATCCAGGGGGAATCCGGGAGGGAATCCAGGGGGAATCCGGGAGGGAACCCATCGGAATTACCCGTGAGGTCATGAAGAGCAGCTTGGTCTCCATGTCGGGGGTGAGGCGGCACGCCAGGAATTTTCGGGAGGTCCTGGACTGCAGGAGCTGCAGGACACCTGGGAACAGGGACAGGGAATGGGATTCGGGTTGGGAAAGGGCTCAAACAGGTCCAGAAGGGATTGCTAAGGAGAAGCTTCCCTGAGCAGCATCCAAGGTGTTTAAGGAGGATTTAACTGGGCTCCAAAGGGGTGGGAACACTTCAAAGCCCCATTTCCCTGGAATTGTTGTATCCAGAACCCACTGGGAAGCGCCCAGGGAAGAGATTGATTTATAGGAATATTATTAATGTAAATAAAACTGCTGAATCCATCACTCTTCCCATGGAACGAGGCCACTGGGAGGAGTTAAATCCCATGGAAGTGCCACTTGCTGCAGCTCCTGGAATTCCTTTTCATGGAGCTTCTCCAAGCTCTGCTCAGTCATTTCAGAGTTTGGGCCCACTTAATTAAGGGAAGTGACTCTGATTATCCTGGAATTCCAGGCTGCTTCGGGTTGGAATCACCCAAAGATTACCCAGCCCACGGACAGGGACAATTCCCACCAGATCAGGTTGTTCCAACCCAGCTTGGAACAATTCCAGGCAGGAGAAAGTACGGCAGCAGAACAAGCAGCACCATTTAAGGATCCCACGAGGTTTCCCGGGATGGATTGAGCCTGTATGCCTGCAGCACTGGAAAACCCCTGGAAAACAGTCCTGGGGGAGCACAGGGAGTGTCCAGGCCTGGTACCTGTGAACTGGGAGCTGAGCACCTGTGGGTTGTGCAGGATGTCCTTCCAGAGCTGCTCGAACTCCGGGATCCGCGCCACGTTCTGCAGCAGCCGCACCAGGTCCCGGCCGATCATGAAGCAATCCATGAACTGGGAGAAGGGAGAAGGGAGAGCCCCGCTCAGCAGGGGGATGGGAGCAGGCCTGTGGCATTCCCTGGCAGGTTGGGATCGGGCTGACAGGCAGGGAAGGTCGGGAGCTGTCTCGGAATGTTCTCCCTCTCCCAAAGCAAACAAGCCGCCCATAAATCTGCCACTGCCCCAGCACTGCGGGGGAAAGGGGAGCAGGAGGAGCTGGGAGCTGGGGGAGGGTCGGGAATGAGAGGATTTGGGACAAACCCCAGCTCCGGGGGGGTTCCCCTGCTCCATCCAGAGCCAACGGGGCCTGGAGCTGCTGCCGTGCCCCCATCCCAAACTGCCCTTCCCAGAAAGGGATCCCCAGGGGAACAGGATCCTGTTCCAACCCACTCCCCTGCTGCTCCTGGAGCTGGGAGATGCAGGATCCCAATCCCATTCCCAACCCCAGGCACTCACCCTCTCCCGGAGCAGGGAGATGCAGGACCCCATTCCCACCCCATTCCCACCCCATTCCCGATTGACTCACCCTCTCCCGGAGCAGACAGATGCAGGACCCCATTCCCACCCCATTCCCGATTGACTCACCCTCTCCCGAGCAGGAGATGCAGGACCCCATTCCCGATTGACTCACCCTCTCCCGAGCAGGAGATGCAGGACCCCATTCCCACCCCATTCCCGATTGACTCACCCTCTCCCGGAGCAGGGAGATGCAGGACCCCATTCCCACCCCATTCCCGATTGACTCACCCTCTCCCGGAGCAGACAGATGCAGGACCCCATTCCCACCCCATTCCCGATTGACTCACCCTCTCCCGGAGCAGGGAGATGCAGGACCCCATTCCCACCCCATTCCCGATTGACTCACCCTCTCCCGGAGCAGGGAGATGCAGGACCCCATTCCCACCCATTCCCGATTGACTCACCCTCTCCCAGAGCACGGAGATGCAGGACCCCATTCCCACCCCATTCCCGATTGACTCACCCTCTCCCGGAGCAGGGAGATGCAGGACCCCATTCCCACCCCATTCCCACCCCATTCCCGATTGACTCACCCTCTCCCGGAGCAGGGAGATGCAGGACCCCATTCCCACCCATTCCCGATTGACTCACCCTCTCCCGGAGCAGACAGATGCAGGACCCCATTCCCACCCCATTCCCGATTGACTCACCCTCATCCCGGAGCAGGGAGATGCAGGACCCCATTCCCACCCCATTCCCGATTGACTCACCCTCTCCCGGAGCAGGGAGATGCAGGACCCCATTCCCACCCCATTCCCGATTGACTCACCCTCTCCCGGAGCAGGAGATGCAGGACCCCATTCCCACCCCATTCCCGATTGACTCACCCTCTCCCGGAGCAGGAGATGCAGGACCCCATTCCCACCCCATTCCCACCCCATTCCCGATTGACTCACCCTCTCCCGGAGCAGACAGATGCAGGACCCCATTCCCACCCCATTCCCGATTCACTCACCCTCTCCCGGAGCAGGGAGATGCAGGACCCCATTCCCACCCCATTCCCGATTGACTCACCCTCTCCCGGAGCAGGGAGATGCAGACCCCATTCCCACCCCATTCCCGATTGACTCACCCTCTCCCGGAGCAGGGAGATGCAGAACTCCACCTCCTTCTGGCGCAGCGCCTGCAGCGCGGCCGTGCCGTGGTGGTCGACGATGAGGCGCAGGTAGGTGTACACGGCCATGGCCACCAGCAGGCTGCTCTTCAGCACCCACTCCCTGCAACCCCAAACCCGCCCCCCAAATCAGCCACGGGACCCCCACGGAGGGCACGGGGGCTCGGTGGGATCGGCGATGGAAAGGGAACGCCGGGAATGGTCCGGGAGCAAAGGTGGGACCGAGCTGGAGTCACCTGGAGCCGTCGCCCGGGGCACCAGAGAAGGGGTTAATTAATAAAGGTGTTCGTGGGGAGGTGTGTTAATTAATAAAGATATTAAATGATACAGATATTAACATATTGGTGGCTGTATTGATATTGATCAAATATAGAATTGATAGGCACTGGAAAATCCAGCCCAGCCCCGGCACTCCAGAGTGTCCTGCTGGCTCTGAATCCCGGGAATAACAATCCCAAGAGCTGGATAAAGGCTGGAATAGCTTGATGGGACACGGGGCAATAATGGATTTTTGGGAATTCACTGCTATTCCAGCCTGGAGTGGAGCTATTCCCACTCCTGCCTCGGGAATCCGGCGGGTCCCCAACATCCCAGGACAATGCTGGGCCTGGGATGAGCTTCCCAGATGGCCCAGGCCGGAGCAGGAGCTGCCCAAACACAGGAAACTTTTCGGGCAATCAACTCCAGGCCACTGCTCCCAAAGGAAAACCTCCCCCATGGCTCAGGAAGGAAATATTCCCGGGATGCTGGTCCCGAGCCATGTGTGCTCCTCAGCCCTGCAGAGGGATCTGGGGGATCTGAGGATGTTCCCCCTGTAGTGAGAGCTGGGAATTCCTGGTTTGGGAATGTGGGAAAGGCAGGAATGTCCCCCCTCCTCAGCTGGGCCCAGTGATTCCCGTACTTTTGCTCCGTCAGGATCTCCAGGACGTTCTCTGCCAGCCAGATGTTCTTGGCAGTCACATCCCCACCTGGAAAAGGGAACAGCAGCCGGATGGAGCAGCAGGCTGTGGCTCCCAGGGAGGCTCCTCACGGATCTGCCCCTCCTCAGAGCGGGGCTGGAGCATGGAGACCACGGAAAACCATGGGAACCCACAAAACCCATGGAAAACCAGCAGGTCCAGACAATGGGATGGCAATGAAGGGCATGGAGTGCGAGCCAGAGGGGCCCTGCAGGGGAGGAGTGGCCATGGGGACACGGGAAGCCTTTTCCAGGGATGCTTTTCCAGGTGCTCCGCAGTGCTCCAGACCCTCCCTCCCTCCCGGCATTCCCAGCCAGTGTCCCAGGCAGCCAGGGCTGCTGGGGACAGAATTCCTGCCCTGTGGACGTCAGCCCCAGCCCGGGAACCCGGAAGAGGCTCCGGAAAGGCGGAGCAGGGCTCGCTCTGAGGGCGTTCCCAAGGGATGAGCAGCCACCCCGGGGGCTGCCAGCCCGGCTCTGCCATCCCTGGTGCTCCAGGAAAAGCCAGGAGCAGCAGGACCCACAGCAGCTCCAGCCTTTGCCAGGAGCCCGAGGGAACAGCGGGAGCAGCACCCCGGAGAGATTCCCTGCAGGAGATTCCCCTGGCAGCTGGGGACAGATCCTGCCTGGATCCGTGGGATCCCAGCTGGGCACAGACCCTGCATTTGGCTCTGGGGGTTCCCAGCTGGGGAGACCCTGGGGCATCCGGAGGATTCCCAGCTGGGATCTAGTGGATTCCTGGCTCACCTGCGATCTGCTTCATGAAGGTCATGCAGACCCCGTCCGCTCCCAGCACTCCGCTCTTCACCAGCTCCCGCAGCAGCCACACCAGCTGGACACGGGGATTTGGGATCAGACCCCTCCTCGCCCCCTCTGCTGCCCCCACATTCCCATTCCCATTCCCCTTCCCCTTCCATTCCCATTCCCCTTCCATTCCCATTCCCGTTCCTCCCTCCAGCCCTCCCCGTTTCCCTCTGCTCATCCCCTGCTGGGGGGTCAGGGGATCCAAGGAGGGACAGGGGATCCCAGGAGGGGATCCAGGGGATCCCAGGGAATGCCTGACCTGGGTCCTGCAGGTGTCCTGCAGCTTCAGGTACTTCTCCATGAGGATGTGGTTGATCTTGTTGAGCACGATGTTCATCCCGTCCCGGCTCACCAGCGCCAGGTCCCGGTAGCACTGCGGGAAAATGGGAAACACAGCCCTGGGTTTGACCCTGGCTGAGCACTCCAATCCAGGTGTGAGGACTCCAGAATTCCATTCCTGGGAAAAACTGGCAGCTTTTCCCCTGGCACATCCTCAAATCCCCAGGGAAACACTGGGAATGAACCCCCCCCTGGCACGACCCCTGCCATGAAAACAGGGATGCCACCACCATGGACTGGACAGGGAGAATTCCCTGAATTCCTCCTTTTTTTTGCCAGGCTGACACAATCCAGGGGCTCCTCCCGGCCCTGGGTGTTTAATTAAGGCTGCAGTGATTAATGGAGGCTTTAAATGAGGGTCCAGGGAGCGCAGACAGCCCGGGGGGGGGATGGACACGGGGGAGCCTCGGCTCATCCCTGGTCCCATCCCGAGTAATTACAGCCAGAGGAGGAGGAGCAGGAGGGGCTGAGGGCAGCTGGAGCCAGCTGTGCCCAGCTCGGGACACTGGGGGGTCCCTGTGACAAGTTTTGGGGTCACTGAGACAGACTTTGGGGTCCTGGGAGAGTATTTCCGGGAATTCTGTTTTCCCCGGCCCAGCAGATCCCAGGAATCCGGGGGCTGTGGGAGCTGCCCGGGCAGGGAGGGGTTAACCCCGCGGGCAGGGACAGCCCATCCCAAAGCCGGGATTCCTGCCCGGCTCCCCGGCTCCAGCAGAGCCTGGCAGATCCAATTATCCCAATTATTGCCTTGGAAAAGCGCCGTGTTCGGGAGCAGGTCCCCAGGCTGTCACTGCCCGCTGCTCTCCCCCTCTCCAGAGGAAAATTCCAGAGGATTCCATGGAAGGGAAGGGGCCAGGCAGCTCCCCCGGGGGGTGGGGATTCTCCCGACCTTTGCTCCCAGGTGGGGAAGCTCCGGGAGGCTCCTGGAGCATTCCCAAGGGATGGGGAGGGGGTTCACCCTTTGGAAAAGCATCTCCAGAAAATCAGGAAGAGCCCTCCTTGCCCCGGGAACGGATCCTGGTGGGATTCAGCCCTTCCAGGGCTCCATGGAAGGATTTGGGAATGCTCAGGTCAACAATCCAAGGAAAAAATCGGATTCCCACCAGCACCAGGAGCAGCCAGGCCTGAAGATTCCCAGGAAAAGTGTGTTCTGATTCCATGAGGTGACCCCTGGGGCCTGGAGTTGCTCCCAAATCCAGGATTCCCACTCCCAGATCGGACCCAGGGTGTGGAATTAACAATTCTGAACTGCTGGGAATCGATTTCTCCCTGGGAACTGAGCACGCTGCTCCTCCTCCAGGTGATGAATTCCAGGAGCATCCACGCGTGGCTTCCAGGAGAAAAACCCATTCCAGCTCTCCCACGGCAAGGGAGAAACTGGGAAAAACCCTGACAGACCCTTGAAAAACCAGGATTTGCCTGGCAAGGCCAAATCCAAGGGTTTGCTGGGATGGGAGGGAGCCTGAGCTCCCTCTTCCCTGCACCGCACGGATGCCCTGGAGCCTTCCAGGCCAGGGAAATTCCTGAATTCCCTCCCTTTCCCAGGCTCTCCTCACCTTCTGTGCCTGGGCCGGGTCGGTGAGCACCAGGGTGAAGAGCCCCAGGCAGATCTCCTCGTGCTGGGGGGTCCCTTTGCAGATCTGCGAGGGAAAATCCAACTCCAGGTGAATTCCAGCCGGGATCGGAGGGGAGGGAAGGGAAACCCCCAAAGCCCCGGCACAGCCAGGAATCCAGGGGCTCCCGGAGTTTGTTTTGGGTGGAAAAAGGGATTTTTGCTGGCCCTGGATGTGTCCCAGGGGATTCCCTCACATGGGAATTCCGTGGGAATAAACGCTCCGGGCCTTGCTGCCTTCTAACTGGGAATAATGAGTGAAGTGGGGAGGGATAAAGTGGAATTCTGTGTGGAACAATGAACTGGAATTTGACTCCGTGAATCCTCCGGCTGAGAGCTCCAGCTCCACTCCCAGTGCCCAACTCCCAAAAATTCCCTGTCCCCAAATTCCCAATACCCCAAATTACCTGTGCCCAACTGCCAATAATTCCCTGTCCCCAAATTCCCAATAATTCCATTTCCCCAACTCCCAGTGATTCTCTGTCCCCAAATTCCCAGTCCCCAATTCTCAATGATTCCATTTCCCCAGTTCCCAATGATTCCATTCCCAGTTCCCAATGATCTCCAGTCCAGGGCATTCCCAGGGGCATTCCCAGGACATTCCAGGCATTCCAGGACATTCCAGGACATTCCCAGCACTCACGTGGGCATTGAGGGCATCGTTGGCCTCCCGTTCTGAGAGCCCGCTGGTCAGCGAGGTCACGATCCCAACACAGCGCTCCAGCCTCTGGAAAGCAGGGAGAAATTGGGAAAAACTGGGAAAACCCGGGAGAAACTGGCAATCCCGGACCTCCCCGGCAAAGCAGGAGCTGCCCAGACCCATCCCGACCCCGGGAATATTCTGGGAAAAACGCCGGGAGGAAAAACACCTGAGCAGGCGGGAAAGCCCCGTGGGAATTTGGGGATTCTTGGGGAATCACAGGGAGTGTGAGCATTCCCAGAGCCTGGAACACCCCGGGGTGATCCCAAACCCAGAGCCCTGCGGGAATTTGGGAATTTTTTAGGGAATAACAAGGAACAGGAGCATTCCCAGAGCTTGGAACACCCCAGGGAGATCCCAAACCCCAGAGCCCTGAGGGAATTTGGGAATTTTTAGGGAATAAGGAGGAACAGGAGCATTCCAGAACCCGGAACACCCCAGGGAGATCCCAAACCCCGAGCCCTGTGAGAATTCGGTCATTTTTCGGGGATAACAATGAACAGGAGCATTCCCAGAGCCTGGAACACCCCAGGGAGATCCCAAACCCCCGAGCCCCGCGGGCATCCCGGGATTTCTGGTGCCTGTGCCGGGGCTGGAGCAGCAGCATTCCCGGGGATCCTGGCTCCCGCTCACCTCCTCCAGCTCGTCCTTGGAGTCGAGCAGCGAGCTGAGCAGCAGCTTCCCGGCCGGGCCCGCCTTGCCCTTGGGCAGCTCCATGGCCCGGTGGGGGGGGGCCGCGCCCCGGGGGCTCTGGCCCGAGACCCCCCCCTTGCCGGGGCCCGGGCGCCCCCTCCCAGCCCTGCCCGGCGGGATCGGCGCCGGTTCCGGGCAGCGCCGCGCCTGCCGAGCCCCCCCGAGCACCGGGGGCGGCGTGAGGGGTCCCGAGGGGGGGGGGGGGGGTCCCGGGTCCGGGCGGGAGGATCGGGGGGGCTCGGCAATGGGCGCAGCCCCAGCGGGAGCTCCGCGGCCGCCGGGGAGCGGTCGGTGCAGGCCCCGCGGAAGGGTGCCGGGTGAGGGGAACGGGGGCGAAGCGGCGCCCGGGGGGAACGGCGGGGTGCCGGGGCCGGGGCGGGCGGGGCGGGGGGCGCTGCCGGGCCCGCCGCGGGGCTCGGGGCCGCTGCGGGCGCTGCCGGGCCGGGCCGGGCCCGCGGGGTGCGCGCCGGGGGAGGCGGCGGCGGCCGGAAGTTACCGGAGAGCGACGGAGGCGCTCGGCCGGAAGCGGAAGCGCCGCGCGGGAGGAAGATCCCGCCTCGCTCGTCCCCGCTGGCCAATAGGAGAGGAGGGGCGGCCTTGAGTGACAGCTCGGGGGGCGGGGACGGGTGGGCGGGGCACGGCGGGGCGGGTGGGCCAATGGGTAGCAGGGGGGTGGCCTGTGCAGAGGAGGCTCCGCCCACCGGCGCGTGCGGGGGAAACCCCCGGGAACCCCCGAAACCCCCGGGAATCCCTGGAGACCCCCGGGAACCTCCCGGGAACCCCCGAAACCCCCGGGAATCCCTGGAGACCCCCGGGAACATCCCGGGAACCCCTGAAACCACCGGGAATCCCTGGAGACCCCGGGAACATCCCGGGAACCCTCCGGAACCCCCCGGGACCCCCCAGGAGCCCCCCGGGAATCTCCCGGGGACCCTCCAGAATCCCCCGGGACCCCCCAGGAACCCCCCGGGAACCCCGAAGCCCCCGACTCTTGCCGGGCCCCCCGGGATGGGAATCTCCGGGACTCCCCCAGCCCCCCTCGGGCAGCCCCCGGACCCCCACCCCAATCACGGAGACCCCCGAGTGCGTCCGCAGCAGCTTTATTACAAAACTCCGAGCTCCGGTGACACCCCCGGCGTTGGGGGGAGCCCCCCCGAACCCCCCAGACCCCCTCCCCGTGCCCCCCCAGCTGTCGTGTCCCCCCCGGGGGTCCCCGCCGGAGCCGGTTCGGGGGGCGCAGGGATCTGGAGGAGCCCCCAGGCTCCGGCCGGGAGCGGGTCCGTGCTCGTGGTGCCCGGCGGGCTCCGGGTGCCGGTGTTGGGGTGCTGGGGGGGTGTCACCCCCGGGTGCTGCTCCCGCGCTCCCCCAGCAGCCAGTAGGTCCTGAGCTTCCCCTTGCCCTGCGGGGACGGGCGGGGGGACCCCGGGAATTGGGGTATCAGGGCAGTTTTAGGGGGTGCTGGGGCAGCTCAGGGGGGATCAGGACCCACCTTCATCTCCACGTCCCCCCGCAGCTCCAGCTCGAAGCACCCGAATTCCTCCAGCACGGCCTTGGTGACGTCCGAGATGTGGATCTTCAGGGCTGGGGAGGGGGTGGGACCCTCAGCACCCCGCGGGGTCCCGGGGGGGTCCCGGGGGGGTCCCGGGGGGGTCCCCGGCCCCGTGCTCACCCTCTCCGTTGGACTCCATGCGCGAGGCCGTGTTCACCGTGTCCCCGAACAGGCAGTACCGGGGCATCTTCAGCCCCACCACCCCCGCACACACCGGGCCTGCGGCACACCGGGAGCCCCGGGGCTGCTGTCACCACCGGGACACGACAACACCGCGGGACACCGCCGGGACACTGTCCCCCGTCCACCGCCGGGACACCGCCGGGACACCGCCGGGACACCGCCGGGACACCGCGGCCACGCCGGGACACTGTCCCCCTGTGCCACCCCGCCGTGGGACACCCGACCCGGATGCACACCACACCGCCGGGACACTGTCCCCCACTGTCCTGTGCCACCGCCGGGCCAGCCCTGTGCCCTCCCAGGAACCCAGGGCGGTGCCATCCCCTCTGGCTGGGTCCCTGTCCCTTGTTCCTCTCCCTGTCTCTGACCCTATTCCTGTTCCCGTCCCTGTGGGATCCTGACCCGTATGGATGCCGATGTCCCCATCCCCATTCCCATTCCCATCCCCATCCCCGTTCCCATCCCACCGGTGTGGATGCCCTATCCCATCCCCATTCCCATCCCACCGGTGTGGATGCCGATGCCCCCATTCCCATTCCCATTCCCATTCCCATTCCCGTTCCCGTTCCCATCCCACCGGTGTGGATGCCGATGCCCCCATTCCCATTCCCATTCCCATTCCCGTTCCCATCCCACCGGTGTGGATGCCGATGCCCCCATTCCCGTTCCCATTCCTGTTCCCGTTCACATCCCACCGGTGTGGATGCCCTATCCCGTTCCGATCCCACCGGTGTGGATGCCCTATCCCATCCCCATTCCCATCCCACCGGTGTGGATGCTGATGCCCCCATTCCCATTCCCATTCCCATTCCCATTCCCGTTCCCGTTCCCGTCCCACCGGTGTGGATGCCGATGCCCCCATTCCCGTTCCCATTCCCATTCCCATTCCTGTCCCCATCCCACCGGTGTGGATGCCCTATCCCATTCCCATTTCCCATTCCCGTTCCCGTTCCCGTCCCATCCCACCACGGTGTGGATGCCCTATCCCATTCCCATTCCCATTCCCATTCCCATTCCCGTTCCCGTCCCACCGGTGTGGATGCCGATGCGCAGCTCCAGCTGCTGCTGGGGCCGGTGGCGGATGCGGAAGGAGCGCACGGCCTCCAGCAGGGCCAGCGCCATGCGGGCCACCTCGCGCGCGTGCAGCTTGCCATTGCGCACCGGCAGCCCCGACACCACCATGTAGGCGTCGCCGATGGTCTCCACCTGCGGGAGAGCGGGAATTCCCACCGGGAAGGGCCTCGGGGGGGCTGCCCGGCCCCGGGGGTGTCCCCGGAACAGCCGGAGGTGGCACCTGGGGCTCCGCGCTGGGGACGAGGTGGGGAAGGGGCTCAGTGGTCTGAGGGGGCTTCTCCTGCCTCAGGGATCCTGGGATTCTGGGGGTTTGGGATTCTGGCATGCTGGGATTCTGGGGGTTTGGGATTCTGGTATGCTGGGATTCTGTAATTCTGGGATTTGGGGGTGCTGGGATATCGGCGTGCTGGGAAACTGGAATTCTGGGGCTCTGGGATTTTGGGATTCTGTTATGCTTGGACTCTGTAATTCTGGGATTCTGGGATATTTGGATTCCGGGATATTGGCATTCCAGGAAACTGGGATTCTGAAACTCTAGGATTTTATGATTGTGGCATTCCCTGACTCTGGATTCCTGGTGTTTCCTAATCCTGGAATTCTGCAACACCCGTGGGGTTGCACCAAGAGCGCCCAGCATGCCCAGACCCACCCCTCAACATGCCCACGATGCCCCCAGGTGTGTCCCCAGGTGTGGCCCAGGTGTGCCCCCAGGTGTGCCCCAAGTGTGCCCCCAGGTGTGCCCCAGGTATGTCCCAGGTGTGCCCCCAGGTATGCCCCAGGTATGCCCCAGGTGTGCCCCAGGTGTGCCCCAGATCTGCCCCCAGTTGTGCCCCCAGGTGTGTCCCAGGTGTGTCCCAGGTGTGGCCCCCTCGCCTTGTAGACGTCGAAGTTGTCGATGATGGCGTCGAAGCAGGTGTAGAGGTCGTTGAGCAGCGTCACCACCTGCATGGGCGTGCTCTGCGCCGACAGCGCCGTGAAGCCCACGATGTCGCTGAAGTAGATGGTGACGCTGTCGAACGCCTCCGCCTGCACCGTCTCCCCCCGCTTGAGCTGCTCCGCCACCGAGCTGGGGACAGCGGCGAGGGCTCAGGGTGGGCTCAGCCCCCCGGGCTGCCCCCCGGGTGCCCCCCAGGACCCCCCGGCGCTCACTGGGGCAGGATCTGGTAGAGCAGAGCCTCAGCCTTGCGCTTCTCCTCCAGGTAAGCCTGGGTGCGCTCCTCCACCAGCTCCTCCAGGTTGTTGGCATACTGCTCCATGCGGGACAGCAGGTTGTCCAGGATGTTGGTGCTGCTCTCCCTGTGGGAATGGGGTCACCTCCTGGCCAGGGACCCTCTCTGGGGTCACCTCCCATCCAGAGGACCCTCGCTAAGGTCACCTCCCATCCAGGGAACCCTCCTAAGGTCACCTCCATCCAGGGACCTCCCTAAGGTCACCTCCCATCCAGGGACCCTCCCTAAGGTCACCTCCCATCCAGGGACCCTCCAAGGTCACCTCCCATCCAGGAACCTCCCTAAGATCACCTCCCATCCAGGGACCCTCCCTAAGGTCACCTCCCATCCAGGGAACCCTCCCTAAGATCACCTCCCATCCAGGGACCCTCCCTAAGTCACCTCCCATCCAGGGAACCCTCCTAAGATCACCCCATCCAGGGACCCTCGCTAAGGTCACCTCCCATCCAGGGGACCCTCCCTAAGATCACCTCCCATCCAGGGGACCCTCCCTAAGATCACCTCCCATCCAGGGACCCTCCTAAGATCACCTCCATCCAGGGGACCCTCCCTAAGATCACCTCCCATCCAGGGGACCCTCCCTAAGGTCACCTCCCATCCAGGGACCCTCTCTGGAGGCCACCCCTCACCCAGGGACCCGTTCTGGGGGTCACCCCCGGGGTCCGTGGTGGCACCTGTTGAACTTGCGGAGCTGGACCTTGATCTGGTTGAAGTCGGGGCGCTCCAGGACGTCCTCGGCCCAGCAGTGCTGCATCAGCTGCCCCAGCTCCTCCAGGTGGCAGCCGACGTTGGCCGAGGGCCGGAAGCTCGGCCGCTCCCCGCTCTTCACCCGCTCGATGATCTCTGTGGGGACGGGGGGGCAGCACCCAGCAGGACTCACCAGCCGGTCCAGGAACCCATTAAGGGGTCCAGAAACCCACCAGGGGGTCCAGAAACTCATTGGCCAGCCCAGTAACTCATCAGCAGCTCCAAGAACCCACTGATGGGTCCAACCATCCATTGATGAGTCCAGGAATCCACCAGTGGGTCCAGGAACCCATCAGAAGGTCCCAAGGACCCATCACCTGGTCCAGGAACTCCTTACAAGCTCCAGGAACCCATCACCAGCTCCAGGAACCTATCAGCAGGTCCCAAGGACCCATCACCTGGTCCAGGAACCCCTTATGAGCTCCAGGAACCCCTTATGAGCTCCAGGAACCCATCAGCAACTCCAGGAACCCATCAGCAGCTCCAGGAACCCATCACCAGCTCCAAGAACCCATCACCAGCTCCAAGAACCCATCAGCAGCTTCAGGAACCCATCAGCTGGTCCCAAGGACCCATCACCTGGTCCAGGAACCCCTTATGAGCTCCAGGAACCCATCAGCAGCTCCAGGAACCCATCACCAGCTCCAAGAACCCATCAGCAGCTCCAGGAGCCCATCACCAGCTCCAGGAACCCATCACCAGCTCCAGGAACCCATCAGAAGGTCCCAAGGACCCATCACCTGGTCCAGGAACCCCTTATGAGCTCCAGGAACCCCTTATGAGCTCCAGGAACCCATCAACAGCTCCAGGAACCCATCACAGCTCCAGAGCCCCCACCCTCCAGAACCACTCACGCTCCACCCACGCCCAACCACACCACTCCAGGCCCACCCCATCAGAAGCTCCCCAGGACCCTTCCCGGCGGAACCCCTTATGAGCTCCAGGAACCCCTTATGAGCTCCAGGAACCCATCAACAGCTCCAGGAACCCATCACCAGCTCCAAGAGCCCCCCACCCATCCCAGAACCCACCCACGGCTCCCCAGCCCCACCCACCCATCCAGCCCCCCACCCCGCCAGTCCAGCCCCCCCCCGGGCAGGTCCCCCCGTGTCCCCGCTGACCTTTGGGGCTCAGGTCCATGCCCTCCACGTAGAAGACGCCGCTGCGCAGGGCGATCTCCTGCAGGATGATGCCAAAGCTGTAGACATCGCCCTTCTGCGTGCCCCGCGCCGGCGGCTCCTCCATGCGCAGCAGCTCCGGCGCCGTCCACAGCTTCTCTGCGGCACCGGGGACGGGGTCAGGCCCGGGGGGCTCTCGGGGGGCGCGGGGAGGGGGGCTCGGGGGTGGGGGTGGGGGGTCTCACTGGCGAAGAGCGCGTGGGTGTCGTCGCCGTCGGGGGCCACGCGGAAGCTCTCGAGCCCGTAGTCCGTGACCTTCAGCACGAAGCGCGAGTCCACCACGCAGTTGGAGGACTTGAGGTTCCCGTGGGACACGATGACCCCGTTGTGCAGGAATTGCATCCCCTGGAGGGGCAGAGGGAGCGCGGGTGGGGATGGAGAGCGCCTGCGGGGTGGGGACCCCCACGGGGACAGGGGATCCCTGTGGGGCGAGTGACCCCTTTGGAGTGGGGGACCCCTCTGAGATGGAGGACCCCTGTGAGATGTGGGACCCCCACAGGGTGGGGAACCCCCCCGGTACCTTGACGATGTCGTGGGTGAGGGAGTAGCGGAACATCCAGTCCAGCGTGATGCTCTCGTTCTCCAGGATGTCCTGGGGACGCGGGGGGTGAGGGGCGGCGCCGGGCCGGGGGTCGCGGTGCCCCCGCAGCCCCGGGGGGAGGGTGGGGGTCCCGGCCGTACCTGGAGGCTGCCGCGGGGGCAGTACTCGGTCAGGATGCAGATGTTGGGCGGGTCGGTGCAGGCGCCGATGAACCGCGTCAGGTGCTCGTTCTGCACGTCCCGCATCTGCCGGGGGCAGCGGGGGGTGGGCGGGGGTCCCGCCTCGTCCCCCCACTCTCCCCCCCGGTTCGGGGGTACCCCCGGGGGTCACCCACGTACGTGCTTCAGCTCGAACAGGACCTTGCGCGTCAGCTCGATGCGCTTGCGGTTCACGTGCTTGACGGCCACCAGGTTACCCTGGGGGGACACGGGGGACTTGGGGACACCGGGGGGACACAGAGCGGGGATTCGGGGCGGGTGCTGTCCCCGCTGCTCCCCCGCCCCCGTACCTTGTAGTAGGCGGTCTTGGCGTACACCTGGAACTGCCCCTCCGCCGTCATCAGCGAGCCGTAGTTGGAGCCCCTCTGTGCCGGGGGTGCGGGGTGAGCCCGGACCCCCCAGCCCCTCCCGTCCCGCCACCCCTCAGCAGGGATTTGGGGGTACCCCTGGTTCCCCCCCCCCCCCAGGCCCCGAGCGGGACCGGGGCAGCACCCCGATCTCTGGTGCCCACGCGGGGCCGTGGGGTGAGCCCAGCCGCGCCCCCCCGGCGCCCACCAGGGACAGGGTGAGTTTGCTGCCGGCGCTCCGCAGGTGTTTCTCCAGGCTGCTCATCTGCACGTCGTCCCAGCGCACCCGCCACAGCTCGGCCGCCAGCTCCTTCTCCAGCTGCAGCTTCCTGCGGCCCGGGGGGGGGGCTCGTGAGACCCCCGCCCGCGCCCCCCACCCCACCCCGGGGTGCCCGCCCCGCCCCGCGGCCCCCGCACCTGTAGATGAAGAAGGAGGTGGCGGTGATGGCCATGAGGATCAGGCTGACCACGAGGGCCAGGCCCTCCAGCGTGGTCAGCGAGGCTGCCGGGGAGAGGAGGGAGCGGTCAGGGCCCGGGGGGGCCGGGCGGGGGTCTCGCGGCTCGCCCCCGCCCCTCACCTTTGCGGCACTGGGGGTCGGTGCCCTCGAAGCCGCAGGGAGGGACATCGGACGGCACCGCCTTCCCCGGCCAGTGGATCTCTCGCCCCGGCACCATCTGGATCTTCTTGGTGGTGCCGTTGTAGTTGGCCACGATCTTTGGGATGGGGAGAGGCAAGGAATGGGTGGGGGGAAGCCCCCTGACTCCCTCACCCCGGTCCCGACCCCCCCCAGGTAATCCCGGGGCTCACCTGGAAGTTTCCCTGCTCGGGGTCCATGTCCCACAGGGAGTAGTCGCTCTCCCGGTCCCCCTGCTCGTCGATCTTCAGGAAGCCGGTGACACCTGGGGGCGGAGGGTGAGGGGCTGGGGGGGCCGCACAGGGGGCTCCGACCCCAAAGCATCATCCTGGCAGTGGGGCCGGGGCGGGACCGGCAGGTGGCAGCGGGCTGGGATGGGCACGGCGCTGGGGACAGGGACGGGGGCCGTGGGGCCGGGCCGGCGCTCACCGTAGAAGGTGCGGTTCCACATCTGGCGGGTGATGGCCGAGGCGTCGCTGACGGAGCCGCCGCGCTCCAGGGTCTCGTTGAGGGCCTGGGCGTAGAGCAGCACGGCGTCGTGGAAGGCGGCGGCGATGAAATTCATCTGGGGACGCGGGGACAGCTCGGGGACAGCTCGGGGACAGCTCGGGACAGCTCGGGGACAGCCCAGATCCTTCCCGTGCCCCCAGATCCCCTTGTCCTGCTGTCCCCGGATCCATCCCGTGTCCTCCCCGTCCCCAGCCCCCCGCCGTCCCCCCGGCCCCGTGCCCCCCACAGTCCCCCCCGTGTCCCACCAGTCCGTCCGCATGGAGAAGTTGAAGTGGTCCCGCGCCTCCTCCCTGAGCCGCTGCAGGAAGGGCCGGTACTCGGCGTTCTCGGGCTCCTTGTAGGTGATGATGGTGACAGCCTGCGGCGGGGACGGGCGCTGGAGGGGCTGGGCAGACCCTGCCGGGGGTGCCCGTGCCCACCCGGGACCATCCCTGCCCACCCGGCACCATCCGTGCCCCCGGGCGGGTCCCTGCGCGCCCCCCGCTCACCTGGAAGGCGCGGCGGGCGCGGGCGTCGTGCGGGTCCCCGCGGTGCCAGGGCCGCCGGGGCTCGGGGAAGCGCTGGCCCTGCAGGCTGGCCCCGAACGTGTCGATGTAGAAGAAGGCGAAGTCGCCGCCCGTGAGCCCCTCGCGCTCCGCCTGCAGCATCAGCTCCCGCAGCGTGTCCGGGGCGCAGCACACGTACACGACTGCGGGGACACAGCCCGTGGAGCGCGGCACCCCCGAGACCCCCGCCCCACACCCGGGGGTGCCCGGTTATTGTGTGACACTGCCCCGAGACCCCCAACACCCCTAGGGGACCCCAGCCCCACACCCGGGGGTCCCCGGTTATTGTGTGACACTGCCCCGAGACCCCCAGCACCCCTGAGAGACCCCAGCCCCGCACCCGGGGGTCCCCGGGCGTTGCGTGACACGGGACCGGGTGGCGTTGCCCCGGGGCGGGGGTCCCGACCCCGCTGCCGGCCCCCCCGTGCCCTGCCCGGCGCTGCCCTCGGCGCCAGGCCGGGGTTTCCTGTTTTCCCGACTCCGTTTCCTCCTCCCCGCGGCCCTGATGGATTCCCGGCGACACCGTGACCCCGGGGGTGCCGCCTGGCCCCCGCCGCGGCCCCTCCAGCCCTGACACCCCCGGGGCCCCAAGATGCGCCCCCGCGGCTGGGCACCCACCGGGGGTCCCGGGGCACCGGGACTGGAGCCGCTCCACGGCAGGGGACGGAGCCAGCCCGGGACACCGGGACAGGTGACAACGCCCGGAGACCCCGGCGGGACACGGGGTGGGGAGGGGTCCGGAGGGGCAGGGTGGGGGGGTGCGGGTGTGGGGGACACGCGTGTGCGGATGTGAGAGCCGAGTGCTGCCACGAGCAGCCGTGATCAGCCGTGAGCAGCTGTGTGCAGATGTGTCCAGATGTGTGCAGATGTGAACACCCACGAACCCCCCGCGTAAAGCTGTGCACAGCCCTGCCTGGCCACGGAAATCTCTGTACAGCTGTGAACAAGAACGAACTCCCCGTGTGCAGCCCTGTCTGCCCACGGACACCCGTGGACACCTGTGGACACCTGTGAGCACCTGTGCGAGCCCCGTGAGCAGCCGGGCACAGCCAGGAGCGCCCGTGTCCGCCTGTGAGCACCCTGGTAAAGTTGTGCACGGCCTTGTATGGCCATGGACACCCGGGCACAGGCGGGACGAGCCGGGCACACCCGTGGGCACCGGCGTGGGGCCGGGCACTCATTCCAGTGTGGGGCCGGGCACTCATTCCCGTGTGGGGCCGTGCTCTCCCCTATGGAGCCGAGCTCTCACTCCCCTATAGGGCCGTGCTCTCCCCTATAGGGCCGAGCTTTCATTCCCCTATAGGGCCGAGCTCTCATTCCCCTATGGGGCCGTGCTCTCCCCTATAGGGCCGTGCTCTCCCTTATGGGGCCGAGCTCTCACTCCCCTATAGGGCCGTGCTCTCCCCTATAGGGCCGAGCTCTCATTCCCCTACGGGCCGTGCTCTCCCCTATAGGGCCGTGCTCTCCCTTATGGGGCCGAGCTCTCACTCCCCTATAGGGCCGTGCTCTCCCTATAGGGCCGAGCTCTCATTCCCCTACGGGGCCGTGCTCTCCCCTATAGGGCCGTGCTCTCCCTTATGGGGCCGAGCTCTCACTCCCCTATAGGGCCGTGCTCTCCCCTATAGGGCCGAGCTCTCATTCCCCTATGGGGCCGTGCTCTCCCCTATAGGGCCGAGCTCTCATTCCCCTATGGGGCCGTGCTCTCCCCTATAGGGCCGAGCTCTCATTCCCCTATAGGGCCGAGCTCTCATTCCCCTATGGGGCCGTGCTCTCCCCTATGGGGCCGAGCTCTCATTCCCCTATGGGGCCGTGCTCTCCCTATAGGGCCGAGCTCTCATTCCCCTATAGGGTCGAGCTCTCATTCCCCTATAGGGCCGAGCTCTCACTCCCCTGCGGGGCCGTGCTCTCCCCTGTCCCCCCGCCCGTCCCCCGCCCCGCTGCCCCCGTGGCCCGCACTCACTGCGCCCCTTGGCCTTGATCTCCTGGATGATGAAGGAGAAGTTGCCGCCGTGGCGGAACACCACGTCCATGACCGTGAGGTTGCGCAGGGTGGGCAGCTGGACGTACAAGCCCTCGGCGGCGAAGTAGTAGGGCCGGTCGTCCACCCGCTCGTCCCAGTACACCAGCAGCGCCCGCCGCGTCCAGTTGAAGCGCCGGTGCAGCTGCACGCCCAGCTCGCCCAGTTTGCGGTGGCTGGGGCCGGCGCGGGTGGTCAAGCCGAACTCCTCGCTCTTGTCGTCGAAGCCGTGGGCTTCTGCCCCCGCCGTGACCAGCGGCAGCTGCCAGTGGCTGGTGAACCGGGCCACCGGCGCCGCCGAGTAGACGCACCCCGGCCCCAAAAACGCCGCGGGGTGATGGGCGAGCCGCAGGTCCACGGCCACCAGCGGCGCGGCCATTTCCGAGCAGACCCCGTGGCGATCCTCGCTGTTGCCGAACACCCAGCCCAGGGTGAAGCCGGGCAGCAGATCCCGCCGGGAATTCACGGCGGCCGCCGCCAGGCGCACGGCGGGACCCACGCGCGGCCAAGCCCACGGGTAGGTGAGGTTGTGCTGGGGCAGCACCACGGCGAGGGTCAGCGGGGCCGGGGCCGTCACCGCGCCCGGGAGCGGGGCCAGGAGCGGGGCCAGGAGCGCGGCCAGCACCGCCAGCATCGCCCACGGACGGAGAGTGGCCTGCCCCCCCCGCGGCGGGGCTGAGCCCTTGCTCGCCCCCCCCACTGGTGACACAAAGGGCCGTTATCATCCACACCGAGCTTAACTCCTTCCTGCCCGCTCCCCCCGCGGCATTCCAGCCGGGATGGGCGGCGGATGGGGCCGCCCGCTGGTGGGTGGGGATATCCCCCCCCATCCCGTGGGGAGCGGGACGGGGTTTGGGGCGGGGGGCGACGCGCAGGGATGTGTCCCCTCCGTGCGCTGGGTCCCGGCGGCCGCCACCGCCCGGGTGACGCCGCTGCCCCGGTCACGCGTGGGGAGCAGAGACCCGAGAGGCTCCTCGGGGCGCGGGGGACATCCCGAGCGCGGAGCCCGCGCTGTCCCCACGCAGCCCCGGAGCCTTCGCGCAGCCCTGGGGGACCCGGGGGGGGCTCGGACACCTCTGGCCCCGCGGAGGGGTCACGGCAGCCCCACGGCAGTGTGCGGTGACCCCGGAGATGCCACTCGGGAGTTGCGCGGCTGCCGGGAACACCGGCAGCGCTCGGGGGACACTCGCGGGTGGGGACACGGGCAGAGCTGGGGACACGCGCGGGTGGGGACGCACACAGGGGGACGCACTCGGTTGCGGGGACGCGCGCAATGGTCCGGCCGTACCCGCGGCTCCCGGGGGCGCGGGCGGGGTGACACCCGTGACAGCGGTAACCGCGCGCTGCTGCCGACCCGCCGCGCGAGACAAGCCTGGAGAAGCATTACGGAGCATTAAGGAGCCGATGTGGCAAATAAAAAACGCTAATGAACAAACCTCCCGTGGAGTCGAAAGCGGGGAGGGAAGAAAATAAAAGAGACGGTATCTAGCAGAGGATGGTTTCGATCCATCGACCTCTGGGTTATGGGCCCAGCACGCTCCCGCTGCGCCACTCTGCTGCCCGCGGCCCGCTCCCCCCGCGCGCCCTAAGGCCCCGCGCCGCGCGCGCCATTCGCGGACCCCGCGCCCCCTCCAGCGGCCGCCCGGCGCGCGCCGCCATTGGCCGCTCCCCGCCCTGATCGACGCGGCGCTCCGCCAATGGGTGCCGGAGAAGCGCCGCCGGGGGGCGGGCTGAAGGGGAGCGGCGGCCAATGGGAGGGCGGGTTGCTGCGGGGTCCCCGAGCGGCGGTTCATTGTCGGGAGCGGCGGCGGCGGCGACATGAGGTGAGGGCGGCGGACCCCGGGATCGGGAATAGCGGGACCCCGGGAATAGCGGGACCGGGGGAGGGACAGCGGGAACGGGGAGGGAGCGAGACCTTGGCGGGAGCGGGAGCGCGGGGGAGGGACCGGGGATACCGGGATTGGGGAGGGACCGGGGGATACCGGGATTGGGGAGGGACCGGGGATACCGGGATTGGGGGAGGAACCGGGGGGATACCGGGATGAGGGAGGAACCGGGGATACGGATACCGGGATTGGGGAGGGACCGGGGGGATACCGGGATTGGGGGAGGAACCGGGATACCGGGATTGGGGGGGAGACCGGGGGATACCGGATTGGGGGAGGAACCGGGGATACCGGGATTGGGGGAGGGACCGGGGGGATACCGGGATTAGGGGAGGGACCGGGGATACCGGGATTGGGGGAGGGACCGGGGGGATACCGGGATTGGGGGAGGGACCGGGGGGATACCGGGATTAGGGGAGGGACCGGGGATACCGGGATTGGGGGAGGGACCGGGGGGATACCGGGATTGGGGGAGGGACCGGGGGGATACCGGGATTAGGGGAGGGACCGGGGATACCGGGATGAGGGGAGGGACCCGGGGATACCGGGATTGGGGGAGGAACCGGGGATACCGGGATTGGGGGAGGGACCGGGGATACCGGGATTGGGGGAGGAACCGGGGGGATACCGGGATTGGGGGAGGAACCGGGGAGAAGCGGAGCGAGAACCGGGACCAGGGGCACCACGGGGAACCGGGACCGGGAACGGAGCGGGGGAGAACACGCGGGGAGAACCGGGACCGGGGGGAACCGGGACGAGAACCGGGACCGGGGGGAGAACCGGGACGAGAACCGGGACCGGGGGAGAACCGGGACGAGAACCGGGACCGGGGGGAGAACCGGGACCGGGGGAACCGGGACTGGGGGGAGAACCGGGACGAGAACCGGGACCGGGGGAACCGGGACCGGGGGGAACGGGACGAGAACCGGGACCGGGGGGAGAACCGGGACGAGAACCGGGACCGGGGGAGAACCGGGACCGGGGGGAACCGGGACTGGGGGGAGAACCGGGACCGGGACCGGGGGAACCGGGACGAGAACCGGGACCAGGGGGAGAACCGGGACCGGGTGGAACCGGGACCGGGACCGGGGGGAACCGGGACGAGAACCGGGACCGGGGGGAACCGGGACTGGGGGGAGAACCGGGACCGGGGGGGGAACCGGGACCGGGGGGGGAACCGGGCCCGGGGGGAGAACCAGAACCGGGCCCGGGGGGAGAACCAGAACCGGGACCGGGGGGGAACCGGGCCGGGGGGAACCAGAACCGGGCCCGGGGGGGGAACCAGAACCGGGCCCGGGTCCCCGAGTGGCCCCGGGAGCCCGGGGTCGGTCCCGGCCCGCTCAGCGCCGTCCCCGTTCTCTCCCCGCAGGGGCGATCGAGGCCGCGGCCGCGGCGGCCGCTTCGGCTCCAGGCGAGTGCCGGCGCCGCTCGGCGCTGCTGTCGGGGCCCGGGCATGTCGCGACAGGGCCGTGTCGCGGCGGGGGCGGGAGGGGCTCTGGGGCGCAGGGAATGAAGCGGGGCTCTCTCTGCCCTTCAGGTTCCGGCCCTTCGTGCCCCACATCCCCTTCGACTTCTATGTCGTGAGTATCCCCCGAGGGCGATCCCGGGAATATTCCAGGAGTTTCCCAGGGTTAAGGCCCTGGATTTGCAGGGGTTGGGTTCTCCTGGTGGGGCTGAGCTGATTTAATTCCCTAAAAACGCTGTCGGTTCAGTAACAAACCCACGCTGGAGGATTTTTCTCCTGTTGGAAAGGGGATCATGAGAACAGTGACCCCAGGGTTGGGGTTTTTGGGGTTGGAGCAGGTAAATCCCTGCACCGAGGTTTGTCCCCCCTCCTCAGGATGATGCCCGTACCTGTCACTCCCCTCAGGTGTTCACATACCTGCTTCCCACCTTTCCCAGGAGGAAATCATTCCTTTTTCCCAAATTCCCCGAGTTCCTGCCCTCTGGACAGGTGACTCCAAGGCCCTTGGCTGCAGACAGCAGGAGTTAATGAGTTCATTTAATCAATTCCTTAATGGAGTTAATAAACCCCTCTGGATCTCCCCGAGGCTGCACAGGGGGAGCTCCTGGATGCCTCTCTCGGAGGTGGGATGGGGCTGGAGGGTGAAATCCTGCTGGAATTCTGTCCCTTTCCAGTGTGAGATGGCGTTTCCCCGAGTCAAGCCCGCGGCAGACGAGACTGCCTTCAGCGAGGCGCTGCTCAAGAGGAACCAGGACCTGGCTCCCACTGCTGCCGAGCAGGTGCCCTGCCCAAAACCCCCCCAGGTCCCTGGGATGGGGCTCAGGGAATCCAAACTTCTGCAGGAATCGCCCAAAAATGACTTGGAGGAGTTCCGTGGAGAGTTAACACGGATTCTGTGCTCTGCAGATGGGATTGTTCCAGGCGTTCCTGGATAATCCCTCTCCTCTTGCCAGGCTTCCATCCTGTCCCTGGTGACCAAGATCAACAACGTCATCGACAATTTAATTGTGGCTCCGGGGACGTTTGAAGTGGTGAGCACAGGGGCTGGGAAAGGGGCTCCGTGGGGAGATGAAAAGGATCGATGCCCACTCCCCCAAACACGGCTTGTGGGTCGAATTCCCGGGATTTTGTGTTGGTTTTTTTCCCCCCCAGCAAATCGAGGAGGTTCGCCAGGTGGGCTCCTACAAGAAGGGCACGATGACGACGGGGCACAACGTGGCGGATCTGGTGGTGATCCTGAAGATCCTGCCCACCCGTGAGTGCCCCCTGGGCGGGACGGGCACGGCCCTCGGTGCCAGGGCCTGCTCCAACCCTGCTCCTCCTGCTCTTTGCCAGTGGAAGCTGTGGCTGCCCTGGGGAACAAGGTGGTGGAGAGCCTGCGTGCACAGGACCCCAGCGAAGGTGCGGCCGCGCTCAGGGCGCTGCCCGTGCCCTCCATGCCCAATTCCCTGCCCAATTCCATGGCTGTGCCCCCATGCCCAATTCCATGTCCGTGCCCTCCATGCCCAATTCCATGCCCAGTTCCATGCCCGTGCCCTCCATGGCTGTGCCCTCCATGCCCAATTCCATGGCTGTGCCCCCATGCCCAATTCCATGCCCAATTCCATGCCCATGCCCTCCATGCCCAATTCCATGCCCATGCCCTCCATGCCCAATTCCATGCCCAATTCCATGCCCATGCCCTCCATGCCCAGTTCCATGCCCAATTCCATGCCCGTGCCCTCCATGCCCAGTTCCCTGCCCAATTCCATGCCCGTGCCCTCCATGCCCAATTCCATGCCCGTGCCCAGCCCCTCCACACCTCATCCCCGCTCTTCCCCCGCAGTCCTGACCATGCTGACCAACGAGACCGGCTTCGAGATCAGCTCTGCCGACGCCACGGTGAAGATCCTGATCACCACGGTGCCGCCCAACCTGCGCAAGCTGGACCCGGAGCTGCACCGTGAGCGCCCGCCCGAGCCCCCCGCCCGAGCCCCCCGGGGCAAACGGGGGCAAACGGGGGCAAACCGGGGGGCTTTGTGCTTCTTGCAGTGGACATCAAGGTGCTGCAGAGCGCCCTGGCCGCCATCCGGCACGCGCGCTGGTTCGAGGAGAACGCCTCGCAGTCCACGTGAGTGCAGGGGAGGCTGAGCGCCGGCGCCTCGCTGCCCGGGCACGGGCTGAGCTCCTGCCCCCTCTGCCCCAGGGTGAAGGTTCTCATCCGGCTGCTCAAGGACCTGAGGATTCGCTTCCCCGGCTTCGAGCCGCTCACGCCCTGGATCCTGGACCTGCTGGTGGGGGTTGCTGATGTGCTGATGCCGGCGGGAGTTGGGATTCTTCAGTTCTCCTTGTCCTGACTGCTGTTCCTCCCCCTGCAGGGGCACTACGCCGTGATGAACAATCCCACCCGGCAGCCCCTGGCCCTCAACATCGCCTACAGGTCTGGAATTCCCGCGCAGGAATTCCCACTGCGGCTCCGTTTTCCCCACAAACCCTCTGGAATCTGGCACATAAACCCAGCTCACCCAGCTGGCACACCCCAGGGGTGTTTTTGCCAGAAGGATCCAGTCCTAACCCCGTGTGTCCCACGTGCAGGCGCTGCCTCCAGATCCTGGCGGCCGGGCTCTTCCTGCCCGGCTCCGTCGGCATCACCGACCCCTGCGAGAGCGGGAACTTCCGCGTGCACACCGTGATGACGCTGGAGCAGCAGGTGAGGGGGGGGTCCCCGAACGGGAGGGGACTCTGGGGAGGGTCCCTGACCCCACACTGATGTCCCTGTCCCCAGGACATGGTGTGCTACACTGCCCAGACCCTCGTGCGCATCCTGTCCCACGGAGGGTACCGGAAGATCCTGGGGCAGGAGGGTGATGCCAGCTGTGAGTGGGGCCGGGGGGTCGGGGTGGGAGCGGGGCTGGGGTCCCCGAGAGGGTCCCCAGGGTCACCTCTCGGGGCAGATCTGGCGTCCGAGATGTCCACGTGGGACGGGGTGATCGTGACGCCGTCGGAGAAGGCGTACGAGAAACCCCCGGAGAAGAAGGAAGGGGAGGAGGAGGAGGAAAACCAGGAAGAGCCGGCGGCGGGCGAGGAGGAGGAGAGCATGGAGACGCAGGAGTGACCCCAGGGACACCTGGCCAGGTGAGGGGACACCGGCCGAGGGACACCAGGGCTCTGGGCCCCTCCCTGGTCACCCGCCGTGTCCCTGCCCTGTGTCCCTGTTTTGTAAGTTGTACATTAAAGTGTCCCCCCTTTCCAGCGTGTCCTGCTTGTTCTCGTGGGATAGATGGGAATGAGGCAGGTGGAGCAGCAGGAGAAGGATCCAAGTCTTGAAGGAGCCACCTGAGGCTGCCCAGACCCCACTTGGGGCACCCCAAATCCCACCTGGGTCTCCCCAATTCCACCTGGGGGTGTCCAAATCCAACCTGGAGGTGCCCAGACCGCCCCTGGCAGCCCCTGCCTGGCTCTGCCGTTCCCAAGGCCCCTCAGGGACGTGGGAGCACCACGGACTCTCAGTCACTTTTATTGCAGCGCCCACAAATCCGGGCGCACGGCTCGGGGCGTCCCGGTTCCC
Organism: Sitta carolinensis; assembly: GCA_032173965.1. NCBI lineage: Eukaryota > Metazoa > Chordata > Aves > Passeriformes > Sittidae > Sitta > Sitta carolinensis. Next base: position 1,076,113 of record CM063305.1, read on the forward strand.
TGGGCTGCAGGGGATGGGGGCCATCCCCTCGGGTCACCAGCTGGGATAAAGAGGGATTGCTGCTCCCCTGGCTGCTCCCCTGGCTGCTCAGCTGGTCACTTGCCCTGGTAGCCCCCGGCCTCCAGCATCGCCCTCCTCCGCACCGTCTCCTTGGCCACGCTGTGGTTCAGCCTCCGCAGCCGCTCCTGGACACGGCAGAGACCCCCTGTCAGCCCTGGAGGGGCTCTGGGACCCCCTGTCAGCCCCTGGGACCCCCTGTCAGCCCTGGGGGGGCTCTGGGACCCCCTGTCAGCCCCTGGGACCCCCTGTCAGCCCCTGGGGGGGCTCTGGGACCCCCTGTCAGCCCCTGGGACCCCCTGTCAGCCCCTGGGGGGGCTCTGGGACCCCCTGTCAGCCCCTAGGGGGCTCTGGGACACCCAGACCCCCTGTCAGCCCCTGGGGGGACCCCCAGACCGCCTGTCAGCCCTGGGGGGGCTCTGGGACCCCCTGTCAGCCCCTGGGGGGATCCCCAGACCCCCTGTCAGTCCCTGGGGGGGCTCTGGGACCCCCAGACCCCCTGTCCCCCCTCACCTGGGCGTTCTGCAGGATGTTGTTGACCAGCACCACGCGGCGCCGGGCGTTCAGCAGCTTCTTCACGTAGGGGTCGAGGTCCAGCGCCACTTTCTGGTCCTCGTTGATGCGGCAGAGCTCTGGGGAGGGGTTTGGGTGAGCCCCCCGCGCCCCACGGCAGGGGGACAGGGGTGTGCGACCCCCCGGCTGTGCTCACCTGTGGCCAGGCTGTCGATGTGCTCCCGCAGCTCCACCTGGCTCTCCCTGGGGAAGGGGCACAGGTAAAACGCTGGATCCACACCCCAAACCTGCCTCTATCCCCCCAACACGGCACCGGCACCCCCCAGACACCAGCACTGACCCCCTGTACCCCCAACCCCCCTCAGCCCCACAGAACTGCCCTCCCTGTACCCCCAAACCCCCTCAGCCCCACAGAACTGCCCCCCTGTACCCCCAAACCCCTTCAGCCCCACAGAACTGCCCTCCCTGTACCCCCAAACCCCCTCAGCCCCACAGAACTGCCCTCCCTGTACCCCCAAACCCCTTCAGCCCCACAGAACTGCCCCCCCTGTACCCCCAAACCCCTTCAGCCCCACAGAACTGCCCTCCCTGTACCCCCAAACCCCCTCAGCCCCACAGAACTGCCCCCCCTGTACCCCCAAACCCCTTCAGCCCCACAGAACTGCCCCCCCTGTACCCCCAAACCCCTTCAGCCCCACAGAACTGCCCCCCCTGTACCCCCAAACCCCCTCAGCCCCACAGAACTGCCCCCCCTGTACCCCCAAACCCCCTCAGCCCCACAGAACTGCCCTCCCTGTACCCCCAAACCCCTTCAGCCCCACAACTCACCCTCCCTGTACCCCCAAACCCCTTCAGCCCCACAACTCACCCTCCCTGTACCCCCAAACCCCCTCAGCCCCACAACTCACCCTCCCTGTACCCCCAAACCCCCTCAGCCCCACAGAACTGCCCTCTCCGGCTCTCCCTGCCCCTCAGCCTTTCCGCCCCGGCTCGCCGCCCCCCGCCCCGCTGCCGGCCCGTCCTGCCCCGCTGCCGGCCGCTCTCAGCGCCGCTGTCCCTGGCCGACCTGACGCTGTGGACGTGGCGGTCGAGCTGTCGCACTGCGGGCCGCAGGAACTGCAGGAGCCCCTCAGCAAAGAGCTCCCGCGCCCCGGGGCCGCTCCCCGCCGCCATCTTGGCCCGCGGGCGCCGCGGGCGCTGCCGGGAAAGCGAGTCCGCGGAAGTGGGGGGGAGAGGGCGCGGCCGCTTCCGGCACGCGCCGCGGGGGCTGCTGGGAATCGTAGTCCCGAGGGGAGGCGCGCGGGCACAGCTGGACGCACAGCTGGAAATGCATCTGGCGGCACAACTGCACTGCAGAGCGGCCGGCACGCCCGGGCCACAGAGTCCAGCCCCATCCATCAAATCATGGTTGAAGCAACACGCTGTTGGTCCTTTCACCTTGGATTTTTTTGGGCTTTTTAAAAATTTTTTTTTTTTGGTTTATTTTTGTAGAATTTAAACCAGGAGGTGGAAATCGGCGCTGAGGGCTGCACTACACCCAGGCCACAAACCGCGGCCCCATCCATTAAATAACTGTTAAACCAACCCATTTTTGGTCATTTCGCTTAATTATTTTTGCCTTTTTCTCCTCCTTTTTTTTTGGCCGCTCCTTCGGGACTCAGGCGTGGGCGTCGGGCAGGGCGTGCAGGACGTGGTCGAGCAGCTGCAGGGCGCGGTGCAGGTGCACCTCGATCCAGCAGGGCGTGCAGGTGATGCTGGCCCGGGGGTAGTCGGGCCCCCAGCCCTTGACGAAGCTCAGCCTAACGAGGCACAGGCGCCGCAGGTCGTCCACGCCGAGCCCCGCGGCCACCGACAGCCCTGGCGGGGGGTGACACGGTCATCACGGGGGTCCCAGCCCGCCCGGGGGTCGCTCACGGACGGTGAGTGGCCACTGAGAGCCCCGGGGGGATGCGGACGCCGCCGTGGTCACTCACCGATGGCCGGGGCGATGCCGCCCACCGAGCCGGGCCCGGGGATGCTGCCGGCCACGGCGGCCGCCTGAGCGGTGGCCGCAGCCTGGGCGGTGGCCGCCTGCTGCTGCATCTGCCGGTGGCACTGGCGCAGGTCAAACACCTGGGGGGAACACGGGGGGACCCCTGAGAGGGGGCGGCTTTGGGGTGGGGGGCGACCCCGGGGCCCCTCCACCCCGGGATTCCTTCCACTGCCTCCCCTCCCATCACCCAGAACCGCCCGAAATCTGGGCACAGGGACCCCCCCCCGACCTTGATGTGCGCTCCGGGGTACACCTTGTGCACGGCGTCCCCGGGGGCTCTGCCCGCCTCCCTGTCCAGGTAGAAGCTCTGCACGAACACGGCGTGCTCGCTCCGGCAGCGCATCCACACGTCGCCCTCGCCGCGCCGCTCCAGCTGCACGCCCTTGCCGATGTGCAGCCTGCCGAGAGCCTCAGCTCGGGCCCCGCAGACCCCCAGATTCTCCCCGGTTATCCCCCCGTTTTCCTCCCGTCATCCCTCGTTACCCCCGCTCCGTTATCTCCCCGCTTTTCCTGCCCTAATTGTCCCTCCCGGCTCCCTCTTTTCCCCATCGCCCCCCGTTTTCCCCTCTTTTCTCCTCTGATTATTCCCCTTTTCCTCTTCTAATTATTCCCCACATCTCCCGTTTATCCCCCAAACTCCCCCTTTACCCTGATCATCCCCTGGGCCCCCCTGCCCCATTCCCAGGACTGATTCCCAACATTAATTACCCGTGCCCCCCGTGCCCCCCATGCCCCCAGACCCACCGTGCCCCAGACCCACGTGCCCTCTCCTTGGCCCCGTGCCCCCACGCCCCCCATGCCCCCCGTGCCCCCAGACCCACGGTGCCCTTTCGCTGCCCGTGCCCACCGTGCCCCAGACCCACCGTGCCCCCCACGCCCCCCGTCCCCCAGACCCCCGTGCCCCCCACGCCCCCCGTGCCCCAGACCCACCGTGCCCTCTCCTTGGCCCCGTCCCCCGTGCCCCCAGCCCCCGTGCCCCCAGACCCCCCGTGCCCCCCACGCCCCCCGTGCCCCCAGACCCACCGTGCCCTCCGCTGGCCGCGCAGCGCTGGACGTTGGAGAGCTGCCCCAGGCAGAAGCGGGCGCCCCCCGAGGGGTCCACGTACCCGTCCACCACCACGCTGGGGCAGCTCGAGGGCACCTTGAAGATCTCCCCCACCTGCACGTCCTGCTCGAAGTAGGCGATGGAGCACCAGAATTCCGGCCCTGGAAGGGGGCACGTGGGTTTTAGGGGAGGGGGTCACGGCACCCGCGGGTGCTGAGGAGGGCGGGGGGCACTCACCGGGGTGGGTGGACACGGGGGGCTGGAGCACGGGGTTATGGTGGGGGGGCCCTGGGAGGGGCAGAGAGGGGGTCAGCACCCTGAAGAACCCCCCCCCAAGACCTCACCCAGAGCCCCCCAAACCTACAGCAGGGGTTGGGGTGGTGCTGGGGGGGCTGCGGGTGGCTCCGGCTGCCGGGATGTTGGGGTGGTGGGGGCTGGGACCCCCCCAGACTCGGGGTGTAGAGGGGGGCACTGGTCCAGCTCAGCGGCGAACCTGGAGGGGACACAGGGGACGTGAGGAGGGACCCCAAGGGTGTGGGGGGCAGCGGGGCAGCCCCACACTCACTGTGGGGGCGCCTTGGGGGGGAGGCTGTGCTGGGGGGGCTCTTGGGGGGTCGCTGTGGGGGGTTCAGGGTGATACCCAGAGTGGGGGTCTCACCTTGGGGTGCCATGGGGGGCGCAGGGCAGATCCGGGGCGCACAGGGGGGCTCAGGGGGGCGCCGGGGGGGCAGCGCTGGGTAGGGCTGGGCGGGGGGCTCGGCCCCCGGCTCCCGACGGGCCGGCAGCTCCATCTGCACACAGTCATGGACAAACTCCTCCTTCACCGGGCGCGGGGGGGGCACTGGGGAGGGCGGGGGACACACACCGGAGACCATGGGGGGCACGGGGGGGCCCGCTGCGGGGGGCTGGGCTGGCTCCGGGGGGGGCTCCCCGCCGGCCCCGGGCCGGGGTCTCACCTGTGCTCTGGATGCTCAGACCTGCGGGAGAGGCGTGGGGGGGATTAGGGGTGCCGGTGACCCCGCCCCGGTCCGGGGGTCCCGGGGGTCCCGGCTCACCGCTGCCGGGGGTCCCCACGCGCTCGTAGTGGTAGGGGTTGACGCAAACACTGTCGCACTTGAGGTCGAAGGCGAACTGGCAGAATCTGGCGGGTTTCAGCTCGTTCTTGTGCAGGTCGGGCCAGCGCCAGAGCCGGGCGTAGATGACGTGGGGGAACCCCTTCCTGCCGGCCACCTGCGGGGGCGGGGGGCGCGCACGGCGGCCCCGAGGGGCGCTGAGGGCTCCTGTCCCCTCCCCGGGGTGACAACACCCAGCGGCCACAGCCGGAGCCCCCCCAGCCCCCCCAGCGCGGGGCTGGCGCCAGGCCGGGGGTCCCCACCGCTCCTCCCGGCTCCAGACATAACAACCCCCCCCCCCCCAAATCCCCCCAGGCTCAGGGGCGGGAGGGGCGGGGGAAGCCGCGCAGGGCAGGGGGATCGGCAGGGGGATGCGGGCAGGGGGATGCACAGCGCGGGGAGGGGGCTCGGGGTTTACGGGGCACCAACACCCAGGACCCCCAGCCGTGGGGAGGGGGTCACAGGGGGTGTCACCTGTGTCCCGCCGTACCTGGAGCCGCCCGTCCAGGGTGCGCTGGACCGTGACGCACTGGCCGGGCTGGGCCCCGCCGGAGGTGACAGCGGCCACCAGCGCGTCCAGCTCGTCCCGCTTCTCCTTCAGCTTCCTCAGCAGGCTCTGGATGGCGCGGCGGGCGAAGGCCTCGCTGTCCCCTCCCTGCCGGTGGCACAGCAGGCTGTGCACGATGCCGGGGCCGCTGTCGCTGCCCAGGGACATGGCGCTGCGGCCCTGCAAGGCACGGCGTGTCCCCCTGTGTCCCCCTGTGTCCCCCTGTGTCCCCCTGCCGCAGGGCCCCGCTGCCGGGGGTGCGGGCACGGGGGGCACCGGGAAGGCGCCGCTCTCCAGGTGACGAGGACAAAGCCATCTGTCACTCACTGCCTGCAGCCCACGGTCCCCGGCACGAACTGAATCCCGGAGTTTGTCCCCAGCCCGGGCAAGCTGGGGAGGGGGTGCGGTGACAGGAGAGCGGTCACAGGGACGCTCGGGGGTCCCCAGCTGCCCACAGCGGCAGAGGCGCAGCTGGGTGGCCCCAGGCTGGGGGACAGCGGCGTCCCCAGCGCCGGGCAGCCAGCGGGGCCGTGCCCGGAGCCGCCGCCGGGGCCAGACTAAACAGAGCCCAGCCTGGCGCCGCTCCTTAACCCCTCTCCCTCCCCGACTTCTCCCTTTCCTGCCAGACCCTGCTCACGCCAGAGCCTCCGCGCAGCGTTCCAGAGCCTTGGAAAATCCTTGGGATGGCGGCAGACACAACAAACCGCCGGGTGCCTGCTCCTTATCTGGGGCTGGGAGGGAGCCGGGCTGTCCTGCCAGCACCCCCGCGTGTCCCCCCGTGCCGGGCTCCTCCGAGCTGCCCGCACGGCGTGGGGACACTTCGGGGATGCTGGAGGGGCCCCACGGAGCCTCCCCGAGCTGGGGAGACCCTCAGCCCCCCCCCCGCCAGGCTCTGGGGTTCATCCCGGGGATCCCGGTCTGACAGCATTCCCTGCCCGTCCTCTGCCTCGCGTTTTGGGGCTAAAAGCAGTGGAAGAGGGGACCCGCTCCCCCCAGCTCCTGTGGCTGCATCCCAAGGCTGCTCTAGGGAAGACTGGAAGAGTCGGAGCCGTCTCCGTCCCTCTGCCAAACTCATCCCGGCCCGGCTGGGGGAACGGGGGACCCGGCTCCATCCTCACCCGCACCGCCCCCGCCGGGAGAATCCCGGCCGATCCCGAGTCCCACAGCTCGGGACATCCAGCAGGGATGTTCTGGGACACCCAGCAGGGATGTTCTGGGACACCCCGGGGGAGGCGGCAGGGGTGGCGCAGGGGGCTTGAGGGGTGACAGCCTTCAAGGAGGGGACCCCCAGGGCACCGATGATGGCTCAGGCTCTACTCACCTCCGGCTCCGTCACTCCCGGCCCGGCTCCCGCCGCATCTCCTCCGGCTCACGGGGCTGCCCTGCCTGCAGCCCCCTGCCCTGAATTCAGCCCCCTGCCTGCTGCAGCCCTGCCCTGCCTGCAGCCCCCTGCCCTGATCAGCCCCTGCCCTGCCTCAGCCCCCTGCCCTGAATTCAGCCCCCTGTCCCTTCTCTCTGCCGCCTGCCCTTATCTGCCCCCTCAGCCGCTCCCAGCCCGCTCCAGCCGCCCCCAGCCCGGTCCGTTCCCGTTCCCAGCCCGGTCCCGCTTCCCGTTCCCAGCCCGGTCCCGTCCCGTTCCCAGCCCGGTCCCGCTCCCGTTCCCAGCCCGGTCCCGTCCCGTTCCCAGCCCGGTCCCGCTCCCGCTCCCGCTCCCGTTCCCAACTCCGGCCCTGCAATAACAAAAGGAGCGGCCGGAGCGCGTGAGGCGCCGCCGCGCCGCAGCCAATGGGAGCGCCCGTGACAGCGGGCCGGCGGCGCCAGCCAATGGCGGCCGCGCTTACAGCGCCCCGGCCCAGACCGGCCCCGCCCCCGGCGCCGCCGGCCCCGGTCCCGCCGGGAGCGCCGCGGGCATCGCGGTTATCCCTGGATCCCCCGGGGCACCGCCCGGCGGGGCATCGCGGTTATCCCTGGATCCCGGGAACACCGCGGGGGCATCGCGGTTATCCCTGGATCCCGGGAACACCGCGGGGGCATCGCGGTTATCCCTGGATCCCGGGAACACCGCGGGGGCATCGCGGTTATCCCTGGATCCCGGGAACACCGCGGGGGCATCGCGGTTATCCCTGGATCCCGGGAACACCGCGGGGGCATCGCGGTTATCCCTGGATCCCGGGAACACCGCGGGGGCATCGCGGTTATCCCTGGATCCCGGGAACACCGCGGGGGCATCCGGTTATCCCTGGATCCCGGGAACACCGCGGGGGCATCCCGGTTATCCCTGGATCCCGGGAACACCGCGGGGGCATCCGGTTATCCCGAATCCCGGGAACACCGCGGGGGCATCCCGGTTATCCCTGGATCCCGGGAACACCGCGGGAGCGCCGCGGGCATCCCGGTTATCCCCTGGATCCCGGGAACCGCCGGGAGCGCCGCGGGCATCCCGGGAACCCCTGGATCCCGGGAACACCGCGGGCATCCCGGTTATCCCCTGGATCCCAGCCCGGTTATCCCGGTTACCCCGCGGGTCCCGGCCCGGTTATCCCGCCGGAATCGCGGATCCCGCCCGGTTATCCCGCCGGATGCTGCGGGTCCCGCCCGGTTATCAGAACAGGTAAACCTAAACCGTGGAAGGTTTAGGTCTGATAAAAGCGCCGAGCCCGTAGTCACCCTGAATTCCCTTTTTTAAAAGAAGTGATGGATTTTGGAGTCTGTTCTGGAAAAGAGGCATTTCCACTCCACTGCTCCGGCTCAATTTTCTGTCCCTGCCTCCCATTTCTTTAAACAAACACTTGAGCCACACAGAAACACGGCGCCGGAGGAACTCAAACTTCAACCCCCCCCAAAATCCACTAAAACAAGGAAGTTTTCCACCTGCTCCAACTTCACGGGAACTTTTGGTGCAGAACAAAAGGATCCGAGTGTCTGGAAAGAGAACAACAGCCAAGCTCAGGTTCCTCCAGCTGGGAATGCTGGATTTGACTTCAGGTGGGTTAAAGCTCCAGCTGGGAACTCGGCCATCCCAAAACGTGCAAAGGCTGATCCCAAAAATCCAACAGCCAATCCCCAAACCCAACCAACCCATCCTGGTCCAGAGGCCACGGATTCACCAGCTCCTCCACGGCAGATCCATCCCATCCACGCTTCCTCAGGGAAAAACCACCAAAGAGCTCGCCCGAAAGAACAATCCAAAAAAAGTTTAATACAACAGAGAGTATCAAAACATCGAAGAACACACTAAGTCTGAATTCCCAGGGGGATTGGTGCCCGCCCCCCGGCAGTCCCGGCCCTCAGTCGGTGGCCTCGGGATCCGTCTGTGCCATGTACGCGTCCAGCTCGGCGTCCAGGTGTCCCTTGGTCTTGGACATGTAGGCGTCCAGCTGGTTGTCCAGCTGCTCCTTGTGAGCGCCGGCCGTGCCGAGCCTCTGCCGCGGCCCCGGCCTCTGCCGCGCCCGCCGAAGCCGCCCCGGCCCCGGCCGGCCATGCCGCGCCCTGCGGGACCCAGACCGCGTCACCGGGACCCCGACTGTGTCACCGGGACCCGACTGTGTCACCGGGACCCCAACCCTGTCACTGGGACCCCAACCCTGTCACTGGGACCCCAAACCGTGTCACTGAGACCCAAACTGCATCACCGAGACCCAAACCGTGTCACTGGGACCCCAACTGTGTCACCGGACCCCAACCCTGTCACCGGACCCCAAACCCTGTCACTGGGACCCCGACTGTGTCACTGGGACCCCAACCCTGTCACTGGGACCCCAAACTGTGTCACTGGGACCCCGACTGTGTCACCGGGACCCAGACCGCGTCACCGGGACCCCGACTGTGTCACCGGGACCCCAAACCCTGTCACTGGGACCCCAAACTGTGTCACTGGGACCCCAAACCCTGTCACTGAGACCCCAGCTGTGTCACTGGGACCCCAAACCCTGTCACTGAGACCCCAACCCTGTCACCGGGACCCAGACCGTGTCACTGGGACCCAGACCGTGTCACTGGGACCCCAAACTGTGTCACTGGGACCCCAAACTGTGTCACTGGGACCCCAAACTGCAGCACTGGGACCCCAAACCCTGTCACCGGGACCCCCGACCCCACGCAGACACGTCTGACTCGTGGGTGCACCCCCAGCTCCTCCTCGTGCCAAGAGCCACCACTCAGAGAATCGGGAGCTTCCCGAGAATTCCTCAATCCCAGCCCAAACCCAACATCTGCATTTCCCCCGGCTCCTGGGCTCTCCCTGCTTCACTGCAGCTGTACCCCAGGTCTTGGATCAGCGGTTTGGATCCCCCTGGAGCCCCGGGGTGCAGCCCCAGCCCCGGGCAGGGTGCCAGCCCGCCGTGCACTCACCTCTGCCGCCGATGCCGCCGCGGCCCATGGCGCCGCGGCCCATGGCGCCTCTGCCCGGGCCCCCGCGGCCCCTGATGCCGCCCCTGCGCAGGCCCATGCGGGGGGCCAGCCCTCTCCCGCCGCGCAGCAGGGCTTGACCTTCAGTGCACAAGGCAGGAGAGCCGTGTCAGCCCGGGGAGCAGCGTGGGAGGGGACGGGGGCGGTGTGTGTACGGGGGAACACGGCAGCGCGCACTCACCTCGGAGCGCCACCCCTCCTCGGATCATGGCCCGGGCGCCGCGGCCCCGCAGGGCTCCCCGGGGCAGCCCCCGCTGGCCCAGGGCCAGCCCCCGGCCCGCCAGGGCTCCGCGGGCCAGCGCGCCCGCCGGCCGGCCCAGCCGCGCCTGGATGTTGCTCTTGCCGAGGCGCTGCTTCAAGCTCTTCTGGAAGAGAAGGGGAGGGAGTCACGCAGCGCTCCGGACCCGGGGCACGGCCCGGGCCCGCTGCTCCCCGCGGGGCACCGAGCCACGGAGCGGCTGGGTCTAAGGGCTGTCGCTGCCGTGGCACCGTGAGCTGAAGCACTCGGCAGCGCCCGGAGCCCGGGATGAGCCTTTTGTCTGGAAAAATAGAGAGGAGACATCAACAGCCAGCACCCGACACCGACAACCGGGGAACGGCAATGCGCCACTCGAACCAGGGGGAAAGTGGAATTTGCTGCGAGTCCCTCCCAGGTTAGCTTTTTTAGGCTCAGGGAATGCCCTGAGTAGGGAGGGATCCATCAGGATCATCCAGGCCAACTCCTGACTCGCCAGCCAGGGAGTTGTGGGGAGCCAGAAATCCCCCCTGAGTAGGGAGGGATCCACCAGGATCATCCAGGCCAACTCCTGACTCACCAGCCAGGGAGTTGTGGGGAGCCAGAAATCCCCCCTGAATAGGGAGAGATCCATCAGGATCATCCAGACCAACTCCTGACCCTGCAGGCTAGCTGTGGGGAGACAGAAATCCCCTGAGTAGGGAGAGATCCATCAGGATCATCCAGACCAACTCCTGGCTCACCAGCCAGGGAGCTGTGGGGAGACAGAAATCCCCCCGAGCCTCCTTCCTCCAGCAGCTCCACACTCACCCTCCATCCCCTTCCCTTCTCTGGCCTCTCTCTCCTTCCAGAGCCGTTTTTTCCACATCCTGCAAGGCCCAAAGCCCCTTTTCCCTCACCTGTTTGAGCTTCAGAGCGGCCTGCACAGACGGTCTGTTCTCCATCTGCTGGGCCAGGCGTCTGTTTCGGGCGCTGGCCAGCTGCTGCTGCTGCATGGTGGCCCGGATATTCACCGGCATCGGCTGTTTGTTCTTCAGCATGTTAGTGAAGCTTCAAGGTCGAATAAAACGGGGTTTGATTAAAGCTTAAAACACACAATTATCGGCATTTCACGGTGCTCGAGTGGGGCTCCAGCTCCCATGGACCTTATGCAAAGAGTGGCACTTATGGGATTACGGCTCCCTCGCTGGCCGCGAGGACCGGAGAGGCAGGAATGAGGTGGAAGTTTTCAGTGGGAATGAGAAAGCTGGAGGTTAGTGGGTTTAGAGATGGCAGAAGGGGTGACAACCAGCAGGAAGCGGGGATGGTCGTGACAGGGGAGGGGAGAAACAGGACAGCAAAAGCCAAATCGACCCCCCCCAAAAAAAATCTGGGAAAAGCGTCAAAATTCCAGGACAGGTAGTCCAGGACACCACGCCTGGTGTCCTCTGGAGCCAGGCTGGAAGGCATCATCTTAAAGCCTTTTCCAACCATAACAATTCCACCATTGTACAAAATTCCACCACCCAGGAGCACCTCCTGAATTCCACTCTGCTGAAACGAGGCCGCTTGGGAATTTATCTGGTGCTTTTATTTCCCATCGAAGAGCAAACACGCAGCCAGGCCATAAACAAAGCTCCTTCAGCAGCTTCCCAGGGGCTGGCGAGCAAAACCCACCCCTCAAAAACGAGGTGATCAGGCTGGCAGGAGCCAGCAGGGCGTCCCTGAGCCGGGGCCACAGCTGCCCCACCTCGCTTCACCCCAAAGCGCTCAGCAGGACACCCGTTAGTCGTCACGGAGGAGCCACACGTGGAAAACCCCAGCGGAATGACCCACGGGAAGAGCTCGAGGACAGAGAGGGATGGAGGTGAAGCGAAGCTGTTGCCTCTTACAAGGCTCAGAGGAGCCTTCGGGCCGGTTCCGGGCCCGCCGCCGGCCTCTTACAGAGCCCACCCGGGCGGGCGGGACCCTCGGGCGCGGCGGCAGAGCCAAAATACCAATGTCAAAACATGTGGGAGAGACAGGGAGGGTGTGAGGTCGGTCTCTGCTCTTACAACACATCCCACCGGGATCTAGGAGGCGAACCAACACTAAGAACACGGAGCAATCCCTCCGGAATTGGGCCCTTTTAACCTGGCGTGCCGCAGGGGTCGGAGGGTGGGGCGGGTGTGGAGGCACCCGCTCGCTCGACGAGGTTAAAAGAGGGCGGAAGCCACGGTGGGTTTTGGATTTGGATAGTGAGAATTAAGTAAAAAAAAAAAAAAAAATTAAAAATATGATTTCTTAGGAGCTGAAGGTGCCGTTGGCTTCCTCACCGCTCGTTCAGAGACATCTTGGTGGTGCTCTTTAGCACGACCTTCGGTGCTGACTGTGCAGCCATCTTCAGAGAATCTGCAAAACAGGGCCCCAAAGAGGAAATTTAGAGCTTTATTATACACCTAGACCACAAAACACTAAAATTCCCTCCTGTTCTGCTCCCCTGGGTGGAGGAAATCAAGATTAGGGCAGGTTATGTGTAATATATTCATTTATTTTCAGTGATTTTTTTCGCCCTCTGCCAGAATTTTTCTGTTCTGATTCTGGGATTTTTTTATGCTTTTCAGTCCTCTCCCAGTTTTAATAAATCAGGGAGTTCCATTATTTCTCCCTTAACAAAAATTTATCTTTTTACAGGGAATGCTTCAGCAATATTCAGAGGAATAATACAAAAATCCAGCAGCAAGATGGCAACCAAATGCCATCTTCAGAGCAAAGATGCAAAACAGAACCAAAGACACCAAATTTATACAATTATTATATATTCATACGATTAAACACTAAAAAAACTGTTCTGTGTGGAGAGAACTAAGAGTGAGACAGGTTATAGGTGTTGTACTTATGATTTTTTAATGTTTTCTAGCCCTCTAGCAGGTTTAATCAATACGGGAGTTACTTTTAATTTACCTTTAGTAAAAATGTATGTTTTTTACAGGAAATATCTTCTCGGGTTTTGGAGTAATAACATAAAAAACCAGCTGTAAATAGCAACCAAATACCCCTAGCACAGTGACACCTAAGAACATTTCCCATGTTCTTAGCGTTACCAAACTGCAAACCTCAGTTTTAAGGGCACAGGGAATAAAAATCCAAGATAATGCTACAAAAGCATCGTATCCTGTAAAAACACCGAGGTTCCACCTCCCTCAGGGCAGGGATTTAAATCCCCCCAGTGCTGAACGCTACAGAAACATGCGGAGTTCCAACCCCGAGCTCCGCAGATCGATTTATTAATTTAATTTATAATTAGCAGCAAATTTAACGCGTGGATGACGGCCGGGACATGCTGACTCTTTAATACCCTCCAAAAACCGCTTTACTGAGAGGATTTACAGCCAGAAATTGCGACGACAGAAAGCCTTATTCGTGTTTTAAATTATCTTTAATGATTTTATTTTACTATAGAGCGGCTTTTCCAATTCGAAGCGGTTTTTAAAGCGTTCTTCTTCCTGAGATTAAATAAAACCCCTCAGCCCCTGAGCCCGGCCAGGGGGAAAAGCCGCGACCCTCAGAGGGCTCCCGGGGCCATGAGGGGACCCTGAGGGGACCCTGAGGGGCCCCCCGGCCCTCAGGAGCGCCCCGCCCCCGCGCCGCCGGGCCGCTCACTCACCGAAGCACACGGTCGCCAGGTCTCCGGTGGCTCCGGCGGGCCGGCGGGTGAGTGCGGGGCCGGTGTGAGGCCGGCGCGGGGCCGGGGCTGGCGCTGAGCTCCGCCCGCTCCCGCCGCCGCCGCCGCCGCTTCTCCCTCAGCCGCCCTCGACAAAATGGCGCCGGCGCCGCTCCCGCCCCCGCCGAAATGGCGGCCGTTGCTTGGCCACGCCCCCCGCGGCGCGAGCCCCCCCCGCGGTGCGCGCTGGTTGGTGCAGAGCCCGAGGGGGCGGGGAAAGGGGCGTGGCGGAGAGAAAGAGGCGGGAACGGTCTGGAGGGACTCGGGGGTGGAGTCACGGTGACGTCATAGAGAACGGTGTCGGCACGGGACCGGCACGGAACCGGCACGGGACAGGGACGGGACCGGCACGGGACAGGGACGGGACCGGCACGGGACAGGGACGGGACAGGGACGGGACAGGGACGGGACCGGCACGGGACAGGGACGGGACCGGCACGGGACCGGCACGGAACCGGCACGGGACCGGCACGGGACAGGGACGGGACCGGCACGGGACCGGCACGGATCCGGCACGGGACCGGCACGGGACAGGGACGGGACCGGCACGGAACCGGCACGGGACCGGCACGGGACAGGGACGGGACAGGGACGGGACCGGCACGGAACCGGCACGGGACCGGCACGGGACCGGCACGGGACAGGGACGGGACTGGCACGGGACAGGGACGGGACCGGCACGGGACAGGGACGGGACAGGGACGGGACAGGGACGGGACCGGCACGGGACAGGGACGGGACCGGCACGGGACCGGCACGGAACCGGCACGGGACCGGCACGGGACAGGGACGGGACCGGCACGGGACCGGCACGGATCCGGCACGGGACCGGCACGGGACAGGGACGGGACCGGCACGGAACCGGCACGGGACCGGCACGGGACAGGGACGGGACAGGGACGGGACCGGCACGGAACCGGCACGGGACCGGCACGGGACCGGCACGGGACAGGGACGGGACTGGCACGGGACCGACAAGGGACAGGGACGGGACCGGCACGGGATCGGCACGGGACCGGCACGGGACCGGCACGGAACCGGCACGGGACCGGCACGGGACCGGCACGGGACAGGGACGGGACTGGCACGGGACCGACAAGGGACAGGGACGGGACCGGCACGGGACCGGCACGGAACCGGCACGGGACCGGCACGGGACCGGCACGGAACCGGCACGGGACAGGGACGGGACCGGCACGGGACCGGCACGGGACGGGACGGGACAGGGACGGGACCGGCACGGGACCGGCACGGAACCGGCACGGGACCGGCACGGGACTGGCACGGACCGGACAAGGGACAGGGACGGGACCGGCACGGGACCGGCACGGGACAGGGACGGACCGGCACGGGACAGGGACGGGACAGGACGGGACCGGCACGGGACCGGCACGGAACCGGCACGGGACCGGCACCGGGACAGGACGGGACCGGCACGGAACCGGCACGGGACCGGCACGGGACCGGCACGGGACCGACAGGGGACAGGGACGGGACAGGGACGGGACAGGTACGGAACCGGCACGGAACCGGCACGGAACCGGCACGGGACCGACAGGGGACAGGGACGGGACCGGCCGGGACCGGCACGGGACAGGGACGGAACCGGCACGGGACCGGCACGGGACAGGGACGGAACCGGCACGGGACCGGCACGGGACCGGCACGGGACAGGGACGGGACAGGGACGGGACCGGCACGGGACCGGCACGGACCGGCACGGGACCGGCACGGGATCGGCACGGGACCGGCACGGGACAGGCACGGGACCGGCACGGAACCGGCACGGGACCGGCACGGACAGGCACGGGACCGGCACGGAACCGGCACGGGACCGGCACGGGATCGGCACGGGACAGGGACGGGACAGGCACGGGACCGGCACGGAACCGGCACGGGACCGGCACGGGACAGGGACGGGACCGGCACGGAACCGGCACGGGACAGGGACGGGACCGGCACGGAACCGGCACGGAACCGGCACGGGACCGGCACGGGACCGGCACGGGACCGACAGGGGACAGGGACGGGACCGACCCGGAACCGGCACGGGACCGGCCGGGGACCGGCACGGAACCGGCATGGGTCCGACATGGAACCGGCAGGGGACAGGCACGGGACCGGCACGGGACCGGCACAGAACCGGCCCGGGTCCGACCCGAAACCGGCACGAGACCGGCACGGGTCCGACCTGGAACCGACCCGGAACCGGCCCGGGATCGGCACGGGACCGGCACGGGTCCGACCCGGAACCGGCACGGGACCGTGGGACAAGGGAATCCGGGGATCAAAGCACCCTGGAGTCAGAGAATTGTGGACTCACGCAGTCACGTGATGGTTCCCGAATCCCAGGGAATTGTGGAGTTGGGAGTTGGGAGAGGTCTGTGACGACCACCGAGTGCAACCCCCGGCCCTGCCCAGGACTCTGCCAGTGTCCCACCGTGTCCCTGGGAACGCTGTCCAGCGGCTCCGAGCCCCCTTTCCCGAGCCCCCCCCACGCCCTGGCAGCAGCCCCATTCCCGGTGTCGGCAGCAGCCCCATTCCCGGTGCCCGAGCCCCGGGATGGCGGGCAGATGATGGCGCTGGTGGCCCTGCTGGGGCCCTTGGCCACCGTCCCGGCCCACGGGAGATGCCGACCGGTTCCTCCAGCGCCGCGGGCGCGGTGCCGGCGCCTCTGGAGCGACCTGGAGCGAGTCCCAGCCTGTCCCCCCTGCCCGCTGCCCCCACACCGGCAGCGGCCGGGATCCCCCGCCCCGGGGTCACCGTGCCCCGGGCTGTCGGGCTGGATCCCGGGCTGGATCCCGGGCTGGATCCCGGGCTGGATCCCGGGGTGCCTCCGGGCACTTGGGCTGACCCAGGGTGGCTTTTCCCCGTGACCCCAGAGTGGGAATATTCCCTGGGGGCACTCGCAGGGGGACGGGGCAGGAATCCCGGAATAAAGGAGCTGGCGACACACCTCGGGCTGGGTCGGTGCCTTTATTGTGGAGCTGGATCCCAGCGGGATCGCCTGGGAATGCTGGGGAGCGGAGGGGAGTGAGCTGGGGGGCGGCCGGGGGGGGCTCTGGATTTTGGGAACCCACGTCCTGCTGCAGCAGGAGCCGGGTCAGGCGTTCTCCCAGAAGAAAGTGTTGCAGGCCACGGTCAGGGCGGCCACCAGGACCACGAATTCCTGGAAATCCACCTCCCCGTCGCCGTTCTCATCCAGGTCCTGCATGATCTTCTCCACGGCCCCCGCATCCTTCTGGGTCTGGGGGGACACAGGGTGAGCCCTGGGGCCGGGCAGCCGCTGTTCCCCCAGGGAATGGGGGAAAGGGAGACCCCCGGGCCCCGGACCGGTCCCAGTTACCTCCAGGAAACATCCCAGCTCGCTCTGCAGCAGCTCCTTGAGCTCCTTCTTGCTCAGCTTGTACTTGTCCCCCTCCTTGCCCGAGTAGTGGTGGAAGACATTGATCAGGGTCTCCATGGCCCCTTCCAGCTGCGATCCCATGGCTGCGGCTGCGGGACCCCCAGCACGTCACCCACCAGCCCCCCTGTCTCGGTGCCACCCCCCAAATTCACCCACCCCCGGCTGTTGTCCGGCTGGGCAGGACTGGGGGGGGTCTGGGGGGCTCTGAGGGGGGTCCGGGGTGGGGGGACAGAGGCACCTGTGCTCACCTGAGCTCCCCGTGCTCCGAGTGTGCCCGCCCGGCCCGGCCGGGCACGTTAAATAAGCTCCAAGCCCCCTCCCTCCGGGAGGATCCGATACCGGGGCTGGGCAGCCCGGCTGGCACCGCCGGCCACCCCCGCGGGTGGGGGCCGGGCGTGGGGGGCACAACCCCGGCGGTGGTCCCGGGCTGCACCCGCGGAGCCCGCGGGCAGGGTCGGGCTGGCAGCAGCGTCACTTCGGGGGGCTCCCCGTGCCGCCCCGAGCGCCCCTCGCCCCCCGCCGGCAGCGCCGGGGCGCGGAGCCCCCGGGGAGAGCGGGAGGGCCGGGACGGGCGGCGGGGCTCGGTCCCCGGGGACCCCCGGGTGACCGCGGCGGCCACGCCGTGACCCCGCGGTGTCCCCGGCGGCATCCCCCATCTGTCAGCGCCGCGGGGCCGCGGCCACCGGGCCGGATCCGTGCCCGGCCCCGCCGCCGGAGCCCGGAGCGGTGTCCGGTGTCCTCGGCCCCGCCACCGGAGCCAGCGGGGCCCGGGGGGAGCCGCGGGGGCTATCGGGTGACTCCGCGGGGCCCCGAGCGCTCAAAGGCCTCTTGTCCGGCTGAAAAGGCCCCGCAATCCCAAGCCGGACGTTGCTGCAGCAACGCCGCGGCCAAGAAACCGGAGCCCGAGCTGGCCGGGGCGATGCTGATAGCCCGAGGATCCCGTTACGGCCCCGGATCCGCGCGGGCTGGAGCCCGCGGGCTCCCCGGCATCCCTGGGGAGCTCGGCGCCCCAAAATTCCTCAGCTCCACATTCCTCACGCCCCCCCTCTGCCGCCTCTCATCCCCAGGGGTTGGGACCCCCTCGAACAGGAGCTGCGTTTTCACACGGGTCGGGTGGTGCCGGGCTCTTCCTCCCGGGTTCCAGCCCTAATTTGGGGCTAATTACACCCTGCTGCCTCTGTTTCCCTCTTCCTCACTTCCTGTCCCGGGGTGGGGAAAGGCAGAGGATGGGCCCTGCCTGGGGACCCAAAACTGGCGGTGCTGTGGGGCCAACCCCCCTCCCCACTGGCCTGGGAACGGGCCAGAAACCGGGGGGTCCTGGATGGATGTGGGGGGCCCCAGACAGAGGAGGGGTCCCAGGCGGAATTGGGGGTCCCAAAGGGCAGCTCAGGAGCTGCTTCCCCGCGGGACACAGCTCCTGGTTTTGGTGAGGGGCAGAGAGGGGGGTCTGGGGCTCCGGGAGGGGCCGGACCCCGGGTGGGGGGCACTGGCAGGGGCCCCGGTGGCACTCACTCGGCGTGTCCCTGTCTCGGAGAGGCTCGGCAGCCCGGGATCGTCACCGGGGCAGCAGCTGCTCGTGACAGGGACGGGCATTGCCCAAAAATAACCGGGACCTCGCTCCTGGCAGGCGGGGACGGAGGGGACAGAGCCGGGCAGCGGCACTGCCAGACCCCCAAACCCTCTGGGACAGCGGGACCGAGGTGTCCCAGGGGGCACCCCAGCACTGGGGGGCCCGGGGGGTGCCGGGGGGACAGAGCACGCCCGGCTGGCAGATTCCCAGGAGCGGCTCTTCCCAAAAGCGGGAGCAGCGCGGGCACTGCCAGCAGCTTTACACACAACTTGGAACAGGTTTCAGCCACTGCGACTCCCCTGCTCCACTCTGACCCAGCCAAACCAGTTGCTCCAGTTCCCGGGGCCGGGCCGATCTTGTCTCCCCGTCCCATGGCCGGGGCTCTGGAAGAGGCTTTTCCATCCGCGGGCTTGGCAGAGGGAGGAGCTGCCGTGGCCGGGCTGGGGACACCGCGCTGGCTCTGGGCACCTGCGGTGGCCACACGGAACCCTCTGCGAGCCCCGGCGGGGCCAGCAGGGGCCACTGCCGGGCTGGTCACCTTGGCGGCCACTGTCACCAGCCCTAGTTGGGGTCCCTGGCCCAGACAAATTGTGGAGAACCTCAGGAGCAGGATGTGGACACTGACCTCCCGGGATGCACATGGTCACCCTGTCACACCGGGCTCTCTGGTCCTGTATGGGCCAGGTTCTTATATGGTCCCTGTCCCTATATGGCCCCGTCTGTGTCCCTAGATGGCCTCAGTCCCCCCGTGGTCCCAGTTCCCCCCGTGGTCCCAGTCTCAGTCCCTTCATGGTCCCCTCCGGGCCATGCCGGGGTCCCCGAGGCCGGGTCCCCACCCCCTGCCCGTGGGGACGGTCCCGATGGGATCCAGGGTGATGAAAGACCCCGAGGGGCCTTTCCCGTGTCCCCTCCTGTTGTGGGGCCACAGCAGCCTCTGTCCCTTCCTCACCCCATCCCGGCTCCCGGAATTCCAGGGCCGGGGAGTCACGGGCCCGCCTGGCTGCGGGGCCGGTGATTCACCCCAAACCTGTCCCGGTCCCTGCCGGGCCTGACTCACCCGGCGGTTTCCCAAGAGACCATCGCGGGCCCCTGACGTGGGGCTCGCTGGACGTCCCAGCCCCGTCCCCTCCGTCATCCCGGGGCCGGATGGGGCTGCAGGAAGCCAATTCCTGCCCCGTGAGCTGGTGTGAGGCTGCGGGGTGGGGACAGGGCCACCCCACAGCGCCCATGGGAGCCTCCCCGTCCCTGCCGAGGGTGCAGGGGCTGTGCCAGGGCTCGGCACAAACCGGGCTGCTGCGGGGACCGCCCTGCCCTCGGCCCCCAAGACACTCTGGGGGCTTTGGGACCCCAAATTCCCTGCTCGCTGCAGCCCCGCTCTGTGCACACCTGTGGGGGAGGTTGGGGACATCGGGGACAGTCCTGGGGTCCCCTCGGGGTGTTGGACGCAGTTTGGGGTCCCCGTGGGAGCATCGGTGCCACCGGAGCTGCTCCATCTCTCCGGTGGACTCGTGCCAGGGCTGCCATGTTATAAATACCCGCTGATTAAAGGGGAGCGCTCGGGCCGTTCCCACCCCCTAATTAATTTGGATTAATTAATTTTTACAGAGCCCACTATTAATAGGGATGATGTCAGCGGGGGCTGAGTCACAACTCTCACTCGGTGCGGGTCGGGCCGGGCCCTGGGTCGGTGACACCGCCGGAGCCAGGCCGGGATGTGACAGGGATGTGACAGGAATGTGACCGGGGCTCTGGGGTCACCTCCTTGTCCCCAGCGCACCCCCAGCCCTGCACCGCCGGAATGGGGCTCCGAGTCTGCATTCGATCATCTCGGAGGCGGTTTCCAACCTGCACGATCCTGAGAACGGCTCCGGGAATGGTTCTGTGAATGTTTCTGTGAATATTTCTGTGAAAGGTCCGGGGATGCTCCAGCCCCGGGGGATTCTCCGCCCGCGCTCCCGTCCTGTCCCCACCCGAGGGCCCCGGGCGGCGCCGCCGAGGCCGCGGCGAGTTCAGCCCGAGCTTGGTCCGGTGCCCGGGCGGGGAGGGAGCAGAGAACGGAGGGACGGACGGAGGGACGGACGGAGGGACGGACGGAGGGACGGACGGACGGCGGCGCCCGGGCGGTGTCTGCGCGTCCGCCCGGCCTCCCCAGGAAACCCAACACCGGCTCGGGGGGGACAAAGGCTGCGCTGTCCCCTCCTGCGGCGCGAGTATAAAACCTCCCGAAAACTCCCCAAACCTCCTGAAACCTCCCGGGGGCCACGACCTGCCCGCAGCCAGGGGGTGAGTGGGGCATCGCTCCCCGGCAGCGCCGCTGGGACCCCTGACGAGCCCCCGGCGCCTCCCCGTGTCCCCGCTCCTCGCCGCTCCTGCAGCAGCGCCGGGACCCTCCGGAGCCCTGCGGGGCTGAGCTGAGCCCTCGCTGGGCTGGGGAGGGGGCGAGAATCCCCGCACTAGGGACACCCCTCCGACCCCCTCCGTGCTCCCGTCCTGCAGCCCCGGGCCAGCGGCGTGTCCGGTGCCATGGCCGCGGCCGAGCCGGGCGAGCTGACCGAGCTGGAGGCGGCCATCGAGCGCATCGTCACCGTGTTCGCCACCTTCGCCGCCAAGGAGGGCAGGAAGGGCACGCTGACGGCCGGGGAGTTCAAGGAGCTGGTGCGGCTCCAGCTGCCCAACCTGATGAAGGTGAGGGGAGCAGCAGCAGCAGCGCGGGGTCCCCGGGGGTCCCCCCGCACCGTGGGGCTGCTCCCGACCCCCCGGGATCTGCGGTCGGGAGCAGCCCCCGCTGCCCTCATCCCCAGCGCGGTCTCTGGGAAGCGGCCGAGCCTCCGCCCGGGTGCTCCCCGCAGGACGTGCCCTCTCTGGAGGAGAAGATGAGCGAGCTGGACGTGAACCACGACGAGGAGCTGAGATTCGGGGAGTACTGGCGGCTGATCGGGGAGCTGGCCAAGGCCATGCGGAGGGAGAAAGCGGGGAAGAAGTGACGGGGCCGCTGCCGGCGTGCGGCAAATAAAAGAGGTTTCCCTGAGCCTGAGCATCACTGCTGTTCTTGGGGGGGGGGGGGGGGGGGTCCTGGTTTGAGCCCCCATCTCCTCCCACACCGGGGACCGGCCCAGCCCCGGGGCTGGGGTCGCTCCGTGGCTCCGGGCACCCCGAGAGGGACGGGGCCGTTCCCAAATTGCCCTTGTGCCGCTCTGGCTTTTGGGGTGCCACCCTGCGCCCCACAAACACCTTCCTGCCGCGCTGGGGGGTGGGTGGGCGGCAGAGCTGCGGCCGTGGCCGGGGTGGGGCTCGGGAGATCCCCGGCAGCGATGCCGCGCTGGCCACGGTGGTCGCTGTGGCCACCAGCTCCATCAGTGCCCGACCTCTGCAGGGCCTTGGGCTGCACAGGGTGACACCTCTGTCATCCTCCCGGCTGGGGGGTGTCCCCATTCCCGGCGCCCAGCTCCCAAATCCCGGCGCTGCTGGGCCCTGGGGTCCCGCCTCGGGGGTCCCTCCGTGGGGCGGCCGAGCGGGCTCGGTGGTCGTTCCCACGCGGCGCCGCGGCCGTGCCAGGCCCGGCTGGATGGGGAACCGCCGGTGTGGCCGGGAAGGAGGCGTTTCCCGGCCCCACGCTGGCGCCGGGCCAGGCTCCCAAATGAGACGCCTTGCACCACGGAGCTCCCACTCACACCTCCCCGGTATAAAACCCCGGCCCGCCGCAGCCCGCGCACACCTGGGACAGCCCGAGCTGCAGGTAAGTGGCCCGGCCGCCCCGCGGGACGGGGGGGCTGCGCCCCCGGCCCCTCCGCTCCCACGCTCGGCTCTGCCACGACTTGCGAGGACGCCGGGGACGTGTCCCGGCGGCTCCACCGCCGCATCCCGGGGCTCCTTCCTCGCCCTCCGCTCGGGCATGAGGAGGAGTCCTGGCGCTGGAGGAGGGGAAGCTCCCCCCGAGCCGAGAGCTGAGCGTGGCTTCCTTCCCCCGCCAGCTCCCCCGGACTCCGTCGCAGAGGAGAGACCCCCGGCGAGACCCCCGGCGCTGCCCCCGAGGAGCCGCGAGCAGGATGGGCCAGTGCAACTGCCGCAAGAAGCGCAAGGTCCGGCAGGGACACCGGGACCCCCGGTGGGGCGGGGGTGACCCCGCACGACCCTCGGAGCTCTGGGCACGGCGGGACTCGGAGCCGCCGGAGGGGCCGGGGGCTGCCCCGGGGTTTGGAGCTGGTGCTGCGGAGCCGCTTGAAAGCTCGGGGAAGCAGGCAGCTCCGAGCTGCTGCCGAGGATTGACCCCCGGGAGCGGCCCGCGCTCCTTGCAGCCTCTCCAAGGATGCCCGACGGCAGAAAAGCTCCTGTTTTCCTCGGCTTTCAAACGGGAGGCGCCCACCCCGCGCCCCTTTGCACCTGTGGAGGATTTGGGGCGCCGGGCTGAGGCTCTGGAGGTTGCCAGGCTCTTCCCAATGGGCATCCCCGGCTGTGGTTTCCCGGGGTTCCGAGGGGAAGCCGCAGATTTGGGTGAATCACCGGCGTTTCCCTCGACCGGAGCCTCAGCAGCGGCCGGGAGCGGGGCTGGGGCTGTTCTGCGCCCACCGCCCCGCCGGGCCCGGGGTCTGCGGGGTGGGAGGGGGGCTCCGGCCGCGGCCGAGCCCCATCGCGGCGCCACCGCGGGCTCTGACTCACGCTGCCATCGCCACCTGCGCGGAGGAGAGGAAGAACCAGTCGGGACGGCCCCGCGCCGGGGGCTGGCGAGAGACGCCGGGGCGGCGGAGCCCGGCGGGGCCAGCGCATCTGGGGGGGGACAGCTCTGGGGGACGGGGGGCGGCAGCCGGAGGGGCTGTCACAGCCGGGCGGAGCCGCTGCGGAGGGGGGCGACAGCTGGATGTGCGGGCGCAACATCTGCATGGCCTCACATCTGTGCGGAGCGGCCTGGAAGCCGTGTGGGGACTGGGGTGGGCTCACAGCTGGCTGGGGGGCTCACAGCTGGCTGGGAAGGCGCCTCACATCTGCCCAGCCGGGCCTCGCGCTGACAAGGAGATTCTTGTGCATTAAATGTTTGTTTGCTCGGGGAGCGTCCCAGCCGCTCGGGGCTTGTCCTGCCCACCCGCGGGATGTCCCACCCCTCCGGGGAGCTGTCCCACCCCTCCGGGGAGCTGTCCCCCCCGGCGCTCACCCTCTGTCCCCTCGCAGGACTGCCAGGAGCTCACGGACGTGGAGCGGGCCATCGAGACCGTCATCAGCCAGTTCCACTGCTACGCAGTGAAGGGGCAGAAGGAGTACCTGACCCCCAACGAGATGCAGGAGCTGGTGGTGCAGAAGCTGCCCCACCTGGGCAAGGTGAGGGCAGAGCCCGTGGGTGGGCAGGAGGAGCTGGGGGGCCCGGGCTGCTGGCGGGACCCCCCAGAGTCCTCACCCCGATGTTCTCTCTGCAGTGCGTGGGACCCCTGGAAGAGAAGATCGAATGCATGGGAGACCCTAACGAGGCCAAGCTCGAGTTCGGAGAGTACTGGGACATGATGGGGGATGCGGCCAAGGGCTGCCGGAGGAAGTAGAGGGTGGTGGGGGACGGGAAGGCGCCCGAGGCCTGAGGCTGCGCTCCTGGAAGCGCCAGAGGCCGCTGGTCCCGGGGGATGCGCCTGGGAAAAAGCGACGCCGCTCCTGCCGGGTCTCGTCTCCTCCCT
Organism: Sitta carolinensis; assembly: GCA_032173965.1. NCBI lineage: Eukaryota > Metazoa > Chordata > Aves > Passeriformes > Sittidae > Sitta > Sitta carolinensis. The sequence goes on from CM063305.1 coordinate 1,100,373, forward strand.
TGCGGAGGATCCCCCTCCCCTGCTCCATCCCTGCCCTCCTCGGCTCTCCTTCCCGTCAGGAACGCTCCCTTCCCACCCCGGCTCTGCCCCGTGCCCGGCGCGGGGGTCCCGGCCCCGCTCGGAGCCGCCTCCCCCCGTCCTTTGCTCCGGTGCCTCCATCCCCATCCCACCTCCGGCCCCGGACACCCCCCGGGAGCAGCTCCCCCAGCCCCGGAGCACGGCAGCGAGAGGGGCTCCTCTCCCCCAGCCCCCCAGGATGGGGGGTTCGTCCCCCCAGCCCCGTGCCCCGTCACCCCACGGCTCCTCCAGGGGCACCCCGGGCTCCGCCGTGGCCCTGGGTGGGCGCCCGCGGCCTGGGAGCCTTCCCCGCCGTCCCCCCGGGTTCTGGGGGGCTGTTTTGGGGTGTGCTCCCCATGCCCGGGGATCCCGGACCTCAGCCGAGCATGGGGCCGGGGCAGGGGCGGGGTGGGATCAGCTTGGGCCACTTGCAATCATTTTTGTATAAATTAATAAAGGAAAACACTGGAAATAATAATAAAAAAACCAAACAAACTGACCACGATGGGTGACCGCGTTTGTCTTTGGGGGGAGAGGGGGAGTGGGGGGCAAGGAGGGGGTCGGGGCTGCAGCGATTGTGGGTTGGGGTCCTCACCCTGGGATGTGCAGGGGATGGGGGAGCAGGGGGGCTGTGGGGAGCAGGGGGGCTGTGGGGGTGGTGTGGGACCCCCGTGGGCACCCCAGGGCTCTCCACATCCCCAAATCCCCGGTGCCTGGTGGTCCCCACAGGCAGAGCCGTGCTCCGGGCAGGGTTTTGGGGATGCAGCTCCTGGGCTGGAGCTCAGGGGAGATCCCAAATTCCTGAGCTTGGGAAGCCCCCGGGGCTGTGAGGCCGGGAGCAGGATCCCAGCTGTGCCGGGAGAAGGTGGAATTTGGGTGCAATTGCAGCAAATTGAGAAAGAGTGAATGACACAAAGCTGCAGCTCGCAACTGGCTCCGGGCTGGAGAACCCGGTTTTCCCACTTTTCCTCTGCCACCCAGGCCATTCCCACCGAGCTCCACATCCTGGAGGAGGCTGCGGGCACCCCGGAAACGCAGTGGGGACCCTAAAAAGGAGTTTCCCAAAAAGGGGAGAGGGCGTGGGCACCTCAGCAGCACCTCAGCCATCTCGTGAGGGGATAAAACCAAACCCGGAGCGATCCAAAGCTCGGGAAAGGTGATAAGAGCTGGGGCTGGGCAGGGGACAGGTCCTGCCGGGCCGGCGGCAGCTCCGGCACCGCGGCTCGGCCACAGCCACCCTCAGTCTGCTCTCACCTTGGGCTGGATTTCACAACGGGAATGACTATTTATTGTTCCTTCCTTGGAAATAAATAGATGGAAATTAAGCAGAAAGGTGTGGCGTGTGCTTAATTGGAGACAGGAAATGTGTCAGGTTGGGGAGATGGGGGGAAAGGGGAGCCGGGGCTCCCCAGCCCTCCCCTGGTGCAGGGGACAGCCTGGCTGCCGTCCCTGTCCCTGCTGTGACTCTGAGGTGTCGGGACAGCAATTCCTGCGACGTGAGCCACCCCTGGATGAGCCTCGGGCACACCTGGAATGTTCTGGAGGTGACGGGGACAGCTCAGCCCGTGCTGGGACAGCCGTGCCCCTTGGTGAGGACAGGGCACCCCGATACCCACCCCGGGGGGCACCAAAGACCCCAGAGCCAGCGCTTGGCGCCGCTGGAAAGGCTCCCGTGGTGTGGAGATCGTCCAGGAGACACCAAACACCTCCTGACCCTTCACCGGGGGTCCCGGGCCGGGGGGACCCCAGACCAGGGGGACCCCGACCTGCCCGCGATCCAGAGGGCTGGGAATGGCGCTGGGATGGGTTCGTGGCTGCTCGAGCACAGGCACACGCCCTGGATGCCTTGTAAAAATAAGGGCCTGGATGTGGTTGTGACATCTGCCAGGGGAGCAGAGCGATGAAAGGCCGTGATTCAGGCGTGAGCTGTTTGCCTGCAGGGTCCGGGAGGGATTCCCACCCTGCTGGGTTGTTGCATCAACGCCACGACACCGGAGCATCTCGGCCCAGAACAGGTTTGCTTCCTCCCGACCGAGATTAGGAAGAGGCCAGGGGAGAGCTGACACGTTTTTTCCGGGACGGGAGCTCCAGAGGTGCTGGGAGCAGGTGGCTCCCGCCTGCCATAAATCACCTCCTACTTTGCCTCTCGAGATGTGCCCTCCCCGATAAGGCCGGGATCTGATCTCGGCATCGCATCGCCCTGGGAGACACCAGGCCTGCAATTTGCCGGGATAATTAATTATGGATGGGACTTTACAAGCCCAGCTCCCAGCTGGGGGGAGCCTCATCCTCCCAGCATGGTCAGAGATGTCCGAGTGCTGCACAGCGCCCTGCTCGCAGCTTCCAGTGCCCCAGAACTGTGTCAGCCCCTTCCACCCTCCAGAACAAGTGGTTTTGGCTCAAATAAAGCGTTTTCTTTGACCCCGGTGCCTGGAGGGGCTGGAGCTGGGAGGGGTGGGATGGAGGAGCCGGGCTCTCGCTCTGGATTGCAAATCGGGAATTCCGTGCCCGCTCCCCACCGCTGGGAGCCCTCCCCGCACCCGTGGGGCCTTGTGGGGTGTTCTCCAAACACGTCCCGTCACCCCAAACCCCGGACGGCCCCAGCAGCCCCCGGGAAGGCGCCGGGGCCGCTGCGGGTCCCTGCTCGCTCCGGCCCGTCCCGGTGTTGCAATCCCGGGGAGCCATTTCCCAGGTAAACCCCAGGCTGGCAACGCCCTGGGAACGTCAGGGAGGGGTGGGAGCCTCCTTAAAAACCCGGCTGGGCCGGCGGGATGGGTGCAAGGTAAGGAGAGAGCGGCGACATCGGCTCGCAGCGCCCGCCAAGGCCACAGCGGCGACAGACGGACAGAGCGCGACCCCCGGCAGGATGCAGGTGGGGCTCCCGGGGGATTCCCGTTTCCCCCGGCATGGGGAGCCCGGCCTCGGCCCCCTCGGGCTGAATATCTGACTGGGAAGAGCGCTGGGATGTGCCGCTGCAGGTTGGGAGGTGGAAATTCCTGGAATCCTTCGGCGGCTCCGTGAGGCTGGGGGGACCCGCCGGGGTCACCGGGGGGAGCCGGGATGGGGCGGCATGACCGGAACGGGACCGGCAGCGTCCACGGATCTTCCCTGCCGCTGGAGAGCTCGGCTGGGGGCTGCCAGCGGGGTCTCCTCCTGGAAAAGGGGGATTTGCCAGCGGCGGGGCCGGGGCGGGGGGCCTGGGGCCGTGCCGGGCTCTCCGTGCCCGCTCTGCGCCTCGGTGGCCGGGCGAGGAAGGAGAGGGAAAGGCAGGAGAAGCGGTGGGACGGCGGTCTGGAGCTGCTGGAGAGCCCCGTCCCATCCATCCCCCTCAGCTGGGTCCGTGTCTCACCCCAGAGCCGGTGTCCGCCTGTCCCAGCGTGGCCCCGGTGTCCCCGGGTGCCACCGGGCCGGTGTCCCCGTGCCCCCAGCTGGCCCCGGTATCCCCCGGTGTCACCGGGCCAGTGTCCCCGTGCCCCCAGCTGGCCCCGGGGCTGTGCCGTGAGTCAGCGGCGGAGCAGCAGCCGCGGTGCCCCAAGGACGGGCTGGGCACTGGTGACACCGAGGTGCGGGCAGGGGGTGCCCAGGGGGCTTCTCGCCCTGGCGCCGCCAAATTCCTTCGGCTGGGGGGCCGGGCTGGGAAGGGGCCGGAGCCGGGATCCCGGGGAGCGCCGGCACAGCCCCACAGCCGGCCTGGTGCCAGAGCCCTGCGAGCTGGGGACAGTGCCCAGCCCCGGGGTGACGGCGTGGCCCCGGGCCGTGGCGCCGCAGCCGCGACAGGGGTGGCTCGGGAGGACACAGGGCCAGGCTGAGGCACGTGGGGACACGGAGGAGAGCGCGGCCAGCCCGGGGCTGAGCCCGGTGTCACCTCCTCCTCCTCCTCGGCCCGGGGCTGGGCTGGGTCGGGGTGAGGAGAGGGCACGGGAGCCAACTTCTGTCGCGGGGGCAGGTCCTGCCTGCTCCCAGGGACAACAGCCGGGCTGGGGACACCCTCTGGAGGTGTCCCCAGAGTGGGGACACTGCTGGGCCACCCCTCTGCACTCCGTGCGTGCTCCAAGGCCCATGTGGCCACCGCCGCTGTGGCCAGGGCTGGCCAGACCCAGTCTGGAGCCAAAGGGACCGACCCAGCCCAGCTCCCCCCACTCCCGGCCACCGACGGGGCAGGAAAGAGCCGAGTCCGGCCAAGGTGACGCAGTTCCCGTCCCCCCGTCACCGGGATGTGACCGCGGCCATCCTGCTGGGCCCGTCCTTGGGAAGGAGCTTCCTGAACGGGGGCTCAGCTGCGGGGACAGGCTCGGAGCAGGCAGGAGGGGACCCTGGGCTGTGGGGACGCCCTGGGCCGGGCTCGGGGGGGCTCGGCAGGTCGGGACCTGCCCCGCCGGGGTGTTCCCGGAGCCGTGAAGCAACAGGAGGGCTGGCTGGTAATTCCTGCCCCTGCGCCGCCGCTCGGCTCCCAGCCCCATTCCTCGCTAATGAGCCCTGGGAACGCGCGGGGCCGCGGCCCTGGCGCTGCTCAGCCCCGCGGCCCCGGGGCCGTAATTACGGGCTCGGCCCACGCGCGGGCGGCGGCCCCGGGGCCGGGCGGGGCGGGCACAGGTGGCACCGGGAGCTCCGGGGCCGGCGCAGGTGGCAGCGAGGGATTTGGGGGGGATTCTGTAGAAGCGGGGAGATGAGGACCCCCCGCGCCCGTGGGGTGTTTGCCTCCCCACGGGGATGGTTTTCACCTGCCGGGGGTTTGTGGCCGAGACCCCCAGAGCTGCCCCGTGGCTCTCAGGGAGGGTCTCACCTGACTCCCGCCCCCGCAGGCCACGATGGGCGAGTGCACGGATCTGGAATGGGCCGTGCAGGTGCTGGTGAAAAACTTTGACAAGTATTCGAGCCGCTGCTGCTGCTGCAAGAACCCGCGGCGCATCAGCAAGAAGGATTTTCGGAAGATGCTGAGCCGCGAGCTCAACCACATGCTGACGGTGAGCCCGGGGCCGGGGTCTCGCCCCTCGCCCGCCGCGGGCCGTGCCCGCCCCGAGCCCCTCCTGAGCGGCTCCGCTCTCTCCGCAGGACACCGGGAACCGCCGCGCCGCCGACAAGCTCATCTGCGACCTGGACGAGAACAAGGACGGGCGCATCAGCTTCGAGGAGTACTGGACCTTGATAGGCGGCATCGCCAGCCCCATCGCGCAGATCATCCGCCAGCAGGAGCAGAGTGTCAAACACACCAAGTAGCCGCTGCTGGACCCTCCCGGACCCCCCCCAGCTCCTCCGCTTGGTCCCCCGCTTTGTGCCCACCCCGAGCCTCCGGACCCGCCGGGTGGCCGCGGCTTTGCCGAGCAGGATGGGGCTGGCACGGGCAGGCCCTGGGGCTGGGATTTGGGGTGCGAGGCCGTGGCAGCCTCGGGGGGCTCCTGCTTGCCCTGCCCTCCTCTTCCACACGGAGCAAAGGCAGAGGCTCCCCCTCCTCTGCGGCGTTCTGCCCGCCCTCAGCCCTGCCGGCACAAATCCCACCACCAGCAGCACCCCCTCTCCCCTCGGGCTCTCCCCAAAGTGTGTGGGGGTCTCCTCGGGTGAAGGGTGCAGTCCCCCCTGCCCGAGCTGGCCAAGGCTCTGCCCTGCCCGGGGCTCGGCGAGCGGCGCGGGCCCGGCCGGGTGACACCGCCGTGGTTATTTATTGCAGCAATAAAATTCGGAGGAGCAGCGGGTGAGGCTCAGGCTCTGCCTTCCCGAAGCGCCGAGGGGCTGCGGGAGGGGGTCCCCGCCCTGTCCCCGCCCGCTGACAGGGCCGGTCCCGGAGCCACCACGGGATGTCAGCAGACACCGCGGGCTGCCCGCGGCACGGGGCGGCGGCCGCTGCCACGTTTGTCACGGGAGGCCCCTCCGTGTCCCCATGTCCACCCCGATTCCTGTCCTGCGTCCCGGCGCATGGCACACCCCCCACCCGGCATGGGGACAAAGCTCCGCGGGACCCCCGGGGACCCCCAGGCTGGGCAGCGCCCGGCGCTCTGCGGTGCTGGCAGGACGCCCGGGCCGGCAGCTCCGGCTGCTCCTGGGGATTTTCCACCGGGAAGGGACTCGCCCGTGGGCCCGCGAGCACGGTGGGGGCCCCCGAGCACCCCCGAGGCACGGGGATGGGGGCACCGTGGGACCGGGAGCATCGCGGGGTCCCGCCCGTCCCCCTGCCCGCGCAGCCCCCCCAGAGCAGTGCCGGGGTCCCGTGCCAGCCGGGGTGTCCCCGTGGGAGCGGGCGGGGCTGGGCTGAGTCACGGCCGAGGAATCCCCGCGGGGCGCGGCCCGGGCCTGACTCAGCCCGCGGGGTGCGGGGCGAGCGGGGCTGGGCCGGGCTGCGCTCCCCCGGCACCCCGGAGATGGGGGCTCGACCCCCGCGGTCACTCCGGGAGGGACCCTCAGGGCCGGGAAAGCCGAGCCCCAACTTCTGGGGATGTGGCAAAGGGGAACAACCCCCGGAGCTCGCCCTGCTCGCGTCCCTTTCCCTGCCCCCGGGGGGATGAGGGGGCAGCGGGGGTCTCGTTCATCCCTCAAAGAGAACCCCCCCCGTGAGAATCTGGGGGGTTTCCCTTCCCCGTGGGGGTGGGACACCTCCAGCCCCCCTGTCCTGGCTGATGCCCGCCCGTGCCACGTCCAGTGAGTGCCACCCGTGTCCCCACCCGTGTCCCCACTCGTGTCCCCACCGTCACCCCGTGCCGAGAACGGGCTGGGCTCGGCTGCTGCCGGGCCTGGGGGCCGAGGACATCGTGCTGCAGCCGCAGGAGGACGCGGCCCTGCTGGGCTGAGCCTCGGACAAGGCTGGTGGGGCCGCCCCAGCCCCAAATACTCACCCGTGTTGGGGTCACAGGCAAGGGAGAGCTCAGCACCGCCGGTCCCGGGGGCACCGGGCCCCCGGCAAAGCTGGCCCGGGGCAGCGGCGGTTTGGGGGTGACCCAGGGGGCCCCGAGGGTCCCCCCGCGCCTCCCGCTAATGGGATCACACAGCTCGTTAGGCAAAAATGAGGCGCGGGCGAAACCGCGCGCTGGGAAAGGCCCGGGGGCGAGGGGCTGCGGGGGCCGGGCCACCCCTGCCCGGCTATAAACGCCCGCCGAGCCCGGCCGCCCCATCCCGAGCCCTTGGGGAGCTGATCTGCGCTGAGCCGGTGAGTTCCCCGCGCTCCTCTCCCTCCTCGGGCTCCCCAAAACCCGGCCGGGAGGTGCCCGGCTCCTGCTGGAAGCCCAGAACCTCCTGGTGACGGCGCCGCCGCTCCGCCAGGCTGTGCCCATGGCGTGTCCCCTGGAGCAGGCGCTGGCCGTGATGGTCACCACCTTCCACAAGTACTCGGGCAAGGAGGGCGACAGGTACAAGCTCAGCAAGGCCGAGCTCAAGGAGCTGCTGAACAAGGAGCTGCCCGTCTTCGGGAGCGTGAGTGGCACCGCCGGGGAGGGCGGGAGGGATGGAGCGACCCCACCCGGGTCCTTCTGCCGGGCCAGGGGGGCTCTGGAACCCCCTAAGCGGAACCTGGATCCCTCGAGCTGCGGGGGAAGCCCTGAGGAAGAGGAGGGACGAGGCCCCGAGGGGTTCGGCTGGAGCAGGCGCAGCCCCGAAGGAAATTTGCCTTTTTTTTTTTTTTTTTTTTTTTTTGTAAACCCGCAGAAATATTTTGTTTGGCAGAGGAAATCACGCTCCGATTTCCTTTTTTTTTTTTCAAAATTTTATTTTTTAACCCCCCCACTTCCCTTTCTTGGCTTGCGGTTTCAACCGGGAGGCGAATTTTTTTTTTTTTTTTTTTTTTTTTTTTTAACCCAATATTTCCGCATCCTGGAGGCGCTCCTGGCACTCCTGGGCACTGCCCAGGTCACCCACCTGCAGCTGCCAGGGCCACCCCCTTCCAGCGGCGAAGGGAAACCCCCCCTGAGGCAGAGGAGGGGATCGGGGAGGGAAGGGGCAGCCCCTCACCCCAAACCCTCTCCCATCGCAGAAACAAATGGACGAGGCCGAGTTCAAGCGGCTCATGAACGACCTGGACCACAACAAGGACAGCGAGGTGGATTTCAAGGAGTACGTCTGCTTCCTGGCCTGCATCACCATGGGCTTCAACGAGTTCTTCAAGGACGACCCCAGCAAGCAGCACCGCAGGAAGTGACCGCGCCCGGCCCGGCCCGGAGCGCCCCCAATAAAAGCTTTGACCCGATCCTGCCCCGGTTCCGGGTTCTGTTTGGGTTCTCCCCGATCCTGCCCTGGTTCCGGGTTCTGTTCGTGTTTCTCCCCCAGTCCTGGCTTTGTCCCGGGGTTCTGTTTGGGTTTTCCCCCATCCCAGATGATTCTGGGGTTCTGTTCGGGTTCTGCCCAGTCCGGGGTTCTGTTCGGGTTCTGCCGTCCTGGCTCTGTCCCGGGGGTTCTGTTCGGGTTCTGCCCAGCCTGCTCTGTCCGGGGGTTCTGTTCTGGTTCTGCCAGCCCTGGCTCTGTCCCGGGGGTTCTGTTCGGGTTCTGCCCAGCCCTGGCTCTGTCCCGGGGTTCTGTTCGGGTTCTGCCCAGCCCTGGCTCTGTCCCGGGGTTCTGTTCGGTTCTGCCAGCCTGCTCTGTCCCGGGTTCTGTTCGGTTCTGCCCAGCCCTGGCTCTGTCCCGGGGTTCTGTTCGGTTCTGCCCAGCCTGGCTCTGTCCGGGTTCTTTCGGGTTTGCCCAGCCCTGGCTCTGTCCCGGGGTTCTGTTCGGGTTCTGCCCATCCGGGTCTGTTCGGGTTCTGCCGTCCTGCTCTGTCCCGGGGTTCTGTTCGGGTCTGCCGGTCCTGGCTCTGTCCCGGGGTTCTGTTCGGGTTCTGCCCAGCCTGGCTCTGTCCCGGGGGTTCTGTTCGGGTTCTGCCCAGCCCTGGCCATGCTCCGTGGCCACAGGCAGTGGGTACTCGGTGACTCACACCTTCCTCCAGCTCTGTGGGATTTTCCACGGGCCCGGCTCAGCCCCGGGAGGCGTTTTTGGAGAAGTTGGAGCAAAACCAGCTCTCGGATGTCCCCCCCGAACCTTCTGGCTGGCTCGGGGAGGGTTCAGGTGGGAACAGAGGGGATTTGCCGAGCCCGGCGTGGGCACGAGGTGCCCCGGGTGTCACCTCGGGGCTGGGGGGACACGAAGGCACAAAAGCCAAAGTGCCCGGTGCCCACATCCCCCGGATTTGGGAGTCCCGGGGCTCCCCCGCCCGCAGCAGCTCCGGGCAGGTCGGGGCTGGCTGGGGGAAGATCCCTCAGCTTCTCCCCGGCTTTCCAGAGAAATAATCCCGGCTGGAAAACCCCTCACAAAGCAGGGTGGAGCTGGCAGACCCCGGCAGAGCTCGTCCCCAGGCCCTCCCCAAGCCCCCCCGGCCTTTCCTGAGCCCTCCCCGAGCCCCTCAGTCCTTCCAGGAGCTCCAAACCTTTCCCTGCCCCTCCTCAGGCCCTTTATAAAGAGCCCCCGGAGCTTCTGCCCCTCCCAGTAGGCCCCACAAATTTCCCCTGGCTATTGGGGTGTCGAGGCTCAGCCTTGGGGGTTCCTTCTGCCCAAAATGTAAAGATCCAGGGACGAGGGGGGTTTGGTGACTTCGGAGCCACCGGAGCTTGGAGCCCGTTTGTGTCACTCCGGTCCCCGCGGCAGCCGAGGGGCTGGGGGACACTCGGGGGTCGGGGTCAGGGGACACTGGGGGGTCGGGGCTGGGGGACACTCGCGGTCGGCTCAGGGACACTCGGGGTCGGGCTGGGGGACACTCGGGGGTCGGGCTCAGGGACACTGGGGGTCGGGGCTGGGGACACTCGGCGGTCGGGCTCAGGGGACACTCGGGGGTCGGGGTCAGGGCTGGGGGACACTCGGGGGTCGGGGCTGGGGGACACTCGGGGGTCGGGGCTGGGGGACACTCGGGGGTCCTGCCCGGGGCCCAGGGCTGGGAGGGGCCGGTTCCTGGTGCTCCCCGCGGCTCCCGGACACGTGCCCGGGCCACGCAGCCACCGAAATAGCTCCGTTACACAACGGGGCCGGGACGCGCCGCCCTCGCCGTTAGGAAACAGAAATCGCTGCCAGGCGACTGGAAAACAGAAAAATCCCTGGGCACAACCCGGCTCGACGCCGCCCCCGCGGCCCAGCCCCGCTGGGTCCCGGGCATCCCTCGGGTGCTGCCGGGGGCGGCGCGGGGGGCACCGGGCACCGGCAGCGCCTGTCGGGGGATGCGGTGCCCACCCGAGCATCCCGAGCCCCGAGGGGCTCTCCCGGCCCGGGGGGTCGCTGCCCGACCCCAGCGGCACATTTTGCTCCTCCTAACCCAAACCAGCCCCCCTGGCAGCGCGGAGCAGGGGGGGCCGGGGGCAGCTCTCGGGGTTTCCTTTCTCCTCCTTTTCTCCTTTTCCAGCCGGGTCCGGGCGGGCTCGGGCTCGGCGGTGCCTCCCCGGCCGGGTGTGTCCCAGGCGGGGCTATAAAAGCCAGGGCCTGAGAGCGGCTCCCCTTCCGCCCCTGCCCGTCCTCCTGTGTCCCGCCTGAGCTCTCGGTGAGTTGGTTTCCCCCTCTGCTCCCCCTCCAGATGCTCTCCAGATGTTGTCCAGGCGCGGTCTCCTGGCAGGCGCTTCCCCCCGGGGCGGAGCGGGCGGTTCCTGCTGCAGGTGCCGGGACGGGAATTTGGATTTCACCTGGCGAGGGCTGGAAAATCTCCTGGGTCCCTTCCCTGCCCGAGGGCGCCGCGGCCTCCCCGCGTTCCTCGGGTTTGGAGCGGGAGGGCGGAACCGGGCAGGGAGCCGGGATGAGCCGGAGCCTGGGAGGAGCCGCTCCCCTCGCCTGAGGATGCTCTGTGCCCCCCCTGTGCCCCCCAGGCTTGCCGCTGTCCCCATGGCGTGTCCCCTGGAGCAGGCGCTGGCCGTGGTGGTCGCCACCTTCCACAAGTACTCGGGCAACGAGGGGGACAAGTACAAGCTCAACAAGACCGAGCTCAAGGAGCTGCTGACCAAGGAGCTGCCGAGCTTCAGCGTAAGTGCCGCAGCCCGCGGGGAGTTCGGGGATGTGCAAACCCCGATTTTAACCTTTTTTCCCCCATGCCCGGGCAGAAACAAACCAGCGAGGCGAGTTTACAGAAGCTCATGAGCAACCTGGACTGCAACAGCGACAGCGAGGTGGATTTCCAGGAGTACGTGACCTTCCTGGCCTGCATGGCCATGATGTGCAACGACTTCTTCCAGGACCTGCCCGACAAGATGCCGCGCAGGAAGTGAGGGCAGCGCCCTGCCACCGCCCCGGGACCCTCCCGTTGTCCCCCCGATGCCATTTCAATAAATCTCGAGTCAAACACAGCGTTCTGCCCCGGGGGTCTCTCTCCCCGGCACGGGGGCGTTGTGGCGGGGGTGGCGCCGGCAGCGATCCCGGCTGGCTCTGGCTGTGCCCGGGCTGGATGCTGCGCTGCCCGAGGCCTCGCCAGCCGCCCCCGGGGCCGCTCCCCGGTGGCCACGCCGGGCTGAGTCAGCCCTGCCCCGGTCCTGCCTTCCCGGGGCGGCTCCCACCCCGCAGGGATCAGCGGCGAAGGGGGAGCGGCTCCGAGCTGCAGTCACGGTGCCGGGCAGGGTCGGGGGCTGTCCCTCACCTGTCGCGACATCCCCTGCCCCGCCCCGCTGCCGCGTTCCTGCCCGGGGTGCGGTTGTGCGGAGCCGCCGCTTCCCGGAGCTCCGGGCCGGGAGCGCCGAGCCCGGCCCGCCCCGGCTCCGCGGATCCGTTCCTGTCCCGGTTCCGTTCTGCCCCGGTTCCGTTCTGTCCCGGTTCCGTTCCTGTCCCGGTTCCGTTCCCGCCCCGGTTCCGTTCTGTCCCGGTTCCGTTCTGCCCCGGTTCCGTTCCCGCCCCGGTTCCGTTCTGTCCAGGTTCCGTTCCTGTCCCGGTTCCGTTCTGCCCCGGTTCCGTTCCTGTCCCGGTTCCGTTCCCGCCCCGGTTCCGTTCCCGCCCCGGTTCCGTTCCCGTCCCGGTTCTGTTCCCGCCCCGGTTCCGTTCCCGCCCCGGTTCCGCGGCTCCGTTCCCTCCCCCGTCCCCTTTTCCCTCTCAATGAGCAGCTCCAGATGTGCGGCGCGCCCCCTCCAGATGTGGCTGTGCCCCCTCCACCATCCTCAGCCCGGGGAGGATCCCAGGGGCAGCGGCCGGGACAGGAGGGAGCGGCCTCAGGCTGGGCCAGGGCAGGCTCGGGGTGGATATTTGGGGAAATTCCTCCTGGGAAGGGCAACCAGGCTTTGGCAGAGGCTGCCCAGGGGGGTTTGGAGTGGCCACACCTGGGCGTTGGTCTGGGTGGGCAGGTGGGGACAGGGCACAGGTTGGGCTCGATGATCTTGGAGCTTTTCCAGTATCCAGTCCCCAGCACACACAGGTGTCCCTGTCCCCTCCCCAGCACACACAGGTGTCCCTGTCCCCTCCCCAGCACACACAGCTGTCTCTGTCCCCTCTCCAGCACACACAGGTGTCCTCATCCCCTCCCCATCACACACAGGTGTCCCTGTCCCCTCTCCCCATCACACACAGGCGCCCAAAAGGTGTCCTGTCCCCTCCCCATCACACACAGGTGTCCTGTCCCCTCCCCATCACACACAGGTGTCCCTGTCCCCGCCCCACAGCACACACAGGTGTCCCTGTCCCCTCCCCATCACACACAGGTGTCCCTGTCCCCTCTCCCCATCACACACAGGTGTCCCTGTGCCCTCTCCCCATCACACACAGGTGTCCCTGTCCCCTCCCCATCACACACAGGTGTCGCTGTCCCCTCCCCACGTGGCCCAGCCCCACCCTCACACATCCCCAGGCCTGCCTGGACCCGTCTCCCTGACGGGTCACCTGTGTCCCCTTCCCGGCAAGGACCCGCCCGTCCCCATCCCAGCCCTGTCCCTTTGTCTCCCTCTTTTGCAATTTGTTGTTTTTCTGGCGCCGGTTCCTCGTGCTCCGGGATTACGAGGCCGGCAGGGAGAGGTTTCACCAGCGCTGCCATTCCCACTTCCCAAAATCTCCTTGGCCATCCCAGGGCTGGACTCGGGGGGAGGCTCCTCAGCAGCCCCCTCCAGGCTCTCGGGGATTCGTGGCTCATTCCGGGCACTGGGAGCACTGGGGGGCTCCATGTGAGGCACTGGGGGGACAGCTGGGGGTGGGCAGCGTTTGCCGATGCCCTGAATCCTCTCCAGGGGCAATTCCACCTCCCAGGACCAGCTGGCAGAGTTCCCACTCACCAGCGTGCCTGGATTTGCACCCGGGGTGGAGTCCCTGGGTCCAGGGGGAGCATCCTCGTGGAGGGGAGGGGTGTACTGGCCAAACTGCCACCTGTCCAGCAGCCAAATTCACCCCAAAAATCAGTGGTAAACAGGTAAACTCAGCCTCATCCCCCACCCAGGAAATTTCCTCCTCCATCATCTCCATCAGACACTTGGGAATGTTCCAGAAAAGCCATCGCTGACCCCAGAGGCCGCCCCCTCACGAATGTCATTTTCGGTGCTTCCTGATTTTACCTGACGAGTCTGGGGCTTCCCCTCCCTCGATAACAGTTCCCGGAGCCGGGTGTCAAATCCGAAATCCACACCTGGGCGTGCTGCGCTGCCTTGCACAACTCCCGGCGTTGTTTCCCCGCAGGGAGCCCGGGGCTGAACCCGCCGGCAGCTCCGGGAGGGGATAAAAGGCATCGTCCCCAGCCCGGCATCACCCGATCCTCCGCAGAGCCCAGGACTCCTCCGAGGTGAGCAGCTCCCCGGGGTCAGCAGCCCGGCCCCGGCCCCGCATTCCCTTCGATTTTGTGCCGTTCTTCCCTTCCCGGCAGGATGAAAACCGACCTGGAGCTGGCGCTGGAATGCGCCGTCAACGTCTACCACCGGTACGCGGCACTGCGCCCCATCGACGACTACCTGAGCAAGAACGAGTTCTCCAAGCTGCTCAAGGAGACGGCCGAGCCTTTCCTGCGGGACACGGTGCCGGTGAGAGCCCGGGATGGGCCTGGAGGATCCCTCGGTCCGGGGGTGTCGGGCACGGACCCCTCCCGCTGCACCGGGGCGCTCGGAGCTCCTCCAGCCCGGCCCCGGCCGCTTCCTTGGGGATGGGGACGGCCCCAAGGCAGGCGGGGGGGATCTGGGGGTTCAGCCCGTGCTGGGTGAGCCTCCTGCCAGGGCTGGGGGCGGGCAGGGTGACCCCACTCGCCCTTGTCCCCCCGCAGCCCAACACGAGTACCGACGCCTACATCGGGCAGCTCTTCGCCAAAGCCGACGCCAACCACGACGGGCGCCTCAAGTTCACCGAGTTCCTGACCACGCTGAGCCTCGTGGCCATCGATGCCCACAACAGATCCCACGAGGGTCCTGGTGGTGACCACGGCCACGACCACGGCCACGACCACGGCCACGGGCACGGCCACGGCCCTGGCCACCGCCACTGAGGCCGCTCCCACAGCAGCTGAGCCCTGGGGGTCTGTGCCCCTCCGGACCCTCAGCCCCTGCCTGTAACCAAACCTTTGTCACCCGCCTCTGCTTTGTGGCGCTGAAATAAAATCTCTTACTCTGAGCACCAAACCCGCCTGTGTTCCGTGTCCTGGGGTGATGCCTGCACAGCCCGTGATTAAATATTCTGGGGGTGTCGCATTCTGGGGGTGCCGCATTCTGGGGGTGCCCCTTCCCAGGGGTGTGTGAGAGGATTCTGTAACCCCCAAAACCACCCAGCAGCCCCAGCGTTGCTGTGGGACACAGAGGGAACACCCCACACACCCCACAGGTGTCAGGACACAGAAAGAGCAAAGGTTTATTGTTAACTTCGTATTTATAGATTTTTGGACAGTGACCAGGGATTGGATAATGAAGTTACTACCTCTCCAATTTTACTGGTCAAAGGAGAAGTTTTTCAAGTGATATCTTTTACAAAAGAATATAAATACAGTCTTTGTTTGTCTTACAATTCACGAGAAAGTACATTACAATTATGAAAACAAATCAGAAGACTTGAATTTCAAGGTGAAACACCAGCAGAGCAAAGAATGAGACTGAGGGGCTCTGGGGGCTCTGGGGGCTCTGGGGGCTCCGGGGGCTCTGGGGGCTCCGGGGGCTCTCGGGTGGGGTTCTGGGGGTTC
Organism: Sitta carolinensis; assembly: GCA_032173965.1. Taxonomy (NCBI): domain Eukaryota; kingdom Metazoa; phylum Chordata; class Aves; order Passeriformes; family Sittidae; genus Sitta; species Sitta carolinensis. The sequence goes on from CM063305.1 coordinate 1,115,470, forward strand.
GGGGGCTCCGGGGGCTCTGGGGGTTCTGGGGGCTCCGGGGGCTCCGGGGCTCTGGGAGCTCCGGGGACTCTGGGGGTTCTGGGGGCTCCGGGGGCTCTGGGCTCCGGGGCTCTGGGAGCTCCTGGGGTCCGGGGCTCTGGGGCTCCGGGGGCCAGGGGCTCTGGAGGCTCTGGGGGCTCTGGTGGGCTCTGGGGGCTCCGGGGTGGCTGATCTGGGAGTTCTGGGGGCTCTGGGGGCTCCGGGGGCTCTGGGGGCTCCGGGAATCCGGGGACTCCACCCGCGGCCGCTCTGCAGGATGAATCAAACATTCCGTGGTTTGGGACACATCCCCCAGGTCACGACACCCCCAAAAGCCACCGTGGGCTCCTGAGGGCTGCAGCGGGAGCGGAGGAGAACCCCGGGGTCTGTCCGTGAGGGTTTGGTGGTTGTGGTGACACAGCTGCGGTTTGGGCACAGCCCAAATGTCACCCACCGCCACCCCGGGGCCACTCGGGCATCGCTGCCCCAGCGGGGCCGGGTGGGCTCCCCACAGGATCGAGGGAAAAACTGGGGAAGCTGGGAAAGGGGCTGTGTGTGGGAGCTGCACAGGAGCACCAGAGAAACCCCCTGGCAGCGAGGGGGCAGTTTGGGTGGGTGGCAATCCAGTTTGGGACTGGTGACACTCCAGTTTGGGTGGGTGACACTCCAGTTTGGACACTCCAGTTTGGGTGGGTGACACTCAATTTGGGACAGGTGACACTCCAGTTTGGGTGGGTGACACTCAATTTGGGACAGGTGACACTCCAGTTTGGGTGGGTGACACTCAATTTGGGACGGGTGACACAGGGCAAGGAGCGGGGCCGGGAAACAAAAGGAGCAATGAGATGAGTCAGGGATGCCGGAATCCGATCCCTCCGTGCCCTGGGGACACAGGAGCATCCTCAAACAGGGATGGGCACCGCTGGTCCTTCCCTCTTCCTGGCACCCATTGTCTGAGCGTAAATCTTCTCATTGTCTGCTCTTCCCGTCCCTAACATGAGTGACACAGAGGTGACACTTGCAAAACACCTGGCAGCTCCTGCACCAGCCAGGAAAGACCCCGACCTTGGGTTTTCTCCTGGTTTCGTGCCCAGTTTCCTCCAGAAAATCTCTGGAGCGGGAGCAGAGGTCTGGTAGAAATAAGAAAACAATGGAAAATATTCTGGAAAACAAGTTATAAAATACAGATGCTGCGTTGTCTTGGGCAGTGTCCAAGCCGTTGGCGTTGTAGAAAACAGAAATCACATGAGAAGCTCCTCCAGGGGACAAAGCTCTCCCTGTCTCCATGAGAAACTGCCCGATTTGCTCCTCCAGCAGAAGGAAAAGGCGCAAATTCTTCGTCGCGTTGCAAAACTCCCCAAGTTTTGGCAACTTCGTGCCCTCGACCTCGAGGTGTGACCAGCCCGGGGTTTTTCCCCTCCCTGAGCCCTGAGCCCCGCCAGGGGTGATGGAGGGGGCAAGGACAACATTTCCAAAGCCTGGTGGGTGCAACCAGGAACTGCCAGCGGCGGAATGAGGCCGGGAGGGGCTCCGGGGTTCCCACCTGGCAATTTCCAGGTGCGGGAAATGCGATCTCAGGCTGATGTTTATGGCAGGTGTGTCACCAGCTCTGATGAAAGAAAGAGAACCTCGGGCAGGTATAAAAGGGCTGCTCCGGGCTCCTGGGTCACACTGACTGATCCATTCCCCGCAAAACCTCCTCAGAGACCGGGGTGAGTAGGATGACGATGATCCTTGCAGGGAGAACGATGAGGGAGAAGGGGTTTGGGATGTGGGCTGAGCCCAGGGCGGTGGATTCTCCTCGGGGTGCAGCAGGGGGCTGCTTTGGGTTGGAAAACGAGCACCAATTAATGGCATTTTGGTGCCACCTTTGGTGGAGGCGCCGCTGGTTCTGCGCCCTCTGCCCCGATCCCCCTGGCCTGGCCCCGCTCCCCTCACCTGCAAACGTCCCCAGGTGTGTTGGCAAAGCCCCACTGGAGCCGTGACCCAGCCACATCCCCAAATCCCCTCCTTTCCCGCTCCACACCAGGAGCTGAAGGTGCCCCCGGGCTCAGCCGGACGAGGCTCCAGGCGCAGCTCCCGCTGATTTTCGGCTCCTCTCCCCTCGGGGTTTGTGCCCGCAGGTCCCTCCGGAGCTCAGCCATGTCCGCCAGCACCCACAGCCACGCCGGGAGCCGGCAGTTCCCCGGGAACTGCACGCTGGAGCGGGCCCTGCAGACCGTGGTGGATGTTTTCCACCAGTACAGCATCCGCCAGGGCGACATCGACCTGCTCAGCCTCGGCGACTTCACCACGCTGCTCACCGAGCAGGCGCCGTCCTTCCTGGCCACCTGCGTGAGTGCCGGGGGTCCCGGCGGGGAGGGGGCCCGGGGGGCTCCTGAGCACGCCCGGCTCGGGGCCAGCCCGGCTCGGGGTGCCCTGGGCAGCCACGGGGCGCTGGCACAAAATCCTGTCCCCTGTGGGGTTTAATCTGTGGCAGGGGGGGCTCGGGGAATTCCAGAGCTCCCAGACCCTTCCCAGGCCAGGGCAGGGGGGGATCAGGGAATTCCAGAACTCCCAGACCTTTCCCAGGGGAGGGCAGGGGGGCTCAGGGCATCCCGCAGATCCCAGACCCTTCCCTGGGCAGGGGAGGGGGGCTCAGGGCATCCCAGAGCTCCCAGACCCTTCCCAGGACACGGCAGGGGGGGCTCAGGGAATTCCAGAGCTTCCAGACCCTTGCCAGGCCAGGGCAGGGGGGATCAGGGAATTCCAGAGCTCCCAGACCCTTCCCGGGTGAGTTTGTTTGACCACAGACGTGAGCTGGCTGGTTTTGGGACTGGCATTTATTGGACCAATTAGAAAGCAATTTCGTCTCCGGGGATTATTCACCTTTCAAAGGAAACACTTTTAAGCTTAAACCTGCTTTGCTCTTAATTGGGGAGTTTGAAATTGGCAAAGCAAACCCAGAACAGGAATCGGTGTTTCTGCCCGGTTTTGAATTGAAACCACAACCCCAGGGCTGGGCAGGGGGGCTCAGGACATCCCGCAGCCCCCAGACCCTTCCAGGGTTGGGGAGGATCCCCCCAGCTCCGTTTGCACCCACGGGGGCGGCGTCGTGACCCCCCCCCCCCGGTGTCCCCAATTTCAGGACAGGAACCGGCCTGGCTACTTGCAGGAGCTCTTCCAGGAGAGCGACCTGAACCAGGACAAGGAGCTGAGCTTTGAGGAGTTCGCCATCGTGCTGAGCAAGCTGACCGACGACGCCCATCGCATCAGCCACGGCTCCGAGCGCTGCGGGCCGGACCGGGACTGAGCCCGGACACGGGCAACTGGCACGGGGGAGCTTTGGGGACCGGGCTCTGGCTGCTCCCTGCCTGCTCGGGACAGCCACACAATAAAGCATCGCTTGGAATTCTGCGAGCCTTCCCTGTCTCCTCATCCACCCCGGGGTGACAAAGCGGCTGCTCCCCCTCCCCACCAGCCGCTCTCCTGCCTCCCAAGGAGGGTTTGGGAGGAGTTCTGCAGCTCCAGCCTCGGGGGGCCCTGCGGGGCCCCGGGCACAGCCAGCCCCGGGCACCCCGGGCGGATCCTGGGCTGCCGGACCGCGCATCGCCCAGCCCGGCCCCGGGGCTGAGCCCCTGCACGGACACCTGCAGAGCCACCGGACAGGTGCCAGCGCCTGTCCCTGAGACCCTCGGCACCGCCCCGGGCCCCGCCCCGCCCTGGGACCCCCTGTGCCACCCTCGCCTGTCCCCCTGCCACCCCCAGGCTGAGCAAAGCCACCCAGGGAGGTTTCCTGAGATTGCACCAAAGCTCTGCAACGCCGGACACTGCCTTGTGAAACGTGCCCGGTGTCCCCAGATGTTCTGTGCTCCAGAATCCCCATTGTGAAATGTTCCTGAGGTCCCCAGATGTTCTGTGCTCCAGAACCCCCATTGTGAAATGTTCCTGGGGTCCCCAGATGTTCTGTGCTCCAGAACCCCCATTGTGAAATGTTCCTGGGGTCCCCAGATGTTCTGTGCTCCAGACCCCACATTGTGAAATGTTCCTGATGTCCCCAGATGTTCTGTGCTCCAGACCCCACATTGTGAAATGTTCCTGATGTCCCCAGATGTTCTGTGCTCCAGAACCCCCATTGTGAAATGTTCCTGATGTCCCCAGATGTTCTGTGCTCCAGACCCCACATTGTGAAATGTTCCTGATGTCCCAGATGTTCTGTGCTCCAGACCCCACATTGTGAAATGTTCCTGATGTCCCCAGATGTTCTGTGCTCCAGACCCCCGTGCTGTGACAGCAGAGCACCCCACCAGCCAGGCCTGGGGACCCTCTGGGAATGGGATCCCAGGATCCCAGGATCATTTCACCTGGGACAGGCCCCAAGGATCGAGTCCAGCCTGGGCCCTGTCCCCTCCTGGTCACCCAGAGCGGTGTCCAGCCCTTCCCTGGGATGGGCACCCCGCTCCTCCCTGCCTGGCCGCCCTTTCCAGGAGGGAATTCCTGCTGAAAGCCCCGGGCTGTGGCTACCGGCTTGGCAATGCCCCGTGCCAGCTCCGGGGTCCGAGGCCGGGCAGGTAAAACAACCCCGGACTCGTGTGCTGAGTCAGCCGGCAGCTCCTCTTAACGAGGGAACACCGGAAAATCTCGTTTTGCTCCCCAGCTTGGCAGCTCTGAGCTGCCACGCCGAGAAACATCAACACAGAAAACCACAGAGTGAGGATGGAGCCCGGGGAAGTGTGTGTGTGGGGGGGGAAAAAAAATAAAAATAAATGCACCTTTCAGCCACGCCTGGGCTCTGCAGCGCAGGGCACACCTGGGGCGGGGAGAAGGCACCCTGGCACAGCGGGTGGAGCGGTGCCAGGCTCGGGACACGCCCGGATCCTCTCCCGAGCGGAGCCGGTGGCTGCAGGCGGGGGCAGCTCCAGCCCTGCCCCGCTGCTCTGCCCCGGGGAGCGGTCAAAGGTCGGGCTCGGCGATTTTGGGGTTTTTCCCGGAGCTCAGGGACACTGGGGTGCGCCAGGGGTGGGGACGCTTTGGGGACGAGCTCTTGGGGGCAGGGCAGGGATCGTGCCCGGGTTCCCTTCACCCCCTGGCACCGGGAAACGGGAGGGGGAAATCGGGGGGTGGGGAGGATCCCGAGGGAAGGGGATTTGCCAGGAGATGGAGGAGAATCAGGGCAGGTGAGGGGATGGAGCCAGCCCAGGTGAGGGGACAGCCCAGCCCAGGTGAGGGGATGGAGCCAGCACAGGTGAGGGGACAGCCCAGCCCAGGTGAGGGGATGGAGCCAGCACAGGTGAGGGGACAGCCCAGGTGAGGGGACAGAGCCAGCACAGGTGAGGGGACAGCCCAGGTGAGGGGACGGAGCCAGCCCAGGTGAGGAGATGGAGACAGCCCAGGTGAGGGGACAGCCCAGCCCAGGTGAGGGGATGGAGCCAGCCCAGGTGAGGGGATGGAGCCAGCCCAGGTGAGGGGACAGCCCAGCCCAGGTGAGGGGACAGCCCAGCCCAGGTGAGGGGATGGAGCCAGCCCAGGTGAGCGGACAGCCCAGCCCAGGTGAGGGGACGGGGCTGTGCCCGTGACACCCCGGGCTTGCAGGAAGAGCCGCAGAGCCCCTTTTGGGGAAGTCCCTTGAGCAATGCCGGGGGCGTTGCGGGGCCGCGCGGGAAGCGGCCGGGACCGGCGCATTTCACAAGGGGCCAGCCGGGCTATAAGAGACCCCGCGGTGGCCCCGGCCCCGCGCCCGCCCCAGGGGACCCCGCTGAGCTGACAGGATGAGCAAGGCAAGTCCAGGGGACCTTTGGGGTGTCCGTGCTCTTTTCCAGGTGATCAGAGGCGTGAGGATCCTCGGGAGCTTCTCCTCGGCTCAGCACCGAGAGCGGAACCAGCCCGGCCCGTGAGGAGAGGGGTTTGCTCCTGGAAGAGGCTCCTGGACGGCAGAGCCCGTGCTCTGTGTCCCCTCAGAGGGTTTTGGGGTGTTGTCACCTGCCCTGTGTCTCCTCAGAGGGTTTTGGGGTGCTGTCACCTGCCCTGTGTCTCCTCAGAGGGTTTTGGGGTGTTGTCACCTGCCCTGTGTCCCCTCAGAGGGTTTTGGGGTGTTGTCACCTGCCCTGTGTCCCCTCAGAGGGTTTTGGGGTGTTGTCTGTGTCCCCTCAGAGGGTTTTTGGGTGTCATCACCTGCTCTGGTGGTTTATCAGCAGAGCCAGGCTCAGACCAGCCCCGTCTGGGGACGAAGCCGCTCCCAGCTCTCATTTTGGGGTGCGCAGGGCAGAGGCTGCCAGGTCCAAACCCCGAGGTTTGTCCCAGGCGGGACCAGCTGCTCCCACAGCCGCTTCCCTCGCACCCCCGGGACATTTTGGGGTTTCTCGGCAGGTCCAGCAGAGCCAGGAGCCGCTGTCGGAGCTGGAGAAAGCCATGGACGTCATCATCGACGTCTTCCACCAGTACTCGCGGCGGGAGGGGGATCGGGACACCCTGACCAAGAAGGAGCTCAAGCTGATGATCGAGAAGCAGCTGGCGAATTACCTGAAGGTGTGTGGGGGGACCAGGGCTGGATCCCAGCGCATCCCGGGGTGTCCCCGGGGTCGGGGTGCACCCCCTGCCCACTGCGCTCTCCCACCCCGCTCCAAACGTTGTCCGGGAGGAGCCCTCCCAGCTTCTTCTCCGCAAAAATCCCAATCAGGTGCCCCCAAATCTCCTTTTCCCCCTGGAAACCAGAAACGCTCCCCCAAAGCCCATTTTTTGGTTTTTGGGGAACTCCCCTAAAGCCAAAGCAAAGTTCTTCGCACCCGGGGTGAATTTCGAGCTGGGGTTCGCCCTCACCTCGCCCCCTCCTCCCCCGCAGCACGTGAAGAACAAAGCCACCATCGAGCAGATCATGAAGGACCTGGACGTCAACAAGGACGAGCAGATCAGCTTCGGGGAGATGATGCTGCTGGTGACCCGCGTCACCTGCGCCACCCACGAGCACCTGCACGAGGTGGAGGAGCACCAGCACCACCACCAGCACCAGCACCACCACTGAGGCTGCAGCCCCCTCCGCGGGACCCCCGGGCTCGGCAGAGGCTCCGGGATCCAGCCCTGAGCCGCCCCTCCCTGCCCACCTCCCTCCCTCCCTCCCTCCCTCCCTCCCTCCCTCCCTCCCTCCCTCCCTCCCTCCCTCCCTCCCGCCGCTCTTGCTGCCAAATAAAGATTTAATCCCCCCCGAGGCTGCCGAAAGCTCTCCGCTGTCTCTGTGGGTTTTTCCTGGGCTGTTCTCTCCTGAAACCGGGTGAATCCAGCTTCGGGCCAGGCTGCAGATTCCCCGGGGTGGGTGTCTGGGAATTTGGGATCCGCAGCAGCAGCTGCTCCTGACTCACGGTGTGCTCCGGAGGTTGGGGTTGCACCAGGATCTGACAGAGTTTTGCATTTCCAGCTGGGAAAAAAAAAAAAAAAAAAAAAAACCCAACATATTTTGTCCTGGAAACTCTGCACGGGTCTGTGCCTGAGCTGCGGTGGCGGGCAGGAGCTGGGAGGGAGGACGGGGAGGGGTGAGCACAGTTTTGTAGAGGAAAAACCTTTTTAGGGCGGTTTTGTTTCACGGATGGGGGTGGAGGCGTTCGGGCAACTGCGCTCTGGGTGGACGAGAACGGGAACGACCCCAATTCCTCACTCAGAACACCCCGAATTCGCACCGAAAACGTCAATTTGTCAACAATCGGCTGCTTCCCGGAGGGAAAGGATGGCTGCAGACACCGGCGGAGCTTCCCGATTTCCAACCCCCCCTTTGGGGCAGGAAGAGCCCCGGTGGCGATTTCCCAAGGGTGACTCAAAGCCCTGAAATCGCCCAGCTCCGGGAAGGAACCTTCCAGAAGCTTCCCCGAAGCAGCAGAGCTGAAGCAAGACCCCCGCAGTTAACACAAGAGCTCCCCGAGTTTGCTTCACCCCGGGGTTGCCTCAGCTTCCTCCGGAGCCGCTTTTGACACCCAAAATGCCGAATTCCCCCTCACCGGGCCGCGTCCGCTGCTGGGGGGGTCCCCCCAGCTCTGCGCCCCCCAAACGGGCCGGGACCCCCCTCCCGCAGCGCTCTGGGGTCTCCCGCATCCCTCGGGGGGCGTGGGGGGCTCGGGAGCCGGGGCCAGCCTCGGGGACAAGGAGCGGCGGCAGAGCGGGAGTTTTTGGGGGGTTCTGCGGGGGTCCCGGCACCGAACCCCCCCGGGGTGAGCCGGGGGGCTCCGGGAGTTGCTGCAACCGCAGATTTCTCAAGGCGGGAGCGGCAGCCTGGGCTGCGGGGTCACCCCGGGCAGGAGGGGCAGAGCAGGACCCCCCCAAACACACACACACCCCCGAGCGGTCCCCAAATCCCCCGGGAGCCGCCCGTGCCCACCCCCGGCCCTGCAGGGGTCTCCCGGCTCCAGAGGCTCCGGGATCCGCGCCGAGGGCCGGGCTCCTGCTGCCACCTGCTGGGATGCGACACCGGGAGAGCCGCGGCTCCGGCCGGGGAGAGGGAAAGGGGGCTGCGGGCAGGGGGAGGATTCGGGGCTTTGTCCAGCACTGGGATCCCCAGGGGTGATCGATCCCCCAGGAGTGATCCCCCAGGAATAATCCCCAGGGGTGATCCCAGAGGGAATCATCCCCAGGAATGATCCCCAGGGGTGATCCTAGAGGGAATGATCCCCAGGAATAATCCCCAGGGATAATCCCAGAGGGAATGATCCCAGGGAATGATCCCAGAGGGAATGATCCCCAGGGGTGATCCCAGAGGGAATGATCCTCAGGAATAATCCCCAGGGGTGATCCTAGGATGTCCAGGAATAATCCCCAGGTGATCTAAATGATCCCCAGGAACCGGGATAATCCCAGAGGGAATGATCCCCAGGAATAATCCCCAGGGGTGATCCCAGAGGGAATGATCCCCAGGAATAATCCCCAGGGGTGATCCTAGAGGGAATGATCCCCAGGAATAATCCCCAGGGATAATCCCAGAGGGAATGATCCCCAGGAATAATCCCCAGGGGTGATCCCAGAGGGAATGATCCCCAGGAATAATCCCCAGGGGTGATCCACCAGAAATAATCCTCCAGGAGTGATCCCAGAGTGAATGATCCCCAGGAATAACCCCCAGGGCTGATCCCCTCCGAAATAATCCTCCGGGATGATCCCCCAGAAATAATCCCCCAGGAGTGATCCGCCCCAAATCCAGCCCTGAGGGGAATCCCCCAGAAGCTCCCGGGGTCCCCAAAGCGGGAGAGCGGCCCCCGGGCTGGGGCAGCCTCCCCAGAACAGCCCAGGCGCCCGCGGGCACCCGCCGGGATTCGCTGTCCCTGCGGGGAAAGGGAAATCGCGGCCCGGGGGGGCTCCGGGCTGGGCGCAGAGGCAGCTCAGCCACATCTGGGACAACGTCCGAAAATAAGATTAAACCCCCTGGAACTTTCTGCAGCGATTTTTCCGGTCCGTGGCGCATTCTAAACTTTGCCCAGGAACTCGCAAACCTTTCCCTTGGGTTGTAGAGGAATAAAAAAGCGTTCGGGGATGTTAAATGCAGAGTTTTCCGCAGGAAGGGAACCTCTGGAGGTGCAAAGCCCTTTGTCCCTGACCTACATACACCTCTCCAGGTGTGCTGTAAACATCCTCCGAGCCGCAGGATAATGAGGGAGGCTCCCTGGCAAGAGGCAGCCGAGAACAGGACGGACCGGGAGGGATCCCGTCCCCCTCCCACGGCCGGCAGCTGCCGCAGCCGCTCCGAGCTGCCCCCGCCAGTCCCAGCCCGGCCCCGGCTGATGCAGGTGAGGCTCTCGGCCGCTTCTCGGCTCTGGAATGAGCTTTGGTCTTTGCTTTGGGACTGGTGTTAGCCGGCAGGGCCCCGGCGTGCAGGGGCAGGACGGGAGCAGCCCGCAGGCTGGACGCGCTCTGCTCACCTGCAGGAGCTGATTCTTGCACCCCACGAGTGCCCGATGGTCACGGGGAGCAGCTCCCCTTTAACTGAACCGGGGCAAGCGCAGGAATGGAGGGGATCCAGGGGAAAGTTCTCCGAGGAACCGGGAAATGAAAACTTTTCGCCTCTGGTGAAACAAAACGCAGGAAGGGCTGAGGCTGACTTGGGGGTTTTGGGGAGGGAACGGGGATTTTCCTGCTGCCCTTCGGGTTGTGCCCCGCGCAGGACCGGAGCCATGTCCAGGCTTATCAAAGCCATCACTGACATGATGCAGAGCTCGCAGGGCAACGCCAGGAAGGGCAAGAGGCCGGAGCCCTTCAGCAGGAGCGAGTTCAAGAGGCTGATCCAGCAGGAATTCGCTCCTGCCAAGGTACCGGCGGGGCTGCAGCGGGGAAGGAGGGTGGGAAAGGGGCTGGGAGGGGATTTCGGGGCGGCTGGGGGGATTTCGGGGTGGGAAAGGTGCTGAGGGGGATTTCAGAGTGGCTGGGGGAGGGAAGGAGGGTGAGAAAGGTGTTGGGGGGGGATTTTGGGGTGGGAAAGATGCTGAGGGGGGATTTCGGGTGAGGGAAAGGGGCTGGGGGTAATTTCGGTGTGGGAAAGGCGCTCAGGGAGATTTTGGGGTGGGAAAGATGCTGAGGGGGGATTTCGGGGTGGGAAGGGTGTCCGGGAGGGGCTGACGCGGCCCCGTCCCCGCAGAGGTCCCCGAGCAGCAGGGACAGGTCCAGCCCGCGCCCCTCGGACCCCGACACGGAGCCCATCAACGGGGAGAGGGCTCCTGCCAAGCCCTGCGTGTACTGAGGGGTCTCTGCTGCTGCCGGCAGGTAAGGGGGCACCCAGGGCTCCGGGACCCCTCCTCGGGAGGGCTCAGAGCCGCCCCCGGGCCCGGGGTCACCCCGGGGGGACGCGGGGTGCTCACCCCAGTGAGCCCAGTCCAGCGGGGAGGGAGGGATGGAGCGGCCGCTGAGCTCCGCAGGGTCTTGAATCAGCTCTAATTAAATTTTCGCGGTAATTGCGCACCGACCAGTGCAAAGCAGAGGGGGCTGGAGGGAGGGACTCGACCCCCAGGGTTTTGGGGTGGTCGCGGGTGAAGCCCCGGGGGTTTCCCTCCCTTTCCGCAGGATCCCTGGGTGGGCAGCAGCGATGGCGGGAGCTCCTCCCGGGCTCTCCCTGCTCCTCCGGGCCGGGCACGTCCTGGGGGGAGTGAAGACCCTGCCCGGCTCCACCGATTTACCTCCATGAGGCAAAAAACAGCGCCAGGGTTTGGTCCCGATGCTCCTGCGGCGTCTCCTTGGGGTGCTTCAAAACCGCGGCTTTGGAGGCTTCAGGGATTTTCAGATTTTCTCTTTTTGTTTCCTCATAAAAAGCAACGGCTGAAATCTCAACCCCTTCGCCCCGGTTATTAATGGGGAGAAAGTGAAAAAATACCCCTGGTTAATAGGGATGAGCAGGGTAATTACTTGACTCAGCCTGTGCGGCTCTAACGAACCCAGAGCGGCGATTCCCCGGGGAAAATTAAAGGTTCATTATTGAGAGCTCATCTCCAGCTCGTTTGGAGACAACAGCAAAATTCCCACGGCTTTTGTTTTTTGTTTTGGTTTGTTTTTTTTTTGGGGGGGGGTGGACACACCAAAAATGCACCTCAGCTGCAGCTCTGGCTTTCACGGAGACGTTTCTGCCCTGTAAATACCCCAAAGGCATTTTTCCTCCGCTTCTTTTTCCCCTTCTCACATAAATGGTTGTAGGATCGCAACACCCCAATAAAAACCGCACAACCCCAGTGCCTGGCTGGATTTTGGGAGCCCCGAGGCAGGAGGGGCTCGGAGCTGTGGTGGGGAAGCTCCGAGGGGCCGGGGGAGGGTGGGGAAGCCCTTGGGGGGATCTGAGGCAAACCAGGGAGGAAAATCCGGAATGCTGCCAGAGTGGAAAAGAGAGAGCAGGAGATGCGGATCCCGGGGTGGGAGCAGCTTTGTCGGGGCGTCCCTGCTCCTTCCGGGAAATGAGACAGCGCCGTGCCCATCCAACACCGCATCCCGGCCCTGTTCGCTCCTCCCTGACTCAGCGATGGATATCGCTCCCTTCGGAGCCGATTCCTGTCCCCCCCGAGCCTCACCTGCCGGCCCTGGGGACACCCGTGGGTGCCCAAAGGTTCGGGCTTGGCTTGCTGAAATTAATCTCAGGTTTAATTATAGCCCCTTCTCCTGCTCCCGGAGCTTAATGCCTGCTCTGGAGCTGGCACCGGGTAAAGCCAGGACTGAGCCGGGTGAAAAGAGGGAGAAGTGGCTTTTTATCCTCCGTGGGAGCTGCCCCAGGCACGGGACAAGGGGATGGGGGCGAGATCCCGCCTGGAATTCCTCTGGAGAGGGCAGCGTTGCCGGGGGGAGCCGGGCTTGGACAGCTCGAGCTGGAACCCGGCATCGTTTCCAGGATTTTGGCATCGGGAATCAGCTCCTTCTTTGCTTTTCCCGGGAGCTGCCCGAGGCTTTGGGCGCCTCTGGAGGGGCTGAGCCGGCCCCGCTGTGTCCCGTGTTCTCCACGAGGTTGGAAAAGACCTGGAGATCACCGAGCCAGACCTTCAACCAGTCCCGGCTGGGGCAGAGGGGGACGTGGCGACCGCGGGAACGACCCCGCCGGTGGCCGCGGTGTCCCCGGGGCAGGACGCTCTCACATCCCAAATTTTGGGTGTCCGACCTGTCCACCGGGAGTTCCCGGTGTCCATCCCACCCCTCTGCCCCCCGACCCCATTCCCCGTGTCCTGTCCCTGTAGTTCCTGAGGAAAAGTCCCTCTCCAGCTGCCCCGGAGCCCCTGCAGATCCTGGGAGCGGCTCTGGGGTCTCCACAGGCTCAGAATTCCCAGGGTTTCCCTGGGATGAGCGGGGCTGGCAGCTGGGAGCGGCTGTGCCGCCCAGGAGCTCTCACTCAGCCTCCGAGCTAGGCAGGAAAATCTCCCAGCCCTAAAACCGCTTTCCCGGGATGTGTCCCTGGCTCTGGGAAAAACCCCAGCCCTAAAAACCCTTTCCGTGCCGCTTTCCTGACTCTGGAAAATCTCCGAGCCCTAAAACCGCTTCCAGGGATGTTTCCCCGGCTCCGGGAAGCGAGGATGAGGAGTTTCAGGAAACACCAGCACAATTTCGGGATTTCGGGACCGTGACTCTTTATTGGTGGCCGGGGCAGAGCCCGGGGCCCCGGGGCAGCCCCAGCCGGAGGGTCCCGGTCCCGGGCAGGGTCCGGGAGCCCCGGGCAGGATCCGGGAGCCGCTCCCCGCCGGGCTTTGCTGCGGGAGCCGGGAGCAGCCGCTGTCACTTCATCTTCTGCTGCGGCACCTGCTGCACCTGCGGCATCTGCGGCACCTGCTGCACCTGCACCGGCACCTGCGGCTTCCCGTGGCAGCCGCCGGAGCTGTGACAGCCCCCGGAGCTGCCCCCGGAGCTGTGACAGCCCCCGGAGCTGCCGCCGGAGCTGTGGCAGCCCCCGGAGCTGCCCCCCGAGCTGTGGCAGCCGCCGCCCCCCGAGCTGTGGCAGCCGCCGCTGCTCTGGCGCTGCTGCCGGTGGCACTGGTCCTTGTCCTGGCGGGAGCACATGGTGTCCTGCTGGTGACCTGTGGGGGACAGAGCAGCTGGCAGCGGCCTTTCCTCCCTGCCCCTGCCCCTCCAGGCAAGAGGAACCCGCGTGTTCCTTTTCCAGACCCCACATCTCGCGCTGGATCCTTTTTCTCCCCCTGGGATTGTCCCCCCTGGGGGCTTTGGGGACACCCAGGCCATGCCCGGCTTTCCCAGGCTGAGCCACCCCAGACCCCGCTGCTCGCCCCCAATCTCTGCCGCTTCCGAACTCCTGGGCTCCCTCCTCACCCCCTCTGCTCCCGAGCACCCCCAGAACAAATCCCAGGAGCGTGGGGGTCCAAACCCATCCTCCCACCCCGCTCCGAGGGTTTGGAGCCCCAGCACTTACCTGAGCTGCTGGTGCCGGGAAGAGATGAGGAGGGAAGGAGAGGGAATGAGGCTTTTGGGGTCAGGAGCACTTTTATACCCTTCTCTGCACACCCCACCTGCTGAGGAAACCCCTCCCTGTCCCGCAGCTCTGCCCGTTCATTTAATTCGCCCGTGGATTATTTTTTTTTCCTGCCTCCCCATTCCTCGGCCTCCCGGGGTGACTCACCCGATGCTCCCTGGGATTGCCTCTCCTCACAGGTCGCCTTTCCTGTCCACAGAGGTGTAATTGCCGGCTCTGCCTGCTCGGGGCTGGGCTGGGGGAGCCGTGTGGGTGGCCCCGGTTTGCCCAGCTCGGGTTTGGTGCCCGTCACACCCGCGAGTGCTCTGGGTTCAGGGGGGAGGTGATGTCACATCCCCAAACCACGACATCCCTGCAGAATGTCCCGCTGTTCTCTAGGCCTGCCACGCTCCCTCAAAACTGAGATGGGCCTCACCAAAGCAGCTTTGGGGAAGGGGAAGCTCTTCTCTAGCAGGAATTCCCTCCGTGCTGGCTTCTGGAGAGGGGCCGGTGCCGGGTCCGGCTCTGGGGCCGCTCGGCCGGGGGGGCTGGGGGGGTCCAGAGCAGGGAGCGGGGCTGGGAAGGGGCTGCAGAGCTCCGGAGGGAGCTGGGGGGGGCTCAGCCCGCAGCAAAGGAGGCTCGGGGGGATTTCAGGCTCTGCGCGACTCCCTGGCAGGAGGCTCAGGGCGGAATCAGGAGGAATTTTTTCCTGGAAAGGGCAGCCGGGAGGTTTGGAGCGGCCACCCCTGGAGGTGTCCAAGGAAGGCTTGGCCGTGACCCCCGGGGCTGGGGACAGGGCGGGGATCGGGCACAGCTCGGACTCGATGCCCTTGGGGGGCTTCACCACCCTCAGGGACTTTGGGATTTGCCCGGGATCGCCGTCGGCTCGCTCCTCGTGGCGCCGGTCAAAACACGGGGGAACACTCCAAGGTTTCAGGAGCGAAACCAGCTGGAATTCTTATTTTTGGAAGGAATAAGCCCTGCCCCGGGTAGCGATCCGGGATTAGCGAGGCGCTTAATTAGGTGGTGGAGTCTCAGCCCGGGAACAATTCCGGAGCGGTTTTGTTCCCGGCGAGCGGCTCCGGGGCTGCCCGAGGAGGAGGAGGAGGAGGAGGAGGAGGAGGATCCCACATCGTGGGCAACTGGCAGACCCCCGGGACTTTCCCCCGAGCTGCAGCAACACCCTTCCGGCGTTTCCCCCGATCCCCAATTAGCTCCTAATTGGCCGGCAGATCCCGGCGCTGTTCCGAACACGGAGATCTCCCGAGAGGCAATAATTTGGGATCCTCCCTGTACCTTTCTGCTGCGTGGGCTGGGAACTCCTTAGGACCACGGAGCTTGTTTGGCCCCCTTCTGTCACTGCTTGTGGGAGACATTTCAATCATTAAACAGCAAATAAAGGCTGAAATCTGGATTTTCCCATCTGGGAGCTGCTGTGGCTCTGTCAGTGTGAAAAGGCTTGGGAAATACTGGGTGGGAATTTTTCCCTTCCTCCCAGCTCCCCTGCCTTTGGTTTGTGTTTGTGCACGCTGAGGTTTGACCACAGGGAGATGGAGGCTGAGCCGTTCCTGCCATCCCAAACCCATCCACATTTTCTGGTACAAAAATGTGGATTTGGGGGAAGGTGGGAGGACAGGACCGGCGAAGGAAGCAGGTGAGTGACCTGGAGCTTCTCTTGTGTTGCTAAACTTCTGCCACGATCTAGAACCAGGGCAAACTGTGCCTGGGTTTGGCCTTTAATTGGGTTTTGTTCCGGCCTCAGCAGAAACGTGGCCAATGACCTCTGGGGAAAAAGACTGGAAGGAATTTTTGGCTCTTGGCATCTCCCTGTGTTCAGTTCCTCGTGTTTTAATTGCTCTGAGTTTGTTAATAATGGACACCCCTACATTTTGTACCTCAATGTGCCTTGAAAATGTTTTTTGGAGCGGGGGGCTCAGGGCCAACCCCAGCCTGGGCCACGGAGCCTTCCCGAGCCATCCCTGCTCCGAAAACAGGGAGTGAGCTGCTGCCTGCACCCTTTTCAGCAATGCCAGAAATTTCTGATGCTCCTGACGCACTCGAGAACAATCTTATCACGGTAACATCCACTTCATGAATGGCAATACCAGAGCAATAAATTACCCAATTCGTTTTAATTACAAGCTGAGAAGAAATTCATCAGCTCGTTGTGTAACGACCGAGCAACGCCCCTGGCACGACCCAGAGCGCTGGCAGGGCTGGGCACAGCGTTTCTCGAAAGGCTGGCGGGGGTTTGCCACCAGATCGGGGAGGTATTTTTGGGGCCAAATGGCAAAAAAAAAAAAAAGGGTTCTTTATCTGACCATTTGGCTCGGAACCTCTCCCAAGTTATGGATTGTGGTGGCTCAAACGAAGTCACAGACTGATCCGGACACAACCGTGCCAGCAAAGGGTTTATTTGAGCGGCAGCAGAGAAGCTCGGGACGGGTGGCAGGGGAGGGGAAGGGCTCGCCGGGGACAGGCCGAGCTCGCCGGGGGAGCCGCAGCAGCCGGGGCGCGCCTGCAGCTGACGGGGCCATCACTTCATGGTCGAGGACATTTGGTAGATTTGCTGCTGGCAGGATCCCCCGCCGCTGCCGTGGCAACCGGATCCGTGGCAACCAGAGCCACCGCTGCTGCCATGGCAACCAGAGCCACCGCTGCTGCCATGGCAACCAGAGCCACCGCTGCTCCACTGCAGCAGGGTCTGCTGCTCCCATGGCAGGATCCCCCGCCGCTCCTCTGGCAACCAGAGCCACCACTGCTCCTACGGCAGCCGGATCCCCCGCTTCCATGGCAACCGATCCCCGCTTCCATGGCAACGGATCCCCCGCTTCCATGGCAACCGGATCCCCCGCTTCCATGGCAACCGGCCCGCTCCTGCTGGTGGCACTGGTCCTTGTCCTGGCGGGAGCACATGGCTGGAGACCTGCAGGGAAAACTCGCCCGTGAGAGGAGGCACTGGCCAGGGGCTCTGGAAGGGTCCAGGGCTGCGCTGGATGGGCCCTGGAGCACCCCGGGGCAGCGGGGGTGTCCCTGAAATCAGCGGGCTGGTTTGACGGTCCCTTCTAACCCAGTGCTTTGCACCATTCCGCGATTCCATGATTCCAGGGTTCTGAGCCAAGCTGCTGGGCGGGAGCAGAGTTTTCACCGCTCCTCTGCCCGGGGTGGCCTCTTTGGGCGAGCTGTTCCCCATCAGAGAGAAGAGCTGGGCAGACCCCAGAGCCACCAGAGCCAGGAGTTTTTGGGTTTTGCTCCTCGGCAGAAGGGCTGAGGTGGAGACAGGACGCGCAAGAGAAGAGCCCGAGAGCTCAGGACTGGGGAGAAGCCGGAGAGCCTGAAAAGCTCGAGAGTGACGGATGAGGACTCACCTGGCTCAGGAGGAGCTGGAGAGGAGACGCTGAGGAGCGGAGGAGCTGAGGAGAAACGGGGAGCGGGGATTTTATAGCCGGGCTGGGGCTTCCCCTCCGGAAACGCGCTGGGGCCCCACGGCTGGATGTGATTGCTCAGCACCGGCTAATTGGGAGTTTTTGCGCTGCTGTTTTGACTCAGGGAGCAGATCGATATGCCGACATTCCGCTTGTTACTCCATAAAATAAAAATGTTAATTGCCCATCACGCCTGGCCCGGGGCGCGGGGCTGGGGAGCGCTCGGGGTGGGTTTTGTCACCTTGGAATTCACCTGCTTCTTGTGCCCAAAGCCCGAACCGAGATGGGATGGATGTTAGAGGGTGGGAAGGTGGGATTGCGGGGTTGTAAAGAACCCAGAAATAAAAGGGAAAGGGAACAAAAAAGGCCGTGGCGGTGGGTGGTAAAAATAAACATATCTGGACAGGGCATGGCGTCAAAGAAACACCAAAAATTCTGAATAAAGCCATCAAAGAAGCACTGAAAGCCGTGTTGGAATTTTCTAAGCCGGTCCTTTCTTTGTTCAAAGGCTTTCAACCCAATCAGAAGGAATTTTTGAAGCCCCGTAGGATGTGGAAAACATCCTGGTAGGAGCGGGAGGAGATCTGCGTTTTTAATGCTCTGCTTTGGGATCAAAAGTGTCTTTCTGCCCGTGGAGCGCTCCAGGCCGGATCTCCTGCAGGACTCTGGAGGCCTCTGTGATATTAAAACCAGCCTGGATTGAATTAAAATAAAACTCAGAGTCCAGGAGGCTCCTTGGTCCCCAGTGGAGCTGAATCGCTGGGACTGCTCGGTGTGGAAATCCCAGCGCGACTCGGGATATTTCACAAACATCGGGAGAATGGGAATCCTTGTGAAACTCATTAATCACGATTAATTACAGCCCTGATTCCGGGGATGGGGATAAACCTGTTCCATCGTTTATTGGGAGGAAAACACCCGGGCCCACGTATGGGGCAGGAGGGGCTTGAGCCCACAAAGCTCCTGCTCCTTCCAGAGACATCCCTGGATCCGTTCTGGGTGGGAAATGCCTTTTTTTGGGGGGGGAAATTTGTTGGTTTTAAGGAGGAATCGCCTTTGCAGGGGTTGGCGAGGGAGGCTCGGGGCTGTGTCAGCAGCGCCCGGGTGTCCAGCCTAAAATCCTCACCCTGCTTTTGGTTCTTTTCCTTCTCCTGCGGGAGGAATCGGCGGCCCGGGGGGCGGCTGGTGGTGCCCCGGCCCCGGCGGGGTGGATGAGGAGCCGGGAGCCCCCGAGGAGGCGGCGCTGGGACCTCACAGCCTCCCCACATCCCTGCCCCAGAAACCCTCCCGGGGATTCCTCTGCCAACCCCACCAGGAATGGGGGCCTCTCCCCAAGTCAGAGCCATTCCCAAATCCTCTTCCTGCCTTTCCCTCCCCAGGGTTTTGTTTTGGGGATTTTTTTGAGGTTTATGGTGCAAATCCAGCTGCGCCCGTTGCCTCGCGGTCCCGAGCAGACCCTTTGCTTTTCCCCTCTCTGACGAAATGTGGATTTTTCCTTACACAACTTCATTAATATTTAATTACCCTCTTGCGCAAACGCTCCGTGATGAAAACTGTTACTTTACCGACCAGGAGCTTGCCCGGAGTGGCGATGAGGAGCCACCAGGTGGAACCAGCCCGGAGCCTCCTTGCGCGGCCGCTGCAAGCCCAGCTTTGGCCACCAGAAGGACCAGGAGCCTCTCAGGGGGATGGAGAGGATAAAAACACGGATGCGAGAGGGTTCGAGCCAGCATGTTTTTATTGCCTCCACCTCTGCTGCGAAACGAGCGTTTGGAATTGCGCAGCGTCGGCGGGTCACAGCTTGGGAGCGCGTTACAAGCGGGGGGACGGGGCAGGGACCGGGGGGCAGCGCGGGGCAGCAGGGACCAATTCCCGTAGAAAACGGAACAAATTCCTGTTCCTCACTTCCTTTACTTGATCTTCCGGGCTGGCACTTGGCAGATCTGCTGCTGGCGGGGGATGCCCTTGGCCAGGGGCACGCAGCCCTGCTGGATCGGAGGGGGACAGGGACGGGGACAGATCTGAACTGGGGGGGGACAGCTCTGCACTGGGATGCTCTGCACTGGTGGAGGACAGCTTTGCACTGGGATGCTCTTCACTGGGATGCTCTTCACTGGGGGAGGACAGGTCTGAACTGGGATGCTCTTCACTGGGATGCTCTTCACTGGGGGAGGACAGGGCGGGACAGCTCTGCACTGGGATGCTCTTCACTGGGATGCTCTTCACTGGGGGAGGACAAGCACTCTGCACGGGACGCTCTGCACTGCTTGGGGACAGGGACAGCTCTGCACCGGGACGCTCTGCACTGCTTGGGGACAGGGACAGCTCTGCACCGGGACGCTCTGCACTGCTTGGGGACAGGGACAGCTCTGCACCGGGACGCTCTGCACCGGGACGCTCTGCACGGGTTTCTCGCAGCACGGCGTCCCACCCTGAGCCCCCGACCCGTGGCACCTCTCGGAGCACACGGACCTCCCGTAGCCCTGGCACCCCCCAGAACCCCGTAGCTGTACGTGGGCCTCCTGACACAGCCGCCCCCTCCTCCGTGGCACGAACCCGAGGAGCCCTGGCACCTCTCTGCGCACACGGACCTCCCGTAGCCCTGGCACCCCCCAGAACCCCCGTAGCTGTACGTGGGTCTCCTGACACAGGCGCCCCCCGCCCCGTGGCACGACGAGGAGGAGCCGGAGGAGCCGTGGCAGCGCTCGGAGCAGCGGGGCTGCCGGTAGCCGTAGTGGCGGTAGTCGTGGCCGCACATGCCCTGCGCGCCCTCGGCCTCGCAGCGCCGCGGGCAGCAGCTGCTGTAGCCGTAGCGGAACGGAGTGCGCCGCGTGTCCAGCCACGACCCCGCAGGGTCATACCACGTGGAGTTCAGGTTGAAGTAGGATTCTCTGCCGGAGGAGTAGATCATGCTGGGGCTGTGGGGAGAAAGCTGGGGAAAGGGGTGGGTGGGTGTCAGCGTCTGCTCTGGGTCTGTCGGGTTCCCCTTGAAACGCTGGGGTTTGTGCTGAGAGATGGAAATTCCTGCGCTTGCCCAGCGCCGGGCAGATTGCACTCGGATTGTGCCCAACCCCTCCTCGGGACCTGCCCTTTCCGTCTTTTCGCCTCCAAGAACAAAACCGAACTCAAGGCGCTGCCGCACGTGGTGGCACCGCTGTAAAATCCAGCCCCGGGTCCCTCCGGAGCTTCCAGGCTCGGTGTGACCCCCCAGTCCAGCCCCCCACCCAAGAAGGGGCCCCGCCGAGTCTCACCAGCTCTCAAGCGAAGGCAGGCGCTGCCCAGGGGAGCAGAATGTGAGAGGCCAAGGGGCCGAGGGCTTTTATAGAGCTCAGAGTGTTCCCCTGCATGTGAAACACGCAGCAGGAACGAGGATTAAATTATTTATTGGCAAAACATCTCCTCCATTTGGATGCTGTTCCCGGTGCCTGGCGTGTTCTGCTTGACTCACGATTTCTGATAAGCATCTTTTAATTACAACATGGGTCCCCAGCGGGGCACATAAAAGAGTGACATGGCCTAAGCCCCACTTTGGCTGTGTGTGAGACGGGTAATAAAGGGGTTATTCACCCTCTCCCGGGGAGCAGGGCACTGCCGGCTGACCCGTGAGTCAGGGATGGCAGCGCTGCCAGCCTCCCGCCGCCCGCCAGGAGCATCCCCGGCTGAAGCACGAGCAGGTGATGGGAAGAGCCAGCTCAGAGTCACCCAGAGCAAATTGTGCCCCTCGGTCTCAGTGACGAAGGGGCTGGGCCTGGGCATGAGGCAGCCAGGGCGGGGAGGGCCTGACGCAGCTTTTCCAGGGAATTCCTGGCTGCCTCATTCCTGGAAGTGTCCAAGCACGGGGCGGGAAGGCAGGGAGGCGCCTCTGCCTTGGAGAGAGGCGACCCCTAAGGTCCCTTCCAACCCAAACCATTCCATAATTCTGTCTCTTCTCCACTCCTGCATTCCAGGCGAGCCCCTCGCCTCATCCCCAAGGGGGTTTTTTGGGGTCCCTCCCAGCCCAAACCATTCCACCACCCCACGAGTGTGGTGACGGCGCTGCCCCGGCCCCGGGGGGATTTTGGCACAGCCCCCCGGCAGCCGCGGGGTTAAACTGGTGGAGCTTGGGCTGAAAATGTGGCTGATTCTGGTGCTGTTTAAAATCTTCATTAAAACCCCAGGGTAATGGGATGGGCCTGGAAAATCCTCAGGTGGCACCGAATTGGGGTGGGGGGCTGGAATTGCTGAAGGAACTGCTGGGATGGGGTAACTGGGATTACTGGGATGGGGTAACTGGGATTACTGGGATGGGGGAACTGGGATTACTGGGATGGGGTAACTGGGATAACTGGGATGGGGTAACTGGGATTACTGGGATGGGGGAACTGGGATTACTGGGATGGGGTAACTGGGATAACTGGGATGGGGTAACTGGGATGGGGTAACTGGGATGCGAGGGCTGCTGCAAAGCAGCTTGGAAGATAAACTGGACCGAATTGGAAGTGAGGGCTGAGCTGGCCCTTGGTCTGTGGGCTCTGAGTCATTGGGGAAAGGCTGGGAAGAAAATCCCTAATAAAAAAAAGGCTCTCCTAAGGTAAATTTCACAGGTAAGTGGTTTTTTATTTGGTTAGAACGAGGCACGAGAGAAATAAATTGTTGTGGCGAAGGAAACGGGGGTGAATTTGCTTTTTTCTATTTTTTTTTCCCTTGCCGGTTCCCCGTGGCGGTTGTGTGAGGACACGCCTGGGCGACGCTGAGGCAGCGCAAAGAAACGAAATTATTTCTTTTAAAGAGCTTTGTGGGAGGCTTTCCTGGCGAAGCGAGGAGAAGGGGCAGGCTCGCTGCAGGAGCCCAGGAGCGAAAAGGCATCCCGGGCATGCACGGCCGCACCCCCGCGCCGGGCCACGCGCTCATTAGCGTAATTAACACTGGCAGCAGGATGCCCTCCGCGTGCGCGGCTTCCTCCCCGGGGCTGCCCATCCCGGGGTCCCGAGGGGGGGAAACCACGGTGGGGAGGAATCTCCAGCCTGGAGAAACCGCTGCAGCCACAGCTGAAACCCCCACGTGGGTCTGATTTAAGTGGTTGTTGGGCCCTGGTTCTGATTTAAATGTGGCTTAAATGAGTTTCCCCGTGAGTTTTGATGGCTTTTAACAACTCCTTGTAATGTCGGTGATGCTCGCGGGGGCAAGAAAGAGAGCAGCCGAGGGGTTGCTAAATATTTTCCAACTTTATTCTTGAATACAGGCGGAGGACATAAAACTGCAGGGGTCCGTGATGCTCCTGGTTCCTTCTCCCCTCGTAAAGTCCTGGAGCTTCTCCTCGCAACCAGAGCCCAGCGGAGGAGGGAAATCGGCGGCAGCTCCCCCATCCCCGAGCGCCCCTCCGGAGGGGGAAGACCCCGCTGCTGCTCCCCAGGGAGAACCAAAGCCCGGCAGGCTTCTAAAGTGTCGGGAATATGAAGTGTCAGGAATTTAAAGCGTCAGGAACTTAAAGTGTCGGTGCTGGGATGGCGGAGCCCAAATCTGTGGAGGTTCGGGCCAGGGGGCGAATCCCCCCAGCCCAGCCACGAGCTGGGGAGGGGTCGCAGCGGCGGCCTGGGCTCAGTTCTTCACGCAGAGCGGCACCAGAGAGATCTTCTGCTGCTGGTGGCAGGGCTGTGGAGGCAGGGGACAGCGGGGCAGGGGCGGGGGACAGCGGGGCAGGGGCGGGGGGCAGCAGGGAGCGGGCCGGGGGCAGCAGGGAGCGGGCCGGGGGCAGCGCCGCTGCAGCGGCCGGGGCTGCAGGACCACCGGGGGCTCCTCATCGTGCTCGGGCCGCTGCTCCACTCGCCCCGGGGCTGCCCGGCGGGGCCGGGCTCGGCGCAGGGCGGGCGGTGCTGCTGCAGCGGCCGGCGGTGGATCCGCACGGGCGGGGGGCACTCGGGGGGCACCGGGCTCACCTCCACCCGCCGCCGCGGCTTGCAGCTCGGCGGGGCCGGGCTCTGGCAGGAGCCCTCGCTGTCGTGGCTGAGGCTGCCGGGGTCGTGGCAGGTGCCGGGGGTGTCGCGACAGCGCTGGGGGGGCCCGGGCCACGTCCAGCCCGCGCGGTCGCAGCCCGGGGATTCCTGGCACGGGTCGTGGTCGCCGCCGCCTTTCTGGTGGAGCATCGTGGGGCAGAGATCGCAGAACCGGCGGGTTACTGAGGGCGGAAAAGGATTCCAGGGTCATCCGGGGGGGATCAACATCGCCCAGCACAGAGCTCTGGGTGCCACCTCCAGGGATGGCGACTCCGGACCCCCAGACTGCCAAGGCCTGGCCGCCCTTTCCAGGGGGAATGTTCCCAAATATCCCCCCCCGAGCCCGCCCTGCACAGCTTCTCTCCGGCTGTGCCCTGGGAGCAGAGCCCGACCCTCCCCGCCTGTCCCCTCCTGTCTGCGAGTTCCGCAGAGCCCGAAATTCCCCCGAGCCTCCTTTTCTCCGGGCTGAGCCCCCCAGTTCCCTCGGCAGCTGCTTCTCCCGTGACTCACAAATCCTTTGAGGGTGACCAAACCCTTGGGCATAAACAGCCCGGGAAAAAAAGAAAACAAAACACCGACGCTTTTTTTTTCCAATTATTATTTTTTTTTCTATTTCCAGCTGAGGAATCTGAGAGAACCCAACTCACCCCGCGAGCAGAAACGGACGGGCTGAGCAGGGAGCCGGAGCGCTGAGGACAGAGCCGGGGCTGGAAGCTTTTATAGGCGGCCGAGCTGTCCCGGGAATGAGACACGTCCCGGGAATTAATAGCTGAGCGCTGAGGCCGCTGCCGTGCGTGTGTTTTGTTCCTGGCGCTCGCAATTAGCGCCTGCCCCGGTGCTCCAGAGGCAGTGGCCATTTCCTCATTAGTGCTGGCCATGCCCCCGTGCGCTCCTGCTCGCCTCGCTCAGGATACCTGGCGTGCCGGGATGCTGAGTGGGGCGCCCGAAAGGGCGGTGGGAAAACCACGGGAAAATCCCGGGGGTCTTTCCAGGGAAAAGGGAGGGAGCCCAGGGTGGCCCCGGCCCGCGGGGGCAGCGGGTGCTGCTGCTGGGGATGCGGGGTCCCTGCGGGCACCGGGAGACAGCGCGGGGATTTGGGGAGGTTTATTCCCTGATTTAAACGGATTGATTCGCTCCCGAGTGTGGCTGCGGCAAGGAAAAGCCTTTTATGTGTGGAAAGGCTGGAATGGGGACACCGGAGGAGCGATGACCTCACGCAGGAACAATCCCAGGCTCTGCCAAGAACCTTTCTGGCATTTTTGCTTTGATTCGCGGTCTGCGGAGCTGCTGCTCCGTTTTGCATTTCTGTGGCCGAGACGTTTTTTTAGGTAGCAGGAAAATTCCTCTCCAGGAGCTCCCCGGGGTGCCGGAGGCGTTTCCATGCGGAGCCTCTGTGCGGGATGCAGTGGAATTTCGGTTTGAATCACCGGGAAAAGCATCCGCAGAATTCGGGGGTGTGGCTCCGGGCTGGCAGGGCTCCGCCGTAATTTAATTTATTCCGTAGCTACAGGAGAAGTGGAATTGCCTGGCAGGAAGCCAAGGGATTTGTGCGGAAAGATGAAAAAGACGTCGGGATCTTTTTCAGGGCCGAGCAGGATTTTAGGTTTAGAACTCATTGCCAAAGTCCCGAGTTTATGCTGGATTTGGATTTTTAAACTTTTTATTATTATTATTATTTTTTTTTTTTTAACATCAGAAGAGATTTGGAGCCACTTCCCGAGGACTTCACAAATCTCCAAGTGTGAATATTGAATTTTTGATCTCGTCTCTTAAAGTTCCCCACATTTTAACAGAACCCAGAGAAAATTACTCGGCACTTCTGGATCCTTTAGGCTGGACCTAAATCTGATTAACCTGGCTACTGCGAGGCGTCGCTGTCCCTGTCAGGGGCGTGACTGGATGAGCTTAAAATTCCCTTCCACCCTGAACGCTCCCGGTCTGTGTAATCGATTTAAGAACCCTCCTTTAAAGCTCAGCAAATTCCCTGGGAAGATCCCCATCAGGAAATAAAGAATTCCAGCTCCGGCTTTAGGGCCGCGGGGATGCCCTGGATGGAGCTGGATCTCAAATCCGCGGGGGAATGAGGGAATCCAGCGGGTGCCGATCCTGCCGAGGTGACTTTTCCCACCTGCAGGTCCCGTTTCCCCCGGCCCGCGGAGCTCACGGGAGCACCGGGGCGCTGTCACCGCACGATGACAAACATGCAAAATTAATGACATTAATCAATTAGGCAAATGCTGAGCGCCTCCCACACCGGCGCTGCTGCTTAAGGGATGAAGAGAAATGAAGGAACGCAACGCGGGGGTTTGTTTGCAGGATGGGAACTAACACGTTTTATTGTCGTTCATGGCTAGCTGGGGACTAAAGGAAGAGAAGCACGGAGCATCCCACGCACCGAGAGGGAAAGGAATGCCCAGAAACTCGCGGGGCGGCGGCTCCAGGGCACGGCGGAGCACCGGGGGAGGGAAGGAAGGGGAGAAGAGGAGCTCTGAGTGTGCAAGGAAGAGCTCGGGGAGGTTCCCCAGCCCGTCCCGCTCAGTTGCCCCCGCAGCAGCCGCCGCAGCAGCCGCTGTTGTTGTTGCTGCTGATGGTGTAGCAGCAGGACACGGGCATGCAGCAGGACTGCGCGGGCATGCAGCAGGGGCTGCAGCACTGCATGGGGCTGCAGCACATGGGGGTCTTGCAGCAGCTCTTGGGGCTGCTGTAGCAGCACACCGAGTAGCTATTCCCGCCGCCGCAGCCGCAGCATCCGTTCGGCATCTTGAGGGTGGCGGGAGCGGAGCTGGAAGGAGCAGAGAGAGGGGCAGGGGTTGGGAGCACGGGGTTAATCCAGAGCTCTGTGCGTCCGTGCACGTTTGGGGGGTCCCGCAGGGGAAACGTTCGGGGGTTCCTAATTCTGTAAATTGTGGCCGCGGCTCCGGGTTTTCCCCAACGACTCGCCCCCGGTGTCTCAGGAAAGGCAGCCCAGCACTGAGCCCTCACTCTGGGCCCTTCTGGAATATTCTAGGCCCCCCTCCCCTGCATGGCCCTGCTGATGGTCCCAGAGCCCCCCCAGCGTTTCCAGTTCGTCCCCCAAACTCCTCGTGCAGAGCTGGCAGAACCCCCACGCCCCAGCCCCATCCCAGAGCCCCAGCAGCACTTGGATCTGCCCTGAGAAATCCCAAATTCCCTTTGGGGAGGGTTCGGAGCTCTCACTTACCCTGCTGAAGAGTGAGAAGAGGTGAAGGGAGGAGAAGGCGAGCGAATGAAGGGAGCTGGGCCCCGAGCCCTTTTATACTCCCGGCCATCCTTCCTCCTGGAAGTGAGACAGCCGTGGACCATTCCAGCCGCCCTGTTCACCCATCCAAACCCATATTTTTTAGCCATATGTGTCGCCTGGAATTTGCATTTCTCCTCATTACCGGTGATCACCGCCCTCGTTCTGCCTCGTCACGGTTCAGCCTGGAGATAATCAAAGGGCTCCCATGAATTTGGATGAATTTGTCCTCCCCACAAACCTCGCGAGGGAGCCAAAAAATGCGGCCTCGTATCTGCTGGACAGAGCTGCCCCGGCTCTGAGTCAGCAGCAGCTGGTGCTGAGTCAGTGCCGGGGCCGAAACCGAACCCCGGCGTCGGGACGGACGTTCCGTCGGGACGGGGAAAATTGGGGAAATGCCAGGGAAATGCTCCCCGTGACACGTGAGAGGGGAGCCAGGAGCCTTTGGGGTGTCTGGGGCTCAGCCACCCGCCCGTGGCTCCCTGAAAATCCGCTGTGGGGTGCCTTGGGCTGGAAAGGAGCTGAAGGATCTCCCGGTTCCACCCCGCTGCCCTGGGCAGAGCCGGAGCAGGCTGCTCCAGCCAGCCTGCCCTTGGACACTTCCAGCTTTGGGAAGTTCTCCTTTTATTTATTAGTCTTTAGTAGCAGCTGTTATTTATGTTTCAGTTAAAAGGGGCCTGTGCAAGAGGCAAGCACAAAGGATGGCGACTCCAGGGCACCCCGAGCCCACCTTTCCCTCCTGCAGCATCTCCTGGAATCCAGTGAACTCCAGCTGGGTCTGGAGTTGGTTCAGGACCCTCTGAGGGTGCTGGAAGGAGAGGGAACCCAAGATGAGAAGATTGAGGTGGAAGAGGAAAGCCCGGCACAGAAAGAGCTCCTGGCTGTGCTGGAGGAGCCGAGTGGGAGGCAGGGACTCGGGAAGAGACTCGGTTGAGGTGAAACCATTTTCAGGGAGAGACAGGGCAAGGGAGGGACGACAAGGGAAGGCAGAGCCCTGGCAGGAACGCCGGGGAGGAATTTTGGGAGGAATTCTTTCAGGGTGTGAAATTGCAGCTCTGGGCCGAGGACCTCGCCACATTATCCTGAGAGCTGCCTAATGAGAGGACGGGGATCCTGCCGGGCCAGTTCCCGCTGCTGCCTGCCACCCTCGGGCATCCCGGGGCTGCTGGGAGAGGGGTCGGCCCAGGTGAGCCCCGAGGACGGCGACAGCGACCTTGGCGTGCTCTCTGAGCAGCCAGGGGGAGCAGAGGGAGATTTTGGAGCTGTTCCATCCCCGCGGGAAATGCCAACAGCTCCTGGGGTGGAACACAGGAGAACCGGGGCTGTGACTGCTCCGCGGAGGGCGGGAGAGCGCGGGCAGCGTTCCCTTCCTGCTGGGAGACACAGCTGGGACAGATCCATTGATGAATTCACGGGGAATTAACGGAGGGTAGCAGAGGGATATACTTGTGCCCCTGAGGGAAATTTCCCGCTGCAGCTGGGAGCAGGGAGATCGATCGGGGCGAGCATTTCCCACCCTGGGGGTCCTGGTGGAACCGAGGGACCCGAATCGTTTCTGGGCAGTGTGGGGTGTGGATCGTAATGCAAATGCAGAGCCAGAAAAACGCATTAAATGCATCGAGAGGAGGGCGCTGCAGAACTGCCGCATTCTGGGACAGCTCCCACCGACCCTTGAGGGCAGCAGAGGTTTCTCAGCTGTTGTTTTATAACTTTAGCTCAGCGTCGGGGAGCTCGGCTGGGCAGAGGCAGAGTCTCCGTGCCCCGCGTGTCAGGGGCTGGCTGTGAAACCTCAGGCAGAGCTTTGCCTGGCCGGGACCCGTGGAGCTCTCCTGGCTGGGCTGTGTCTGTCTCAGACTCCTTCTGAACACGTTCCCGTTCTTCGTGAGTTTAGGAATTATTTTCGTACCATCAGAGACTGCTTTGGCTTGGAAGGGACCCAAAAAATCCACTTGTTCCACCCCTGCCATGGCAGGGACTCCTCCCACTCCCCCAGGTGGCTCCAAGCCCTGTCCAGCCTGACCTTGGCCACTTCCAGGGATGGCACAACCAGAAATTCCCTGGAAAACCTGTGCCAGGTCCTCACCACCCCCACAGGGAACAATTCCTTCCCAAAATCCCACCCAAATTCCCCCTCTGTCACCCTGTCCCCCCTCCCCGTGTCCTGCCCCTGCAGTTCCTGAGGAAAATTCCCTCTCCAGCTCCCCTGAAGCCCCTGCAGATCCTGGGAGGAGCTGTGAGGTCTCCACAGGACATTTTTTGCTCCTATTCTCCTATTTCAGTTTTTATACAGAAAAGAGAGGGCAAATACCGCTCCCAGAGGTGCCAGAAACTCCAGTTTGCATTAATTTCCCAGGGATGCCCTGATTTTCTTTGTGCTCCCCTTGGAGAATCCCAAAACTGAGTAAAAAAGAGATTTCCTGGCTCAGGAAGAGAAGAAAAGCGCTTCAAACCCCTCCGGCCCCACCAGCGGACAAACAGCTCAGCACCAGGAGGTTGCAGGGTCACAAACTACAGATTTTATTGGGTTTTTGCTTTTTTTTTTCCCAGACAGCTTGAAGCCTAAAAACAAGAGACGAAGAGAGCGAGAGGTCCCACACACCGAGAGGAAACCGGGAGCGGCGCTGGCGGGAGGAACTCGCTGGCGGCGGCTTCGGGCACATCAGGAGCACCAGGGCAGGGAGAGCAGGAGGAGAAGAGGAGTTCTGGGGTCTCTAAGCAGGGGAATTATCCGAGGCCAGGCCGCGTCCCGGGGGCGAGCAGCCCGGCGGGCTCAGCTGCCGCCGCAGCAGCCGCTGCTGCTGCTGCCGCCGCAGCAGCCGCTGTTGTTGCTGCTGATGGTGTAGCAGCAGGGCATGGGCATGCAGCAGGACTGCATGGGCATGCAGCAGGGCGTGCAGCAGGGGCTGCAGCACTGCATGGGGCTGCAGCACATGGGCCTCTTGCAGCTCTTGGGGCTGCTGTAGCAGCACATGGTGTAGCTACTGCCACCGCCGCAGCATCCGTTGGGCATCTTGGTGATGGGTGTGGAGGCAAAGCTGGAGGGCAAAGGGAGAGTTTGGGTTTTATCTCTGCTCGAATCTCACAGAGGTTGAGGCAGCTTGAAGCATTCTTATCCCCAAACCCATCCCAAAGCGGCCAGGGGAGTGCCTGGTGTCCCGAATCCCAGCACGGATTCCTGCGCTTCTGGCATTTTGTCCAGCACTGGTTCTGCCGGAGAGAATCCACCTGGGTGCAGCCCAAAACCCATCTCTGGTGCCCCCCAAAACCAGTCTGTGACCTCAGATCTTCCGCAGCGTCCAGCCCCAAACCAGCAAGCCCAGGAAATCCTGGAGGAGCCCAGGGAAGCAGAGCCCCAGAGAAAGGACGAGCAGCAAAGCCAGACTTACCCTGCTGAGCAGCGGAGGGAGAGAGGAGGAGGCGAGGAGCTCGAGTGAAGACCCCTGGGCTGGGGGAGCCTTTTATACGCTCCAAAGCCTCCTCCCCTGGAAATGAGGCATCCCTCGGCAATTCCCAGCCCGCGGGTCACCCGCGCTGGCCCCTCACGTGTCTTCCTGCCGAGTTTAATCTCGGCCTCTTTCTGTTTGCTCACCACCCCAATTGTGCCCCATAATTACTCGTCCACAGGAACAACAGATGCAAATTTTTTCTAATGGATTTGCGTTAATGGGGCCGGAGGGAGGGAGCTCTGAGGAATTCCCGTCCCTTCCCAAGGGGTGACCTTGGGACACGGGGACGCTCAGCAATGTGCCTGGGGGGAGCCAGGAGCTGAAGCAGTGGCACAACCACGCCTGGAACTCGGAGCTGTCATCGCTCATGTGTCCCCTCTGCCCCTGGCCGGGATCTCTGGGAATTTTTGGTCAATCCTTTATTTTTGATCCTCTCTGGTCAAAGTTCAGGCTGAAATTTCCCCTCTCTCAGTCTTGCTCTTGGGCCTCCCTTCAGGGTGCTGGGTCCTCACACTCCCTGCTCTTTTTCTTTTTGTTGTATTATTAAGGTTTATTTCCATTTTCACCCTTGGAGTGGACGGGGTTGAGTCTAAGTGAAGCGGCTTCCAGAGCAGCAGCGAAGGTTTGTCCCTGTGTCCATACATCCCATTTTTCTGAGATTATCCCTGAGGTTTCCGAGGCTGAGCATCTCAGGCTCGTGGGGCCGCTCGGGTGCTCACACGAGGAGCTGTGTCCAGGCTCAGAGGGGGCACAGCTCCGTGTCAGAAGGACTCGGTGCTGTCCCCCCGTGACCAGAGGGGCCCCCGGCGCAAGGTGGGAATTCCAGGATGCTGAGGCAGCACCAATTGAGGGCAGAACGCGGCCCCCATCACGTCCAGGAGGCTCTGACTGCGAGGCTGACGCGGTGGCAGGTGATCCCGGGTGACTGGGACAGGAGCTGCCTCCCCAGGATGTGACCGTGACCCCTGGTGACGTCGGGTGTCCCTCCTGGAATTGTCCCCAGGGGAGCATGGCTGTGGTCACTCGATTATAGCCGAGAGCTGCCTGCAGGAAGCGACGTCCTCCTCGTGTAAACCCTCAAGCATCTCCCCTGAATCAACCATTCATGGCATTTTTATCGGGTTTTATTGTCGTCCTGTCGGCCGCGACGATCCCAGGGTTGTAGTCATGGAAATACGGAATGATTTGGGTGGGAAGAAACCCCAGAGATTAGCCGGCCGACCGGTGATTCCCACTTCCCACTGTGCCAGGCTGCTCCCAGCCCCATCCAGCCTGGCCTTGGACACTCCCAGGGATGGGACACCCGTGGAATTCCCTGTGCCACCAGGAATTCCATCGCCACCCTCACAGGGGAAGGATTTTCCCCCATTCTCCCATCCGAACCTGCCTCTCCTCCAGGCTGAGCCACTGTCGGTATTTAGAGCATTTCCCCGCTATTTGATCTGCACTTGGGTCAGAAATAAAATCCACACAAAGTTCCTTTTGTCACTCCCCATCCTGCGATGTCTTTGGAGATTTCCGCGGTGGTTCTGGGAGTGGCGGGACCTTTGTGGATCTGTCCCTGCAGCTTTTCCAGAGCAGGGCCAGGCTGGGTGGAGCTCTGCTCCTGCCGCAGGTGTCCCTGTGCGCGGCAGCGCTGTTGGAACGAGCTGGTTTTTAACCTTCCAACCCAACCCGTCCCATCACCCTGCGGATCAAAGGCGGAATGAATATTAGCAAGATTCCCTAAGCAGAAAGCGTTTATAAAATATCCTGATACGGGATAACCTTCTGCCCGTGCACTGTGCCTGATTTACAACAAATAAAACCCTCCCGAAGACCCCGGCAGTGTTTTCAGAAGAGCCAAACACGTCGGGAAAAATGATTTTAATGCAGATGTCGCCTGTCAAGGTTGGAGGAAGCAAATCAAGCCAGAGCTCCGGGCATTTTCTCCAGACCTGCAATTCCTGCATTTTAATAGCAAAGAAAGTCCCGGCCGGGGAGGGAAGCTCTCCTTGACTCACGGGTTTGTTATTTTAGGAATGAGCTTTTAAGCCGGATGCCAACCCCGGCTTTCATTCCCGGGCTCCAGGAACGCGCGTGGGAAACGCTCTGCTCCCGAAAATAAAAATCACTCAACGATTCCGGGGGGTTTCTGAGCTTTTATTTTGGGAGGAAGACGCTGCCTGCAGTCCCGTGAGTAGAGAATTCCTCTCGGTGCCTGTTGGAACGTTCCTCCCCGGAGCAGGGATGAGCTCCCGGGTGTCACACCCGTGCCCAAACCCTCCCGAGGGGCAGCTCCGATCTCCTCTCGGGGAACGGGGCACGACCCCCGTTGCCAGGGAAGGTCTAGGCTGCAGATTTCTGGGAAGTTCTTCCCCCAGAGGGTGCTGGCTCCGCAGGGAATGGGCACGGCCCGAGGCTGCCAGAGCTCCGGGAGAGTTTGGATAAAGCTCCCAGGGACACGGTGGGATTTTGGCGGCTCCGTGGAGCGGCAGGACTTGGACTCCACGATCCCGGCGGATCCTCTCGCAGCCAGGACCCCCGAGGGTGCTCTGACTCGTGGGCAGCTGCGTTTCCAGGCGCTGCAGCCGCGCCTCGCTCAGCCCTTGCCCTTTGCGCTTTGATTACTGCGGCTTTCGGTTTCGCAGTGAAATCTGAGCTGAGGCAAGAAGGGATCGAGGAATTGTTAGGGCTGGAAAAGCTCCTCCCGTTCCTCCCCTGGCCACCAGACCCCTCCCGCCGCCCCCGGCTGCTCCGAGCCCCGTCCCGGCCTTGGGCATTGCGGGGGTCCCGGGGCTGCTCCAGAGGGTCGGGAATGCTCCTCTCGCTTCGCACGGGACCGGGTTTGTGCCTGCACAGCTCCTTGTGTGCCAGAAGCTCTGCTGTGCCACGGGGCACCCTCCAGCACCTCGGCGGAAGGCGCAGATGGTGCCGGAGAGAGGGAAAACGCTGGGCAAGGCGGAAAACTCAAATCCTGGGCAAGGTCACAAACCCTGGGCAAGGTGGCAAACTCAAATCCTGGGCAAGGTGACAAATCCTGGGCACAGTGACAAACTCGGAGCAAGGTGAGAAATTCTGGGCAGGGTGACAAATCCTGGGCAAGGTGACAAATCCTGGGCAAGGTGACAAACTCTGGGCAAGGTGACAAATCCTGGGCACAGTGACAAACTCTGGGCAAGGTGACAAACTCTGGGCAAGGTAACAAATCCTGGGCACAGTGACAAACTCTGGGCAAGGTGACAAACTCTGTGCAAAGTGATAAACCTTGGCCAAAGCCACGTAAGAACAACCAAGAGACCAAATGTTGCGTTTTGCTTAGTGCTAAATTTTATTGCCTACAAGTGAAGAGAGGAAATGAGGAGCGATCCCAGTGACACCAAAGGTTTCCCAAACACCAAGAGGAGAATTAATATATCTAATTACATCTAACGCCTTACACAACGGCTGATAAACTCAGGTGTGCTCGAGGCGGTCGATAACTAAAGACGGTCCATAACTGAAGGACACAGAGAAGCTAAAGCTCGGAAAGAAGGAGAAAACGGCCGGGAGTCGGCTCCGTCACGGTGAGAAGGAGCAGCGTTGGCCCGATCGCGGGGCGCTCAGCTCAGCAGCCCTTCCTGAGGCTGGCGCAGCACTGCTGGATGGGGATGCAGGGCGTGCAGCACCTGCGCACGGGCGGGCAGCACACCACCAGCGGCTTCTTCACCACGCAGGGGCAGCAGCAGGGCCGCGGCACGCAGCACACCTTCTGGCACACCTTGGTGCAGCACACCGACTGCTGGCACGGGTCACAGCACACGGACTGGCACGGGTCACAGCAGGACTGGCACGGGTCACAGCAGGGCTTCTGGCACGGGTCACAGCAGGGCTTCTGGCACGGGTCAAGCAGGACTGGCACGGGTCACAGCAGGGCTTCTGGCATGGGTCACAGCAGGACTGGCACGGGTCACAGCAGGGCTTCTGGCATGGTCACAGCAGGACTGGCACGGGTCACAGCAGGGCTTCTGGCACGGGTCACAGCAAGTCTGGCATGGATCGCAGCAAGGCTTCTGGCACGGATCACAGCAAGACTGGCACGGGTCACAGCAGGCTTCTGGCACGGGTCACAGCAGACAGTCTGACAGGGGTCACAGCAAGGTTTCTGGCATGGATCACAGCACACGGTCTTGCATGGCTCACAGCAGGGCTTCTGGCATGGATCACAGCAAGACTGGCAGGGATCACAGCAGGACTGGCACGGGTCACAGCAGGGCTTCTGGCACGGGTCACAGCACACGGTCTTGCATGGCTCACAGCAGGGCTTCTGGCATGGGTCACAGCACACAGTCTGACAGGGGTCACAGCAGGGCTTCTGGCACGGATCACAGCAGGATTGGCACGGGTCACAGCAAGGCTTCTGGCACGGGTCACAGCAAGACTGGCACGGGTCACAGCAAGGCTTCTGGCAGGGATACAGCAGGACTGGCATGTCACAGCAGGGCTTCTGGCACGGGTCACAGCAAGACTGGCATGGATCCAGCGCAGCAGGGCTCACAGCGGTTCTGGCACGGGTCAGAAGACGCATGGATCACAGCAAGGCTCTGGCACGGGTCACAGCAGGGCTGGCATGGATCACAGCAGGCTTCGCAGGTACAGCAGGACTGGCATGGATCACAGCAAGGCTTCTGGCACGGGTCACAGCAGGACTGGCACGGGTCACAGCAGGGCTTCTGGCACGGGTCACAGCAAGACTGGCATGGATCACAGCAAGGCTTCTGGCACGGGTCACAGCACACAGTCTTGCAGCACACCGTCTTGCAGGGGCTGCAGCACACAGTCTTGCAGGCTGCAGACACAGTCTTGCATGGCTGCAGCACAAGTCTTGCAGGGAGTGCAACACACGGTCTTGCAGGGAGTGCAACACACGGTCTTGCAGGGAGTGCAACACACGGTCTTGCTCTTCACGACAGAGCAGCATCCCGTGGAACAGCACCCGGTGGAGCACATGGTGTTGGAGAGGGTTGGAGGGTGGCCGGAGCGAGGACCTGGAACAGAGAAGGCTTTGGGGTCAGCCCGTCCTGGGGGGCTCTGCCCACATCCACCCACGCCTGCCCCTCTGTCTCGAGCTGGAAGCCCAGGGGCCTGGCAGGAATCGAGCAGCTGCTGCTCTGTCCCGGGGGCATCGCAGCTCTCTGGAACTGCCCGAGCTGTGCTCATCCAGGACCTTCCCTCCCCGAGTTTCCACCCCATCCCACTGCGCCCTCTCCTCTGCCAGGCAGCAGATCAACCGTGTCAGGGAAATCTGGATTTCAGAGAGAGCTGTGGATCGTGCAACCCGCTGACCAGGGAATGCTAAAACCATGGCAGTGTAAAAGCTTGGAACTGTAAACCCGTGGAACCATAAACCTGTGGAACCATAAACCCATGGAATCAACACCATGGAATCACAAATCCATGGAAGCATAAACCTGTGGAACCATAAAACCATGGAACCATAAACCTGTGGAACCAAAACCCCACAGAATCACAAACCCATGGAAGCAAAGCTCCACGGAATCACAAACCTGTGGAAGCAAAGCTCCACGGAATCACAAACCCGTGGAAGCAAAGCTCCACGGAATCGCAAACCCTTGGAAGCAAAACCCCACAGAATCACAAACCCATGGAAGCAAAGCTCCACAGAATCACAAACCCGTGGAAGCAAAGCTCCACAGAATCACAAACCCATGGAAGCAAAGCTCCACGGAATCACAAACCCATGGAAGCAAAGCTCCACGGAATCACAAACCCTTGGAAGCAAAGCTCCACGGAATCACAAACCCTTGGCATCACAAACCCACGGAGTCAAAGAACAGTTTGGGTCTGAAGGCGCCTCCAAAGCTCCGTCCAGCCCAGCAGGGATGAGGCACAGAAGCCTCAGCTCTCATCCTCGATTCCCAAAGCCCCAGGAGAGCCCAGGAGCCCTGGCAGGAGACACTCACCTTCTTGCTGAGAGCTGGAGGTGTGTGAGCAGCAGAGGCACCTGGACACCTTTTATTGAGGTCGGGAGTGCCGTGCCGGACATGAGGTACCCCCCAGCAATCCGTGATTTACGCACCAAGCCTGTACTTATTCACCCAATGGGCCTTCATGGGTTTAGTCTCTGCCTCGTGGCTTCGGAGCAACCCCTCAATTTTGGGTGATTATCAATTCGGTGTGTGAATTTTTTACAATTTTTTAATGTCCAGTTAATTCTCGTGGGACGCTCGGGGGGGTTGTTTCTGCTCGCTTTGCATCTGGTGAGGCTGCTGCACGGGGATGATTAATTGGCATAAAAATCCTAATTAAGATCGAGGTGCAGTGGATTCCGGAGGTGCACAGGAGCTTCTGGACGTCAGCTGCTCCTTGATAGGATTTTTAGAATGGAATTCCAGGAAGTGCAATTGCACGGTCCCTTGCTTTGGATGCAGAAATGGGGGAGCCCAAAGTCCCTCTCTGGGGACACCAGGAGAAGTTCCCAGAAAAAAAATCCCAGAAAGTTCCTGACTCTCACCCCTTGTCCCACCCGTGCGTGGGGAAAAACTCGCCCTGGAATTGTGGAATCCTGGAATATCCCAGGCGGGAAGGGCCCCTCTGGATGGCCCAGCACGGCCCCAGCGATCCCAGCCCGCCCCGAGCTCCCTGCCCAAACTCTGTCGGGCTCCAGGCATCGCCAATATTACAATTTTAGACATTTCCACTGCGAATCCATCGTGGGAATCTGGAATGGGTCTCGGGTCAAATGGGAGTCTGCGCTTTCCCAATTCCTCCTTGGCATATTTTAATAAAAGCAGAATGCAAAGCGGCTCTGGGAGTTTTGCATCCTGTTTATGCTCCTCGCGAAATTCCTGTTCAATTCTTTTCAGATTCCGAGATGCCCTGGAGTGATGGAAGAGCCACCTACGGATGTTAATTCTGGAAAAACTCCGTGCTCAGCACCCAGGCACCCGCTGGCAGCGCTTAGTGCTGATGCTAATTAGTGCCGATGCTAATGATCGTGTTGTGATCAGTCATTAATGATGGATCTGATTTGCATAAAAGCTCCGTGTGATGTCCCGAGCGTCTCGAGGATCTCAAATTAAACCACGAGTTTATAAAAAATGATCTTCGTCCGGTCAGGGCGAGCTCACGGGACCCGGGCTGAGTGACCACGGCTGAGTGACCAGAGCTGAGTGACCAGAGCTGAGTGACCAGAGCTGAGTGACCAGAGCTGTGAGTGACCAGGGCTGAGTGACCAGAGCTGAGTGACCAGGGCTGAGTGACCAGAGCTGTGTGTGACCATGGCTGTGAGTGACCAGGGCTGAGTGACCAGGGCTGAGTGACCAGGGCTGAGTGACCAGAGCTGAGTGACCAGAGCTGTGAGTGACCAGGGCTGAGTGACCAGAGCTGAGTGACCAGAGCTGAGTGACCAGGGCTGAGTGACCAGAGCTGTGTGTGACCATGGCTGTGAGTGACCAGGGCTGAGTGACCAGGGCTGAGTGACCAGAGCTGAGTGACCAGGGCTGAGTGACCAGGGCTGAGTGACCAGAGCTGAGTGACCAGAGCTGTGTGTGACCAGAGCTGTGAATGACCACGGCTGAGTGACCAGGGCTGTGAGTGACCAGATCTGAGTGACCAGGGCTGAGTGACCATGGCTGAGTGACCAGAGCTGAGTGACCAGAGCTGAGTGACCAGAGCTGAGTGACCAGAGCTGTGAGTGACCAAGCTGAGTGACCAGAGCTGAGTGACCAGAGCTGAGTGACCAGGGCTGAGTGACCAGAGCTGTGTGTGACCATGGCTGTGAGTGACCAGGCTGAGTGACCAGGGCTGAGTGACCAGAGCTGAGTGACCAGAGCTGAGTGACCAGAGCTGAGTGACCAGAGCTGTGTGTGACCATGGCTGTGAGTGACCAGGGCTGAGTGACCAGGGCTGAGTGACCAGGGCTGAGTGACCAGAGCTGTGTGTGACCAGAGCTGTGAGTGCCCAGGGCTGTGAGTGACCACGGCTGTGAGTGCCCAGGGCTGTGAGTGACCAGGGCTGTGAGTGCCCAGGGCTGTGAGTGACCCCTCATTTCTGCTGGGGTGCAGGAGGGCGGATTTAGAGATTTAGGCTGAGTTTGCTCATCCTAAACGCTGAGCGGATGCTTCTGGACGTTGAGGGCGCTTTGGGCCACCAGAACCTTCCCTTTGGCTCCTGGTGACCCGAAGCCACTGCTCCCACTCGGTTCTGCTCCTGAC
This sequence comes from Sitta carolinensis, assembly GCA_032173965.1. Lineage (NCBI taxonomy): Eukaryota > Metazoa > Chordata > Aves > Passeriformes > Sittidae > Sitta > Sitta carolinensis. The sequence goes on from CM063305.1 coordinate 1,153,652, forward strand.
CTCGCAATTCCAAATCCCTGCTGGGACACAGCTGAGGCAAATTGCTCCCCGCTAATCCCGGCGGGTTTCCTCACAGTCTGTGGAATGCACCGTGCCGTTATTTCGGCTGAAATGTCCCTTTAGGCGGCCTGGAGGGAGAAGAGGATTTCTCCTGCCGAATGTTTGTGGCTCCCCAAGGCCTCCCCACCCTCACAGGGAACAATTTCTCCCTCATATCCCACCTGAAACTCCTCTCCATGGCTCTGGAATCCTTTGCCCGTGTCCTGTCCCTGCAGTTCCTGAGGAAAAGTCCCTCTCCAGCTCCCTGGAGGGGCTCTGGGGTCTCCACAGCCTCAGCATTCCCAAATTCCCAGCCTGGACCCCCAGGGGAGCGGCTCCTCGTGGACTCTATGACCTTCTCCGAGTTTGGAAAAGGAAATAAAACGTGCCGTGACCGGTGAGGGAGGAGGAATTTGGAGGCTGGGGAGTGAAAGTCTCTGCCCGAGGATCAACCGCAGGAGCTCCCTTCCCGCCTGCGGGGAGGGCAGGAATGAGCGAGAAAATTGCTTTTTCAGGCTCCTGTGAGGCTGAGCCGCCTCTCGGCACGGGCGAGAACCCCCGGGCAGGTGAATCATCCCTTGCTCTCTGTCCCGGCCCCAACTTTTCCTTTTTAACCCGTTCCTCTCTAATGAGCGTTTTCTCCGTAACCTATAAATAACTAATTCCGATTCCTCATTGACCAAGGGGTCATTTAGTGGCTGTTGCAGCACTCAGCTCATTCCAGGCTGTTTCCCACGCCAGCGATGGGTGAATCACGCCGGGGAAACCTTCACTTATTTTACACGGCAGAAACTGGTTAATTGACGCTGTTTCATGTTCCAAACCCTGCAGGAATTTGTTTTATTTTGGTTCCAAAAATAGAAGCGGCTCTGGGAGGAGAAACACGTGGGGAAGACATGAACACACAGGCCAGGTGCAAACCCGAACCCCCGACATCTGCCGAGCCCCGGGCGAGGATTTGTTTCGCCCAGGAATTCACCCCCCGCGCTCCTCCCCAGCCCTGCAGGCGATTTCCACGAATTTCACGTTTCCTTGGCGTTCCTCCGGCCCCAGGGATTAAATTATGACTCCAAACCCACAAGAAAACAGAGATGCCACTGGAGCGGCACGGGATCCCAGAGCAAAGAGGTCCCAGAGCACCGAATCCAAGCTGAGTCCGGTGCCCAGCCCAGGGCACCGAGGGCACCTCCAGGGTTTCCTTGGGCTCCGAACCTCCCCGGGCAGCCCCTGCCGAGCCCGGACCCCCCTTCCCAGGAGGAAATTCCTCCCGAGCCTCCTGCCAGGGGTTTTGGGGAGCAAGGTCCCCCCTGGATCCCCCTTTCCTCCCAGCTGAGCCCCCTCAGGATTCTCCATTCCCTCCTCCTGCTGCCCCAGCCCCTTCCCCTTCTCGGGACGCCCCCCAGCCCCTCGTGCCCCGCGACCCAGCCTGTTTAACCCAAAACCAGGACTCTGAGCTCGGCTGGAAACACTTTTATTGTCTCGCTGGGGGACGAAGCAGCAAAGCAAGAAGGGAACCGATCCCAGCGCTGGCAGAGGAAAGACAAAGAGCTCAGAGAGCTCCTTAAACCCAGAGTTTCATCCCAAAACTGCGCCGGCTCCGGCGGTTTTAGGAGGCTTGGCTTAGAGAGGGGGGGCAAAGCGAGCTGGGGGCTCCTGCCCTCAGAACTTGGGGTACCCCGGGCACTGGGGGTAGGACGGGGGCAGCTTGCAGATGTTCTTGGTGAGCTGGGGGCACACGGGGGGGCAGTAACGCTGCACCGGGGGGCAATAACTCTGCACCGGGGGGCAGTAACGCTGCACCGGGGGGTGCCCCAGTAACGCTGCACCGGGGCGTAGCAGGGAGTCACGCAGCTGAACTTCTGCACGGGCTGCCTCTGCACGGTGTAGTGGCAGGAGCTGGATCCGTGGCAGGAGGAGCCCGAGTGGCAGGAGCTGGATTCGTGGCAGGAGGAGCGGGATCGGTGGCAGGAGGACTCGAAGTCGTGGCAGGAGCCGCGGGAGCACATCGTCCTGGCAGAGCTGTTTGGGGCACGGGGCAGTGCCGTGAGAGGAGGCTCCGAGTCACTGCTTATATTCCCCCTCCATCTTTTCTTTTTAATAATATTTTCCCTTGAGATCGCCCCTGAACTGTTCCCCTCCTTTTTCCACCTGCCTTACCCGGACCCGGCACGGCCCCGATCCCGCCGGATCTGCTGGGCGTGCTCCGGGAACCGGGGATGAAATCAGGTCCGCTTGGGACCCGATTGCCGAGCCCCGGGCCCAGCAGAGCTTGTGGCACCCCAGGAACCCCGGGGGCTGCGCCTTTCCGGGGATCCTCGCCCCTCCATCCGCACTCCTCCCTCCCTCCTTCCTCCTGCACTTCCCCAAATCCCAGCTCCCCCGAGATCCACGAAAACCCCTCGTGGGGTTTCCCCAGGGAATCCCTGTTCCAGCAGGAACAGAGGGATTGGTCTCACCTTCTCCAGCAGCAGCGGGAAGTTTCTGGAAGTGGCAGCGAGCGACTGCGGAGTTCGGGGCTGAGGGACCTTTTATCCCCGGCCGAGCTCACCTGGGGTGCGAGGCTCCTCCTGGCGATGACACTTTAATTAATCCTGCCTCCCATGCCGCCGATGTTTGCACTTCCCCAGTTTTGAGGTGTTCCCTGCTCGACGCCCCGGTGATTCCTAACGCGGGGATTTCGGGAGCTCTCCCATTTCCTGCAGACTGACACCGAGGTGACGGGCGTTAATTAGGGACGAGGGCTGATTGCATCAGGCACCGAGAGGGCTCAGAAACGCTGACTCCTGGGGCTGGCCTCCCCCTGGGCGCAGGTGACAGCTCAGGGGTTTAATTCCCCCTTCGCCGGGTGCCAAGAGGAAATGGGATTAGCTGGGCATGGCACGGGGCTGGAAAATCCGGCGGGATCTCCTCGGCTCCCTGGGATGGCAAGAAATGAAATGTTCCTGACTCTCCACGTGTGCCTCGACTCGGCGGATGAGCGGGATGATCCCATCAGGTTGTTCCGCGTGAATCACGGGTTATTAATGAAACAACATTAAAAAAATCTCACCCTGAGCTCTGCCCGAGGTTTCAGGATATTAAATTTCCAAGGAAAAAGATAATAAAGCAATCCAAAGGCAACGAGGGTCTCATGAATCAGATTTATTGCTTCCCACACCCCGACGAGTCCCAAACAGAAGCGCAAGACAGAGGAAGATTCCCAACAAAGCGATTATCGCCCTGAACGATCAGGACAGACATTTCCCGAGCAACCAGCAAAGAACGACAGCACATTAATGAGCGTTAATTGGGGCAACGCTTCACCCCACCGGGGACGGCGCAGACCCGGGGCTTCAGCGCGGCCGAGCCGAGGTCGGAGCCGGGTCCTGCTCAGAACTTGGTGGGGGGAAGGTTCCAGATGGTCTTGGTGTACGGGGGGCAGCAAGGGCACAGGGGGACAGCAGGGTGCAGGGGGACAGCAGGGTGCAGGGGGACAGCAGGGTGCAGGGGCACAGTAGGGGACAGGGGGGCAGTAAGGGACAGGGGGGCAGTAGGGGACCGGGGCAGCAGCGCTGCACGGGGGCGCAGCAGGGCCTCACGTAGGTGCATTTCTGCCCCGGCTGCCTCGGGGTGTAGCGGCAGGAGGCCTCGGGCTCGTGGCAGGACGAGCGGGACCTGTGGCAGGAGAACCAGGAGCTGAGGCAGGAGGAGCGGGAGCCGCGGCAGGAGGAGTCGTGGTCGCGGCACGAGGAGGAGTCGCGGTCGTGGCAGGAGCCGCGGGAGCACATGGTCCTGGAGAGCTGCGGGAGGCAGAGATCGTCAGGCTGCGGCTGCTGCCGCCCTTTCCTTGGCTACTGGCTGGGGCTGGAATGGGGAATGTCCTTCCCCTCTCTTTTGGGGGCTGTGAGACATCGCGACCCTTCCTTCTGCGGCCCTGGAGGGGATTTCCCTCCCAGGATGCTCCTGTTGGGTTTTTTTAGGTGGAATTTCCTTCTAGAACTGCTCTGGCTCCCCTGAGCCCTCTCTGCCTCCATCGCCTGCCGGTCTGGGAATGAATTCCCTGCTGGCTCCTCATGATTCCCTGTCTTTGCAGATCTGCTCCTCCAATCACTCTGATTTTTCTGCCCTCCCACCCTCGAGCCAACCAAGCACTCCTTGTGCTTGTTCAGGCGCCCAGCCACCAGAAATACGGAATTCCCGAGACCAAGGCAAGGCCTAAACACAGAACTCTGTGAACTTCTGCTGCCCAGGAGTAGAGAAACCAACAGAGCCGAACTCACCCTTGGCTGGAGCGAGAGGAGGAGCTCGGGCAGCTGGTGCTGAGTGAGGGGTGGACAGGGGATGCCGGACTTTTATAGCTCCCAAACCCCGACCCGGGAATTAGGCACCTCTTGGCAATGCTGACACAAACCCTCATATTCATATTTCTCCCCTGCGTCTCGTTTTTAGCATTTCCGACTCGACGCCGTCAGGAGCAAACCCGCGATGACTTTTTTCCTCAGCGCTTTAATGAGCGAGGCATTTCCCAATCTGCTTAGGAGGGAATTTTGGAGGCAGTTGCATATTTCCGCGGCAAAAAATGGACCTGTCCCTGGAGTTATTAAGTGATTTGTCGTTGGGCAACCGGGGTTGCATCAACTCCCGAGGGCTGGCTCCTTCCCCCGTGCTGCCCCTGGTTCTCTGCCGCACAGTCACTTTTTGATTGATAGATTTTTTCCCCCCTGACACAAGGGACTGTAATTAAGAGCCACAACTCCCAGGAACTTCATTAGAGGGAGGTCCTGGTGACTACCTCGGCCCCAACGCCTCGACTCCGGAGGTGACGTCTCCAATCCCAATTTTCTCCCTTCGCCAGCCATCAGCTGGTTGGTTTTGGGTTTTTTTTTTTTTGTTTGTGTCACAGTATTTTCCCTTTCGCGTTCCCCCTGGGCGCAGGGGGTTTCAAATCCTCAGCAGGAAGGGTTTGTGTGAGGGTTTTGCCTCTTGGCAGCCTGTTCGCCACCCCAGATTTCTGCGGGGCCCCGTTTCCTTCGAGCGGTTTGGTGATTTTTCAAAGAGCGTTTCGCTCTTTGCCTCGGAGTTTCTCTCTGTGCAGCCCAAGGTTTCAGGACAATAAAATGGGTGATCTTTCCCTTTCCTGTGGCTTTTATCCAGGTGAGTGCCACAGGAACAGCTCAGGGGGCAGGGAAGGAGATGATCGAGCCAAACTATTTTAGGATTCTGTGATTTTTATTCATTTCTCAGGCTGCGGCTCAGAAACCAAAAGCTTTTTACGAAAACCTTTTATAGCCAATCCCTGCTTAGGAAAGCCTGAATTCTCCTGGAAGCTGCTGTGGTGTAGAAATGCTTCATCTGGGCCGACAAAACTCGTTTTTGGGGAGGCCCTTGGGTGGATTCTCCGTCAGGCAGGAGGAATTCACGGAATCAGGGAATCGCAGCAGGGTTTGGGCTGCAAGGGACATCACAGCTCATCTCCTCCAGCTCTGAGTTATTAATTCGAGCTGGGTCGGGTTGCCGGGCTCTCGGGGAAGCTGATGCAGCCACAGAGCCAGTTCTGGAACCGGTGTCTCAGCTGCGCTGGCAGATAAGGAAAGTCTGAGGTTGTCAAAAGCCCAGGCGAGATTTCACACTTACCCCAAGTGCCTGCGATTGCCGCTGAAAGCAGCACTTTGGAGCTCAGTGAAAGAAGGAGGGCTCAGGAAAACCCGCGGGGCGGTTATTTGCCTTTATTAGACACCTCAGAACGTCTGTGACTGAGTCAGAGGCAGAAATGAAGCGAGGAGCTGCTGAGGAAGGGACTCGGCTCCTCAGTGCCGGGGTGGGTTGGATGGGAAGGGACCTTGAAGGTCTCCAGGCACCCCAGGGTGCCCCCAGCCCGGCCTCGGGCACCGCCGGGATCCCCCGTGCCGGCCCCGGGAGCAATTCCTGCCGGGGGTAAACGTACAAATCCACATTCTGTATTTCAGGGTGTGAGTGAGGAGGGTGCAGGCGAGCTCCCCGAGCCTCCCCCTGCTCCAGAAATGCCTCTGGAAGCACTGCCTCGCATTATTTGGAAATTTCAGGGGTGTTTTGTGGTCAGCTTGAGGAGAAAAGAGCCAGAAGTGGTGACTAAGAAGCCACAGGTGGCAATTACTCTGAAGAAAAAAAGGTCAAAGAATAAACAGACCGTAAACCTCTCTTGCTTTTGGAAATCAGATTTTATTGTTTTGAAGGTTTTCAGGAGGGGGAGAAGCAGCAGGAATCGCTCCCAGCTTGATGGAAACCCCCCTGAGCCGGGTCCTGCGTGCCCAGCGAACCAATCAGGACCAAAACCAGGAACCAAATCCTAAAACCAAATTAAACCCGGGGATGAGGAGCCATCGGCTCAGCTTGAGGGCACCTCGGCGCCGACCCTGCCCTCAGTATTTGGGGTAGGACGGGCACTTGGGGTACCCCGGGCACTTGGGGTAGGACTGGGGCAGCTTGCAGATGTTCTTGGTGGCCTGGGAGCACACGGGGGGGCAGTAACGCTGCACCGGGGGGCAATAACTCTGCATCGGGGGGCAATAACTCTGCATCGGGGGCAGTAACGCTGCACCGGGGCGTAGCAGGGCTGCACCGGGGCGCAGCAAGGAGTCACGTAGCTGAACTTCTGCACGGGCTGCCTCTGCACGGTGTAGTGGCAGGAGGAGCCCGAGTCGTGGCAGTCGGAGCGGGACTCGTGGCAGGAGGAGCCGAATTCGTGGCAGGAGCCGCGGGAGCACATCGTCCTGGGCGGGGGCAGAGCTGCGGGGAGAGAGGGGCGGTCACAGCGGGCACCAGCTCAGGGACATTTGCTCTGGGGTTCCCCATCCGCCTCCTAAATTCCCGTTGGTCCGCGGTCAGTGCTGTTGGGAGATGCTTTAGTGCCTGCTACTTTAGGGTGTAGCCAAATTTCAAGCCCGAAGTTCTGGTTTTCTAAAGTTCTGGGTTTCTGCCGTTTTGGTTTTCTGGAATTCTTTCCCGGGGAAAGAACATAACACCAGGATTGTTTTTCTAACAATATCCTTGTTGTACATTCCTTCCGAGAGCGGGGATTTCTCTTGATGCCCCTCAGGTTTGACCAGTGTGGGTGGAAAGGTTTGTCTTTCTCTCACCAATCACACTGGTCTGTAAAAAAATTATTTATAAGAAAGAACGATCCCTAATAAAAAGGAAATTAATCTTTTTGATAATTTAGAGTCCGTGTCGTGTGTTACCAAAAACATCGACACGTGGGGATTGATTTCCTTCCAGAGAAAAATTGGTCCAAAAATTCATTTCCCAAGAGCAGCTCCAGACCCTCTGGTTCCTCCCAGTCTCCTCTCCATAACCTCCAAACAAATCTCTCTGGATTTTCCACCCTTTCTGTTATTTCGGTTTGACTCCAGCCTCTGCTCAAGGCCTTTATTGTCGTTTCTTTCGATAATTTGCCTTTGTGGGTAACGAGGACTCGGTCTCCAGCACGACCAAGCCCCGGGGAGAGGAGGGAGCATCCGACGCTCCAACTCTACCAAAACTCGTGAGGAAACGTCCAGTTTCCCAAAGAAACTCCACGGGGGACAGAAAAATTGGACTCACCCTTCCAGCAGTGGGGATGGAGCTGTTTTGGAGCAGAGCAGCGAGTGGAGGAACCTGGGATGGGAAAGCTTTTATACTTTTCCACGGGGTTATCTGGGACATGAGGCATCCCTAATTACAGATCCCAGCCCATTTCTCTCCGCTGTGTTCAGCTTCCCGGATTTTCCCTTTGATGCTCTGTGCTCATTGTAATTATTAATAGCTCATTAATTCCTTCGCCTCCCTATGAAGGAGATTGGAAGGAATTTCACGTGAAGTGACGCCAGCAGTGACACCGATGGATCTGCTCGTGGGCACCGTGGGTCAGGCAGAAGGGAGGTTTGTAATCCAGCAGTGCCAATTCCTCAGGCTCCACGTGATCGGCCTCCACGCGACAGAAAAATTATTGCTCTTAATCCCTTGGATTAGGTTTGGGGCAGGAATTCTGCGCGGGAATTGCCCAATGGGGCCGGGGATCGCAGGGAGATTTGTGTCAGCACAGACCTGTCCTTCCCTGATAATTCCAGCCCTGCCAGGCGTGGGCCAGCAAGGATTTCTCCTCCACGTGCCCATGAAAGCCACGGGGGTCACAGTTCCTGCCCCAGGGTGGGCTCCTGTCAGTGGGGTCGCAGTTCCTGACACCAAACCTGCCCCAGGGTGGGCTCCTCTCCACAGGGTCACAGTTCCTGACACCAAACCTGCCCCAGGGTGGGCTCCTCTCCACAGGATCACAGTTCCTGACACCAAACCTGCCCCAGGGTGGGCTCCTGTCAGTGGGGTCACAGTTCCTGACACCAAACCTGCCCCAGGGTGGGCTCCTGTCAGTGGGGTCGCAGTTCCTGACACCAAACCTGCCCCAGGGTGGGCTCCTGTCCCTGGGGTCACAGTTCCTGACACCAAACCTGCCCCAGGGTGGGTTCCCTTCCATGGGGTCACAGTTCCTGACACCAAACCTGCCCCAGGGTGGGCTCCTCTCCACAGGGTCACAGTTCCTGACACCAAACCTGCCCCAGGGTGGGCTCCTCTCCACAGGGTCACAGTTCCTGACACCAAACCTGCCCCAGGGTGGGTTCCCTTCCGTGGGGTCACAGTTCCTGACACCAAACCTGCCCCAGGGTGGGTTCCTTCCGTGGGGTCACAGTTCCTGACACCAAACCTGCCCCAGGGTGGGCTCCTCTCCACAGGGTCACAGTTCCTGACACCAAACCTGCCCCAGGGTGGGCTCCTGTCAGTGGGTCACAGTTCCTGACACCAAACCTGCCCCAGGGTGGGCTCCTCTCCACAGGGTCACAGTTCCTGACACCAAACCTGCCCCAGGGTGGGCTCCTGTCAGTGGGGTCACAGTTCCTGACACCAAACCTGCCCCAGGGTGGGTTCCCTTCCATGGGGTCACAGTTCCTGACACCAAACCTGCCCCAGGGTGGGTTCCCTTCCATGGGGTCACAGTTCCTGACACCAAACCTGCCCCAGGGTGGGCTCCTCTCCACAGGGTCACAGTTCCTGACACCAAACCTGCCCCAGGGTGGGCTCCTCTCCACAGGGTCACAGTTCCTGACACCAAACCTGCCCCAGGGTGGGTTCCCTTCCATGGGGTCACAGTTCCTGCCCCAGGTTGGGCTCCTGCCCACGCCCCACAGGTTCTGCCCGCTCTGTGGATCCCCATCCACCAGAACCCGGCCAGGCCAGCGCAGCCTGCGGCTCCAGGGCTGTTCCAGTCCGGTTTTGTGCTGTGGTCTTGGGGGCGGTGGCATCAAATCCCGGGACAGGGTGGTTTGAGGTGAACAGAACCCCAGATTTCCAGAACCACTGATGCGGGGAAAGATCTCCAAGACCTCTGAGCCCAAGCTTTGACCGAGCCCCACCTTCTCAGAGTTCTGTTCCGGCGTTCCCGGGACACCTCCAGGATGGCCCGAGTCCCGCTCACCCTCCCAGAGGTGTTTGGGTTATTTCCCTCTTCTGATTCCACTCAGGGTTTTTTATTTCAGCCGGGACCGAGTGCTGCTGCTGCTGTCCTGCTTCCAGCGCTTCCGGAGTGGTTTCGGGGGAGGTGAGACAGGGATGAGGCTCGAGAGGGACACGAACACATCAGAGTGATGTAGGAGCCACTCGGGACCGGGATTTTCCCGTGAATCACGGGAGAGCTCCGGCCTCCCGTGCCTGGGTACAAGTCCTGCCCATCTGAGCCCTCAATTACATCTGCTGGCCCCATAAAGGGCAGGAATGTGTCAGCACGGGGATGGCACCGGGGATTAGGATGAGGCACGAGGGATTTGGGGTGATGCTCTGCTGACTCACCGGGATCCCTCAGCCCGGGTGAGCTCTGGGTGAGGCTGAGGTCGGGCGGCACTTTGGGATTTTCGGCCACGTGTGGGAGGAGATTCGCCGTCATGTGAGAGAGGCGAAGAGGGAAAAATGCGAAATAAAAGGGTGTCAGAGGTAAACGGCAGGAACTGGGGGCAGGAAATTGGAATGCCCGAAGCTGTGAGAGGGGGAAATCCCCGTTCCCCAGGAGTGGGTCGCTGTGGGGGCTCTCAGCTCCACGAAGGGCGGGATGAGCAGCTGGAGCCCGGCAGGGACTGGAGGGGTTTCACCAGCGGTCTGGGAGGTTTATAGGGAATTATCCACAGCCCCCGTGCTCGCAGAGCTGGCTCGGCTCTGCCTCCACCCCTCTGTGCAGCGCAGCAGGGAATATTCCACTTTCCCGGGAATATTTCTCTGCAGAGGTTCACCCCTTCGCTGCCGCGGCGGGAGGAGAAGGCAGCGGCAATTTCCCGCTGGATTTTCTGCGACCTCTCCTTCCTCTGCAGCCGCTCCTGCTCTCCTGGGATGTGTGCGGAGATAACAGAGCTCCAGCTCGGCGGAGATTCCCTCTCCTCTCCTCAGGCCCTTCCCGAGCCTTTCCTTCCACCAGGTGACACAAGCCGGGGCGCGCAGCTGAAGCCCCGGATTGCTGCGGAAGGATTCACACGGGAGGTTTTCTCTCCCCTTCCCACAAAGGCAGGCTCAGACCCGGCCCGGAGCCTCTGGTCTGGCTGGTTTGGCGCTGCCCGAGGGGCTCTGGGCACTGGCCCTGGCCCCACTCCCCGACCCCGACCTTCATTCCTCGCTCCTGCAATCACGGACCTCACACCTGGGGTTGGGGCTCCTCCTTATTTTAATTAAGAGTAATAACGAAACCAGCGCTAATGGTACGTTCCTCGCTCCTCTCAAAGGCTCAGCACAAACCCCATGCTAATTAAAAGTCTCGTGCATTGCACACGGCGCTGCTCTCACCCCACAGAGCCCCCGATCCCCGCAACCCCCTGGGACAGAGCCCGGCCACGGCTCTGGGACCCCAGAAATCAACTGCGCGTTTTCACGGACACCGAAATCCCATTTTTTCACTTTTGCACAAGAAGGACTCAGAACTCTGATGGTTTAAGTCAGTTTAAACCTTGGGAGGAACTGGAAATGTTTTTTTCTCACTCAGGAGGGGCACTGAGGGGCTGGGGGGCGTCCCGAGAAGGGGAAGGGGCTGGGGCAGCAGGAGGAGGGAATGGAGAATCCTGAGGGGGCTCAGCTGGGAGGAAAGGGGGATCCAGGGGGGACCTTGCTCCCCAAAACCCCTGGCAGGAGGCTCAGGAGGAATTTCCTCCTGGGAAGGGGGGTCCGGGCTCGGCAGGGGCTGCCCAGGGAGGTTTGGAGCTCAAGGAACCTCTCAAAGGTCTTGGAGAGCCTTTCCAACCCCAGTTACTCCGGGATTCTGGATTTCCTCCAGGGAACACAGCCTCTGGATGGGATTTTCGAAGCAAGGAGAGTTTCCCTGCAGAAAAAACGGACCTAACCCCAAATCCTCCACTTGGAGGGGTCAGAAGGGAACACTGGGCACGGCGTGGTCCTTCCTGTGCTCGTGTCCTCCTGTTCCTGGAGCTCAGGGATTTCCAGGCTGCCCAGGCAGAGCCTGCTCATCAGCAGATTGCAAACCCTTCAACTGTGATGGTCGGAGGCTCCGAGCCAAGGGCTGGGACTGCAGAGATGCTGATCTGCACCTGCAGCCCCAGACAGCTTTTGAAATCAGCCTGGCAGGTGCCCAAGGTGCCCGAGCTGAGCCATCCCAGCCGCTGGAATGCCAGGGGAAGGGGAGGAAGCTGCGGGGAGCAGCTCCCCTGAGCCCAGCCAGGCTGGGGAGCGATGCCAGAGATAAGGCAAGCCAGTGGAAAAACACCAGGACGCCAGCACGTTTGATGAGCTTTAGGTTTTAATATCACACCTTTGCTACGCAGGCAGGAGCAGGGAACGGAGAGCTCGGAATTCCCGCGGAATTAGGGGGGAAAAATCCCCAATTCCAGCGCGCTAATGCCACTCGGGAGGAGGCAGGGGGCTGCAGGGGAGGAGGCAGGGCCTGCCCGAGCTCGGGGACAGGCGGCAGCAGCAGCTCCGGGCTCTTCACTTCTGCTGCTGCTGCGGCGGCCACTGCACCGGCTGCTTGACCTGCTGCTGCTGCTGCTGGCACGGCACCTGGGCCAGCGGCGCCTGCCCGGGGGCCACCGGGCACTGCGGGGCCAGCACCACCACGGGGGTCGCGTCCGGCACCGCCGTCACCTCGTGGCACACGAGCCCCTCGGAGCCGTGGCAGGAGCGCTCGCGGTCGTGGCAGGAGGAGCCGCCGCCGTGGCAGGAGGAGCTCTCGGAGCTGTGGCAGCCTCTGTTCTCCCGGGAGCACATTTTGGAGAGGTGCAGACCTGGAGAGGAGAGCGGGGTTGGCGTCAGGTGCGGCCAGGGCAGCGTTCCCCTCCTCGCTCCCCGAGTAGGATTTGAGTTTCTGCCCGCCCAGTTTGGGGTCCCTGCTATGCTTTGAGCCATTTTCCTGTAATTTTGAGTCATTTCCCTGCCATTTTTGGAGTCGTTTCTCTGCTATGCTTTGAGCCATTTCACTGTTATTCCTTGAGCCATTTCCCTGCTATATTTTGAGCCATTTCCCCGCCTTTTTTTTTTTTTTTTTTTTGAGACGTCTCGATGTTGTATTTTTATAATTTCCCTGCTATAGTTTGAGGTATTTTCCTGCTATATTTTGAGCCATTTCCCAGCTTTATTTTTGGACCCATTTCCCTGCTATTTTTGGAACCAATTCCCTGCCATTTCCCTGCCATTTTTTGACCCATATTCCTGCTATATTTTGAGCCACTTCCTTAATGTATTTTGAGCCATTTCACTGTTCTTCCTTGAGCCATTTCCCTGCCGTTTTTTGAGCCATTTTCCTGCTATATTTTGAGCCATTTCCCTGCTATTTTTGGAATCAATTCCTTACTATTTTTGAGCCATTTCCCTGCCATTTTCAGACCCATTTCCCTGCTCTCCCTTGGCCGCATCCCGGGATGCTCCCGGAGGAGCAGATGCTCCGTGTGATGCTGGGAGATCCCACACCAGCACGAGGCATCTCGGCAAGAATCCCAAAATCTCGTAGCCTTGAGGGTTCCTGGCACAGCCAGGACCGGTGGCAGCGCCCCGGAAAAATCCACTTCCAAAGGCAGGTGGCCAGAATAAAGACAAATTCCGGTGCCTTCGTCCCTCCTGGTGTCCTCTGTTCCCTCCAGGCCCAAGTTCCTGAGCATGAGGAAAATCCTCTGTGCCCATCCCAACCCCTTTCCAAGGATTGCTGGGATTTCAGGCACCCGGGGTGTTGAGCTGGAAGAGGATCCTGCTGCTCCTTCCTCTCACGGTTTAAATCCTCCTCCTCTGCTCTTCCCTACATTTCTTCAAGGAGGTTTTAATACTTTCAGCTCCTGATTGTTTTCCAAGGGAGCTTAGCAAAGGATTCAGGCTTATAAATGCAATTAAAATTCCCAGCTTAACCCCAAGGTTTCTTACGAAAGATCAGCCTGCTGTCTGCCATTCATCCCTAAATCCCATTATTGGCTTTTATTCTTTTCCAGTCTGTCCTTTGGATGCTGGAAAACGCCAGAGCAATCCAAATATAACTACAGGTAATAAATTTCGCTTCTCAGCAGAGGCAGCCCAAATTTTTTGGGAGCCCCAGCCGCAGAGCCGAGGATTTGGCTCTCAATCACCCCAGGAAATGCCCCCGGAGCAAAGCTCAGCTGGATTTTCGCTGGAATTAAGGGTTAGCGGTGGAGCAGGGACTCACCTTGGCTGTGAAGGCTCTGGAGGAGGAGCGGAGCTGAGTGAATGAGCTGCTCTCCCCTCCGAGGGCTTTTATACAGCTCCCGAGTCCCTTCCTGAAAATGCAATAACCCCCCGGGCAAAAATGACCAAAGTATTTACAAAACAGCCCCACCCCTAATTACCCAGCGCCTTCAAAAGCTCCTTCCTCCCGATTTCTTTGATTGACTTGTCAGGCTCTGGATTGTCCTCCTCGCGTTATTACACAGCTTTAATTGCGCCCTGCCCCTCGCGGGCTCCGAGTGAAAACCGTGTGGGCGGCTCGGCTGTCTCACCCTCACGGCACGATGAATTTTAGGTTGCAAAACGGGTGGCAAAGGTGGTGAGTTCTGGGGTTCCTGTCCTCCCGAAACCTCTCGGTCTGGCAGGAAGGAGAGGTCCCAGTGCCCGCTGGGCTGGACTGGTCCTCCCCGACCGGTCCTGTGGAGGAAAACCCACCGTTCTCAGGTGTTTTTATGGTCCTCGCCATAAAAATGACAAATTCTTAGAAAGTAGCGGCTGGGCATCCTTGGAAAACATCTTTAAAGTTGTTTTCGCCCCGTGAGGTACCTGCAGGTACCAGAGCCGAGCCCAGGTCCCGTTTCTGACAGGGATATTTCCCAAAGGAACTAAACCAGGATGGAGAAGCCTGTGGCCGCTGCGGGAGTGACCCTGCAAACCCGGCTGGGGGCACAGGAGCTCCTGGAGGTGCTGGCTCCTACCTGGGAACTGCCAAAAAAATGCAGCGAGAGGGAGAACTTCTCCCCACGGAGGGCGGCAGAGTCCAAACCCTCCCGGACGCGTCCCTGTGTCACCTGCGCCAGGTGACCCTGCTGCCCCGCTCCTCCGGGATCCTGAGATTGGGATTCTGGGATTCTCTGGTTCCATGATCCCGAGATTGGGACATCAGGGATTCTGGGTTTCTCTGGTTCCATGATCCTGAGGGATCCACAGGGATTCTGTGATTCCATAGTTCCGAGACTGGGAGATTGGGGATTCTGGGATTTCATGGTTCTGAGATTGGAACATCAGGAATTCTTAAATTCTGTGATTCCATGGTTCTGAGATTGGGACATCAGGGATTCTTAAATTCTGTGATTCCATGGTTCTGAGATTGGGACACCAGGGATTCTGGGATTTCATGGTTCTGAGATTGGGACACCAGGGATTCTGGGATTTCATGGTTCTGAGATTGGGACATCAGGGATTCTGGGATTCCATAGTTCTAATATTGGGACATCAGGGATTCTGGGATTCTCTGGTTCCAGGGTTCTGTGATTCCCTACCTGTGTCCATCCACTTCCCACCTAATTTTCGGCCATTCCACCATCTCTGGCCCAGTCACCACCGCTTTTCGCCCCTGACATTCCTCCTGGCCAGCCCCGGGATGCCCCACACAGAATTTCTCTTTGAAATTTCCGGTTTTTTTTCCTATTTCCCTCTCTTTTATTGGCCGGGCTCTGCGGCACCGGCGGGAAATCGGCGCCGGCGGAAGCGCTTGTGCAAACCTCGCACCCGTGAGCAAGCTGTGAGTAAAATGCTGGCTCAGAGACCACGCAGCCGAGCTCCCCACGCATCCCGAGCCCCGCCGGCGCTTCCCCGGGGCGGGATGGGCGCACCGGGAGCCGCGATGGTGCAATCGTGGATGCAACCACGGCTTCGCAACAGCCCCGGCTCTGTAACAGCCCCGGCTCCTCATTTCCCGTCCCAGGGCTGGCCGTGGGATCCCAGCAGGATCCTGAGGTGTTTCCAGTCCTTTCCCACCTGAACTGCCTTAGGAGCCGCGAGGTTTTGTTGGGCACAGACCCCCCGGAGCCCGGGGTGGCTCCCGGTGGAAAAATTCCGGGAGGTTCTTCCCAGAGGCGCCGGCGGGAGCCGGAGCAGAGCCTGGCACAGGGAAGGAGGGCGGCCCCGGCTCGACAAGCACGGGCAGGCTCGGGATGAGCCCCGGCTTATCTGGGCTGGGAAAGAGTCCTGCTTTATCAGGGCTGGGGATGAGTCCTGGTTTAGCATTGCTGGGGATGAGTCCTGGTTTATCAGAGCTGGGGATGAGCCCTGGTTTATCAGAGCTGGGGATGAGCCCTGGTTTAACAGGGCTGGGGATGAGTCCTGGTTTAACAGAGCTGGGATGAATCCTGGTTTAGAAGAGCTGGGGATGAGTCCTGGTTTAGCAGAGCTGGGGATGAGTCCTGGTTTAGCAGAGCTGGGGATGAGCCCTGGTTTAGCAGAGCTGGGGATGAGCCCTGGTTAACAGAGCTGGATGAGCCCTGGTTTAACAGAGCTGGGGATGAGTCCTGGTTTAGCAGAGCTGGGGATGAACCCTGGTTTAGCAGAGCTGGGGATGAACCCTGGTTTAACAGAGCTGGGGATGAGCCCTGGTTTAACAGAGCTGGGAATGAACCCTGGTTTATGCAGAGCTGGGGATGAGTCCTGGTTTAGCAGAGCTGGGGATGAGCCCTGGTTTATCAGAGCTGGGAATGAGCCCTGGTTTAACAGAGCTGGGGATGAGTCCTGGTTTAGCATTGCTGGGGATGAGTCCTGGTTTAACAGAGCTGGGGATGAACCCTGGTTTAGCAGAGCTGGGATGAGTCCTGGTTTAGCAGAGCTGGGATGAGCCCTGGTTTATCAGAGCTGGGGATGAGCCCTGGTTTAACAGGGCTGGGGATGAGTCCTGGTTTAAAGACTGGGGATGAGCCCTGGTTTAACAGAGCTGGGGATGAGCCCTGGTTTAACAGAGCTGGGGATGATCCTGGTTTAGCAGAGCTGGGATGAGCCCTGCTTTATCAGAGCTGGGATGAGCCCTGGTTTAGCAGAGCTGGGGATGAGTCCTGGTTTATCAGAGCTGGGAATGAGCCCTGTTTAACAGAGCTGGGGATGAGTCCTGGTTTAGCATTGCTGGGGATGAGTCCTGGTTTAACAGAGCTGGGGATGAGTCCTGGTTTAGCAGAGCTGGGAATGAGCCCTGGTTTAGCAAGGGATGACTGGGGATGGATGAATCCTGGTTTAGAAGAGCTGGGATGAGTCCTGGCTAATCAGGACTTTATCAGAGCTGGGGATGAGCCCTGGTTTTACAGAGCCGGGAATTAGCGATGTGTTGTCAGGCTTTGGGATGAATCCGGTGTTATCAGAGTTAGGGATGAGCCCTGGCTTATCAGAGCTCGGGAAGAGCCCTGTGTTATCAGAGCTCGGGATGAATCCTGTGTTATCAGAGCTCGGGATGAATCCTGTGTTATCAGGCTTTGGGATGAGTCCCGGATTATCAGAGTCCCTCCGAGGATGTCTCATCCTTGCCCTGTTGCACAAGCAGAGGGGAGGAAACCTCTCCGTGCCGAGGATAAAACCCAGCCGGGACTCCGCCCAGCCTCGGGCGGATCAGCTCCGGCTCCTCCGGGCGCAGACCCAAACTGTTAAACCCTTAAATACCGAGCCCTCCAAACCCGAGGGGCGCCCTTTGACAGGAGCCCCAAGAACCAGGGAATGGGAAATGGGATTTGCAAGTGTTCTCTGTTTTCTGTGTTTTGGGAGGGATTGAAATTTTGGGGTGGTTTTCGGTCAGTTGGATAAACACAGATATTTGTAGTCTCCGGGCCTGGCTTTTCTGGAATTCTCTGGGAATTTGTTTGAGCTTTCAGGTTCTTTTTGTCCCTTCATGAAGGAAGGAAACCCACAGAAATATCATTATGAAGTGGAGGTTTTAGAAATGGAGATAGATGCAAATGAATGATAACGCTGCCTAATTTTAGAATGGAATTTAATAGGGCTGGTGACAAAATCTTGTAGTAATTGTCCCCACATGATGATCTTACATCACTTTACGTGTGAAGGATCATGTGGCATCAAACACGGATTTAGAGCTCAGATGATTTAGGTCTTTGGTGTCTCAGGGCGAATTTTTTTTTATTTTTATTGAGTTGAAAGGGTCAAAATTCCCCCAGGTGGGTGAAAACAGAACGGTAAAAAAAAACAACGCGCATTTACGTCTCCCTTTTAAAGATCTACGGGTGTTTTGGTTCGGTTTTTTTCCCTTCCTAACAAGTATTCGGATGAGTCAAACAACCCCAGAGAGGAAGATTAAACGTTGGGCAAACCCCACGTCCCAGCCAGCGCTGGAACCGTCCTCTCCCTGTGCCTCATTTAGGGCTGATCCCATCAAAATCTGCCGGCAGCGGGCGGTGGGGAGGAGGTCACGGAGCTCCCCGGCGTTGCCTCCCTCGGGATTGCGCCATCCCCGCCATCTGCGGGCCGGGAGCCGGGAATTGCTGCCGAGTAAACAACAGCCCTTCCCGTGCCGAGTAAAGAACAATCCTTCCCGGGGCCAGGCTGTCAACAACACCCGGGAGATCCCCGGGAGATCCCGGGAGAGGCCGGCAGAGCCGGGGGCCGAGGCTGGCAGGCGGTGGGAGCCGCATCTCCCCGGCTGAGAACGGGAATTCCCGGAATTCTGGAATGCTCGGGGCTGGGAGGCGCCGCCGCAGGTGTCGCGGTCTCCACCCGTGCACGGGGACACGCGCGGGTGGGCTCGGGTGTCTCTGGAACCGGGGAAGCTCTGCCGGCTTCGTATATGTATGTGTGTACACACACATATATATATTTACATATGTATATATGTATATGTGTGTGTATATATATGTACGTATATATGTATATATGTGTGTGTATATATATAAAGGAAGAGTCCCCTTGCCACCTGAACTCCTCTCGCTGTTGAAACCGCTGCGTTTCAATTGCATTGAATGTAAATATAAACGTTAATATAATATATATCACATAACATAAATGTTACGTTTAAATTGGGTGCAAAACCCGTGTTCGTGTCGTGGAGATTCCTCGACTCCTTCCGTTGGCGCTTTGAGGGAAGGGGCCAGAAATGACAGAAATCACCCCAAAATCGAAACCACCCGCAGAGGGTGAGGTTTTATTTTCCAGCCCGCGATCCTAAGGAGGTGGAGGAAGCTTTTCCTCAGCACGAACCCCTTTTCCCAGCAGTTCCTGGGGGCCGCTGTCAGCGCAGCTCTGTGAGGTCTCGGGTGAATTCCACCGCACCCAGGGACCCTTTTTGGGGTCTGGGGGCGGCTGCCGGGCGGCGGTCACTTCTTCTGGGCGGGGGGCCAGCGGGGGCTCTGCTTGCACTGCTGGCCCTTGATGGTGGGGACCACCACGGGGCACTTCTGCTGCTCCCCCTGCGCGCCCGCCGCGTACCCCAGCCCCTCGCCGTGGTACCCCGAACCCTCGCTGACCCCCGCGATGGGCAGGGGGTCTCTGTACCCATACTCAGCCTCTCCCAAATCCTCCCCATGGTACAGGGACCCTCCGCCTCTCCCCACGCAGCTCGCCGGGGCCGCGTCCTCGCCGTGCCCCGCTCCGGAGCCGTACCCGGTACCGAGCCCGCTCCGGAGCCGTACACCGGTACCGACCCCGCTCCGGATCCCGTACACCGGTACCCGACCGACCCCGCTCCGGATCCATACACCGGTACCGAGCCCGCTCCGGGACCATACACCGGTACCGAGCCCGCTCCGGATCCGTACCCGGTCCGATCCCCCCGGAGCGTACCCCGGTCCCGATCTCCCCCCGGAGCCGTACCCCGGTCCCGATCTCCCCCCGAGCCGCAGACCGGCCCCGGTCCCGGCCCCACCGCGATGTCCCAGTCCGCCGTGAGCCCGCAGCTCCCGCTGGCGACCACGATGCCCCCGCCGGCGTCAGCCGGGACCCCCGCCGGGCAGCTGTAGGGGCCCGGGCAGGGCGGGGGCCCCGGCTGTAGGTGACCGAGCCCTCCCCGTCCCAGGAGAAGGAGCCGCGGCCGTGGCGGTTGGAGAAGGTGCCGGAGCAGAACCGGTGGCCGCCCAGAGAGATGTCCCGGCTGTAGCCCCGGCCCCGCCGGGAGCATCTCCTCCGCAGATAGTGGTAAAGCTGGAAAGGAAAGGAACACACCCGAAATTGCGCCGTTTTGTTTCTGGGCAGCACAAAAACTTCAGGTGTCGCGGCCAGGAAATCCTGGGCAGGGGCTGGGGCAGTTCCAGGCTCTGGAACCGAGCTCCGCTGAGCTCTCAGAGAACCACGGGTTCGTGGAGTGGTTTGGGATGGAAGAGACCTTAAAGCTCATCCAGTGCCACCCCCTGCCATGGGCAGGGACACCTCCTGCTAGACCTGGCCCCTGTTCTTCAAATCCAAGGATATCTGGACTCCTCCTGGGATTAACTTTCCTCTTTCCGCCTCTGTTTCCAGGGAATCCAAAAGCTGGAATGTATTCTGAATCCGAAATATAAAATCTGAAATACATTATTTTCCCCTCTAATAACTGCCATGGTTTCCCCCCACTCCTTTTCACTTCCACAGCCACAGAGCTGCAAAAATTCCGAGGATCATCCCCGGTTCTGTTTCCCAGCTGTCGCAAGAGCGATGGATCAAAGTTTCCACCCTGACTCTGTTACTGCGGCCCCAAAATTCTTTTGTAGACGGTGATTGGCCCAGACACAGAGGTTTGTGGCCATTCCGAGGTCCAGCTCAGGGCTGTTATTAATTAAAACCAAGATTGTGTCCTGCACCTTCAAACAGACTGGTTATCAATTAATATAAAATAGGTTTCCTGCACATTCAAACCCACAAAGGTTGTGCAGTCCCCACCACAGACCCATCCGCCTTTTTACCCTGCTCGTCCCTCTGCATCCCGGGCTCCATCCTGGATTTCACCTTTCTCCCCAAGGACTGGATCCCGAACGGAGCAAGAACCCACCCAGGAAATGATAAAATCCCATAACACCCCCCCAGACTTACCCTCTTCAGCCATCGGAAACACATTTAGCAGGTAAAAGTCGACTGAATGAGGAGCTTTAACAGCCTCGGGAACATTTATAAGGCGTTTAAGATGAATGGGAAGTGAGACACCCTCGGGAATGAGAAGGATTTATTTACCGAACTGCGATTTCAGTGTTTGCTTTGACTCCCGATCCCTATCTTCTCCACACCGCTCATTTCGCTGCCGTAATTGTTACTTCTGCTTAATGAGCCGATTCCTGCGCCCCTGCCCTGGGCTACGCAGGAACCCTGCGGCCCCCGGCCCCGGCAGGGGTGGGCGGCAGAGTGGGCGGAGAACGGCGAGGTCAGGGCTGTGGGGCACAGG
The DNA here is from genome assembly GCA_032173965.1 of Sitta carolinensis. Taxonomy (NCBI): domain Eukaryota; kingdom Metazoa; phylum Chordata; class Aves; order Passeriformes; family Sittidae; genus Sitta; species Sitta carolinensis. The sequence goes on from CM063305.1 coordinate 1,174,485, forward strand.
GGAGGAAAATCCCCCGAATCCCCCGAATCCCCCCCCGAGCCCATCCCTCCCTCCCCAGGGGGAGATTTGGTCGTTTGTTTTTTTTTTTTCTTTTCCGAGGAAAACACTCGCGTATGGACCAGGAGGTGTTTAAAAGTGATTGATGCCCTAAGTGGGAATTTTGCAAGGAGATAGAGGTGCCCTAAGAGAGCTTAAAGACAGAACTTGCGGAGGTGTGAATGTCCCGGTGCCTAAGCGCAGCCTGGCTGGATTGCGCTTTAATGAAGGATTATCCAAATCCCTCTCTTCCTTCTTTTTCACTTCCTTCCTCTGGTTTGGAAAGAGCACCCGGGCTTGCGGGGAGCGGGTTGCGGGTTCCGCTGCCCCGGCCCGGCCCCGGGGGCTTTTCTGGGTCCCTCCAGCCCCGGGGGCTTTTCTGGGTCCCTCCAGCCCCGGGGGCTTTTCTGGGTCCCTCCAGCCCCGGGGGCTTTTCTGGGTCCCTCCAGCCCCGGGGGCTTTTCTGGGTCCCTCCAGCCCCGGGGGCTTTTCTGGGTCTGTCCAACCCCGGGGGCTTTTCTGGGTCCCTCCAGCCCCGGGGGCTTTTCTGTGTCTGTCCAACCCCGGGGGCTTTTCTGGGTCTGTCCAACCCCGGGGGCTTTTCTGGGTCTGTCCAACCCCGGGGGCTTTTCTGGGTCTGTCCAACCCCGGGGGCTTTTCTGGGTCCCTCCAGCCCCGGGGGCTTTTCTGGGTCCCTCCAGCCCCGGGGGCTTTTCTGGGTCCCTCCAGCCCCGGGGCTTCGCTCAGCGGACAGCGAGCGCCGGTTTCAGCCAGGGCAGGAATCCGCGCCTGGGGCGGGAGGGATTTGAGGCCGGCGGGAAGGTCTGGAGCTGCCTGAGCGATTTGCTGCTGGTTTTACTCCCTCCTGCCTGGCTGGTTGGCTTGGTTTTCCCTCCGGGTACAGATGGTGGAATTCCAGAACGCCTGAGGTGGGAAAAGCCCTCCCAGACCATGGAGCCCAACCTGCCCCTGCTTTGGCAGCCAGCCCAGGGCACTGACACGTCCAGGAATTCCTCGGACACCTCCAGGGATGGGCACTCCAAACCTCCCTGGGTAGTTCCAAGGCCTGACCGCCCTTTCCATGGGGAAATTCCTGCTGATGTCCACCCTGAGCCTCTCCTCTGGTTTGCCGCAGGAAGGGGAGGATAGCACCAAGGGGTGCTGGTGCTTCAAATTTTGGGATCTTCTGTTCCTCCCTTGCAGAGCCCGAGTGGAAAATGAAGGTGTAAAACCTCTGGGACAATAAACCGTGTGCTTTGGAGCAAAACATCTCCTCAGGGACATTTCTACATCCCAAAACCGTGAAGTGCAGGTTGATAGAGCAAGAAATAAATGAACTCCAAAAAAAACCGTGCAGGTTTGAGCAATTATAACATTTATTGGCTGTAAAAACGCCTTTGGAAAAGCAGCAGAACATTGCCAACGGCCCGCCAGGAGCAGGAGCAGGGCACGGCGGGGGAGCCCCGAGTTCTCAGGGGTGCAGGGGACCGGGGAGGACACGCTGGAGAGGAGCAGGCGGCGGGGCCAGGGCTGGAGGCAGCCGAGCCGAGGCTCGGGGCCGGGGCTGCCCGCGGCTCTCACTTGTGGCTGTAGGGCCAGTGGGAGCTCTGCTTGCTCTGGTGGGACACCACGCTGGGGATGACCACGGGACATTTCTGCTGCGAGGAGCCCCCGCCGCCGCCTCCGGAGCTGATGATGATGGTCTGGCCCGAGGAGCCGCCGCCGCAGGATCCTCCTCCCATGCCATAGCTGGATCCTCCTCCCATGCCATAGCTGGATCCCCCACTGCAGCATCCGGAGGAACCTCCACTGCCTCCACTAACAATGATGGACTTTGATCCTGAAGATCCACCTCCGTAACCTCCTCCCATCCCATATCCTGAGGATCCTCCACTGCAGCATCCGGAGGAACCTCCACCACCTCCCCCTACGATGATGGACTTTGATCCTGAAGATCCCCCACCGTATCCCCCGCCCATCCCAGAGCTGGATCCCCCACTGCAGCATCCGGAGGAGCCTCCACTGCCTCCATCTCCCAGAATGATCTTGGTTCCTGAAGACACACCACCGCATTCTCCACCCATCCCATATCCTGAAGATTCTCCTCCACAGTATCCAGAGGAACCTCCACTGCCTCCCCCTACGATGATGCTCTTTGATCCTGAAGATCCCCCACCGTATCCTCCACCCATCCCATAGCTGGATCCCCACTGCAGCATCCAGAGGAGCCTCCACTGCCTCCACTAACAATGATGGACTTTGATCCTGAAGATCCACCACCGTATCCCCCGCCCATCCCATATCCTGAGGATCCTCCACTGCAGCACCCAGAGGAGCCTCCACTGCCTCCACTAACAATGATGCTCTTGATCCTGAAGATCCACCACCGTATCCCCCGCCCATCCCATATCCTGAGGATCCTCCACTGCAGCACCCAGAGGAGCCTCCACTGCCTCCACTAACAATGATGCTCTTTGATCCTGAAGATCCACCACCGTATCCTCCACCCATCCCATAGCTGGATCCTCCACTGCAGCACCCAGAGGAGCCTCCACTGCCTCCACTAACAATGATGCTCTTTGATCCTGAAGATCCCCCTCCGTATCCCCCCCCATCCCATATCCTGAGGATCCTCCACTGCAGCATCCAGAGGAGCCTCCACTGCCTCCACTAACAATGATGCTCTTTGATCCTGAAGATCCCCCTCCGTATCCCCCGCCCATCCCATATCCTGAGGATCCTCCACTGCAGCACCCAGAGGAGCCTCCACCACCTCCTCCAATGATGCTCTTCGATCCCGAGGATCCCCCTCCGTATCCCCCGCCCATGCCATACCCGGAGGAGCCCCCGCTGCAGCAGGACCCCCCTCCGCCCCCACCAGAGCTGATGATGACTTTGCCCGAGCCCCCTCCGCCCCCGCAGCAGGAGGAGCCCTGGCTCTGGTAGCCGGAGGAGCCGCTCCCGTGGCACCCGCTGGACTGGGAGGACATCCCATGGCAGCCTCCGGAGCTTTGTCTGGAGCACATCTCGGAGCTGTGACCCTGCAGGGGAGGGAGAAAGGAGAGCCCTGGAGAGCCCTGCCAGCAGAGGAAGAGGGAAGAGTCCCCAGGAGCTGCCCCGTGTGTCCCGCGTCCTGCAGCCCCACAGGGACGGCAGCTCCGAGCTCCCTCCCCGCCCTGAGACCCCTCCTGCCCCCCCAGGGGCTCTCACGGCAGCTCCAGGGAAGCTCTGCGTGCAGGAGGCTCGGGAACCCTTCCCGAGGTTTGCACACATGCCCCGGCACGCCTGAAAAACCGTGTGGATCCTTCTGGATGCCTCACGCTGACTCAGCAGCTGGAAGCTGAGCTTTGGAGCTCCGTTGGCACCTCCAGTGGGTTTTTGGTGGAGCCACCACAAAGAACGCCCAAAGACGAGCTGCTGGAGGGATCTCCCTGCACAGAGGTTCCAGAAGTTTCCGTATCTGCGGGCTTACCTTCAGAGCAGGTGGGAACGTCGCGATGCTCGGCGTTGGGCGAATGAGGAGCCCTGGGTTGGCCGGGCTTTTATCCTGGGTGCTTCGCGCTCCCGAGGGAAGTGAGACACCCTAAGGAATGCTGAGAGATTTATTTACAGTGCTCGGCTCCAGCTGCCTCCTTCCTTGACTCACCTGAGCAGGGGTGATGCGAAGGAGGCGCATCAGCCCCGCTCTGTACAGCAGTCCCTAATTCCGGTTAATGATTCCCTTCCGAGACCTCGCTCCAGATTTTTGGGGCAAATGACATCTCAGGGTCCGTTTTGGGGGGGCCCCCAATGTGATTCTGGTGGGCTGGAGCTTCTTGGGTGCTGGGGACAGAGTGGGGACTGAGCAGATGCCAAGCGATGGGGGCAGAGTTGGGGCCAGAGGGCGATGGAAAGACGAGGATAAAGGATGGGCTTGAGCAGAGTCCCAGAGAATTTTGGGGAATCTCCTCGAGGACTGGCAAGGCAGGGAGCAGGAGTACATCCATGCTGCTCCACCCCGATGGAGCTCCCTGCTTCGGAGCTGCCCAGGTCTGTGCCAGGGGACGCTGGGAGGGTGATGGTGACAGAGGGGATTTTGCCCTTCGGTCTCTTGCAGCCCCACGGTGGAAGTTGGGTTTCCATCAAGCTCTGTGCTCAGCTCCAGCTCCCGGGGGTCTGGACTGGGGAAAACCTTGAAATCCTTGTCTCCAAAGCTGCCCTTGAAGGCCGTCAAGACCTTACCCTTGAACTCCAGGGTGCTAAAGACCCCCTCTACCTCAGCAGCACAATTTCCGAGGGTCTTCACTGGCCGCCCCACCCAGCCCCGAGCGGGGCAGTGAGCCGGGCGTGCTCCCTGCTGTTGGAGGACACTTTGTCAGCACGGCTGTCCCAACACCAGCGCTGTGTCACGCGTGTTTGGAGCCTGACAGAGCATCCGCCCTGCGGGACACCGAGCGCAGGAAGGACCAGAGGGGCCCGGGCAGTGTGACAGCAGCAGCAGCTCCCAGCTGTCACCGTGAACGTGACTTTGGACACGCGACGCCCTTGGGATGGGGACAGGGCACACACGTGCAGGGGCTTCCCTCGCTCACTCTGGAGTCCCTGCCGAGCCCTTATCTCTGTTCTCATCTGCAGATCTGAGCTGTCACCGCTCCTCTGGCTCCCAGCTCTGCTGTGTGGGTGTTGTTCTCCTGAGCATCTCAACACCTTGATCCCTTCCGTGCCTTCAGCCTGTCAGGGCTTGCCCAGAGGGACACTCAGGGTTGGCAGCTCGCTGGCACACAGGGACACCCAGGACGAGCAGCTGGTGCTGACCCGGGGATGAGGAGAGGCCGTGGAGGCTTTTGGAGGGGTGGTGAGAGGAGCTCCTGCAAAGCACGCGGTGTGGAGAGCCCAGGGCTGGACCCCTGCAGGCACTGGGCCCGTGGCCCATGGGTTTGTTTGCCAGAGGTGCAGGGAAAGCGTGGCTGGCAGCACAGCCAGGGCCGGCACCACCACAGCCTCTCCACGGTCCGGGAGAAATTCGGAGTGGGGAAAGGGATGTAAAAGGCTTTGGGGCCACGTTCTTGGGTTTGTGATGCTCTGCTGAGCCCTTCTCCCTGCAGCTCTGGAACATTCGGGAAGGGCTGGCAGGTCCTGGCAGCTCTTCTCCTCACTGTGAGCCCCTTGGTGGGTGATGGATTCAAGAGGATAAATCCCTGCCCGGATCCTGCAGCACCCTGGATCCTTTCCCCACCAGATTCCCTCACGCACGGTGATGCTGACAGTGAGGGGCGTGGTCCTGGAGAACTCTCCAGTTTTCCCAAAAGGCAGGAAGGGTCTGTCAGTCGTGATCCCTCAAGTGTGTCATGGTCCCTGCAATTCCCGATTTTGTTTCCTCCCTACCGGGTGTGTTTGTGAGATGAACGAAAACCCTCTGGGCTTAAAGTTTGCTGGACTCGAGACTAACCCCGCCCGCTCCAAAGAGGACTTTGGGAGCCCTTTCTGAGAGGATTTTCCCACTTTGGGAGGAAAGCCAGCTGTCTCTGGGCTGCACCCAGAGGAGGGTGGGCAGGATGGTGAGTGAGGGGTTTTCCCCTGGACTCCGCTCTGGTGAGATCCAGCCCGGAATGCTGAGCCCAGTTCCGGTGTCCCCAGCATAAAGAGGACGTGGAATTGTTGGAGCAGAGCCATGAAGCTGATAAAAGGACTGGAGCCACTCCCCTGTGGGTCCAAGCTGGGAATTTGGGAATTCTGAGCCTGTGGAGACCCCGGAGCCGCTCCCAGGATCTGCAGGGGCTCCAGGGAAGTTGGAGAGGGATTTTTCCTCAGAAACTGCAAGGGCAGGACACAGGGAATAGGGTCAAGGGGATGGAGCAAGAATTTAGGTTGTACACAGGAAAGATCTGCTGCCGAGCACCTGCTCCAGCACTGGAGGCTGGAGAACATTTCCCGGCAGAACGTTTTGGGTGTTTTATTCATTCTTGGGAAGCAAACTGACCAAAGGAGAAAAGCAACCTCACAAAACATCTCTGTGCACAGAAATTTTTATTTGCCGTCACATTTATGGCACGGAGGAGCCACCTGGGAGTTCACAGCGAGGGGCGCAGGACCGAGGGGACCCGGGGGACGGGGACGAGCGCTCGGCTGCTCCCGGAGGGAACCGGGGCTGCCCGCGGCTCTCACTTCTGCTGGCAGGGCCAGTTGGAGCTCTGCTTGGTCTGGTGGGACACCACGCTGGGGATGATCACGGGACATTTCTGCTGCGAGGAGCCCCCGCCGCCGCCTCCGGAGCTGATGATGATGGTCTGGCCCGAGGAGCCGCCGCCGCCGGAGCCGCCCCCGCAGCAGCCGCCGCCTCCCCCTCCCATGATGATCTGCCCTCCCGAGGAGCCGCCCCCGGAGCCCCCTCCGCAGCAGCCCCCGGAGCCTCCTCCTCCTCCTCCTCCGCCGGAGCTGATGATGATCTTCTGGGCCGACCCCCACTGCCACCGCCGGATCCCCCTCCGCAGCACCCGGAGGACCCGCCACCGCCTCCGCCGCCCATCATGCTCTTGGAGGAGCCTCCGCTGGATCCGCCACCGCAGCATCCTCCACCTCCACCGCCGCCTCCACCTCCCATTATGATCTTCATCCCAGAGGAGCCCCCGCCGGATCCTCCACCGCAGCATCCACCACCGCCTCCACCGCCGCCCATCATGCTCTTGAGAGCCTCACCAATCCTCCACCACAGCATCCTCCACGCCACCGCCTCACGCCACATGCCTTGAGGAGCCTCCACCAGATCCTCTACCACAGCATCCTCCACCGCCTCCACCGCCTCCACCGCCGCCCATCATGCTCTTGGAGGAGCCTCCACCGGATCCTCCACCGCAGCATCCTCCACCTCCACCGCCGCCTCCACCTCCCATTATGATCTTCATCCCAGAAGATCCACCGCTGGATCCGCCACCGCAGCATCCCCACCACCACCACCGCCGCCTCCGCCGCCCATCATGCTCTTGGAGGAGCCTCCGCTGGATCCTCCACCGCAGCATCACCACCACCACCGCCGCCTCCGCCGCCCATCATGCTCTTTGAAGATCCACCGCCGGATCCTCCACCGCAGCATCCTCCACCGCCGCCTCCACCGCCGCCTCCGCCGCCCATGATGATCTTCATCCCAGAGGAGCCCCCGCCGGATCCTCCTCCGCAGCATCCTCCACCGCCTCCGCCGCCCATCATGCTCTTGGAGGAGCCTCCTCCGCCGCCCATCATGCTCTTTGATCCCCCACCGCCTCCGCCGGATCCCCCACCGCAGCACCCAGAGGAGCCTCCTCCTCCTCCTCCGCCAGAGCTGATAATGATCTTCTGGGCCGATCCTCCGGAGGATCCTCCGCCGCAGCAGGAGGAGCCCCGGGACTGCTGGCCGCCCTGGCAGCAGCAGCAGCAGCAGCCGCAGCCGTGGCACCCGCTTTGCCTGGAGCACATCTCGGAGCAGGGACCCTGCAAGGAAAAGCGTTTTACTCCAGGGCAGGGCAGCCGCCACATCTCTGGAGAATTTCCCGTCCCGTGACCCCGGTCCGGCCCAACACCACTTTGTGGTGTCCAGGATCGTCTGTTAAAGGCTTTTATCCCAAAGCCATTCCTGTCTCAGTACTAAGGGGAGAAACCCTTCAGATCCTGTTCCCGTTTGGGCTGGTGGGACCGAGGCGCCCACCAGAGATTCAAACCCATCCCAGCAACTTCCCTGCCCTTCCACCGCCACCCGCCAGAGGATTTTTACCAAAACTTCTGCGTTTTGGAAGCAGGAAAGGAAGAGAAGGATCCCTCCCTCGGGCAGTCCTGGACTCACCTTCTCTGCTCTGACCAGGGACACCTCAGGGCGAAGCTGAGCGAGTGAAGCACCCCGAGATCCACCAACTTTTATAGTGCTTTTCCTGAGTGGGAAGTGAGGCAGCCAAAGGAATGGTGACAGGTTTATTTACCAAACAAGCTCTCCTCCTCCATCCCACTTGTCCTGACTCACTGGATGCGGACGATGCCTCTGCCCTGCATCACTTCCTCGGCTGCCCTGCACCCGCGGCGGGTCCCACACGTGAGCCCGGCGCCCGTGGTTGAACTCCCAGGCAGATTCTGGGGCTCCAGTAGGAATTCTGGAGGTTGCCACGCTCCAGGCCAGCCGGGAGATGCCGCTGGTGACCGACACCAGGAAGCCTCAGCTGGCCGAGCCACACGGACAGGGCACGGGGGGATGGCCGGGGTCGGGAGCTGGGCTTGGATCACCCTCGGGGGTCCCTTCCACCTCAGGGCCTTCTGTGATCCCACGATCCGGTGGCCGTGGAGCTCCCCAGGGGGACAGGGACGGGGCTGGGGTTTCTGGGGCACCGAGGAACCGCCCGTGGCTGTGGGAGGTTTCCCACCCCAGCAGTGGAGGATTTTTGTTTGATTCTGGGCAGTCCCACCGCTCCCAGTGATGGAGCTGGAGGGGCACGGGATCCAACCCCGCCGTGCAGCAGCATCTCCGTGGATATGGACTGAAAGGGTGAATTCCTGCCCGGTTTGGGCACAACTCCAGCATTCCTGAGGATTCGAGGCTGTGCCACGCTCCTGCTCTCCCCCTGAGAATTCCCATAACTCGGATCCTGGTTTTCTTGCTCCTGGGCCGTTTCTGGGCGCGGGGATTTCTGACAGCCCCGTTCCCACCCCTGAGGTGGGACCCCCAAACTCTGGCTTTGCTCTGTGCAGCTCCCAGCCACGGGACTCTCAGCACCCCCGATGACTTCCCATAATAAAATCCCGGGAAACTCAGCCATTCCAGCGGCACCCCTGGCTGGGGGGCTCACCTGGACGAGTTTTGAGGTGTTTGCCTCACCGAGGTGCCCAAGGGGGAGGGGGCAGAGGGAGGAGGGGCAGGAGAAGCTGTCACAGCCGTGGGTCACTCCTGTTTCTCCTGGGACAGTTCCAGGTGTCCGTCACCTGCTCCAAGGTTTAATTCCCTTTCCCTGCTAATTGCCAGAGCAGACCACATCAAAGAGCTCCCTTCCCACGGGGATCCTCCCCCTGAGACTCACACCCGGGGCTGTGTTTTAGCCTTGGGAATGAGGAAATCCCCGGGAGTTCCAGCCTGAGCGTCCCAGCCCTTGGAAGGGCCCTGCTGAGCTCCTGGGGCTGCCTCTGGTTCCCCTGGAGCTGGAGAAGCCTTGGAGAACCCCTGTGTTTCTCCTCCACTTGGGAGAGCACCAGGAGCTTCTGCAGCACCCCGTGATGATCCTCTCACCCCTGCAACTGCACCCCGAGATCCTTCACGGCAGAATTTTGCCATCTTCTCTCTCTGAACCCACTCAGAACCTCCTTGGGCATCACCAGAAGTCTGGTGGAGAGACCCTGGTGACCAACCCTGTGGTGCCTTCCCTGACAGGCAGAACTCGGGATTGTCATCATCAAGAGCCATTAAAAATGACCTGGGAATATTCGGTGAATCCCAAATCTCTTCCTCCAGGGCTTTCAGGGCAGTTTTGCTGTGGAGATTTATTTTAACAGCACCGGAATCAAACCAGGGATGGGAACAAAGCAACCGGGGCCGGGAAATCCAACCACTCACACACAGAACTCTCTAGAACTGCAAGTTTTATTGTCTGGTGCAAGCCCTTGAAAACCGAGGCAGGAACAGGCCCAGGGAACGAGCCTGGCTGGAATTAGGGGTACAGAGGTTCCTCTCAGAGCATTCCCAGGGGGAAGGAGAAGAGAACATCACAAATTAATTTAATAGAGGAGGAAATGTGAGGGTTCTTCACGTCTTGGGCTTCCTCGGAGTCAGAGTCCCGGCGGCAGCCGCTACTTGCGCTTGGTCTGTGGTGGCCAGCAGATGGGCTGGGTCTGCTGCTGCATGGACATCCCCCCGGAGCTGGAGGAGCCGCCCCCACCTCCACCACCACCCCCACCGCCCCCGATGATGACCACGGGGCCCTGGCCCTGGTGCCCTGAGCCTCCTCCTCCTCCTCCACACTGCCTCCCCCGATGCACACGGGGCCTTGGCTTTGCTGCCCTGAGCCTCCTCCTCCTCCTCCTCCACCTCCGCTAATAATGATGGGACCTTGGCCCTGGTGCCCTCCTCCTCCTCCACTGCTGCCACCTCCAACACAGATGGGACCTTGGCCTTGGTGCCCTCCTCCTCCTCCTCCTCCTCCTCCACTAATAATGATGGGACCTTGGCCCTGGTGCCCTCCTCCTCCTCCTCCTCCTCCTCCTCCACTGCTGCCACCTCCAACGCAGATGGGACCTTGGCTTTGGTGCCCTCCTCCTCCTCCTCCTCCTCCTCCACCACTAATAATGATGGGGCCTTGGCCTTGTTGACCACCACCTCCTCCTCCTCCTCCACCTCCTCCTCCCTTGCCACCCCCACCCACGCAGATGGGACCCTGGCTTTGCTGGCCTGAGCCACCACCTCCACCCCCACCGCTGATAACGATGGGTCCTTGGCTCTGCTGACCACCACCACCACCTCCTCCTCCTCCTCCACTGCCCCCTCCAATGCAGATGGGACCTTGGCCCTGCCCTCCTCCTCCTCCTCCTCCTCCTCCTCCACCACCACCGCTAATAATGATGGGACCTTGGCCCTGATGCCCTGAGCCACCACCACCTCCTCCTCCTCCTCCCTTGCCACCCCCACCCACGCAGATGGGTCCTTGGCTCTGCTGACCACCTCCACCTCCTCCTCCTCCACTGCCCCCTCCAATGCAGATGGGACCTTGGCCCTGCCCTCCTCCTCCTCCTCCTCCTCCTCCTCACCGCTGCCTCCACCAATAATGATGATTCCTTTGCCCTGCTGGCTGGAACCTCCACCTCCACCCCCACCACTGCTTCCCCCTCCGATGCAGATGGGACCCTGGCCTTGCTGACCCCCACCACCCCCACACCACCACCCCATACCTCCGAATCAGATGGGACCCTGGCCTTGCTGACCCCCACCCCCGCCTCCTCCTCCCCCTCCGATGCAGATGGGCACGTGGCTCTGGTGGTCAGAGCCTCCGCCACCTCCACCCCCGCCAATAATGATGGGACCTTGGCTTTGCTGCCCCGAGCCTCCTCCTCCTCCTCCCCCAATAACGCAGATGGATCCTTGGCTCTGCTGGCCGCCTCCTCCTCCTCCTCCTCCTCCTCCTCCTCCTCCTCCTCCACAGGAGGATGATAACATGTGAGTCTGATAAATCATCCCGCCACCGCACCGCTGCCTCCGCCGCCTCCGCAGCAGCCTCCTCCTCCTCCTCCGTGGCAAGACGACCCCTGGCTCTGGTAGCCCATGGATCCTCCGCCGCTGTGGCATCCTCCGCCGTGGCAGCAGCAGCCGCAGCCGCCGCCTCCGCCGTGGCACCCTCCGGACTGCTCAGCCATGCCCTGGCCGTCGCCCTTCTGCTGGTGGGACCCCATGTCCGTGTGTCCTGCGGGAGAGACCAGAGCGGGCCTGAGCGCGCCCAGGGGCAGCCGGGCCACCGGGCCACCGCTTCCCTTCCCCGCTGTGCCACTGTGCCACCCCTTCCCCTCCTTTGTGCCACTGGACCACCCCGACCCCTCCCTTGTGCCACCGGCCACCGCGTCCCCTCCCAGCGGGGAATTGTCTTTTCTTCCCCTTTTTGCTCCTTCCTCCACCTCCGACTGATGCAAAAAATCGCGAAGCTTAAGGGATTGTTTTGGCACCAGCCCAGGATAGGAATTGATGAATTCAGCTGAAAGCCTGTGAAGGTTTTGGCTCATTCCGCCTGCAGAACCTCCTTATCCAGATATAACTGTTCTCTTTGTTATCTAGGACAACCATCGAGTGATGGCAGGAGGCACGCCGGGCCGGGCTACCCCAGAATTGCCCTCATGCGAACGCCGTCTGGGAATTTTGAAAGCCCTGCAGTGCTCGGGATGGGGATTGAGATTCCCCGGCCGCAGGAAAGAACCCGGCTCCTCATTCGCATAACAATAATTTGGCTGTCCTTTGAAATTCCTCAATCCCGCTTTCAGAGGAGCTCAGCGCTTCATTCCTCCTTCTCAAGGAGAAGGAAGAGGAGCAGCCTGTGGAAAAGCTGTCAGCGGTGCAAATGAAAGGGGAAAGGAAAAAAAAAAAAAAGGCCCAAAACTTGAGCAGCTCCAGGGCAGCTCTGGCAGGGTTTGATGCGCGTCTGTCCCCGAGGGATGCGCTGAGGTTTTAGCGCCTCTTTAGCGCTTAATCCCCAACCCGGCCAAGTCCTGAGCAGGAATTGATGCTCCTGGGAAGGGAAGGGAGCGCTCTGAAAAGAAAAGATCGGCAGGATCCGGTGTCCAAAGCTCCTCCGAGGAGCGAAGCGCTCAGAAGGAACCCGGGCCCCGTTGGGATAAAAGGCTGGGAAATGCGGATAGAGCCGCACTCGCTGCTTCTGATCCTTTGTTTCCCGCTCTTTGCCGACCTGCAAACTCTCCTCTCCCTGCCTTTTCCCTCAAGGTTTGTTTTCCAAGAATATTCTGGGGTTGCGTGTGTGTTTGTGGTGGCCCCACGTGGCGCTGGGCCCAGGGAAATCCAAATTGCGGATTTTCCAGCTTTTCCTGCGTGGTTAAATGATCCCTGGATCGGTAGGGGAAAAAAAACCAAGAAATAACTGCAAATAAAGATGAATTTTCGAACCAAATAAAGAGGAATTGTTAGGACCCGAAAGCCACACTTAACCCCACATTTCCACCTCAGCATCCCCAAGCCTGATCAGCCAAATGAATTCTCAGCATCAGCAGCGTGGAATCTCTTACCGTGTCCCACGGCACGAACCGGTGGAAAGGACTCAGCGGGACTGAGGGGAAGTGGAACGGGAGAACTTTTATATAGGATCCGGTGTTCCTCTTGGAAAGAAGCAATGATTGATTTATTTACAGCCAAGCCCAGCCCCTGCTGCCCACTTACTCCGCATAATCCCGGCTCGTCACTGCCGAGATCGCTATCGCCCTTCCTTCCACCACCTCTCCTGTTGTTAAAATTATTGGATGGCTCCACCTACACCGAGCGAAGTGAGGAAACAGCGAAAAACCAGAACATTCGCGGCGTAAACAAGTGATTTGATTTTTTTAGGAAATCGTATTTCTTTACAAAAGCCCTGCGTTCCAGAAAGAAAAAGCGAGGGGAAATTTTTTTTTGTTTTGTTTTATTTTCACTTCACGCACGCGGGGAATTTATTTCCCGTTCTAGAAAAATTTCTGGCGTGGCGCTGGCGTGTCATTACGGGGCGATGATGCAAGGCTGTGGATTGCGTGTTCCGAACGCCGCCCCCGCGGGGCTCCGGGCACGCACAACAAACTCGGAGTGGGGCAAAAGTGGGGCTGAGCCCCGGGCAGCGGGGGGCAGAGACCCAGAGCAGGAGGGGAAGGGTCCCGGGGGGATTCGGGCAGGGGATGAGGCAGTGGGATTGCCCGGGGGGCTTTGGGCTGAGCTCAGTGCGCCCTGCCAGGACCTGGGGGCTGCAAGGGAGAGAGAATCACGATTTCATTTTGGGGAAGGGTTCAAACACAGACCCAGAGCAGGAGGGGAAGGGTCCCGGGGGATTCGGGCAGGGGATGAGGCAGTGGGATTGCCCGGGGGGCTTTGGGCTGAGCTCAGTGCGCCCTGCCAGGACCGGGGGGCTGCAAGGGGAGAGAGAGCCACCAATTTATTTTGGGGAAGGGGTTCAAACGGAGCGAGGGGGATTCTGGTTGGCCGAGCGGGAGGGATTTTTCCCCTGAGGGTGGCAGCCCCTGCCCTGCGCCGCGGGCAATCCAGAGCTCGCTCCCGAGGTTTTTTTTTTTTTCCCCGCGTTTTTCCTCTCGCTGCCCTTGGAGCGGGTCCAGGCAGCAGCGGGGAGTTCCCGCAGCGAAACTCGCCAGGGCTGGGAGGAACTTTGGCTCGGATGGAACCGATCGAGGCAAGGGGAGCGGCAGGGATACCTGCAGGGGTTTTGTTAGAAGAAGCCTCAAAATTATATTAATATAATTTTTTAAAAAATATTTTAATAGTTAAATAATATAGATTGATATAAATAAATAAATAAAATAGAATATATAAATAAATAATACTATTTTAATAGTTAAAATGTGATTGTTAAAATTTTGAATAGTTAATAAATATATACAATATAACATATAAATAAATTATGACATTTATAATAATTATAAAATAATATAGATAATATATAAATATATAAATTATGTATATAAAAATAATTATGTAAAGAATATAATTTTTATAGTTAAAATGTTATTGTTAACATTTTTTAAATAGTTAATAAATAAATATAATATTGCCGGGAGCATTTCTCCTGATTTCTGGCTGCATTTCTCCTGATTTCTGGGGCCAACTCTGATTTCTAAGTGCATTTCTCCTGCATTTCAACACCTGCCGCGATTTCCATCTCCCTGCCAAGCAATTTCGACACCGGCGATGAAGTTTGTGTCCCCCAACCAGGACAACTTTCCCCCAGAATTAATCACGGGCGATTTTGGCAGGGGATCCCTCGATTGTCCGGCTGCGCTTCGCTTCCCTAATTTCACTTTGCTTTGGATCCCGCAGCCCCGGCCACGCCCGCGCTCCCATTTTCTGCTTTTCCTCTCCTGGTTCCTCGTTCTTCCCAGGCTCGTTGGGAAACCGCGGGAGCTCGGGAGGGAATTTGGGATGAGCGGGGCCTGGCTTTGGGATGGAGCTCAGCTCAACCTGCCTGGCTTTAAACCCGAGGCACAGCAACGGGCTGGGGATCCAACCCTTTTTGGGGATCAAACCCTTTTTTTGGGATCAAACCCTTTTTTGGGATCAAACCCTTTTTTTGGGATCCAACCCTTTTTTTGGGGATCAAACCCTTTTTGGGATCAAACCCTTTTATTGGGATCAAACCCTTTTTTTGGGGATCAAACCCTTTTTTTGGGGCTCAAATCCTTTTTTTGGGATCCAACCCTTTTTTTGGGATCCAACCCTTTTTTTGGGGATCAAACCCTTTTTTTTGGGATCAAACCCTTTTTGGGATCAAACCCTTTTTTGGGGATCAAACCCTTTTTTGGGATCAAACCCTGTTTTTGGGGATCCGACCTTTTTTGGGATCAAAACCTTTTTTTAGGGATCGAAACCTTTTTGGGGCTCACAACCTTTTTTGGGGATCAAACCCTTTTTTTGGGATCCAACCCTTTTTTGGGGGCATCGAAACCTTCTGTGCTGCTGCGTTCAGCTCCTGGCAAAGCTGGGTGGTGTCCGTGTTTGTGTGAAGGGGATTGGCGCCTGTTCCCTGTGCATCCAGGCTGGGAATTTGGGAATGTTGGGAATGTGGAGACCCCAAAGCCCCTCCAGGGAAGCTTTTCCTCAGGAACTGCAGGGACAGGACTCGGGGAATGGGGTCAGGGGGAAAGAGGGGAGATTTACGGTGGATTTGGGGCAGGATTTGCTCCCTGTGAAGTCTGGCCCGGGTTATTCCATGGTTTTCCCATCCTGGAAGTGTCCCAGGCCAGGCTGGGGCCACCTGGGCCAGCGGGATTTCCCTCATTGCGGTCAGGCAGAACCGAGCACTTCTCAAAAAATGAAACTTCCGAAGCAGTGGAAGAACATTTTGAAACGAGATAAAATCTGAGCCTCTCCGGCAAGCCAGGGCCTGGAGCTGAGCCTGAGCGAGGCAGAGAGATGAAATAAAAAGGAGGGGAAGTCAAAATTGAGCAACGGCCGCGCTCCCTGCGAGTGCAGATCCCTCTCGGCCCCGGGCCCAGCCCGGCAGCGTTTGGAGCTCGGCAGAGCCGGGGCCACGTCCCCATCCCGGCCGTGTCACCCCGGATCCCACGGAATTACCCCGGGGCTGCGCTCCCCAGCCTGGGGCCGCCCCCAGGGTCACCCCCGGCCAGCAGAGACCACCGCCCGCTGCTGCCGGCCGGGCGGGGGGCACGGGGGGGCCCAGGGCACCCCCGGTTGCCGAATGTGCTGCGCTGGTAGGGGCGGGAGATGGGAAACCAGCCCGGGGCTGTGGGCACAGCACAGCCGGCAGCAGCTGCCTCTGCCCCCGGCACAGCGGGCAGGGGCGGTTTTCAGGTTTTAGATATTTATTATTTGAGTGTATTTAATATTTTCAGCTGCTCCTGGGCCGGGGCAGCCTGAGGAGAGCCAGGATCCTGCACAGCAGGATCTCCTCCCCGGAGGGAATTCTGCTGTCTCCCAGCACCCCCGGGCTAGGGAAAGGTGTCCCTGGGTGGGACGAGGTGGTTTTTGAGGTTCTTTCTAATCCAAACCATTCCAAGGGGCCGTAATTTTGGCATTCCAGGGTGTCCCCAGAGGGAACAGCAGCCAGCGTGAAGGGAGGGAAATAAATCCTGGTGGTTTTGTCTTGGGTCACTCCCTGCAGCTCTAAACATCGGAGCGAGCCTTTATTTGATCTTTATTTGATCTTTATTTGATTTTTATTGGCTCCAAACCTCTTGTCCTCACACGCAGGAATTTTCCCGGGCATTTTTTCCATCCTGTCTCCTCCCCACAGCGGAACCGAGGCATTTCTGGGATGCCAGGCGGGCTCGTTGGCCGAGCCTGTCATTGTCACCCGGGCCCCGGCGATGCCCCGAGTGCGTCACTCGCCAGCCCCATTCCAGCGGGACCCGTGGGGACCAGCAGGACAAACTCCTGGGCAAGAGGACTTCGTGCCCCGGCCAGTCCAACCGCATTGCTTCCTATTTTTGAGGACCCACCCAGCCCTTTTCTGGGTCATCTGCCCGGTTTTTTCCCTGTGACACTGAGGCAGCTTCCTCCCCTTGTTGTTCACGAAATTACAGTCATCAAATGGAAAGTCTTAATTGCCCCATTCATTATCCTCGGGAGTCACATCCGACTGGTAATTTATTTATCCTGGGAACTCCCCAAAGGCTTCGCGGGGCTTTTGGCCTAAATCGGGAGCAGCTGCTCTGGGAACAGTTGGAGGAAGGAATGTCACCAGCACAGGGGACCCTCCCAGCGCCACCGGCTCCTGGCACCACCAAAACCAACCCCAAATTTCAGCTGCCAGCCCTGGAGCGGGAGAAGCCCCTCGGCTCCGGGGCGCCGCGGGGTTTGAGGAGGTGGGAGCTTTCCCCCCTCACCGACAGCTGATTTTTTTTGTTCCTTCCACCGGGATTTCAGCAGAGGACAGGGAAACCCGGTCCCGTTTTGTGGGACGCATCTGAAATTCGATGTTTTGGGTGGGGTGCAGGCGTCTGAGAGGCTCCTTGTGCTGTTCCCGA
This sequence comes from Sitta carolinensis, assembly GCA_032173965.1. Taxonomy (NCBI): domain Eukaryota; kingdom Metazoa; phylum Chordata; class Aves; order Passeriformes; family Sittidae; genus Sitta; species Sitta carolinensis. Next base: position 1,191,675 of record CM063305.1, read on the forward strand.
GGGGCTGCAGTGACAGGACAAGGGGGGACGGCTCCAAACGTGAGAGAGGAGGTTTGGTGGGACACGGGGATGGAATCCTTGGCTGTGAGGGTGGGAAGGCCCTGGCAGGGGATTCAGAGAAGTTCTGGATGCCGTTGGAAGTGTCCGAGGCCAGGTTGGACGGGGCCTGGAGCGCCTGGGACAGTGGGAGGTGTCTCTGCCACGGCCGGGGCGGGGTGGGATGAGCCTCACGCCCCTTCCCACCCAAACCATCCGGGGTTCCCCCGCCCGCAGGACTCACACCTGAGGCCCGGGGTCCCCCCAGGTCCTGCCCGTGGAATTGCAGCTGTGTGAGGCCGGCGCCGCTCGCTCCTCACCCCTCCAGCACCGCCCAGAGAGAGCGCGGGGAAGTCGGGGCGGAGCAGGAGCTGAGCTGAACGCCGGCTCTGCACACGGGAATCCCGGTTCTGTACACGGTATTCCCGCTCAGCACCCGGAATTCGCTCTGCACATGGAATCCGGTTCTGTACACGGGAATCCGCTCTGCACACGGTTAATCCCGGCTCAGCACCCGGGAATCCGGCTCTGCACACGGAATCCCGGTTCGTACACGGAATTCCGGCTCAGCACCCGGGAATTCCGGCTCAGCACCCGGAATCCGCTCTGCACACGGTTATTCCCGGCTCAGCACCCGGAATTCCGGCTCTGCACCCGGGAATCCCGGCTCTGCACACCGAATCCCGGCTCTATACACGTTAATCCCGGCTCCGGAATCCCGGCTCTCCGTGCCCAGGGCTCGGTCTGAGCCCCCCGCGGGTTTCTTTCCCCAGCACCCAGCAGGGTAAAGGCAAGGGCAGGAGCGAACTGGCGGAGAACCTTGGAGGAATTTCCAGGAGCTCGGCGCTGCCTCTCTGCCGGCGCTCCCAGGCTGGGATTCACCTTTCCCAGGTTTTTCGCTCCTTTCCTTTGTGTTGCCTCATTTCTCCACCGAGTCCCGGGCAAGAAGCGCCCCAGAGGAGCTCCGGACACCGCGGTCCTGCTCCTCCAGCCCTGCTCCATCCCTCTATCTGAGCTGTCCTGTGGACACTGCCTGTTGATCCTTTGAGAAAATCTTTCTGTTGCTCGCTGGGAGTCTCCCAGCCACCAGAGTCCTTCTGCCCTCCAAAGCAACACGAGATTCACTGATCTCTGCATGCTTGGCTTCTCTTTGAAAGGCTACAGGAACGCTCTGTCTTGCTGGGTTTTAGTGCAATGCAAAAGGTGGCACTCAAAAGACTCAGATCTGAAGGAAAGAAGATTTTTTTGTTGTTGTTGTTGTTGACTTTTTTCTTTTTAGTTCCCATCCTTCTTTTGAAGCGTGAATAGTTTTACAGCTATTGTGCGTTCAGCTGACACACACAGAAATAAAGTGGGATGTGTATTTGGATTTGGGGTTTCCACCCCGCTCCTGCTCCACCTCTCCCACCCGGCCCGAGCTCCCCAAATCGCTCGGGGTCTCCCTGCCGAGGGAAGGACAAATCCCGGCAGAAATGGGGTGGGATTTGTGTCTCCCGCGGGGCAGGCTGAGCCCTGCAGAGGGGCCCGGAGAGCCTGCCACAGCCGGGCTGTCCCTCTGTCCGTCCCTCTGTCCATCCCTCTGGCTGGCTGGCTCCTCCCAGGGTCAGGGCAGGGAACCAGCAGCCGTTAATTACCGGCTGGCGCTAATTACGGGGTGTTGCAGGAGGGAACATTCCAGACGCTGGGCGCCGGTTCAGCCAGGGGATGGTGCTCCGACACCGCGGGAAATCCAGGCTGGATAGCAGGAAAAAGCTTTTCAGGGACAGCGTGCTAAAGTGCTGGAATATTCTGCAGGGAGGAGGCGGCGTCGCCACCCCTGGGGTGTTTAAATCCAGGCTGGGAGAGGGGCTGGGGCAGGGTTGGACTCGATGATCCCGGAGGTCTCTTCCAACCTGGGGATTCCGTGTGATTCAGCCCTGCCTGTCCCAGGCTGTCCCCTCCCCGATTTCTTTACAAAATTCCCTCTGCGACAAAGTCGTAAGCAGGAGAAAAATAAAAGTTTATTTTTGGCGGCATTGGCGCGTCACCCCTGCGAGTGGCCGAGCTCAGGTCGCCTTCACAGGGCCGAGGGAATCCCCTCGATTGCCCAGGGGAGGAGAAAAGGGGAGAGGAAAAGAGGAAAAAAGGAAAGAAAGAAAGCGACGAGAGCCCAAAATCCAACAGAGAATTCACGGAGAGGATCGAACAAGGGCTGGTCCCAAAGGAGACAAAAGGTTCTTAAAGGAGCCAGAAGGTTCCGAAAGGAGCCAGAAGGTTTCTAAATGAACCAGAAGGTTCCTAAACGAGCCAGAAGGTTCCCAGAGGTGTCAGAAGGTTCCCAGAGGTGTCAGAAGGTTCCCAGTGGTTCCAGAAGGTTCTCAGCGGTGTCAGGAGTGGTTGCAGCAGGAGAAGGGGTGCGTTCCCGGGAGCCCCTCGGTGCTGGCCGTTCTCCCGCTCTGCCGTGCCCCAGGTGTGCCCCAGGTGTGCCCCAGGTGTGCCCGGGCGCTTTCACTGCCCGCAGTTGTACTGGTAGCTGTTGGACCACTGGTAGGAGGAGGAGTAGGGCCGGGAGCCCTCCTGGCACACGGGGGCCGGGGCGCACACCTGGGCACACCTGAGCGCGCCCTGCCCGCAGCCGGGCACGCCCAGCGCCCGGGGCTGCGCCAGGGGCTGCGGGAAGGGCGCGGGGCAGGGCTCCAGGCACCGCGAGCTGCTGCAGGACGAGGAGGAGGAGGAGGAGTGGTGTCCTTCCACCACGCGCGTCTCCAGGCAGCCCTGCCGGCAGCCCTGCCTGCTCAGCGCTCTCCGGGCCCCCGCGGGCGCGCAGGGCGAGCAGGAGCCGCAGGGCGAGCAGGAGCCGCAGGGCGCTGGCCCGGGGCACTGCTGCGGGCAGGCGGCGGCCCGCACGCCGCCGGGGATGAAGCACTGCTGCTTGTACTGGTAGCCGTAGTAGGACATGGCTCCTGGAAGACAGCGGGGATTCCCTGCTCAGCTCACACAATCCTCGCTTTTCCCGGAGAGAAAAAAAAAACCCGCCCGCAGCTCCCGCTGCTGAGCCTGTGATCCCCGGGAATTCGGGATTTTGTGTTTCTCTGGGGTTAGTGCTGGGGTTCTCACTCCTCTGGGATAAGGACTCGTTCCTTTCCTTTCCCCGGAATTCGGGATTTTGTGTTTCTCTCTGGGGTTAGTGCTGGGTTCTCACTCCTCTGGGATAAGGACTCCTTTGTTTCCTTTCCCCGGGAATTCGGGATTTTGTGTTTCTCTCTGGGGTTAGTGCTGGGGTTCTCACTCCTCTGGGATAAGGACTCGTTCCTTTCCTTTCCCCGGGAATTCGGGATTTTGTGTTTCTCTCTGGGGTTAGTGCTGGGGTTCTCACTCCTCTGGGATAAGGACTCCTTTGTTTCCTTTCCAGGCGCCTCACCCGACGCTGGAATTTCTTTCTGCCGGCAGTGGGAAACCCAAAGGGAGGAGCTGCCCTGGGACCCCGCGGTCCGCGGGATGTCCAGGACCCCTCCGCTCACCCCAGGTGGCTCCAAGCCCTGTCCGGCCTGGTCCTGGGCACTTCCAGGGATGGAGAATCCATGGAATCACCTGGGACAGGGCTCCCAACCTCACAGGGAACAATTCCTGCCCCAAATCCCCCTCTGTCCTCCTGATCCCATTCCCCGTGTCCCGTCCCTGCAGTTCCTGAGGGAATTCCCTCTCCTGCTCCCCCGGAGCCCCTGCAGCTCCTGGGAGGGGCTCTGGGGTCTCCACAGTCTCAACATTCCCAACATTCCCAGCCTGGCAAAGACGGATCCGAACCTGGATAATTATCACCTCAACTACTAAAACAAGCGGCCTGTAATAAAGGAGAAATCTAGAACTCAGTTTTAGCGAAGCAAACAGAAGATATTCCAAGGAGAAGGTGGAGAAAGCTCGCGTCCCAAATCGGGCCAGGTTCTGTAAATCTCGGGCTCAACTTTAAAACCGTTCATCTGTCTCTGCCTTTTTAAAAAATAGCAACAAACCCAAGAAAGGATCTTTAACAGCGACAACCCTCTTAGCTCCCAGCGTCAGGGTGTTCCTGCAGGATTTGGATTCCAGTTCCAAATCCCAGCAAAAAGGTATTTTTTAGGCGTAGAAACAGGGAAAGAACTTACCGAGCTCACGGTGCAGAGCAAGGACTGGGTGGAAAGCTTGGGAATGGGGGGTTTTTATACGGAGTTTTTATAGTCCTTCAGGCTTCACGGAAAACCTGAGCCACTGAGTGCCAAATCCCAATAAAGCACAGCAGGGAATTTGTTCACACGAAACTTTTTCACTGGCTGTAATTATTTCGCTCACTCGGGCTCGTTAACGCGCTGTTATCCCCAAATCCCGTGGAAAACACCGCACGCCCCGCGGGTTCTTTCCATTTTAAAGCTTTATGGGGAGAAGGAAAAGCCGCCTTTCATCCCGCTGACCTGGTTAGGTACCTGAGGAAACCCATCCCTGCCCTCCCGGAGCTCCTTTGCTCGGAGCTGCAGCGGGGATCGGAGGCTCTCGCTGGGTTTTTCCTGCGGGACACAGGGATGAGGCTTTGGGGAGCAGGACTGGGAGGGATGTGCTGGCACCGAGCTGCTCCTCGTGAGGCACCAGCCTGGCCTCGGACCCTTCCCGGGGGGGGGGGGGGGGCAATCCCTGGAATGCCGCTGCCGGGGGCTCCGCGCCCTCCCGGGGAGCGATTCCTCCCCGAAATCCCACAGAACCCCCCGCTCTGAACCCCACCCTCCTTGCAGAGCGTTCCACCCCCGCGGTGACAGAACAGGGAATTCCTTCCTCGTCACCCCAGTGTCCCACCCCGAGATCATCCCAACAGCTCTGGGATCATCCCAATGGCTCTGGGATCATCCCAATGGCTCTGGGGTCACCCCAACACCTCTGGGGTCACCGCAATGGCTCTGGGATCATCCCAATGGGTCTGGGGTCATCCCAATGGGTCTGGGGTCACCCCAATGGGTCTGCAGTCATCCCAATGGCTCTGGGATCATCCCAACGGCTCTGGGGTCACCCCAACAGCTCTGGGATCATCCCAATGGCTCTGGGATCATCCCAACGGCTCTGGGGTCACCCCAACGGTTCTGGGATCATCCCAATGGCTCTGGGGTCACCCCAACAGCTCTGGGGTCACCCCAACAGCTCTGGGGTCACCGCAATGGCTCTGGGATCATCCCAATGGCTCTAGGGTCGCCCAAACTGCTCTGGGATCATCCCAACACCTCCGGGACCACCCCAACACCTCCGAGACCACCCGAACAGGAGTTTTTTGTGCCCAGAGCTCAGCTCCGTCCCCGGGCTTTGCGCCGGCCCCTCGGAAGGGCTCCTGCTGCCGCCGCCTGATGTCATTAGGGTAATTAGCAGCCTTTGATGTGCAGGGACGCGGCCCCGAAATTGGCTCCGTGCCGGCGTTGCTCGTCACGGGGCCGGGCCGGGCCAGCTTGGCTCGTGTCAGGCACTAATGAGCGTTCGTGCGGGGTTTATGAGGTCCTGTTAGGAAGGTTTGTGATGTTCGACGTCCTGCCCCTGCTTTATGGGCCGGTAAACACCGGGACGGGCCAGCTCAGCGCCTCTGAGTGTCTCCAATAATCAGCAGTGTCTTAATTTGTCACCAGAGTGTCTTCATTTATCACTCGAATGTCTTCATGTACCCACAGAGCCGAGCTGAGTTTTGGGGAGAGATAAAGTTTTTTTCTCCTCTTTCCAGCTCAGACCATCCCTTTAAAAAAAAAAAAGAAAGAAAAAAAGAGAAAAGCCCGGCTGGACCTGGTGGTTTAGCTGCAGTTTGTTTGGTTTTTTAATAGATTAAATGTAATGTAATTAATAAATAATAAATAACGTGTTTGTGTGCTGGGGAGGGGAGCAGAGTCCGGGGAGAAGGACCCTCGAGATTTTCTCGTTGGGATCCCTGGATTTTTGAACACTTCGCCCATGCTGGTGCCCTGCGGGATCTCCCTCAACTCCCACTTGATCCTTTCAGTTTTATCCTTGCACAGGCGGGGATTTTGGGGTTTTGGAGGAGCTGGGATCGGCTCCTGCAGCCTGTCTGGCTGGAGAATCGAGCTGACGCTGCTCTGTTGTGCTCCTCGCCCAGGTGCTGAGTCTTGGCCACGGGTCGCCTGTTGATTCATCACTTTTATTTCCTGAGCTGTTACAACTCCTGTTAACAACGATCCTGTGACAGCATCAGGGCACTAATGAGCTTTTATGATGTGTTTGGGAACGCCTGCAGAAAGCCCTGACACGGTTCCTGTCGTGTTTAATGCTCGTGTGCAGAAATCCACAGCACAGGGAGCGACCCCAGCGCCGGGGCTCCTCCCACGCTCGACTCAAGATCTGCACTCTTAATTACTAACAAACCTCCAAGATAAGGTTTAATCTTATGAAATTATTTAATCTTCAGCTGGCCGAACCCGGTAATTAGGCGTTAATTCTGATGTTTTTGACTTTGGGGGTGAATTTGGCCCATCCCAGCTGAGGTGGCTGCGGATGGAGCGACCCCCGTGGGTTTCTCCATTGCTGGGGGTCCCAAGGCCGGGATGGAAAGGGCTCGGAGCAGCCTGGGACAGCGGGAGGTGGAATGGGGCCGTCCTTCCAGCCCACGGGAGAAGGCTTTGAGCTGAGGTGCAATAAAAAAGAGCAGAAGTAGGAAAATCCTTTGGGGTTCAAGGCGGCCGGGAAGCAGAAGGGAGGGTGGGTCCAGCTCACCCCGGTGCCATCCTGGGCACCCGGCCCTGGCCCGAGCCCCCTCCCCGGGCCCCGCAGGGTGATGACCCCGAGCCGGGCTCCATCCGCCCCCGGGATTCCAACGTGAGCTCCTTTGGGTGCGCTTTGGCTGGAGTTGCGACTCTCTGGAATGAATCCCTGACAATTGCCTGGGTCACACCCCATTTATGGCCCTTTTTGCCGTTCCCCAAATCCAGTCATGATTTATGGTTTCGAAAATATGGGGGTTTTATTTATGTGATATTAAATGTGCTCTTGCCTTTCTTTCTGTTTGGTTTTTACAACGTGGAAAGGAATTGGGTGCTCGGTGTGGGGTTGGAAGAAGTGTCCTGACTTATTTGGGTCTGCATCTATGAAATTCAGGATTTTTGCAGTGCGACTAGACTTTTTATTAGTCTAAAGAACCCAGAACACAGGTTATTCACCTTTCATCAAGTATTTTCCTCAGGAACCCAGAACTCCAGCTTATCCCTCAATTTCTCAGCTCTTCCTGGGCTAAGTCGAGGATATTTTTATCCAGAAAAAAATGCCTGATTCCCCCCTGCCAAGGAACGAGTCCATTCATGGAGAAGATCAAGCCCGAACCCCATAAACATTTTCCCTTTGAGGTGCAGAGACAAAGAACCCCCTCCCTATAAAGCTGAAATTGCAGAGTGGGGAAGGCAGTAAAGGACAGGTCATGCGGGACACGAGGGCCAACCAGCAATTAGCAAGAGTGATTTATCTGAAACAATTGACGTCCGTTAACGAAGCTGGACCTGGCGAGAGCCGTGGTTGGTATTTGATCAGGAAATTCTGGGTATGGGTGATTCACGGGCCGGGCACCTCGGGCAGGGTATAAAAGCGCTCGACCTCACACCTCGCGCCATCGCTTCTCTTGTCTCACTCCTCTGGTGCTGTAGGTAAGTGAATTCCAAAATTCCTGAACTCCTGAACTCCTGAATTCCTCCTCTATCCAAGCCTTCGGGGCGGTTTTGGGCTCAGTCTGGCATTCTCCTGGTGGAAACCGCTGGATGTGGCACTTGGTGCCGGGCAAGGAGGTGGGGATTGATCTCAGGTTGGGCTCGGGGATCCTGGGGGGATTTTCCAACTTCAGCAACTCTGGGATTGTGTAAATCAACCCATTCGTGACTGTCCAGCCACTGGGAAAGGCAGATCTGAATAATATTCCAGGGAAACTTCTTCCATTTGTGTTCAGCACACAATTTAGGGACGCACTCCGGGTGCTGTTCTATGACCACTCTCCCTGTCCCTTGAGCCCCTCGTAGCCTTTTACTCTCGCGTTTGAATACGAAACCGATGCGAATTCCGCTTTACTTTCCTGCTCTCGCTTTGCCCACAGATCCCCGGCCGAGCCATGGTCCAGTCCCTGAGCCCCTGCACCGACGGCAGCGCCTCGCCCTGCGGCGTGGCCGTGCCCCAGCCCGTGGCCGAATCCTGCAACGAGCCCTGTGTCCGGCAGTGCCCGGACTCCACGGTGGTCATTTACCCCCCGCCCGTGGTGGTCACCTTCCCCGGGCCCATCCTCAGCACCTTCCCGCAGCAGAGCGCCGTGGGCTCGGCCGGAGTCCCCGAGGTCGGCGCGGGGCTCGGGGGCTCTGTCGGGACCGGGGTCGGGGGCGGTTTTGGTGCCGCCCGCACCCCTGGAGCTTCCCAGGTGTACGGCGGGGCCCGGTGGGGCCGCGGGTACCCGGTGGCGAGCTGCAGACCCTGCTGCTGAGGCGCTGAGCAGCGGCGGACCCGCGGCCGCGCCCCGGGCACGGCGGGCAGGGAGAGCCGAGCGCCCGGAGCCGTCCGGGGGGGGCTCGAAGGCCTCGAAAATCCCTTTCCATCCTTCTCCTGCCTTTCCGGAGTTTTTCTTGCTCTCCTGGAGGGTTTTCTTTCTCTGGTTTCCTCTCTTTCCGAGCGCTCTGCTCTCGAAGCCGCCGGCTGCCCCGGAGCCCTCGGGGCTGCTCGGGATTCCGGCGCTCCCGCCGGCAGTAGGTTTGGGTTAGAATTTAGGGAGAAATGAGGAGGGAGTTCTGTCCTGTGAGGCCCTGGCACGGGCTGCCCAGAGCAGCTGTGGCTGCCCCTGGATCCCTGGGAGTTTCCAAGGCCCGGTTGGACGTTGGGGCTCGGAGCATCCTGGAATCGTGGAAGGTTCCAGGGGCGGAACTGGATCATCTTTAAAAACTCACTCAAATAATTCTGTGCTTCTGTGACTGTGGCAATGCCAAGGACCTGGTCCCAGACCCACTCCAGAGCCGGTTTTGGGCTCTTCCCGGAGCTGCTGGCGGATGAAGAGGCTCCTGCAGTGGCCCAGGGCTGGCAGTGGCCACCGGAGGAGCCACCCCAGACATTCCCCGAGCCACCCTGGCTCGCACGGCGACCTGCGGGCAGTTTGTGCCCTGAGCTGTCTCACCCGGCCTCCCTCATTAAAGCAGACCTTGCAGCAGGATTTTGGTGTGTGGTGTCTCTGCGTGCTCCCTGTCCTGCCGCACCAGCCCCATCCCGAAATTCCCCGGGCACTTTGTCCCTTCCTTCCCTCAGTTCCAGCATCCCTGGAGATTTTTCCTCGATATTTCCTTTCCCGGGGTCCTCGGGCTCGGCCTCCCCGCCTTGTGCAGAGGCAGGGCTGGAAAATCCCCCAGGATCGACCCCGGGCTGTGCCTGATCCCCACTTGGCCACTCGGAACTCCAGGAATTCCTTGGATTCCAGGGGCAGCCAATCCCTCCCAAGGTCTTTTCCCTTTTCCAGGAGGAATTTCCCAAAATTTCCCACCCGGAGCCTCCCCTGGCCCAGCTCGAGGCCGTTCCCTCTGGTCCCGGTCCCGTTCCCTGGGATCGGATCCCAAATCCCCCCTGGCCGATCCCAAACCCCCCCTGGATCCCCCTTTGCTCCAGGCTGAGCCCCCCCAGCTCCCCCAGGATTTTCCAGACCCTTTTCCAGCTGTTCCAGCCCGCTCCCATCCCTGGACACGCTCCCACCTTCGATGTCTCTCAGCATAACCTGACAGTGACGCTCCCCCACAGAATTGGGGATTTATTCGGGAATAAATGGGAATAAAGCAATTTATTGGACACAGCGGTGGCGCTCCCTCATGGAATTGGGGATTTCTCTTGGAATAAATGGGAATAAACCAATTTATTGGACACAACGGTGGCGCTCCCTCATAGAACTGGGGATTTCTTCGGGAATAAATTGGTAAAAAACTTTTCCCGAGCTCTCCTGGCCGTGTTTGGAATGTTATGTAGCGTGTCAGGAGGAGCACCAGTGCCATTTAGGATTGCAGGGTGATGTGGGAATTTGGGATTATTCACTCTTTGGGGAATTATTATCCTTTTGTAGAAGGAAAGCCAAGCGGCCCAGGCACTGTAATAATGTGTAATTAATGCGGTGAGCTCTGGAGCGGGTGATTAAACCAGAATCTCCCCAGCCACAAAATCCCCACACAAGAGAAACACCCCAAACCTCAGGAGCCGGGGATCTCTAACGTTGGGAATATTTGGGAATGAGCTGCAGTTACTGAGACCTCTCCAGATGCTGCGTTTACCACGGACCAGAAAAAAAATCAGTGAAATGAAGGAATTCTGGCAGTGGGTTTCCACAGAACGATTTTTGATACGGTTTTATTCCTTTTGACGGGAAATGCCCTGGTGTGAAATGTCCTTTCAGAGGGTTAAAGGTGTCGGGTGTCCCACGGAGAAGATTCAAGGACTTTTTAAAATAAAAGCATTTGTTGATATCTCTCACGTTCATTATTCACCCTGATTATTGCTTTAATGATAATTAATATCTGTTAAGTTCATTTTTCAGCCTGATCATTTGGTTTAATGACCATTACGAGTTAACAATATCCATTTAACTATGGAGAATTTTTAAATTCTTCTTCTTTCCGGCGCTGCCATTTTATTTTCCCTGTATCCTGCCCCACTTCCCCTTCTCCTAAAAGAACTCTTTAACAAATAATTTGAATATTCAGCCCGGTTTGGGCCATAATCCGGCGCCCAAATTCTCGTTTGGGACGGGTTTGTTCCCTCGGGAGGATCCTGAGCCTGGCAGGGAATCTCGGAGCTGCAGGCGGCCCCTGCGGGGGAACTTTGAAATGAATAATTTCAATTTCCTGGGGCCCGCAGTGGGGATGCAATGACGGAATTACAGGGGTTGGTTTTCAGTGATTTAAATCCTGTTAGGAAAATATCGCTCCTCCCGACCCTGAGCTTCCCTGAGCCGCGGGCGCCGCGGGAATTCCGGGGTTGGGATCGGGAGCTCGGGGGGAGCCGCGGGTCAGGAACGGGGGCGGCAGCACAGGGGGAACAGGTTCGGACTGGGACAGGGGGAGGTCGGGGGGCACTGGGCCCTGCCGGGACCCCGGGCTCTCCGGAGACCCCCGACTTCCCGGGACCCCCCGGGCCCTCCCGGGGACCCCCCGACCTTCCCGGGACCCCCCGGGCCCTCCGGAGACCCCCCGACCTTCCCGGGACCCCCCGGACCTTCCCGGGACCCCCCAGACCCTCCCGGGGACCCCTCGACCTTCCCGGGATCCTCCGGGGACCCCCCGACCTTCCCGGGACCCCACAGACCCTCCCGGGGACCCCCCGACCTTCCCGGGACCCTCCGGGGACCCCCCGACTTTTTCGGGACCCCCAAACCTTCCCGGGACCCCCCGGACCCTCCTGGGACCCCCGAGACCTTCTAGGGACCCCCGGCACCTCTTGGGGACCCCCCAGCCCCTCCTGGGACCCCCAGCCCCTCCTGGGACCCCGCAGACCCTCTAGAGACCCCCTGACCCCTCCCGGGACCCCCGGGACCCCCCCGGCTCCTCTCGGGGACCCCCCAGCCCCCCTCGGGACCCCCGGGACCCCCCGGGCCCCCTCGGGACCCCCGGGACCCCGACCCCTCCCGGGACCCCCGGGACCCCCCCGGCCCCTCTCGGGGACCCCCCGGGCCCCCTCGGGACCCCCGGGACCCCCGACCCCTCCCGGGACCCCCGGGACCCCCCCGGCCCCTCTCGGGGACCCCCAGCCCCTCCTGGGACCCCCGGTCCCCCTCGGGACCCCGGGACCCCCCCGGCCCCTCTCGGGGACCCCCCAGCCCTCCTGGGACCCCCAGACCCTCCGGGACCCCGGGACCCCCGGCCCCCCTCGGGACCCCGGGACCCCCCGGCCCCTCTCGGGGACCCCGGACCCCCGGCCCCCCCGGGACCCCGGCCCCTCTCGGGGACCCCCGGGACCCCCGGCCCTCTCGGGGACCCCGGGACCCCGGCCCCTCTCGGGGACCCCGGGACCCCGGCCCCGCTGTCCCCCCCGCTCGGGATTTCGGCCCGGGCGGGTTCGGAGCTCTCGGAACCGCCCAGAAACTGCGAAATTTGGGAAATTTGGGAAATTTTTGTGGAATTTCCGGGCCGGGGCCGAGCTCGGGCTCGGGCCCTGCTGCGCGAAGGTTTCGGCCTCTCGATCGTAATTAACTTAATTATCATTAACTCCTTGGTCTGGGTAATCTCCTAATAAAACAAAAGAAAACAACCGCCTCGGTTTAGTTTTTATTATTTTTCCCCTGTCAATCTCTGGAAAATGCTGACTGCACTTTTTTTGCAGAAACCGGAGAAATGCAATAAAGGGAGGAAAAACTTAATAAACACAAGCCCGGCATGGAAATGGCTTTTCACTACGAATTTGCATTTTTCAGCGATTTAAAACCCAATGTTAAAAAACCCCAAAACCCACGGGGGAGAAGAGCAAAAAGCTTTGAGCGGGGGATTCCTGAGATTGAGGGAATTTTGGTGTTGGCTCCAAAGTGGGGAGAGATTTCTGACAGAGTCACAGGTTATATGTGAAATATTAATTAATGTAAATGTTAAATGTAAATGTAAATGTAAACGTAAACTATAAATATAAATATAAATTATAAATATAAATATAAATATAAATATAAATATAAATATATAATATAAATATAATATAAATATAAATATAAATGCAATAGGTATTTAATGTGGATTATATAATATATAATAATATATTATTTTTCTAGAACTATAATATATTTCTATAATAAATATATTATATATAAAATATATAATGCATAAATCTATAATTATAAATATTTATATAATATATAAATGTATATTTTATATAATATATATATTTTATAAAACATAAAATATAAGAATATAAATATACCTACAATTTCGTAAATATAAATATATAAATACAGACGGACACAGCAGTACCCATTAAAGAAATAAATAATACATCAATAAACCCTATATATTTAATATATGTTCAGTATCCTTATCCATATTCATATTTATACATATACACGTTCATTTGTATTTATTAATTTGGGGAGATATTTATTAATGTGGGGAGATATTTATTTATTTGAGGATATATTTATTAATTTGGGGAGGTATTTATTTTCTTGGGGGGATATTTTTTAATTTGGGGAGACATTTATTAATTTGGGGATTTATTTATTAATTTAAGGAGATATTTATTGATATGGGGAGATACTTATTTACCTGGGGAGATATTTATTAATTTTGGTTGGCATTTCTCAATTGGGGGTGACATTTATTAATCTGCGGAGATATTTAATGGGTTAAATATTCAGATAATTTCTGCTCTGGGTGCCGAGGGTCGCTCAGCATCCCGGCGGAGATTCCCACTGGATTTTTATCCCAGATTCCCCAACAGCAACCGGGATTCCCAAAGATTCCTCCCCATTTTCAGGGATTTTTGGGGGATTCTTTTTGCGTTTCCCGGTCCAGCATCACCTCAGGAGGCAGCGACCTTGGCAGTGACCGTGTTATTAAATCCCGAGGTGTCTTTCGGTGACAAACTATTAATATTTAAATCCGGCAACACTTTGCAAATTGAAAACATCAGCGAGCGCTTATGAAGCGTTTTGGCATTCAAAATTCGGAGGAAGCCTCAACATCCTGCTTGCTCATTATTGCGCTGGTTTTAAATTCAAATTAAGGCAGAAATGAGGTGAAGGTCACCCAAGGAGCTCTGCCCTCAACTCCAGAGTTCTCGCAGCTTTTGCTTGTGGAAAAAAAAAAACAAAATACCAGCAGCGTCCTCCTGGTGTTGCTTTAATTCTCATTTCTTGCTAATCCTGAGCGTTTCTTCATTTCCAGCTCAAGCCGAGACTTGAATTCTCCGCTTTGCTCTGCTGAACTCGGGTCAAACCCTCCAGTGGATGACGCTGCAAAAAATAAAATTCAGCTGGATTTTTGTTAAAAAATATTCTTCCTGCTCCTGTGGCTTTGATTCAGGAGCGCTTTGGGATTCAGATTTATTTATACTTCTGGTCCTTTTTGCTGAGTCGGTGAGGTTTAGTGTAAAATCCCCACATTTCCCTTTCCTTTAAATAAAACCCCGCGGCGCATCTTCCCCCTGAACACAAATATTTTCAAACAGGCGGGAAAATTTCTCTTTTTTTTTACTGAAAATTCCTCTCTCCCCAATGACCTTGAGAAGCCAGAAACGGCTTTCCTATTACACACACACACACAAAAATAATAAATTCCGGATTTGACAACGGAGGCAATAAAATGGTATCAGGAATGTTGCTGGCCCAGAAAACGTTAAGATGAAAGAAACCTGTAATATACGGGATGTACGGGAGGCTGGGAACACACTAATAATCCCAAACAATGAGGAAAATTACATTAATTGAAGATATGACGTGCGCAGGTAAATTTGTTTTCCACCCAGCGAGGTTCCAAAGCTTTCGGATCCGCAGGGCGTCTGAGATAAGCCGGGAGGGCAAAGCCGGAGTATAAAAAGGGCTCGGAGCTCAGGGCTCCTCATCAGCTCTCCTGCTCTCCTCCCGCCGAGCTCGGTAAGATTTTTCTCCCCTCTCCCCCCTGAAAAGCGAATTTTTTCCTTTCGGAATTTCTGCTGGGCTCCTTTCCCCCGGGCTCGCTGGGTTCGGGTTGGAAAGCTGCAGGTGGAGCCTTCCTGCTCCTGCTGGGATTCCCTGAAAACGGATTTTGGGGACGGAAAGGGTTTCCCGGCCGCTTCTCTGGGTGGGTTTTTCCTTAAATATCCCTAGAATCTTCCTCAAAATCCCTGCTGTAAGCGGGATTTCGGGTCCGTTTGGCAGCACGGGTGTTCTCGTGTGTGTCCACGCTCTGCGGTTTCTCCTGAGGGCTCTCAGCATTTCCAGGCGCAATTTAAAATGGGTGGAAAGCTCTGAAATGGGTGACGGCCCCAAAACCTGAAGGGTGTTATCACGGGAAAAGCTTGGGAAGTCAGGAATTCAGAGTCAGGAATGGCGAAAAGCCGAAAATCCTAAAAGAAAATCAGGGTTGCTAATTCCTAACCAGGTTCTCTCAGAAAAACCCCTGAGGCAGCAGCAAGGTTTCCGTCTGTGGTTTCAAGGTTTCCATCCGTGGTTTTAAAGTTTTGATCTGTGGCCGCCGATTCCAACAGCGGCGGTTCCACCGAGCCCAGCAATACAGAAATGATTTAACACGAATATATCAAAGCGGTGCGAATACAGGATAGAAAAGAATTGAAAGGCAGCGGCTAAACGAGCAGATTATGCAAACGGGGCCCTAATGAGGGGCTGAGGTCACAATTCCGCCTCTGCCCCGGGCCGGGCGGGGAGGATTCGGGCTCGGAGCTGCTGCTGCTCCCCGGAGAATTCACCCCTCTGCCTCCCCTCTGCAGCTCCCGCCGCCGCCTCCCGAAGATGACTTTCCTCCAAGGCCAGTGCGACGACGACTGCTACTCCTCCTGCGGCTCCGGGGGCCTCTACGGCTACCGGGGCTACGACTGCGGCAGCCCCTGTGGCTACCGGGGCTACTACGGGAGCCTCTACGGCTCCCGCGGCCTCTACGGCTTCGGGGACCGCTACGGCTACCGGAGCATCCTCGGCGACTGCTACGGCTCCGCGGGGCTCTACGGCGGCTACCGGGGCTACTACGGCTCCGGGGACTGCTTCGGCTACCCCGGCTTCTACTCGGGCCGCCTGGGCTTCCCCCTGGGCTCCCGCTACGGCCAGCGCTTGGGCTACGGGGGCTGCTACAGCTGCTGAGGAGACCCCGAGAGCCCCGCGCTGACCAGGGGCCGGCGGCGGAGTCTTTGGGCTCCGGAGTTGCGGGGGACGGGCGGCGCTGCTGCGGGGGCTGGCGAGGGTGGCGAGGATTCGCCCCCGGCTCCGCGGTCCCGCTCTCCTCCCCACCCAATCTCCTCCTCAGTTCTCCGAGCGAACCCAGCCCGGCTGTGCTGTACAAACCTTTTCCTCTGACTGGATGTTGTGGGTGTCCTTGTGATTTTGGGAGTGTGGTCTTTGCGTTCTGTATCCCTTCGAAGTGATCTCTGCCTTTCGTTCCTATTAAAGGTTATTTTTTCCGCATCAATTCAGCATTTCGGGGTTTATTTGTCATTTGAGTTTCTCAAACAGCTTGAAATCTTCGGCATCCGAAATCCCGAGGAAGTTCGGCATCCTCTCTGCTCTTTTTTTAGGCTTATTTTAAATTCAAATTAACGCCAGAAATGAGGTGGGGCGTTTTTTTCCGCCCCATCTTCTGGCTTTTAGTCCTTGGGTTTAGTGAGTTATTGTAACTGCACCTGTAAAAATGGATTTTACTCAGCTCAAATAATGGATTTTCCTCTGTTCTGTGTGGAAGATCAAGGGGTGGTTTGAGTTTGCCAGGCCAAGCAAAGCCACCACTTCCTCCTCGACACCTTTCCCATTCATTTCAATACCGGGTTTTATGTTTTTTCTTATTTTTAACGGCTGGGCACAAAATGTATCAGTTAAATTGGAGAGTGACAGAAAACTGAGACTGGAACAAGAACAGCTGAATTCGTTTTCCAGGAATTGGACAATATTCTGCTCAGCTGAACGTTTTTCTATATTCACTACTGAGGTCTGGGACTGAATGTTTTCCATTTTGAAACATCATTATAAAGATTATTCCAGCCCTGTTGTGGTGAAGTTTTAGCTCTACCCCAGCCCAAACCGGCACATTTAACCTTAAATCTGGCAATAGCTTCAATGAAGAATAGGAAAGGGAGAAGTTTTGATATTTCTTGAATTTCCGAGGGGTGGAAGGGAAGAAAAAAGTAAATTTACGGGGAGCAGCTGCTCAGAACGTAGGGGAGAAGGAAGAGCCTTGAATCCCAGAATTCCAGGATCACTGAGGCTGGAAAAGCCCTCCAAGATCACCAGTCCCAACCTGGGCCCATCCCCACCTGGAAACTCAGAACAACACCCAGGAATTCCTTGGGCACCTCCAGGGATGGGGATCCAAACCCTCCCAGAGCCTGGCCTGCCCTTCCCAGGAGGATTTTCCCAAATTTCCCACCCGGAGCCTCCCCTGGCCCAGCTCGGGGCCGCTCCCTCTCATCCCGGCCCCGTTCCCTGGGATCATATCCCAAAGAGCCCAAAACCCTCCCTGGATCCCCCTTTGCTCCAGGCCGAGCCCCCCCAGCTCCCCCAGGATTCCCCTTTTCCAGCCCCGTTCCCATCCCTGGACATTCTCCAGCCTCTCCAGGTCCCTTTTCCATGAGGGTCCCAGAGCTGGACCAGGATTCGAGGGCAGAATTCAGAATCCCGCAGCTCCCAGAGCATCCACGCAAACCCGGGAGAGAGGCGAGAAAACAACTGGATGTGCAGAGCTTTTTACCAATGCAGAAAGTGTTTAATAGAGCGAGAAAACGAGCTGGCAGAGATACAGAGAGATTACAGTTCGGGGATGCTGGAAGCAGCTCGGCGAGGTGAGTCAGCGCGCTCCAGAACATTCCTTTTTGCTGAAGCCGTGTTGTTCATCCTTCAGCTCCTCGTAAATCCAGATCAAAGGCGAGACAGCCCGAGCGCTCCCTCGCCCAGGGAGCCGGAGGCGCTGGCTGGGGATGCCGGTGACACCAAATCTCATCGCACCGAGCTCCTCCAGCCCTTTCACAGCCGCCCCGGGGGGTTCCGCATGAATTTCAGATCGCCCCTCCCGCTGCTCGAGGGGCTCGAACCAGAGCATCAGGAGGGCCCAGAAAGGCAGGGAGAAGGAGACAGAGAAGAGCAACAGAAGCAGAAAATCCGAGAGGTTTCAGAGGGCAGCAAAGCCCCCATTGGTGGAAACTTCACCGCGGGGTCTCCGCGCTTGGGCAAAGCGGCTCAGCCATCCGTGATCCGTGTTCCGTGGGCCGGTTCGGGGGTCCTCCGGGGCGATCAGCAGCAGGGGTAGCAGCAGGAGTAGGAGCAGCGCGAGGGGTAGTAGTAGCGGGTGGTGCAGCTCCTGGCGGTGCAGCAGCTGCCGTAGGAGCGGCGGTAGCAGCTCAGCGTGCGGGAGATGCAGGGGCTGCAGCTGTAGGTGCAGCTGCGGTAGCAGGGGGAGCAGCGCACCGTGTAGCAGCACGGGGAGTAGCAGCAGGACATGGCGGGGTGGAGGCGAGCTGCAGCAGGGCGGGAGGGAGAAAAAAAAAAAAAGGGAGAAAAAGGGTTTAGAGTGAAAAAGGGGAGAAGGTTTGTAGGGGAGGGTGGTGGTGAGTGAGGTGGGGCTGGGTGGAAGCGTCAGGGGAATCCCTCAGGTTGCCGTGGGGTTTTCATATCAGAGATTCCCAGAATCTCAGGATTCCAAGACCTCAGGGTCCCAGAATCCCAGAATCCCAGACCCAGAACCCCAAGGATTCCAGAACCCCAAAACCCCAGGATCCCAGGATTCCAGAATCCCAGAATCCCAGACCCAGAACCCCAAGGATTCCAGAACCCCAAAACCCCAGGATTCCAGAATCCCAGACCCAGAACTCCCGGATTCCAGAGCCCCAGGATGCCAAGATCCTCCAGGACTGTGCCCAATCCCCACCGAGTGCCACCCCCAGTCCTTCCTTGGGCTGGGGACTCCAAACCTCCCTTCCAAATCCTGAAAACCCTTCCCGAGAAAAATAAAAACCCGTCCTGAAGAAGGGATCTGTGGCTGAGGTGAATCCCAACCCAGGGGTGTGAAGGAGCCCCAGTGTCTGCCCGGCATCCCTCACAGCGTTTCCCGGAGTTCTCAGAAGTGCTCACGCACCGCTCGGGGAGCTCATTAAGTCTCCAGCCTCCCTGCTTTTAATCCTGGCACGTAAACCATCCCTTCTCCTGGGTAACTCCGGCTTTGCTGGTGCCAGTTCTAGCAAGGACGCTCCGCTGGGCAGCCCAGGTTTAAACCCCGCAGCTCAGAGCAGCCCCGGGGACTCCAGAGCGACAAAAACAATTCCTGGGACTTCTCCACATCCCCCATTGCGACATCCTGCCGCAGACAAAGCCATTTCCTCCTTGCACAACGACCCTGCCCGGGCCTGAAAATTCCGGGGGGCAAAGAAGAAACCCAGAACTTGTAACTCCACTTCCCGTCTTTCCGAAAACGTGGAGATGTCCGTCTCGCCCAGACCGAAAACACCCAGGAGAAAACACCCGGGGTGAGCCCAGGATTCCCCGTTCCGGGCTCGAGGCCTCTCGGCTCGGGCTCTGCACTTACCGGGCTCGGAGGGGACAGCGAACCAAGCGGAGCCGGGTGAGGAGCGCCGGGCTGGCAGCGTTTTTATATTCCCGTCCTGGAAGCCGGAGCAGTTCCCCGAGAGCTGCCCTTAGTCACGGCACAAATTTGGGAAGTACATCAGCAGCCCAATTGCTATAATTGTTTCCCTCCGCATTTAGGACAATTTTGGGATTCCTGAGGTCGGGCGCTGTGATTACAGCCCGGCAGATTCTTTCATCTCCGGACTTTCCAGGACAATGGGGTTTGTCTGGAACCCGAGGAGGGCTGGGAATGGGGCCGGAGGCTGGAATGGGGCTGGAGGCTACGCAGAACCGCTCCAGCCACAATTCCCGGCCAGCTGCGAGTCCCTGGATTGGTTCTTCACCTCGTGGCCCCACAAAGGTGGGCGCTGCACTTTTTGGGGTGACGTAAAACACCCGGGGAGCGCAGGAGGATGGCCCCGAGTGCTCCGGGATTCCCGTCACAATTAATGACAGGCGTTCCATTGATTCTTTCAGGGATCTTCTCCTGCCTATAATTTGTCCTGGGAGACGTGTGGGCCAAGGCATGGGATCAATTAAAGCAGCATCTGAGAAATGTGGTTAATTTTTACTCTGTGGGTTTTTTTATTGGGTATTTTTTTTTTTCCCAGATGAAATTATTGGGGAAACTCGCTTGAGCCGGTGCCGTGTGATATCACTGACGTGTCTGATATTTGTAGGGTTTGCAGATGGGACCCGTGAGCCTGAGCTGGCAGAATGAGCTCAGCCCGGATCCCTCCCGGTCCTGGGCTGCATCCGCGGGCTGGGAGGCGAGGGGAGGAGTGGGAATCACCAAAGGGAAAAGGTTTGTGGGGAAGCTTTTCTCTGGTTTCTGTTCTGCTCGCTCTAAGACCTGCTTTTTACGGCTTTCCCATAAACCTTGAACCTTTCATAATTCCCACAGGAAGGGCTCCTCCCGCTCTGGCCGAGCTCCCCCGGGAATGCTGAGCTCGGTCCTGGTGTCCCCGACGGGAAAGGGACGAGGAATTGTCGGGGAGAGCCCAGGGGAGACCACGAAGCTGAGGAAGGGCCCGGAGCTTTTCCCTTGCGGGTCCAGCTGGGAATTTGGGAATTCTGAGCCGGTGGAGAGCCCAGAGCCGCTCCCAGGAGCTGCAGAGGGAGCTGGAGAGGGAATTTCCTCAGGAACTGCAGGGACAGGACGCGGGGAATGGGGTCGGGGGGACAGAGGGGGAATTGGGGTGGGATTTGGGGCAGGAATTCGGGTGGGATTTTGGGGTAGGAATTGTTCCTTGTGAGGGTCTGACCCAGCGAATTCCATGGGTTTCCCATCCCTGGAAGTGTCCAGGGCCAGGCTGGAGGATTTTCCCGAGGCCCGGGAGCGGGAATCCCTCCCTGACCCGCTGCGTTTCCCAGCCGGGTTCTGACACCCAGGGGACGCCAGGAATTGATTGAAATAAATAAATTTAATTAAAATAAAGAAAAACCTCTCTGGGCCCCGGGGCTCCCTTCGCGCTCCGCTTGTGACACTCGAGGGACCTTCCAGCCGAGCCGGCGGGGTTTAAATAATCCAAATTATTTCAGTTTTCCCGGGGAGCTCCTGAGGGCTGTCTGGGAGGGCGCTGATCCCGGATTCCGATGCGGCTCAGCTCTTCCCCACCGTCTGTCATTATCCTCATTTAATATGCAAATGAGGCTTGGCTCACTGCGGGGGAAGCTCATACCGGCAGGTATTTGCTGAATCCCCAAAAAGCCTCGATTTGTGCTGGGAAGGCTGAAAATCGGCGTTAGCAGCACTCGCTGCCAACTGGTTTTCTGGTTTCGACTCCCGTAAATTCCCTTGCCCCTTCTGAAATCTGGATTTCATCACCGAGCCTGAGGAGGAGCCCAAAGATTTTTAAGACAGAAAAATTGTGGGGTTTTTGCCTTGTCAGGTTGAGCTGAGAACAGATTAATGATCCCTGATGGAGAGGAAACCAATTATTTTAATTAAAGTTGTGACGTGGGCAAATAAATTTAATTTTGTTGCTGTTTACATTGGTAGGATCATTTCTGAGTGACCAAAGCTGCTGCCAAAGGTCCGAAGCTCCTTCGATGATCCGGATTAATGCAATATTTGTGTGTCCTAAACCCCGAAAATCCGAAATTGAGATGAATAAGGGCAGTTCACTTCTGTGCCTAAAAACACAGGGAAGGACTCGAGACGGAGCTCGGTCATTAGGTGGAAATCTAATTTATAGAACCTCTTGTTAATTAGAGAAAGATGGAGTGAAATTCCCAGGGAATAATGAATTGAGGCGTTTAATGAAGGGCCCTGATTCATGGGACGGGTTAAGACCTGTTCATCCCCAGGAAACTTCGGGGCTTTTATTTAATATTTTTTTTTTTTTTTTTTTTTTTTTTTTTTTTTTTTTTTGCATTCTATTCGAAATTTAAATCTGAACATGTGGAAAAAATACGTTCCGAAAACACAAATCAATTCCAATTTCCTTCGGACTTTGCAACAGGAGAGTTTATTTATCCACTCCATTAAGCTTTAAATCCTATTAAACTTTTAAACCAAATCCATGCCTGAACCAGAGCAGCTTGAAATCAGCAGCCAATCCCTTCAGCTGCTGAATTTGCACCTCCTGACCGGGGGAAAGGTTGTTTTGTGTGTTTATTCTGCTTTATCAGACCTGAACTCCCGCAGGAAAAGGAAAATCCGGAATTCCGGGATGGCTGAGGCTGGAAAAGCCCTCGGGGATTGAGTCCGAGCTGGGACCAATCCCCACCAACACCCAGGGATTCCTCGGACACCTCCAGGGAGGGGACCCGGCCTTCCCTGAGCCCCTTCCAGGAGGAATTTCCCCAATTTCCCACCCTGAGCCTCCCCCAGCCCCGCTCGAGGCCGTTCCCTCTCCTCCCGCCCCGTTCCCTGGGATCAGATCCCAAATCCCCCCGGGCCGATCCCCAAATCCCCTCTGGACCCCCCTTTGCTCCGGGCTGAGCTAAAACCGGCAGATCTGAGAAACTGCCGCCTCTTTTTAATAAATATTTTTTTCCCCTGTGTATCCAGTAAATAATTAGCAAAGTCAAACATAATATTAAAAAGAAGATTAAAATACAACCGAAGGCAGCGGCGTGATGCAAGAATTTTTAATGAGAGTGAGGAGTTACAGCTCGGAGGAGCACGGGAGCAGCCCGAGTTCGCAGCATCGCGCTCTGAGGAGCAGCTGCACCTCACGGAGCAAAGCTGGAGCTGGGGAGGAGCCGGGCGAGGCGCAGCTACACCCCGGAGAACACTGAAACCTCATCCCCAAAGACTGAGAAGGAACAGCAAAAAATAAAAAAAAAATAAAGAGAATTAATGGGAGTTAGAGCAGGCGTCGAAGAGATGCGGAACCCTCAGGATCCGACACCGGAGCTTGGAGCAGAGCAGAATCCCCCCGGGAAAAATCCATCCGGGCAAAATCCTCATGGGAAAAATCCCCTGGGGAAAATTCCTCACGGGAAAAATCCCTCCGGGAAAATTCCCCGCGCGGATTTTGGGGCTTTCCCTGCTCAGCACTGGTAGCAGGGGTAGCAGGGGCCGTAGGAATATCGCTGGAAGTAGCGGGAGAGTAGGGCGAGCAGTAGCGGGGGCTGAAGGAGGGGCAGCAGTCGCGGTAGCCACAGAGCCGCCCGGAGTAGCCCTGGTAGCCGCAGGGGCTGCCGCAGTCGTAGCCGCGCGAGCTGAACACGGCGCCGTAGCCGCAGGAGGAGTAGCAGGGATCCTCACACTGCCGCTGGTAGCAGAAAGTCATCTCGGGGCTGCGGGAGACGCGGCTGGAAGGGATCAAAGGGCCGGGAATGGCTCGGGCTGCGGTCGGAGCCCGTCCAGTCCCGTCTCGCCTCCCTCCAGCGCAGGGCGCTGCCAGCGCCGCCGCTCCCGGGAATGTCCCGAGCCGGGGGCTCTGCTCCGGAGCCGCTCGCCGCCGCTTCGGGGCGAGGGCAGCCCTGGCCCCCCGGCCGAGCAGCAATTCGCCGGTTTGGGGAACCCCCGTGCGAGGATGGGAAGCAGGGAGAGGAGAGGAGGATGAACCCAAGGGATCCTCTCCACTCAAGGCCGCCCTCCGCGGGAAGAACCTTGCCCTGATGTCCCACCTAAACCCCCCTAATCGATAATAAACCCTGAAATAACCCGTAACACCCTCAAATAAAGCATTCCTCCCAGAGCCAAATCTCCACATTTAGCAGCACCTTCATACCCCACTTCTAACAAAACGCTTCCCTTAACTGCCTGGCCATGAAATCACTTCTAAAACACAATTTTTAAAAAAGTTTAGCTCCCATCCCTACCCCGCCAGGGCAAACCCCAGCAGCGACGCCCCTTAAACCCGACTTACGGCGCTGAGCAGGAGCCGAGGCTGGAGGTGCGAGTGCCGAGGGTCGGCTTTGGCTCCCTTTTATTCATTTATCTGCCCCAGCCCCCGGCGTTTCAGCTCCTTCTCGTCGCACCCCGCTCGTCACGGCCGCAGCTGCCGGGGTTGTTTTCCTCCTTTCGCGATGGCCACGCAGCTGCCACAGGGATGATTCGCGCTGCTCTCCCCTTTCATGTCCAGACTTCCCGGGTCAATTAGGGGTGGCGAAATCTGAGTTGCAGCAGGAAAAGGAAGGAAGGATATTGAGGGCAGAATTAAAGGATGCTCGCAATCCCAGTTTGGGATGAATGGGCAAATGTCAGCGTGTGAGACCTGCGATGACCGGCCGGGTTCGGGTCTAGATGGGAAAGGAATAGAATTTGACCAAATTGCGACTTTTTCCAAAGAATGGGAAATCCCTAGAGAAATACTTTTTTGTTGGGACGTCTTAATGCTTCAAAAATCCCTTTTTTAGTTTCAGCAGAAACAATATTGAATTTAGTTTTTTTACAGAATTATTATTGATTTTTCATGAAATCCACTCACAGCTGCATTCGAAAACAAATTTGTAAGAAAAGAAATGCGGGAATCACTTAGTCAACAAAACCTTTGGGCTGGAAGAGCTCATCAGGGAACAATGAACCAAAACACCAGAATTTCCTCTAATCAAATTATTTCAAGCCGAAATGCAATAGGATTCTAGTTGTAATTTTCGATATTGTCGGGCATGTTTATAAATCGCCTCACGAAGCTGCATTTGCAAAACAATGCTAAGCACCAGCGCTCGGGTTTTTTATTTTTCACTTAGATCACAAAACGCTTCGCTCAGGGGCTCCTGACGAGGAGAAAGATGAAAAAAACCCAGGGATTTCTCTCTGTAACAACTGCGGCTTTTCCGAGAAACCCCCTCCAAATTCTTAATACGGTTTAATGTAAATTCTTCCTCATATTGTCGAGGTGTTTAATTCGCCCTAATGAAGGTGAATAATGCTGAGCCCCAGCGCGGGCTTCCCGGGTGACCTTCAGCTCCAAACGCTGTTTTGCTGTTTACTCCCATCCCAGGGCAGGATAATGACAGGCAGCACGTCAGGAGCTCTGGGCCTTTCTCTACATTTGCAATATCAAAGCCTTCATTAAGACTTATTAAATATTTTCTGGCACAAAGAGATTTATTATTTCAATATTAACACCACGTTGCTAATGGCTGTTATGTAACACCCGCTCCAAAAACGTGATTTGGGGTGTCCTGTTTCCCGGCTTTATTAAAGTCCTAATTTATAGCTACGGAATTGGGTCTCCGGGAGATTTTTTTTCCCCTCTAAAAACACATCCTGGACATACCATTTCGATGCTCACAGGCCAGTTTTCTGGCTGAATCAATAATATTCCCCATTAAATCAAAGAGCCGCTCTTGCCCCCGTTGGAGGTGACAGGAAATGTGGGGAGGGGCTGGCGGGGCTGTCCCCGGCCTTATTCAGAGTTACGAAATCCCTAAAATGCAGAGCTTGTGCGTCCAATTCCAAGGAGGGGAGGGAAAAAAAAAAAAAAATCCCAACAAAGCACATTCACAGCGAGTGACCCTCCCGGAGCTGCCGCGTCTGGAATTCCAAGCGGGACTTTGCTGACCCCGAGGAGTCGCCGCCGTCCCAAAGCGCAAGCTCAGCGCGGTGATAAGCGAGGTTTAATTGCCCGCAGTGCTTTGGGGATGAGAGGGCGGCGGCGGGCGGGTGCCGGGCAGCGCTGGACACATCCCCGGGACAGGGGGAAAAGGGGCCGGGAGCGGGGCGGGACCGCGAGCTCCATAAAAACCCCGCGTCCCCGCCGAGGAACCATTCCCTCCTGCTGCCTGCCCCTCCGAGCGGACCAGGGTGAGTGGGGACAGACCCGGGGCATTCCAGGCAATGATGGAAACATGGATTTGAGGCTCTTCCCCCTCCATTTTTCCCCCTGCCAATCTACAAGCACTGCACCCGGAGGGGTTTGAGGTTGTGACCTAGGAGCCATCCCAGTGCGAAACAATCTTCCCTCGCTGGGTTTTCCGTATTTGAGTGTCCGGAGCAGCCGCAGTCCCGCACGGATCCCCTTTTCCCTTCCAGGCTTCCTCTCCGAGGATTTCCCAGCCCTGCCGGGGCTCAGGGCCGCGGTCCCCAACCTCGTTTTCCAGCGGGGCCGTGTGGGAAAGCTCAGGGTGGAGGATTGGGGGGCAGAGCTGGCCCTAAATTCGGGCTGGAGCGGCGGATGCGGGCACGGGGCAGCGTTTGCTGCCTCTCCCTCGCTCGGGGCTCGCTCGGGGCTCGCTCGCTGTCGGGACGCGCCTCACGGGCTGTTCCTGCCTTTGATCCCTTCCAGCCGCGTCTCCCGCAGCCCCGAGATGACTTTCTGCTACCAGCGGCAGTGTGAGGATCCCTGCTACTCCTCCTGCGGCTACGGCGCCGTGTTCAGCTCGCGCGGCTACGACTGCGGCAGCCCCTGCGGCTACCAGGGCTACTCCGGGCGGCTCTGTGGCTACCGCGACTGCTGCCCCTCCTTCAGCCCCCGCTACTGCTCGCCCTACTCCTCCCGCTACTTCCAGCGATATTCCTACGGCCCCTGCTACCCCTGCTAAGCCCGCGGGGATTTCAGCAATGGGAATTCATGGGAATTCATGATGGAATTCCCGGCCGAGGCTTTGCCGGAGCTCCGAGTCCGGGGCTGCGACGGGACCTGGGAGAGCTCGGGGTTCCTGCAGAGCTTCCTCGATGTTCCTCCAAATCGCTTTGTGTTCCCTTTCTCTCTGCTGTATCTCTCAGCCCTCCCTGGGTTCGGTGGTGTAAAGGAAACAGGGTTTAATATTTAATAAATCATTCATTTTTAGCTCTTCCCCAGCTTAGTTTAGTGAAGCCTGGAGCGTTGCCTGTCCTAGGGATGAATTTCTGACTTAACCGCCTTCGAAACTGTCCCAGAGAAACCCTATATCATCCAATCGGCCTGGAAACAAGTGGAAAAGCCTGAAAACGGAAAATCCACAGCCAAAGTTGTACCAATGAAACCGGGAGATTTTCCGCGCGTGTAAATTCCCCTCGCGCCCCTTCTTTCTGCTCCCTGTGCTATTTTAGACTGTAACTCTCAGGTTTACTCTGATTAAAAACCTTGCAGCATCATGAAATGGCCCTGGATTGCTTTTTTTTGTGGCTTTCTGGTTTTTCTGGACACGGATTTCTGCCCCCAGCTCGATGTTTTGTGGGGTCGCACGGCACCCTGGGGCTTTTCTGGAACCTCCGGGAGTTCAGAAAGCTCAGCTGGACCCGCGCACGCATTTGCAGCAGAACCTCAGAAAATGAATTCCAGTCCCCGGATTTCCTAGGAAATGTTTGGAAATACTCCCTTAAATCTGCTTGCACATCCCAGCGGGTGCGCAGGCATTGGGCGCAACAGCGCCTGTGAATCACGACGGCACGGACCGGCTGCTAATTAATTAAATTTTGGGGGATAACACCAGAAGTCGGGAGAAAACCCCTCTTTCTCCCGTGCTTTTGTGGTGGCAGTGTCTGGGATTTCCCCCACCTTCCCGGGTGGGCAGACCCGACCTGTTACACAGCAGAAAATTTCACTTTCCAGAGCAGAAAATTTCATTTTCCCTTCACTCCAGGCTCCATTGCGGTGACAATGGAAGCGTGAAATTCCCAGGCTGTTCCACGGCGGAATTGGGATGAGGAGGGACTGGAATTATTCACCACCGAGGGGTCTCAGAGCCTGAGCACAAACGAGTTTTGAAAATCTCAATTAAACCCTCGAACCCTCACCGGGAGCGTAATTGCCGCCCCACGAACACGCGGAAGTGACCCCGGCCTCCCGGAATCCCAGAATTTTGGGTGGGAAGGGACCCCTGGAGACCCCCCCAGGGAACAGAGCTGGATCGGGCTCAGCGCAAAACAGGAGCGCAGAATTCCTGCAAAACCTTCCGCAGTAAATGTGGGGTTGTATTGCCGGAAAATCTCAGGCTGGAGCTTTCCCAAGGCTGGATTTTTATGAATTTATCCTTTCACAAGCACAGCTCAAGTTGCTGCTCAAGCTGTATCCTGGTCTCTCAATTTAGCTGCACCTGGTCAGAATTTAATTTTTCTTCCTCTAACTAGCTCTAATCAATAAAATCTGGGGAGTTATAGACAAATTCCCAAATAAAAACTGGGAAGCTTTACGTGTCTCAGGATGCACAAGTAAGACCACTGAATAAATAAATAATAACAAATTAATTAAATAAATTCTGCTCAGTTAGAGTTCAAATTCATGGAATTTTGAACACATATTTTGTTCACTCCAAGAAGTCTAAAGATAAAAGCAGAAATAAATCCAGGTTTGGAGGATGAGGAGTCAAAGCAGTTCATCGTTGCACAGAGCCACATTTGAATGAAAAGTTCGAAAGGTATAAAATAAATTCTGACTAAAGCCAACACCGAGCTGCCTCAACTCGTACCTTTGAAGTGACTTTTTCAATAACGAAGCAGCTGAGAAAAGAATTAAACCTTAAAGAGACTAATAACAGCCTATAAATACATAAAACAGTTACGGGCGTCTGAGAGGCGCTTTGAACTGTTGAAATTATTGACTGGGAAAAAAGTGAAGGCACTGTAACTTTTTGTTGAAGGACCAGAAATAAATTATTAAATCAATTGGTATTTTTCCCTTCAAGCCTGTCCCTTGGAACAGGGATAAGGATTCATTCCTATCGTTTGTGGGATGCAACCGAAGGTGTCAGAGCTGCGGAACCGCTCACCTGCGCTGCTCACATTCCTGAGCCTCCACCGGGGGATAAACGCTGGGCCTTGAGCTTCATCTGGGGCAGAATTCCTTCCTGCGAAGGCTGCTCAGGACGGGAAGGGGCTGCCCAGGGAGGGTTGGAGTCCCCAGCGCTGGAGTTGTCCGAGGAAGGAGCGGACACGACACTCAGAGCGCTGGGCCGGGTGTCACGGTGGGGATCGGCCAGAAACTGCGTGGGGGTCTCGGGGATCTTCCCGACCTGAACGATGCCGGGATCCCAGGAACATTCCCAGCTCGACACCGAAAACCAGAGGAGCAAGTCCATAAAAACAACCAAAATCCAAGGGGTTCAGCAAGGCAGATTCTTTATTGTGGATGCAAAAGTCCGCGGGCAGGGTCAGCGAGAGGCGAACGAGCACAGCAAGAGCGCGGGGGAGACACAAACCCCCCGAGGCAGCAGCGGGGGCCAGCGCGGGGCTGCCCCGCAGAGCTTCCCCCGAGCCGGGGCGGGCCGGGGGCCGCGGGACCGGGCCGGGCAGGGCAGAGCCTGGCCGAGCGACGGCACGGCTGGCCGGGCTGGCAGAGAGCGGGCAGCTGCGGGGGGCAGCGCGGAGACCCCAAAGGCGGCGGCCGAGGCTCTGCAGGGTCACTGGGGCAGGGGCTCAGCAGGTGCCGCAGCCTCTGGAGCCGCCGCAGCTGCCCCCGAAGCCCCCGAAGCCCCCGAAGCCGCCGGAGCCGCCGCGGCGGGCGAAGGAGCCGCCGGAGCCGCCGCTGACGTAGGGAGCCCCAGAGGAGCCCACGGAGCTCTGCTGCGAGGAGGAGCTGAGCAGGGGCCCGGGGAAGGTGACCACGGCGGCCGGGGGCTGGATGAGCACCGTGGAGCCGGGGCACTGCTGCACGAAGGCCTCGTTGCAGCTGTCAGCCACGGGGGTCGGCGTGGCCACCCCGCAGGAGGGGACGCACAGGCTGGAGCAGGACATCCTTGGGACGGGCAGGCAGCGCTGCAAGGCAAGGCAGAGGCACGGCTCACACCCAGGACTCGTCCCAGATCGCGGCTGGATCTCTCCCGCCCGGCCCCGTGTCCCGGGACGTGCCCGGGATCATCTCAGGCGTTCCCAGCCAAAGCCCTGGCCCGGCTGGAACGGCTCCCGGGAGCCCTCGCTGCCCTCCCCAGCCCCGGCTCTGGCCTGCCCATGGCAAGGGAGAAAAACTCCCAGCCGCCCATCACCAGCGGCCCAGAGCACCAGAGCCCACTGGCACCACCCCAAGCATCCCAACGCTGCTCTGCGAGAGCCGCAGCAGCTCGGGGACAGAGATTCCCGGGCAAATGCAGAGCCAAGGATTGCCGGGGGAAGGCGCAGAGGTGGAAGGCAGGACGGAGGGAACACTCGGACTTACCGCAAGGATCAGTGAGCAGAGTGAAGTGAGGGAGCTCGATGGAGCCCTGCGGAGCGCTCGCCCCTTTTATACAGCCCAGAGTGCCCGGGGCACCGTGCGGGGGGTGGGGGCAAACCCCCGCGATTAGTAATTCCATCTGAAAAGTTGGATGACACAGGTAATGCTGGGGGACAGCTCTTGCTCATTCCCTTTTTGCAGATATTGGCCTGCAAACGTGCCCAGACGCATGGGAGGCGAGGAGAGGAACAGCTCCTCATGACAGGAGAGACTCGGCGCTGCTGAAGCTCAGCTCGCAGCCCCAATAAACCCGGCTGTGTCCCTAATCGCTCGCTTTCCATACCCATAACATTTCCAGGCCACACATGCCTGGGGGGCCATTGACACCCGGCTCAGGGCACCCCAAAAGCTGGAAAAGCGGAGCAGCTTTGGCTGGCACTGCGGCTCGGTGGCGTTTGGGGACAGCCCCAGAGTGGCTTCTCCCTGCGCCCACGCGGCCGCTGCCTCTGTTTACCAGCCCGTAAAAGGGCGCTAATGACGGCGGGATGGCTGGGGCAGCCCTTCAAAGAGCTGCGGCAGGAGGCTGGGAATTGTCCTGGGTAAGCACAGCGAGGGATTAGGGACAAACCTGGCTTTATTGGGGCTCTGAGCGGAGCTCCAGCAGCGTTGTCTCTGTCATGTAATGACGGGCCAGGGCTGTCCCGGCCCGCTCCTCTCTCTTGTCCATTCTTTCCCTCACCGATGTCCACAATGGGGGGATGACAGAATTTGCCTGCGTCCCTTCGCTTTATTGGGCCGCTCAGCGTCCATGGCGAATGACTGCGGGGTCTGCCCCAGCGCCTGG
Source organism: Sitta carolinensis (assembly GCA_032173965.1). Lineage (NCBI taxonomy): Eukaryota > Metazoa > Chordata > Aves > Passeriformes > Sittidae > Sitta > Sitta carolinensis. Next base: position 1,222,246 of record CM063305.1, read on the forward strand.
ACGCTGCCCCGGGCTCTGCGGGCTGTATAAAAGAGCCCAGCTCCTTGCACAGCTCCATCCGCACTCCTGCACTTGACTCCTCTCCTCACCCGGGTAAGTGCAGCTCTCCGAAGCCTCCGGGGGTCTCTGCCTGCCCCTCCCGACACCGCTCCTGCCTCAGCCCCTCTCCTCTGGCCGCTCTTTTGCAGAAGCCTCCGCCTGTGCCCAGGATGTCCTGCTGTGCGCCCATCTGCGGGGTGGCCACGCCGACCCCCGTGGCTGACAGCTGCAACGAGGCCTTCGTGCAGCAGTGCCCCGGCTCCACGGTGCTCATCCAGCCCCCGGCCGCCGTGGTCACCTTCCCCGGGCCCCTGCTCAGCTCCTCCTCGCAGCAGAGCTCCGTGGGCTCCTGTGGGGCTCCCTACGTCAGCGGCGGCTCCGGCGGCTCCTTCGCCCGCCGCGGCGGCTCCGGCGGCTTCGGGGGCTTCGGGGGCTTCGGGGGCAGCTGCGGCGGCTCCAGAGGCTGCGGCACCTGCTAAGGGCCGGCCCGAGCCCCGCCGGCCTCTGCCCTCGGCCCGCGCCCCGCTGCTCCGCCGGCCGCCTCCCGCCCCCGCACGCCAATAAAAGCTGCCTTGCACTGCACTCTGCAGCGCTCCCGTGTGCTCTGTGCCCCAGCGCCGCTGCTCCGGCACCGGCCCTGCCGGCCCTGCGCTCGCTCTGCGCACACGCAATCACACACACGGCATTAGGATAATATTTCATATATTCCGAATATTGCTTACATATCCATAGACAAAGGACGGGACCTCAGGGGGTTGGGAACTCCGAGCTCCTGCTCGCAGAGCCTTGTGCTGCCCGGGCCCGGACCCTGTGGTCATTTCTGGCGTGCGGAGCAGAGTGGGCAATACCCGGATGGGGCAAGGTCTGCCCTGCCCAGCTGGCAGCGCCTCAAGGGGGGCAGGCCAGAAAAGCTGGGGCGTGCAGCGGCCATCGCTGCATTTCCCTGGCCTTTAACTGCGGCCAAGCGATGGCAGCGCGGGCCAAGGGCGATGTCAGGTTTGCTGCTCGGGCCGAGGCTCCGGAGCAGTTTCTGCAGGAGCCTGCTGAGCATTGCCCGAGGTGAGCGAGGGCTCCGGGCATGCCCTGCGCTGCCTGCCCGTGGCCCAGCGCGGGCAGCCGGCTGGCATGTGCTGCCCAGCCCGGCGGGCTCTGCCAGCCCCGGCTGCAGCACACGGAGCCGCCTGTGCCCGGCTGCAGGGCACTGCCCGGGGCCATTGCAGCGGCGCCGCACACGGCCCGGGCAGGGGCCCAGAGCGCACGGGGCAGTCTGAAGGAAAGGCAGGAGCCAACATTGCAATGCGAGACAGCTTTTATTGCAGCGGCAGGGCAGCAGGGGCCGGGCAGGGCGGCAGGGCCATGGCCAAGGGCTTCCCGTGCCCTGGCCCCGGGCACCGCCGCCACAGCAGCAGCAGCAGCAGCGCCGGGCCGGGCTCTGTGCCCGGGGCACCAGGAGCCCCCGGGGATGCTCGGGAGGGGCAGGGACAAGGCAGAGGGGGTTGCCAAGCTGGCACGAGGCTTCCAAGGTGCGGAGCCCGAGGAGGGTGCCGGGCTTTTCTTCAGCAGAGCAAAGTCGTGTCGGGATGTGCCGGGAGTTGTCCTGGAGCTCTCTGTGCCCGGAGGCCGCGCTCGGGCTGGGCCTTAGCAGGGCCCGCAGTTGCCATTGAGGTAGCGGTGGCCACTGCTCCAACCTCCGTAGCCACAGCCCCCAAAGCCCCCGTAGCCCCCAAAGCCTCCGTAGCCACCATAACCTCCATAGCCCCAACCGCCGTAGCCACCACGGCTTCCATAGCCCCAGCCCCGTAGCCACCACGGCTTCCATAGCCCCAGCCCCATAGCCCCACCATAGCCCCGTAGCCCCCACCATAGCCTCCAAATCCTCCGTAGCCGCCGTAGCCGCCACGGCCTCCGAAGGAGCCACCGGAGCCGGCTCCCACGTAGGGAGCTCCTGCCGAGCCCACGGCACTCTGCTGCGGGAAGTTGCTGAGGATGGGCCCGGGGAAGGTGATCACCGAGGCCGGGGGCTGGATGACCACCGTGGAGTCGGGGCACTGCCGCACGCAGGGCTCGTTGCAGGTGTCAGCCAGAGGGGCCGGCGTGGCCACCCCGCAGGTGGGGACACACAGGCTGGAGCAGGACATCTTTGGGACAGGCAGGGAAAGCTGCAAGGCAAGGCAGAGGCACGGGTCACACCCAGGACTCGTCCAAATCCCTGCTGGCTCTCTTGCCTGGTCTCCTGTCCCAGGATGTGCTCGGATCATCTCCAGCATTCTGAACTCAGCCCCATTCACTGCAATGCCTGTCAGAGCCCTCGCTGCCCTCTCATCCCTGGCTCTCGCTCACCATGGGAAATTAGAGAACTCTGACATCAAAGTAGACAGAAATTCCTCAAGCTTCCAAAAGCCCTCAGTCCGTTGGTGTAACACCAAGCCTCCTAACTCTGCACACGGAGAGCAAGAGCAGCACTCAGGCAAAGGCTCCTCCAGAAAGCCCCAGAGAAAGATTCCTTAAGAAAGCTGAAGAAGGAAAGAGGAGGGAAGGCTTGGACTTACAAGTTGATAAGGCGAGTCGAGCGGAGGAAGGTGGATAGAGCGCTGTGGAACCTTTGGGCCTTTTATACATCTCCCAAGCGCCTGGGGCGTCAGGACAGGGAGCGGTGGCAAAAACACAGGTAATTATAAATTCAAGTTGACAAGCTTCATCAGAGAGATAATGATGCAATACAATTATACACCTCAACATAAGGGAGATTGGGGTGAAACATGGCAGGGAAGGATGGGAGGAGAGGGAGGGACAGCCCTGGCCCATCATCACAGGAGAGACTCGGCGCTGCTGGAGCTCGGCTCACAGCCCCAGTAAACCCGGCTTTGTCCCTAATCCCTGCCCCGGCTGGCCCAGAAGCCCGAGCACCCTGTGTGGCACGGCTGGCCCGGCCTCTGCAGCCCCGCTCTGCCCCTGCCCGCCCCTCTGCGGCTCGCCCCCCGCTGCCCTCGGCCCTCTGCTCTCCGCGGGGCCATCGAGGCAAACTGGCACAGGGAAATGCCAGGGCCCCCCAGACCCTCCCATGCTTGGGGGCCATTGACACCCGGCTCAGGGCACCCCAAAAGCTGGAAAAGAGGAGCAGCTTTGGCTGGCACTGCGGCTCGGTGGCGTTTGGGGACAGCCCCAGAGTGGCTTCTCCCTGCGCCCACGCGGCCGCTGCCTCTGTTTACCAGCCCGTAAAAGGGCGCTAATGACGGCGGGATGGCTGGGGCAGCCCTTCAAAGAGCTGCGGCAGGAGGCTGGGAATTGTCCTGGGTAAGCACAGCGAGGGATTAGGGACAAACCTGGCTTTATTGGGGCTCTGAGCTGAGCTCCAGCAGCGTTGTCTCTGTCATGTAATGATGGGCCAGGGCTGTCCCTCCCATCACTTCCTTCATGTCCAGGACACGTTTTCACACCTGCGTCCCCGATGAGGGGGTGCCATGGAATTATCTTGCGACATTATCTCTCGGATGAAGCTTGTCAGCTAATTTTCTAATTACCTGGGGATTTTTGCCACCACCCCCTTTCCCGACGCCCCGGGCTCTGCGGGCTGTATAAAAGAGCCCAGCTCCTGCACAGCTCCATCCGCACTCCTGCACTTGACTCCTCTCCTCACCCGGGTAAGTGCAGCTCTCCGAAGCCTCTTGGGGGTCTCTCTCTGCTTCTCTCAACACAACTCCTGCCTCATCCCTTACTTCCTTGGGCTCTTTTCCAGAACTCTCTGCCTGTCCCAAGGATGTCCTGCTCCAACCTCTGCCTCTCCTCCTGCGGGGTGGCCACGCCGGCCCCTCTGGCTGACACCTGCAACGAGCCCTGCGTGCGGCAGTGCCCCGACTCCACGGTGGTCATCCAGCCCCCGGCCTCGGTGATCACCTTCCCCGGGCCCATCCTCAGCAACTTCCCGCAGCAGAGCGCCGTGGGCTCGGCAGGAGCTCCCTACGTGGGAGCCGGCTCCGGTGGCTCCTTCGGAGGCCGTGGCGGCTATCGGCGGCTACGGAGGATTTGGAGGCTATGGTGGGGGCTACGGGGGCTATGGTGGGGGCTATGGGGGCTGGGGCTATGGAAGCCGTGGTGGCTACGGGGGCTGGGGCTATGGAAGCCGTGGTGGCTACGGGGTTGGGGCTATGGAGGTTATGGGGTGTGGGGCTGTTGGGGGCTCTCGGGGCTGTGGCTTGGAGGTGGAGCAGTGGCCACCGCTACCTCAATGGCAACTGCGGGCCCTGCTAAGGCCCAGCCCGAGCGCGGCCTCCGGGCACAGAGAGCTCCAGGACAACTCCCGGCACATCCCGACCCCGACTTTGCTCTGCTGAAGAAAAGCCCGGCACCCTCCTCGGCTCCCACCTTGGAAGCCTCGTGCCAGCTTGGCAACCCCCTCTGCCTTGTCCCTGCCCCTCCCGAGCATCCCCGGGGGTCTCCTGGTGCCCCGGGCACAGAGCCCGGCCCAGCGCTGCTGCTGCTGCTGCTGTGGCGGCGGTGCCCGGGGCCAGGGCACGGGAAGCCCTTGGCCATGGCCCTGCCGCCCTGCCCGGCCCCTGCTGCCCTGCCGCTGCAATAAAAGCTGTCTCGCATTGCAATGTTGGCTCCTGCCTTTCCTTCAGGCTGCCCCGTGCGCTCTGGGCCCCTGCCCGGGCCGTGTGCGGCGCCGCTGCAATGGCCCCGGGCAGTGCCCTGCAGCCGGGCACAGGCGGCTCCGTGTGCTGCAGCCGGGGCTGGCAGAGCCCGCCGGGCTGGGCAGCACATGCCAGCCGGCTGCCCGCGCTGGGCCACGGGCAGGCAGCGCAGGGCATGCCCAGGAGCCCTCGCTCCCCTCGGGAAATGCTCAGCAGGCTCCTGCAGAATCTGCCCCGGAGCCTCGGCCCGAGCAGCAAACCTGACATCGCCTCTTGGCCCGCGCTGCCATCGCTTGGCCGCAGTTAAAGGCCAGGGAAATGCAGCGATGGCCGCTGCACGCCCCAGCTTTTCTGGCCTGCCCCCCTTGAGGCGCTGCCAGCTGGGCAGGGCAGACCTTGCCCCATCCAGGTATTGCCCACTCTGCTCCGCACGCCAGGAAATGACCACAGGGTCCGGGCCCGGGCAGCACAAGGCTCTGCGAGCAGGAGCTCGGAGTTCCCAACCCCCTGAGGTCCCGTCCTTTGTCTATGGATATGTAAGCAATATTCGGAATATATGAAATATTATCCTAATGCCGTGTGTGTGATTGCGTGTGCGCAGAGCGAGCGCAGGGCCGGCAGGGCCGGTGCCGGAGCAGCGGCGCTGGGGCACAGAGCACACGGGAGCGCTGCAGAGTGCAGTGCAAGGCAGCTTTTATTGGCGTGCGGGGGCGGGAGGCGGCCGGCGGAGCAGCGGGGCGCGGGCCGAGGGCAGAGGCCGGCGGGGCTCGGGCCGGCCCTTAGCAGGTGCCGCAGCCTCTGGAGCCGCCGCAGCTGCCCCCGAAGCCCCCGAAGCCCCCGAAGCCGCCGGAGCCGCCGCGGCGGGCGAAGGAGCCGCCGGAGCCGCCGCTGACGTAGGGAGCCCCACAGGAGCCCACGGAGCTCTGCTGCGAGGAGGAGCTGAGCAGGGGCCCGGGGAAGGTGACCACGGCGGCCGGGGGCTGGATGAGCACCGTGGAGCCGGGGCACTGCTGCACGAAGGCCTCGTTGCAGCTGTCAGCCACGGGGGTCGGCGTGGCCACCCGCAGATGGGCGCACAGCAGGACATCCTGGGCACAGGCGGAGGCTTCTGCAAAAGAGCGCCAGAGGAGAGGGGCTGAGGCAGGAGCGGTGTCGGGAGGGGCAGGCAGAGACCCCCGGAGGCTTCGGAGAGCTGCACTTACCCGGGTGAGGAGAGGAGTCAAGTGCAGGAGTGCGGATGGGCTGTGCAAGGAGCTGGGCTCTTTTATACAGCCCGCAGAGCCCGGGGCAGCGTCCAGGCGCTGGGGCAGACCCCGCAGTCATTCGCCATGGACGCTGAGCGGCCCAATAAAGCGAAGGGACGCAGGCAAATTCTGTCATCCCCCCATTGTGGACATCGGTGAGGGAAAGAATGGACAAGAGAGAGGGAGCGGGCCGGGACAGCCCTGGCCCGTCATTACATGACAGACTGGGCGCTGCTGGAGCTCCGCCAAGAGCCCCAATAAAGCCAGGTTTGTCCCTAATCCCTCGCTGTGCTTACCCAGGACAATTCCCAGCCTCCTGCCGCAGCTCTTTGAAGGGCTGCCCCAGCCATCCCGCCGTCATTAGCGCCCTTTTACGGGCTGGTAAACAGAGGCAGCGGCCGCGTGGGCGCAGGGAGAAGCCACTCTGGGGCTGTCCCCAAACGCCACCGAGCCGCAGTGCCAGCCAAAGCTGCTCCGCTTTTCCAGCTTTTGGGGTGCCCTGAGCCGGGTGTCAATGGCCCCCCAGGCATGTGTGGCCTGGAAATGTTATGGGTATGAAAAGCGAGCGATTAGGACACAGCCGGGTTTATTGGGGCTGCGAGCTGAGCTTCAGCAGCGCCGAGTCTCTCCTGTCATGAGGAGCTGTTCCTCTCCTCGCCTCCCATGCGTCTGGGCACGTTTGCAGGCCAATATCTGCAAAAAGGGAATGAGCAAGAGCTGTCCCCCAGCATTACCTGTGTCATCCAACTTTTCAGCTGGAATTACTAATCGCGGGGGTTTGCCCCCACCCCCCGCACGGTGCCCCGGGCACTCTGGGCTGTATAAAAGGGGCGAGCGCTCCGCAGGGCTCCATCGAGCTCCCTCACTTCACTCTGCTCACTGATCCTTGCGGTAAGTCCGAGTGTTCCCTCCGTCCTGCCTTCCACCTCTGCGCCTTCCCCCGGCAATCCTTGGCTCTGCATTTGCCCGGGAATCTCTGTCCCCGAGCTGCTGCGGCTCTCGCAGAGCAGCGTTGGGATGCTTGGGGTGGTGCCAGTGGGCTCCGGTGCTCTGGGCCCCTGGTGATGGGCGGCTGGGAGTTTTTCTCCCTTGCCATGGGCAGGCCAGAGCGGGGCTGGGGAGGGCAGCGAGGGCTCCCGGGAGCCGTTCCAGCCGGGCCAGGGCTTTGGCTGGGAACGCCTGAGATGATCCCGGGCACGTCCCGGGACACGGGGCCGGGCGGGAGAGATCCAGCCGCGATCTGGGACGAGTCCTGGGTGTGAGCCGTGCCTCTGCCTTGCCTTGCAGCGCTGCCTGCCCGTCCCAAGGATGTCCTGCTCCAGCCTGTGCGTCCCCTCCTGCGGGGTGGCCACGCCGACCCCCGTGGCTGACAGCTGCAACGAGGCCTTCGTGCAGCAGTGCCCCGGCTCCACGGTGCTCATCCAGCCCCCGGCCGCCGTGGTCACCTTCCCCGGGCCCCTGCTCAGCTCCTCCTCGCAGCAGAGCTCCGTGGGCTCCTGTGGGGCTCCCTACGTCAGCGGCGGCTCCGGCGGCTCCTTCGCCCGCCGCGGCGGCTCCGGCGGCTTCGGGGGCTTCGGGGGCTTCGGGGGCAGCTGCGGCGGCTCCAGAGGCTGCGGCACCTGCTAAGGGCCGGCCCGAGCCCCGCCGGCCTCTGCCCTCGGCCCGCGCCCCGCTGCTCCGCCGGCCGCCTCCCGCCCCCGCACGCCAATAAAAGCTGCCTTGCACTGCACTCTGCAGCGCTCCCGTGTGCTCTGTGCCCCAGCGCCGCTGCTCCGGCACCGGCCCTGCCGGCCCTGCTCTGCTCACACGCAATCACATTGCCAATATTATATATTATTTATTGTATCGAAACATTAGGTATACTGGACTGCTCGAGATCACAGGAACATAGTAAGCTATATTCTCGGCAGTGTCTGGCCTGTAGTAAGTTACAAACAGACCTAAATCCAAAGCCAACGAATTGTTGGTGTTGGATTGTTCCGGGGAAGAAATCTTCAGGCATATCAACAGACCAGTATAAATGAGTTTTCTTGCAATGTTCCCATTGCTCCTCAGATTGAAAACCACCCAGGGAAATGCTCCATCACCCCATCCTGGGACATTCCCCAGGCGGACCCCAGTGACCCCGCACTGCACAGCCCACCGCAGCCCCACGGCAGCAAACACACCGGGCCCACCAGAGCCCGCTCACCTGAGCCCTCCGCGGGGGCACCGGGACACTGCGGGAGGGCACAAGAGCGGGCAAGGGCCAGCCCAGGGCACCTGGGCAGGGGCTCGGGAGACGTGGGAGCACCGGGGGAATTTGTGAGCATTGCCCGAGGGGAGCGAGGGCTCCGGGCATGCCCTGCGGTGCCTGCCCGTGGCCCAGCGCGGGCAGCCGGCTGGCATGTGCTGCCCAGCCCGGCGGGCTCTGCCAGCCCCGGCTGCAGCACACGGAGCCGCCTGTGCCCGGCTGCAGGGCACTGCCCGGGGCCATTGCAGCGGCGCCGCACACGGCCCGGGCAGGGGCCCAGAGCGCACGGGGCAGCCTGAAGGAAAGGCAGGAGCCAACATTGCAATGCGAGACAGCTTTTATTGCAGCGGCAGGGCAGCAGGGGCCGGGCAGGGCGGCAGGGCCATGGCCAAGGGCTTCCCGTGCCCTGGCCCCGGGCACCGCCGCCACAGCAGCAGCAGCAGCAGCGCCGGGCCGGGCTCTGTGCCCGGGGCACCAGGAGCCCCCCGGGGATGCTCGGGAGGGGCAGGGACAAAGCAGAGGGGGTTGCCAAGCTGGCACGAGGCTTCCAAGGTGCGGAGCCCGAGGAGGGTGCCGGGCTTTTCTTCAGCAGAGCAAAGTCGGGTCGGGATGTGCCGGGAGTTGTCCTGGAGCTCTCTGTGCCCGGAGGCCGCGCTCGGGCTGGGCCTTAGCAGGGCCCGCAGTTGCCATTGAGGTAGCGGTGGCCACTGCTCCACCTCCGAGCCACAGCCCCGAAGCCCCGACCCCAACCCACCCCCATAACCCCCATAGCCCCAACCCCGTAGCCACCACGGCTTCCATAGCCACAGCCCCCATAGCCCCCACCATAGCCCCCGTAGCCCCCACCATAGCCTCCAAATCCTCCGTAGCCAGCCGTAGCCGCCACGGCCTCCGAAGGAGCCACCGGAGCCGGCTCCCACGTAGGGAGCTCCTGCCGAGCCCACGGCGCTCTGCTGCGGGAAGTTGCTGAGGATGGGCCCGGGGAAGGTGACCACCGAGGCCGGGGGCTGGATGACCACCGTGGAGTCGGGGCACTGCCGCACGCAGGGCTCGTTGCAGGTGTCAGCCAGAGGGGCCGGCGTGGCCACCCCGCAGGTGGGGACACACAGGCTGGAGCAGGACATCTTTGGGACAGGCAGAGAGTTCTGGAAAAGAGCCCCAGGAAGAAATGGGTGAGGCAGGAGTTGCGTTGAGAGAAGCAGAGGGAGACCCCCAAGAGGCTTCGGAGAGCTGCACTTACCCGGGTGAGGAGAGGAGTCAAGTGCAGGAGTGCGGATGGAGCTGTGCAAGCAACTCGGCTCTTTTATACAGCCCGCAGAGCCCGGGGCGTCGGGAAAGGGGGTGGTGGCAAAAATCCCCAGGTAATTAGAAAATTAGCTGACAAGCTTCATCCGAGAGATAATGTCGCAAGATAATTCCATGGCCTCCACTCATTGGGGTCACAGGTGTGAAAACGTGTCCTGGACATGAAGGAAGTGATGGGGGACAGCCCTGGCCCATCATTACAGGAGAGACTCGGCGCTGCTGGAGCTCGGCTCACAGCCCCAGTAAACCCGGCTTTGTCCCTAATCCCTGCCCCGGCTGGCCCAGAAGCCCGAGCACCCTGTGTGGCACGGCTGGCCCGGCCTCTGCAGCCCCGCTCTGCCCCTGCCCGCCCCTCTGCGGCTCGCCCCCCGCTGCCCTCGGCCCTCTGCTCTCCGCGGGGCCATCGAGGCAAACTGGCACAGGGAAATGCCAGGGCCCCCAGACCCTCCCATGCTTGGGGGCCATTGACACCCGGCTCAGGGCACCCCAAAAGCTGGAAAAGAGGAGCAGCTTTGGCTGGCACTGCGGCTCGGTGGCGTTTGGGGACAGCCCAGAGTGGCTTCTCCCTGCGCCCACGCGGCCGCTGCCTCTGTTTACCAGCCCGTAAAAGGGCGCTAATGACGGCGGGATGGCTGGGGCAGCCCTTCAAAGAGCTGCGGCAGGAGGCTGGGAATTGTCCTGGGTAAGCACAGCGAGGGATTAGGGACAAACCTGGCTTTATTGGGGCTCTGAGCTGAGCTCCAGCAGCGTTGTCTCTGTCATGTAATGATGGGCCAGGGCTGTCCCTCCCATCACTTCCTTCATGTCCAGGACACGTTTTCACACCTGCGTCCCCGATGAGGGGGTGCCATGGAATTATCTTGCGACATTATCTCTCGGATGAAGCTTGTCAGCGTAAATTCCTAATTAACCGAGATTTGTGCCACCACCCCCTTTCCCGACGCCCCGGGCTCTGCGGGCTGTATAAAAGAGCCGAGTTGCTTGCACAGCTCCATCCGCACTCCTGCACTTGACTCCTCTCCTCACCCGGGTAAGTGCAGCTCTCCGAAGCCTCCTGGGGGTCTCTCTCTGCCTCTCTCGACGCAAATCCTGCCTCACCCTTTTCTTCCTGGGGCTCTTTTCCAGAACTCTCTGCCTGTCCCAAGGATGTCCTGCTCCAACCTCTGCTCTCCTCCTGCGGGGTGGCCACGCCGGCCCCTCTGGCTGACACCTGCAACGAGCCCTGCGTGCGGCAGTGCCCCGACTCCACGGTGGTCATCCAGCCCCCGGCCTCGGTGGTCACCTTCCCCGGGCCCATCCTCAGCAACTTCCCGCAGCAGAGTGCCGTGGGCTCGGCAGGAGCTCCCTACGTGGGAGCCGGCTCCGGTGGCTCCTTCGGAGGCCGTGGCGGCTACGGCGGCTACGGAGGATTTGGAGGCTATGGTGGGGGCTACGGGGCTATGGTGGGGGCTATGGGGGCTGGGGCTATGGAAGCCGTGGTGGCTACGGGGGCTGTGGCTATGGAAGCCGTGGTGGCTACGGGGGTTGGGGCTATGGAGGTTATGGGGGTTGTGGGGTCTGTTAGGGCTCTGGGGGCTGTGGCTCCGGGGGCTGGAGCAGTGGCCACCGCTACCTCAATGGCAACTGCGGGCCCTGCTAAGGCCCAGCCCGAGCGCGGCCTCCGGGCACAGAGAGCTCCAGGACAACTCCCGGCACATCCCGACCCGACTTTGCTCTGCTGAAGAAAAGCCCGGGGCCCCCCTCGGGCTCCGCACCTTGGAAGCCTCGTGCCAGCTTGGCAACCCCCTCTGCTTTGTCCCTGCCCCTCCCGAGCATCCCCGGGGGTCTCCTGGTGCCCCGGGCACAGAGCCCGGCCCGGCGCTGCTGCTGCTGCTGCTGTGGCGGCGGTGCCCGGGGCCAGGGCACGGGAAGCCCTTGGCCATGGCCCTGCCGCCCTGCCCGGCCCCTGCTGCCCTGCCGCTGCAATAAAAGCTGTCTCGCATTGCAATGTTGGCTCCTGCCTTTCCTTCAGGCTGCCCCGTGCGCTCTGGGCCCCTGCCCGGGCCGTGTGCGGCGCCGCTGCAATGGCCCCGGGCAGTGCCCTGCAGCCGGGCACAGGCGGCTCCGTGTGCTGCAGCCGGGGCTGGCAGAGCCCGCCGGGCTGGGCAGCACATGCCAGCCGGCTGCCCGCGCTGGGCCACGGGCAGGCACCGCAGGGCATGCCCGGAGCCCTCGCTCCCCTCGGGCAATGCTCAGCAGGCTCCTGCAGAAACTGCTCCGGAGCCTCGGCCCGAGCAGCAAACCTGACATCGCCTCTTGGCCCGCGCTGCCATCGCTTGGCTGCAGTTAAAGGCCAGGGAAATGCAGCGATGGCCGCTGCACGCCCCAGCTTTTCTGGCCTGCCCCCCTTGAGGCGCTGCCAGCTGGGCAGGGCAGACCTTGCCCCATCCAGGTATTGCCCACTCTGCTCCGCACGCCAGGAAATGACCACAGGGTCCGGGCCCGGGCAGCACAAGGCTCTGCGAGCAGGAGCTCGGAGTTCCCAACCCCCTGAGGTCCCGTCCTTTGTCTATGGATATGTAAGCAATATTCGGAATATATGAAATATTATCCTAATGCCGTGTGTGTGATTGCGTGTGCGCAGAGCGAGCGCAGGGCCGGCAGGGCCGGTGCCGGAGCAGCGGCGCTGGGGCACAGAGCACACGGGAGCGCTGCAGAGTGCAGTGCAAGGCAGCTTTTATTGGCGTGCGGGGGGGGAGGCGGCCGGCGGAGCAGCGGGGGCGCGGGCCGAGGGCAGAGGCCGGCGGGGCTCGGGCCGGCCCTTAGCAGGTGCCGCAGCCTCTGGAGCCGCCGCAGCTGCCCCCGAAGCCCCCGAAGCCCCCGAAGCCGCCGGAGCCGCCGCGGCGGGCGAAGGAGCCGCCGGAGCCGCCGCTGACGTAGGGAGCCCCACAGGAGCCCACGGAGCTCTGCTGCGAGGAGGAGCTGAGCAGGGGCCCGGGGAAGGTGACCACGGCGGCCGGGGGCTGGATGAGCACCGTGGAGCCGGGGCACTGCTGCACGAAGGCCTCGTTGCAGCTGTCAGCCACGGGGGTCGGCGTGGCCACCCCGCAGGAGGGGACGCACAGGCTGGAGCAGGACATCCTTGGGACGGGCAGGCAGCGCTGCAAGGCAAGGCAGAGGCACGGCTCACACCCAGGACTCGTCCCAGATCGCGGCTGGATCTCTCCCGCCCGGCCCCGTGTCCCGGGACGTGCCCGGGATCATCTCAGGCGTTCCCAGCCAAAGCCCTGGCCCGGCTGGAACGGCTCCCGGGAGCCCTCGCTGCCCTCCCCAGTCCCGGCTCTGGCCTGCCCATGGCAAGGGAGAAAAACTCCCAGCCGCCCATCACCAGCGGCCCAGAGCACCAGAGCCCACTGGCACCACCCCAAGCATCCCAACGCTGCTCTGCGAGAGCCGCAGCAGCTCGGGGACAGAGATTCCCGGGCAAATGCAGAGCCAAGGATTGCCGGGGGAAGGCGCAGAGGTGGAAGGCAGGACGGAGGGAACACTCGGACTTACCGCAAGGATCAGTGAGCAGAGTGAAGTGAGGGAGCTCGATGGAGCCCTGCGGAGCGCTCGCCCCTTTTATACAGCCCAGAGTGCCCGGGGCACCGTGCGGGGGGTGGGGGCAAACCCCCGCGATTAGTAATTCCAGCTGAAAAGTTGGATGACACAGGTAATGCTGGGGGACAGCTTTTGCTCATTCCCTTTTTGCAGATATTGGCCTGCAAACGTGCCCAGACGCATGGGAGGCGAGGAGAGGAACAGCTCCTCATGACAGGAGAGACTCGGCGCTGCTGAAGCTCAGCTCGCAGCCCCAATAAACCCGGCTGTGTCCCTAATCGCTCGCTTTTCATACCCATAACATTTCCAGGCCACACATGCCTGGGGGGCCATTGACACCCGGCTCAGGGCACCCCAAAAGCTGGAAAAGCGGAGCAGCTTTGGCTGCACTGCGGCTCGGTGGCGTTTGGGGACAGCCCCAGAGTGGCTTCTCCCTGCGCCCACGCGGCCGCTGCCTCTGTTTACCAGCCCGTAAAAGGGCGCTAATGACGGCGGGATGGCTGGGGCAGCCCTTCAAAGAGCTGCGGCAGGAGGCTGGGAATTGTCCTGGGTAAGCACAGCGAGGGATTAGGGACAAACCTGGCTTTATTGGGGCTCTTGGCGGAGCTCCAGCAGCGCCCAGTCTGTCATGTAATGACAGGCCAGGGCTGTCCCGGCCCTCTCCCTCTCTTGTCCATTCTTTCCCTCACCGATGTCCACAATGGGGGGATGACAGAATTTGCCTGCGTCCCTTCGCTTTATTGGGCCGCTCAGCGTCCATGGCGAATGACTGCGGGGTCTGCCCCAGCGCCTGGACGCTGCCCCGGGCTCTGCGGGCTGTATAAAAGAGCCCAGCTCCTTGCACAGCTCCAGCCGCACTCCTGCACTTGACTCCTCTCCTCACCCGGGTAAGTGCAGCTCTCCGAAGCCTCCGGGGGTCTCTGCCTGCCCCTCCCGACACCGCTCCTGCCTCAGCCCCTCTCCTCTGGTCGCTCTTTTGCAGAAGCCTCCGCCTGTGCCCAGGATGTCCTGCTGTGCGCCCATCTGCGGGGTGGCCACGCCGACCCCCGTGGCTGACAGCTGCAACGAGGCCTTCGTGCAGCAGTGCCCCGGCTCCACGGTGCTCATCCAGCCCCCGGCCGCCGTGGTCACCTTCCCCGGGCCCCTGCTCAGCTCCTCCTCGCAGCAGAGCTCCGTGGGCTCCTGTGGGGCTCCCTACGTCAGCGGCGGCTCCGGCGGCTCCTTCGCCCGCCGCGGCGGCTCCGGCGGCTTCGGGGGCTTCGGGGGCTTCGGGGGCAGCTGCGGCGGCTCCAGAGGCTGCGGCACCTGCTAAGGGCCGGCCCGAGCCCCGCCGGCCTCTGCCCTCGGCCCGCGCCCCGCTGCTCCGCCGGCCGCCTCCCGCCCCCGCACGCCAATAAAAGCTGCCTTGCACTGCACTCTGCAGCGCTCCCGTGTGCTCTGTGCCCCAGCGCCGCTGCTCCGGCACCGGCCCTGCCGGCCCTGCGCTCGCTCTGCGCACACGCAATCACACACACGGCATTAGGATAATATTTCATATATTCCGAATATTGCTTACATATCCATAGACAAAGGACGGGACCTCAGGGGGTTGGGAACTCCGAGCTCCTGCTCGCAGAGCCTTGTGCTGCCCGGGCCCGGACCCTGTGGTCATTTCCTGGCGTGCGGAGCAGAGTGGGCAATACCTGGATGGGGCAAGGTCTGCCCTGCCCAGCTGGCAGCGCCTCAAGGGGGGCAGGCCAGAAAAGCTGGGGCGTGCAGCGGCCATCGCTGCATTTCCCTGGCCTTTAACTGCGGCCAAGCGATGGCAGCGCGGGCCAAGAGGCGATGTCAGGTTTGCTGCTCGGGCCGAGGCTCCGGGGCAGATTCTGCAGGAGCCTGCTGAGCAATGCCCGAGGGGAGCGAGGGCTCTGGGCATGCCCTGCGGTGCCTGCCCGTGGCCCAGCGCGGGCAGCCGGCTGGCATGTGCTGCCCAGCCCGGCGGGCTCTGCCAGCCCCGGCTGCAGCACACGGAGCCGCCTGTGCCCGGCTGCAGGGCACTGCCCGGGGCCATTGCAGCGGCGCCGCACACGGCCCGGGCAGGGGCCCAGAGCGCACGGGGCAGCCTGAAGGAAAGGCAGGAGCCAACATTGCAATGCGAGACAGCTTTTATTGCAGCGGCAGGGCAGCAGGGGCCGGGCAGGGCGGCAGGGCCATGGCCAAGGGCTTCCCGTGCCCTGGCCCCGGGCACCGCCGCCACAGCAGCAGCAGCAGCAGCGCCGGGCCGGGCTCTGTGCCCGGGGCACCAGGAGACCCCGGGGATGCTCAGGAGGGGCAGGGACAAGGCAGAGGGGGTTGCCAAGCTGGCACGAGGCTTCCAAGGTGCGGAGCCCGAGGGGGGTGCCGGGCTTTTCTTCAGCAGAGCAAAGTCGGGTCGGGATGTGCCGGGAGTTGTCCTGGAGCTCTCTGTGCCCGGAGGCCGCGCTCGGGCTGGGCCTTAGCAGGGCCCGCAGTTGCCATTGAGGTAGCGGTGGCCACTGCTCCAGCCCCCGGAGCCACAGCCCCCAGAGCCCTAACAGACCCCACAACCCCCATAACCTCCATAGCCCCAACCCCCGTAGCCACCACGGCTTCCATAGCCACAGCCCCCGTAGCCACCACGGCTTCCATAGCCCCAGCCCCCATAGCCCCCACCATAGCCCCCGTAGCCCCCACCATAGCCTCCAAATCCTCCGTAGCCGCCGTAGCCGCCACGGCCTCCGAAGGAGCCACCGGAGCCGGCTCCCACGTAGGGAGCTCCTGCCGAGCCCACGGCGCTCTGCTGCGGGAAGTTGCTGAGGATGGGCCCGGGGAAGGTGACCACCGAGGCCGGGGGCTGGATGACCACCGTGGAGTCGGGGCACTGCCGCACGCAGGGCTCGTTGCAGGTGTCAGCCAGAGGGGCCGGCGTGGCCACCCCGCAGGAGAGAGGGCAGAGGTTGGAGCAGGACATCCTTGGGACAGGCAGAGAGTTCTGGAAAAGAGCCCCAGGAAGAAAAGGGTGAGGCAGGATTTGCGTCGAGAGAGGCAGAGAGAGACCCCCAGGAGGCTTCGGAGAGCTGCACTTACCCGGGTGAGGAGAGGAGTCAAGTGCAGGAGTGCGGATGGAGCTGTGCAAGCAACTCGGCTCTTTTATACAGCCCGCAGAGCCCGGGGCATCGGGAAAGGGGGTGGTGGCAAAAATCCCAGGTAATTAGAAAATTTAGCTGACAAGCTTCATCCGAGAGATAATGTCGCAAGATAATTCCATGGCACCCCCTCATCGGGGACGCAGGTGTGAAAACGTGTCCTGGACATGAAGGAAGTGATGGGAGGGACAGCCCTGGCCCATCATTACATGACAGAGACAACGCTGCTGGAGCTCAGCTCAGAGCCCCAATAAAGCCAGGTTTGTCCCTAATCCCTCGCTGTGCTTACCCACAACAATTCCCAGCCTCCTGCCGCAGCTCTTTGAAGGGCTGCCCCAGCCATCCCGCCGTCATTAGCGCCCTTTTACGGGCTGGTAAACAGAGGCAGCGGCCGCGTGGGCGCAGGGAGAAGCCACTCTGGGGCTGTCCCCAAACGCCACCGAGCCGCAGTGCCAGCCAAAGCTGCTCCTCTTTTCCAGCTTTTGGGGTGCCCTGAGCCGGGTGTCAATGGCCCCCAAGCATGGGAGGGTCTGGGGGGCCCTGGCATTTCCCTGTGCCAGTTTGCCTCGATGGCCCCGCGGAGAGCAGAGGGCCGAGGGCAGCGGGGGGCGAGCCGCAGAGGGGCGGGCAGGGGCAGAGCGGGGCTGCAGAGGCCGGGCCAGCCGTGCCACACAGGGTGCTCGGGCTTCTGGGCCAGCCGGGGCAGGGATTAGGGACAAAGCTGGTTTTATTGGGGCTCTGAGCTGAGCTCCAGCAGCGTTGTCTCGGTCATGTAATGATGGGCCAGGGCTGTCCCTCCCATCACTTCCTTCATGTCCAGGACACGTTTTCACTCCTGTGACCCCAATGAGTGGAGGCCATGGAATTATCTTGCGACATTATCTCTCGGATGAAGCTTGTCAGCTAATTCTCTAATTACCTGGGGATTTTTGCCACCACCCCCTTTCCCGACGCCCCGGGCTCTGCGGGCTGTATAAAAGAGCCGAGTTGCTTGCACAGCTCCATCCGCACTCCTGCACTTGACTCCTCTCCTCACCCGGGTAAGTGCAGCTCTCCGAAGCCTCTTGGGGGTCTCCCTCTGCTTCTCTCGACGCAAATCCTGCCTCACCCCTTACTTCCGGGGGCTCTTTTCCAGAACTCTCTGCCTGTCCCAAAGATGTCCTGCCTCTCCAACTGCGGGGTGGCCACGCCGGCCCCTCTGACTGACACCTGCAACGAGCCCTGCGTGCGGCAGTGCCCCGACTCCACGGTGGTCATCCAGCCCCCGGCCGCGGTGGTCACCTTCCCCGGGCCCATCCTCAGCAACTTCCCGCAGCAGAGCGCCGTGGGCTCGGCAGGAGCTCCCTACGTGGGAGCCGGCTCCGGTGGCTCCTTCGGAGGCCGTGGCGGCTACGGCGGCTACGGAGGATTTGGAGGCTATGGTGGGGGCTACGGGGGCTATGGTGGGGGCTATGGGGGCTGGGGCTATGGAAGCCGTGGTGGCTACGGGGGCTGTGGCTATGGAAGCCGTGGTGGCTACGGGGGTTGGGGCTATGGAGGTTATGGGGGTTGTGGGGTCTGTTAGGGCTCTGGGGGCTGTGGCTCCGGGGACTGGAGCAGTGGCCACCGCTACCTCAATGGCAACTGCGGGCCCTGCTAAGGCCCAGCCCGAGCGCGGCCTCCGGGCACAGAGAGCTCCAGGACAACTCCCGGCACATCCCGACCCGACTTTGCTCTGCTGAAGAAAAGCCCGGCACCCTCCTCGGGCTCCGCACCTTGGAAGCCTCGTGCCAGCTTGGCAACCCCCTCTGCTTTGTCCCTGCCCCTCCTGAGCATCCCCGGGGGTCTCCTGGTGCCCCGGGCACAGAGCCCGGCCCGGCGCTGCTGCTGCTGCTGCTGTGGCGGCGGTGCCCGGGGCCAGGGCACGGGAAGCCCTTGGCCATGGCCCTGCCGCCCTGCCCGGCCCCTGCTGCCCTGCCGCTGCAATAAAAGCTGTCTCGCATTGCAATGTTGGCTCCTGCCTTTCCTTCAGGCTGCCCCGTGCGCTCTGGGCCCCTGCCCGGGCCGTGTGCGGCGCCGCTGCAATGGCCCCGGGCAGTGCCCTGCAGCCGGGCACAGGCGGCTCCGTGTGCTGCAGCCGGGGCTGGCAGAGCCCGCCGGGCTGGGCAGCACATGCCAGCCGGCTGCCCGCGCTGGGCCACGGGCAGGCACCGCAGGGCATGCCCGAGCCCTCGCTCCCCTCGGGCAATGCTCACAAATTCCCCTGGTGCTCCCACGTCTCCCGAGCCCCTGCCCAGGTGCCCTGGGCTGGCCCTTGCCCGCTCTTGTGCCCTCCCGCAGTGTCCCGGTGCCCCCGCGGAGGGCTCAGGTGAGCGGGCTCTGGTGGGCCCGGTGTGTTTGCTGCCGTGGGGCTGCGGTGGGCTGTGCAGTGCGGGGTCACTGGGGTCCGCCTGGGGAACGTCCCAGGATGGGGTGATGGAGCATTTCCCTGGGTGGTTTTCAATCTGAGGAGCAATGGGAACATTGCAAGAAAACTCATTTATACTGGACTGTTGATATGCCTGAAGATTTCTTCCCCGGAACAATCCAACACCAACAATTCGTTGGCTTTGGATTTAGGTCTGTTTGTAACTTACTACAGGCCAGACACTGCCGAGAATATATCGTACTATGTTCCTGTGATCTCGAGCAGTCCAGTATACCTAATATTTCGATGTAATAAATAGGATATAATATTGGCGATGTGATTGCGTGTGAGCAGAGCAGGGCCGGCAGGGCCGGTGCCGGAGCAGCGGCGCTGGGGCACAGAGCACACGGGAGCGCTGCAGAGTGCAGTGCAAGGCAGCTTTTATTGGCGTGCGGGGGCGGGAGGCGGCCGGCGGAGCAGCGGGGCGCGGGCCGAGGGCAGAGGCCGGCGGGGCTCGGGCCGGCCCTTAGCAGGTGCCGCAGCCTCTGGAGCCGCCGCAGCTGCCCCCGAAGCCCCCGAAGCCCCCGAAGCCGCCGGAGCCGCCGCGGCGGGCGAAGGAGCCGCCGGAGCCGCCGCTGACGTAGGGAGCCCCAGAGGAGCCCACGGAGCTCTGCTGCGAGGAGGAGCTGAGCAGGGGCCCGGGGAAGGTGACCACGGCGGCCGGGGGCTGGATGAGCACCGTGGAGCCGGGGCACTGCTGCACGAAGGCCTCGTTGCAGCTGTCAGCCACGGGGGTCGGCGTGGCCACCCCGCAGATGGGCGCACAGCAGGACATCCTGGGCACAGGCGGAGGCTTCTGCAAAAGAGCGGCCAGAGGAGAGGGGCTGAGGCAGGAGCGGTGTCGGGAGGGGCAGGCAGAGACCCCCGGAGGCTTCGGAGAGCTGCACTTACCCGGGTGAGGAGAGGAGTCAAGTGCAGGAGTGCGGATGGAGCTGTGCAAGGAGCTGGGCTCTTTTATACAGCCCGCAGAGCCCGGGGCAGCGTCCAGGCGCTGGGGCAGACCCCGCAGTCATTCGCCATGGACGCTGAGCGGCCCAATAAAGCGAAGGGACGCAGGCAAATTCTGTCATCCCCCCATTGTGGACATCGGTGAGGGAAAGAATGGACAAGAGAGAGGAGCGGGCCGGGACAGCCCTGGCCCGTCATTACATGACAGAGACACGCTGCTGGAGCTCAGCTCAGAGCCCCAATAAAGCCAGGTTTGTCCCTAATCCCTCGCTGTGCTTACCCAGGACAATTCCCAGCCTCCTGCCGCAGCTCTTTGAAGGGCTGCCCCAGCCATCCCGCCGTCATTAGCGCCCTTTTACGGGCTGGTAAACAGAGGCAGCGGCCGCGTGGGCGCAGGGAGAAGCCACTCTGGGGCTGTCCCCAAACGCCACCGAGCCGCATTGCCAGCCAAAGCTGCTCCTGTGTTGTCCCTGAAAATCAGCCTTCTGATTTGTTTTAGTTTAATGGATTCAGTTCTTATGAATTGTAGGATAAAATAGGATCCTGGTTTACATTGCTTTGTGAAAAGATGTCACCTGATAGACTTCTCAAGTGACCAGTGGCTTTGGAGAAGTAGTAACTTCTCTGTCCAAACTCTGGTCACTGTCCAGAAACTTATAGACACGAGGTCAACAATAAACGAGAGAGTTCTTTTCTTCTTCTCTGCCTAAACACGTGTTTGTGTGTTGCTGTGAGTTCCTACCGGCGTCACAGTGACAGTCCTGCCCAGGTGTTGGTGTGCCCTGTGGCCGTGTGCGAATGGACCCCAAACATGGGAGGCTGTGAATTGTCGTGGGTAAGCACAGCGAGGGATTAGGGACAAACCTGGCTTTATTGGGGCTCTTGGCGGAGCTCCAGCAGCGTTGTTTCTGTCATGTAATGACGGGCCAGGGCTGTCCCGGCCCTCTCCCTCTCTTGTCCATTCTTTCCCTCACCGATGTCCACAATGGGGGGATGACAGAATTTGCCTGCGTCCCTTCGCTTTTTTGGGGCCGCTCAGCGTCCATGGCGAATGACTGCGGGGTCTGCCCAGCGCCTGGACGCTGCCCCGGGCTCTGCGGGCTGTATAAAAGAGCCCAGCTCCTTGCACAGCTCCATCCGCACTCCTGCACTTGACTCCTCTCCTCACCCGGGTAAGTGCAGCTCTCCGAAGCCTCCGGGGGTCTCTGCCTGCCCCTCCCGACACCGCTCCTGCCTCAGCCCCTCTCCTCTGGCCGCTCTTTTGCAGAAGCCTCCGCCTGTGCCCAGGATGTCCTGCTGTGCGCCCATCTGCGGGGTGGCCACGCCGACCCCCGTGGCTGACAGCTGCAACGAGGCCTTCGTGCAGCAGTGCCCCGGCTCCACGGTGCTCATCCAGCCCCCGGCCGCCGTGGTCACCTTCCCCGGGCCCCTGCTCAGCTCCTCCTCGCAGCAGAGCTCCGTGGGCTCCTGTGGGGCTCCCTACGTCAGCGGCGGCTCCGGCGGCTCCTTCGCCCGCCGCGGCGGCTCCGGCGGCTTCGGGGGCTTCGGGGGCTTCGGGGGCAGCTGCGGCGGCTCCAGAGGCTGCGGCACCTGCTAAGGGCCGGCCCGAGCCCCGCCGGCCTCTGCCCTCGGCCCGCGCCCCGCTGCTCCGCCGGCCGCCTCCCGCCCCCGCACGCCAATAAAAGCTGCCTTGCACTGCACTCTGCAGCGCTCCCGTGTGCTCTGTGCCCCAGCGCCGCTGCTCCGGCACCGGCCCTGCCGGCCCTGCGCTCGCTCTGCGCACACGCAATCACACACACGGCATTAGGATAATATTTCATATATTCCGAATATTGCTTACATATCCATAGACAAAGGACGGGACCTCAGGGGGTTGGGAACTCCGAGCTCCTGCTCGCAGAGCCTTGTGCTGCCCGGGCCCGGACCCTGTGGTCATTTCCTGGCGTGCGGAGCAGAGTGGGCAATACCTGGATGGGGCAAGGTCTGCCCTGCCCAGCTGGCAGCGCCTCAAGGGGGGCAGGCCAGAAAAGCTGGGGCGTGCAGCGGCCATCGCTGCATTTCCCTGGCCTTTAACTGCGGCCAAGCGATGGCAGCGCGGGCCAAGAGGCGATGTCAGGTTTGCTGCTCGGGCCGAGGCTCCGGGGCAGATTCTGCAGGAGCCTGCTGAGCAATGCCCGAGGGGAGCGAGGGCTCCGGGCATGCCCTGCGGTGCCTGCCCGTGGCCCAGCGCGGGCAGCCGGCTGGCATGTGCTGCCCAGCCCGGCGGGCTCTGCCAGCCCCGGCTGCAGCACACGGAGCCGCCTGTGCCCGGCTGCAGGGCACTGCCCGGGGCCATTGCAGCGGCGCCGCACACGGCCCGGGCAGGGGCCCAGAGCGCACGGGGCAGCCTGAAGGAAAGGCAGGAGCCAACATTGCAATGCGAGACAGCTTTTATTGCAGCGGCAGGGCAGCAGGGGCCGGGCAGGGCGGCAGGGCCATGGCCAAGGGCTTCCCGTGCCCTGGCCCCGGGCACCGCCGCCACAGCAGCAGCAGCAGCAGCGCCGGGCCGGGCTCTGTGCCCGGGGCACCAGGAGACCCCCGGGGATGCTCGGAGGGGCAGGGACAAGGCAGAGGGGGTTGCCAAGCTGGCACGAGGCTTCCAAGGTGCGGAGCCCGAGGAGGGTCCGGGCTTTTCTTCAGCAGAGCAAAGTCGGGTCGGGATGTGCCGGGAGTTGTCCTGGAGCTCTCTGTGCCCGGAGGCCGCGCTCGGGCTGGGCCTTAGCAGGGCCCGCAGTTGCCATTGAGGTAGCGGTGGCCACTGCTCCAACCTCCGTAGCCACAGCCCCCAAAGCCC
Organism: Sitta carolinensis; assembly: GCA_032173965.1. Classification (NCBI taxonomy): domain Eukaryota; kingdom Metazoa; phylum Chordata; class Aves; order Passeriformes; family Sittidae; genus Sitta; species Sitta carolinensis. Next base: position 1,244,650 of record CM063305.1, read on the forward strand.
CCGTAGCCCCCAAAGCCTCCGTAGCCACCATAACCTCCATAGCCCCAACCCCCGTAGCCACCACGGCTTCCATAGCCCCAGCCCCCGTAGCCACCACGGCTTCCATAGCCCCAGCCCCCATAGCCCCCACCATAGCCCCCGTAGCCCCCACCATAGCCTCCAAATCCTCCGTAGCCGCCGTAGCCGCCACGGCCTCCGAAGGAGCCACCGGAGCCGGCTCCCACGTAGGGAGCTCCTGCCGAGCCCACGGCGCTCTGCTGCGGGAAGTTGCTGAGGATGGGCCCGGGGAAGGTGATCACCGAGGCCGGGGGCTGGATGACCACCGTGGAGTCGGGGCACTGCCGCACGCAGGGCTCGTTGCAGGTGTCAGCCAGAGGGGCCGGCGTGGCCACCCCGCAGGTGGGGACACACAGGCTGGAGCAGGACATCTTTGGGACAGGCAGGGAAAGCTGCAAGGCAAGGCAGAGGCACGGCTCACACCCAGGACTCGTCCCAAATCCCTGCTGGCTCTCTTGCCTGGTCTCCTGTCCCAGGATGTGCTCGGGATCATCTCCAGCATTCTGAACTCAGCCCCATTCACTGCAATGCCTGTCAGAGCCCTCGCTGCCCTCTCCATCCCTGGCTCTCGCTCACCCATGGGAAATTAGAGAACTCTGACATCCAAAGTAGACAGAAATTCCTCAAGCTTCCAAAAGCCCTCAGTCCGTTGGTGTAACACCAAGCCTCCTAACTCTGCACACGGAGAGCAAGAGCAGCACTCAGGCAAAGGCTCCTCCAGAAAGCCCCAGAGAAAGATTCCTTAAGAAAGCTGAAGACAGGAAAGAGGAGGGAAGGCTTGGACTTACCAAGTTGATAAGGCGAGTCGAGCGGAGGAAGGTGGATAGAGCGCTGTGGAACCTTTGGGCCTTTTATACATCTCCCAAAGCGCCTGGGGCGTCAGGACAGGGAGCGGTGGCAAAAACACAGGTAATTATAAATTCAAGTTGACAAGCTTCATCAGAGAGATAATGATGCAATACAATTATACACCTCAACATAAGGGAGATTGGGGTGAAACATGGCAGGGAAGGATGGGAGGAGAGGGGAGGGACAGCCCTGGCCCATCATCACAGGAGAGACTCGGCGCTGCTGGAGCTCGGCTCACAGCCCCAGTAAACCCGGCTTTGTCCCTAATCCCTGCCCCGGCTGGCCCAGAAGCCCGAGCACCCTGTGTGGCACGGCTGGCCCGGCCTCTGCAGCCCCGCTCTGCCCCTGCCCGCCCCTCTGCGGCTCGCCCCCCGCTGCCCTCGGCCCTCTGCTCTCCGCGGGGCCATCGAGGCAAACTGGCACAGGGAAATGGCCAGGGCCCCCAGACCCTCCCATGCTTGGGGGCCATTGACACCCGGCTCAGGGCACCCCAAAAGCTGGAAAAGCGGAGCAGCTTTGGCTGGCACTGCGGCTCGGTGGCGTTTGGGGACAGCCCCAGAGTGGCTTCTCCCTGCGCCCACGCGGCCGCTGCCTCTGTTTACCAGCCCGTAAAAGGGCGCTAATGACGGCGGGATGGCTGGGGCAGCCCTTCAAAGAGCTGCGGCAGGAGGCTGGGAATTGTTGTGGGTAAGCACAGCGAGGGATTAGGGACAAACCTGGCTTTATTGGGGCTCTGAGCTGAGCTCCAGCAGCGTTGTTTCCGTCATGTAATGATGGGCCAGGGCTGTCCCTCCCATCACTTCCTTCATGTCCAGGACACGTTTTCACACCTGCGTCCCCGATGAGGGGGTGCCATGGAATTATCTTGCGACATTATCTCTCGGATGAAGCTTGTCAGCTAATTTTCTAATTACCTGGGGATTTTTGCCACCACCCCCTTTCCCGACGCCCCGGGCTCTGCGGGCTGTATAAAAGAGCCCAGCTCCCTGCACAGCTCCATCCGCACTCCTGCACTTGACTCCTCTCCTCACCCGGGTAAGTGCAGCTCTCCGAAGCCTCTTGGGGGTCTCTCTCTGCTTCTCTCAACACAACTCCTGCCTCATCCCTTACTTCCTTGGGCTCTTTTCCAGAACTCTCTGCCTGTCCCAAGGATGTCCTGCTCCAACCTCTGCCTCTCCTCCTGCGGGGTGGCCACGCCGGCCCCTCTGGCTGACACCTGCAACGAGCCCTGCGTGCGGCAGTGCCCCGACTCCACGGTGGTCATCCAGCCCCCGGCCTCGGTGTCACCTTCCCCGGGCCCATCCTCAGCAACTTCCCGCAGCAGAGCGCCGTGGGCTCGGCAGGAGCTCCCTACGTGGGAGCCGGCTCCGGTGGCTCCTTCGGAGGCCGTGGCGGCTACGGCGGCTACGGAGGATTTGGAGGCTATGGTGGGGGCTACGGGGGCTATGGTGGGGGCTATGGGGGCTGGGGCTATGGAAGCCGTGGTGGCTACGGGGGCTGGGGCTATGGAAGCCGTGGTGGCTACGGGGGTTGGGGCTATGGAGGTTATGGGGGTTGTGGGGTCTGTTAGGGCTCTGGGGGCTGTGGCTCCGGGGGCTGGAGCAGTGGCCACCGCTACCTCAATGGCAACTGCGGGCCCTGCTAAGGCCCAGCCCGAGCGCGGCCTCCGGGCACAGAGAGCTCCAGGACAACTCCCGGCACATCCCAACCCGACTTTGCTCTGCTGAAGAAAAGCCCGGGGCCCCCCTCGGCTCCGCACCTTGGAAGCCTCGTGCCAGCTTGGCAACCCCCTCTGCCTTGTCCCTGCCCCTCCTGAGCATCCCCGGGGGTCTCCTGGTGCCCCGGGCACAGAGCCCGGCCCGGCGCTGCTGCTGCTGCTGCTGTGGCGGCGGTGCCCGGGGCCAGGGCACGGGAAGCCCTTGGCCATGGCCCTGCCGCCCTGCCCGGCCCCTGCTGCCCTGCCGCTGCAATAAAAGCTGTCTCGCATTGCAATGTTGGCTCCTGCCTTTCCTTCAGGCTGCCCCGTGCGCTCTGGGCCCCTGCCCGGGCCGTGTGCGGCGCCGCTGCAATGGCCCCGGGCAGTGCCCTGCAGCCGGGCACAGGCGGCTCCGTGTGCTGCAGCCGGGGCTGGCAGAGCCCGCCGGGCTGGGCAGCACATGCCAGCCGGCTGCCCGCGCTGGGCCACGGGCAGGCACCGCAGGGCATGCCCGGAGCCCTCGCTCACCTCGGGCAATGCTCAGCAGGCTCCTGCAGAACTGCCCCGGAGCCTCGGCCCGAGCAGCAAACCTGACATCGCCTCTTGGCCCGCGCTGCCATCGCTTGGCTGCAGTTAAAGGCCAGGGAAATGCAGCGATGGCCGCTGCACGCCCCAGCTTTTCTGGCCTGCCCCCCTTGAGGCGCTGCCAGCTGGGCAGGGCAGACCTTGCCCCATCCAGGTATTGCCCACTCTGCTCCGCACGCCAGGAAATGACCACAGGGTCCGGGCCCGGGCAGCACAAGGCTCTGCGAGCAGGAGCTCGGAGTTCCCAACCCCCTGAGGTCCCGTCCTTTGTCTATGGATATGTAAGCAATATTCGGAATATATGAAATATTATCCTAATGCCGTGTGTGTGATTGCGTGTGCGCAGAGCGAGCGCAGGGCCGGCAGGGCCGGTGCCGGAGCAGCGGCGCTGGGGCACAGAGCACACGGGAGCGCTGCAGAGTGCAGTGCAAGGCAGCTTTTATTGGCGTGCGGGGGCGGGAGGCGGCCGGCGGAGCAGCGGGGCGCGGGCCGAGGGCAGAGGCCGGCGGGGCTCGGGCCGGCCCTTAGCAGGTGCCGCAGCCTCTGGAGCCGCCGCAGCTGCCCCCGAAGCCCCCGAAGCCCCCGAAGCCGCCGGAGCCGCCGCGGCGGGCGAAGGAGCCGCCGGAGCCGCCGCTGACGTAGGGAGCCCCAAGGAGCCCACGGAGCTCTGCTGCGAGGAGGAGCTGAGCAGGGGCCCGGGGAAGGTGACCACGGCGGCCGGGGGCTGGATGAGCACCGTGGAGCCGGGGCACTGCTGCACGAAGGCCTCGTTGCAGCTGTCAGCCACGGGGGTCGGCGTGGCCACCCCGCAGATGGGCGCACAGCAGGACATCCTGGGCACAGGCGGAGGCTTCTGCAAAAGAGCGCCAGAGGAGAGGGGCTGAGGCAGGAGCGGTGTCGGGAGGGGCAGGCAGAGACCCCCGGAGGCTTCGGAGAGCTGCACTTACCCGGGTGAGGAGAGGAGTCAAGTGCAGGAGTGCGGATGGAGCTGTGCAAGGAGCTGGGCTCTTTTATACAGCCCGCAGAGCCCGGGGCAGCGTCCAGGCGCTGGGGCAGACCCCGCAGTCATTCGCCATGGACGCTGAGCGGCCCAATAAAGCGAAGGGACGCAGGCAAATTCTGTCATCCCCCCATTGTGGACATCGGTGAGGGAAAGAATGGACAAGAGAGAGGAGCGGGCCGGGACAGCCCTGGCCCGTCATTACATGACAGAAACAACGCTGCTGGAGCTCCGCCAAGAGCCCCAATAAAGCCAGGTTTGTCCCTAATCCCTCGCTGTGCTTACCCAGGACAATTCCCAGCCTCCTGCCGCAGCTCTTTGAAGGGCTGCCCCAGCCATCCCGCCGTCATTAGCGCCCTTTTACGGGCTGGTAAACAGAGGCAGCGGCCGCGTGGGCTGCAGGGAGAAGCCACTCTGGGGCTGTCCCCAAACGCCACCGAGCCGCAGTGCCAGCCAAAGCTGCTCCTGTGTTGTCCCTGAAAATCAGCCTTCTGATTTGTTTTAGTTTAATGGATTCAGTTCTTATGAATTGTAGGATAAAATAGGATCCTGGTTTACATTGCTTTGTGAAAAGATATCACCTGATAGACTTCTCAAGTGACCAGTGGCTTTGGAGAAGTAGTAACTTCTCTGTCCAAACTCTGGTCACTGTCCAGAAACTTATAGACACGAGGTCAACAATAAACGAGAGAGTTTCTTTCTTCTTCTCTGCCTAAACACGTGTTGTGTGTGTTGCTGTGAGTTCCTACCGGCGTCACAGTGACAGTCCTGCCCAGGTGTTGGTGTGCCCTGTGGCCGTGTGCGAATGGACCCCAAACATGGGAGGCTGGAATTGTCGTGGGTAAGCACAGCGAGGGATTAGGGACAAACCTGGCTTTATTGGGGCTCTTGGCGGAGCTCCAGCAGCGTAGTTCTGTCATGTAATGACGGCCAGGGCTGTCCCGGCCCGCTCCTCTCTCTTGTCCATTCTTTCCCTCACCGATGTCCACAATGGGGGGATGACAGAATTTTCCTGCGTCCCTTCGCTTTATTGGCCGCTCAGCGTCCATGGCGAATGACTGCGGGGTCTGCCCCAGCGCCTGGACGCTGCCCCGGGCTCTGGGGCTGTATAAAAGAGCCCAGCTCCTTGCACAGCTCCATCCGCACTCCTGCACTTGACTCCTCTCCTCACCCGGGTAAGTGCAGCTCTCCGAAGCCTCCGGGGGTCTCTGCCTGCCCCTCCCGACACCGCTCCTGCCTCAGCCCCTCTCCTCTGGCCGCTCTTTTGCAGAAGCCTCCGCCTGTGCCCAGGATGTCCTGCTGTGCGCCCATCTGCGGGGTGGCCACGCCGACCCCCGTGGCTGACAGCTGCAACGAGGCCTTCGTGCAGCAGTGCCCCGGCTCCACGGTGCTCATCCAGCCCCCGGCCGCCGTGGTCACCTTCCCCGGGCCCCTGCTCAGCTCCTCCTCGCAGCAGAGCTCCGTGGGCTCCTGTGGGGCTCCCTACGTCAGCGGCGGCTCCGGCGGCTCCTTCGCCCGCCGCGGCGGCTCCGGCGGCTTCGGTTGGGGGCTTCGGGGGCAGCTGCGGCGGCTCCAGAGGCTGCGGCACCTGCTGAGCCCCTGCCCCAGTGTCCCTGCAGAGCCTCGGCCGCCGCCTTTGGGGGTCTCCGCGCTGCCCCCCGCAGCTGCCCGCTCTCTGCCAGCCCGGCCAGCCGTGCCGTCGCTCGGCCAGGCTCTGCCCTGCCCGGCCCGGCCCCGCGGCCCCCGGCCCGCCCCGGCTCGGGGAAGCTCTGCGGGGCAGCCCCGCGCTGGCCCCCGCTGCTGCCTCGGGGGGTTTGTGTCTCCCCCGCGCTCTTGCTGTGCTCGTTCGCCTCTCGCTGATCCTGCCCGCGGACTTTTGCATCCACAATAAAGCATCTGCATCGCATGGACGATTTCTTCTGTTATGGATTTCTTCATCCTGGCTGCAAATGAGTCCCTGGCTGAGCAATGGGGTGAAATGTCTGGTCAGGGGAACCACGGGATGGTTTGGGTTGGAAGGGACCTGAAATCTCATCCTCTTCCACCCCCTGCAATGGTCAGGGACGCCTTTCTCTATCCCAGGCTGCTCCAAGCCCTTTCCACACAGGCCTTGGACTCTTCCAGAGACGAAGCAGCCTGAGCTTCTCTGAGAAATCATCCCGGCGCCTCCCCACTTTCACAGGGACCAATTCCTCTCTAATTTCCCACCTTAGGCTCCTCTCCTTAAGTTTGAAGCCATTCATTTTTCTCCTGGCTCGCCAGGCCCTCGGGAATTTCTCTCCCCATGTTCCTTGTAGCCCCTGCACGTCCTGCAAGGTTACACTGGGGTCACCCCGGAGCCTTTTCTTCTCCAAAAGGAACAGCCCCAGCTCTCCCAGCCTTCCCCCCATCCCTGGGATCATCCCGGAGCCTCCCCTGGGCTCTCCCTGGCAGCTCTGGCTCCTCCCCGATCCCGGTGCCTCTCTCGGGCCCCGTTAACCCTCCGGAGATGGAAATCCTTTGGCCACAACCCCTCCTGGCAGCTCTGGATTTCTCCCAGGAAAGGTTTCTGAGCTGCAAGTCAGGAGCTGGGGCCGGTGAGATCCCCACGTTCCTCCACCCCCCAAATTTGGCTCGGCAAAAAGGGACGGGGATTTTAAATATTATAAATATTTTAATTTTCTGTTTCAATTATTGTGTTTAAATCAGCTGCCCTAAGCTGGGCGTGGGAAACCAAAGGGCTGAGCCTCGCCTGAGCCCTTCCAGGACTGCCCGGTTCGGGGTTCAGGAGGGTCCTGGGGAGTGTCAAAGGTTCAGCACGCGTTTGGTGTATTAAAAAATGTACCCGGGGCTTTGCGACTTTTGAACTCCAAGAAGAAACTTGGGATGTCTGTAAATGAGGAGAAACAATGGTGTAGCTTCAATCAAAAATAGAATAACAGGGAGGTTATTGTCATAGGATGAGGGAATTTATTATCATAGAATTAAAAAATATCCTGAGCTGGAAGGGACCCACAAGAATAATCTAAGTCGAGAAAGTCCAGATCCCAAAATGTCCCTGAGGGTGTTTTGCAAATGCTCCCGGAGCTCTGGGGAGAGAATTTCCCTGATCTCCCACACAAGCCTTTTTTTTTTTTTTTTTTTTTTTTTTTTCCTAATGTGACAAAGCAAACCAGAAAACGTCATTTGGTACAGAAAATTTATTTGGAAAGGGAAGCTTTCCTACAACTGTGGGACTGTGGGACAAATCTGTACAGGATGCAAAGAGCATCGTTCCAGGGGTCCAGCGAGGCTCTGGCATCCAGGTGTAAAAAACTGGGGGATTTCCCTTTTCGGCAGCGCCGCCGTGTGCAATCCCGAGCGTTTTAAATCACCTCTCCAAGCTCACAACCAGATAAAAATCCGTGAGAAGCCAAAGCACGGCGGAAGCAGCTGGGAAGCTGCTGGAGAACAGCTCTAAACTGCGGGAAAAAACCGAGGAATTGGAACGCGAGGCGGTCTGCGCCGGGGCTGCGCTCCCGCGGCCCTAAACTAAGGGAAAAAAAGGAATTGCAACGCGAGCCGGTCTCTGCCGGGGGAAAAAACCGAGGAATTGCAAGGCGAGGTGATCTCTGCCGGGGGAAAAAACCCGAGGAATTTTAAGGCGAGCCGGTCTCTGCCGGGAGAAGAAACCCGAGGAATTTTAAGGCGAGCCGGTCTCTGCCGGGGGAAGAAACCTGAGGAATTTTAAGGCGAGCCGGTCTCTGCCGGGGGAAGAAACCCGAGGAATTTTAAGGCGAGCCGGTCTCTGCCGGGAGAAGAAACCCGAGGAATTTTAAGGCGAGCCGGTCTCTGCCGGGGGAAGAAACCCGAGGAATTTTAAGGCGAGTCGGTCTCTGCCGGGGGAAGAAACCCGAGGAATTTTAAGGCGAGCCGCCTCTGCGCTGCCGCAGCTCTCGGGGGAGCCGGCGCAGCCCCGAGTGACAAATCCCGATTTCTCCTGGGCCAGCGCTCGGCGCTGCTCAGCACGCCCAGCGCTTCCCGGAGCGGGAGGAGTTGCAGGGGTGAGTCCATTGCGAGGAGTAGCTGTAGGAATATTTGGGGGCGCAGCGCGGCTCGGGCCGGGCCAGCAGCGGCGCTTTGTCCTCCGGGCGGGCCGGGAGCTCGGCGGGCAGCGGCGCCGGGGGCTCGCCCAGGGGCCACCTCGGGCGGCTCCGAGGAGCCCACCACGGTCTGCTGCGGGTACGTGGTGAGGATGGGCCCCGGGAAGGTGACCACCACGGGCGGAGGGAAGATGATGACCCGCGAGTCGGGGCACGCCAGCACGCAGGGCTCGCTGGTGCTGCTGGCCACCGGCTGCGGGCACTTGGGCTCGCAGGCGAGCTGCGGGGAAGCCATGGGCCGGGAGGGGTGAGAAACCAGGTGGCTTTCCTGGGAAAAACGGGAAAAGTTGGGTAAAAGTAAGAGGCAAGGCAATAAAATAAAATAATACGGCTGCGCGCTTGGCGTTCAGCCACGAGCACAGCCTGGCTCAGAAATACTTTCTTAAAATCAATGTGAAAACGAGGTGGGCTTTCCTGAGAAAAATTGGAAAAGTTTTTTTTTTATTATTCTTTTAATTTTATTAATAAATTTTCTTTATACGTTTTCAAATTTAAGCCTTGATTTTTTTCCCCCTCCTAATCCTATCTCACAAAAACAAGAAAAAAAAAAAAAAAAAAAAAAAAAGAATCCCACCACATAAATTAATACATTTACCAAAAAAATCTCGAAGTAACGAACCTAAACCACCACACAAAGCTCCAAAGTCGAAACCAACCCTGGGATTGGCGTTTGGCTCTAAGTTATCCTTAGAGAGAAGATAAAGACAAGAGCAGAGCACTCGGGTTTTGACATTCCAGGAGATAATTCAGGTAAGAACCAGAGTTTATCGCTTATTTGTTGATATTGGGGTCTAAGACCTCTTAGGGATACATTTCCTTTTAAGATCTTGTTGGGGATAATTGGGATAAAGACATGAATTGATCTCTGGATTACTGGGGTTTGGCTTTCAGGGATGCTCAGGGAGAATTTGGACGCAGTTTGAGCTCCCAGCTTTTCCCGCCCCGCCTGGTTCTGAATTCCTGCGCTGAATTTTCCTCCTCTCCTCCTCTCCTCCTCCTCCCGGCCCTGTGGAGCAATTCCCGAGGACGCGCTGCAACTCGTTCCCGCAGCGCTTCTGTTCCTCCCACAGGGGAAAAAAAAAAAAAAAAATCTGGATTTTCCACATATTTCAGCGTGGAATAATCAGCTTAGCACCCTGCTTGATTTTTGTATTATTTTCCTTGCAGACTCCTGTTGTTTTCAGGCAGGAAAATATTCTGCTAAAACGCCAGGAGAGAAACACAAAAGGCTGAGAATAATTGGGAGTGTTGAGTGCTCGTTTAATAAGTGAAATATATAATTTAAATATTTGTATAATATGATATAAATATTTAAATATTTCTATAGTGATGTAGTCAACTCAAATAAGAAAATTACATTTTCACCTAGGGGAAATTTATTCAGTATTGTTCATTTCTTCTGGTTAAATCCTCACATTAAAGCCTGGTGTAGTTTCAGAATATTTTTTTGAGCTTGTAAATAAAATCTATCCTTCTAATAGATAAAAAAAAATTCCAAAAAATTCATGCAGGGCATTTTCCTCTAAATTCCCTCGAGTCAGAACGCAGCAGTGCCCTACAGAAATGCTGAATTTAACCTTTGCAAAAGTGCTTTAGAATTTTAAATCGGTTATAAGAGTTAGAAATGAAAGTTATTGGCACAGTTACATTAGTAGCGCGTAATCATCGCTGTGGCCCCAATTAAATTAAGGATGGGCTGATGCAAACACCGAGCTCGCTTCCGAGCAGGATTTTCCACACTTTTCCATGGATTCTCCCCCCGGATCTTGGCACCCACACCAAACCCAGCTTGACCCCTCTCCCTGCTCGCGCCCCACGATCAAAGGCGAACTCAAACCCAGTCCCAAAACCTTCCCAAATATTTTCAACATATATCAATTTGCAGAATCCAGAGGCTGAAATCCCTCACTCTCCCAGAAATCCCAAAGCCCTGGAATTTGCTCTGATTTTTGCACCCTTTGCCCGGAAAGCATCAGCAGGAGAGCGCTCCTAAATCCCTCACGGCCGGAGGAGTTAGGCGCGGCTCAGCCCCCATTTTAAGGAGAAATCCCCCCAAAAAGAGGAAAGTGTTCGAGGCCGGGCTGGAAGGAGCCGGGAGCGCGGCGGGCACGAGCTCCTGACCCGCCCGGAACCTCGGGAAGCGCCCAGCCCCGCTTCGGAGAGAAATCCGGGCAGGGAACTCTAGGGGTTCAGAGCCGGGGAGCCAAAACTTACTGAGCGAGGCGGCGAGAGGCGTCGGGAGCGGCAGTGAGCGCGGCCCGGCCAGGGCTGGGTTTTATATCCTGCCCGGGCGGAGCCGCCGTGGGAAGCGATTTAATGAATCGGGAGCGCGGCCGCGGCCGCCGGATTTGTTTTGCTCGCTGGTTGTGATTATCTAAAGCCGCCTCGGGCAATAACCCCAGGAACGCAGATGGGAACGCGCCAGGTCTTCTCATCCCCGAATTTCCTGCTTTTCCCCTCCTGGTTTCATTAAGAGGTGAAAATTCAGCGAGGATTAATTGAGGGTTTTTTTTTAGCCTGGATAAAAACTGGAGTGCGCAGGGAATCTTGGAGCGCCGAGGTGATTTTGCTCATGGAAGCAAAGCCTGGCACTGGGAATCGTGTCCGTTGAAACGCTGGAAAATCAGGGATTCCTTTCATAATATTGATGGGATTTATGGATGCGCTCCTGAATCAGGGGAAGGATCTGGTGCAAACCCAAAGAGCAAAGCTCGGGGTTATCTTTGGAATAAACCCGAAGCCGTTCATGAATTATGCCAATTGTGAAGATTAAAATGAGGAGTTTGATGAAGCACTTTCCATAATTTATTCTTTGTGAGGTCAGCCCGGCTCCTCCAGGATGTCATTACCGTGATTGCCATGGGATGATTTCCCTGGATGACAAACTCGCCGAGGGTTTGAGATCCTCTTTGTAATCTCATTTTCTGATGTCTCCGGAATATTCCCGATAAACCCCAACGCCCTGCGGGATCTCTGGAGGCGCCCCATAAATTCGGAATAATTCCTGGGATGTCACAAACCCCGGGGTGGGTTTACCTGGGCATTTCCATGGGCAAAGGTTCCCTCCGGAGGGAAGAGGGAGTGGAAAGGGAGAAAAGGGGAGCGGAGCACCGGGATTTTGGGAAGGTCCTCCCAGCGGCCTCTTGGTGAGCAGGGAAGAATTGGGGCCACGTGGGTCCCTTTCAGCCTTTTGGGATCACGTCCATGGCAGAGGAATCCTCTTTTTCCCCCGGATTTAATCCTAACGAGGTTGGATGGACGTTGTCTGTGAGGAGGAACCCGAAATCCTGCACCCAAATCGTCCGTTTTCTTCTCCTCCCTAAATTTCCCGTGTCTCCGTTATCGCCCTTTGGAATTTCTTGCTCCAACACCTCCCACCCTTCCAAGGATTCCTCCCAAAATTCCCGTTCCCGACCGGGAGAACTAAAGCCCATGGAGAAAGTGTGAAATTCTCCCCTCCGAAAGGATTCCAGCTCTCCTCAGCTGACCTCTGTGGCATTTGGGAATTCCCGACCCCAGGAACCGAACCCTGGCTGGCAAAATCAGTCCCTGGAGCACAACGGGATCAGCTCTTCTGGGAATCCCCCGAAAGGCAGGAATCTTGCGCGGGATTTTCTCTTTTCCATCCGCGTTCTGTGTTGAGCTCCAGGGGCCGCCGCTGGAGCTGTGGGGCCAGGAATGGAGGAGGTTCAGGTGGGATATTGGGAAGGAATTGTTCCCTGTGAGAGTGGGGAGGCCCTGGCACAGCTTTTCCGGGAATTTCTGAGAAATCCCATTCCCAGAACTTTTTCAAGGTTTTTTGTTTGCTTGGTTTTTTCCCCATAATTAAGAGAGAGAAATCCTTCATTTCCCTACAAATTCAAAAGGCCTGGAATAGCTCCTGGTTTTATTTTTGCACCCTTTGCCCGGAAAGCAGCAGCAGGAGAGCGCTCCTAAATCCTCAGAGCCGAGATAGGCGGGGCTCAGCCCCGATTTTAAGGAGAAATCCCCCAAAAAGAGGAAAGTGTCCGAGGCCAGTCTGGAAGGAGCCGGGGCGGAACCGGGCGGGTTTTAAATCCCCTTCCAGCCCAAACCACCCCGTGAGCAACAAAGGGAACAAAGGGCGAGCGCAGACTGCAAACCCCACAACACAGAGCCTTAATATCGCCGGGGCCCCATTAATCCTAAATTGCTTCAGAAAATTACACCCTTGCGCAGGGCAGGGGCGGCTCTAACGCCGGTTAATTCGGGTTTTGTCACCGAACCGGTTCGGCGGAGCCGCGGGGTTCGGCCGCCCCAGCCGAGTCAGCAGCGCTGAATAATCAGAGGCGAGGATTTGGGCTGGGATCGGGATTTGCCGGAGCTTTGCAGCGCTCGCCGTCCTCACATCAAAGAGTTTCTGCGCGCTGAGCTCAGCGGCCAAACCCCGCGTCAGCAGCGAGCGGGCGGGAGGAGCCGCGGCCGGTAATTAACGGCAATTAACGCGCCCCTGGCCGCGCGCTCCTGCCAGGGCAGCGGGTCTGGGGTCCCAGCGGGACTCGGGGGAGCCCCAAATCCCAGCAGGGGACCCCTCGAGTGACCCCGGAGAATCTCGGGGGGATGGCCTCAGAGTGGGAGGCGTCAGGGAGGGGATAAATCCCCAAATCCTGGGGGGATCGCCCCAGAACGGGCCGCACAGGGGAGGGGATAAATCCCCAAATCCGCCCCAAATCCCGGGGGGATGTCCTCAGAGGGGGAGGCACCAGGCAGGGGATAAATCCCCAAATCCATCCCAAATCCCGGGGGAATCACCCCAGAACGGGCGGCACCGGGGAGGGGATAAATCCCGGGGGAATCACCCCAGAACGGGCGGCACCGGGGAGGGGATAAATCCCCAAATCCCGGGGGGATCACCCCAGAGGGGGAGGCACCAGGCAGGGGATAAATCCCCAAATCCCGGGGGGATGTCCTCAGAGGGGGAGGCACCAGGCAGGGGATAAATCCCCAATCCCGGGGTCGGATCTCGGGGGGATGGCCCCAGAGCGGGCGGCACCAGGGAGGGTTTTGGAATTATTCCCATTTCTCTTTAGAATTATTCCCACTCATTTTTGGAATGATTTCCATTTATTTTTGGAATTATTCCCGCCTGCCTTCGGAGTTTTTCCCGCCTGGTTTTCCCGGCCGATCGCTCCTCTCCCGGGGGAAATCCCAGATTTTCGGGCGGGTTTGGGGCGGGACTGCCGCAGTTTGCGCCGGCAGCGAGCGGCGGGGCTGCGGTTCCAGCACCTCCGGGTGCGACAAATCCCGGCCACCAACCCGCCCCGGGGGCTGGATTGAATGGGAATGGAAACTGAATTTAATGGGAATTAAAACTGAATTTAATGGGAAATAAAACTGAATTTAATAAGAATGAAAACTGAATTTATTGGGAATTGAAACTGAATTTAATGGGAATTAAAACTTAATTTACTGGGAATTAAAACTAAATTTAACACTGGGCCTGCGGGCCAGAGAATTAAATATTTTAAGTGGAAACTAAGCTGGGTAAAGTTCGGAGTTTAGAGTTTAAGGTATGGAAAAATTTGGAGTATAAAGGTAATGAACAATAGAAATATAAAACTAATAAAAATAGAAGTATAAAGAAGTATAAAAATAGAAATATAAAGGTAATAAAGAATAGAAGTATGGAACTAGAAATATAAAGGTAATAAAGAGTAGAAGTATAAAAAATAGAAGTTTAAAGGTAATAAGCAGGTTTAGGGTGTAGTTTGTTGGCTCTGTGTGAATTTCTGGTTGGTTAAGAGAGCCCACACTGCTGCAAAAAAAAATATTAAAACCCAAAATAATTTATTATTGGGTTAGAAACAGAAATGTCCTTGGTGGCAGAGTTTGAGTGGTTGATAAATCGTTATAAGGGTTTGTGACCTGGACCGTGAGGAGAAGAAGAGAGATGAACTCACCTTCCTGCCTAAAAAAAAATATAATTAATATAATATAATATAATATAATAATAATATAATATAATATAATATAATATAATATAATATAATATAATATAATATAATATAATATAATTAATATAATATAATATAATATAATATAATATAATATAATATAATATAATATAATATAATATAATATAATATAATATAATACAATAAATATAATATAATACTATTTCCTTCACACGTTGCACGTTGTCCTTGCCCATTACATATAATATTTATATTTATATTTATTTCCTTCATACGTTGCAGGTTGTCCTTGCCCATTATACATAATATTTATATTTATTTATATTTATATTTATATTTATATTTATATTTATTTATATTTATATTTATTTCCTTCACACCTCGCAGGTTGTTCTCGCCATTATGTATAGTATTCATATAATATTTTATTTATTTTTATTTCCTCACACCTCGCAGGTTGTCCTTGCCCAGCTCGCCCCAGGCAGGCTGACAGTGCCCAGCTCCTGCCCGTACACGCAGAATTTTTGTCCTATTTTTAGGGAACAGCTTCATGAGTCAGCTGGCAATTCATTCCAGCCCTTCAATTAATTAAAGCAAACAATAAAATCCGCGTTTTTACGCATTTCCCCCCGAAACCCCGGCCGGGCGCACTCTGGGAAAAGCCCGGATCTGCTCAGGGGTGTGCGGGGGGTTTGGGCAACGCTGGCAAAGCCAAACCTGGAGGGGAAATTCCCCCCGACCTGGGGCGGCAGGAGAGGGGCGGCGGAAATTCGGGTGGGTCTGGGCAGGAATCGTCCCTGGAGATTCCCAGGATCCCCCCCGGCCGGGCTGGCACGGCGGGGACGAGCCGGGCCGTGACGCTTTGGGGATTTGGGGGATTTTTGGGGTGGCGATCTCTGGGGTCCCTTCCCCCCCGAACCATCCTAAAAAAGCAAAACCCAAAAGCGCATCTGCATGACAGCGTTTAATGGGGACGGGCAGCTCGGTTTACAACTGCGGAACCGCCTGGAAAGGGGAAAAGCAGAGAATTCCAGGCGGCTTGGACAGATCCCCACTCCCATGATTCCGGAGATTTTAGCGGAAGGAGTTGGCGAAGAGATTTACTCAGAGTTGCTGTAAATATTTTGGGTTTGGGTTTTTTTTTTTGACCCCTGGCTTGCATTAAATGAGATTAAAGGCAGGGAGAGAAGCTGGGGGAGCGTTACACGGTGGGGCTAAGCAGGAATAAAGCACAGCAAGGAGCTACAGATTCCTAATTTTCAGAAATGCCAAGTTGAGCTGTTTTGTTTATTTTTTAAATGCTGGTTCAGCAAAATTTACAATTGAAGAGGAATTGGGTTAAAGTTTCATTTTAGAACCCAAGATTTTCAGTCATATTGTTGGGGTGGATTTTTTTTTTTTTTTTTTTTTAATATATTTCGAGAGAAATCGATAATAAAACATCTGTGTTGGCATAAAAACGGATTTATTGACTCACGGCTTCTGGCAAACCAAAAAAAAAAAAAAAAAAAAAAAAAAAAAAAAAGGAAGAGATATTTTTAAAAATCTGGTTTCTTGGAAAATTCTGGGCTTTGGTTCGTCCTAATTTGGAATGAGGTCAATAGAGAAATTTCAGTTTTTCTCGTAGTTTGGGAATCCTAGTCCTCGGGCAGGTCTAGTGCCAGGAACCCTGGATTGAGGGATCCATGGGCAGCTCGGCACTTCTACAATCCATTATCCATAAACTTAAGTCGGGCTCAGTCTGAGGGCTCGGCCGGGCTTTCTCAGCCTTATCCACAGAGATCCGGGCAGAGTTTAGGCTGGCCTGCAAGTTCCACAACAAAACAGCTGCCATAAATGCGGGGGAAAAGCCCCCGCGCTCCCGCGCCCCAAAAAAAAGCCTCACCCGCCGAGCCCCAGCGCCCCCCGGACGTACCCCCGAAAACCCGGCACGGCGGCGAGCCCAGCAGCGCCCGGGGCTCCAGCAGCGCCGTGGAGCCCACCAGGGTCTGCTGCGGGAAGGTGGTCAGCGTGGGCCCGGGGTAGATGAGCGAGTAGGGCGGCTGGTGCGGCTCCACGATGTCCAGCACGGTGTCGGGGTAGCGGATGATGCAGGTGTCATTGCGGGTCACGGCGAAGGGCTCGGGGCACGCCAGCCCCGCGGGCAGGCAGCGCTCGTGGAAGGGAGACATGGGCAGGGCTGGGAAACGAGCGGGAGAAGAGGGGGAATGAGGAAAAACCGTCCTGGGAATACCTGTGTTCAACAGCGACCTTTTGGTTATGGGGATTTATGGCAAAGAGCGCAGGAGGGAGAATTGGGGCAGGGCTGGGAAATGAGCGGGAGAAGACGGGAAAATGAGGAAAAACCGTCCTGGGAATACCTGTGTTCAATAGCGACCTTTTGGTAATGGGGTTATGGGGATTTATGGCAAAGAGCGCAGGAGGGAGAATTGGGAAATGAGCGCGAGAAGAGGGGAAAATGAGAAAAAAACCGTCCTGGAAATACCTGTGTTAATCACAGAGGGTTTGGTTATGGGGATTTATGGCAAAGAGCGCAGGAGGGAGACGTGGTGGGCAGGGAGGCATGGGGAGAAGAGGGGGAAATGAGAAAAAACCGTCCTGGGAATACCTGTGTTAATCAGAGAGGGTTTGGTTATGGGGATTTATGGCAAAGAGCGCAGGAGGGAGAATTGGGCAGGGCTGGAAATGAGCGGGAGAAGAGGGGGAATGAGGAAAAACCGTCCTGGAATACCTGTGTTCAATACGACCTTTTGGTAATGGGGTTGTGGGGATTTATGGCAAAGCGCAGGGGGGAATGGAAATGAGCGGATAAGAGGGGGAATGGGAAAAGCCGTCTGGAATATCTGTGTTAAACACAGAGGGTCTGGTAATGGGGTCGTTGGGGATTTAATGGCAAATTGGGAATGGCAAATAGTCAGGTGGAGCTGAATTTGTCAGTTTAGTTTTCCAACCAGGAGCTCTTCATCACTGATTTTCAGTATAATGGCATTTGTCAATATAATGGCATTTTCAATATAATGGCATTTGTCAATATAATATTTGTCAATATAATGGCATTTGTCAATACAATGCCATTTGTCAATATAATGATATTTGTCAATATAATGGCATTTGTCAATATAATGGCATTTATCAATATAATGCCATTTGTCAATATAATATTTGTCAATACAATGCCATTTGTCAATACAATGCCATTTTTCAGACCATCACCATTCTAATCCCCAAACGCTTCTGTCCCATCTCCTCTCCTGCCAGGGTTTTCGCTGTGTCCCTCCCGCTCTCACTGCCGGTGCAAACCCGCAGCTCCCCACGCCACCCCAGCTTCCCGGTGGGGTTTTTAATCCTCCTTCAGCTGCCGGAGGCGGAGGCCGGAGCTCGCTGCCTCCTCCCAGCCGGTGCCGGGCGGAGCACAGCGAGCCAGGCTGGATTCCACCATCTTTTATGGCTCTCATTAGGGACCAGCGCGGGATGGAAATCCCAGAGCGCCCCAAGCCCAGCCGGGCTTTTCCCGGGCACGGTTTAATTACAGATTGAGGCCGAGCTTGCCCTGGATTGCGCCCACGCGGATTGGGCGAGCAGAACGCCGAGGGAGGAGGGAGAATTTTCTTCATTTTCTCTCTGTGAAGCTGTTGGGGGAGAAATTAAGGGCTGGCAAAGAGGGGGGTTGGAGTGATTTCCTAAATAAGTCCCTGCTTCACCCCAGGAATCCAAACCCAGGGGGGATTTCTGGCTTCTCCACCTGAACATCCCATTTTAACCTTCCCAGAACTCAGAGAATTCTGAGTTTTTGTCCCAGTTGATTCAAGTCCCATCTCCTTAGACTTGAAGGTGAGGAAAAGGCAACCACGGTTTTGTTTTTGGTTTTTTTTTTTTTTTTTTTTTTTTTTTTTTGTTTGTTTTGTTTTTGTTTTTTTTTTTTTTTTTTTTTTCCAGCTGAAAAGCTGGATCCGGGCTGGCTGATTTTGGCTTTGGGAAGATTGGTCTGAGGGTTGGGATCTTCGAGTGACTCCTGGCAATTTGTAAAAGTTCATCCCAGAACTGCTGAAAGGAGCTGAAAAAGGACACTCGGATGTTCCTTCTACGTTTGGAATTCAAAACTATAAATATATTTTAACCCAAGGCAGCGGTAAAGTGGATTTGGAGTAAGGAAAAATCTGTGTTCTGCTCTCTGTAAGATTGGGAAAACGTTTAGGGCGAGTTCTCCAACTTAAAAGACACCGGAGCCTCCTGGAAGACAGCTGAGGGCGAGAACATCGTAGAAATTAAATTTTAAATGATCACTTCTTTAATGACACCGAGTCTTTAGAATATGAAAAGGGCGCCGTGGAATTACCGGGACTCTTCAGGACGCAGAGGGAATTTTCTGTGCCCTCCCTGCTTTCCACGAGCTGAAGTGTAAAATTTCAATTTTTGGAAGGATACTAGAAAGGCTCTTTCTGGAAAAAACACCCCCTTGTCCTTTCGAGCTCCCCCTGTCCTTTGATATTCAGATAGCAACAATAACAATTAATATTAATAATAATAATAATTGATTTAAAATTCAATAATCGATTCGGAATTGACTTACCCGGCTCATCCAAGGAGGAGAGTAAAAGAAAAGTGATTAGGGGAGGTTCTACGTAGCAAATGCTTTTATACACGTCCCCAAAGCGCCTGGAGGATGTGACACCCTCTTTGCATGAAGTCTTAATTAGTTGCAAAACAAACTTTGCTGCCTGCATAACTTCTGCGAGTAATGAAACTGTTTTGCTCCCTGTTTGTGTTTGTTCCCTGCCGGAGCTTCGCAGAGCGTGCTACGCCCTGCGGGCAGGATTCACTTTGCCCTTTCAAGGGCCCAAAAAGGGCTCGATCTGCTGTTAATTAACCGCATTTCAGTTATTTCGGGGCCTGATCAAGGGTTCTTTTATTTGCACTGGGTTTTCCCTCCCGGGTTCTGGGAAATGGAACTGCAGTGGCATCATTTCCCATCAAGGAACAGATTTATTTTTATAATTTCCCAGCGTTATTTTTATAATTTCCCAGTACGGACGGGATTTTTTTTTAATTCCAGATAAACACTCCCAGGGTCATTAACTGCACCCCTACACATCCGCGGGTAAGGAGCAAAAATGAAGTCGCGATTCCATAATTCTCGATAAACGCGGTGAATTCTCACAAACTCTTTAATTTCACGGGGCCAACAGCTCCGGACCGGGCTGACCCCGCGGGGAAAGCTCGGGTTTGTCTCGCATCTGCTCCTGCCCCAGCCCGGGATGCGGTTCCAGTGCAGCAGCTGGATTTGCTGCCGGGCTCGGCGCGGTTTGACCCCGCTGCAATTAAAGCACCCAAATCCCACCCACGGCTCTTGGCTCCTGGCTCGCTGAAGTCACCCGGCCTCGCACGGGCTCGGTTTTGTTTGTTAGGGGTTTTTTAATTCCCCCCTCTTCCCTCGGTTTTTGTGTTGGAAAGGATAAAATTGTGGGGAAAGGGAGGATGGAACCTTGCAGGTTTTCTTGGGGTGGAATTAAGGGGGGGGGGGGAAAAAGTAGGCAAGAAATTGTTCTGTCCTGATGAAAACTTAATTTAACCCTAATTAGAGATGCGAGTTTAATATGAAACTGTTAGAATATTGGAGAAAATGAGGGTGGGCAGTCTATCAACTTTATAATATAAATATAATATGTATATTTTAACAGTTTATTGAGTGAGCCAGACACGAATTTAAAACGTTTCTATGAATATTTTAAAGAGGAAATAAATGTCAGAAAAATCGTAATTAAGGGACAAATCAGGATTCCCACAGAAAAGAGATTTCTGAGGGAGCCGCCGGCTGTGCAGCCAGGAACGCTTCGGGATAACAGTCCCCGGACAGTTTTCTTCATTTACTACATAAAAGGTGTCCTTAATTTAAATCCTATTGGAATACCGGGATGGGGCTCACTTAAATATTTGAGGACAACCTTGAAAGCAAAATTCCAGCTCCGTGGCGCGTCCTGATGCCCGAATCTGCATAAATCACTCGGGGTCAGCCCCAGCCCTTTTGCCTTAGGACCCCGCTCGGGCTGCAGATAATTTATGTTGGGAGGGAAAACTGAGAGTAAATAATAATTAGGAACAAAGGGAGGCAGCTCAGCTTCCTGGCACCTCGCTTGGGATGCGAACCCTGCGAAGGAGGAATGAGGATTGCGGATCTCCCATCCCTGGAAGTGTCCAAGGCGGGTGGGAATGTCCCGAGATTTAACTCTAATTACCCTGCCTAAGGTTATAGGGAAGCTTTTCCGCAGGTTTAATTCAGCTGAAAAGGCATTTATGAAGGCAGAAGGGGGCAGCAATGAATATGGTTCTATTGTAATATTTTTTTTATGATTTAAAAAAAAAATTTTATTTTTATATATTTTTATATTTTATTTTATTTATACTTATATATTTGTATATTGATATATTTTTATATTTATATATTTTTATTTCTGTATTTCTATATTTTTGTATTTTTATATTTTATTTTATTTCAGAATCCACCTATTACCATTTGCTCCTTGCCATGTCAACACTCTTGTTAAAGACAACAATCAGTTGTACTCATATAAAATTCACACCATGCGCTGCCAAGCGAAGATAAACCTTAAACCTGCAGGTTTATCCACCACAGGTTGGATTTGATAATCTTGGAGCTTTTTCCAGCTTTGGGAATTCTGTGAACAACCCCAGACCCTGCTCAGTGCCCTGTGCTTGTCCCATTCCCATTTCCCAGCCCCTCGCACTGCAGAATATTTTGTGTCCCCCAAAATCGGAATTTCTGCTCTGTGCTTGTCCCATTCCCATTTTCCAAGCCCTTGTGCTTCAGAACATTTTGCGTCCCCCAAAATCGGAATTTCTGCTCCGTGTTTGTCCCATTCCCTTTTTCCAGCTCCTTGTGCTTCAGAATACTTTGTGTCCCCCAAAATCAGGATTTTCTGCTCTGTGTTTGTCCCATTCCCTTTTTCCAGTTCCTTGTGCTTCAGAACATTTTGCGTCCCCCAAAATCGGGATTTTCTGCTCTGTATTTGTCCCATTTTCCAATCCCTTGTCCTTCAGAACATTTTGCGTCCCCCAAAATCGGGATTTTCCGCTCCCTCTACCTTTTCCTCCCTCTGTAACCGCCCTGGCCCTTCCCTGGCAGGCGGATTTCCCGCGGCCTTTGGCAGAGTTTCATTCCCGTTCTTATCCGGGTTTAGGGGAGCACGGGAGGCCAATGAACCGACCGGGGTCACCCCGGAGCGAACCGGGCAGGAATTGATGGGGACGGGAATTCCAGCGGCTCCTCCAGGGCCGGGGTCCGAGCGGGAGGAGGAGCCCCCAGCAGGGTTTGCTGGTTAAACTGGGACGGGCCGGGCCGGGATCTCCTCCAGCCAGCGCAGCCCTGCCTTGGAATAAACCATTCCCCCTAAAAGCGCTCCCAGCGTGGCGCTCTGCTGACCTGCGGGGCGGTTTGGGCGCGAAGGAGCCGAAAAATCTCTTAATTCTTAATTCCCACCCCTGGCACGAGCCCAGGCACTTCCAGGCACCGGGAATTCACAATTCCCTGGAAACAAAACTCCCTCGGAACACATTTTTTCCTAATTTCTCCCTCAGAATGAACAGGGAGCTTTGAGTTTCAATTTTCCCTTCACAAACCAGCAGGGAAAAAAAAAAAAAAAAAAAAAAAAAAAAGCGCTGAGTTTTCCAAAGCTGCTCCAGGCCTTCAATCCCTAATTAAAACCCAGGGCTTGGTTTATGTCTTTCGAAACTTAAAGCTGCCACTTAAGAAATCTGAAATTACTGGGGCCTGCAAATTGCTGCCGATGGGGTAATAATGATCGCCAGTCAGGAAATAATTCCTTTTTAATGAAAATCCTGCCTCAAAAATCGTCCCTTAGGAAACGCTCGGCTCCCGAGGAAAAATCGGATTTCTCTGCTTTTTAACAGTTAAAACAGGGGGAAAACAAGCAAATAAATAATAATAATAAAAACAGGAGAGGGGAGCTGTGGGGATTTTCTTCAATTAATTGAAATATTGACGAAGCCTTTTTTTTTGTGTGTGTGAGGTTCTAATTAATTCCGGGTAGATTTTTCAGGACTGAGTTCTGCATTCTCCCCTCGTGGCTCACACTGGCTCATGTCCCTTCCTCGGGGATGTTTTCCATCCCAGAATTCCACAATAATTGTCTTGTTTGGACTGCGAGGCTCAGAATTAAACTGAAAAATCGATTTTTTTTTTCCTCGAATCTTTCCCCTGACAAGCCCCGAATTTTTATCCAATCTTAACCCTAACCCAGCAGCGCGGAGGGAGGGAGGGAATTTTCCTGCTCCAAACATTTCCCAGGCAGGAGGAGGCTCCCCCTGAACAGATTCTCTGGGGCAAAGGAGCAGCAAAATTCCCGAGCAGAGAATCCCCCACTGCTCCCGGGGATTCCTGGGAGCCCCCAGAGGACCCGAGGGGTGCAGGGACTTGTTCTGCCCACTCAGAAATTAGGATTTAATTGATTTTTCTTTTTTAAAGAAGACATTTCTGTCCCCCCTCGTGGTGGCCAAACGCTTCCTTGAGCATTAAAGGAATTAAAGGCTCTGAGGGGCCAAGAGCTGCCCTGGAGCTGACAAAAAAATAAATTAATTTTGGGCCCTTTTTAACCAAAACCCGCAGCTTTCAGCCCAAGGGGCGAGGCAGGGAAAGTGCCCGGAGTCCCCCGAGCTCTGCCCTCCCCTACAGCCAGATTTCCTGCCCGCGGTTTTTTGACCTGCGCCTTGTTTGCTCCTTTAATAGAGCAGTAAATTTTAATTTTTTTTTTTTCTCTTTAAATCACTCTAAATGCCGAGGTGTGACGGGGAGAGCCCCGAGGCAGCGGCTCCCATCACGTCCTGCCCGCACCAGATCCCGTCCCAGGTGCTCATTAATCTCATTAACGCTTTGCACATCCCTGTGTCATTATCCCCGGCGTGGAGCTGGCTTCAGCCACCCATGGGTTGAGCAACAAAAGCCCTCAGAGATAAACAGACCCAAGCTCAGCTGTCATTTCAGCAATCAGCTCCTAATCAGGTCAGGATTCTTGGCCTCGTAAGGCTTTTATTTATTTCGTTATTTCCTTCGCCGCATCCTTATTAAAGCACAATGGTGGAATAAATTAAATCCCAATAATGGAGTGAATTAAATCCCAGGGATGGAATAAATTAAAACTCAGCGATGGAATGAATTCAGTCCCGGTAAAGGAATTAATTAAATACCAGTGATGGGATAAATTCGGTCCCAATAATGGAAAAAAATGAATCCCGGTGATGGAATAAATAAATAAATTTAATGGAATAAATTCTATTGAGTGGAATAGCCTGGATCCAGGCAGAGGCAAATAAACGCCTTTCTTTCCCTGGGTTTCACAAATGCCCGGTTTGTGTGACCCCAGTGATTTCCCGCCCGTCTCCCAGGAAATCCTGGAATGGTTTGGGATGGAAGGAGCCTTAAAACTCATCCCACCCCGCCGTGCCATGGCCAGGGACGCTCCCACCATCCCCGGGACACTTCTAGGGATGGGGAATCCATGGAATATCCCCTGCCAGGTCAAAGGGAGGAATTCCTCCCCAAATCCTTCCTGACCCCTCCCCGTCAGTCTGAGCCCGTTCCTCCTCCGGCCCCTCGGGAATTGCTCCTGCAGGGTCACGGCGAGGTCTCCTCAGAGCTTCCCCTTCCCCAGAGGAGCAATCCCAGCTCTGCCGGCCTTTCCCGCAGCCCGGGATGGTCCCGGGGCAGCGCTGCAGGTGGGGTCTCACCTGAGCGGGCACGACCCCCGCTCCATCCCCGCCTCCTTCTCCGCCCCTCTGCCGCTGCGGGAAATCCTCACAAGGATCCCGAGCAGCCTTGGAGCAGTTCCAGAGCCGCTGTGGGAGGTTGTTATTGCACCCAGAACGAGTTTTTAATGAAAAAAAAAAAAATGTAATAACCCTGTGTCCTGACGCTGCGGAACGCTGTCTGCCCGGGGAGTAACCAAATTTCGGGCGGCGTTATTGCCCGAGTGACAAAACCATTCCGATTTTGCATTGGGGCTGCAATATTTCCATGGCTGATGCGCTTTGCGTGTCTCAGCCGTTTAATGAATATTTGGGACCGGCTTTGAAGTTCTCCCCTTTCAAGAAGCTGAGGCTCAATCGCTCCGCAGCCCCGGGGAGCCGCAGCCAGACTCCCCCGGGGTGGGCAGGAGGCAGAGGAGAGGTGCAGGTTCTGTCACTGCTGGGAGGGAGCGTCGAGAGAAATGTCC
Source organism: Sitta carolinensis (assembly GCA_032173965.1). NCBI lineage: Eukaryota > Metazoa > Chordata > Aves > Passeriformes > Sittidae > Sitta > Sitta carolinensis. The sequence goes on from CM063305.1 coordinate 1,269,135, forward strand.
TTTTTTATTTATTTATTAAAAAAGTGCTTCCTAAAAAAATTCCCACCGTCTGGGGCATCACGGAATGGTTTGGGGTGGAAGGGACCTTTGGGATCAGCTCCTCCCACTGGACCGGGTTGGGCAATGTCCATCCAGCATGGGCTGGGATGGATCACATCCCGGAATTGATCCTTTCTTCAGCCTCCATCATCACGGGATGCACGCCCAACTGATTTGCTTCTCCCGAAGAAAACTTAAATAATTTTTTTTTTTTTTTTTTTTTTTTTATCCAGGATTGAATTATTGCTTGAACCATTTTGTCCCTTCGCGATTCTTGTTTTGCTGCAGTCACGATGCGCTAAGCTCTGCCTTAATGATAAAATGAAATGTTTCTCCCTCAGAAAGGTTTGGGGCAGAAAAATTGAAGCTGGAGACTTCCCCCCTCGTGACCAAATTACCCTCGAATGCCCGAGCGAGCAGAAATGATTGTCGGCTGCACCCCCTGAATGAAGCGCTTGGGGTTCCGGCCATAAATAAACTGGAATTTATGTGTTCCCAGCTGCTTCCACCCCTGTCCGACAGCAGCCTTGTCAGGATTTTACCCCTGGCCCCCGAATTGTGGTGCCAGGACCTAAAACCTGGGCACATTCCAGCCCTGCTTGCCCAGCAGCTCGTATCCAACACCGGCTGCAGAATTTTATTTCCACTGAGAAACAGAGTTCAGCTCCCTGCTGGAAAAAGGGAAGGAAAAAAAAATTCCTGGAGTCAAAGGGGAATTATTCCCAAAAAGGGCTTAAAGTGTGAAGCTGACTTGGAAAAAAAAAAATTTAAAAATTCGGATTTTGGTTATTAAATGCACTTGGACATCCTACACAAGGTGAAGGTAGTGACACAATAAACTGTAAACCATGGAGAGGTTTCTGGAATAAAACGCTGAATGTTGGCTGAAAAACTAAAAAGGAAAATGGTCCCAGGAAGGGTTTGTGACCTAATTAGGCTCTCGCCTAAATCAGAGCTTCATTCTCAACGAGGGATTGGAACCAGACATGTGGCACAATGGGAAAAATAGCTGCAATTGCATTTATGCAAAACATGCAAATGCTGTGTGAATCTGGAGCTCTCTGGGATGAGTCTGGCATCGTTTTAATTTGTAAAGGGCCACGAGACAGACGAGGCAGTGACTAAAGTGCCAGACAGAGGAGGAAAAACACGCTGCTTTCCAAGGGGAAGGCCACAAAAGCCTAAATTACCTGAATCAACAATGAGGAGCGTTTGATCTCTAATTAAGGCACATAAAACGAGGTCCCAGCGTGGAATGGGGATGCCACCAGCAAGGAAACGCGGAAGGAGCGTTGCAGCACCAAATCAAAGGTGGCTGCGGGAGGAAGGGAGTGATTTCCATGCGGGATGAGCTTGGGAAACACATCCCATGAGCAGAGGCTGCCCCCGGGCTGGCTAGGACGGTATAAAACCCACTCCGAGCTCAGGAGCCCTCATCCACCTCTCCTGCCTCCTGCTCCTCGCTGACTCAGGTGAGCTGCAACTCCTTCTCCTCCTCCTCTCTCCTTCTCCTTCTCCTTCTCCTTCTCCTTCTCCTTCTCCTCTCCTTCTCCTTCTCCTTCTCCTTCTCCTTCTCCTTCTCCTTCTCCTTCTCCTTCCTCCCTTCTCCTTCTCCTTCTCCTTCTCCTTCTCCTTCTCCTTCTCCTTCTCTTCATCTTTCTCCTTGTCCTTCTCCTTGTCCTTCTCCTCCTTCTTCTCCATCTCCTTCCCCTTCTTCTCGTTCTCCTTCCCCTTGTCTTTATCCTTCCCCTTCTCCATCTTTCTCCTCGTCCTTGTCCTTCCCCTTCTCCTTCTCCATCTTTCTCCTTGTCCTCGTCCTTCTCCTCCTTCTTCTACATCTCTTCTCCTTCTATTTCCCCATCTTTCTCCTCCCCCTCTGTTCTCGCTGCCGTGCAGCTTCTGCCGAGCTCTCCACCCCCGATTCTGCTCCAGCCCCTGCTCGCCGGGATCAGCCTGAGCAGCTCTCGGGCTCCTCGCAGGGAAACCGTGGCCATGGGGCTCGCGGTCCTTTCTTCCTCCCCATCCCCTGTCCCTGCCGCTCTCCCCTGCCGAGGCCGCCCCTCACCTCCTCCCCGTGCCCTCCGCAGGTGCTGCCGAGCCCCAGCCATGTCCTGCTACGACCTGTGCCGGCCCTGCGGCCCCACGCCGCTGGCCAACAGCTGCAACGAGCCCTGCGTGCGCCAGTGCCAGGACTCGCGGGTCATCATCGAGCCGTCCCCCGTGGTGGTCACCCTGCCCGGGCCCATCCTCAGCTCCTTCCCGCAGAACACCGCCGTGGGATCCTCCACCTCGGCTGCCGTGGGCAGCATCCTCAGCGAGTCCGGGGTCCCCATCAACTCGGGGGGCTTTGGGCTCTCGGGGCTCTCTGGGCTCGGGGGTCGCTACTGCGGCCGGAGGTGCCTGCCCTGCTAGAGCCGGGCCGGCCGCTCGCCCGGGGCCGGGGCTGAGGCTGGAGCTGCTGGCCAGCGCCGGCAGAGCCCCGAGAGCCCCGAGAGCCCTCCTGACCACGAGCGAGCGAGGGAGGGAGGGAGGCGACCGTGGCCAGCTGAGGCTTCCGCCTGTCCCGCTTTGTCCTGTGCGCTGCTCTGCCGGCCCCGCGGGCTCCTGCCGCTGCCCTGGCCCGTGCCCGGCGCTGGCAGGCGAGTGTCCCGCTGCTGGCCACGGCTGCCGGCCCGGCCCCGCTGCCGGCACAGCCTGGCCCGCGCCCTGCACACCCCTGCTTGGTTTCTGCCATCCCTCTCAATAAAGTTCACTCTGCATCCGACCTGGAGGCTCCTGGAGTTCCTGCCCTGCTGGCATTCCCAGCTGAAGCTGCCCCGGGGGGCTGCGGTGTCCCGGGGGGGTTGGGTGGTTAAAGGGCACTGATGGACCTTTCTCACTCCTGGGCCACCTGAGACCCTCCAAGGGTCCTGCGAGTGGGGGGAGTGTGGCCCCGGTGCCCAGGGGGTGCCCAGGGGACACCTGAGGCAGGACAGAGGTTGGGGACGTGCTCAGGTGTCCCCTGAGGGCGGGGGTGACGTGGATGGGGACACGGTGCACACACAGGGACCGTGATCCCCATGTGAGGGAGAGCAGCAGTGACAGTGACACGGCCTGGGACTGTGCCCTGGCCTGCGGGGAGCAGTGGAAGCATCTTTCCCCCTCCCAAATCGCCCTGTCGCCAGAAGCATTAAGTGCTTTGAGTCATCCCGTGTCCCGAAGGAGCAGAGCCCAGCAGACCTGCAGAGTTCTGCCCTGCAGACAGTCCACTCCATCCCGGAGGCTTTTTTCCAACCTTGAGGATTCTTGGGTCCCTCCAGAAGACCGACCCACCCTCAGCCCGTGCCCGCTGTACCTGGCACGGGACGCACATTCCTCTCTGCACACCTGCCCTGGGTGCCGCCTGTCCCCTCAGGAGCTGGCGATGGCCCTGTGCCCCAGGGTTTGGATGTGTGTTTGGATGCAGGTACGGAAAACAATCACTTGTAGCTGGAAATGCTCAGTGAAGGCTTCAGGAAGGTGCCTGTAAATCCGCACAGGGACCTCTTCTGGAAGGTCGATGTTTGGCCTCATCAGCTGGCACCCAATGTCCAACCCCCCTTGTCGCCGTGTTCTTTTCCTGTTCGTTCTGGCCCTCTGATTGTTTACAGATTCGGGAGCCAGTTTCTCACGATTTTCTATAAACAATATTATAGTTGGCATTCCTTACAGTAGGAGGGACAATTAAGAGACATTTTCTAGGACCAGTGGAATTGAAGAGGTCGAACCTCTACTTCCAATGCGGTCCCTTTCTGTGAAAGGTATATAAAGTCAAGTCAAAAAATAAATCTCTCTTTCTCCTCCCAATCCGACTTTGCCGTCTCTGTTGCTTGTGTCCGTGAAGTCACAGCGTCTCACCCTCTCTGCTCAGGTGGCCCCTGGGGCACCTGCTGGTCACTCAGTGCTCGCCCACACAAAGCCACCCTCCCTTTAACCACCCAACCCCCCCGGGACACCGCAGCCCCCCGGGGCAGCTTCAGCTGGGAATGCCAGCAGGGCAGGAACTCCAGGAGCCTCCAGGTCGGATGCAGAGTGAACTTTATTGAGAGGGATGGCAGAAACCAAGCAGGGGTGTGCAGGGCGCGGGCCAGGCTGTGCCGGCAGCGGGGCCGGGCCGGCAGCCGTGGCCAGCAGCGGGACACTCGCCTGCCAGCGCCGGGCACGGGCCAGGGCAGCGGCAGGAGCCCGCGGGGCCGGCAGAGCAGCGCAAAGGACAAAGCGGGACAGGCGGAAGCCTCAGCTGGCCACGGTCGCCTCCCTCCCTCCCTCGCTCGCTCGTGGTCAGGAGGGCTCTCGGGGCTCTCGGGGCTCTGCCGGCGCTGGCCAGCAGCTCCAGCCTCAGCCCCGGCCCCGGGCGAGCGGCCGGCCCGGCTCTAGCAGGGCAGGCACCTCCGGCCGCAGTAGCGACCCCCGAGCCCAGAGAGCCCCGAGAGCCCAAAGCCCCCCGAGTTGATGGGCACTCCCTCCTCGCTGAGGATGCTGCCCACGGCGGCCGAGGTGGAGGATCCCACGGCGGTGTTCTGCGGGAAGGAGCTGAGGATGGGCCCGGGCAGGGTGACCACCACGGGCGAGGGCTGGATGACCACCCGCGAGTCCTGGCACTGGCGCACGCAGGGCTCGTTGCAGCTGTTGGCCAGCGGCGTGGGGCCGCAGGGCCGGCACAGGTCGTAGCAGGACATGGCTGGGGCTCGGCAGCACCTGCGGAGAGGCGGCGGGGAGATGCTGCCGGCAGCACAAACGGCACCGACCGGCGAGCAGCGACAGCCGCAGAGCGAGCGAGCGAGCGATTCCACAGCCCCGAGCCCAAAGTGTGCCTGCTAAGGAATCCCAGCGTCTCCCGCCTCTCCCCGGTAAAACGCAGCCACGAAAGCCCGGAGGGAGCGGGATGGAGGAGAAAGACTCAGAGAGCACCAGAGAGGAGCGAAGGTTCCTCGGAGGCCCGAGGAGAGAGGGCAGAGAAGGAGCAGAGCGGGGTCCTCGCAGCTCACCTGTGTCGAGAGCAGGAGGAGGAGGCAGCAGAGGTGGATGCGGGATCCTGCGCTGCCTCTGCCTTTTATTCTGCCCCACACAGCCCCGGGCCCCGACGCGCCTTTGCACGGGGAAGGTGTTTACCAACAAGCTCATATTTTATGCAAAGCATCCCCAATTAAATCAACTGGAGGTTGTTTATGTTCCCTGCAACGCTGCCTTTTCATTTCCCCATGCAGGACATGCCCACTCAGCCAAACTGGCTCCTTTCAAGTGACACCATCAGAGGCCAAAATGGTTTTAGGGTATTTTTCAGCCAGAACCAGGCCGGTGTTTCAGGCAGCCGGGGTGGAGTGGTGTCGTATTTCCAGGTGATGTCAGCACCTTCCCCTCCTGAGGCAGCTCGGAGCCTGTGGAGTAATAAATGCAGTTTTTTTATTATAAACCCAGGATTAAAGGGCTGGCTTTGGCGAGCACTGGCCATAGACGTTGCTCTCTGTGACTCCAAGGCCTTTCAAGCCTTCTTAGGCATCATTTATTCATCAGAGAGACGACTTGGGCTGGTTTGGAACTTTCTTTGGGTTCTCATGCTGCCTTTGGAAGAAATGATCCCGTTTCTCCTGCCTTTCACCTCGTTCAGCATCGCCTGGAGTTCTCCAATCAGCAAACAGGACAGTTCCAGAAGGAAGGACGCTGCTTTCCCAACAGTTAATATTAGTCAGGGTCATTATCTTGCAGAAAACTCCCCCGAATGAGAACATTTGACTTCAAAACTCTTCCTTCTTCCATTCCTCACTGCCATCCCTCCACTTCTTTCCCCCCCGCCTCTGACCAGACCTTACCCACGGCCCCGAACCCTCGGGAACATTTCCAAACAGGACTCAGGGAGGCCCTGAGGGCTCTCAGTGCCAGCAAACCCAGCCTGGGAGCAGCAGGGGCCGGACTGTGCCCAGAGATGCCCGGCAAGGGGAGGATTCCACGCTCTGAGCTGCATTTCCCGGGGCAAGACAAGAGCTGGGGTCCCCAGGAGCGGGGAAAGCCCCCTCGGGCTGACACCCCTCATGGCAAAGGGGGCTCAACCCCCTGCCCAGCTCGGCTGGGGCTGCAGCAGACACAGAAAAACCTTAAATCCCAGAGGTCCCAGGCAGATTCCTCACCAGGAGGATGAAGGGAGCTCTCAGGTGGACAGGAGAGGTTTCTCCAAACGAACGCATTGAGAAGAAAACCCCAGGTGTGGCAGGGCAGGTCTAACAGAGAGATTTCCTTCAAAGCACACACCACGTCCCCATCCCTGGCATTTCCACTTCAATCCCCTCCACGGGCAAAACTCTGAAGGCAGCAAAGGCAACTCCAGCCCTCTCCCCTTCTCCCTGACCCAACCCTCCCCACCGAGGGACTCCACAAAGCCTCGGGTGTCCTCGCCCACGCCGCTCGCCCAGGGGCTGTTTCCTCCCTTCCCTGCTCCCATTTTGACCTCTTGGCTGCCAGTGTCCCCCCCTGGCTCAGACAGGGTGGGAGGGCGTTTCCACAGCAGGAAAAGAGGCAGAGGAGCCTGGAAGGACGGATTTAATTCACACGCTGAAGCCCCGAACAGGGAGGGGAGCAGCTTTTGGCTGTAACGGGATGAGTGCAGGGCCAGGCACACCCTGTTCCTCAGGGACAAACACTCCACAGGGAGCAGGAAAAGAAAACTGGACACCACGTTGACTTTGGCACTTGCACTGAATGCCCCTTCAACTCTTTTGGGACTCCCTCTGCATCCAGGGGCTGGGAGAAGCGCTTGGAGGGAGGAAGGGAAAGGTCCAATTGCAGGTGGCAAAACACAACCATGGTCTTGGGCAGGTGGGGAGAACTGGCCCAGAACCCATCGGTCAGTGCCGGGGCTCATCAGCTGGAGATGTCCAACCTCTGTCCTGCCTCAGGTGTCCCCTGGGCACCCCCTGGGCACCGGGGCCACACTCCCCCCACTCGCAGGACCCTTGGAGGGTCTCAGGTGGCCCAGGAGTGAGAAAGGTCCATCAGTGCCCTTTAACCACCCAACCCCCCCGGGACACCGCAGCCCCCCGGGGCAGCTTCAGCTGGGAATGCCAGCAGGGCAGGAACTCCAGGAGCCTCCAGGTCGGATGCAGAGTGAACTTTATTGAGAGGGAAGGCAGAAACCAAGCAGGGGTGTGCAGGGCGCGGGCCAGGCTGTGCCGGCAGCGGGGCCGGGCCGGCAGCCGTGGCCAGCAGCGGGACACTCGCCTGCCAGCGCCGGGCACGGGCCAGGGCAGCGGCAGGAGCCCGCGGGGCCGGCAGAGCAGCGCACAGGACAAAGCGGGACAGGCGGAAGCCTCAGCTGGCCACGGTCGCCTCCCTCCCTCCCTCGCTCGCTCGTGGTCAGGAGGGCTCTCGGGGCTCTCGGGGCTCTGCCGGCGCTGGCCAGCAGCTCCAGCCTCAGCCCCGGCCCCGGGCGAGCGGCCGGCCCGGCTCTAGCAGGGCAGGCACCTCCGGCCGCAGTAGCGACCCCCGAGCCCAGAGAGCCCCGAGAGCCCAAAGCCCCCCGAGTTGATGGGGACCCCGGACTCGCTGAGGATGCTGCCCACGGCGGCCGAGGTGGAGGATCCCACGGCGGTGTTCTGCGGGAAGGAGCTGAGGATGGGCCCGGGCAGGGTGACCACCACGGGCGAGGGCTGGATGACCACCCGCGAGTCCTGGCACTGGCGCACGCAGGGCTCGTTGCAGCTGTTGGCCAGCGGCGTGGGGCCGCAGGGCCGGCACAGGTCGTAGCAGGACATGGCTGGGGCTCGGCAGCACCTGCGGAGAGGCGGCGGGGAGATGCTGCCGGCAGCACAAACGGCACCGACCGGCGAGCAGCGACAGCCGCAGAGCGAGATGGAAAGGAGAAGGAACCGCAGTCCCCTAGAGAGCCCGAAAAACACAAAGATCTTCTCCCCCCTCCCTCCAGGGTGGCACAGAGAACGGAGACGATCCCCAGCTGTCCCAGAAGAACTCGAGTGAGGCGAAGCCCCAGTGGAAGCCAGAAGAGGCAGAGGAGAAGAAGCAGAGACAGAGGAAGGCACTCACCTGTTTCACCGAGGAGGAGAAGGCAGGAGAAGTGGATGAGGGATCCTGTGTTTGCTCTGCCTTTTATACTGTCCCTCAGCGCCCCGGGCCCAGGGACAGCCTTTGCGCAGGGAATGTGTTTACCAAGCTCATCTTGCATGCAAATCATCCCAATTACAAAAATTAGTGTTTTTATTTTTGCCCTGCAACGCTGCCTTTTCATTTCCCAGTGCAGGACATGCCCAGTCAGCCTCCCAGGCTCCTTTCAAGTGCCAGGATTAGAGGCCAAAACATTTCCAGGGAAAATGATTTGTCAGCAGGGCCGGGTGATGCAGCCAGGGCTGGGAAGTGTCCCAGTGCCCCCCCGACATCCAGGACAGCACTTGGAGGGGCAGAGGCAGAGCCGTGTCCCCTGCTGGACTCTGGCACCTCCACGGGACTGCACTGGGATGGTCCCCGCTCTGGAGGGACCCCTGGGACTGGGAAAACTCTCCCAGAACATCGAGTCCAGCCTGGGACCCATGCCCGGAGTGCCGCGTCCACTTTCCCCCAGACACCTCCAGGGATGGCGACCCCAAACCCGCCTGGGCAGCCCCTGCCAGGGCCGGGGCAGGTGCCCAGCCCGGAGAGGCGATGATGCCTCATTCGGGCGAGGGGCAGAGCTGACCCTCGCAGGGGAATGGCCAGGCTAGAGCTCAGGGGCCTGGGGAGCCCGGCCCCATCATCAGGAAACGCTTTAAAGTCCTGCCCTGGAGGGCAAAGGGCTGGAGTTATTTGGGCTGTCGGACACTCCTCAGCCCTGCTGACGTGGCATTTGCCCGCGGACACATTTTGGTCTCTAATCCCGGCACTTGAAAGGAGCCTGGGAGGCTGACTGGGCATGTCCTGCACGGGGAAATGAAAAAGCAGCGTTGCAGTGTCCCCATTTCTCTAATGGGGATGTTTTGCATGCAAGAGGAGCTTGGTAAACACGTTCCCCGTGCCGAGGGGCCCGGGGCTGTGTGGGGCAGAATAAAAGGCAGAGGCAGCGCAGGATCCCGCATCCACCTCTGCTGCCTCCTCCTCCTGCTCTCGACACAGGTGAGCTGCGAGGACCCCGCTCTGCTCCGTCTCTGCCCTCTCCCCTCGGGCCTCCGAGGAACCTTCGCTCCTCTCTGGTGCTCTCTGAGTCTTTCTCCTCCATCCCGCTCCCTCCGGGCTTTCGTGGCTGCGTTTTACCGGGGAGAGGCGGGAGACGCTGGGATTCCTTAGCAGGCACACTTTGGGCTCGGGGCTGTGGAATCGCTCGCTCGCTCGCTCTGCGGCTGTCGCTGCTCGCCGGTCGGTGCCGTTTGTGCTGCCGGCAGCATCTCCCCGCCGCCTCTCCGCAGGTGCTGCCGAGCCCCAGCCATGTCCTGCTACGACCTGTGCCGGCCCTGCGGCCCCACGCCGCTGGCCAACAGCTGCAACGAGCCCTGCGTGCGCCAGTGCCAGGACTCGCGGGTGGTCATCCAGCCCTCGCCCGTGGTGGTCACCCTGCCCGGGCCCATCCTCAGCTCCTTCCCGCAGAACACCGCCGTGGGATCCTCCACCTCGGCCGCCGTGGGCAGCATCCTCAGCGAGGAGGGAGTGCCCATCAACTCGGGGGGCTTTGGGCTCTCGGGGCTCTCTGGGCTCGGGGGTCGCTACTGCGGCCGGAGGTGCCTGCCCTGCTAGAGCCGGGCCGGCCGCTCGCCCGGGGCCGGGGCTGAGGCTGGAGCTGCTGGCCAGCGCCGGCAGAGCCCCTCGGGCCCTCCTGCCCAGAGGTCACCTGGACAGGTGACCCGGCCCCTTCCAGCCTTGACCCTCCTGCTTCGCAATCCTTGTCCCGGGGTCGCGCCCTCGGCGCTGCCATGGGTTAATCCCGGGATTGCCGGCACTCAGCCCAGGGGTTTCTCTCCGGAATTAAGGATACGGGGAGCCTCGCTCGCTGTCTCTCAGTTGGAATGGTTCCAACGGCTTCTTCTCCCTTCCTAAACAAATATTTCCCCTTTGTTTTTGCTGAATGCTACTTGACTTTTTATCATTAAACTGATGTTGCATTTAATTTTCCAGTTTCATTGTGGTTTTTCTCTCCTTTTTACCTCCCCTTGGGGCGGAATTTTGTGAAAATGTATGCAAGGATATCACAGAGGAAAACGTGCATGCAAAAGTCACCACCACCCACCCGATCAAAATAATTTCGTTGGGTTTTACACTCTTGAACAGGTTCACAAATTCATTCCTCTTTCTAGGATTTCCCCCCCCCCCATTTTTTAATCCCACTTCTGTATTTAAAAGTACAATTGTGGCGTTTAAGCTTAAGAAATCTTAGATCTTTTGGCATCTGTGAAACTCTTGAGAATCTGAATAAATATTGATACAGCAGAAGCAACTCTTGCCATTGTGGCAACCAAAAGAGATCCGAGAATAATAAAGCCGTGAAATAAAATCTATTTGAAAACTGAATCATCCTGGAGCTGAGTTTAAACATTTCAGGAGCTCGAGGGGAGGCTCCTGAGCCAGCCCAAACCTCCACAGAACCCGCAAGAGGGGCTTGGTTCTCTCTTAAAACGTTTTATGCTTATGTTTAAAGCTTATTAAAAATTATTTACATGCAAATTTGCGACTTTGGGGGGAGAAGAGTTTAACGAAAAGGTGGGAGAGGGTCCTGGAATATCCTGGCTGGAAGGGACCCTCGGGAGTCATCACGGAGGGTCCAGATCCCTTGCCAGCCAAAAAATGACAGAAAATGAAGCACGCAAAGGAAAGGGCAAAGGGAAATGTCGCAGACCGAGGAGCCTGGGCTGGACAGGAGATTTCCAAGGGCGAGTTTCCAACCCCATAACCGGAGGGGCTGGGCGGGGAATTATTCCCTGGGATCAACCGGAGATCACCAGCAGATCAGCCAAGTTTATGAAGAGACCGATTTTTCTATAAATTATATAAAATTCTGTATTTTTAAATAAATAAACCCCAATTTATTATAAAAATTGTATTTATAAAAGCAAATACTCGTGGTCAGTTTAAGCGAGGCCCCAGATGTGGCACTTGCTGATAAAAACACAAGGTTGCTGCGCTAAAACTTTTACTGTGGTGTTGGATTGATGCAATGGCAATTAAAAAGGATGGGGCTTGAAAATCAGTTTAAATCTGTTTTTATTAAAATATATGTATGGGATTTGAAAACATGTATTCTGTATCTACCACCAATAGACCATTTTATCTATGTTATCTATTAAATATATTTAATCTATTTTATCTATTTAATCTAATTTATTTATTTAATCTATTTAATCTAGTTTGTCTATTTTATCTATTAAATCTATTTAATCTATTTTATTTTTTAATCCCACGATGCAAATGGACACGGAGCACGAGGGGTGGAGGAGGGGAATTCGGGAGAATGAAGAGTCTGGATAAGGGGAAATAAATCCCAAATTTACCCTTGCTCACCTAAAGGGAGAAAAAAGGGGGGAAAGGAAAAAAAGGGGGGGAATCCGTGTTCTGGAACCTTCCCAGCCCAGAATGGCAGGGGGGCTGTGCAGGACGTTGAGGTTTTTGTTAAATTGAGGAGCTCAGTACTATTTCAAGCAGAATTTTGTACCTTTAAGGGTCCGGGAGACAATTTCTGAAGAATTTGGAATCTGCGTCTCCTTTGGATGCTCAGGTGGAAAAACAGGCGTGATTACTCTGCAGATATTTTTGACTTTGTGGGGTTATTAAAGCATCTTCTCTTTTTTCTTTCTTTTTTCTCTTTTTTTTTTTTTTTTTTTTTTTTTTTTTTTTTTTGTATTAATTAGTTCCCACACATATTTTTGCAAGCAGAACCTTTTCTTGATAAAGGAATTGCCCTGCTTTTGTTTTCCAGTCTAGGTTTGGGCTGGCGTTGCGTGAGAAGCATCATCCACCCATTAAAAATTCTTTCATCTTCCCAATTTACGGGTAATTTTAATTTCTGGTACTTTTAGACGGACTCTAATAATGCCAAAGTGAAATTACTTCAAGCACAGTCTAATAAAGACAATTTTTTTTTTTCCATCTCCTCAGCAATTTGTTCACTTGTGGCTGCCTTGGAAGCCAAGATCAAATCCCAGAGGAGTCAGAACTCTTGGTGTGCCGTTCCCAGTCTGACCCAGTTACAAACGATTGTCAATTAAGATGTTCACATCTCAAAAAAAAAAAAAAAAAAAAAAAGAAAATCTCTGAGGACCTTTCCAAGCTTGGAGAGGCTTTGGGGTGACCCAGTTGTGGCCTTCCAGGGCCGGGAGGAGCCAACAAGAAACAAGGGGAGAGAATTTCCAAGGGCCTGGAGTGGCAGGACGAGGGAGAAAGGGTAAAACCGAAAGAGGGGGGATTTGGGCAGGAATTTGGGGTGCTGCGCCCCCAGCCCGGGGGATTCCCTGGATTCCCCACCCCTGGAAGTGTCCGGGCCAGGCTGGAGGGGGCTCGGAGCAGCCTGGGGTGGTGGGAGGTGTCCCTGGCCATGGATTGGCACGGGGAGAGCTTTGGGGTCCCTTCCCACCCAAATTCCCTGGTTCTGACCGGGATCTGTGGCTGGGATGATGGTTCTGACCGGGATCTGTGGCTGGGATGATGGTTCTGACCGGGGATCTGTGGCTGGGATGATGGTTCTGACCGGATCTGTGGCTGTGATGGTTCTGACCGGGATCTGTGGCTGGATGTATGGTTGTCTGACTGGGGATGATGGTTCTGACCGGGATCTGTGGCTGGGATGATGGTTCTGACCGGGATCTGTGGCTGGGATGATGGTTCTGACCGGGATCTGTGGCTGGGATGATGGTTCTGACGGACTGGGTGGATGGTTCTGACCGGGATCTGTGGCTGGGATGATGGTTCTGACCGGGATCTGTGGCTGGGTGATGGTTCTGACCGGGATCTGTGGCTGGGATGATGGTTCTGACCGGGATCTGTGGCTGGGATGATGGTTCTGACCGGGATCTGTGACTGGGATGATGGTTCTGACCGGGATCTGTGGCTGGGATGATGGTTCTGACCGGGATCTGTGGCTGGGATGGTTCTGACCGGGATCTGTGGCTGGGATGATGGTTCTGACCGGGATCTGTGGCTGGGATGATGGTTCTGACCGGGATCTGTGGCTGGATGATGGTTCTGACCGGGATCTGTGGCTGGGATGATGGTTCTGACCGGGATCTGTGGCTGGGATGGTTCTGACCGGGATCTGTGTCCATCTGGGACGGTTCAGAAGGGTTTTAGAGCTCCCCTTTGTAAAAGAGCTGATAAATCAGGACTAAACATCCCTCGCTCCCCCGCCGGGCCCCGAACGGCGCTACCCAAACTGCACACCACGAACCCGCCCGAATCCCGTGTGATAAAGCGTCCCTCGTCTCTGAACCCCTGGGTCCTGGCGCTTCCCGCCGCGGCTCTCTGGGGTTTCGGGGCTGGGTGTGCTCCTCAGGCAGGGCCGGCCCCAAACCTAGAGCTCAGATCGTTCCGACGCCCGGCTGGAGGCAGAGCGCGGTGAGCATCGCTGGAGACAGGAATTTATTAAGGATTTACACTCATACACTTAATAAAAGAACGCCTCGGAATGATGAATTATGTATTATAGACATTCTTAGTATTTTTCTTTATGACTAAAGTCAAACATACGCCGGAGTCTGGATTTTGTTGTGACTGAGAGGTGGCCCTGGAATAAATTTGGTCCCTAATTCCCGAGATGAGAGAAACCTGCGGGACGGAATCCGTCTGCCAGAAGATAAGGAAATAAAAACAAAGTAAATAAGCAGTGAGGAAAAGACATTTAATCAGGTGGAACATTTGACATTCAGGACATACTCGTTGGGAATTAATTCCAGGTACAAAGGCTGTCTGTGGTCCCCAGGCCATCAGGGCTGAGGTATAAAAGCCAACTCAACCCAACTCCGTCCTACCGCTTCTCTTCCCTCTTCCCTCTTTTGTGAGCAAGGTTAGTTCAAATCCACTTCTTTTTCTCTGTTTGTTGAGTTCTTGCCTTCTAACAATCTGGGTTTTTTCCCCACAGTGTTCTGCTGGTTGATGGATTTATTGGGGGAGAGATTTTCTGTTTTAAAAGTTGGGGTTTGCTGATGGAATTGTGGAATTTCCGGAGTCCTGACTTAGTTATAGATATCCTTGAATTGGTGATAGAAATTATTTCAAATGTGGGATTTCAGACATGTTAAATGACAGAAAGTATTAGATTTATTAAAGGTTAACGAATTGAATGGGTGGAATAACTGTGCAAGGGCTTGGAACTCCGGGATCTTCAAAGGTCCTTTTAAACTCCAGCTATTCATTAAAACAGAAAATTCAGGATATTTCAGCAGCATTTTATATCTTGGAGGGTCTTTTCCACCCTGGAATGTCAGCCGGCTCGCCAAGTGTAGAAATTTTATTCCAGAGCTCAATGACATCTCCTGGAACGCTGGGAAGAGAGGTCAGGGATTGTGGGGATGAAGAGCAAGAGGGGGAAAACAGGAGCAGAGCTGAGCACCGGCTAAAAATCCGAGAATTTTGGTGTTTCTGCTGCGGTGCAGACAAAACCCAGGAGGGCGTGTGGGATTCCTGCCGTTCCTCACATGCACGGCCGAGCTGGATTTCAGAGCCCTCCTCTTCAAGGCGGTTTAATGACAATGAAATCTGTCCCCTTTGTAGGCAGAGCTGGCTGCTCGAGCTGAGCCTTTCGTGTTTCCAGCCGCCCCTGGAGCTCTCTCCGCCGGCTCATTTGCGGTTGGGATGGTTTTTTTTTTAGGGTTTCACTCCCGACCGCTGCGCTCATCGGAGCTGGGACTCGGCGCAATCAGAACCCTGCAATTAAACTAATGACACGGGTTTGTTCCTTTTGTTCGGCCTCCAGCTCCTCCCCGGATCACCGGCAGCCCAGAGGACGTTTCAGCCTCTGTCTCCCTTTATTTAGAGTCCGGTTCCTCCCCAGCTCCCGGCTCCGTTCCTGAAGGGCTCCTTGGAAGTCGCTGCGCCGGTAACCGAGCGGAGCGAGCGCAGGTGTGGCTCGCACTCAGGTGTGCTCCTCTCTTCCAGACCGCACCCCGAGCCATGTCCTGCTACGAGCGATGTCCCCCCACGTCGTGCGGCCCCACGCCGCTGGCTCAGAGCTGCAGCGAGCCCTGCGTGCGCCAGTGCCAGGACTCCACCGTGGTCATCCAGCCGTCCCCCGTGGTGGTCACCCTGCCCGGGCCCATCCTCAGCTCCTTCCCGCAGAACACCACCGTGGGATCCTCGGCCTCGGCCGCCGTGGGCAGCGCTCTGAGCGCCGAGGGGATCCCCATCAACTCGGGCAGCTCGCTGGGCTTTGGGGGCTTGGGCTACCCCGGGCTGGGCAGTGGCTACAGCCGGCCCGCCCGGCGCTACAACCCCTCCCGCAGCGGCTTCTACGGGCCCTGCTAGGGCGGGGGGCACGCCGGGGATGCGGGGCACGCCCGGGATGCGGGATCCGCCAGGGCTGCGGGATCCGCCCGGGATGCGGGATCCGCCCGGGATGCGGGATCCGCCCGGGATGCGGGATCCGCCAGGGATGCGCGATCCCGACCCCGCCCCGCAGCAGGACTGAGCTCACGGTTCCCAAAGCGCTGCCAGATCCCCACAGCTCCGCCTGAGCCCCCGGGATGAGGCCGCCGCTCCTGTTTCACTCCCGCGCCTTTCCGCCGTTCGTGGCTCTGCTGCTCGGTGTATTCGGTGCTGCCCGGTGTAAGAGCTGAAATTTAGGAAGAAGAGCTCTGCCTGCGGAACGCGTGCCCCCTGAGCTGAGCCTTTCCCCTCACACCGACCCCTGGTGCTTTGCAGGGCTTTAATCCTCTCCTTGGGATTAATAAAATGATGCTTTTATCGTAACCTCATCAGCCTCCCTCTGGTTTTTCTCCCCTCCCCTCCTGTTTTTATTTGAAACTTTTTCGGGGTGGAATTTATCGCCGAGTTGATCATCAGTAGTCTGGGGGAGCTGGGAATGTTGGGAATGTCCAGCCTGGAGTGTGGAGAGCTCAGAGTCACTCCAGGATCTGATTTAGATTTGCAGCAGTCGCTGACGGCACTAAACCAGTCAATTGTGGGGGGGAAAATGGGGGAATTCTCCTGTTGGGAAGGTTTGGGACATTCCAATATCTCGGTCATACAAACAATGTCTGCAGCAGGTTGAGCTGTGCCCAGGAGTTAAACTGCTCTCCGTTCACTCACCAGCCTGGCGGGAGATCAAAACCCTCCCTCAAAAAATCTCCTTTCATCCCCGGGAGCCGGCGTTCCTCATCCCCTTCCTTTATTCCAGCACACCCAGGGCGCCGGAGCCGACACAGCGCGACAAATTTCAATTCGGGCAGCAATTTGTCACCTGGGAGCGGCGCGGGGCCGCTCAAAGGCGGTAATTGAGGTGAAACTTCCCCGTCCAAGGGCTCCCGGGAGAGCTGCGGGTGCTAATTAAGGACCTGGAAAGCCCGCCAGGAATTAATGAGGCTTCTCCCCAGATGGGCTCTCCCCTCCCCGAGCAGCAGATTCTGTTCCTGCAGGGCAGGAAGAGGAGGAAGAGGAGGAGGAGGAAGCGTCCCCGGTTATCGCAGCTTTACCGGGGGAGAGGGAAGCGAATTTTTCTTGGCAGTGATTCCTACCAGGAGGAATGAGTTTTGTTACATAGCTAAAAATTGGGTTGTGGCGATTTTGAGGAGAGCGAGGAGAGACTCTTCTTTTATAGAAAAACCTTTTGTAGAAAAACCTTTGTGTAGAACTGACTCTAAAAAAGAAGATATTTTTCCTTGTGGAGAAAACAGGAGTTAAAGTATTTTAAAGGCAGGAAGATTTGGCTTAATTTTATTATTTTTTGAAACAGATAAATTATGGAAATGTTAAATAAAATAATTAAAGTTTTTGAAGGTGTTCGCCTTGAATTAGGTGAAGTCCTTTGAGTGCTCCTGACTCAGCGGCTTTGATTGAAGCTCCCAGCCGGGGGATGCGGGCGCTGAGATCTTCGGGCAGCCAAAATTTGCATATTCGAGTCATTAGAGCTTCGCGTTTAATTTGTCGTGAAAATTGCTGCACATCCTGGAGACTTCCTGGGACTTCAGGCGGGGATGGGGATGACTCGGGCGTGGAAATGACATTAAAATTCATGTTTGGGTAAAGAAATGCAGCATTGTGGGCGTTTGTATTGGCTGCGGCTTGGCCAGAACAATTTCAGAACGCGTTTTGTTGCTCAGCAATTCTGGATTTAATTTTCTTCCAGCTTTGCGATCCTCAGGGAAAAGCGCTGCTCCTCTCAGCAGTGGGGAGTGGGAGATTTGGGAATACCTGCCCAGCATCTTGTGGTAGAGCTTGGAATGAAACCCTGGGAAAAAAAAAAAAAAAAAAAGGGGATTATTCACCGGAAGGACTCTCCTCCCGTTTTGGGTGTGTTGTTTTGCAGAGCTTCTGGTGAGTAAATAATTTCTCCCCTCGAGTGTGAATTAATTTTTGGTGCTGTTTTCTGCAGTTCCCAGCAGAATCCCAGCTGGGATTTCCACACTCCCCCGGCTCCTTGCAGGAATTCTCCGCAGACCCATCCAGGAGAGAGTGACATTAATTTTCGGACAAAACCAGGAATCAGAACAGAAATTCGGTTTATTAGCCCAGAGTAAGATGCCAAGGCAAACCTCAAATCTGAGTGGTTTTAAAGTTGCTGGTGACAGAATCGGAATAAATCAACAACGCAATGAGCTCCAGTCAGGTGTGGAAAGGGAGGATTTCACATCCCCCTGTGCCAAAACCCCCCTCGATCACACGTCCGTGTTTTATGCAAATTAATTCCTCTATTAACTCCTAGAGAGGAAATATTTTTTAAAACAGCCGCTAATTCCTTAAAATACGCAGAAATAGTGAGAACACACAGCTAAAAACAGCCAAGGAATTTTTTTTTTTAGAATCCTCCTGAAGTACGAGATGTCTCAAACCAAACTTTGACCTTTTTGATCTGAAATAAAGCGGCTGCAATCCCTGCAGACAGAAACAATGACCTCAATATCACTGCCCCGCACCCCCAAACCTTCGTGCCACGCTGTTAACTAAAACACCAGAATTCAGATCTAGGTCAGGCCTCCGAAAGGTGCCCAGGGTGCGACATTTGCATGCAGGCGCTCGAATGAAGCTGCTGATAAACTTTGAAGTGCCCGGGAAGCTCTGCCCGAGCCAAACGAGTTTCTGTTCCCAGGGGATCCCCGCGGAGACAGCCGCCTTTAAATGCGATTTGCATGTCTCGGCAGTGGATGCGCCGGGAGAGCGAGAACCTCGGGTTAATCCCCGTACCCTGGGCTGGATTTGGGCTTGGAAAAAAGCTCCAGGATCCTCCACCCCAAGCTGTGATTGATCCCCACCCGGTCACCCTCGGTGTCCCCTGGGACACCTGCGGGGCTGGGCACTCCAAACCCCCTGGGGCAGCCGCTTCCAGGGAAAAATTCCTTTTTTTTCCCTTTCCTAGCGAGCCCCTCCACGCCTGGGGGTGTCCGAGGAGAGATGGAGCTCGGGCTGGGTTGGGAAGAGCCCGGACTCGAGGATCCTGCAGCTCTGAGATTCTGGGGAAAGCAGCCCCAGGAACACGCGGCTTGACCCCCAAAATCTGCGACTCTCCGTGGATCCCCCCGGGATTCACCTGGCAGAGGAGGGCGCCTCATTATGCAAATGAGGCCTCATCTCCTTTAAAGACAGCCGAGCCCGAAGGGGTGCGAAGGCCGAATAAACCTTGCTGGGTTAATCACCGCAGTGTTCCCAGGAATGAACCTGGCCCCGAATATTTCAGGATGAAAGCGCCTCGCGGTCAGATAGACAAAGCACAAGATAAGGAAGTGAAGCAGTAAAAACCACAAATACTGAGGCAAGAAAGCCTCTAATCAGTCGTGGCCCTTAAATCACTTCTCGCACAAAGAGTGGCCCAGGTCGTTGGGCAACTCAAACCTCGGTATAAAAGCCTGAGCAACTCCAGCCTCTCCCAGCCATTTCTCTTCCCTCTTCTGTCGTCGCGAATAAGGTGAGTTTTGAACCAGTTTATTCTCTTTATACTATGAACTCTTGATTGATTTTGTAGATTTTCCCTCACTCCTGATGTAGCACTTTTTCCTCAGAGGGAGGAAGGGGTTTTATACCAAAGAGGGAATTTTGTGTTGGTGGCGAGTTATGAAAATCATTAAGTTAGCTATATGGCTATGGGTTATTTATCAAAGGGTTATTTACTAAATTGGTTATCTATTAAAGGGGTTATTTATTCAGTTTCGGGACCCAAGGAAGCTCTAAGGTCCTGCAGCTGCCCTTAAACACCAGCAGTGAATTCTCGGGCCTGCTCAGAGCGCCGTGACCGCCTCCCAGCACAGCCCGAGCGGAGAATCCACCGAAAGCCACTGCCCGAAGAGCACTAAAATCCCCAGTTCCTTCCCCATTCCCAACCCGGGGGCGGTGCCGCTCGGTGTGGGTGTAACACGGCTCCTCTCTTCCAGAATTCCCTCCGGCCCCAGCCATGTCCTGCTCCGAGCTCTGCTCCGCTCCTCGTGCGGCCCCACGCCGCTGGCGCAGAGCTGCAGCGAGCCCTGCGTGCGCCAGTGCCCGGACTCCACCGTGCTCATCCAGCCCTCGCCGGTCGTGGTCACCCTGCCCGGGCCCATCCTCAGCTCCTTCCCGCAGAACACCGCCGTGGGATCCTCGGCCTCGGCCGCCGTGGGCAGCGCTCTGAGCGCCGAGGGGATCCCCATCAACTCGGGCAGCTCGCTGGGCTTTGGGGGCTTGGGCTACCCCGGGCTGGGCAGTGGCTACAGCCGGCCCGCCCGGCGCTACAACCCCTCCCGCAGCGGCTTCTACGGGCCCTGCTAGGGCGGGGGGCACGCCGGGGATGCGGGATCCGCCCGGGATGCGGGATCCGCCCGGGATGCGGGGCACGCCGGGGGTGCGGGATCCGCCCGGGATGCGGGATCCGCCAGGGCTGCGGGATCCGCCAGGGCTGCGGGATCCGCCAGGGATGCGCGATCCCCGCCCTGCCCCGCAGCTGAATCCCGACCCGTTCCCGGAGCTGAACCCCGGCTCAGCCCCGCAGCTGAATCCCGACCCGTTCCCGGAGCAGGACTGAGCTCTCAGCCGCGGTTTTTGGATGCCTTTGAGGCACTCCCAGCCCGGAGCTGTGGGAGTTTGGGGTGTCCCCAAACCAGGCCTTTGCTCGCCTTTTGTTGTGCTTTACTTCGTATTTCTGATCAAATGTTCCTGTTGTCCTGTTTTGTTTTTTTTTCCTGCTCCTTTGGTTTTTTGTATTCGATATCAGGCAGAAATATTAATTGTTGGCAATTGTTCTGCATGGCTGGATTAGCACGGGTCATTCATCACCCGAGGAAGAAGATTCCCGCTTGCTGTGAGAGGGATGAGTGGGTTCTGTCCTTGCCGGACCATGGAAATGCATTCCTGACTTTTACGTTGCTTCCTTCCCTTCCCCAACCCATTAAATTCGTGCCGCATCACCCTCCGAGTCTGCCTGGCCTTCTTTGCCCTCCCAGCCCCTTTTCCAGTGCCTTTGGAAGTCCCCGCTTCCAGAAAACGCGACACAAATCATTTCAGAGGAGATCGAGTCACATCCCAGCGGTGGAAAACTTTTAACCCCAATCCTGAGACCCCCTCGCCAAGGGCAGAGGGACCCTGCAATGGGCGCCTCCTGCTGGGACAAAACCAGGGAATTTTAACGATGTGCGGTTTGGGAAAAGCCTTTTAGAAGAAGGGAGCAGAGCTGAGATTCCTCCGGGAGATGTGGAGGGAGGGAAGCGGGGTCGGGGCACCCTTGGGGCGCAGCCTGGAGCAGTTTGGGCGGGAGGCTCGGAAGGATGGGAAACCTTTACCCCTTTGGAATTCGCTGGCTTGGGAAGCAAGCCTGCGACGGAGAGATTAAAGGGCTGAAATCTACAGAATTTTTAGTTCTAACCCTTTCTTAGGGAGCTCGAAGCAGAGCTGAGCTTTACCAGGCGCTGCTTACTTCCTCCTGGATTGGGACGAGGGTGCTGCTCGGGCTCCGGGGCTTTGCTCCTGGAGGAAGAAGGTTTGGGAAGCTTCCCCTGAAGGCCCCGGAGGACTCAGCCTCCTGTCAGCCCCAAAACTCCCGATAGCTCCGAAAAGTCTGGCTCGGAGTCTTTGTCTGCCGAGGCCGAACTGTAATTAAAGGCACTGATGAGGTTGTGCCGACTGCAGTCATTAGTGGGACGAAATTAAAGGAGCTAAATGAAAGAATTAATATTTTTGAGGTGGAGGTTTTCTTAATAAACACCAGGAGAGAGTGGAAAGCTGACAGTTTGATGTTCTATTACAGGAGGAGCTTGGTCTGGATTAAATGTTTAATTTAATGCTTTTTGCCTTCTCAACTGAAGCTGATCAAAGGTGATGAATTCCAAAAATCCGCGGCTCCAAAGGGTTGTGACCGAGGCACTGCTGAGAAGGTGCTTTGGACAGGTTCAGGTGGATATTCCTCGTGAGAAAATAAATTTCCTTACCCTTGCAATTCCCTTCCCATTAACTGAACCAACCCCTTCCCCAGACTGCACAAAAACTCCCCTCAAAGCCGGGGTGTTTCCTCCAAGCACTCCGAAATCGCATCAGAAGGGTCAAACTTTCCAAAAGAAAATAAAGGACGACCCCCAAGCATCATTTCCCCCCCTTCATTCCTGTCCCAGGCGGCCCTTTTGGGTGAAAACTTGGTGTGGCAACAAGTAAAGCACAATCTGAGGGGAAAAAAAGGAAACCTGGGTGGTTTGCTGCCAGTTAGAAAGCGATTTATTCCTGCTGCAGAAAACGAGCATGAATATCGTGACAGACAGAATATTTTCCACAGGGGAGGATTTCTTCCGAAGAGCTGCAACCATTTGGTAGAAATAAGAAATACCGCGAGGTGTTTTTGCAGAAATATTTGTTAGCAGTGAAAAAATCCCTTTCAGCACCAAATCCTGGAATGCTGGAGCCGGAGCTGCAGCATCCCCTGGGCTGGCGGGGAGAAGGGAAGGGGCAGGAGGCTCTGGAGAGCTTTGATGGATTTCCGGGGCTGCCCGGAGGATCCGAGATGTTCCCGCACCTTTTCTTGCCCAGGAATTGTGGGTTCGCTTTGCCTTTGGCCGGGTCCCCGGCAGGGAAATGGGCTTATTTACTATTTGTGGTAATTTTGGCTTCGCCGCTTTCATCCCCGTGGTTTGTATCCATCAAACATTCCCGACTCCAAAGTGGGGAGGAGTCAAAATCCGATTTGTTTAGGACTCCTGGCGTTTGGGAGCAGCTCGCGAGAGTTTTAATCGGAGTGCTGAGTGTGCAGTGCCAGCCCTGATAAGCGCCCAGGAGGTTCCTGATCGCCGCTCCCTGCAATATTCCATGAGCAACATCCCCGAGCTTTCGGCTCCTGGGAGGAGGAGATGGAGCCAGCCAGACAAGCCGGGTTTAGGATCACCTTTAGAAGTGGAATTTGGGCTCTTTTTATCCTCCCTGCGGCTTTCGATGAGTCAGCTTTCAAACCAGCAGCTGCTCTCGGAGTCAGTAGATAATTATTGTTATAAAGGGAAGTCAGGGGTGGTCTGGGTGGGAAGGGGACTTAAAAATCATCTAAACCAGGGGCAGGGACACCTTCCACCAGCCCAGGCTGCTCCAAGGCCAGTCCAACCCGGCCTCGGGCACTTCCAGGGACCCAGGAGCAGCCACAGCTTCCCTGGACAAGCAATTTTTAAACATTTCTGTGCGTGCAGTGAGAACTTTGGGGAAGCCTGGAGGGACAGCAGAGTTTCCACCATCGTGTCAGCGGTGGGGGCCATCCCAAACTGGGGACAACTCGGCCGGAATGGTGCAAATTCCGATTTGTGTTCCGAGGAGAGGGTGGAAGATGGGAGCTGGCGGGGAAGTTCGTGGAGCCCCTCGGGGATCTCGGACGCCCCTTTGAACCCCTGGCCACGTTCAAAGGGTCCGTCACTTGCTGATCACCCCCCATTTGCATGTCTGAGTGGTCGAGGGAAATGTTTTGGGAACTTTGAAGGCTCCTGCTCCTCAGAAGTCTCCGAGCGGCGCTGATTTCCCAGGAGATGCTGGGTTCAGTTCTGACGCTGTTTCCTCTGATTTGCCTGTCTCTGCCCCGGAGACGCCGGGAGAGGCTGGAGCGCTCGGCCCTGCCCTCCGGTCCGCCCCGGCACTGTCTGCAACCACTTTTTAATCTGGAAATTGCCTTTGAAAAGGAACTGGAATTGCTGCACGCCGAGGTGCTCTTGGAGACGTGCAAAGGGAAAACCAGAATTGGCTTTCAAAGAGGAAAAAAAAAAGGAACAGGGACATCACAAATGACTCTAAACAACTGCTGTTAATTTGGGGGACAATTTTGCATAATGGTGCAAGGCCCAGCAGGGGAAAGCAATAATTTAGTGGCAGATGTAAAAGGGTTTGGCGTCTTCGATGGCCCCAAAGATGAGCTTGGAGTCTCTGAGCAGCCCCGAATTCCCGGGCGCCCTCCAGCTGACCTCAGTCGCTGTCCCGGGGTGTGATGCGGGGAGAGAGCCCGGCCTGGAGACTCCTGAGATGAGGGACCTGGACACTCAGTGCCCAAATCGCCTCTCAGGTTCCATCACGGAAGGGCGGTGGTTTATAATAAAGGCACAGATCAGAGGCTGATCCTCTTTCAGGCTCTCTGCTGAGTCAAGAACATAAAATCTGTTCCCTCCAATAATCCATTTCCCAGTACCTTCGAGATTGGTGGAGTTTAATCAGCTCAAAACGCTTTCTAACAATTTTATTTCCTTTACTTTTGTGTCTCTCCCTATGTTTGAGAGGAATTCAGTGAAATTCTGAGGCAGAAATGGGAATTTCTGCCCTTTTCAGAGAGAGGTGTGGCAAAGACTTGTGCCCTCCATGGGGAGGGAAAGCGATTCCACAGGGAAGTTCCCTGCGCCCTTCCTGATGCCTTCATTCCCGTGTGCCACGGCTCCTTAGGCTGCAAAATAATTTCCTGAGTAACCCAGATGAATCAGCCTCTGACCAGGAATTAACCGGGCTCCTGAGATCCGAGGATAAAAGAACCCTCTGCGGAGGAATGCATACATTACAGGGAGGAAACAAAATCCAGGCGGGAAACACAAACAGAGAGGAAAAGTAAATCCCAGCCGGGGGTGTTTTGCATATGAGGAATCGTTAACAATTGGCTGCTAATGAGCTACAAACCCAATTTGTGTCCCGCGTCCTCGGGCTCTCTGGGCCCGGGTATAAAACCAGCCCGGTCAGAGGAGCTGAAACCACTCCGGCTTTATTCTCCTTGGAGTAAAAGGTAAGTCTTGATCTGCCTCATCCCATTTTCCTGGCCTGTTGCTGTCTTTGTGTTCTGTTTTTCTGCTGTTTGTCCGTAGCGGTCCGAGGTTTGTGCCCTTTAAAATTCGAAGCAGCTTTTTCTCCAGGAGGGACATTCTGTGAAGGGTGGAGGTTCTTCCTGCGCTGACCCCGTTTTTTGTTTATTTTTGTTTGTTTGTTTTCATTCTTGTCACCCCAATCTTTCAGTTCCAAGGAGTTCCGAGCTCTGTCTGAGCTGGGAGGGGATGTGGGGAATCTGTGCAGAGCTTTTGGCTCTCGGAATGGAATCAGGAAATACTCGGGGGTGGAAGGGACCTCAGGAGAGCTCTCCCAGTGCCAGAGCAGGTGACGCGGGAAATCCTCCGAGCGGGTTTGGAACGGCTCCGAGGAGGGAGAACCCCGGGCAGGAGGGTCTGAGTGTCTCCAGAGGGAGATTTCCTGACCCCCGTGCCCTCTGCCGGGGCCTCGCCACCTTCACGGTGAAGCTTCTGCTCCTCGCTTTTACTCGCTGAGGAATTTTTTATTTTTTTCCCTCTGTTTTGGGGCACAGTTTTCCCTTGCCTTTCCGGCAGCCTGGTGCCTCACTTCCCCACTAATTCCAGGAGCAGCGCGGTGGGAAAGGAGCGCTCGGACGGAGCCGGAGCTGCCCTTTGGGGCGTGCAGAGCTCTGCGATCGCCTCCGGAGCCCAGACCAACCCTTCCTTCCGTTCCCCACGCAGCCCTCGCTCTCTCCATCACACCACAGCTTAATGACTCGGCTAATTACGGCTCCCTCGTCTTGCAGCGCTGCCGGACTCGCCTCCCGAGCCATGTCCTGCTCCGAGCTCTGCGCCCGCTCCTCGTGCGGCCCCACGCCGCTGGCGCAGAGCTGCAGCGAGCCCTGCGTGCGCCAGTGCCCGGACTCCACCGTGCTCATCCAGCCCTCGCCGGTCGTGGTCACCCTGCCCGGGCCCATCCTCAGCTCCTTCCCGCAGAACACCGCCGTGGGATCCTCGGCCGCCCTCGGGGATGCTCTGAGCGCCGGCGGGATCCCCATCTCCTCGGGTTTGGGGTTCCCCGCTTTGGGGGGGCTCTCCGGCCGCTCCTCCCGGCGCCCCAACCGCGGCGGGCCCTGAGGGAGCCCCCGGGGATGCCCGGGGGTGGCAGGCGCGGTCCGGGTGCCGCATCGAGCCCTGGCTCCCTTGCTGACCCCGCAGCTTCGCCCTGAGCTCTCGGCTCGGAGCCTTCCTGTGCCACCAGGGAGGGGAAAAACGCCACGCGATTGTCGCTGGGTGTCCAGCTGTAAAGCACTGCCTTGAAATGAGGGATTAATTTTAATCCGTGTTCAGCCCTTCTGCTTTCTTTTGCCGTGTATTTTAATTTTTTTTTTTTAAATATTCCACTTCCTGCTCATTAAATAGACGGTTCATCACAGTTTGTGGTTTGCAGTGTTCCTTCTCTCTCTTCCTCCTCTTTGGAGAGATTTGCCTGTGCATGAATTGTGAATAACAAGTAGGTCTGCACTGAAGTTATTCCACGGTAATTACTGATGAGTTAATCATAGATAAATATAAACAATGAGTAATTTTTTATTTTTTTTTTGGGGGGGGGATATTTTCCCTTTGTCTCATTTCTGGAAAAACAATATGAAATAATTATTTCTGGCTAACAACAAATGGGGGGAAAACTAAAGCTGCTTTATAGACAAAACTTTATTTAATTTATTCCCAATGTCCCATCTAAACCTCCTCTCCATAAATTCGAATCCATTCCCCCTTGTCCTGCCCCTCCAGGCCTTTGGAAATAATCGCTCCCTGTATTTTTTGTCGGCTCCTTCAGACACTGGGAGGTGAAATGAGGACACCCGAAGCTTCTCTTCTCCAGGCTGCACAGACCCAGGCGGAACATTTAAAACCCCACAAACAAAATGAGAACACGGGTCTCGTTCTTCCTTTGTTGTCCGCCGAGCTTAGAAACGCCGCAGTTACGCGTTAATTGCCTGCTAAGGATGAGGTGATCGAGGGGCCTTTGGGTGTCACCAGGAGTCCTCAGAGCGAGAACAATTACTCGGAACCGCGGGGAGATAATGACAGACTAATTGCTAAACAAACATTCCTCAACATCTTGTTAAACTCCCCGATTAAACTCCCATCCCACGTTTTAAGCACGGCCGAGGGAGGAACTCCCTGCACAGGAGGGAACATTCCCCCCAGAGGGAAATAAGGACAAATGAAACGCGGAGAGGCTTTTGTGCGACACAAACGCGGGTTTATTGTCGGAGAGAAGAGGACAGGCGAGTGCAGGGAATCCAGGGGATCCCGGGGACAGCGCGAGGAGCAGGGCTGGTGCTCTGGGAGCGGGGCCTGGCTCAGGAGCGGGCAGAGCCGGGATGGAGGGCACGAGAGGGATGGAGGGCACGGAGAGGGGATGGAGGGATCAGAGAGGGGATGGATGGGGATCAGAGAGGGGAATGGAGGGCACGGAGAGGGGGAATGAGAGGGAGGGAAATCAGAGAGGGGATGGAGGGCATAGTGAGGGGATGGAGGGCACGGAGAGGGATGGAGAGATCAGAGAGGGGATGGAGGGATCAGAGAGGGGATGGAGGGCTCAGGGCATTCCCGAGGGTTCAGGGCATTTCAGAGGGCTCCCCGGGGCTCAGGGCATTCCCGAGGGCTCAGGGCATTCCCGAGGGCCCGGGCCGGGCTCCAGGGCCGGCACTGCCGGGGCGTTTCAGAAAACCCCGCAGCTGCCGCGGCGGGACCGGGCCCCGCTCTGCCAACCCGGCAGGGAAGAGCCCAGGCCCCGCCAGGAGAAGCCGGAGCTGTAGGACCGGCCGCAATTGCCAGAGGAGCCCCCATAGCCCCCCAGGGAGCCCCCATAGCCCCCATAGCCCCCCAGGGAACCCCCATAGCCCCCCAGGGAGCCCCCATAGCCCCCCAGGGAACCCCCATAGCCTCCCAGGGAACCCCCATAGCCCCCAGGGAGCCCCCATAGCCCCCAGGGAACCCCCATAGCCCCCCAGGGAACCCCCATAGCCCCCCAGGGAGCCCCCATAGCCCCCCAGAGAGCCTCCATAAGGTCCCCACCCTAAGGAGCCCCATAACCACGGGAGCCCCCAGAGCCCCAGGAGCCCCATAGCCCCCAGACCCAAAGGAGCCCCATAGCCCCCATTACCAGGAGCCCCCATAGCCGACCCCAGGCCAAGGAGCCCATGCCCCCATTACCAGGAGCCCCCATAGCCCCAGACCCAAAGGAGCCCCCATAGCCCCGGGAGCCCCCCAGGCCGAAGGAGCCCCCATAGCCCCCCAGCCCGAAGGAAGAGCCCCCATAGCCCCCATTACCCCAGGAGCCCCCATAGCCCCGGGAGCCCCCCAGGCCGAAGGAGCCCCCATAGCCCTGCCCGTGCCCGGAGCCCGCGGAGCCCGCGGCGCTGCGGGAGCTGAAGGAAGGCGCCGGCCAGGCCGGGCCCCAGGAGCCCACCAGGCTCTCCTGGGGAAAGGTGCTGAGCACGGGGCCCGGCAGGGTCACCAGCACCGGCGGCGGCAGCAGCAGCGCCCGGGACTCGGGGCACTGCCGCACGCACGGCTCGTTGGAGCTCTCGGCGAGGGGCCGGGGGCAGCTCAGGCCGCACGGCTCGCTGGGGCACGACATCCTTCTGTGCACGGCACGAGAGAGCGCTCACAGCGGCGAGGGACACCTGGCTCTGCCCGGGCTGCCCCGCGAGAAACGGCAGAGACCCGAGCTCAGCGCTGCGCCAAGCTCGCCCACAAACACCTCATTGCACACTCTGCCCGCTGCCCACATCCCCACAGGTCCCACACTTCTGCTGTCACCCCGGGAGAATCCCACGCTTCCTGCACTGTCACAAAGCTGGCTTTATCTCTTTACAAATTTAAGAGCAGCTGAAATTCAGCAGTGTGTCTATAGGAAGTTAAGATACGTTGTAAGAGAATTGCTGTAGAATTGTGCAGCAATTTTTGTAGCTTCACATCCTTCCCCAAGTCACCCTCAGCTTCCAAACCGTAAGAGAATCTACCCTTATGGAACAGATATTCCCACAAGGTGGGAATGATCACTCATGGATTTTTAAATGTTACAGTCACGCTTCGGACCTAGAATGTCTGGGAAATGGTTATTCCAAACGGCATGGTGCAAATTCACATTTTACTCTATAACAGCCTCTTGAGACCCAGAGCTTTTTAATCTGCCAATCTAAAACATCAAAGAATTGGATGGGAAAAGAATAGATAGTTGGATAAAAATGATAGATGAAAGACGGACAGAGAAGGATGGAGGAGCTCAAATCACACTTACCCTGCTCACCAAGGCGAATAACTCAGGAGATGCGGATGGAGAGGCTCGGAGTGGTGGCAGCTTTTATACATTTCCCAAAGTGCTTACAAGGACAAAACACCATCCGAACCTCGGATCCCACACGAAACAACCCCGGCGTGGAGGGATTTAATTCTGCTGGCTCTGCACTGCCACTCCCCACGCGCAGGAGAGGGCGGGAGGCGAGGTCAGGGCACACTGGCGGGCACTGCTGAACGATGAGGAAATGAAACCGTGAGCGCTGCCTGTAGGTTCGAGGAGTTCGGATTAATTAATTCTGTCATTTAAAATTGGTGGGTTTTCAGTGGGTCCTGTGAAAATCCGAGGGAGCCGCACAAAAAGAGGGAGAGGGGTTTGGAAAATGAAGAGAATGTCAATTATCTCCGAGCGCTTTAGAAACGTGAGGGGTTTAAGATCTGCGCTTGCAGCTCAAGCAGCATCAGTCACTCAACGATTCCGAGGAGGGTTCCACTGCTCCATTGCCTTTGGAGTCACCACGGAGCTGGTGACGCTTCGGGAACGTTCCGGGTCCTTCCAGAGCCATGAACGCCCACTGGAAATTCATATTTGGGGTGTTAGACACGGAATGTCAGCGCCCAAAGCCGGGGCAGGAGCGTCGCTTCAGACAGGTGCGAGCTGAGGGCTCTGTGTCAGCAGGAACAATTTCCAGTTGTAGAGATTTTAGAACATCAGCTCGAGAGCCTTTCTCGCAGAACACCGGTAGCTAAGCCCGAAAATTCAGATAATTCTCAATCGGGCTTTTATTTCTCCCCTAAAATCTAAGATATTTCAGCAAAATGCTGCCTCATAAACTAAGAAGAAGCTGCGCTCGATATTCCAGATGATGTACTTGTCATAATCACCCCAAACAGGTTAATAGGTAATAAAATAAGGAATTTGATCTCCTGGATGAAAAGCAAATCATCGCCAGCACTGAAATAATTAATCAGAGGCTGATTAGGGAATCAAGAGGAGTGACATTGATTGATATTTTTAAATGATGCTGTTTCATAAGAAGGGAGCTCCTCACTCAGAACAAATCCTCATAACTCCCGGCCTTCATTTAATAGGATAATAACAGAAATTGCAAGCACTGACTATTAATGAGTATTTGTGAGGCAGCTTAAAGTCATCATCCTCCAGGTACCTCTCATTATTATCAGCAAATCCTGATGACACTTCACAAGCAGAGCTATTTTACAATTTAAAGGTAATTTATTGCCTCTCTTTTGCAAGATCTTAAGATTAGAAAACAATTGCAAGAGGGAAGAAAAGAAATAACTCCAGGATGTCCCAGACTGATCCTAATAAAATATATTTTTATTTTATTATTACTTTGTTAAATTCTCTCTCTTTTTCTGTAGTGGTCAGTACTTTGGGGATAGGAGGGAAAGAGAATTAAGGTTTTTACTGTATTTCTAACTGAACTTCTGGGAGTGGAGGTTTCAAATGAAATCATGAAATGTTCGGAATTAGCTTTAGGCTGAGGCCTCTTCTGACTGTACCAATTCCCGCCTCTTTGGGGACAAATTCTCCAGATCCCTGCTCAGCTACAAGGAGGATTTGTGTCCCCTCAGAGCCACGATTTTAGGTTGGGTGACCTTCCCCCGGTGAAGGTGCCACACGAAGGGCTCCACACCACGGCCACTAAAATGTCCAAAAAAAAAAAAAAAAAGAAAAATCGGACAACATTAACCCCGGACTAAAGCAGGCCCGGCTTTACTCGGGGCGGATTTACACCCCACCCTGCAGCCCCGAGTTGCCCAAATCGCCCCGATCGCCCCCGGGGGCGGCTGGTTGCCACCGCGGTTGTGTCACAGCCACGCGGGGCAGGGAGGGACGGTGCTGAGGCGACAGAATCCGAGCACCAGTGGGTGCTGGTTTTGTAACAAAAACACCAAGGGGGAGGATATAAAAGCTGAGATCACCCCCGGTCCTTCACCCACTGCTCTCGTGCCCATCCCTGCAGCGAGCAAGGTAAGTGGTGTCACTCGGCCTCGGAAATCTGAATTAACACCTAAAGATTTCTTTCCTCTTCCTCTTGGCTTCTTTCTCGCTGATCTCACACCTTGGAGTGAACCCTTGTCACAAATTCGATTTATCCAGAACAGAATTTTTCTTGCCAGGCTGGTCACGGTGAGAGGAAGGTTAAAGGCTGAGTTGATGAAATTATGAAATTTCTTTAATATCACCTTTGAATTTACCTGTTTCCTTCCGACATTTCAGATACAGAGTTTAATTTTGATTCTCGTCAGCCAGTTTAGCTTAAAAATCATTTCTGGTGTGGAAGCTGGCAGTTACTTGGGGAAGGATATGAAACTGCAAAAATTGCACCTTTATATTTGACACTTCTTAACTTCCTATAGACACACTGCTGGATTTCAGCTGCTCTTAAATTTTTAGAGAGATAAAGCCAGCTTTGTGACAGTGCAGGAAGCGTGGGATTCTCCCGGGGTGACAGCAGAAGTGTGGGACCTGTGGGGGATGTGGGCAGCGGGCAGAGTGTGCAATGAGGTGTTTGTGGGCGAGCTTGGCGCAGCGCTGAGCTCGGGTCTCTGCCGTTTCTCGCGGGGCAGCCCGGGCAGAGCCAGGTGTCCCTCGCCGCTGTGAGCGCTCTCTCGTGCCGTGCACAGAAGGATGTCGTGCCCCAGCGAGCCGTGCGGCCTGAGCTGCCCCCGGCCCCTCGCCGAGAGCTCCAACGAGCCGTGCGTGCGGCAGTGCCCCGAGTCCCGGGCGCTGCTGCTGCCGCCGCCGGTGCTGGTGACCCTGCCGGGCCCCGTGCTCAGCACCTTTCCCCAGGAGAGCCTGGTGGGCTCCTGGGGCCCGGCCTGGCCGGCGCCTTCCTTCAGCTCCCGCAGCGCCGCGGGCTCCGCGGGCTCCGGGCACGGGCAGGGCTATGGGGGCTCCTTCGGCCTGGGGGGCTCCCGGGGCTATGGGGGCTCCTGGGGTAATGGGGGCTATGGGGGCTCCTGGGGTAATGGGGGCTATGGGGGCTCCTTCGGCCTGGGGGGCTATGGGGGCTCCTTCGGGCTGGGGGGCTCCCGGGGCTATGGGGGCTCCTTTGGGTCTGGGGGCTATGGGGGCTCCTGGGGTAATGGGGATTATGGGGATTCCTTTGGGTCTGGGGGCTATGGGGGCTTCTGGGGCAATGGGGGCTCCATAGGGTGGGGACCTTATGGAGGCTCCCTGGGGGGCTATGGGGGCTCCTGGGGGGCTATGGGGGCTCCCTGGGGGGCTATGGGGGTTCCTGGGGGGCTATGGGGGCTATGGGGGCTCCCTGGGGGGCTATGGGGGCTCCCTGGGGGGCTATGGGGGTTCCCTGGGGGGCTATGGGGGCTATGGGGGCTCCCTGGGGGGCTATGGGGGCTCCTCTGGCAATTGCGGCCGGTCCTACAGCTCCGGCTTCTCCTGGCGGGGCCTGGGCTCTTCCCTGCCGGGTTGGCAGAGCGGGGCCCGGTCCCGCCGCGGCAGCTGCGGGGTTTTCTGAAACGCCCCGGCAGTGCCGGCCCTGGAGCCCGGCCCGGGCCCTCGGGAATGCCCTGAGCCCTCGGGAATGCCCTGAGCCCCGGGGAGCCCTCTGAAATGCCTGAACCCTCGGGAATGCCCTGAGCCCTCCATCCCCTCGGGAATGCCCTGAGCACTCGGGAATGCCCTGAGCCCTCCATCCCCTCTCTGATCCCTCCATCCCCTCTCCATGCCCTCCATCCCCTCTCCGTGCCCTCCATCCCCTCTCTGATCCCTCTCATCCCCTCTCTGATCCCTCCATCCCCTCTCCATGCCCTCCATCCCTCTCCGTGCCCTCCATCCCCTCTCCGTGCCCTCCATCCCTCTCCGTGCCCTCCATCCCCTCTCCGTGCCCTCCATCCCCTCTCCTTGCCCTCCATCCCCTCTCCTTGCCCTCCATCCCTCTCCGTGCCCTCCATCCCCTCTCCGTGCCCTCCATCCCCTCTCCGTGCCCTCCATCCCTCTCCGTGCCCTCCATCCCCTCTCCGTGCCCTCCATCCCTCTCCGTGCCCTCCATCCCCTCTCCGTGCCCTCCATCCCCTCTCTGATCCCTCCATCCCCTCTCTGATCCCTCCATCCCCTCTCTGATCCCTCCATCCCCTCTCTGATCCCTCCATCCCCTCTCCGTGCCCTCCATCCCCTCTCCGTGCCCTCCATCCCTCTCCGTGCCCTCCATCCCTCTCCGTGCCCTCCATCCCGGCTCTGCCCGCTCCTGAGCCAGGCCCCGCTCCCAGAGCACCAGCCCTGCTCCCCGCGCTGTCCCCGGGTTCCCCTGGATTGCCTGCACTCGCCTGTTCTCTTCTCTCTGACAATAAAGGAAACTTCTACAACTGCTCTGGTTCAGGCTCTGATTAAATAAATAGAAAGAAATTAAAAATTCATACTCGCCAAGCTCCGCAAGGCGAACGAGCTGCGAGAAATGTCTGGATGGACCTAGCACTGGAGCTTATATAGAGGATCCCAACATTCCGGAGGGTTTGCAATCTTGCATTGTTTACCAGCTTTGAGTCACGAAAATTCGGAGTTTGTGGCAGTTCAGATTTCATTCACATTCCCCTACCGTGCGATGTCGGAGTTTCACCATCCTGATTTCTTTAATCTTGGGTCTTAATCGGCGCTGGCAGCTGCTGGCATCATTAGAGTGACCTCACTGGAATTACCGTGCTCATTAAGCTGACTCCACATGTTACTTCTGCCTTTACAACCTTGTCATGAGCTTGTCTGCTCCGAGATTTTGTAAGACTCATCTTTGGCTGACATGGACATTTTTCCTTAACAGCCCTTTAAAATTATCTGATAAATTAATTAGAAGCAGAAACCAGCTTGTTGCAGGACTACCCAGGAATAAATGTCTTTTTCAGCCCTAATTAAGGAGGTCTTGCTGGTCTGAGATGGATTTAAGTGGTCCTGAATATCTGCTGAGATCATCCAGGACACGCTCAGCAATTCCCCAATAGTTTTCCATTGAGAGGAAGGCTTGGAATCAATCCCACTTAAAAATCACTTTGTTTAACTAAAGGAGTTCCAGTGGGAAATGAAATTCAGTTTTGAAAGGGTCGGAGGTGCTGAATGTTCCCATACCACGTCCTGTGATTCCAATTTTGAGAAAAAATCAAAGAGGCAGATCGAGGTTGTTCTTTAATGTCGTGGGTGTGATCTCTTATCGAGAGTGTTCTGGCCCTTCTTGAGAAAAATACTTTGTAATGATTTCACAAACATCCATTATCTGCCGTTCAGCCCAGCTAATGTTCGGTGTTGTATGACATGAGCGATTTAGACATTTCACTCTTACACAACCCCAGCCGGTTTAATGTGCAGGAAACAAGGTGGTTCCTTGTCATTACTTTAATTAAATCATTATTTGTGCCATTGGAAGTCAAGGGTTAATAATTAATGCAGCTCTTCTTTTCTTTATTTAAAGAAAAAAAAAAATCCATATCCCTGGTTGAATCCTCCATGAGTTTAAGATTCCACCTTTGCTGTGTTTGTCTTATTTCAAACTGTGTAGTCCATAAAAAAATGAATATTTGTGGTTAATTACCCTTTTTTCTGTGATTTTTCAGAGCACACCTTTTAGGTTATCCCCTGTATCCAGTGCGTTTTACAGACCCTGTTTGTAAATCCTGAGGAATCTCCCCCCGAGATGAAATATCTGCTCTAAATTAGGCTGGAGATTGGTTGTCGTGGTCCAGGGTCGCCCCAATATTTTCAATTTCTCTGCAGGTGATAAGGGATTTGGCTTTAAGTCTGTGTTTTGTTTGTTGCCCTAATAAACTTCCCTATATTTGCGGGGGAAGGAAGAAAATAAAGATTCTCCAAGCACAGAAAGGGACTGAGCGGTTCCCCCATCCCAGCCTGGGGGGGATTGCAAGGATCAATGCCTTGAGTTATATTTGACATAAATCTGACCAAATTGTGCCTCAGCCCTGGCTGGGGCCACAAACTCCCTTCAAATCCAACCCCTGGCTTTCCCCATCATTTCCCCATCCCTTTTCTGCACCACAAGCCCCGTGGGCAGCGCGGAGCGGGGGTCGTGCCCGCTCAGGTGAGACCCCACCTGCAGCGCTGCCCCGGGACCATCCCGGGCTGCGGGAAAGGCCGGCGGAGCTGGGATTGCTCCTCTGGGGAAGGGGAAGCTCTGAGGAGACCTCGCCGTGACCCTGCAGGAGCAATTCCCGAGGGGCCGGAGGAGGAACGGGCTCAGACTGACGGGGAGGGGTCAGGAGGGATTTGGGGAGGAATTCCTCCCTTTGACCTGGCAGGGGATATTCCATGGATTCCCCATCCCTGCAAGTGTCCCGGGCGGCTCGGACAGCAGCAGGGAGTGTCCCTGTGGATTGGCCCCGGCCGCAGGTGAGCAATCCCGGCGCTGCTATAAAAGCCCAGCCCGAGCCAGGTTTGTTTTTTTTATTTTTTTTATCACTTCATGTTCTGCATTTCGGTTTGCTCGGGATTAATTCCATTATTTTTTCTGGATTCGCCCTGTCTGCCGGACAAGCAGAGACAAGTTCGCTGTGAAAGGGAAATCGGCTGTGCTCTTTCCCTTGGTTTTACAGGTTCTGCTTCTATTCCCGTGGCTCTCTGGTATTTTTTGTTTTCAGTGCGTTCGCTCCAGAGCACGCTGAGGGCACAGGGACCTCTGGCCCCGCAGGGTCACCGCACGCTCACGGTCACAGCAGGACCAGTTATTCTGTTTTTTCACCATAATTAAATTATCCTAAGGATCGAGGAGTGTGAAACTCTGCTTGGAAAGGCCGGGCTCGCGGCAGGGAGGAATCCTTGTGTGACTGCGAGTGCGAGAGGCGCGGGGCTCAGGCAGAGGTCGCTGGAACCAGAGGTCTGGGCTCAGATGTCTCAGCTGTGAGAGGAATGAGGGATTTGTCTTTCCAAACAAGCTGTGGGTCTGCTGGGAGATAAAACTGACACTGAGAGGTAAAAGAAACAGTGGGAAGGATTCCGCTGGTTGATGAACGGGGAAAAGATATTTGCCATCACAAACGAATATTTATTTGCTAATAAATGAAACTGGATATTGAAAGGTGACTGAAACGATGGGGAGAAACCATAAATCCCATAAGAATTAAAAATTAAAAGGGAGGATTATACATTAGAGGGGAATTTTAGTTTAGAATTTTAGCCTGTGCCTCTCAAGTACCTCAGCCATGGGGAAAGAGAGAGGGAAATGCAGCCGGGAAATTGGGATAAAAAGGAGACTGTGTGCTCCAAAAATCGGAGTCACCCCAGGGGAACGCCCCACGGCCTCTCCCTTTAACCGAATAAAGCCAAAGGACTCCTCTGTCTCCTTTTCGGACACAAATCTCGGGTGTCTGCGGATTAATTTTCCGGACAGCTGGATGTGCCCCTCAGTGCTCGGGGCTGAGCAGCCAGGCGCTTGCTCCTGGCTTGGGCTCGGTGATGCTGGCGGTGCTTTCCCGGCTCCTGGGGTTCCGAGGTGGCTCCTGGAAGGCGGCACAGGGAAGTTTCCTCGTCCCTGCTCCCTCTCCTGTCCCCGCGGTCCGCAGCTCCGCGCTCTGCCCGGTCCAGTGCCGGTTCAGCCGCGCGCTTCACCCGCCCCGTGTTTCCAGCCTGAACCTCCCACTCCCTGCTGCTCAGCGCCTTCTCTTATCGGCGCTCCCAGAAGACGTGCCAAGGCCGGGAGCGCAGACCAATAATTGGAGGCTTTTCCTGCTGAATCCTCGAGTAAACTCCCTCCACCCGCAGCTCCCGAGCGGGCACCGAGGGAAAGGGCAGCCCTCGGATTTCGCAATCAGATGTGAGCTCACCCTGAGCGGGCACGCAGCCCGGACCAGCGCCGCGGAATCGCTGCTGGTGGCTCTCTCAGGGCTCTTATCTCGGGCTGGGCTCTTGTCTGGCACAGCAGCCCTCAATTACACCGGTACCTGCCTGGCGCTGCCTCGCTGAGGGCAGCGGCGGCTCAGGTGTGCGGCTGGGCTCAGGATTCACACCCAGGGAAGCAGAGATCGGCAGAGAAGCGGAGGGAAAAAACATCCGCGGTTTGTGATGTTGTCCCGGGAGCTGCCCTGGAGGAGGAGGAGGAGGAGGGGATGGGGAGAATGAAGCAGAGGGAGAGGAGGATTTGCCAGGGAGAGAGGAGGATCTATAATTTTTATCCAACTATCTATTCTTTTCCCATCCAATTCTTTGATGTTTTAGATTGGCAGATTAAAAAGCTCTGGGTCTCAGGAGGCTGTTATAGAGTAAAATGTGAATTTGCACCATGCCGTTTGGAATAACCATTTCCCAGACATTCTAGGTCCGAAGCGTGACTGTAACATTTAAAAATCCATGAGTGATCATTCCCACCTTGTGGGAATATCTGTTCCATAAGGGTAGATTCTCTTATGGTTTGGAAGCTGAGGGTGACTTGGGGAAGGATGTGAAGCTACAAAAATTGCTGCACAATTCTACAGCAATTCTCTTACAACGTATCTTAACTTCCTATAGACACACTGCTGGATTTCAGCTGCTCTTAAATTTTTAGAGAGATAAAGCCAGCTTTGTGACAGTGCAGGAAGCGTGGGATTCTCCCGGGGTGACAGCAGAAGTGTGGGACCTGTGGGGGATTATCCTTGACACCGATCAAGAGATTTCCTCTGGAAGAGTCGCGGTGAAGGGAGAGGTAAATCCTCTCTAATGCATCCCTTCGTGGGTTTTTCCCTCCGCTGCTGGCAGGTTCAGCCAAACCTGCCCCGAGGCCACCTTATCACGGCAGCGATTAGCGAAAAAGGAGAAGGCAGTGCCTCACCTTTGCTCATCAGATACCTATCTCAAAAATTGTTTCCCTTTGTTCACTTCCTCCTGTCGTTCCTATCATTCCTCTTCAGAAGTTGCTTTGACAGAACTTCAGGCGATGTTTTTTAGCTTTGTCTTTGATGGCAGCCGGGTGATTTCTGCTACATCTCCTGCAAGTATAGAATTAAAAGGAATTCCAGCGCGAAATTCACCCCTTAAAAAAAGAACCGTGGAATATCCTGGGTTGGAAGGGCCGCGCAGGGGTTGAGTTCTGACTCCTGGCGCTGCACAGGCGCCCCAAGAATCCCACCCTGCCCTGGGGGCGTTGGCCTCGGGCTCTGGCAGCCCTGGGGATGCCACTGCTCCCTGTCCCAGCGCCAGACTTGGCCGGAAAAAATCGGAATAACTACTGGAAATCTGACAACTGGAATCATCAGTGTAATAATTGGCAAGGGAGGACCCTCAGCTGCAGGTCTGACCCAAAGCATCAGCCTGGTTCTGATGGGGAGGAGAGGGAGCCCCGAATCCCAGGACAAGAAAAACAGAGGCAGGTGTTGGATGCAGGATTTTTTTATTGCAAGGGCAGGGAAGGCCCCACTGGGCGAGGACCCGTGAGGCAGAGACCGGCAGGTTGTCCCTGTGGCAGGGGGGATCAGCGTCGGGGAGAAGCCGGGGGATGGAGGAGCCGCACATGGGCCCGGGCAGGGAGGGGAGACCGAGCGAAGGAAGGAGGAAACAAAAAGGAGAATTTCTAGAGGAGTTCTGACTCCACGGTGGGACGTGGAGTCTGAGCCCCTTCTTCAGGAGCTCGGGGGAGGATCCAAAGGTGTCGTCTGCCGGGAATTTTCCGCTGGGGTTCAGCAGGAGCCGCAGCCGCCGCGGCCGGACCAGGAGCCGCAGGATCTCCCAGAGCCGGACATGCCCCGGAACCCCCCATAGCCCCCGGAGCCCCCGCAGGAGCCCCCCATGCCCCCATAGCCCATGGAGGAGCCCCCAAAGCCCCCCATGGATCCGGAGCCCCCATAGCCCCCAGAGCTAAAGCCTCCGTAACCCCGGAGCCGCCGGAGCCGAATCCCCCAAATCCCCCGGAGCCGCCGGAGGATGCCAGGACGGGCGCTCCAGCAGAGCCCACCACGGATTGCTGCGGGAAGGAGCTGAGGATGGGCCCGGGGAAGGTGACCACCGAGGCCGGCGGCTGGATCAGCACCGTGGAGTCGGGGCACTGCCGCACGCAGGGCTCGTTGCCGCTCTGGGCCAGCGGCTGCGGCCGCAGGACGCCGCAGGCAGAGGAGCCGCCGCTGGAGCACAGGTCGGAGCAGGACATCTCGCTAGGCTGGGAGGTGGAGCTGCACAAGGACGGCAGTTATGTTAATGTCAAGGCAAGGGACAGCTTCAGGCCGTGCTGGAGCGGACCGAGGCGGTCGGTAAGAAACCTGGGCGCTACATTTATTTCCTGCTCCTCTTTTCCCTCTCACTGCCAACCCCAGGTTACTCCTGAATTCAGCCCAGCACCGTCTGTGCTCTTCAGCTGTGCCTTTGCATTTCTGGGTCAGACCATTTCATTCGTACCTCTGAATTTCCAGATCAGACCATTTCATCTGTATCTCTGAATTTCCAGATCAGAGAATTTCTCCAGTATTAAATTGATGATTTGTACTCAGGTTTTACCCTTCCTGTTACAAACTCAGCAAACCTCTGCCAAATACGGCCACATGCACAGGTTATCCTTTAGAATGTTGGGCTGGAGGTCCATCTACAAGAGCTGAGCAAGTACAGGATGTTATTTTACCTCCAGAAAAGGGCTCTGGCCTTGGCTGCCTTTCTCCAGACGGGAGCGCTTTGAGGCGCCCGAATTCCCGCGTCTCCCAAAGGTGGAAATTGAATCAGAACAGCCAAAACGATTTTCTGGGGCACTTTGGTGAGTCAGGGGATCAGCGAGGAGCGGGACTCCGCTCCAGGAGTTGTGATTCAGGATTTCGTGACTCTGGCTCCCCGCTCCCATTGATCTCCTTTGCCAGAGCAGGGATTTTAACTCATTGTCTGCTCGGAGACCATTACAGGGGAATTGCCAAGATGATTGTCCCAATTTTCCAAACATTGAATCAGCGCTCTGAGATCCCTACAGTGAGGTTAACACCCCAGCGCTTTGATTCTGGGCTCCGAAAATTCTCACACCAAACCTCTTGCCCTCATTAACTCAGCTCTTCACATTTGAGCTCCTTAAACTCCCTCCAGGATCCCTTTTATTCTGAAATAAATCTCTTACAGAGCGTTTTAAACAGTTCTCAGCTCTTCTCTGTGTCCTACTCCAGCCAGTGCCTGCTCTCTTGGGGTGCTCATGCCCATTTATCTTGAATTAAAAGCATTTCGGGTAATTTGTAAGAACAAACTGGACATAAAGCCAGGTTTGCCTTCAAACTCAACCTTCCCCTGCCATCCAGGAAGATTAAAACTTTCCAAATAATTTCCAGCCACCCATTTAACCCAGCAGAGGATAGGAATTAACATTGAACCCGTCACATCGTGGGTACGACTGGGAGAAGGCACCCCAACCTCCAGCAGAAATTTCCGAAAAGAAATTTTCAGTTGGGTTTGGAGCAAAGCACCGACCTCGAAAGCAGAGAGAGCAGCCCTCCCCAAGGTTTTTGCCGGGTTTATCTCTTCGCCTAAAACGCTGCCTGCGAGTTCCCAAGGGAAGAGAGCGCCCCGAAAGAATTGCACAGCAAAGAGAGATTCCAAAAGCAGCGAAAATCGGCTCCAGGAGCAGCTGGAAAAGCAGCGAGGAGCAGCTCCAGACTTACCGAGTCGTTGAGGAGGACGAGTGAAGAGAAGATGTTTGGGAGAACCCCAGGTGGAGGCAGCTTTTATACGGTTCAGACTTGCCCGAGGGCTCGCAGGAGCTCATTAGTTGACACAGAACATTTTTTTGTATTGATTGATCCTCCAAGTGATGAAATTGTTGCTCTTTCTGCTCCTGTTTATCCTTGATTTCAATTCCCGCCTTACGTCACGCGAATTGCTTTGATCTGAATCGCTGGTGGGTGAAATTAGTGCATCTTTCATCCTAAACCGTGATTCATGAATTAGTGTCGCTTTTCTGGAGCAGCACCATGTGCTGAGCTCTTTATACACAAATACCCCTGGCCTGCCTTGCAAGGCAATTATGCTCAGACATTTACAGAAATTTCAAAAATCTTAGAATGGTTTGGGGACCCCGATATCCAGAAAAGTCTTTTTTTCTGACCCTTAAGCCACGGCTTAAACCGGAGTTGAGTTCTGCAGAGAGACATCTTCATGATTTTAAGGATTAGAATGGAAAGCTCAAAATAATAATAGAGTACGTTGAGTTAATGATTGAATTTATGTTTTATTGAGTTGGCTCCATCTCTGGAAGTGTTCGTGGCCAGTTTGGATCAAGCTGGGGTGGTGGGAATTGTCCCTGTCCATGGCAGGGGGTGGAACAAGGTGGTCTTTGAGGTCCCTCCCAACTTTTCATGATTCTGTGCAGGAGGAACCCCAAATTTAGCTGAAGTGGAAATAAACCCCCTTTGTTTTTAGAGAGGATCTGGCAGCCAATCCCTTCTTTCAGCACAGAACAATTACGAGGTGGGGATCTGCTGGGAAAAGCAAATGTTGGATTTGCTGAGGTTTCTCTCTCTGTTTACACCACCATTACTCTATCATTATCGTCGTTATCATAATCGCCCACGTGGTTACCTTCACTCCACAGTTTATTTATGAATTACCAACTTTTCCAGATCTGGAGATACGTTTGAGGATTTCCTGAGCAATTGTCCTGGAAAAAAACAATTCATGTCAGAGTTTTACGAGAACATTCCGAGGGATTTTCGAGCACCTCCTGACCATTACTGAGTTGTTCCTATTGTGTCAGAGTTCCATAAAACTTGTGTCTGGGTGCAAACACCCCACAATTATACGAGATTATCACATTAAAATGAATAAATTGAGGCCGCTTGGGTTTTTTCCATGATCAGCTCCTGGTTTATAACATTGACCTCCCAGTTTTTACCTTAAGAATAAAATCTGTTTTTTCTATTTTTGTTTAAAACACAGAATGTTGTGTTTGTAACGTGTGAAAATTGGGGGTGGGGGGGTGGGGGGGGTGGGAAACACGAGAAAGGAAATCTCCATGAAACAACTCAGAAAACTCAATTTACATGGAACTGCGGCTGCCAGGTGAAAAATTCCTCTGTTTCCAGGCACTGAAAGAGAATAGAAAGAGAAAGAGAAGCAGGAGCGAGTTTGAAAGGAGCATGGGGAGCGACTTTTCCCAAGGGTTGAACTGGCAGGGAAAGAGGGGATGGGTTAGAAGTGATGGAGAGGAGGTTTAGAGGGGAAATTGGGCAGGAATCGTTGCGGGTGAGGTGGGGAGACCCTGGCCCAGGGGATTCCCATCCCTGGAAGCGTCCGAGGCCAGGCTGCAGCAGCCCGGGCCGTGGGAGTTGTTCCCGCCCCTGGCAGGGGTGCAGCTGGAAGAGCTTTAGGGTCTTTTTCAGCCCCAGACCGTCCTACGATATCATTTTATGATCTAAAGCCCATTCAGAGACTCTCCTGATTTTGGGGTTTGCCTTGCCTTGAGTAAATAGAGGCAGAAACGCTGAGCCTGCAGATCCAAATCCCAAAATCCCCAGTCTTTCCTGAAAGAAACTCCTTGGGCTCCACGTCTGCTGTTGGTCACGCTCAAGAACCTTGACTGGACAAAACCATGAGTGTCCTCCAACCACCCTAATTATGGAGGACTCATAAATAAATCAACTCAGCTTTATTTCCACCCCTAACGCTGCGGAAAGCCATGGGCTCATTAAAAACAATTCCCCGTAAAGCCCGGAGACAATAGAGGTCTGGCCTGGGGCGCTCAGCTCACGCCGGGTGTGGGTTTGGAGTGCCCCAGCCATCAGCCCAGGCAATTTCAGGAATTATGTGTCCTGCAATTTGGGGTTGGGACCTAATTACCAAGCGGAGCATCACCCGCTGCCCTCTGGGCAGGCAGGGAGCTCTATAAAAGGCGGCTGCACCGGGGTCTGCCAGAAGCTTCTCTCACCTGCTCTGCCTTCGCCAACCAGGTAAGCCACTTTTCTCTCAAACTTCTCTAAATTGGGCTTCCCGACAAGAAATCTCACTGTGTCCAGGCTGCTGCTGCTCTGAAGGGTGTTTGGTGTTTCATTTCTCGTTCTTCTGGTAGGGGAAGGGTTCGTGGAGTGCTGTTGAACTCCAAACTTGTCTTATTTTAGCACTCCAAAGGGTTCCTTGTAGGTGTTTTAGGGGATAAAGAATAACCTGTGCATGTGGCCGTATTTGGCAGAGTTTTACTGAGTTTGTAACAGGAAGGATTAAACCTGAGTAGAAATGACCAGCTAAGAGTAATTGAATACTGAAGATATTTTTTGATCTGGAAATTCAGAGGTACGAATGAAATGGTCTGATCTGGAAATTCAGAGGTACAGATGAAATGGTCTGATCTAGAAATGCAAAGGCACAGCTGAAGAGCACAGACGGTGCTGGGCTGAATTCAGGAGTAACCTGGGGTTGGCAGTGAGAGGGAAAAGAGGAGCAGGAAATAAATGTAGCGCCCAGGTTTCTTACCGACCGCCTCGGTCCGCTCCAGCACGGCCTGAAGCTGTCCCTTGCCTTGACATTAACATAACTGCCGTCCTTGTGCAGCTCCACCTCCCAGCCTAGCGAGATGTCCTGCTCCGACCTGTGCTCCAGCGGCGGCTCCTCTGCCTGCGGCGTCCTGCGGCCGCAGCCGCTGGCCCAGAGCGGCAACGAGCCCTGCGTGCGGCAGTGCCCCGACTCCACGGTGCTGATCCAGCCGCCGGCCTCGGTGGTCACCTTCCCGGGCCCATCCTCAGCTCCTTCCCGCAGCAATCCGTGGTGGGCTCTGCTGGAGCGCCCGTCCTGGCATCCTCCGGCGGCTCCGGGGGATTTGGGGGATTCGGCTCCGGCGGCTCCGGGGGTTACGGAGGCTTTAGCTCTGGGGGCTATGGGGGCTCCGGATCCATGGGGGGCTTTGGGGGCTCCTCCATGGGCTATGGGGGCATGGGGGGCTCCTGCGGGGGCTCCGGGGGCTATGGGGGCTCCTCCATGGGCTATGGGGGCATGGGGGGCTCCTGCGGGGGCTCTGGGGGCTATGGGGGCTTCCGGGGCATGTCCGGCTCTGGGAGATCCTGCGGCTCCTGGTCCGGCCGCGGCGGCTGCGGCTCCTGCTGAACCCCAGCGGAAAATCCCCCCGCGAGGTCTCAGGAAGGGATGAGATGCGATGGTTCCACGGCCGAAGGGCTC
Source organism: Sitta carolinensis (assembly GCA_032173965.1). Lineage (NCBI taxonomy): Eukaryota > Metazoa > Chordata > Aves > Passeriformes > Sittidae > Sitta > Sitta carolinensis. Next base: position 1,312,869 of record CM063305.1, read on the forward strand.
GGGACCACCCCCGCTCCACCCCGAGACCGCGGATTTGCCGCTGTTCAGCCGCTTCTGGATTTCTCCTCTTTCAGCCTTAAAGCTCCTCCCGCCCCGTTTCTGTGCAGCCGGGGGTTAATAGGGAACCGAAGGGCTCAGAGCGGGTCCTGTTTGTTCACATCGGCGGCTGGGATTTGGGAGAGAACCCGAATCAACCACACGGGAATGTGCCTCTGACTCGAGAAGAGCCCCTGCTCCTTTGAGACCCCGCGGACGCCTTGCTTTGCTTGCTGTCATTAAAAGTTTATTGCATCGAAGTTGCCATGTCCTGGTGTTCTGTTCTCCTGTTTTCACCATTTTAATTTGCCTTTGGAGAAGCCTTACCTGGGCAGGTGTCAGTAACAGCCTAAAATATCCGGGAATTAAGGAATGGGACGGGCTGGGAGGGATCTTTAAGCTCCTCTCATTCCACGCCCCCTCCCTCTGGTCCAGGTTGCTCAGGGCTTCATCCAACCTGTCCCTGATCTCTGGAGATGAAAGTCCTGCCCAAAAAACCCCAGGGAAGGTTAGATTTCAGTCTCAATTTCTTCTTCTTCTTTCCAATCTCTTCGAGCTTCGGGTTCAAATATTTCCCCATCAAATATTTAAACTCTGTCCTCAGGAAGAGCCTCGGCAGGAGGTGAAACCAATTTCCTGTCAAATCTTTGAATAAAGTTTTCTGGGCCACAGAATGGCACTTTGAAATCTGAAATCTTTCAGTGTAATCATGAAATGTGAAGTGCTGGAGGTGTTTAGACAGAAAAACTGCTCCTTGATGGATTCATTCACAGCAGCGAGAAAAGCTGGAGCAAAGACAACCCGGGAAAATGGCACCTGGAAAAAAGAAGAGGTAGAAAATACCTTAACCTGTGAGCAAACCTGCCCTTCTCTGCTCTGGGGACATCCCACCTCCCAGGGAAATGGAGAAGAATTTTTCATCGGGAACTGGAGTGTCAGGACCAGGGAGAATGGATCCAAACCGACAGAGGAAAGATTCAGGTCGGATATTGGGAAGAAATCTCCCTGTGAGGGTGGAGAGACCCTGGCACAGCTTTTCCAGGGAATTTCAGGTGTCCCCATCCCTGGACGTGTCCAATGCCAGGCTGGTCTCGTGGGGGGTGGGAGGAGAAGATTTTTGGGGTCTCTTCCATCCCCGTGACTCTGTGGTGTTGTTATTGTGGCCAGGAGAGCAGGGGAGGGAGGATTCCTGCTCCAAACTCTGGATTAAGGGACTGACTTCGGTCCCAGCTGGGACATTCCTGAAGTCTGAACCTCAGCCTATTGTAAGGACATGAATTTCCCCCCTTGTACAGAGAGATGTGTTGCCAGAGAAATTAAAACTAAAACTTCAGGGTTTTTATGCAGAACAGAATTACTTTAATGAGAAAAAGACATTCACAGGAAAGCAGGATACGAAGAATATCAGATCACAGGCAACTCCCGTGGTTGCACTTCTTCAGTGGGATGGTGAGGTCGCATTTCAGAAGAACATAAATTATTTTTATCCCACATATGACACACACACGGAGCGGGGGGAAAGCCCAGAAGGCGACGAGCAGAAGGTGAACGACTCGAGGAGGAGCTGAGAGCTTCCAGCTCCAGCGGAGCGGGGGTTCCGTGGTCACGACACCTCCCCTGGGGCCAGGAGCGTCTCCCTTGCCGGTCATTCCTTACTCGGGGATGTTCCCGCAGGCTCTAGCAGGAGCCCCAGAAGCCGCGGCCGGAGCGGCCGGACCAGGAGGAGTAGGGGCTGCAGGAGCCAGAGCCGTAGAGACCCCGGTAGCCCCCCAGGAGCCCCCGGAGCCCCACAGACCCCCGCAGCCAGAGAGACCCCCGGAGACCAGGGAGCTCCCGTAGCCCCCAAAGCCCCCATAGCCCAGGGAGCTCCCGGAGCCCCCATAGCCCAGGGAGCCCCCATAGCCCAGGGAGCCCCCGTAGCCCAGGGAGCCCCCGTAGCTCCCGTAGCCCCCATAGCCGAATCCCCCATAGCCCAGGGAGCCCCGCGAGGCTCCGGAGGCTGCCAGGACGGGCGCTCCAGCAGAGCCCACCACGGATTGCTGCGGGAAGGAGCTGAGGATGGGCCCGGGGAAGGTGACCACCACGGGAGGCGGCTGGATCAGCGCGCTGGAGTCGGGGCACTGCCGCACGCAGGGCTCGTTGCCGCTCTGGGCCAGCGGCTGCGGCCGCAGGACGCCGCAGGCAGAGGAGAGGGACAGGTCGGAGCAGGACATCCTTGCAGGGGTGGGCTGGAGGTCAACACAGACTGAAAAAGAAGAGAATGGCTTCAAAATTCAGTGATTCGCATTTAAATAGCAGGTGGTGTGTTCTGAGTATTGCCCACTTTGCAGTGCCGGTGCTCTGTTTTCCCTCAAAGTGTTTTTTATCCCCCCAAATTCTCTACAGGGTGTGCAAACACAAGAGCAAGTGGGAAATGTTCTGGGATCCTTGTCCCTCGTAACGTCCTGCCAAGAACTCTGACTTATTTCTCCACATTACACTGAAAACCGGGAACCAAAAGCAGCGAGAGAGAAGTGACTTTGTCCACGGTAGTTGGTGAGTCATTCGGAAAACTCGGATTTGGGTTCAGCAGGTTTGCAAGAGATGAAGCTTATAGAGAACTTAATTACAGTAGCTTCATCTTCCCACTCATCTCAGTTTTGCTGAGAGTCGAGGGAACAGCAGATTACAGGATTGCGAGTGCCCGGCTCTCCCAGAGGAGCATTTGACAAGACAATAAAGAACAGATCTCTAAGGATGTTCCGTAAATCCCTAGCAGAGTTTTGAGTAGGAACCTGAAAGCAGGAACCCCAAGGAGAGCCTGAGGATTTGCAAATTATTTTTGGAGGGCTGCAGAGGGGACACCCTTGTCAAACCTCCGACCTTTTGTGCAAAGTTCGAGGTGGGTTAAACGTGTCAAAACGAGGATCAGACAATCGCAGGCTTCCCCAAGCTTTGGTTATGACTCAAAAAGCTCAAGCCAAAAGCCAAAAGGCTCAAGCTCCACTCCCTGCTCTTTGCAGGATTATTTAGGGCCAGAGAACCTTGGAATTGCCTGGGTTGGAAGAGACTTCAAGGATCATCCTGCCACGGGCAGGGACACCTCCCCCGATCCCTGGCCTTGGACACTCCCAGGGGCGGAGAATCCACGGAATATCCAGTGCTGAGACCTCCCCACCTTCACAGGGAAATATTCCTCCCCAATATCCAACGTGAATCTCCCTGGCCCCAGTCCCCGTGTCCTGCCCCTGCAGTCCCTGAGGAAAATCCCCACATTTTCCTGGGAGGGGCCTGCAGGTCTCCACCCAGACCTTTCTCCTCCAGCCTGAACATTCCCAGCTCTCCCAGCCTGGATCCACAGGGGAGGGATCCAACCAGCTCGGCTGACTCTGAGCCCTCTCCGAGCTCTGGTGTTCCTGACACCGAGAGCCCCGCACCCCGAAAAGCTGCATCTCCACCCCGGAGACAGAAAGGTCCCTGATCCTTCCCCAATCCACCAAGCAGAGAGATGCTGGACATCAGCTGGAGTCGAAACCAACAACGAGACCCACGCCCATGGCAAGGGAGGAGATCAGACTTACCCGAGTCTCGGAGAAGTCGAGGGAAGCGTTTGGAGGAGCGAGGAGAGGGAGCAGCTTTTATATCAGCTGGAGGTACCAGATCAGCACCTCCTGCCCGCCCCAAATTCCAGCTGCTGCAACCACCGGGGTGATGAAATTGTTGGGTTTGCTTTGGCGTTTACGAGGCCCTTGCAAATCCGTTTGTAATGACGATCTAAGCATCGCCCGAGATTAGAGAGAATTCTTTCATCTCCTGATGAGTTTGGGGGGACACGATTAACGCCCGGCGTTATTCCTGACACCTCCCGGGAATTACATCAGGAATGGCATCAGCTCCTCTTGGTGTCACCGGGAGAGCAGCTCACGGAATCACAAACTGCACTGGGGTTTAACCCCGAGCGGGAAAAACGGAGAAATCCTCAATTTTGGCCAAGTCCATGGAGGAGACAGAGAGGAACCTTTGCCTTCCCGAGGCTTTTTTGGGTTTGGGAGTGAACTCACAAAGTTGGCTAAGGGCGCAGAGGTCCTGAAGAGACTTTTCCCAGGTGTTGATGGTCCGATGTCATCTGGACAAAGATGGTACCTGAGGACATTGATCAGGCCCGAGGAAACTTGGGATTATTTGGGAAAAATGGGTCCATTTTTAGGAAAAACGGGCAAAAGTCGAAATGTGACAGAAGCACTTTTGAGTTATTGCCTCGGGTTCTTAAGAAATTACTGAGCTCCTGTGATACACAGGTCGTAAATCCCAAAAAGGGCTGAGCTGGAAGTTTCTGGGTGAGGGAGCCAGCAGGAATTCGGGGTGTGTGACGCCAGGGCCGTTGGAACAGGGCAGCTCCACGCCCCCCGACCCCTGCGGGGTGAGGTGGGGAGCTCAGCCCTGGGGCAGGGGGTGGGGGCAATAATCCCCGCAGGCTTCCCGAGCAAGCCCGTGCGAATCGCAGGAGGTTTGATGATCCGGCAGATGAAAGGCACGGAGCTGGGTTCGGGTGCTTCACAATTATGGGATGACAGCACATCCAAACACCCCCGTGGAGAAATTCCTGTCCTTGGCATCGCCAGGTCAAGGCCAGGCTCGGGGGGTTTTCCCTTTTTTTTTTTTTTTTTTTTTTTTTTTTTTTTTTTTTTTTTTTTTTTTTTTCCCAATGAAAAAGGATTCGGAATAAAAAATTCGGAATAAACCCCGGAATTTCGTGAGCTGTGTTTTGTTCAGAACGATTCCAGCAGTGGGGCAAGCACGGGCTCTGCTCCCAGGGAACAAGGGCCAGGAAAACAGGGAACGGCCTGGACACAGCTTGGATTTGATGGGCTTGAACCATCGGGTTTCCATTTGATTTTCCAACCCAAATAATTCCAAGGTTCTGTAACAAAACCCATTTCAGGACCACAGAACTCTTGCCATGCCTTCCTTTGGGTTCCATATTGTCCTCACATTAAGCCAGAAAATAATAATAAATACGATAATGATAAGAACGACCACCCCAAAGTGGCTGTAGATCATTTTCTCTCCAGTGATTATTTTTTTAAATTTTAAACATTTAATTTGTTAAAACGAAACAAATTTAATTTATTTAGTTTTAATAAATTAAAATAAATTAATTAATTTTATTTGATAAATAAATTAATTTAAATTAATGAATAATTTAAAAGATTTTATTTATTGTTTTTTTTTTTTAATCAGGTGACCGTGATCTGTGCACGGGGTGATAACAGGAGTGAGGATGACTTGTCACCATCCCAGATGACAGAGGGTTCGGTGATGAAATCACATTTCACGAGATTTGGGGCCAGCCAGCAAACACGGAGTCAGCAGAACTTGGAGGACCTTACGTGTCGCATTCTTTTGGGGTTTGCCTCAATTATGCACATCCCCAAATTGCACCCTAATGCTCCCCGGGATGCTGGGGATGCTATAAAAGCTCTCCCGACCCGCGGCTCCTCACTTCGCCTTCCTCGCTTCCTTCAGCTCCGTGAGAAAGGTGAGCACCGTCCTTTTCCCTTGGAAAATTCCAGACTCTCTTTGCTGCTGCTTTTAATCAAGGCTGGGATCACCCGTAAGGATTCTAAGATTCCTAAATGATTGCGTTATTTTGTGATGGTTTTATTTTCCTTTGGTGCAGGGTTTGAAGCAGTAAAATCATTCTTTCTTGTTGGTAGAGATGAGAAATGAGTAGGAATGAGTAGAGATGAGTAGGAATGAGAGAAATTACCAAAGCAGCTTCTGAAACCTTGCAGAAGAAGGATCGTTCAGCCAGTGGGGATTTTCTGTCGGTAATATCGTGACAGATCCCGGTATTTGGGTAGATGTGGCAGAAGCTCGAGGGTCCCACGGTGCTGAGAGGAGAAGCAGAGGGAGCTGGAGGGGCTCAGCCTGGGGGAAGGGGCTCAGGGGGGCTCAGGGGGGCTCAGGGGGGCTCAGGGGGCTCAGGGCTCCCTGACAGGGGGGTCAGGTTGGAAACAGAGGAATTTCCCCCCGGAAAGGGCGGGGGCCGTGGGAGGGACCGCAACATCTGGTGGAGGAAATTTACGGGGCTTGGATGAGATCTCTGTGGTTCAGAACAAAGCGCTGCTTTCGGATGCGAATGAAGCGCGAGAAATTAGGAATGAGACCCCGGAGAGACAAGAGCTCCGAGCGATTTACAGAGAAACTGAGGAGAAGGAAGGAAAACCAGAGCTGAGGCACAGCAACCCTTTTCACCCACACGTGCAGCTCTCGAACCTTTTCACCGCTGAATTTCTACCCTTTGCTCACTCCCCAGTGTCTGCTGACCTCCAGCCCACCCCTGCAAGGATGTCCTGCTCCGACCTGTCCCTCTCCTCTGCCTGCGGCGTCCTGCGGCCGCAGCCGCTGGCCCAGAGCGGCAACGAGCCCTGCGTGCGGCAGTGCCCCGACTCCAGCGCGCTGATCCAGCCGCCGCCCGTGGTGGTCACCTTCCCCGGGCCCATCCTCAGCTCCTTCCCGCAGCAATCCGTGGTGGGCTCTGCTGGAGCGCCCGTCCTGGCAGCCTCCGGAGCCTCGCGGGGCTCCCTGGGCTATGGGGGATTCGGCTACGGGGGCTACGGGAGCTACGGGGCTCCCTGGGCTACGGGGGCTCCCTGGGCTATGGGGGCTCCCTGGGCTACGGGGGCTCCCTGGGCTATGGGGGCTCCCTGGGCTATGGGGGCTCCGGGAGCTCCCTGGGCTATGGGGGCTTTGGGGGCTACGGGAGCTCCCTGGTCTCCGGGGGTCTCTCTGGCTGCGGGGGTCTGTGGGGCTCCGGGGGCTCCTGGGGGGGCTACCGGGGTCTCTACGGCTCTGGCTCCTGCAGCCCCTACTCCTCCTGGTCCGGCCGCTCCGGCCGCGGCTTCTGGGGCTCCTGCTAGAGCCTGCGGGATCCCTGCGGCTGATGGCGACGGGCGAAGCAAAACGCGGAGTGTTCCTCCCCTAAAACTCCTCCACGGGTTCAATCCCTCTCCGTCTCCTCCTCCCGGAGCGCTGACAGCCCGAGGTGTCTCCCGGGCTCTGCATTTACAATTCTGATGTTACCGCCTTGCTCGTGTTCTTTTCATCCTCATTAAAACTCGGTTGCATCACCGAAAATCCTCCTGTTGAGCTTTTGTGTCCTCGCCCACCCCCTGAGTTTGCCGAGCTGGCCGGTGAAGCTCCCTGCTCGGCGTGGGGCTGCCAAAACACCGAGCAAACCCTGCCCAGAGCGGGGCGGCTCCCTGGGGCTCTTCTACCCAAAAATTCACAATTTCGGTGAATTGACATGCCCTGAATCACAGCGTGCTGGCCAAAGGCGAGCAGAGGTTTCCTCTGCGGTCAGAGCAATCTTCAAATCCGCAGCCAGGACCTCGTGAGTGGTCAGGGAATCGTAGAACGGGGTTGGGAGATATAAATAAAATAAAATAAATAGAATTTGTGTCCGTATTTTATAAGTAGCCTAAAACCCAACAAAAGCCCTACACCGTTTATGTCATTATCTTGTTATGTCATCAGCAAAACTCAAAGCCACCTCCTGATTCAGGCAGATCCTTATCTCACAAGGAATTTTATCTGGCTCAGCTGCCAAGGGATCTCGGGGTGCGCCTTTTCCTGCGGCAAAAGGATTTGCTGAACAGCCCCACGTTTAGAGAACGTCTAGAAAATGATCCGGGGGGATTTGGGATCTGATCCCAGGGGGGATTTGGGATCTGATCCAGGCGGGATTTGGGATCTGATCCAGGGGGGATTTGGGATCTGATCCCAGGGGAGATTTGGGATCTGATCCCAGGGGGGATTTGGGATCTGATCCAGGCGGGATTTGGGATCTGATCCCAGGGGAGATTTGGGATCTGATCCCAGGGGAGATTTGGGATCTGATCCCAGGGGGGATTTGGGATCTGATCCCAGGCGGGATTTGGGATCTGATCCAGGCGGGATTTGGGATCTGATCCAGGCGGGATTTGGGATCTGATCCCAGGGAACAGGGCTGGGACAAGAGGGAACGGCCTCGAGCGGGGCCAGGGCAGGCTCAGCCCCGAGCTGCTCCCCGAGCAGGAGCACGGCCGGAGTTTAATTTGTTTTCCAAATGTTTCTATAATAAATCTCCTCAGGAGCAGCTTTGCCAGCCTGGAGCACCTAAAAACCCATTAAATAAAGATTTTGTCAGCCTGCAGCATCTCAAACCCATTAAATAAAGACTTTACCTGCCTGGAGCACCTAAACCCCCATGAAATAAACATTTTCCCCATTAAATAAAGCCCGGAAATCAAACACGAGAGCTTTCATCGGGATCTGCCCCGAGCTGGGATTCGGCTGCGTTAATGAGTCAGCGCTGATTGCGCCCCAATTAACAGCGCTCGGCGCCTCCCGGGACGGGGAAAGGCGAGCGCGCAGTGACCTCTGCGGTTCGCCGGGAGAGTTTTTCTCACCCCGAGAATTTTCTTCCCGCTCCCGAGAATTCCCCGTTCGGGAGGCAGATGGATCAGGAGCCTGAGCTGCTGTAATCGGAATTTTTCTGGCCCCTTCTTCCTCAACTTCTGCCCGAGGGTTTCAGGAAATGTCACGGGCAGACACAACCCAGCGGTGCAGCTGCCAGAAAATTCGTATTTTGGATTGATTTCTGTATCAAATCGGCTCCGTAACCAGGGGTCAAAGGAGCAGGGGATGCTCCAGAGCAGAGACGGGAAAAAGAGGAGAAAAACCACTGAATTTTGAGCTGTTTCCGAATTTTTTCCAGTGTTTTTTTTCTTTTCCTTCCAAGCCCAGGGAGAATTAATAAATTAAAGGTGAAAGAATTGTCCTTTGGGGTTTCGTAGAACCAGAAAATGGGTTGGGTTGGAAAGGACCTTAAAGAGATTTGATTTATGGGCGGGGACTCCTGCCCCTGTCCCAGGCTGCTCCAGCCTGGCCTTGGACACTTCCAGGGATGGGGAAGGCAGAAATTCCCTGTAAAATCTGTGCCGGGACCCGGGGAGAGCGGGTTTTAATCTGCAGGGAACGCTTTAACAGCTTTATTTTATTTTATTTTATTTTATTTTATTTTATTTTATTTTATTTTATTTTATTTTATTTTATTTTTATATTCAAGGAACCCACAGAATTCCGCCAAAAAATTTGCCTTGCAGTTAAAAATTCCTGCGGGAATTTGCAAGGGAAGTTTTCCAAGGGAAGTTTTTCCTCCCTCCCAGGCAATTTTTTAAACAATGAAAAAAACCCCCGTAAAATCTCCCAATTAAATGGCAGCCCGGGGCAGCACCGGGACAGGAATAATCCGAGTTTGACTTTGGGAACAGGGAACAGCCGCGCCCGCCCTGAGGGAAGATCCGATGGGAACTGGGAGGGTTCCAAAGCCTCCTCATCCCTCCTGGAATGACTTCGTGGCGTGGAGAGGTCACCCAGAACGGCGTGAAAAACACAAAATTAGGGCTAAAAACCACAGGGAAGCTGCGGATTTTGATGCACAATTGTTTAATGAGAAAGGAATAAGCGAAATTTGACAAACACGGCGGGAAAGGAAGGAAGGGATGGCTCCGGGGCTGGGAATTCCCCGCGGGTGACTCCCGGATTTTGGGGCGTGGGAAGGTGGCGAGACCTCATCCCAGCCCCGGCCAGCCGGGATCGTGGGCGGGGCGATCCCGAGCGCCCTTTTTGCCTGGAAAAAAAGCGAAAAAAGAGCCAGAAAAGGGAAACGGCATTAAAGCGCGGGGCCGGGGATGCTCCGGGAAGCGCCGGGGGCTCCGCTGGCCGCTCCTCCCAGGAGGCTCAGCAGGGTCTGCAGCGCCCGGAGCCGAACCCGGAGGAGCCGTAGGACCTCCCGAAAGCGCAGGAGCCGTAGGAAGCTCCGGAGGCCAGGAAATTTCCGGATGCCAGGAAGCTGGAGGGTGCCGAGGAGCCCACGATGCTCTCCTGCGGGCAGGAGCTGAGGATGGGCCCCGGGAAGGTGATGACCACGGGCGGGGGGTACACCACGGCCCGCGAGTCCCCGCACGAGGTGACACAGGGCTGGCTGCAGGCGTCGGCGAAGGGCTGCGGGCAGGACACCTCGCAGGGGGCCAGGCAGCGGGAGCTGGAGCTCTGTCTGTAGGAAAACATCTTCTGGGACGCGGGAACGGGGCGCGGCAAGGTCGGAGTTCGGCTGAGCGGAGGGTGGGCTGGGGAGAGAGAGAAGGGGCAGAGGAAAGGTCACAGGGAGGCTCGAATTTGGGGGTTTTCCGCCCTCTCGTGTCCGCGTCTCCCGTTTCTCCTGGCTGTTTGTTATGGAGTGAGTTTGGCACAAAAATATCCCCGCCCCGAATTAACGGTAAGCGCTAAAATGAACAGTAAACCCCAAAATGAGCAGTAAACTCCAAATGAGCAGCAAACCCCAAAATGAACAGTAACCCCAAAATGAACAGTAACCCCTACATGAACACTAAACCCAGAACTAACAGCAACCCCCAAAAGAGCAGCAGTCCCCAAAAGAGCAGCAGCCCCCCAAAAGAGCAGCAGCCCTCCAAAGAGCAGCAGCCCCCCAAAGAGCAGCAGGCCCCCCAAAGAGCAGCAGCTCCCCAAAGAGCAGCATCCCCCAAAGAGCAGCAGCCCCCCCAAAGAGCAGCAGCCCCTCAGAAGAGCAGCATCCCCCCAAAGAGCAGCATCCCCCCAAAAGAGCAGCAGCCCCCCAAAATAGCAGCAGCCCTCCAAAGAGCAGCAGCCCCCCCAAAGAGCAGCAGGCCCCCCAAAGAGCAGCAGCCCCCCAAAGAGCAGCAGCCGCCCAGAAGAGCCGCAGCCCCCCAAAGAGCAGCAGCTCCCCAAAAGAGCAGCAGCCCCCCAAAAGAGCAGCAGCCCCCCAAAGAGCAGCAGCCCCCCAAAAGAGCAGCAGCCCCCCAAAGAGCAGCAGCTCCCCAAAAGAGCAGCAGCTCCCCAAAAGAGCAGCAGTCCCTCAGAAGAGCAGCATCCCCCCAAAGAGCAGCAGCCCCCCAAAAGAGCAGCAGCCCCCCCAAAGAGCAGCAGCCCCCCCAAAGAGCAGCAGTCCCTCAGAAGAGCAGCAGCCCCCCGGCACACCCAAAGAGCAGCAGCCCCCCAAAAGAGCAGCAGCCCCCCAAAGAGCCGCAGCCCCCCAAAGAGCAGCAGCCCCTCAGAAGAGCCGCAGCCCCCAGAAGAGCAGCAGCCCCCAGAAGAGCAGCAGCTCCCCAAAAGAGCAGCAGCCCCCCAAAAGAGCAGCAGCTCCCCAAAAGAGCAGCAGTCCCTCAGAAGAGCCGCAGCCCCCCAAAGAGCAGCAGCCGCCCAGAAGAGCAGCAGCCCCCCAAAGAGCAGCAGCCCCCCAAAGAGCAGCAGGCCCCAAAGAGCAGCAGCCCCCCAAAGAGCCGCAGCTCCCCAAAGAGCAGCAGCCCCCCAGAAGAGCAGCAGCTCCCCAAAGAGCCGCAGCCCCCCAAAGAGCAGCATCCCCCAAAGAGCAGCAGCCCCCCCAATAGCAGCAGCCCCCCAAAGAGCCGCAGCCCCCCCAATAGCAGCAGCCCCCCAAAGAGCAGCAGCCCCCAGGCCGGGCTCGGTGCCGATCCCCACCGCGCCAGGAGCGCTCCCGGACTCACCCGGTGGAGCTCGGGCCGAGACGGGAGCGGTGTCTGGAGCAGCGCAGAGCCGAGAGGGTTTTTATCCCTTTTCTTGGGCAATCAGCTGCAGCTCAGACATCCACGGCCGATGAATGATCCCCAAAAAATTCCCTCCACCTGCCGCGGCCCAAGATAAAGCGATTATTTCGCTCAGCAATTATTGCTTTGTTGTTACATCCACGGCGTTGCTCAGGCGCGGTAATGATTTATTTTTTTTGTTTTGTTTTTCGATTTTCGTTGTTGCTCTTTCCTCCTCCTGGGATTGCCTCACGGATTGCTCAGAGCCCGATCCGTCAGCACCAGGTGCTGACACAGCCGGGATCCCACCCCGCTTTTTCCGAGGAAAAGGGGATTGTGCAATTTCCCCCATGATTGACCCACAGCAACTCCCAGGCGGAATTCGGGGATGGGAAGAGCTCGTCCCCACCCTCCCGGCCAGGGAAGCCTCATGGAATGTCCACAACCTGGGAGAAATTTCCCAGGGGAATCCCACCTGCGCTTTTTAGGGAATCACTTTTTTTAGGGAATCCCGTTTTTTAGGGAATCCCTTTTTTGAAGGGTCAGCTCTGCTGAGTGGGGAGGATTCGGGGTTGGGGTGAGCCAGGTCAGGGAGGGGAGCCGTGCATCACCCCCGGAAAATCTGGGAATGTCCGGGGGCAGCCGATGCAGAGGTTTGGCTGCAACTTCAGCAGATTTGTGCCTCAGATTCGTCCCTCTCCAGTCGTTCTCCGATTAAATTTCCTGTTGTGTCTGCATGTTTTCCATACCCAGCATTATTCCCGAATTCCCTCAAGAAATGAGCTTTTTCCCCCTCCAAAATCCCTCCCTTTTATGGAGTTATAAACTGATCAGCGGGGTTTGGAGTACCTCGGAGAACTCTGTCCCTAAATGTCCATTTTATTCCGATTTTGCCATTGTTAACTCTCAGGGGATGAAGCCTGAGGGAGCCTTTCCTGGGATTTCCCTGAGTTTTCCCAATCCCTGGAATTTACAGCCGAGAGGATTCACCCGAACTACAGCCAGGATTGGGAAAAATCAGGGATGGAGAAATTGTGGGAATACTGGAAATGTGGAGCCCCCAAAGCCCCTCCCAGGATCTGCAGGGACTTTTCCTCAGGAGCTGCAGGGAATGGGGTCAGGGGCACAGGGCGGGAATTCGGGTGGGATTTGGGGCAGGAATTGCTCCCTGTGAGGACCTGGCCCAGGGAATTCCATGGATTCCCCATCCCTGGAAGCGCCCAGGGCCGGGTTGGCTTCCCCTGTCCCACGGGAGCTGTCCCTGCCTGTGCAGCAATTCCAATAAATCCATCCCACGACGTTTTTATTTTTTATCCCCCAAATTGGCAAAATCAGCAGAACGCTGCAGGAAGCGAAACCGCTTCCAAAAGCAGAACAAAACAAAACAAAACTCAAGGAAGAAACCGGAGGGTGTTGGGAGAAACCGATGATTGTCCCGAGGCGGATAAAACAACCCCGCCGAGGGTTGGGAAAGGCCGGGGGTGGCTCAACCCCCCCGGGCCATCCCGGGATGGGATAAAAACCTCCCGGCTCCCAATTCCTCCCATCCCAGCTACGCATTCCTGAGATTTCAGCTCCTCGGGCTTCTCCTCCTCGGGATCTGAGTGAGGCTGGGGACGCTTTGGGGGTGGCCGGGGTGGGAGTCGCTCCTTGGGGAGACTGGGAGGGAACTGGGAAGGGGGAAAGGAGGAGGGAGAAGGGAAAAAGAGAAAAATCTGAGTTTTTTCCAAAGGACCAGCACAGGAGGGACGGGATGGAGGGAGGAGGAGGAGGCAGGGACAGGGAGAAGAGAGAAAAAGAAAAAATCTTCTGAGATTTTGGAGAGTTTTTTGAGGGAGGGAAGGAAGGAGAGAGAGAGAGACAGGGAGAAAGGAAAGACAGCAAAACCCGAGCAGGGGCTCTGCTGCCCTGATCTCTAACACTCTCCCCCTGCAACAGTTGCAGCTCTGAAAGAGAAAAATCAGAGATTTTGGAGAATTTTTAGAGGGATGGAGGGAAGGAGAGAGGGACAGGGAAGACAGAAAGAAAAATCAGAGATTTTGGAGAAATTTTAGAGAGGTGGAGGGAAGGAGAGAGGGACAGGGAAGACAGAAAGAAAAATCAGAGATTTTGGAGAAATTTTAGAGGGGTGGAGGGAAGGAGAGAGGAGAGAGGGACAGGGGAAGACAGAAAGAAAAATCAGAGATTTTGAGGAGTTTTGGAGGGAGGGAGGGAAGGAGAGAGGGGAGAGGGACAGGGGAAGACAGAAAGAAAAATCAGATTTTGAGGAGTTTTGGAGGGAGGGAGGGAGGGAGGGAGAAGGAGGGAGGGGAGAGGGTCAGGGAGAAATGAGAAAGAGAAAAATCTGAAATTTTTGAAGGGCGGGAGGAACAGGGAGAAGGAAGAACGAGCAAACGCCGAGCGGGGGCTCTGCTGCCCTGACCTCCAACCCTCTCCCCGCTCTCCGCAGCAGCTCCAGCTCGCAGCATGTCCTCCTGCAGCCCGCTCAGCTCCCGCTGCTCCGCGCCCTGCGCCGTGTCCTGCCCGCAGCCCGTGGCCAGCGCCTGGAGCCAGCCGTGCGTCACGTCGTGCGGGGACTCGCGGGCCGTGGTGTACCCCCCGCCCGTGGTCATCACCTTCCCGGGGCCCATCCTCAGCTCCTGCCCGCAGGAGAGCATCGTGGGCTCCTCCTTCCCGGCGCCGGGGCGCCCCGCGGGCCTGCAGGGCTCCCTGGTCTACGGGGGCTTCCTCTCTTCCTCCTCCTCCTCCTCCTCCTCCTCCTCCTCCTGCCCCGGGGGGAGCTGGGCTCGGCGCGCCGGGGGCTGCGGGCCCTGCTGAGCCGGGACGGGAGGGACCGAGGGAAAACCCGGGGGGAGATGAGGACAGGGAGGGGACGCGGCTCTGGGGGAGCCCCGGGGGCTGCTCGGGATCCGTGGGAAACGTCCAGGATCCGTGGGAATTGTTCAGGATCCGTGGGCGTTGCTCAAATCCCTGGGAGATGCTCAGAATCCGTGGGGATTGTTCAGGATCCATGGGAAATGTTCAAGATCCATGGGAATTGTTCAGGATCCGTGAGAGGTGCTCAAAATCCAGGGAAATGTTCAGGATCCATAGGAAATGTTCAAAATCCCTGGAAATTGCTCAGAAACAACGGGAGCTGCTCAGAATCCCTGGGAATTGTCCAGGATCCATAGGAATTTTTCGAATCCCTGGAAATTGCTCAGAAACAACGGGAGCTGCTCAGAATCCCTGGGAATTGTCCAGGATCCATGGAAACCCCTCAGCACCCCCGGAATCTCCTCAGCACCCCCGGCAGCCGCTCCTCCTCTCCCCGTTCCTGTTTTTAGCTTCAGTTTTCTCCCAGTTTGCCTTTTCCCTCCTCAACCTCCGGCCTGCTCACACCCCACCCATTCCTCACCCTCCAGAATTCCCGGGAATTTGCCCCTGGATGGCGTCAATTGTCCGGGATGGGGCATTTTGTCCATTCGTGGGTTTTTCCCTGGATCCCTCACCTGGGATCCGTCCTTTGAAACGTGACCCAAGCTGGAAAATAAGTGATGAAAATTCACTGTTCTAATTGGCTAAATATTCAGATTGTTAATTTAGACCAAACGTGCCTCGTGTTTGTCCGCTTTTATCCCAATAAACTCCCGTGTTTGCATCCAAACCTCTTGGATTTTGTCTCTTTTTATTTAATAAAACCTCTGCAAAGCCCTGGAGCCAAACCATCCCGGACATCCTGGGAGGAGGCTTTGGGTTTTCATGGACTCGCCCATCAGAAAATTCCCATTTCACCTTCCCGGGGAGCCAGGCGGGACGGAGCCGCCCAGCCCTGGAAAAAAATCCCACGAAAAATGGAATATTTATGTGAAAAAAAAATAAATCCACTCCAGCAAACTCCAAACCCAAATTGTATCAAAATATGAAGCAAATGAACTTCTGGAATGACCACGCTGCGGGATTCCAACGGATTTTGGGACCCTCTCTTTAAACTTGAGCTGACAGGAAGCGCCCCAAATTCCCAAATCGTTTTTGGCCCCATAAAACAAAAGAAGAGCAGCTTTAGGGTGAAAACCCATCAATTTACTAAAAGAAAATATATATATATTTAGAGTGGATAAGGAAATAAAACCGTGTGAAATGATGGAATGATGAAATGATGAAACTATGAAAATAATGAAAATATGACCCTTTTTGTTTGCTTGTTTGGTTTTTTTTTTTTTTTTTTTTTTTTTTTTTTTTTTTTTTTTTTTGTTTTTGTTTGTTTGTTTGTTTGGGTTTTTTTGCTTCCCAAATCGATTATTTCACTCTCAGGGCGCGTAACCCAAACAAGAGCTGATTAATCCCGAATTAACATTCCAGGCGCAGGCGTGACCCAGGAGTGCTCGGGAAGCGTCGCGGCTCCCCTTGTTCTGCTCCGGGGTATTTTGGGGCGGGGGGAATTCCGGGAATTCCGGGATTCCAGCGCCGCTCCGACCTGGCCATTAAGGTAGGATGAGCCGAAAATGATCTTTAGGATAAAAAACCTGGAACGGGATGAGCAGCTCGGGAAAAGCAACTCGGGAGGGTTCGGAGGCGGAAATGTGGGAAAAGCTGGAGTTGGGCTCAGTTCCCTTTGTTTGGAGGAGGAGAATGAGCAGGAGGGTAAAAATTCCCGTTTGGCTGCAGTCGGAAGGTTTTGTCGTGGAAAATGCCGGAATAAAAAAATCAAATTTAGGAATAAAAGGAATGAAATTTAGGAATAAAGTAATATATCCCAGAAAAGGCAGAACCAGACTTTTTAAGGAATACCCGGAAAATGCAGAGCCAAGGGTTTTTTTTCAGGAATAAAATGTTTTATCCCAGAAAATGCAGGGCCAGGTTTTTTCTGGAATAAAATTTTTTTATCCCAGAAAATACAGAGCCAGGTTTCTCTAGGAATAAAACCTCTGATCCCAGAAATTTAACCCTGTATTACACCTCTCGCCAAGTTTGGTGCGGTCTGAAGAGCCTGGAGGGCGCCTGTCCCTCTCTCCAGGAGTCCCCAAGAGAGCCCGAGGAGCAGAGGAAAAAGGGAATTCGGGACGGGTTTGATGCAGCAGTGTTTTAATGGGAATGCAAAGTGGAGTCAGACACTCGCAGAGAGAATAATGCAAAGAGGAGCTGACTCCGAGAAAAGCCCCAAATCACCCCAAAATCACCCCAAATCGCTCCAGCCCGACACCCCCTCCCTCGCACTTGCCGAGCCCTTCCAATCCCAACCATTCCCAAATCCCTCGGTTGCGATCCACGCTCGGCGTCGAGCTGGGCAGAGAGACCCAAAGCACAGACGGAAGATGCGAAGAAGAAGAAAATAACAAGAAAAGAAAAGCCTGAACTAAGCTACAGCTCTATCCTAGACTCAAATCGCGGGGTCCTGGTTTCCAGCGGCGCTTCCCTCTCCGGCAGCCCTCGGGTCACATTCCGGGTTCCTTCTCTTCGTGCCTCATCCCTTCCCGTGCTCCTTCCTCCCCAAAATTCCGCTCAGATCTTCTTGCAGAGGCCCCTCTGGCACGGGTGCTTCCAGCGGGTGGAGAAGGTGTACGAGCGCTCGGGCACGCACTTGGTGGCGCAGGGCGTGGCACAGGGCGTGGCACAGGGCGTGGCGCAGGTGGGCACGCACTTGGTCACGCACTTGGTGGCACAGGGCGTGGCGCAGGGCGTGGCACAGGTCGGGGCGCACTTGGTGGCGCAGGGCGTGGCACAGGGCGTGGCACAGGGCGTGGCGCACTTGGTCACGCACTTGGTGGCACAAGGTGGGGGACAAGGTGGGGGACAAGGGGCACAGGGTGGAGCACAGGGTGGGGGACAAGGTGGGGGACAAGGAGCACAAGGTGGGGGACAAGGCGGGGGACAAGGAGCACAAGGTGGGGGACAAGGAGCACAAGGTGGGGGACAAGGCGGGGGACAAGGGGCACACTTGGTGGCACAGGGGGTGACACAGGGCACCTCACACCTGGCCAGGCACTCCAGGCCCGCGGCGCCCGTGGCGATGGGCACGCCCGCCTCCAGCGCGCCCGCCAGCTCGGCCGAGTCGCTGGAGCCCACCACGGTGTCCTGCGGGTACGTGGTGAGGATGGGCCCCGGGAAGGTGACCACCACGGGCGGGGGAAGATGATGACCCGCGAGTCGGGGCACGCCAGCACGCAGGGCTCGCTGCAGGCGGCGGCGCGCGGCTCGGCGCAGGGCTCGGCGCAGCGGGATTGCTCGCAGGACATCTCGCGGCTGGGCTGGGCCTGCGGGCACAGAGAGGAGGGACAGCGTGGGTGAGGAGGGGCTGCGGGCGTGGGGTCAGCCCCCCGGGGAGGGGGGGACCTGCTCGGCTTCGTTTGGGTCTTCTCAGGGAGATTGAGGAGCTCTGGGGACACAGAGATCGCCCGGGGGACACTGCGACAGCGCTTAAGGGGACAGCAAATCACCTCTTTGGGGACAGCAGAACAGCGCTTTTGGGGACCCCAAAACACCTCTTTAGGGGACACCAGAACAGCTCTTTGGGGACACCAAACCACCACTTTTGAGGGCATCAAATCATCTCCCTGGGGACACCAAACCACCTCTTTGGGGACACCAAACCACCTCTTTGGTGACCCCAAACCACCTCTTTGGGGACACCAAACCACCTCTTTGGGGACACCAAACCACCTCTTTGGTGACCCCAAACCACCTCTTTTGAGGACACGAAACCACCTCTTTGGGGACACCAAACCACCTCTTTGGGGACACCAAATGTCCCCTTTGGGGACACCAAGTGACCCCTTCGGGGCTGTTGTTTAATTCATATCTCTTTTCCCCTGTGCAATTTGGACTCCAGAGGCAGAGCTCAGTAGAATGAGGGTAGCACATAAAAGGCAACAGGAGAGGTTTTTACTGGACCAAGTTTGGGCAAAGTCTGGGCTAAGAGACAAAAATCCAAGGAATCTCATCCCCATGATGGAATTGATCCCATAATTTTGGATTTTGTCCAGTCAGTTCGTAGCAGGTGCCTTTGCCACAGAGCCTGAGCACAAAACTCACTTGTGAAAAAACTCAATTAAAACCTTCCTCAAGATCGAGAGGAAACACTGAAGCACAACAAAAAACCTGAGAGCAGCTTGTCCCAAACTGAAATTTCAGAGAGATTAGAACTGTTCCCGAACCTGGGCTGAATTCTTCTCTCTGGTTTTGAAATAAATTTAAGGGTGGGGATTCAGAAAACAACACAAAAATTCATTTCAAGCTGTCATTTCATCCTTACCCAAATCCCACCTCAAAGCACCGAGCGAAGGAGCCGCTTAATCTTCATTGCAGATGAAATGGAATATTTTGGGTTCAGCCCAGGTGATTAATTATTTTTTTTTTAGCTGCATATTGGAGAAGCCTGGGTGGGGCTGAGTTTGACTCAGGCCATTTTTGTTTTCTTTCCTGGTTCTAAACACGATGCCCAAATGTGCATTATCCACCCTAATCCGGGGCTCTCCTGAGCTTCCCACCCTTCAAACCCAGCTCTGAATTCCCTGTCCTTGTCTTGACCTTGATCAGAGACCACTCCAGAGGGAAGGAATCATTTAAAACCAGCCCTGAACACAGAGCACAGAACATCCCGAGCAGATTCAAATATCCTCGCTTTGCATAAAACCAAAGCTTTGCATAAACAGAACAAAACCACCCAAAGCAGCTTCCCAAAATTCCCAGGCTGATTTTTTTTTTTTTTTTTTTTTTTTTTTGGCCATTCCCATCTCTCCTGAAGAGGAAAACTGGGAATTTTGTTGGGCCACATCCAAAGGGATGTGGTGCCCTCATCCACTGGCGACTGCAGTTCTGCTCATCTCAATATTTCTAAAATTCCTGTTTAAATTCCCACACCATCTGTGCCCAAAATCAGATAAAAATCAGAAGCCACAAGGCCAGGTGGAAGCTGCTGCCTGAGGTATTTTAAGGTTACCTAAAGGCTGCATCCATTAAATTTCCATAAAGCAATGGAATTAAAAATGTTTTTAATATTATCTAGATTGCAAATACATTTTTAAACTTTGATCCCACAGCGCTTCCGGATGAATAATCAAAATTATTTTGATTATTCCATGAAAATAAACCGAATTGTTTTCCAGAACGGCAGAATACGAATCCAAAATTCAGCGCTGAGTTAAACGTCAATATTTTAAACCCGAAACTCCTTTTGTTTTATTATTTTAGGAAGAAGTTATATCAGAATCCAACTTACTCAGTTCACCGAGGAGAAGCCAACAGGACCCGCTGGAAGCTCCCTGAGTCAGGAATGGTTTTTATATCCCCGGCTGGACCACCAGGCTGATGCAAGAAAATAACTTCATATTTGGGCATTAGGCCCCATTACTCCCCAAACCAAATTTGGGGGGTAATTACAGTAATTGCTCTGCTTTGCTCACTCTTTGCCTTGATTACCCTTTTCTCACCTGCACGTGACCGCCGCTGCTTGGCCCCGGATTCTTCTCATTTCGGAATTTGGAGGCTCGAATTCATCCCCGCAGCTCTGCCGGGGTGAAGAGCCCGGCTCCGAGAGCTCCTCAGCCTCGCAAGGCTCGTCCTCGCAGCTCCTCAATCCCGGGATTTGTTTTCCCGGCCTCCGAGAATGCGGCCGAGCCTGACCCGGCATTAGCCCGGGAGGGCTCCCGGCTGCTCCCAGACCTGCCGGGACGCGTTTGTGGCCACGGCCCGGCTGGAGTGGCCACTCCCGGCCCAGCCCGTGGGGCCCTCGCTGCCTCCTGAGGCTGACCCGGAACAGGGGCCAGGCAGAGGATGGAGCAGGGATTTATTAAAAAGCCTCCACGGGCACACCAAGAGCCCGGCTGGCCCACACCCAAAACGAGCCCAAAATGGGCTCAGAATGGACACCCGACCACGAGGGCTCCCAAACTTTTAGAAGTTCTGGTCCATCTTAGAATCGATTGTCCAACCATGCCTTCAGGTCATGAAGCTCCATCCTCTTTGGTTTTCTTCTCACTTCACCGCCTTTTTCGTTCTGGGGGTCGAAAGTTGTCCCTGGTTCCGAGCTGGAGAAGGAATTGTTTTGTCTCTCCACTTTGAGAAGAGAGCTGAGCAGCACTGAATATGAAACCTAAAACTACCCACTCAAACAGCACAGAATCTAGAAAGTATAAAAGCTAAAAACTCAAAGCATCACCCTGGCTCCTCCTTTGGTGTCCGAGCTCGGATCCGACCCATCCCAAACTCCAAACCCCGAGGAGTTCCACTGGGAAATTCCTCCCAGGGAGGGCAGAATTGGGATTGTCCCTCTCTGGAGCCATCCCAAAGCCACGGGGATGTGTCCCTGTGCCACCCGCCCTGCGACATCTCCAGAGGTCACTTCCCACCCCTAAAATCCCGGGGGGCTGGCTTAGGGTCCAAATATTCGATATTCAGCTATCAATATTCAATCCTGACCCGGGGAGCCCCGGTTTAGAGCAAAACTTCTCCTCTGCCACGCAATTCGTGCCCCGGGAAGGAGTCGGAAGGGGGAAAGTCCCTTTTGGGAAAAGTGGGATGGTCAGAGGGTATGGAGTAAACCACCCCGTGCCCGGTTCCTTTCCCGGTGGTTTTGGTCACCAGAAATATTTCGGAGTGTGGAGGAGTGCGGGAAGCGCGGGGTGAGGGGAGAAGCCACCGAAGGTTCCCAGTTTAACGCAGGGAAAAACAGGAAAAACACCGATTATTTAAAGCCGCTCCATTTAATCTCTTTAAGGTCGCTCAGGATGACTTTGGACGCAGAGGACAAAGAGTCCCAGCCCCGGTTTGTGCCGGGGACAAGCAGAAATTCGTGGCACGCTGGGAGCTCAGCCCCCGAGGTGAGGGAAGATTTAAATCCCCAAACATGCCCTGATTCAGGAAGGTGAGTGTTGGGCCAAGTGGATGGAAACGGTATCATTAGGATAACAAACACCGGGGCCGGCTTTTAATCACGAAGAACCGCAGGGATCCGAATTCCCGAGGTGTTTCTGAGTCAGGGACACCACGTGGGTGGCTCTGACACATTTATTTGGAAGGGACGCTATGACTCAATCCTGATTTAATGCCAGCCTGTCATTAACTTCAGAGAGCCGCGGCGCCTGGCATGGGTAAAACGTGAGTGGGAGTTTGCAAAACCGTCCCGGAGCATTTCCTCACAGCCTTCCCAACCAGGGCTTTTGCCCAGGGGAGCCTCTGGAATCGCTCGGCTTCCAGGAGGGAACGCAGAGCGCCGAGGTCGCAGCAAAAATAAATTTAAAAAGATGTGCGTGGGCAGAAAGGAGAGAAATGCTCAAAACCAGCGTGATTTTTGGGGCAGGTCCCGGGATTGTAGTGTCAAGGTGATCCTCAGCTGAGTATGAGACAAAATGCCCCCAAATTCCTGGACCCTTCAATCCCCCCAAATTCCTGGACCCTTCAATCCCCCCAGATTCCCGTATGAAGTAAAGAGATGAGTTGGAAAAAGGATAAAAACCGACCCAAGCACGGGAATTGGAATGCGAGCGAACTTTAATGCGGGGTCAGTGGCGGGGCAGAGCGGCCCGCGGGGAGCGCGGCGGGCGATCCCCGGGCCGTGCGGCAGCGCCGCGGCCGCCTCACAAAGAAAAGGAGCCGCAGTTTCCCCCCGCGAAGCGCCCGGAGCCGGAGCCGCCGCCGCAGGAGCCGCCCCCGAAGGAGCCGCCCCCGCCGCAGGAGCCCCCGAAGCCGCCGCCCGACGAGCCGAAGGATCTCCTGCCGCCGAAGGATCGGCTCCCTCCAAAGGAGCCCCCGGAGCCGAAGGATCGGCCCCCGATTCCCCCCGAGGAGCTGCTGCCCCCATAGGAACCCCCAATTCCCCCGAGGGAGGAACCGCCCCCATAGGAACCGCCCCCATAGGAGCCCCCAATTCCCCCCGCGGAGCCCCCTCCAAAGGAGCCCCCTCCATAGGAACCCCCAATTCCCCCCGCGGAGCCCCCTCCAAAGGAGCCCCCTCCAAAGGAGCCCCCTCCGGAGGAGCCCCCGAGGGCGCCCCCGGCCCCGGCAGCCCCCGAGCCCAGCGGCGCCGGGAAGGAGGTGCCCACGATGCTCTCCTGCGGGCAGGAGCTGAGGATGGGCCCCGGGAAGGTGATGACCACGGGCGGGGGGTACACCACGGCCCGCGAGTCCCCGCACGACGTGACGCACGGCTGGCTCCAGGCGTCGGCGAAGGGCTGCGGGCAGGACACCTCGCACGGCGACGAGCAGCCGCTGCTCAGCATCGCTCCGCACGACATCTCGGGGCTCGGCGGCGACCTGCGGCAGCGAGCCCGTCACAGCGGCAGCTGCCCGGGCCCCGCAGCGGCGCGGAGCCCGCTCGGCCGCCGCCGGCAGCGGCACGGACGGCCGGGGGCCGAGGAGAGCCCGGCCACGGGCAGCCGGGCCCCTCGCAAAGCGCTCGCCTGCCCGCAGCTCCGCCGCTGCCCGAAGGCTCTCCCGCTGCCCGGCCGTGCGGGCAGTCCCGGGCACCAGAGCCCAACCCCAGCGCCCTTCGGCAGCCGCTCCCGCCCGGGGCTTGGCAGGGACGGGCGGCAGGTCTGGGGTCAGCGACAGCCTCCAATCGATCCCCGCGCCCCGGGAAATTGCGGCGCTGCCCTTGATCCCGAGCCTCAAAATGCAGGCGTGCACGGGACTCGGGGTTCTCGAGGCTGCCAGAGGCCAAGGGAATTGCTGGGCCCCGCGGGGCCCTGCAGGAGAGCGAACCCTCCGTGAAAAACTCTCCCGGAGGCGCCTTTGCGGCTGGGGAGGAGCCTGGAGCAGGGGGCAAATCCTGACTGCAGTGCCCAAAATTCCCGGGGGAGAAATCCTGCTCTGCTGCCTTCCAGCAGCAGGAAAAAGGGGGTGTAAAGAAGTCTTTTTAAAGATTCATGAAAGTGTCTTTTGTTATAGAGGGAAAACTGCAGCCCTGCAAAAGGAGTAAAATTAAAATGTTCAGGGAGATTTGGGCCTTTACAGAATCACCAGGTGATAAAATCGGTGATTTCCTGATTGAAGGAATTACTGCCCTGTAAATACGAGATCTCCTCTCGTTTCCCTCTATCCTGAATAAGAGCCAAGCTCGGAGCAGTTAAGTTGTAAACTCCCCATCAAATAATCAGGGTTTAATTGACACTTTCCCTTTGTGGTTTGGAACAACACCGCCTCACATTTTGAGATCCGCGGCTTCTCAACAGTTCCAGCCACAAAAAACTTTCCTGCCCAAGAGACAGAATTGATAAACCGGAATAATTTGGCTTGGAATAGAGCCCCACGTCCATATTCCTGATCATTTCAGAGCTCTGGCACGGAATTATTTCCCAATTCAGCCGCGTCCCTGTTAATAAAAAATGGAATTAGAGGCAGAGAACTCACCGGGCTCGCAGGGAAATCGGCAACGGAGGAGAAGGCGCTGGAGAAGCTGCGGGAAAATCCCGGTTTTTATACCCTTCCCAGGACATGCCGCCCAGCTTTGGGACATCAGCAGCGACACTTTTTGCTGTCTAAGCGCCTTCTAATTGTAATAATTGCTTTGATAAGTGTTAATGATTCGTAAATCAACTCCTCATCAGCCAATACACGCACACGCCCTTTGTCTTCCTTTAATCCTTCAATAATTTTTTGATGGTTTTGTGACTGCTGCCATTTCCTGACCTGGTTTGACTTGGGAATTGGCTTGGAGGGGTGAAGGATCAGGAATTCCCTCAGCAAGGGTAAAAAACCAGTTTGGTTCTGTCAGGGGAACATTTTCTGTTCTGCAGAAAATCCATTGGAAAAACAGAACTGGGGAAACCCACAGATTTTGCTTTATAAATCCTCGGATGGGAAGGGTGATTTTTATACCTGTCTAACCCAAGGAGCTGGTTAAAAAGGCCTTAAATTAATTCCTTGGATACTCATTGTCATCCACGGCATCCCAGTGTGAGAGCATTTAATTATTGCAATTCTCCCTTTGTCACCTTAATTTTCATAATTCTCCCTTTGTCACCTTAATTACTCTAATTCTCCTTTTGTCCCCATTTGCCACAACTGCAATATTTCAGGGACACACGTGTCCAGCAGGCATCAGGGGAGGAAAAAACCGAATATTTTTGAGAGCATGAACTGATTCCATTTAAAACACAATAAAAGCATCTCAAGACTGGCCAGGATTATTTTTCCAGGGAAGCCATAGCAAAATCTACACCCCGTTTAAATGGGTTTGAACCTCGTCTGGTGAAAGGCAGAAATGCATAAATAGAAGAGATCTGCAAGCAGAATTCCCTTTATCAGTCACCAGAAGCACCAGGAGGGTTTTAGATGTGCCATCAATCCCCAGACTGCGAGGGCTTTGTTCTAAACCAAAGTCAGCTGAGGAGATTTCAGATTTGAAAAAATTCGAGACTTGAGATTCGAGATTTGAGATTCAAGAGTTGAGATTCGAGATTTGAGATTCGAAATTTGAGATTTGGGCGTTTATGCAACTCCTGTCCCCACATCTTTGGTGTTTTCAGACCCGATCGGAAAACAGAACACGGTATCGGGTTAAGATCTTGCGACAGAACCCGGACAAGCCCTGTCAGGCCCCGGTGACATCCCCGAGTTTGACAGCTCTGCGTGTCAGCAATTCCTCCTTGACTCCTCAATTAACGTGAAATTTGCTGGGTTCCTCCAGCTGGGTTGGGAAATATCGATTTACAGGGAAAATCTGGGTCCTGCTGCTGCTTCTCCCATTCCAGCACATCTGGGAAGAGGCAGCACTCCCACCAACTCCCCGAAATCCATTTCCAGTCCAAAATCCCCATAGAGATTTTCGTGTGGAAAGTGAAATATCGTGTATAACACCTGTTGATTAATCAATAAACCCCTCAAATGGATCTAAGCCCTTCCCAGCTTCAATTCCAGGGGTGACACGAGCTCACGAGCTCCCAGGGTCTTCCCGGGGGTTGGAATGTGGAGCGAACAGAATCCCCCTCGAGGAGTGCAGTGCCGGGAACGTGACTTGGGATTAATAATGAATTTATCGCGTCACTTAGGCCAACAATTAGGACAATTAATGAAATAATCTAGCCAGCAAAACACGGTTTGGCAAGGCGTGGGAAGATCTTGCACAAAGCGAAGCTCCCATCCCGCTGGGGGTCGGGAAAAGTATAAAAGGGCTTTTGGAATTCTGCAGTGCCATCCCCGGCCGCTTCTCTCGTCTCCACTTCTGCAGACCCGGTGAGTTGGATCCTCTTTGTCCCCTCTGGGAATAGGGGAAAATATTTTCTGTCTTTTCTGTCCTTCCCAAAAGATGTTCTGAGGAATCTTTCTGAAATCTTTCAGGAACCTTTCTCTTTCAGGAATCTTTCTTCCCCCCCCCCCCCTCCCCCCCCCTTTTTCCTGCTGCTGGAAGGCAGCAGAGCAGGATTTCTCCCGCCGGGAATTTTGGGCACTGCAGTCAGGATTTGCCCCCTGCTCCAGGCTCCTCCCCAGCCGCAAAGGCGCCTCCGGGAGAGTTTTTCACGGAGGGTTCGCTCTCCTGCAGGGCCCCGCGGGGCCCAGCAATTCCCTTGGCCTCTGGCAGCCTCGAGAACCCCGAGTCCCGTGCACGCCTGCATTTTGAGGCTCGGGATCAAGGGCAGCGCCGCAATTTCCCGGGGCGCGGGGATCGATTGGAGGCTGTCGCTGACCCCAGACCTGCCGCCCGTCCCTGCCAAGCCCCGGGCGGGAGCGGCTGCCGAAGGGCGCTGGGGTTGGGCTCTGGTGCCCGGCACTGCCCGCACGGCCCGGGCAGCGGGAGAGCCTTCGGGCAGCGGCGGAGCTGCGGGCAGGCGAGCGCTTTGCGAGGGGCCCGGCTGCCCGTGGCCGGGCTCTCCTCGGCCCCCGGCCGTCCGTGCCGCTGCCGGCGGCGGCCGAGCGGGCTCCGCGCCGCTGCGGGGCCCGGGCAGCTGCCGCTGTGACGGGCTCGCTGCCGCAGGTCGCCGCCGAGCCCCGAGATGTCGTGCGGAGCGATGCTGAGCAGCGGCTGCTCGTCGCCGTGCGAGGTGTCCTGCCCGCAGCCCTTCGCCGACGCCTGGAGCCAGCCGTGCGTCACGTCGTGCGGGGACTCGCGGGCCGTGGTGTACCCCCCGCCCGTGGTCATCACCTTCCCGGGGCCCATCCTCAGCTCCTGCCCGCAGGAGAGCATCGTGGGCACCTCCTTCCCGGCGCCGCTGGGCTCGGGGGCTGCCGGGGCCGGGGGCGCCCTCGGGGGCTCCTCCGGAGGGGGCTCCTTTGGAGGGGGCTCCTTTGGAGGGGGCTCCGCGGGGGGAATTGGGGGTTCCTATGGAGGGGGCTCCTTTGGAGGGGGCTCCGCGGGGGGAATTGGGGGCTCCTATGGGGGCGGTTCCTATGGGGGCGGTTCCTCCCTCGGGGGAATTGGGGGTTCCTATGGGGGCAGCAGCTCCTCGGGGGGAATCGGGGGCCGATCCTTCGGCTCCGGGGGCTCCTTTGGAGGGAGCCGATCCTTCGGCGGCAGGAGATCCTTCGGCTCGTCGGGCGGCGGCTTCGGGGGCTCCTGCGGCGGGGGCGGCTCCTTCGGGGGCGGCTCCTGCGGCGGCGGCTCCGGCTCCGGGCGCTTCGCGGGGGGAAACTGCGGCTCCTTTTCTTTGTGAGGCGGCCGCGGCGCTGCCGCACGGCCCGGGGATCGCCCGCCGCGCTCCCCGCGGGCCGCTCTGCCCCCGCCACTGACCCCGCATTAAAGTTCGCTCGCATTCCAATTCCCGTGCTTGGGTCGGTTTTTATCCTTTTTCCAACTCATCTCTTTACTTCATACGGGAATCTGGGGGGATTGAAGGGTCCAGGAATTTGGGGGGATTGAAGGGTCCAGGAATTTGGAGGCTCCGGAAATTTTGGGGTATTGGAGGCTCTGGGAATTTGGGAGGATTGGAGGCTGCTGGAGGAGAACCAGGCCCTTTTATCCCGCTCACCTCTGGGTTTGAGGCAGAGACAACAAATTTTTCACCATCAATATTTCCCATTAAAGCTCTTTTAAACCTTATTTTTGCTTCACGTTTTCTTTTCTGCCTTTTCTCCGGCTGGGATCCAATTTTTCCCGAGCCTGATGAAATCCTCCAAGTCTGAAATCCCGGAGTGACTTTCAGGCCACTTTAACCGGAATTTGGAGCGCTGATTTCACCCCGTGACACGCTCCGGGATTTGCCGAACTGGAATTCCGTGGGATTTCTTCTCTCTCCAGAGCTTCTCCACGATTGCAGACAAATTATCCAATTTTTTTCCAATTGAGCCTGTTCCTCCAGTCCCATTAGGATTTTGCTCGGAGCTGATGAATTTATTGTGTGCCATCATTACATTAATCGCAGATTAAAATTCCTAAACCTCTTTAGGCACACGTGGAATTTAAGCCACTTTAGTCGTTGTTCATTTAATTTTCTATTTACGTCCTGAGCTGTCTATTAAAAATATTTTAAACCCATTTTCAGCTGAAACACGGCGATAACTTCGATTTTCCAAGCAGAAATCTCTCATAGGGTCCACTCCTGATTTTTCCTGATTTCTCCCATATTTCAGTTCATCCTTCCGAATTAAGAAGTATTAACGATTCTATAGTTCAATATAAAGTACTAAAAACATTTTTAAAATAATTGTTGGGGGGCTTTCTGTGTTTTGCGAGGGAGTAAAGCTGGGTTTTAGGTCACCTTTATGTCTCTGTTCCCATCCCGACGGAAAACAACAGCACCGGGCGGGATCTGAGCTCTCGTGTCACTCCCGCCTTGGGAAATCCTCTCTTGCACAGCCGGTGAAGTTCTCCTGTCACATAAAGCAGCCCTTTGATGATGTGAGGAATTTCTCCACATCTTGAAGCGTTTGGTGCTGCGAGCTCAGAGCGAGGGCTCGGAAATCCAGAGGAGGTTCTTTGGTGGATTCTGTTCCCATCCCAAATCCTCGGATTTTGGTCCTGGTTCGAGGTCTTTAATCCCCCTGAAAATGTGTTCAGCTTCCCTAAATCTCAGAGTTCTGCAGGGAACCCCAGTAAATCCTAAAAACGAGCTCCTAAACCCTAAACACTCGTTCTAAATGTGGTGACAGAGTGGATGGGGCAGATCTGATCCCAGGGAACGGGGGCAGGACGAGAGGGATCGGCCTCGAGCCGCGCCAGGGGAGACTCCAGGTGGGAAATTTGGGAAAATCCCTCCTGGAAAAGGGAAAAGGCCTTGGAAGGGGCTGTGCTGGAAGGGCTGGAGTGGCCACCCCTGGAGGTGTCCGAGGAAGGGCTGGACATGGCACTGGCCTGGTGGGAGGAGGAGATTGACCAAAGACTGGGATCGACGACCTTGGAGATCTTCTGCCGCCTCAAGGATTGGATTTTTACAACGCCAGGACCGATCAGAATCCTTCAGGAGGGAGGAGCTGAGCTGAACCGAGGTGTAAAATAAAAACCAAGTGACTTCCAGCCTTTAACTGACCACATCCCTGAGCCCCACAGAGAACACCCGAACTCCTCCGAGCCCAAAGTTCGGGTGCTCCATCCATCCCTCCCTTTCTCAACCCCGACGCCTTCAACAATTACCGCCCAATTACCATAAAACCCCTTAATTGCTGCTCAGGGAAGCAGCTGGAGGGAGCCTAAGAGGGAAGGGTGGGACCGAAACGGAGAAAGGAAATCCCGACCAAAGGTGCTGCTGCAGGAGGGTTTTATTGGGATACACTGCGGACAGACGCTCCTTCCTGCCGCTCCACCGTGCCAGGAAAAATCCACCTCCCACCCCTTGTTCTCGTCCTGTCAGGGCTGCGCTGACGAACTCCGTGCCAGCCCTTCCGAGCCTTTCTTCTTTTTTTCTTCTCTTGGCACGACGGAAAGCCGGAGCCGGCACCGCAGGGCGATTAGCAGAGGCTGTCGTGAATTAAAGACAAAGGGGAGATGCGGGGAAGAGCTGGGCCGGCTTCCCAGAGGTCCTGAGCCAGGGTGGCTCCCGTGGATGATTTTTTTTTCCTCCAAAAAGCCGCTCCCAGCTGCGGGTCTGGGTTTCGCCTCCCGGGCCCGCGGGTCTGGGGCTGCCTCAGTTTCCCAGGCGGGAGCCGCGGCTGCTGCTGGCGTAGAACCTCCTGAGGAAGCAGCCCCCCGAGGAGGAGGGAGCCCCGCATCCCGAGGAGCCCCCCTTCCCTGACAGGCCCACGGAGGAGCTCCCGCCTCCATAGGAGGCCCCAGACCCAAAGGAACCTCCAGAGCCATAGGAGCTCGAAATTCTGGACAGACCCCCAGAGGAGCCTCCCATGCCCGAGCTGAAGGACGGAGCCCCCGAGGGCTGGGGCAGGGCGGACGCCACGATGCTCTCCTGCGGGCAGGAGCTCAGGATGGGCCCGGGGAAGGTGATCCACACGGGTGGGGCGTAGACCAGCGCCGTGGAGTCCCCGCAGGAGGCCACGCAGGGCCCGAGGCCGCGGCTGTAGGCGCAGGGCTCGGGGCACGCCACCTCGCAGCCGGGCAGGCACCGGGAGCTGATGCAGTTCATGGCTGGTTCTCGGCGCTGCGGAGGAGCTGCGGGGGGAAAAGGGGGTGAGGGAATGCCACGGAGCCGGCACCTGCAGGGCACAGCGAGCCAGGGCTGTGTGCCTTCCTGCTCGCCGTTCCTGAGCTGGGGAAAGAGCAGCGAGGCCAAGGTGAGGCTGATTCCCACCTGGGACACCCAGAGCAATGTCCGGGAATTCTCTGGACACCTCCAGGGCATGGGGATCTAACCTTCCCTGAGCCTCTTCCAAGGTCTTTTCCCTTTTCCAGGAGGGATTTTCCCAAATTTCGCACTCTGAACCTCCCCTGGCCCAGCTCGAGGCTGTTCCCTCTCCTCCTGTTCCTCTTGTCCGTTCCCTGGGATCAGATCCCAAATCGCCCCTGGCAGAGCCTGGAATGCCCCCTGGATCCCCCTTTCCACCAGGCTCTGCTCCCCCAGGATTTTCCATTCCCTTTTCCATCTGCTCCAGCCCTGTTCCCATCCCTGGACATTCTGCCCTCCCTGAGCCCCTCCCCGAGCCCTTTTCCCTTTTCCAGGAGGAATTTTCCAAAATATTCAACCCTGGCCCTGCTCGTGGCCGTTCCCTCTTGTCCTGTTCCCTCTTGTCCCGGTCCCATTCCCTGGGATCAGACTCCAAATCCCCCCTGGATCCCCTTCACCTCCTGCCTCAAATCCTCCTTTCCTGGGACACCATTTCTCCCTCCCCTGTAGAAGACACCCAGGATTCGGCTTTTCAGTAAATTTAAGCCTCAAATTTGCGCCTCAAGCTTCGAAAGCCACAATAAAAATTCAAACAACGCCTAAACTTCTCTCTTTAAATATCAAATTGATTTCTTCCGAGCCTCTGCAGCGAGACTCCAAGGCAAAGCAGGATTTCAATGCCACATCTCCCGGCTAAAATCCCCCAAAACCAAGGAACGAATCTTCGTTTAAAGCTGTCTCTACAGAGAACGAGAGAGAGAGCAAAGATCAGCTCAAATCCAACTCACCTGGAGTAGCAGGAGAAGTCAGGAGAAGGTTTGAGGGGACTGCGGAGATGCTCCTGCTTTTATACCTCTTTGGAGGCAGCTCCTGGGGTATGAAGCATCCCATAAAATCGCTCGCCCTTACCAAATTCTGATTTTTTTCCTCTGTGTGACTCCTCTAACGCCTGTAATTATTTTCATAGTTTCCAATTAGCAAATCAACCCTCGACATATACAATCTGACTCTCATATCATAAATTTGGCTTTTCCATTGTGTGGGAATTTTACAGCCCCGTTCCCGTGCAATTTCCCGGGGATGACTGGATTTACAGCGGCGCCTGACCCCTGCCTGTTATTGCTCATTAATGATTTAAGTGAGGCCTGGGCAGATCAACCCTGCAAGTCTGCACTAAAGAGCGGCTTGGGCTGATGATGAGATAATTCTGGAGGTCAAAGCCCAAGAGTTTCGGGAGGGATTTCCTCACGGGAAGGGCTTTGGCAGGGGTTGCCCACGGCGGGGTTGTGGTCGCCACCCCCGAGGTGTCCGAGGAAGGACTGGACATTGGTCTGGGTGACCAGGTGGGGACGGCTCGAACGTTGGCCTTGGTGACCCTGGAGGGATTTTCCAAGGTTTGGGATCTGTGGTGAAACTCTTTGCTTCATCGGGTTCTTCTCAGCCTCAGGATTAAAAGCACGAGAGGCAGAATTCTTGATCGGACTCTGATGTTTATTATTTTTTCTCTCAGCCTCACTGACCGTGAGTCTGCGTGCTAAAAAAACAAGGCAAAAATGGAGCACAGAGAGAAGTTTCAAGCTCCCCAATTATGAGATGCCAACAAATTTATTTTAACTTCTAACCCAATAACCACGTCCAGCACTTTTAAACTAATTATACAAAATTACTCAAACTTGTAAAGAAGAAGAAGGAGAACATGCAGTTCTAAACTCTCTATCTTGTTACATATATATTATTGTAACTACTTTAAATTTGAAATTTTTCACTTTGTGTTATAATATACATTTATTTATCTATACATTTCCAGACTCAGTGCTGTTACTCAGTTGTTCAAGTTTTTCTTAGGGCTTCAGGTCAAACGTAGTGTATCTTTGTGGATTATTTTTTTTTTTGCTAGCACAGAAAGTTTGAAACTCTTTGTGTTTAGGCTTTCAGCAGGGATCCACCTTAGGGCACAGAGTGACATCCCGGTGACAGCGCTGAGCTCAGCATCCCCGAAGGAGTTTTGATTAAAATTCCTCAGCGGTTTCAGGGCTCAGGGGCCTCTCGCGTCACTCCAATCCCTGCGAGGGGCGTTCTGCCGCCTCGTCCCCTCCACCCCGGCCTACGGGAGGGTCCAAAGCGCCCTGACCCCCTCCGAGGTCGGGCGATTCCCTCTTGCACCCAAATCTGCGGTTTACGCCCCAGTTTTGTGAGTGGCAGGTGGGAGCCTCCTTCCTGCGAGTCACCGGAGGAGAACAAACGCGGGGATCAGCTCCTGTTTCTTTTGGACGAGGCCGAAAGGATTTTTGTCCCTGAGGTTTGAGACAAAAGGAGATTTTTGGGTGTTGGGTTAGTGTCACTCAAAGCAGGGCTGGAAGTGATCCGTAATTACGAGCTGAAATGAAAACAATGGCCAGGCTTAAGAGGATCTTTTTCTTTGTAAGTGACAAGAATTCAGTAAATGATGGGTGACATCACATCCTCCTTATTGTCTAAAAACGGGATAAAAGGGGGGAGACCTGAGAAATCCTCCATCCTCGCAGCTCCACTGATTTATTCCCTCCAAGAGACGAGGTGAGTGTGACTTCATTGTGCTCCTCAGTACTTTCGAATTTCTCCTCTACCTTGCAAAATTCCAACTGTGTCGGAAAAGCTGAGGGAGAGCAGAGTGGATTTAGAGGAAAGAGAAAAACAGAGCGAGGAAGATTTTCCTTGGGGGCTTTCTGAAGGCAGATCTTCCTACTTGAAAAAGGGAATTAGTGGGACTTTCCTGGGCAAGGAATTGTTTAAGGATCAGGTAGTTCAGCCCCAGAGAAAAGGGGAGGGTTTTTATTTTTGAAAGAGAGATTTAGAAAAAAAAAAAAAAAAAACACAAAAACGAGATGTGGTGGTAGGAAAGGAAGAACTGAGAAGCCTCCAACAGGTCAGGAAGAAAATAGAAAACAGAAGGAAGAATGGGAACCCGTGAGGGAGGGTTGGACTGGGAGCAGCCGGAGAAGGACAATTCCTTTCCCATTACCTACAGCCTATCATAACTACCAATATTACCAAATTATGGTAGAAATTAACCAATCACATGAGTTAGGACGTTATACTTTAAGCTTAAAACTTGCTTTTCTGTTTTTCCGCAGTGGAAAATTCTTGTTTGCTAAAAATGTGGTTTCTGTCTGCCCATGCTTTTTTGAGATTTATCTTTTCTCGGTAAAAACGCCCTTTTGTTTGTAGACAACTTATCCTTTGCTCTTAGCCATAAAATCTCTTCCCAACCCATCTCAGCTTTTCTCCAGCCACCACGAGCTCAGCAGTGTTTATTTTCAGACACCTTTTGTTCTGCTTTATCAAAACTGCCTTTCGCCTCTGGAGAACCTTCTGCCGAGCGCTCAGATTTGTTAAACTCTCATCTCGCCGGCAGCGCCGCTGTCCTGACCGCTCGTTTCCCTCTCCAGCTGGAGCCCAGGTGCCCGGGGATGATGTCGAGCGCGGGATGCGAGCTGTCCTGCACCCAGCCCTGCGCCTACAGCCGCAGCCTGGAGCCCTGCGTGGCCTCCTGCGGGGAATCCCGGGCCGTGATCTTCCCTCCCCCGGTGGTCCTCACCTTCCCGGGACCCACCCTCGCCACCTGCTCCCAGGAGAGCGTGGTGGGAGCCTCGCACCCCGCGGTTCTGGGGGCTCCCATCCCAAATATCTCCGATGAGTCCTACGGGCCGGCGGGCTCCTTTGGGGCTGGGGGCTCCTTTGGGGCCGGGGGCTCCTTTGGGGCTGGGGGTTCCTTCGGGTCCGGGGGCTCCTGGGGCCGCGGGGGATCCTTTGGGTCCGGGATGCAGAATTCCCGCGGCTCCTGCGGGTTTGGGGGTTCCTTTGGGGGTGCCTTTGGCTACGGGAGCTCCCCGGGAGTGGGGGGCTCCTGGTACGGCCGGGGGTCCCGCAGCGGCCGCCGCGGGTCCTGCCTGGGCAGCTGGGGCTCGTCCTAAACCCCAGAGGATGAAAGGATCCGGATCCACGGCCAGGCCTGGAATTGCGAGGCTGCTCCCTGAGCACCGGGCTGGCGGTTCCTCCTCGGCGCCCACCGAGCGCTGCCTCTCCCGGAGCTCTTTGATTAATTAATGCAATCTTGTGCCCTGTCCTTTCTGGTGGGGTGGAAATGCTTCGGGATTCCGGGTGGAATTCTCTGAATTTCTTTCTGTAAAGGGTCCGGCTTCACCTCGTGAGGCAGCTTTTGTCACCCGCGGGAGTGGCCTGGCTGCCCCTGGACCACCAAGGAATCGCTCTGGTTTATTCTGTTTCCTGTACTTCAAACACTAATTAATAAAAACCTTTCCGAATCGCACTGGCAACTTCCTGGTTTTGTTTTCCACGGAATCCCACGGTCTTTTAGGCTGGAAAAGACCTCCAAGGTCATCAAGTCCAACCTCTGGTCCCTACAAAATGAGGTCACCCTTAAGCATCCCAATCCCCCATGGCCCTGGCTCCAAGGGTAAACTGGTTTTAACTGGGAGCTGCACCCGTCCACCCCCGGAGGTTTTTCCAACCTATTGGGAATTATTCTGTGTTATTTGTTGGATAAAGTGGATCAGAAAGGAAAAACGGTCTGTTGAGGAACTTCAGACGAATTCTATTTGCATTAAAGAGGAATTAATTCTCCTCAGGTGAGAATTAATTACTGCGTAAGGATTCCCTTTTCCAGACCGGTTTGTAACTGAAACTGTGGTGAAATAAAAGCCAGAACCCGGGGCTGTGATGCAACAGGGCTTTAATACAAACAAAAAGTGGGATGAGGCGGTGCAGAGACAAAGAACAGAATCTCCATGTCAGCATTCATTCCCGTTTCACATTCCCATTCCAGCATTCCCTTTCCAGCCTGGACTCAGTCCAGCAGCCATTCCAAGACATTCCTTTTCCAGCCGGACACTTCCACAGCCAAGTCCCATGACTGGTTTTACTCTTCGCGTTCGGGGAGTACAAAACACAACAGGAGCGAGGGACCAGGGGAGGGAACATCGGGACCCTAAGCCTTGGATAAAGCACAGCGAGATCCGAGCAGCCCCGGCTCCGGCCGCATCAGCTGGAGCAGAGACCGCTCGGAATTTCCTAGCTGTCAACTACCGCTTCGCATCCTATTTTCCCTTCGGGCATTCCTCGGCTTCGAAGGGTTAAAAGGGCCCGTAGCTGCCGTAGCGATACCTGTAGTACCCTCGGGGGTAGTAGGGGTAATAATTCCTGCCGTAGCCTGAGAAGTAGGAGCCGCGGTAGAGGCTGCCCAGGCGGGACATGCCCCCGCCGCAGGAGCTGCCCGAGCCCATCCCGTAGGAGCCGCCTCCGCCGCAGGAGGAGCCCATTCCTCCCCCTCCGGAGCCCATTCCTCCCCCTCCATAGCCCATTCCTCCCCCTCCGCATCCCATTCCCCCGATCCCATCCCTCCTCCGGATCCCATTCCCCCCGATCCCATCCCTCCTCCGGATCCCATTCCCCCCGATCCCATCCCTCCTCCGGATCCCATTCCCCCCGATCCCATCCCTCCTCCAGACCCCATCCCACCTCCAGACCCCATCCCACCCCCTCCGGACCCCATTCCCCCGCCGATCTCAGGGATGGAGGAGCCCACGATGCTCTCGGTGGGGCAGGAGCTGATGATGGGTCCCGGGAAGGTGACCACCACGGGTGGGGCGTACACGATGGCCCGGGAGTCTCCGCAGGCAGCCACACAGGGCTCGCTGCAGGCGTCCACGTAGGGCTGGCTGCAGGTGACCTCGCAGGGCGAGGAGCAGCGGGCGCTGAGCAGCTGGCCGTAGGAGGACATCGTTCCCGATCCGACCTGGAACGAGAGGAGAAGCTCCCACCCAGCCCGTGCGTCCGGGTTGGGAGGATGGGGAAAATCCCCCGGCCCTGGGGTTGTTGGCGTGTTCGATTCTTTAATTTACCTTTTAGAGGTAAATCAGTTTAGAGGTGGGAAAGAGAGAGGGAATGCGGGTGGGGAAAATGTGTTTGGTCCCGAGATTCTTAGGGATGAGGCTGGGATATGCGGCGGGAAGTGGGAGGTGTGGGGGTGAGGATTCCCTTTGGGATTGGCTGCAAAGGGAGCTGGGTTCTGGGAATGGGGATGTGCTGGATGGTGTTTGGATGGGCAGGTGTGTGGGATCAAATCATCTGAGTTTGTGGTTAAAAAAACCCTGAAATAATAATTTAGAAATCATCATTTCTAGGGCACAATCCCCTTTTCCATAAATTGAAAAATATCAAGGAATATGAATTGTGGGGAAATGCTTCTAACTCTGTTCCCACTCTTCTCTAGTTCTCCATGGAATCACGGAATGGACGTCAAAGATCCAGTCCTGACTCCTGCCATGGGTAGGGACACTTTCCACAGACCCCAAACCCCGTCCAGCCTGGCCTTGGAGAACTCCAGGGATGGAGCAACCATGGCTGCTCTGGGAATTCCATCCCAGGGCCTCCCCACGCTCACAGGGAAGGATTTATCCCTGAAATCCCATCTAAACCTCCTGGCCACCAGTGTGAACCCATTCCTCCTCTTCTCTTCACTCCATCCTTGTGGAATTTTCTCCCCATGTTCCTTTTGGGTCCTTCAGGTCCTGGAAGCTCACAATGAGGTGACCCCAAAGCTTCTCTGTGTTTTTGTCCTGTCTCTGTTCCCAGAACAAATTCTAGGAAGAACTTCTCTGTCCTTCTCCCACATCATTCCCTCCCCTGTTCCTTTTGGGAATCAATCCCACGGGTTTGGAGTGACCCTTCTCCATCAATAAATGCTCCATTCCTAAAAATCCCTCCCCTTAACATTTTTACATCTCCCATTCCTTTCCCCCCTTTTTATCCACCTTAACCCCAAGCCCCACTTCCCACGCCATGGAGAATAAACTCTACCCTGATTTAGGATGGGGATATAAAACCTCAGTTCAAAGCTCCCCATAAACCAAATTGCCTGTAATTAATTGGAGCTGATTCAGTTAAATCTGACTTACCCAGTCAGCGAGGGCAGCGAGTCAGCAGAGGCAGCTCCAGGGCCGCCAGTCAGGAGCACTTTTATATCCTGTCACGGAGAAAGGAAATTGGGAGCCACGTTGACGCAACCCCCTTGTGAAATGGAATGTTTTCCCTGCTCCTGCCTGCCCTTGTCGCAACCGTTTGGATAACGCCTTAGGATTAGGAGATAATCTCCAGTCCCACACAGGGCGCTGCGGGTGCTTCGCCCTCCCGAGCTTTGCTGGAAATCTCTCCATCCTCTGAGGGGAATTTTCCCTAAAACTGCAGGATTTCCCCTAAAATATTCACTTTGTGTGTCCCTGGTCACTTTGTGCTCATGTGGGTTTTGTTTTTGTCCTGGGACATAAAATCCTTGGCTCACACAGAGCTGTGGGATAATCCCCAGGTCTACACAGGCCACTTCAGCCATCTTGGGCTTCTGCTGGAAATCTCTCCATCCTCTGAGGGGAATTTTCCCTAAAACTGCAGGATTTCCCCTAAAATATTCACTCTGTGTGTCCCTGATCACCTCGTGTTCGCCCCGTGGGTTTTTATGGAATTTCTCTTCCTGGGACTGTCCTTTGGACAGATAATTTCCTTTCCGCATTCTAAGTAGGAAGTTTGAGGTAGCAAAGCAATTCCTGGACAAGAATTCCATCAGGAATTCAGCTAAAAAAAAGGCACCTGCCCAGGATTTTATATTTTATCAGGAATTTTATCAATTCCTCGTTTGCCCAGGATTTTATAGGATTTTGTATTTTATCAGGATTTTTATCAATTCCTCATCTCAAGGGAAATCACCGCAAAAATAAACACCCAAAAACTGGGAGAAAATGAGTTTTTCTTTGTGGATGTGCTCTTTAGAGGCCCAGCTGAGTGGAGGAATTTAGTTTAGGATTATTGGACCCAGAGCAAACATTACCTGAAATCCAGGCCTGCAAACTCAGCTCAGATAAATCCCCAAGACCTGAAAAATGTTGATAATGTGAATTCCACACTCACATTTACATTTTAAAAAACCCCTCTTCCTTCTCAGTTGTGGTGAATTACTAAAACAAAAGGAAAACACCAAACCAAAGCCCCAAATAAATTATTTTATTTACATTTCACAGCTCTGGAATCGATCAAATGAGCAGAGGAGACACATGAGCAGCACAGAACACTCTGACTCACTTAATTTGTGGCAATTAAAAGCACCCATTAATTACAGTGATTGACAGCTGAGGCAATTCCAGGAGTTACCAAACCCAATATTTGAGAAAAGTCCATAAGAACCACATCCCATTGTCTTGGAGGTTTGTCCAATGGAGAGAAAATTGGTTTAAAACACAAAACTGCCCCCCCCAAAAAATCCCTGGGGTTTGGTTTCTGGAATTGGGGTGTTTTTTTTGCTTGGAAGTTTAATGGGATCCTTTCCTTTTGTGGGATTTCACAGCCTGGATATTCCATAGAGATCAAAAAAAAAAAAAAAAAAAAAAAAATCAGCTCCCAAATGCAAACCCCTGGCACAAGCCCAAAACTCCTTTCACAACCCCTGACCCTGCCTAGGATCAAAGAGTTCCTTAAGAGATAAGAGATAAACTCTGGAAGAGAAATCCTTCTGAAAATATAAAATAAAATAAAATAAAATAAAATAAAATAAAATAAAATAAAATAAAATAAAATAAAATAAAATAAAATAAAATAAAATAAAATAAAATAAAATAAAAATATAATAAAATAAAAATATAAATAAAAAATATAATAAAATATAAATATAAATAAAATTTAAAAATGCAATAAAATATAAATAAAATAAAATAAAAAAATATAATATAATAAAAAATATAATAAAATAAAAAAATCCCCAACAAAACAAACAAACAAAATCAGTATTTTTGGCTTTTTTTTTTTTTTCCCTAGAGATTTGCAGGAAAAAAAAAAAAAAAAAAAAAAAAAAAAAAAAAAAAAGAACCCAAAATATTTTTTGCATTAAAAAAAAAGTAAACTTTGAAGAGCAGCAGTCTGTGCTGAGGAGCTCCAGACTCACCTCAAACCAACCAGCTCCGGAGGTTTATCCGGGATATTCCTCATCCTGTTTTCCCCTGGCACTCTGTTGTTGTTGCTGTTGTTGTTGTTGTTGTTGTCGTGGGTAAATTGCTTTTCTGCCTGTCGGAATTCCAGGGCTCCGCTCTGATCCTTCCCGCTGCTTTGCATAGGCCGGGGAGCTCAGAGGAAGCTGCTGCGGCTGCTTTGCTCTCCCCCTGTAATTTTCCAAATTGGCAGAGAGGAAATCGCCGCTGTCATCATCCCAGCACCGTCCTCCCCCCTCCGTGCCCGCATTCCATCGGGGCTCCGCGGGCTGGGCACGGGCAGCAGCACCGGGCAGGGAAAGAAAGGCCTTAAAAACCGGGAATCACCGCGCCGAGCTCGGCCTTGGATCCCAATTCCCGATGTTGAGGGGGTTTCTGAAAATAAACGGGTTAAAACCCGGGAATTACGGCCCGGAGCTCGGGGTTGGATCCCGAATTCCCGATGTTGAAGGGGTTTCTGAAAATAAAGGGGTTAAAAACCGGGAATTACGGCCTGGAGCTCGGGGTTGGATCCCGAATTCCCGATGTTGAAGGGGTTTCTGAAAATAAAGGGGTTAAAAATCGGGAATTACCGCGCCGAGCTCGGCGTTGGAGCCTGGAATCTCAGTTTTGGGGCAGTTTCTGAGCTGTCGCCTGGAAGCCAATTTCCAAACAAAAGGATGCTATTTTGGGGGTGTTTTTTGTTGGA
The DNA here is from genome assembly GCA_032173965.1 of Sitta carolinensis. NCBI lineage: Eukaryota > Metazoa > Chordata > Aves > Passeriformes > Sittidae > Sitta > Sitta carolinensis. The sequence goes on from CM063305.1 coordinate 1,352,851, forward strand.
TAATTGCGAGTTTGAAGGGGGAATATGGGGTTAAATTAAATCACCGCCAATTGCTCGTTAATCATTTGCGTTTTCAACGCTGTTTTATTGCTCAGACCAGGGCAGGATCGCAGGTCTGACCATTTCTGTCCATTTCTGATAATTCATGCCCATTTATATCCATTTATATCCATTTAGATCCATTTATCCCAATTTCCGTCCCTTTCTGATGTGATTCCCTCTGTTCTATCCCTTAAAAAATAAAGTTTTTGGCAGCTCTCATTTCCTACTGGACATCTCAGCCTCATCCCTAGGAATATAAGGACAAAACACATTTTTGCTTGGATTTCCTCACTCCTGGAGCGGTTTGGGGACATTTTTTAACCTCCAGCACCATGAAAGGCGGTGATTAAAGAATTAAACACACAAATAACTCCGGAACTGAGGAGTTCTTCCCCACCACCCCTGGAGATCTGCTGGAATAATGACGGCACCCCAATTTCCTGGGATCCTTTCATCTTGGGAACAAAACACAGCGAAAATGCTCCTTAATTCCCTGGGTAAATCCCGAGGGAAGGTGGAATTTGCTCCCCCGGGCGGAAGCCTGGAGTGCCTGGGCGTGATTTGGGGTTGTCCAAAAGGATTTGGGTGTTCCCCCAGGCGCCTCCTCGGGTCGGGGTGACCTCCAGGGCTTCCCCAGCGGGAAGGGGATCCCAAGGACCACCCCAAAAAGTCTCTGCTGGGTTTTTTGGGGGTTTTTTTGAGGTCCTGGAGCCCCCAGAAGTGGGCAAGGCTGGTGGAGGAGCTCTGGGAAGGCTCAGCCCAACCCCAAATCCCGGGAGATGGAGGAGAAGGAGACTCGGAGCTTCTCTGAGGAGTGGAGGATGTGCAGGGATGGGAATGGGGCTGGGAAAAGGGTCTGGAAAATCCTGGGGGGGCTCAGCCTGGAGCCAAGGGGGATCCAGGGGCGGCTTGGGATCTGCCAGGAGGGTTTGGGATCTGATCCCAGGGATCGGGGCCGGGACAAGAGGGAACAGCCTCAAGGCGGGCCAGGGGAGGCTCAGGGTTGGGAAAGCTGGAGAAATTCCTCCTGGAAAAGGGAAAAGGTTTTGGCAGGGGCTGCCCGGGGAGGGTTTGGAGTTCCGGAGGTGTCCGAGAAATCCCTGGACATTGCTCTGGGTGTGCAGGTGGGGATCGGACACAGCTCGGACTCGGTGACCTTGGAATTCTTCCCCCGGGATCCTGGGATTCTGCAGAGCTGCAGGATCTGCTCCTCGGGAAGGGGAAGTTTGGGGTTATGTGGGGCATCTTAGAAGTTCCACCCTTGCAAATGATTGATTTGAATACTTCATTAGCGCCTGTGGAATGAGCGAATTCCCGTTCCTGTATCGCCCCATGGGCGTGGTGCTAAGATCCAATTTAATCATCCACTAATGAGAAAGATATTAATTAAATCTTCATTTGCCTCCATTGCCTCATTAAAGCTGCTCGCCTCAGCAAGAAATTCTGGCAGCTTCCTCTGAGTTCCTTCAAGGATTAACCCCGGAGCTGGCTGCACAAAATCCTGTAAAATTAATTTAGAGTTGGATTTAAGGAAGGAAAAGAGAATTTTCCCAGGGAACAAAACGCAGAGTTTTGTTATCCAGAGGAAATATTGGATTCTGGTTTCCAGCTGTGATTATTTGTACAGCAGCGCTTAGTCCAGCTCGACGATGCCAAAGGTTCAGCTTGATTAAAAATCTGTCAGAAATTCCAGCGCTCTCCTTGCTCCCGGAATTCACCAGGAATTGTGGCTGTGGGAGAAGGGGGATAGGTTTAAGCTGGAAAAGGGGGAGTTTAAGTTGGATTTAGGGAAGAATTGTTCCCTGTGAGGCTGGGGAGACCCTGGAATGGATTTCCCAGAGGAGCCGTGGTTGCCCCATCCCTGGATTTGTCCAAAGGAAAATCCACCCTGGGATACTGGAAAGGAGTTGGAATAAGAGGATTTTTAAGGACCTTCCCAACCCAAACCGTTCCACAATTTTATGATTCTTAGGCCTGAACGGGGATTTAAGGAGGAAGAACAGCCCTGACCCTTCCCCTGGGCCTGGGCCAAGCCCTGACCTTATCCCAAATTTTGCTGCCGTGCAATATTGGGAATCTAATGACAGGTTATGGGGAATAACCCCATTAATAACGGGGCGTGCTCCGGCCTCAGATCCGCCCCTGGATGGAGAATCCTTGGGCACGGTGGGGCACTTTTCCCAACTTTCCCAACCTCAACAATCCTGGGATCTTCCTTTCAAAAAACAAACCCAAAAGCCCTGAAAGAGGAAAAAATTCCTATTGCTCCTGGGGCCGGGGATTGTCCCGGGCTGGCTGGGGCGGAGCTGCCGGGGTTGGTGAGGCGGCCGCACCCGGCCCGCGGCTTTCCCAACGCCGAGCCGGGAACGCGGGATCGGCCAGCGGGAGATCGCCCGAGGCACTGGGGGCCTTCCTTCATCATCCTCATCATCGTCATCGTCATCGTCATCATCACTGGGGGCCTTCCTTGATCATCATTATTGGGGGCTTTACTTCATCATCATCGTCATCATCATCATCACTGGGGGCCTTCCTTCATCATCATCATCATCATCATCATCATCACTGGGGTCTTCCTTCATCATCATCACTGGGGGCTTTACTTCATCATCATCATCATCATCGTCATCATCACTGGGGGCCTTCCTTCATCATCATCATCATCATCATCATCATCACTGGGGGCCTTCCTTCATCATCATCACTGGGGGCTTTACTTCATCATCATCATCATCACTGGGGGCTTTACTTCATCCTCATCATCATCACTGGGGCCTTCCTTGATCATCATCACTGGGGGCTTTACTTCATCTCATCATCATCATCATCATCATCATCATCATCATCATCATCATCATCATCATCATCACTGGGGGCTTTACTTCATCATCATCATCCTCCTCCTCATCATCATCACGGGGGGCCTTCCTTCATCATCATCACTGGGGGCTTTGCTTCATCATAATCATCATCATCATCATCATCACTGGGGGCCTTCCTTGATCATCATCACTGGGGGCTTTACTTCATCATCATCATCATCATCATCATCATCACTGGGGGCCTTCCTTGATCATCATCACTGGGGGCTTTACTTCATCATCATCATCCTCATCATCATCACTGGGGGCTTTACTTCATCATCATCATCATTGATGATGAAGTATTACTCATGAAATAATAAAATAAAATAAAATAAAATAAAAAATAAACTAATGTAACAACAAAATAATAAAATAAAATAAAATAAAATAAAATAAAATAAAATAAAATAAAATAAAATAAAATAAATTATGGGGCAAAGGAGACAGGTTCAGGTGAAGATTCTTTATTTTTTATGCAGGAATTTTGGAATGGTTTGGGTGGGATCATTGAGATCCCTGGGCAAGGGACACCTCCCACTACCCCAGGTTACTCCAAGCCCATCCAACCTGGCTTTGGACACTCCAAGATGGAAAATCCACATTTTTGTGGACAAACATTCCCTTTGGGTTAAATTTTATATTAAAAAAATTATTTTCCACATTTTTTTCCATTTTTATTCAAATTAAATACAAGCAGGTTGGTTTATTTTCTTTCCTGACTCTTCTGCGGTGAAAGTGAAAGCTGGGAGCGGTGACGGGATCGTGTTTGTATTTATCCCAATAAAGAAAAAGGGAATTTCCTGGTGAGTAATTCCCATAAAAGCTAAGCCGGGCTTAATTAGGCCTGGCAGGGAAAAAGGCTTTGTCAGGTCTGACCACGTTTGGGCCGTTCCCCAATCTCCACTTCTCTGGAAAACCGCGGAAAAACAACAAATTCCTCCCACAATCCACCTTCCGAAATCCCAGAATTTGGAGAAAACGGAATTTAATTTCCGCCGCTTGGGAATGTCTGAGGAAAAAAACCAACTTAAAAAAACCCCAGCCTTAAAAAACACCGACTTCAGCTGAGCTTAAATCCCCAAATCCCCTTTGGAGACCCTCCGGGCTGGGGTCGGATCCGCGTCGCTCTTCCAGGATCTCTTTCTCCTCCTCCGCGTTTCCCGCTCCCGGATTTTCGGGATCCGGAATTGGCTCCTCGCTCCCATTCCTGGCCCCGTTCCCGGCCGGCTGCTGCCCCCCAAAGCCGCCTCTCCGGCAGGGATGGATCCACCGCGAGTGGAAAATGTAGGAGCAGCGCGAGGCTCGCGGGGGGCCGGGATCTGGGGAGAAACCCCCGGCCCGCGGGAATTGCGCTCGGCGGGACCCCCGGGAGGCTCCCGCCGCTCCCTCCGGCATTCCCGAGGCTTCCAACCCCGCTCCCGAGGATTCCAACACCGTGCCCGAGGATTCCAGCACGGTCTCCATACAAACGATGGGTCTGGAGGTGAATTTTGGGGTGAAACCCCTGGAACGCGGGATTTGCGCCCCGTGGGGTCTCATGGACATTCCTGCTGCTCCCTCCGGCATTCCGGAAGATTCCGGCGCTGCTCCTGAGGATCCCAGCACGGTCTCCACGCCATGGATGGACCTGGAGGTGAATTTTGGGGTGAAAGCCCCGGAACACGGGATTTGCACCAGGTGGGGTCCCAGGGAGGTTCTGCTGCTCCCTCTGGCATTCCCGAGGATCCCAGCCCCGATCCCGAGGATCCCTCCACCATTCCAGAGGATCCCAGCCCCGATCCCGAGGATCCCAAGGATCCCAACCCCGATCCCGAGGATCCCAAGGATCCCAACCCCGATCCCGAGGATCCCAGCCCCGATCCCGAGGATCCCTCCACCATTCCTGAGGATCCCTCCACCATTCCCGAGGATCCCAGCCCCGATCCCGAGGATCCCAAGGATCCCAACCCCGATCCCGAGGATCCCAAGGATCCCAACCCCGATCCCGAGGATCCCTCCACCATTCCCGAGGATCCCAGCCCCGATCCCGAGGATCCCAAGGATCCCAACCCCGATCCCGAGGATCCCAGCCCCGATCCCGAGGATCCCTCCACCATTCCCGAAGGTCCCAGCCCCGATCCTGAGGATCCCAGCCCCCATCCCGAGGATCCCGATCCCGAGGATGCAAACCCCGATCCCGAGGATCCCAGCACGCTCTCCTGCGGGCAGGTGCTCAGGATGGGCCCCGGGAATGTCAGGAGCACGGGCGGGGGGAAGATGATGACGCGGGAAGCGCCGCAGGAAACCACGCAGGGCTGGCCGGAGCCGCAGCCCCGGAATTCCGAGCACATCTGGAAAAACCTGCAGCTGGAACAGCCAGAAAATGCCTTGGAATTAGAGAATTTATTCCTGTTTGTTTGTAAATCCCATTGGGAAAAGCCTGGCTGCTTTTTTTCTTTTTTAATTAATTTTAATCTGTTTTTTATTGAATTTTAAATTAATTTTAATTGAATTTTAAATTATTTTAAAATTTAATTTTTATTAATTTTAATTGAATTCTTAATTGAATGTTTAGTTAAATATATTTTATTTTATAATTTTAAAATTTATTTAGCTCTTTAATTTCATTCTTTAAAATTGTATTTCATTTTCATTGTATTTTTAAAATTTAGGGGTTTTTTTAGCTTGTATTTTTAATATGATTTAATTTTCATTGTAATTTTAAAAATTGCATTCATATTTCAAATGTCATTCTTAAAAATCATATTTCATTTTCTGTGTTAGTTCTAATTTTCATTTTTAATGTTAGCATCTAAATTTTTATTTAATTTTTCATTTCAGTTCCTAAAAACATAATTTAATTTTTTAAATATTACTTTAAAACTGAACTCCCAGCTCAGTTTCCCCCTTTTTTTTTTTTTATTTTTAATTTGTTTTTCCCAATAAAACCTCTCCCCGGCTTTATCCAGGCCACGATTCCCTGATTTTCCGCCCCTTCCCGGATAATTTGTTTATCTCAGGGCGCCCAACCCTCGCTGGGATAATTACCCCGAGCAGATTCCAGAGTCTGGGATCGCTCCCAGCTCCGGCTCCTTCCCCCCAAATCCCCGGAATTCTGGAAAATTCCATCCCTGGCTGAATCCCAGCGGGCCCAAAACCCACAGGGAATTTTGGGGCCCAATATTTTTTTTTTCCCCTGGACCCTGAATCCAAATTTTTGTGGATTTCCTTCTGGAATATCTCCTGCCATTTACCTGTCGGGTTCAAAGCTCTGAGTTCCGATGATTCCCGATCAAAATCCCGGATTTTTTGTTCCTGGAGGAATCCAGGCTCTTCCAGAGGCTCCTTCCCAGGTAGGTGTTGGCTTAAATCATCAAATTCCTGTTTTTCCTCCAAAGATTCTGCTGGAAAAGTCCCGGGACAATCCCATTATCCACCTGATGGGGATTTCCATGGAGATTCCAGAGAATTCCCGAAGGTTTTGGGTGGGAAAACAACGGAATCGGGTTTTTTTTCCTTCCCAAAAATGCTGCAAAAATGGAGTTTTGCTCCAAAGAAATTCCCTGGCCTGCTGGAAACGGTGGAGAAACAACTTTTTAGGGAAAATGGGGTCTGGGTTGGATCATTCTGGCAGGAAAACAAGGAGGGAGAAAGATTTTCCTCCCTTTTTATCCAATAGAAAATAAATTTGATTTATGAACAATACAATTTTTGAGGGGGAAAAAGAGAAAATCGCAGGTTTTCTCCGATTTTTTAATGAAAAAATACGGATGAAATGAGCATCCTGACCTTTAAAGCCCCTTCCATCCCAAAACATTCCATGATTTTGTGACAAGCTCATCCAAACCCCACCGGAATTAAAACTGAAGTGGTTTTTATTGTTGCTGGTAGTTAATTTATAATAACAACAGTCCAGCAGAATTTTTTTTGGGGGGATTTTAACAAGAATTCCGATTTTTACGGCTGTAGTCCCTCCCAAATATCCAAAAAACCATTCCCAGCAGGGAATATCCCTTGGAAATTTTGAGATTCCCGTGAAACCCGAATTATTTAGGACATATTAATTAATAATTCGGGTTTTTTTCCCCAAATTACGGAGAGGGACTCACCAAGATTCCGGGAAGGAAGCGCCGGGAATCTCCAGGGCAGCCCCAAATCCCGGGAGTTTTATAAGAACCCCCGAACTTCCAGGAAGCTGAGGCAGCCTTTAATTGCCCTCCCCTCATGTGTAATAATCTTAATTACCGCCAATTATTTTGGGACTTGTTTACCGGCATTATTCCCTTTTCCATAGGAATTCCTGGTGTGGCCGCCGGGATTCCCGTTGGGGTTTTTGCAGGAAAACTTAACTCTGGAGGGGATTTTTACCATTTCTGCCGGGGTTTCCAACCCTGGGATGGTTCTGGGTGGGAAGGGATTAAATCCCTTCCTATTCCAACCCTTTTCCAGGGGACACTTCCCTGCTCTCTCAAGCCCCATCCCATTTTTTCCTTGGATTAAAAATCCCTCGAGGGAGACTTAAATATGAGGGGAAAAATTATAATCCTGTGGAAGCTGGAAAAATAGATGGATTTAATGGATTTTTGCTGCTTTTCCAAGGATTGGGATGGATCCTGGGAGTGGAGAGAACCCCAGGATTCTGGGATGGGTGCTTTATGCAATTCCTAGGGTATTTTATGGAATAACTTGGGTATTTTATGGAATAACTTGGGTATTTTATGGAATAACGTGGGTATTTTATGGAATTCACTGGGTATTTTTTGGAACTCACTGGGTTTAACTTATGGGAACTCGTTTTACCCTCATGGTTTTCCCCGTGGGAGGAAAAAGCCCGGCATAATCCCGTGGGAATTCGGCCCGCGGGGGCTCCGCCTGGAACCGGGATCGGGGAGTTCTTGGAATTCCGGCGCAGTTCCCGCCCGTGTCCGCCAGGCGGCAGCACCGCCGCTTCCCGTGTCGCGACATTCCCGAGGGAAATCCCACCCGCAAAACCTCGGGATGAGGGCGGGCACGGGGAGCAGGAGAGCCCGAGGATCCTCCTCGTGCGGGGAACGCTGGAATTACGGCAAAATCCGCTGCTGCTTCGAGACACCGGGGTTTTATTTTGTCCTCCGGACGCAGCTCCATTATCAGCAGCAAATCCGCGGAATCGGATTTTTTACAATTTAAACCTTTTCCTGCTGATACAACCCCTCTTCCCCAATTTTCTTCCTCCTGCTGTGAGGAAAGGCGGAGGGGATTGGGAATATTCAGCCTGGAGAAGCTTTGGGGTGATCCCGCTGTGGCCTTGCAGGAGCTGAAGGGGATGCAGGGAACAGGGGGAGAGATTTATTTTTCTTCCAAGGGCCTGGAGTTCCAGGAAAAGGGGAATCGATTCAGATTGATGGGGGAAGTTTGGGTTGGATACTGGGAAGAAATTCCTGCGAGGAGCATCCTCCCCTCCCCACAGTAAGCCGTGGTAGTGAACACAGCCTAAAATTGTGCTGATTTCCTTTATTTTACACAAAAGGAATACAACAACAGGGAAAGGTTTGTTTCTGTTTTTTTCCAGGAGTAGGAATTAGAAACTGTTTTAAAAGATGGAAAATAAATCAGGCGGAGAGCAGGAATCAGCGACAACCTGAGTTTAATCTCTCCCCGAGACCTTCCCGGTGCTGCGAAATCCGAATTTGGGGTCGAATAAAACGGGGGATGCGTAAAACCAGGCTCGGGGGGCAGGACTGGGAATGGAAGGGGGATGACCCCAAATCTCAGCTGCGTGGAGGGGGGATCACCCCAGCCCTGGGCTCCATGGAGGGGGGATCATCCAAAACTTCAGCTCGATGGAGAGAGAATCACCCCAAATCTCAGCTCGATGGAGGGGGGATCTTCCCAGCCCTGCGCTCCAAGGAGAGTGGGATCACCCCAAACCTCAGCTCCGCGGCAGGGGGGAGCCTCCCCAACCCTCCGCTCCAAATCTCGGCCCCGTGGAGGGGGGATCACCCCCACCCTGCGCCCCATCCCCGCCGCTCCCTCACCAGAGCCACTTGGAAGCGCCGCGGCTTTTCCTGGCGTGTCCGGAGCGCTTGGGCCCGGCCGCGGCCAGGCGGGAGGGGCGCGGGGTCCCGCGGGGGTGGGGCTGGGCCCCCCGACACCTGCTCAGGTGCTGCGCCGAGCAGCTCCTGCCCTTGGACCCCTCGAGCGGCGCCGAGCCCGGCTTGGAAACCGCCCGGAGCGGGGGACACTCCTTGGCGATGCCCTTGGCCACTGCCCGGAGCGGGGGACACTCCTTGCCCACCCGGGCCACTCCCTGGAGTTGGGGACACTCCTTGCCCACCCTGGCCAACCCCTGGAGTTGGGGACACTCCCTGGCCACCCCCTGGAGTTGGGGACACTCCTTGCCCACCCTGGCCACCCCCTGGAGTTGGGGACACTCCCTGGCCACCCCCTGGAGTTGGGGACACTTGGTGGCGCTGCTCAGGCGCTGCTCGGAGGAGAAGCAGGAGCCGAACTCCTGGGTCGGGTACCCCTTGGAGCACCTGTGCGCCAGGTACTCCTGCAGGAAGGTGCGCGCCGCGCCCTGCTGCTGCGGGGGGCACTCGGTGGCCCCTCGCAGAGGCAGCGAGTATCCGCTGGGCAGCTCGGGGCAGCGCCACGAGCTCTTGTCCGCCTTGTGCGAGCGGCACTGGCCGCGGCAGGAGGCCGAGGAGCAGCGGATGCCGCACGGCGGGAAGCGCAGCCGCCCGGGCTCGGGGCAGCGCGGCGCGCACGGGGGGAGGCTCCTGGCCACGCGTTTCTTGTCGCCGCGGGGCCGCTCCGAGGCCGGCGGGGGCTGCGGGGTGCCGGAGACCCTGGGGACCCCCTCCCTGCGCGGCAGCAGCCGCGTGGTCTCGCAGGGCTCGGGGTAGAGCAGCAGGCACTGCTGCACCAGCGGCCCCAGGGCGGTGGCACCTTGGGGACAGCCGTGCCAGCGCGGCGCGGGGCTCTTGGTGATGCTCAGGGGGTGGCAGGTGTTGGCGAAGAGCTCCGGGCGGGCCTGGCACGGCGGCAGAAACTCGGGGAGGAATTTGGGGCCGGGCAGGAGGAGCGGCGCGCAGCGCTCGCCGGGGCAGTGCATGGTGAGGCTGCGCTTCAAACCTGCTAGGGGGAAAAAAAAATAAAAAGGCGATTTGTTTTGGGGTGATTCAGCAGCAAAACTCGCGGGGCCGTGACTCAAAGTGGGGCGTGTTTGGGAGGGGAGAGAAAATTCCGTCCTGCGCTCCGCCTTCTCTCGAAAGCCGGAAAAAAATGCGGAATTTCAGCCGGGCGAGCCCGGGAGGTTCCTCCGGAGCTCCGGGGTGACTCCCCGGGCACCTCGGGGCCCGCCCTGGGTCGCCCTTTCAGGGTGAGCTCGCTGTGAGATGAAAGAAGAGCCAAAACTCCGGGTGTGGAGCCGGGTGTGGCCCGGACGCGGCGCCGAGGGCAGGAGAGGCTCGGGGCTCTCCCGATCCCACCGGGATTTGGGGTCGGGAATGCGGCAGGAGCAGCCCTGGCTCCCTGTCGGGAGAAATCGCGTTGGGTTTTTGTTTTTAGGAAATGCAACAGGATCGCAAAAATATTTGGTGGAGGGGAGGTAAAAATCAAAGTAAAATCCCAGCGGGATAAAGGGATTAAATATCCCAGGAGATTTGGGGTGGGAAGGGAGCTTCTGCCAGCTCACGCAGGGCTGGGAATGGCTCCGACTTCACCGATTTGGGGAGGATTAAACCCAATAAATCAGCCCCCCTTCTCTCCTCTGAGGAGTCTCCCTTTTCCTTGGAAATCGCGGGGAAAACCATCCCACTCCATTAAAAAAAAACAAAAAACAAAACAAAAAAACCCACCAGTTTTAGGAAGCTTCCCCAGGTTTAAACAGGATTATTTTGACTAAAAATGGTTTCATTCCGATTTTTTTTCCAGTAAAGCATTAAATAAAAAAAAAAAAAAATCTACATTGTACACTGTGAAAATAAAATTCTACATTTTCTGAGCACCCTGAATTCGGATCGTTCCAGGATTTAAGGTTTCACCTTCCCAAATCCTAGAGCAGGACAGAGTCGCGTGCCCGGATCTTTAGGAAAATTCGTTATCTCCACAATCAAAACAATCCTTGTCCAATAAAAACAACGCGGGGAAAACAATGGCAGCAATTACCGCAACAACTGAAGCTCATTAGAGCTTCCTCTTAATTAGGGGGATTGTTCGCACTCATTTTTAGGGGGTTTAGCCGGGAATTTTTAGGAATTGGGGATCTTCCCCGTCTGGAATTCCGCCAGCTCCTTTCTCTGGTCAGGGGGGAAAAAAATCCCTTTGTTTAAAATTCCATAAAACCAGCAGCGAATTCCTGCGAGCTGCCCCGGCCCTTCTGAACGCACACCCGAATTTTGTGGAGCCAAATCCTACCGGGAAAATAAAGCAGGAAAACCCCCCAAAAAAATCCCACTCCTGCCTCGCGCTCCGGGTGGAATTTCCCGATTTTTCTCATCGCGGCCCCGAGAGGCTGGAGGAGCATTCGGGGCTAAAATCCGGGATTTGGGGGTTCCTTAAGCCGGACTTACCCAGGTCATGAGGGAGAAGAGCCGCAGAGAAGTGCCCGGGAAGGGCCGGGGCTGGCCGCGTTTTTATGGAGCCGGGAATGCCCCAGGGAATCGGGGCGGTTGGGTTTGGGCTGGGTGATGCTCTAATTGCACCCCAATAATCCCGGCCACGTGCGGCTCCGGCTCCAGGGGCTGTCCTGGGCCAGCGCGACAAAGAAACCCCGGAAAACCAAGGATCCCCAGGGATGACAAATCTACCCGAAATTCCAGCCAAAACAGCCCTTTCCACCCCTAAAAAATAGGGAAATATAAAAACATCCCAGTGGAGCACAGCCAAGGGACTGAAGAGGGAATTCCTCATTCCCACGGGAGCTGCGGGCAGGAATCCCTCTGAAAATCCACCCAGGAAGGACTCGGGGCATCCCATAATTAGTGGGACACACGGAGTCTCCCCGGGAATCACTGGGATCCTTGGGAAGGTTCCTGAAAATTCCCGGTTCCAAAAGGGCCGGGCTGCCCTGGGAGGTGACTCCGGCTCATCCCAAATTCCCATTTCCTGCCTCCCTCTGCTCCCTGTTTATAAAAAAAAAAAAAAAAAAACCAAAAAACAAACAAACCAAGAAAACAACAAACCAAGGAAAATCAGCAGGTAGCGAGGGAAGGGCCTGGAATTTGATTTTTGTGGTTTTCCTTTTTTTTTTTTTTTTTTTTTTTTTTTTTTTTTTTTTTTTTTTTTTTTTTTTCCTGTCCCTTTAATGTGAATCTGGCACTTTTGAATTCCAGGGATTGAGGTGAGGTGCTTGGGAAATAAAAGGGAATTATTGTGGAACATACTCCTTTGAAGGAATCAAATCCAGATCCAGGCCCTGCCCAGAATTCCCCAAATCCACCCCCCCTCCCCCCCCCCCCCCCCCAAATTCAGAACTGGAATATTTGGAGTACTGGAATATTGGAAAATTGTATTATTGGAATATTGGAATTTTTGAATTTTTGAATTTTGGAATATTTAGATAGTGAATTATTTGAATATTGGAATAGTTGGATATTTTAATATTTAAGTATTGGAATTTTGGATTATTTGGATATTGGCATATTTGAATATTGGAGTATTTGAATATTAGATTACTTGAATATTGGACTATTTGAACATTGGAATTTTGGAATATTGGAATATTATGACCCACGATCCAAATTTCCCGGTTCATATCCTGCTTTCCCAACCCTGAGATTTCCTTTTAATTCCCACCGGGAAATAACCGGGACAAGCGCCGGAATTCCGGGCGGATCCCAACATTCCAGGGAGGAACCCGAGAGCAAATCCCGACCCCAGCCCGGATTCCTCTCACTTTTATGGATCCTCCCTCCCCCGAATAGCGACAACAATAACAAGGAAATTTTTAACGCCGAATTCCCTGACCTAAAATTCGGGGATAAAAGGCGTGGGAGCGGGGATTAGCGCGGGGTTTTATGGAAATTTATGGGAAGCTCGGGATCAAGGAGAGTTGCTCATTCCCAGCGCGGCATTAACGCCGTGACCTGTCGTTAAAAACCTCCTTAATTAGCGCCCGACCGTCCTTAATTAACGCTTGCGAGGCCCTTTCATCTCCCAGAGGCTCCTGGGATATTTTTTTTGAGGGGGGAATTTTAATTATTCCCAATTAAATGCTGGGGAAACTGAGGCACGGCTGAGTCAGGGCCCCTGCACAAACCCCGTCCCAAACATCCCCAAATCCCGGTGACCCCAAAATCTGGGATCAACCCCAGGAGGATTTTCTGGAAGGTTCTGTGTGGGGAACAGCCAAGAGATGGGGACACTGCTCCAAAGGGCGTGGAGGGGCTGGGGGCTTGGGAATTCGGGAATTTGGGTATGTTGGAAGTTTGAGAATTTGTGAATGTGGAAATGGTGGGAATAGTGGGAATTTGGGAATTGTGGAGACCCCAGAGCCCCTCCCAGGGTCTGCAGGGGGTCCAGGGGAGCTGGAGAAGGAATTTCCTCAGGAACTGCAGGAACAGGACACGGGGAAAGGGATCAGGGAGGGAATTTGGATCTGGACTCCTCAGACCCTTCCATTCCTTCTTTATTATTATTATTATTATTATTATTATTATATTATTATTATTATTATTACTCAAAAATCACAATTTGTTGGAATTCAGTAGGAATGGCACCCGGGATGTCCCCAAGGGAAGGGAGGAGAGCGCCGGAAAAGCGGGAGGGGATAAAGACCCCAATTGCCCCGGGACTGTCCTGGTCACGCTGCTGTCCCCAGTGTCCCAGTGTCCCCAGTGTCCCCAATGTCCCCAGTGTCACCAGGGCCACCTGGGGGCCCAGCGGGATTGCTTGGAGTGTCCAGGGAGCGTCACCGAGCCGGGCTGCTGGGGGACACATTTGGTGGCACTTTGCTGAGGGATGCACTTGGTGACGCTCTGCTGGGGGACACAGACTGTCCCACACTGCTGGGGGACACACTGGGCACTGTGCTGGGGGACACAGTTGGTCACGCTCTGCTGAGGGACAACACGGGTGGCACTTCGCTGGGGGATGCACTTGGTCACACTCTGCTGGGGGACACAGACTGTCCCACACTGCTGGGGGACACCCTGGGCACTGTGCTGGGGGACACATTTGGTGGCACCTTGCTGGGGGATGCACTTGGTCACACTCTGCTGGGGGACACAGACTGTCCCACACTGCTGGGGGACACATTTGGTCACGCTCTGCTGAGGGACACACAGGGTGGCACTTCGCTGGGGGATGCACTTGGTCACGCTCTGCTGGGGGACACCCTTGGTGCCACTGTGCTGGGGGACACATTTGGCGGCACCTTGCTGGGGAACGCACTTGGTCACGCTCTGCTGGGGGACACAGACTGTCCCACACTGCTGGGGGACACCCTTGGTGCCACTGTGCTGGGGGACACATTTGGCGGCACCTTGCTGGGGAACGCACTTGGTCACGCTCTGCTGGGGGACACAGACTGTCCCACACTGCTGGGGGACACAGACTGTCCCACACTGATGGGGGACACAGACTGTCCCACACTGATGGGGGACACATTTAGTCACGCTCTGCTGGGGGATGCACTTGGTGGCACCTTGCTGGGGGATGCACTTGGTCACACTCTGCTGGGAGACACAGATGGTCCCACACTGATGGGGGACACACTGGACACTGTGCTGGGGGACACATTTGGTGGCACCTTGCTGGGGGATGCACTTGGTGACGCTCTGCTGGGGGACACAGACTGTCCCACACTGCTGGGGGACACACTGGGCACTTTGCTGGGGGACACATTTGGTGGCACCTTGCTGGGGGATGCACTTGGTGACGCTCTGCTGGGGGACAGAAATTGTCCCACACTGCTGGGGATGCACTTGGTCATACCTTGCTGGGGGACACCCTTGGTGGCACTGTGCTGGGGGACACACAGGGTGCCACTGTGCTGGGGGACACCCTTGGTGCCACTGTGCTGGGGGACACACAGGGTGCCACTGTGCTGGGGACAGAAATTGTCCCACACTGCTGGGGGACACAAACCGCCCCGCTCTGCTGCTGCTGCTGCTGGGGGACACAGATGCTGGCCCCGCCGGTGTCGCAGTGCTGGGGGACACACCTGGTGACACACCTGCTGTGCCACTGCTGGGGGACACCCGCCGTGCCCCTCTGCCACTGCTGCGGCCGGGCGCTGTCACCCACCGGTAGGAGACGCGCGGGGCCGCGCGCTGATGGGGGACACAGGTGGTGACACACCTGGCCACGCCCTGCTGGGGACAGACGCTGGTCACGCACTGCTGGGGGACACACCTGGAGACACCCTGCTGCTGCGGGACACCCTTGGTGACGAACGGCGGCCGCGGCGCGCAGGTGGTGACACACCTGGCGACAACCTGCTGCTGCTGCTGGGGGACGCACGGCGGGGCTGGCACCTGCAGCTGCTGCGGCACGCACTGGGTGACACCGGTGACACTGGTGACACCTGTCACACGCTGCTGCTGTGGCACACAGGTGGTGACACACCTGGGGACGATCTTCTGCTGCTGCTGGGAGATGCGCGGCGGCGCTGGCACCTGCAGCTGCTGCGGCACGCACTGGGTGACACCGGTGACACTTTGCTGCTGCGGCACGCACTGGGTGACACCGGTCACTCTTTGCTGCTGTGGCACACACTGGGTGACACCGGTCACTCTTTGCTGCTGTGGCACGCACTGGGTGACACCGGTGACACTTTGCTGCTGTGACGCGCACTGGGTGACACCGGTCACTCTTTGCTGCTGTGGCACGCACTGGGTGACACCGGTGACACTTCGCTGCTGCGGTGGCACGCACGTTGTCACCCGCCTGGGGACAATCAGCTGCTGCAGGAGGCGCGGGGGCGCGGCCGCGGGGACGCTCCGCTGCTGGCACAGGCTGCAGGACCCCGCCCGCTGCAGGGACCCCGGGCCGGGCACGGCCAGGGGGACGCAGGCCGAGGAGTGCCAGCGCTGGGCCGGGCGGGGGACACCGGGGGACAGCGGCACGGGGCGCGGCAGCAGCGCAGGGAGGTGCTGGTGCAGCTGGCAGGACATCTCGGGGACACGTGGCGGGACTGCAAGGACACGGGCGGCGTGGGATGAGGTGGATTTGAGGGTCCCTCCCCGCCCCGCCCGTTCGGTGTCGCCTCCGGTCCCCCCCGAACGCGGCCCCGCGGTGTCGCAGCCCCGGCAGGGGCGGGGGGCGCTGCTGGAGCTCTCGGGGACACCTTGGGGACACTCGAAGGACACGGGCGGGGTGGGATGAGGTGGGTTTGAGGGTCCCTCCCCACCCGTTCGATGACGCCTGAGGAAGCCTGGACAGGTGAGAGTTTCCCAAAGACACCCAGGATGTCTGCATGGAATCCACCAATCCCACTCCAAAATGAGCTGGAATTTTTCCCAAAACCACCCCAGATTTCTCCCTGGCATCCACCAATCCCACCCCAAACTGAGCTTTATTCCCCCAAAGCCACCCCGGATCCCACCAAACCCAAATCCCAACTCGAGCCCCTGTCCAACCTCACCTTGGCCATTTCCCGGGGAAGGTGGGGAACCTTCTGCGAGCCCCCAGCCCCTCTTTGGGACCCCCGAATTCCCCCCCAAATCCCCATCCCGGCATCTCCAGGGGCTCGGGACCTCACTCACCCAGCTCCGGGGTGGGAAGAGCTTCCAGAGGTGACCGGCGCGTCCCAGCCCCGGGACAGCTTTTATAGGGCCGCGGAGCCGCCGACTCACCCCGGACAATGAGTGGCTCCATCAGCTCCCAGACTAATTACCTCGGGATAATTAATCCTCCTTGCCAGCTCGGAGCAGCTGCCCCAGCCCCGGGGCTGTTTTTGGGGGATTAAAAAGTCCTGGATGTTTTTTCTGGAATGGTTTTCCAGGGGTATCCATCCCATCCACCCCACAGTGCCTGGATTTTGGGGGGATTGAAAACCCCTGGATGTGTTTTATGGAATGGTTTTCCAGGTTTGGGTTTTTTATTTTTCCCCTATCCCTGGGTGTCTCTGTTGTTGGATTAGGGATGGATTTTCCAGGAGTTTCATCCCATCCACCCTGCAGTGCCAGGATTTTGGGGGGGTCCGGCCAAGTTTTGGGCGTGGATTTTGATCCGCTGAGGGAAAACAGGAAAAAAAATCCGCCCTTGAGGTGGGTGCAGCTCATTATCAATTTTTATCATTAAAAAAATCTTCATTTTTTAGTAAAAATTCCAGTTCTCCAAACCACGCTGTGGCTCCAGCGTTGAGGCTGGGCTGGTCCCTCTCGGCTCTCCTTGGGATCCTCGGGATGGGCAGGAAAGGTCGGGATTCCTTCCTGGAATTCGGGAATTCCATAATTAAAGGAGGATTTCGCCCTCTCTGCTTCCTGACCCATGTGGAAGCAGTGTGATCCCGAAATTCCCGATCCATTTTCCTGCCTGAATTTTTCGGGGCCCTTTCTCCTGCCCACAGACCCGGCCCCGGGCGGGGCCGCCCCTCTGAGTTCACCACAAACCACAGGTTTTAATTAAAAAAAAAATAATTAAAACGCTCAGGCGCCGCCCCCCTCCCTGTGGGTTTGGGTTCCGTGTTGGTGTCACTGGGGCTGAGCTTTGCTTTGCCCTGGATTTCAGTGACCTGAAAAAACAATTTTCAGGTTTTTTTTGGGGTTATTTGTGTCACAATGAATCCATAAAGGCGCTGAGAAGAATTTTAGTGACTTAAAAATAATTAGTTTTCAGTTTTTGGGGTTATTTTGTGTCACAATGAATCCACAACAAAAGCGCTGAGCTAATTTAAAGTGACCTAAAAAAAGCGAGTTCCTGATTTTCTGAGTGTCGTGAGATAAGGAGGGGGCTGACGGGGAAGTCGCTGCAGGAAGTTTATCAGCCCGTCAGGTTTTTGTCACCTGCGGCTGTGCCGGGGCTGTCACCTCAGGTGAGGCTCAGGTGACCGGCACAGGTGAGGCACGGCTAGGTGAGTGCAGCCCTCGCACGACCGGCCCGGCTGGCACCCAAAAATAAACAATCACTGAGTCCACTCCTTATCTGGCACACACTGAAAAAAGAAAACTCATAAAAACAGGAGGTGGATTTTTATAAATCACAAAAAAATCTGCTCAGCGCCTTCCTGAGTTAATTGTGACACAAAACAACACCAAAAAACTGAAAATGAATATTTTAGGTCACTAAAATTCTGCTCGGCGCCTGTATGGGTTCATTGTGAGGCAAAATAAACCCCAAAACCAGGAGATGGATTTTTTTACCAAAGGGCACATCTTCCATCACGCGGCACTCAGATCGTACCTTGAAAAATTCACTTTTTTGTTCGTTTATTTTCCCCTTCTCTCTCCCGGGGTCTCTGTTCCGGGAGCTCTGCCGGCCCGGGGGCTCCGCGTCCCGGCTTTGTTAAAGGGGAGCCGGGGAATCCCGGGGTCCCGCCCGGCTCCTCCCCGCCGCAGTTTGGGATTTCTGCCTCCCCCGGCCCCTCCCGCCGAGCTCCTGCGCTCCGCCTTCGCCTGGGAAAAGGGGCGGAATCCCCAAATCCCGGAGGCTGGGGAAGAGATCCCAGAGCAGCGAGTCCGAGCTGAGCCCGACCCCCACCTGCACAGCCGGAATTCCAGGGATTCCTGGGACACCTCCAGGGGTGGATCCGACCCTCCCCGAGCCCCTTCCGAGGCTTTTTCCCTTTTCCAGGAGGGATTTCCCCAAATTTCCCACCACTGGCCCAGCTCGAGGCCGTTCCCTCTTGTCCTGCCCCATTCCCTGGGATCGGATCCCAAATCCCCCCTGGCAGATCCCAAACACGCCCTGGATCCCCCTTTTCTCCAGGCTGAGCCCCCCCAGCTCCCCAGGATTTTCCAGACCCTTTTCCAGTCCCGTTCCCATCCCTGGACACTTCAGCCCCTCCGGGTCCCTTTTCCAGGAGGGGACACAACTGGACACGGGGTCTCCAAGGGGTCCGGGGTGTCCCCAAATGTCCCGAGTGTCCCCAAAGGATCCCGGGTGTCCCCACGGGGTTCGGGATGTCTCCAAGGGGTCCCGGCTGTCCCCAAGGTGTCCCCAAAGGTCCCGAGTGTCCCCAAGAAGTCCGGGTGTCCCCAGAGGTGTCCCGGGTGTCTCCAAGGGATCTGGGGTGTCCTCAAAGGGTCTGGGATGTCCCCAAAGGTCCCGGTGTCCCCAAGGTGTCCCCAAAGGATCCCGGGTGTCTCCAAGGGATCCCCAAATCTCCCGGGTGTCCCGGGTGTCCCCAGCCAGCAGAGCGCAGCACCGGCCCGTCCGGGCGGCTCCCGGGAATCCCTCGGGATCCTCCCCCTCTCCCTCCCGGGGCTCCAGGGAAAATTTAAATTTGGGATCCGGCTCAGCCCAACCCCTTTTACTGGGGCTGGAGCTGGGAGGGACCAGCGCGGAGCGGGATCAACCCGCTGGGATCGGGGAGGGATCCCAGGAGATCAAGGAGGGATCCCTCACCCCTCTGCTCCCCCCCGCTGGAAAATCCGGGAATGTTGGGAACCAAGGCCCCCGTGGGAGAGCAGAAGGGGTCCCACGGCAGGGATTGGAACGAGGTGATTTCTTCAGAGCCCTCCCAACCCAAACCATTCCATAATTCCACGACTCCAGAGCTTCCCAGGATCCAGACCGTGCCCATAAAACTCTCTGAGTTTCCCGGCTGAGTCACGGGCTCAGGTCTGGGACTCTCCCGTGAAACCTCCCACAAATCCCCAAACTCCAGCCCAAAGCTTTGAAGCCCATTTTGGGATTTCCCAGCCTGTTCTGAGCTGCTCCTTGAAAACCTTCTGCTCATTCCCAGCCTAAATTTATCCCGATTTCCCCTTGGGGCTCTCTTGCCTCACTGGATCCCCACGAGGTTTCCATCCCATCCAGGAGCCCAATCCCCGATTGCCTCACTCCTCGCTGCCTTCCCAGGTCCTTCCAGGACCTGCTGGAAACTGGAGCAGCAGGGACTGGGACACGGGTCAGTCTTCCCTGACCTCTTGGAAAAGGAGAAAATCCTTTTTTTTTTTTTTTTTTTTTTTTTGTACTATCAGCTCCCTGGTGCTCCTGGGAAAAGCAATTATTGGTCTTTGAGCTCAGGAAAAAGAAAGGGATTTTTCTTGGGTTTCCTTCTTTCCGAGAGTTCCATGAGCTGGGGTTAATTAATCCTGAAAATAATTAAAGTTACAACTCTGGGCTCACCTTCTGCTCCGTCCCAACACCTGCACGAGGCCAAATCCCGAATCCCAGGGTTTTGTTCCCCTGGGAATCCCAGCAGAGGGACGGAGCCAATGGGGGGGAAAACCCCACAAAAAGCTGAGCTGTGAGAAGTCACCGGGGTTATTGTGACCCTAAAGCCAGGCTTCACCTCCCCCGAGCCTGGCCCAGAACAAAGCGCTCCTAATTAGAGAAACCAAGAGTTAATTAAGTAATAAAACCCTTTTAGGGTGAAGCAAGAGGGACCCGGCTCAGGAGTTTCGTTCCAGTCTCGCCCTGAGCGCTGCTAAATCCCCAAATCGGGAATTTTTTCTCGTCCGCAGCTCGTTTGCAGCTCTTTAATTAGGAATTAATTAAATTGGGAAAGGTTCCTGCTCATCCCCTCGTTTCCTTTGGTCCCTGCTCCGTGCCCGGGACCCTGGGATGGTTTGGAATTCTGGAATGGTTTGGGATACTGGGATGGTTTGGGATCCTGGAATGGTTTGGAATTCTGGAATGGTTTGGGATCCTGGGATGGTTTGGGACCCTGGAATGGTTTGGAATTCTGGAATGGTTTGGGATACTGGGATGGTTTTGGGATCCTGGAATGGTTTGGAATTCTGGAATGGTTTGGGATCCTGGGATGGTTTGGGACCCTGGAATGGTTTGGAATTCTGGAATGGTTTGGGTAGGAAGAGACCTTAAAGCTCCTCCAGTTCCAGGCCAGGGGCAGGGACGCCTTCCCCCATCCCAGCCTGGCCTGGGACAATTCCAGGGGTGGGGAATCCGTGAAATTCCCTGGGCCAGGCCCTCACAGGGGACAGCTCCTGCCCAAAATCCCACCCGAATTCCCACCCTGGCCCCCTGGCCCCATTCCCTGCAGCTCTTGGGAGGAACTCCGGGGTCTCCACAGGCTCAAGATTCCCAAATTCCCAGCCAGGAATAAAACCCGGGCTCTCCACACCCAACCCTTGGACCCTGCAGCCCTCGGGAGCCTCAGGGGATTTTGTGGGGGGGATCTCAAATCCCACCCTGTGAATTTGCGGGACAATTCCCACCCGCCGCTCCCGGACACTTCCAGGGAAGCCGCGGAGGTGCCGGGAGTGTCCGGCGGGCCCCAGACCGATACCGGCAGACGCTGGAGGTGCTAATTAAGCCATCCAGCAGGTGCTAATTAAGCCTTTGTCCAGCCCGGACACAACAATGAGGAACGGGACGGGCGAGAGCCGAAGCCCGCGGGGAGCCCCGGGCCGGTTCGGCGGCTCCTGACTCACGGCGGAGCAGAAAATCCCGCGGAGCCTCCCCTGGCAGCGCGAGGGGGAGGTGAATTTTGGGGGGGAAACCAGGAGAATCCGTGAAATCGTGAGGGAAGGCTCCTCGCTTCGCCCAGAAATAAAAATCGGATCCTTTCCCCAAATTCCTGGAGGAAAATTTTAGGGAGAATGCATGAAGTCGTGAGGGAAGGCTCCTCACTTCCCAAAAACATCTGATCCTTTCCCCAGATCTGGAACGGAAAAAAGGAACATCCACGGAGTCCCAAGTGAGGGCTCCTCACTTCCCAAAATTCGGATCTTTTTTTAATTTTTGAGCTGCTGGAAGAACTCCTGGGAATCCCCTGGGAGCTCCCCGGAAATCTCGAGATTTTTGCGGGACCTGCAGCCACAATTCCCACCCAGGGATGCCGGGCTGGGAATTCCCTTTGATCCCCTGAACTGGTGGGAGATTTGGAGCTCTGAGTCCCCTCACGTCCCTCCTGTGGTTTGCCCAAAGGATTTCGCCGCTAAAATTAGATTTTTGTGCAATTCCCGGGGATGGGAAGAGCAATTCCTCCTTTCCTCCGGGAAAAACGTTCCCGCCCTTTCCAGGGGCTGAGTCCGGAGCTTCTTTGGGCAATATCCAGGATTTTTGTGCTGAGCTTGCTGCCCAGTGACCTCCGGAGCATTTCCAGACTGGATCCAAACCGGTTTAGGGTCAGGAATTTGGGAATATACAGAATTTGTGTGCCCCAAACCAGTTTAGGGTCAGGAATTTGAGGATATCCAGAATTTCTCTGCTCCAAATCGGTTTAGGGTCAGGAATTTGGGAATATCCATAATTTCTGTGCTGAGCTTGCTGCCCAGTGACCTCCGGAGCATTTCCAGACTGGATCCAAACCGGTTTGAGGTCAGACCACATCTCCTGATCTCCAGACAGGGTTTAGGATCAGGTTTAGGATTAGGTTTAGGATTAAATTTAGGATAAGGTTTAGGTCTCTCCCAGCCCTGGGAAGTGTTTGCCTTTAATCCCTGGGTGTTGCAAACTCAGGGTTTAAATTTGGCACCGAAATATTCCCGAAATCTTTTCTTTATTGCTTAAATCAAAGCGCCCGGAGCGGGTGGAGTCTGAGGGATGGAGAGCACCGAGCTCCACCTGAGGAGGAGAATTCCCTCGGGAATGTTGCACAAAAATTGGGGTGGAAGGTCGGAGGTGGTGAAATTCCCTGTCTGACCTCGAACTTGGCTCAGAAACCGGGATCAGGGAATGGTCAAATCCTGGAATCATGGAGTCAGGGAATGCTGGAATCAGAAAATCATGGAATTAGAGAATCAGGGAATAATGGAATATCAGAGAATCATAAAATCATGGAATTAAAGAGTCATTGAACTAGGGAATCGTGGAATCATGAAATCAGAAAATTATGGGTTCAGAGAATAAGGGAATCAGAAAATAAGAAAACCATGAGATCTGAGGATCATGGAATCACAAAACCATGGAAAAAGGGGATTGGAGAATCCTGGAATCCCGGAATAACTGAAGCATAAAATCATGGAATAATCAAGTCAGAGAAAATCAGGGAAAATCAGAGACAATCAGGGAAAATCCGAGGGTCATGGAATGGTCTGGGTTGGAAAGGATCTTTGGGATCATCCCAATTCCAAGGGACAATTCCCACTCTCCCAGGTTTTCCTTGCCCCATCCAACCTTTCCTCTGTCACTTCCAGGAACAGGGTGACTCTGGACCCGGAGGTTTTTTTAGGGACTCTTGTGGGAAGGGCGGAATTCCAGGAGTTTATCTCGGGATCCAGCCCTGCCTGGAAAGCAGCGGGGCAGGTCCGGGAAGGGCCCCGATCCCAGCCTGGAATCGGCCTGAGTCAGGCTCTGTGTTTATCTTTGGGATATTCCCAAAGCTGGGCGCTAAACCCGAGCCTATCCCGGCAAGGCAGGAGCCAGGGGAAAATGGGAATGGGGGAAAATCTTGGAATTTCCTGGCCTGGTGCTGCCGAGGGGTATTTGGGACTGAGAATCCCGAGGGTTTGGGGGGATATTTGGAATTGTGAATCCCAAGGTTTTTGGGTGATATTGGGGTTCTGCTCCTCTGCTCTGCATTGGGAGGGTGAGAGCTGCACCTCTGTGGAAAATGGGATTTATCCAGAGATTTCCAGGATTGGAATTCCTGGATTTTCCTACTGAGGTTGGAAAAGCCCTCCAAGATCATCGAGTCCAACTTCTGATGGATCATCCCCTCTCCAGAGCCCTGAGTGCTATCCAGGAATTCCTTGGAAAGCCTCCCTGACCGCCCTTTCCAGGAGGAAATTCCTGGAATTTCCAGGAAATCTCTCCTGGTGATTCCAAACCGAAATGGAAGTTGAAGGGAATCCGTGAAGTTCTTCCCAGGAAAACCCATCCCTGCTTTCCACAATCCCAATAAAGCCACTCCAGAGGATTTACTGATGAAGAGCAGAGGAGAGAAGCAGAAATTATCCCAGATTCCTAATAAATCCCAGGAATTTCAGACATTGGAGGGGTTTAACCTGTGGAATGACCCCGGAGGTGGCAATTCCCAATAAATCCCAGGAATTTCAGACCCTGGGGGGATTTCAGCTGTGGAATGACCCTGGCATGGGTTGAGGTGAGAACTTCCAGTAAATCCCAGGAATTTCAGATATCAGAGGGATGAGTTGAGGTGGGAATTCCCAATAAATCCCATGAATTTCAGACTCGGGGGTGATTCCAGCTGTGGAATGCCCCCGGGATGGGTTGGGGTCGCACCAAACCCCACTGAGCCCCCAAACCTGCACGGGGTCGTCACCAACTGCTCGTCCCTGAGGGTCCCACCCTTATCCAGGCAGGAACCCCTCGTTTCCCCGGGATGGGCCGGGGGAAGGAGCCGGGAGCCGGCTCTGGAGGTGCCTACGTGTGAAACCCGGCCGGGCAGGGCTCTTGTGAAAGAGCAGTGAGCTCATCCCCACAAGGCAGGGCTCCCAAACCCTATAAAAGATCCCAAATCCCCGCGCTCCGGCACCGCTCGGCTCCCGCTGCTCCCTCGGCACCGCCTGGGTGAGTCCGGGGGGCTTCGGGGTCGGGAATGCTGGGATTTTGGGGGGTATTTGGGATCGGGAATGCTGAGAGTCCTGGGGGTATTTGGGATGGGGAATGCTGAGAGTCCTGGGGGTATTTGGGGTCGGGAATGCTGAGAGTCCTGGGGGTATTTGGGATGGGGAATGCTGAGAGTCCTGGGGTATTTGGGGTCGGAATGCTGGGATTGGGATTTGGGATCGGGAATGCTGAGAGTCCTGGGGGTATTTGGGATGGGGAATGCTGAGAGTCCTGGGGGTATTTGGGGTCGGGAATACTGAGAGTCTGGGGTATTTGGAATGGGAATGCTGAAGTCCTGGGGTATTTGGGTCGGGAATGCTGGGATTTGGGGGGTATTTGGGATCCGGAATGCTGACAGTCCTGGGGGTATTTGGGATCGGGAATGCTGAGAGTCCTGGGGGTATTTTGGGATGGGGAGTGTTGGGATTTTGGGGGATATTTGCGATTGTGAATCCCGAGATTTTGGGGATATTTGGGACTGAGAATCCCCAGGTTTTTTGGGGATATTTGGGACTGAGAATCCCGAGGTTTTGGGGGATATTTGGGACTGAGAATCCCCAGGTTTTGGGGGGATATTTGGGACTGAGAATCCCGAGGTTTTGGGGGGATATTTGGGGTTCTGCTCCTCGCACAGCCCTGCAGGAAAGGTCGAATTTGGTGCCTTGGGATACGTGGAGGATTCCTGGAAGGGAGGGAATTTGTGGGCGTTGGGGCGGTCTGGAAATGGCTCTGGAAGGCAAATTAAAACCGAGCCTAAATCTGAGGGTAATTAAATCCTAAATTAGACCCTTCCTGAGGCGCGGATCAGATGGAATTCCCTTGGTTTAAGGGCGAATCTCCTCCCTCCAGGCAAGGACACCAAACCCTCTCCTGCCAAATCGACTTTCTTTTGATTTTATATATTTTCAAAACTTCCCATTTCACCCAGGAATTCTGTGGGGGAGAAAAGGAGAAATTGGGAGCTCGGGGGCGCTGCAGGGAGACAAGGAATGAAAATGTTCCCTATGCACTGTCAGGAGCAAGATCTTAATTAATTAATTAATGTTTTAGCAGATGTAAAAATTAAAAATAAAAAAAAAAAAAAAAAAAAAAAAAAAAAAAAAAAAAAAGAAGAAGGGAGGAGGGCATTGGACCCCGGGGAAGGGAGGAGGGATTTCCCCTCACTCTGCCTCTCCAATCCCTTCCATCCCCACTCCTGGAATTCTCACCTTTCTCTCCTCGGGTTTGGAAAAGCGGAAGCGCAGGAATCCCCCAGGTCCAGGCGAACTCAGCGGCCACAAAATTGTCCCCAAATTGTGGCGGTGGCCCCGGGGTGGAGCGGGGAAGAGAAATCCGCGCTGCCTGCTGTGACTCAGGAGGGGACAGAGGTGACAACCCCGCCTCTCGGGATTTATCCCGGAGAATTCCCTCCCGAGAGCCGAGCCGGGCTCACCCGAACCCTCGGCATCGCCCCCGGAGCGAGAGGGGTTAAATTCCCCGGTGGATTTAACCCTCAGCTCGCCGGAGCCTCGAGAAACCTCCGCTGGCGTTTCGAATTCCAAGGAAAAGCTGAAAATCCAGGGGCGAAAAGCAGGAATTATTTCGGGTTTATCAGTCCAAAACACCTCGTTGGGCCCGTATTTATATTCTTCTTTTTTCTGGCGCACCGAACGTCCTGAAATGTTTGGGTTTAGCCTTTCTTCTTTTTTTTTTTTTTTTTTTTTTTGTGTTGTTATTTTGAGGTTTTGTCCGCAATTCCCCAGGACTGAAATCCACGGGATTTGGGGCTTTGGGAAGAGCAGGGGAGCAGAAATCGGCTGCGGGTTCAAAGGGGCTGCTCCGCCTCCTCAGAGAGGAGGGATCAGGGCAGGAGCACAAAGGAAGTGTGGAAAAGGAGGAACGAATCCCGATTCCTTAGGGGAAAAACCTCGGGAAGCCACGGGCAGAGGAGGAAAGTTTTTTTTTTTTTTTTTTTTTTTTTTTTTGGTCGACACTTTTTTTATAACTCACCCTGGCGCCGGTAACACAAGAAAATCCCATTTTTTTTCCCCCAGGTCATCCCGTTTTCCCGCAGAGATGTCTCTGAACCAGATGCAAATCAAGCAGGAGCTGACGCTGCCGCCCGGTTTGGGTAAAACCGGCCCAAAACAGAGCCCGGAGCCGCGCCAAGCCCCGGTGGAACTCCCGGGAAAAGCGAAGGAAGCTCCGGGAAAAGCGAAGGAAGCTCCGGAGGCTGCGGCGCCCAGCAGCGCAGCAGCAGCAGCGCCAATTCCCGGCGGAATTCCCGAAATCCGAGCCCGCTCCGCGCCTGGAAGAGAAATCCCGGCCGGAATCGGCGGCGGCAGCGCGGGAGGAGCCGGAGGCCAAGGAGATCCCGGTGTCCATCCCAGAAAAACGGGAATGCCAGGAGATCCCGGCGGCCTCTCCCGGTCCCGCTCCCGGTGCCGAGGCTGCGGCGAGCGCCCAGGAGAGGCAGCAGTGCCGGGAAATTCCCGTGTCCACCCCAGACAAACAGGAATGCCGGGAGATCCCGGTGTCCGTCCCAGAAAAGCAGGAATGCCGGGAGATCCCGGTGTCCGTCCCAGAAAAGCAGGAATGCAAGGAGATCCCGGTGTCCACCCCAGACAAACAGGAATGCCGGGAGATCCCGGTGTCCGTCCCGAAAAGCAGGAATGCCGGGAGATCCCGGTGTCCGTCCCTGACCCTGTCCCGGCTGCCCAGGAGAAGCAGCAGTGCCGAGAAATTCCCGTGTCCATCCCAGAAAAACAGGAATGCAAGGAAATCCCGGTGTCCGTCCCTGATCCTGACCCTGTCCCGTGTTCCCAGGAAAAGCAGGAATGCCAGGAAGTCCAGGTGTCCATCCCAGAAAAACAGGAATGCAAGGACACCCCAGTCCCATGCCTGAACCCATTCCCTGTTCCCAGGAAAAGCAGGAATGCAAGGAAATCCCGGTGTCCATCCCAGAAAAGCAGGAATGCCAGGAAATCCCGGTGTCCATCCCAGAAAAGCAGGAATGCCAGGAAATCCCGGTGTCCATCCCAGAAAAGCAGGAATGCCGGGAGATTCTGGTGTCCATCCCAGAAAAGCAGGAATGCCGGGAGATCCTGGTGTCCATCCCAGAAAAGCAGGAATGCAAGGACACCCCAGTCCCCCTCCCAGACCCACACCCCGTGCTCCCAGCAAAAACAGGAATTCCAGGAAATCCCGGTGCCTGAGAAATTCCCTCCCCTGGAGCAGCAGCTGGAACAGCCCGGCCTGTGGCAGAAGTAGAGGGAAAATCCCAATCCCGGAGATTTTGGAGGTTTTTTTCCAAGCCTTTTTTAAACCCCTGCAGAGCTTTCGTCGGGAATTCCTTCCAGTCCCTCCCGCTAACGCCTTGTCCTTTACTAACAGCCGGGAATTCCCGGCGGGAATGGATTCCAGAGGGGTTTCTAGTTCACCGTCCCAAATTCCTGCCCTTTTTTCCCCAATTCCCGCTGCTTTGGAATGCCCAGAAAGCCCCGCCCCCCGCCACCCCCCCCCCCAAAAAAAAAAAAAAAAAATAAAAAAAATCATGGAATAAGGCGGGGTCCGTGAAGTTAAAAAATAAACCAAATTCCAAATCCAGGGAAAAGCTCATCCCCTTTCCCCCGCCTTTCTCCCCAGCGCCCACCTGGAATTTGGGAAGATTTTCCCTATAAAAAATCAGATTTGTGCGGAGTCTGCCGCCAAAAAGCTCAAAACTTCCCAAATCGGGAATTAGCGACGAATATTGGGTGGAACTAAGAAAGAATCCTTTGGGATTGAGGGAGAAAAAAGGAAGATCTTTAGGATAAATCCGAGCTCTCTCTCCCCTTGCATTTCCTCGGAGGCGTCAAAGCGCAGCTCAGGCCGAGAATGTTCCATAATTTTCCCAATTAACTCTGCTCCAGACATGTTCGGGATCGGACCAGGAGGAATTCCGGCCGGGAATTTTCTGGGATTTTGGGCTCGTCCTTGTTTTCGGCCGCTCTTGGATCCAGGATTTATTTCAATTTTTATTGTGA
The DNA here is from genome assembly GCA_032173965.1 of Sitta carolinensis. Taxonomy (NCBI): domain Eukaryota; kingdom Metazoa; phylum Chordata; class Aves; order Passeriformes; family Sittidae; genus Sitta; species Sitta carolinensis. The sequence continues at coordinate 1,381,310 of CM063305.1, forward strand.
AAATTCTACAATAAAAGCGACTTTGAGTACCGAGTTTGGTGGATTTTCGTTGCTGTTCGTGGGGGTTTGTATTTAACTTTGGGGATTTTTGTACCGAATTTTTTTGGGGGAGGGCGTTCTACCGAATTTTAGGGAATTTTGTACCAAGGTTTGGGGATTTCTGTACAAAGTCTGGGATTTATTTTTACCAAGTTTTGGGGATTTTTGTATCAAGTTTTGGGAGGTTTTATAGCAAGTTCTGGGGGGATTTTATACCAAGTTTTTGGAGTTTTGTGCCAAATTTTAGGGATTTTTCTACCAAGGTCTGAGGATTTCTGTGCAAAGTTTTGGAGGTTTTTTTTTACCAAGTTTTGGGGGATTTTATAATATCAAAATTTGGGGATTTTTGTTCCAAGTTTTGGGGATTTTCAACAGCCTCTCCTGAGAAAGGAGGAGAGGAGGCTCAGCTTGCAAAAGCCGGCATTTGTGCGTGCTTAAAATTGATTTCTAAGAAGAAAATAAAAGAGAAAGAGAAGGGAAGACGCGAGAAAAACACCAGGAAGGCACCACGGGTTTTTTTTTAATCATTTTATTGCGCCACATCCCAAATTAAACTGGCAATTAAAGCAGCCCCTGCCTTACATTTGTGATTTTTAAAAGGTAATTAAGAGCATTTCGTGATGAAGCAAGCGGAGCAGGCGGCTGCAGGTCCGGGGAGGAGGGGAAAGAGGGATTTGGGGGTTGGGATTTGGGGTTAGGGATTTGGGGTTAGGGATTTGGGAATTTGGGGTTAAGGATTTGGGAATTTGGGGGTTGGGATTTGGGGTTAGGGATTTAGGGTTAGGGATTTGGGGTTAGGGATTTGGGATTTGGGGTTAAGAATTTGGGAATTTGGGGTTAGGGATTTGGGATTAAGAATTTGGGAATTTGGGGTTAGGGATTTGGGGTTAGGGATTTGGGTAGGATTGAAGAATTTGGGAATTTGGGGTTAGGGATTTGGGAATTTGGGGTTAGGGATTTGGGGTTAGGGATTTGAGGGGTTGGGAATTCGGGGTTAGGAATTTGGTGGGTTAGGGATTTGGGATTGGGTAATTTAGGGTTAGGAATTTGGGAATTTGGGGTTAGGGATTTGGGAATTTGGGATTTGGCTTCTACTTCTGCTTGGCGCACTGCTGCTGCTGTGCTGCTGCTGCTGCTGCTGCTGCTGCTGCTGCTGCGGGGTCGGGGGGCTCTTGGCAGCCCCCTGGGCCGGGAGTTTGCAGCTCTGGCTCTGCTGAGCCCCCTTGGGCGCGGCCCCGCATTTCTGCTGGCCCGGGATCTGCAGCGGCTGCTTCTGCTGCTGGGACATCCTGGGAGCGCCTGGAACGGGAAAACCGCCCGGGTTCGGGTTCGGGGTTCGCCTTCCCGGGGCTCCTCAGAGCCCGCAGGGGTGAAGGGAACCCCCAGCCCAGGAGCAAAGCCCCTGCCTGGGGTCTGTTCGCAGCCTGGATCGCTCGGGATTTAGGAGGGGTTTAGCCGAACCTGAAAGGAGGAGTGGAGGCAAAGCCCAGCCCAACAAAGCCGGGGAAAAGCTGCGGAGGAGAAAAACACACCCGGGACTTCCCTGGGAAAGAAAATCCCTTTTTTTTCTGAGGCCGGGAACCCAAAGAGCCCCCAAACCACAAAATGGAGCACCCAAAATTCGGAGTTTTGAGGGGGAGAAAACCCCAGATCAGGAAAGGAAACAAAAGGGGAAAATGGGAAAGGAAATTCCTATTTTTCTGAGGCTGGGGACCCAAAGAGCCCCCAAACCACAAAATGGAGCCCTCAAAATTCAGATTTTTTGGGGGAGACAACCCCAGATCAGGAAAGGAAACAAAAGGGGAAAATGGAAAAGAAAACCCCAATTTTTCTGAGGCTGGGGGACCCAAAGAGCCCCGAAACCACCGGTTAGAGCCCCAAACCCCCCGAAATTCAGATTTTCTGGGGGAAGACAACCCCAGATCAGGAAAGAAAAGGGGAAAATGAATGAAAAAAATTCCCATCTTCGGGGGGTCGCTCACCTGGCGCGTCCTGCTGAGGGAGGAGGAGCCCGGGAGGAGCCGCAGCGGCCGCGGGGCTCCCGGAGCCGCTTTTATGGACCGGGCCCGGCCCCGGCCCCGCCCGACCGGGCCGGGCGCGCCCGAAGTGTGCCGTGATCGCCAACTGATAACTGCTGTTATCAAAGGACTAGTGGAATGTGATGTTTTATATATAGATATAAAATTATTTTTAAATTATATATATAAAATTTATATAAATTCTAATATATAGCTATATTTTTAAAAAAATATATATAAAATTTATATATTTTTTATATATAGATCTAAACTAATTTTTAAAAATTATATATATAACCTTATATAATTTATATAATTATATATAGAGATATAAAATTATTTTTAAATTATATGTATAAATTTATATAAAATTATTATATATGAAATTACCTATACCATTATTATCTATATAATTATTATGTAAAATACTATACATAATACTATATGTATTTTTAGGTACTGTACATTATCTGATATATGTAATATATTGTATATTGTGTATTATATATTGCATATTGTGTATTATAAATTATATGTTATATATTGTATGTTGTGTATTATATATTACATATTGTGTATTATATATTGTGTATTATAAATTATAAATTGTGTATTATATATTATGTATTGTGTATTATATATTGTATATTGTGTATTAAATATTATATATTGTATATTACATATTACATATTATATATTATATTATATATTATATGTTATATATTTTATATTATACATTATGTATTTTATATTAGATATCGTACATTACACGTTATATATTATATATAATTAAAATACAATATGATATAATGTAATGTAAAGTAATGCAATGCAATGTAATGTACCATACTGTAATGTAATGTACCATACTGTAATGCGATATATGAATTTTGCCATCCCCTCTGCGGGTGTCCCCCGGGGGTGTCGCCTGTCGCTGTCCCCTTTTCTCGGTGTCCCCAGCCGGGCAGGGGCCCCTCCCGGCCTCCCCACCCTCTCTCCACACCGGTGATTTGGAAACGCCCTAAAATTCAAATTATTTCCCTTTTCTTCTCGGCCGAGCCCTGCCCCTGGTGAGGGGGCGGGTGGGGAGCGGCTCCTGCATTCCCAGACGAGGAGCTGGAGGTGAAGAAAGCCCCAGGAGGTGAAGAAAGCCCCAGGAGGTGAAGAAAGCCCCAGGAGGTGAAGAAAGCCCCAGGCTCCCCCTGCACATTGACCCACGGGAGCTTTGTCTCTGAAATTTGGGGGGGTTGTGGGTTTAACTCCCTCCAGACAGCGGGGTCACCTCCAGCTTCGAGCTCATCCGGAATAAAAATGTGTTTGTGCTTATTTAAAATGGCACCTTCCAGGTGTTCAGGCCCTTCTTTATTCATTTAAGGCTTTCTTCCACTTAAATTCGCCTTTTAAAGGGTTCTAGGATTCGCCTCCAAAACCCTGAGCTGCCAGGACCAAAATCCTGCCTGAAAATCAAATTTCTCCCAATAATCCCCAGCGTCTCTCAGAACAGAACTGACCAGATGACGGAGATCTGATCCTTGTAGGATTAGGAGGAATTTCTCCACATGAAAACATTTTTTTACTTCAGGCACAAAACCTTAAAGAAATGGAAGTTCAGGAAGACATTTGGGGGTCTGGGGAGGTGGGACAGGAAGGACACGAGAGCGCCGGTGCCGTGGATGGACATTTTTTATTGCTGCACAGAGAATTCACAAGACTGGGGGGAGACAGGAGAAGAAGGGGAAAAGCACCGGCACCTTCCAGCAGGAGCTTCCTGGGATCCCTGAAATGTTGGGAATGACCAAGGGAAACGCTGGCACGGCCGGAGGGGGAGGGAAAACACAGGGAGCACTTGGGGAGGAAACAATTCCCAGATAAAGAGAACATTTCCAGGTGAAGAAAACATTACCCAGGATGAAGAGAACGTTCTCCAAAACAAAGGAAACATTCCCCAGATGAAGAAAATGTCCTCCAAGACGAAGAAAACTCTTCCCAGCTGAAGAGAACATTTTCCCAGACGAAGGAAATGTTTCCTAGACGAAGGAAACGTTCTCTGGGACAAAGAAAACGCTCTCCAAGACGAAGAAAACGTTTCCCAGATGAAGAAAATGTTTTCCAGATGAAGGAAATGTTCTCCCAGATGAAGGAAATGTTCTCCCAGATGAAGAAAACGTTTCCAGACACAGAGAGTGTGGGACAATTGTAGCAGGAGAGGCCTCGATGCGTTGCCAGGGGGTCTGTGCCGTGTTCACCGTCCTGGGCCCGTGGGGTCACCGGGAGATCTCGGGGTCACTGGGACCTCGTGGGGTCACTGGGACCTCGTGGGGTTCACTGGGACCTCGTGGGGTCACTGGGACCTCGTGGGGTTCACTGGGACCTTGTGGGCGGACACCAGGTCCTTCTCAGGTCCCCGTTCCTCTCAAGGTCCCGGTTCCTCTCAGGTCCCCGGTTTCCTCCTGAGGTTCCCCGGTGTTCCTCTCAAGGTCCCCGGTTCCTCTCAAGGTCCCCGGTTCCTCTCAAGGTCCCGGTTCCTCTCGGTGGTCCCCGGTTCCTCTCAAGGTCCCCAGTTCCTCTCAAGGTCCCCGGTTCCTCTCAAGGTCCCCGGTTCCTCTCAAGGTCCCTGGTTCCTCTCGAGGTCCCCGGTTCCTCTCAAGGTCCCCAGTTCCTCTCAAGGTCCCCGGTTCCTCTCAAGGTCCCCGGTTCCTCTCAAGGTCCCTGGTTCCTCTCGAGGTCCCCGGTTCCTCTCAAGGTCCCCAGTTCCTCTCAAGGTCCCCGGTTCCTCTCAAGGTCCCCGGTTCCTCTCAAGGTCCCTGGTTCCTCTCGAGGTCCCCGGTTCCTCTCAAGGTCCCCCAGGTTCCTCCCGAGGTCCCCGGTTCCTCCCGAGGCCCCCTTGCCAGGGCTCAGCAGGGCCCGGAGCAGGGCTTCAGGCACACGGTCTCGCACTTCTCCACGCACTTGGTGCTGCACACCTCGGCCTGGCACTGCTCCACGCACTTGGTGGGACAAACATCCACGCACTGGGGCACGCAGGCGGCGGCACACTGGGTGGGGCAGGGGTCCACGCACTGCGGGGCACAGGTGTCCACGCACTGGGGCACGCAGGCGGTGGCACACTGGCTGTCACAGGTGTCCACGCACTGGGGCACGCAGGCGGTGGCACACTGGCTGTCACAGGTGTCCACGCACTGGGGCACGCAGGCGGTGGCACACTGGCTGTCACAGGCGGTGGCACACTGGGTGGGACAGACGTCCACGCACTGCGGGACGCAAACATCCACGCACTGGGGGGCACAGGGGGTGGCACAGGCGGTGGCACAGGGGGCCTGGCACACCTCGGGGCACTGGGCAGCGCAGGGCTCCGGGCACTTGGTGCACTGCTGCAGGCAGATGGCCGGGGGCAGGCAGGGCTGCTTGCGCTGCTCGTAGTAGTAGGACATGCGGGGGGGAAAAAGCTGGGAAAGAGCTGGGGGAAAAAGCTGGGAAAAGAAAAACAGAAATCAGGGAATTAATAGATTTAATTAATTAATGTGGGTCTGTGGTCGTCGAGGTGTGATTTGCAGCATGAGGGCTTTGGCCGAGGGGAGGAATGTCGGGGAAATCATCCCGTGCTGAGAGTTCCTGGGTTTGGGAGTTGGAGGGACCCACAGGGATCACGGGATGACAGGATCCCACAAAAACCCAGAGCCACAAACCCTGAGTTTCACGGGATCACCCAGAGCCTGGCTTTGCAGAAACCATGACACAAAAACTCTGTGACTCCTCCCAGTTCCTCCAGCAGATGATCCAGGGTTTGTCTCCTCCTGATCAGACCCTCACATCCCCGGTGCTGGGAATTCCCACAAAGCCCAGAGGCCACAAATCCTCCCATTATCCCGTGGAATCGTGGGGTGGGGCGGGAGGGATCTCAAAGCTCATCTCCTTCCAACCCAGCCCGAGTTCCTGCAAGACCTGTCCAGCCTGGCCTTGGGCACTTCCAGGGACGGGGAATCCACGGAGCAGCCTGGCCCTCACCACCCTCGGGTTCTTCCCGATATCCAGCCGAAATTTCCCCACGTTTCAGTGTGACCCCATCCCCTGTTTCCCATCCCTGCGGTTCCTGAGGAAAAAATCCCTCTCCAGCTTCTCCGGAGTCCCTGCAGATCCTGGGAAAGGCTCCGAGGTCTCCACAGGCTCAACATTCCCAGCTTTCCATCCTGAAATTCCTCAGGACCCTGTGACGCCGGGAATATTTTGGGGGGATGGATGAGGCTCCTCCCAGGGGCTGCAGCTCCCGTTTCCAACTCCTTTCCTCCTCTCGGCTCCTCCCAGAGCCCTCCCTGGGCCTCGCCCGCAGGAATCCTGCAGCTCCCTCCTTCCCGCCCGGCCCCTTTGAAGTCCCAGGAGCTGCTCCACAGCATCCATAATTTATTTAACTCCCAGCCTTAACAAATCCACCAGCACGGGACAGGAGGGACGAGCCCCGCTTTTGGAGGAGGCGACTCCTCCAGGCAAACCCCAAAACAAAATCCCAAATCCCAGAGGAGAAGCGTGGGTGGGGACACCCGGGGAACGAACTCTCTTTTCCACGAGATATCCCGATAAAAATTCCCCGAGCAACCCAGGGAGGACTCACCGGGTCACCGGGTCCTGGCGAGCGACAGAGGAGCCAAAGGAACTGGCGGGAGCCTCCAAATCCCCAAGTTTTTATATGGCCGGAGTGGCGTCAGCTCCGGAAGCGCGGGAGCCCAGGGGGATGGAGAGCTGACCACAAAGTGCCCCGGCAGGTTCCACCCCACGTGCCTGGCGTGCTTGTTCGCATCCTGGTTTTCGGGGGCAGCCTCTTCCAGGAGAGCAGGTGATGCTGAGCCAGCCCCGCTCCCCTGCCAGCCCGCTCGCCCAGCTCCCGACGGGGTCATTAAAAAAAACACACGGAATTAATTGGTTTTCGGAAAGGGTTTTAATGCGCCGGGGAAGTTTCCGTGGCGTTATTTCCATAAATGTCAGGGTTTGATCCTTGGGGTTGTTCCCCGGCGTGGGATGGCGGTTATTAGGGAAGATGGGTAATTAATTGGATTTACTATGAGAAATGCCCCGTGCTAATTCTCATGGGAAGGCACAACCGATCCTACAGCGCTCCCACAGAACCTCGAGCTCCCTGTTTTCCCTATAAATTAAATTATTTATTCATCCAACCCATTCCTCTCCATGCGTGCTTGGAAATTCCAACCGGGGCACAACTCCAGGTATTTTTAGGAACATTTCAAGCCATTCAAGGCAGAATAATCCTCATTGTAAAGCTGTTTTTCCCTCCCAGAAAAGTGTAAAACACTCTGGTTTAGTTGGGATTTAGGCTCGGTAGTTTTTAATAAAAAACTGTAGTTTTTATTAAAGTTTTGTTGTTTATGGAAAAATCCACATTTTTCCCAGCTATTCCAATCACGGAGGAGGGACGTTTATCTGGGATTTCGTTTATCTGGGGTTTTAGACATTTATCTGGAATATCAGACATTTCAAAGGGATATTAAAAAAATCACAAAAATGCTTAATAAGGGAAGGACAAAAACCCCAACAACCCCAAAACCAGCCGGCCCAGCACGAGCAGCACGTCCTGTTTACACCCCAAAAAAGAATTCCAGGCGGTTCGGCACCGGGAATTCCAGGATCTCCAGGATTTTTGCCACCTCAGGCCTGGCTCAGCTTTTCCACAGCCTCAGCTCCTCACGTGCAGCTTCTCCCCATTCTCCGTTGCCCCTGGGAGCTTTTCCGGGGATAAATTTGGGATTTTCTCTGCCACGGGAGGAGAAACCGAACCCGGCAGAAGAGCTTGGATTTGGGAGCGGGATTTTTAGGCGGATTAATTCCCTCCTCTTTTTCTCCTCCTCGAGAAAAGCCTGGAAATTTTCCCCCAGAGCAGCTTCCCGAGGAATATCCCACATTCCGGTCGGGACAGCTCCTCGTTATCTCCTCGGGCTCCAGGCTCATCCCAAAACCTCCTCTGGGGCCGCTCCCGCTCCACCCCGAGCTCTTCCGCACCCCGCGGTCAACCCCGAGCAACCCGAAATGGGAGCCTCCCAAAAATGCCATTATTCCGGGAGACGTCAAGGGATCCGCGCTCCCGACAGGCGGCAGCGTCACGGGGCCGGCTCGTTATCCCTAATTGGCGCTAATTTGGGAATCTCCATTGCGTTCGTGGGCAGCCGGAGTCACCGGAGCTGTCGCGATAATGTCGGTGAGTCAGGACCCCGCGGCGATGTCTGTCCCTCCGTCCGTCCCTCGGCAGCTCCGTTGACTCCTCCTGCAGCGTTCCCTAAGGAACTCTAGGAGGGAATTCCACGAGCTCCAAGAGTCCGGTCCTGGCTTGTGCCGAAGGGCCAAAGATTCCCCAGGATCCCAAAATCCCGGAGGTTGGGAAAGATCTCCGAGAGCAGCGAGTCCGAGCTGTGCTCGACCCCCACCTGCACAGCCGGAATTCCAGGGATTCCTGGGACACCTCCAGGGGTGGATCCGACCTTCCCCGAGCCCCTTCCGAGGCTTTTTCCCTTTTCCAGGAGGGATTTTCTCAAATTTCCCAATCCTGGCCCAGCTCGAGGCCGTTCCCTCTTGTCCCTGCCCCATTCCCTGGGATAGGATCCCAAATCCCCTCTGGCAGATCCCAAATCCCCCCTGGATCCCCCTTTTCTCCAGGCTGAGCCCCTCCAGCTCCACCAGGATTCCCCATTCCCTTTTCCAGCCCCGTTCCCACCCCTGGATATTCTCCAGCCCCTTCGGTCCCTTTTCCATGATTGTCCACAACTGGACACGGGGTCGAGATCCAGAACCGGACACGGGGTCGAGATCCAACCCCTCCACCCCTGTGCAGGATTCCCGTTTTCCCCAGCAAGAACAGGAATTTTTCCTCGTGCGTTTCCATCAATTCTCACCGAAATCGGGGATTTCTCCCCATTTTCCTCCCCAGACCTTCCGGGGCCTCCACCAGACCCGACTTTCCCCTCTCCTCATCCCCAGCAAGGTCCTGGGAGAGGCGCGAGGGCGTGACCGGCTCCCGGGACAGTGTCCAGGTGGCTCCGGGACTCCTGGGATTTTTGGGATGCCAGGAGGGTGAGAGGAGAGGACACGGGAGCCTCACACGGACCTGAGTGGCTCCAAAAGCCCCAGGAAAAAGTCGGGACAATCCGGGCCCGGCCGTGACGTCCCCGTTCCCCGAGGAACCCAAATCCCACATCCCGGCCCCTTTTTCCTGTTTACTCCGCAAGGTGAGCGCCCGGGGCAGAACGACAATTAGCACCTGACTAATTAAATCTGCGAAGGAGGAACTGGCCGCGGTTATGGGGGAAAAAAATTAATTCCTCACCTCTTTTATCTCTTTGCCTTGTCTGCTTTGATTTTCTCATTTTTGCTTTAGTTTTTCTCAAATTGTTTTTTATTTTTTCTCCATTTTCTTCGATTTTCTCAGGTTTTTTTTTTTTTTTTTCGGGAAAAATCTCTGGATTTCCTCCGGATTTTTCTTTTTAGCTCTAGTGGATAAAACTGTTTTGTCCTCCACGGAAATTTTAGCACTTCACCTGCCAGAAGGATCAGGGGGATTCTACAACATTTTCGTGTTGTGAGCAGCGATTTCCTGCCTGTTTTAATTTCACACGTGTGGAATAAACACCCAGGTAGTCATGCAGGAAGAATTCCTGGTTGCTTTTTTTTTTTTTAGAAATGTTTTTTTCCAGGGAAAGATGATGATTTCAATCTGAATTATATGAACACGTGAAGGATTAAACACCTTGCCAGAATAATAATAATAATTCACCCCAAACCCCGTTTTTTTCTCCCCACCTACATTTTATATCCTAAAAAACTGAAGGATTTGGGAGCGGCAGCGAATTTTAAGGAATTTTAGAGGCGTTTTAGAGGAGTTTTGGATCTCCGCGGAGAGGATTTGAGTGGGAGAGGCGGGGACAGAGGTGTCACCAGCCCGCGGGGCCGCTCCGGTCCCACCCTGTCTGGCCGCCCCCGCCCGCATTCCAGGCGGGATTTGCTGAGCCGGGCTCAGCTCCCGGCACCGGCCCGAGCAGCGTCTGGGGGTTTGGATCGATGGGAAATTCCCTTTTTGGGGGATTCCAGGGGGCTTTGCAGCCCGTGGGAATTCAGATATTGATCTGGGATATCAGACATTGATCTGGAGGTTTATTTATCTGGGATATTAGAAATGTAAATAGGATTTCATTGATCTGGGATAACAGATATTGATCTGGGATATCGGACATGGATCTGGGGTTTCATTTATGTGGGATATCAGACATTTAAATGGGGTTTCAGACAGCGATCTGGGGTTTCACTGATCTGGGATTACAGGCCCCGGGACTGAGGGAAGCTGTGCCAGGGAATGGGGGTGGATTTTGGGAAAAGGTTCTTCCCACCAGAACGTGGGAGTTCCGACCCCACAGATCACAAACCCGCCAGTGCTCCCAGGGACAGGGTGGGATTTTGGGGTGTCCTGCGTGGGATTTGGTGATCCCTGTGCATCCCTTCCATCTCAGGGCATTCCACGACACCGCTGAGACCTTCCCAAGCACTGATTTTTTTACAAAAATGGGGATTTTAGGAAAGGAACTAAAGGGATAAAGAGCGGGAAGCGAAATAAACGTGCGAGGCCGGTGCCAAGACGGTTTCTTTTATTGGTTCAGACACGGGGAAGGGAAAAAGCTCAGGAGGAAGAACAAAGAGGGGAATTCCTGCCCGGATCCTTCTCCCGGGGCACAACCCCGGGGCACAAAATCGCTCGGTTACATCCCGCGAGGAAAGGCGCTTCTCTTGGGGCTGGGAACGGCAGGAACAGGGCAGGAAAACGAGGATTTATTTCCTCTCCCTCGGGAGATTTCTCCGGGAATCCCCGCCCGGGGCAGCGGGGGCTGCTCCTCAGGGAGCGCCGAGGGTCGGGCGGCAGCAGCGGCCGCACACGGGGCAGCTCTGGGTGATGCAGGTGGTGGGACAGGAGTCGGCACACCTGGTGACCACCTGGAGCCCGCCGCGGCACGGCCGGGCACCGGCTGGGCACGGCGAGGGGCAGGGGGACACTCCCTGGCAGCACGGGTCCTGGCAGGGGGACAGCCCCTGGCAGGGGGACACTCCCTGGCAGGTGGACACTCCTTGGCAGCACGGGTCCTGGCAGGTGGACACTCCTTGGCAGGTGGTCACTCCTTGGCAGGTGGACACTCCTTGGCAGCAGGTGTCTGTACACCTGGTGGCACAGCACGGATCTTGGCAGGTGGTGACACACGTGGTCACTCCTTGGCAGGTGGACACCCCCTGGCAGCAGGGGTCCTGGCAGGTGGACACTCCCTGGCAACACGGGTCCTGGCAGGTGGACATTCCCTGGCAGCACGGGTCCTGGCAGGTGGACACTCCTTGGCAGGTGGACACTCCTTGGCAGGTGGACATTCCCTGGCAGCACAGGTCCTGGCACGTGGTCACTCCCTGGCAGCAGGGCTCCACACACCTGGTGGCACAGCAGGGATCTTGGCACGTGGTGACACACCTGGTCACTCCTTGGCAGCAGGGATCTGCACACCTGGTGGCACAGCACGGGTCCTGGCAGGTGGTGACACAGGTGGTGACCCGCTGGCCGCAGGGCTCTGCGCACCTGGTGCTGCACCTGGTGACACAGCAGGGATCCTGGCAGGTGGTGATGCACCTGGTGACCTCCTGGCAGCAGGGATCTGCACACCTGGTGCTGCACTCGGTGACCTCCTTGCAACACGGGTCCTGGCACGTGGTTCTGCACTTGGTGACCTCCTGGCAGCAGGGATCACACCTGGGGTCACACCTGGTCACACAGCACGGGTCCTGGCACGTGGTTCTGCACTTGATGACATCTTTGCAGCAGGGATCCACGCACCTGGGGTCACACCTGGTCACACAGCACGGGTCCTGGCACGTGGTTCTGCACTTGGTGACCTCCTGGCAGCAGGGATCACACCTGGGGTCACACCTGGTCACACAGCAGGGCTCCTGGCACCTGCTGGAGCACTTGGTGCCCTTCTTGTGGCACGGCTCCACACACCTGGAGCTGCTCTTGGCACCCTTCTTGGAGCAGGGATCTGCACACTTGGTGCTGGCCTTGGCCCCTTTCCTGCACCACGGGATCACCCAGGGGCTGCTCCACTTGCTCACCTTCTTGCAGCAGGGGTCATAGCAGGGCGTGAGGCCCCGCGGGGCCTTCCTGCCACACGGCTCCACACACCTGGGGACAGCCCTGGAGCTGCCCTGGCAGCAGGGATCCACACACCTGGGGACACACGTGGTCACCTCCTGGCAGCAGGGATCCACACATGTGGTGACACACTTGGTGACCTCCTTGGAGCAGGGATCCACACGCGTGGTGACACACTTGGTGACCTCCTGGCAGCAGGGATCCACACGCGTGGTGACACACTTGGAGACCTCCTGGCAGCAGGGATCCACACGCGTGGTGACACACTTGGAGACCTCCTGGCAGCAGGGATCCACACGCGTGGTGACACACTTGGAGACCTCCTTGGAGCAGGGATCCACACACGTGGTGACACACTTGGTGACCTCCTGGCAGCAGGGATCCACACATGTCTTGGTGCACGCGGTCACCTCCTTGCAGCACGGATCCACACATGTGGTTGTGCACCTGGTCACCTCTTTACAGCATGGATCCTGGCACGTGGTGACACACTTGGTGACCTCCTGGCAACAGGGATCTTGGCACGTGGTTGTGCACTTGGACACCTCCTTGGAGCAGGGATCCACACACGTGGTGACACACTTGGTGACCTCTTTGCAACAGGGATCCTGGCACGTTGTGACACACTTGGAGACCTCCTTGGAGCAGGGATCCACACACGTGGTGACACACTTGGTGACCTCCTTGGAGCAGGGATCCACACACGTGGTGACACACTTGGTGACCTCCTTGGAGCAGGGATCCACACGCGTGGTGACACACCTGGAGACCTCCTTGGAGCAGGGATCCACACGCGTGGTGACACACTTGGTGACCTCCTTGGAGCAGGGATCCACACACGTGGTGACACACTTGGTGACCTCCTTGGAGCAGGGATCCACACACGTGGTGACACACTTGGTGACCTCCTTGGAGCAGGGATCCTGGCACACTGTGACACACTTGGTCACCTCCTGGCAGCACGGATCCACACATGTCCTGGTGCACTTGGTCACCTCCTTGCAACATGGATCCTGGCATGTGGTGACACACTTGGAGACCTCCTTGGAGCAGGGATCCACACACGTGGTTGTGCACTTGGTGACCTCCTGACCACACAGATCCACACATGTCCTGGTGCACTTGGTGACCTCCTTATGACAGGGATCCACACACCTGGTGGTGCACGTGGTCACCTCCTTGCAGCAGGGGTCCTGGCACGTGGTGACACACTTGGTGACTTCTTTGCAACAGGGATCTTGGCACGTGGTGGTGCACGTGGTCACCTCCTTGCAGCAGGGATCCACACACGTGGTGACACACTTGGAGACCTCCTTGGAGCAGGGATCCACACACGTGGTGGCACACCTGGAGACCTCCTTGGAGCAGGGATCCACACACGTGGTGGCACACCTGGAGACCTCCTGACCACACAGATCCTGGCAGGTGGCTGTGGAGCACTTGGTGACCGCCTGGCAGCAATCCTGGCTCCCAGCGCTGGTCTCTGTCACACGGCAGCAGCAGCAGCAGCAGGAGGGGTTCCCACACGGGGGGACACACGTGGAGGCCACCAGGCTGCAGGGGTTGGTGGCCACCAGGCTGCAGGGGTTGGTGGCCACCAGCCCGCAGGGGTTGGCGCAGCGGGCGCTGCCCAGGCTGCCCAGGCTGAGGATGGTGGTGGTGCCGGGGTGGCAGCAGAGGCTCCCGCGGGCTGGGGGGCACGGGAAGCCCCCGCAGGAGCCGCAGGGATCCAGGCTGGCCCGGGCTGGGAAGCTGCGGAGCAGCACGGCGGGAGGGGGCAGGCAGACCTGGCTCAGCGGGCAGCCGGTGGCGCAGCGCATTTTCGGGGGGGGAAGTCTGGAAGCAGGAGAGGGATGGAATTTAAAAGGTGCGAGAGAACATTCCAGGCTGGTTTATACACAAAATTAAATCGTTCTTTTCCCTCCTCTCCCCGGGAATCCTGAACTGGGAAAACGGCCGTGGAGAGGAGGTGACTCCACTTAAAAGCCTCTGAGACAAATTTACAGCTGTTTTTTGACCAACTTCCTCTCAAAACAGGAAGCAAAAAATTATTTTATTTCATTATTATCCTTCAGGTTTTCTGAAAGGTCCGGAGCCTCCGCCTGCCAACGCCTCCCCTTGGCTCAGGGTGAATCTTTGCCATTCCTGCCCTAATTTCACCCAAAAAGGCTTCGGGTCACCCTCCAGAGGAGGCTGGGGGAGGCTCCACGCTGGAAAAACTCCCTGAGGAAAAGCTCTCCCATAAAACCCGCCCGGCTCTGCCCACCCGGCTGCTCCTCATTCCCTCCCTGGCAGCCTGGGAGGCTCCGCTCCTCATCTCCCCTCCCACTCCTCCCCTTTGAAGTCCCAACGTGGCCTTTTGATCTCTCCAGCTACTCCCTGGGTGGAACAGGGCGGCAAAGAGGAGAGAGGGAGAATTTGGTGCTCCTCGCTGGAGGAAGAGCAAAACCCGCAGCAAATAAACCCCAGGAGAAGGCAGAACTGAATTAAATTCAATCTGGCGGAATTAAATTAAATCTGGGGGAATCCAAACCCTGACATCCCCCTGAGCAGAAATGCTTTTAAGTCTTTTAATTCGCCTCTGAGTGGCTACGAAATGAAATAAAAAAACCCAACCATGAGGTGACTTCCCAGGAAACCGAGCCGCACTCACCCAATTCTCCACCAGCGAGCACCAAATGAAACCAAACCTGGCTTGAGGAATAAGGACAATAGGAATCCTTTTATAGGATTTTGGTGTCCGTGGCTCCGGAAGTGAGACACCTCAGGGGTATGGAAATCAAATATTTAATAATCCAGACCTGCTCTGCTCCAATCCTTCAATTACTTCGCCCGACGTTGTAATTTTTTGATGTCGCCGAGGTGGGACACGAGACCACGAGGAATTCCCCATCCACGAATTTCCTACGGGCTGGGAAATGCAGGGAGGATGAGCCAGCCTGGAAACAATCCCCCCCTCGGGATTAAATCGGGGAAAAAAAGCTGTTTTGGGTGCGTTTCCTGGCCGGATGGAGGTGGGACCCTGCAAGGGGCTCGGCATGCTCACAGGGTTCCCTCCACTGGGAATTTTATTCCTGATAATCCTCTGGATCTGGAAAAGCCTCTCCAGGAATATTTTTGAGTTTTCCAAGAGGCCCCCAGGGTCCTCCAAGTCCTTTCCAGGGTGGGAAAATCCTTCAGCGTCTCCCAGACCTTTTCCTCAGGGTCCCTGGAATGTCTGGTGGTCTCAAGCTGAGGGACCCGAATCGGGCACAGCTCCAGGTGTGGTCCAGGAATTCCTGGGACATCTCCAGGGGTGGATCCGACCCTCCCCAAGCCCCTTCCCAGGCCTGGGTGCCCTTTCCTGGAGGGATTTCTCCAAATTTCCCAATCCTGGTCCAGCTTGGGGCCGCTCCCTCTTGTCCTGTCCCATTCCCTGGGATCGGATCCCAAACCTCCCCTGGCAGAGCCCAAATCCCCCCTGGATCCCCCTTTGCTCTGGGCTGAGCCCCCCCAGCTCCCCCAGGATTCCCCACTCCCTTTTCCAGCCCCATCCCTGGCCCCTCTCCAGCCTCTCCCAGGATTCTCCTCCCCGGTTCCCAGCTCTGGACCCTCCCCTGATCCCACCCGGGGGGGAACAACCCCTGCCCTGACCCCGCTGCTCATTTTGGCCCCAGATCTTTGATTTCCGAACACCGATTGGATGCGTTGGGATTGTTGGGCTCTGGGGAGAAACTCTCCCCATCTCCAGGATCCCCGGGACCTCCCCGGACCTGTCCCACCCCCAGTGCCCCCGGTGCCCTTTGGGCCGATTTCTGTGCCCGCTTTGGTGCCAGCAGCTCACGCCCAGCCCCAGGAGGTGACAGCCTCGGAGCTGCTGCTTTCTCCCTGTGGAAAAGTCGTCCTTGCCTGGAAAAGGAGGAGGAGAGACCCGACCGGTTCCCCTGGGACATCAAAGGCTCTGGGATTCCTGCCCTGCTCCAGCCCGGAGTCGCCCAGTGGCCCAAGCAAGGAGTGACTCGCACCAGGAGAGTGGAAAAAGGGGGGGGGGGGGGGGGGGTTGGATCTTTTCCCCTCCAAATTTGGATTTTTTTTTTGTTATTTCCTGGAAATAAATCAATTTGGGATTTGTCATCCCTTGGGTTGGGAGTTTGCTATAGGAAAATTTCCTCCTTTTTTTTTTTTTTTTTCTGTTTTTTGAACTCCCAGCCCAAAAAAAGAGCTTTTCTTGCTCAAAGCTCTCCTCAGCCAAACAATTCCAATGGTTTTCCAACATTTATTTTTGAGGGGATGGGAACAGATTTGAGCCACGGTTTTTTCGGGTTTATGGATTTCCAGCTGGGTGGAATTCAGCTGGTTTGGGGTAAAATGAAGGGAAAAGGGGCAAAGGGTGGTGCTCACTCCTCCAGTCACCCCCGTGCTCCTCACGAGCACAACGGGCTCAGGATTTGAGTCAGACCCTCGGGAGCAGACGGAAAACACCCCGGGACGAGCGCTGAGCGAAGAGTTTCCAGTGGCTCTGTGGAAAAACAGGATGGGAAAAAGGGTCAGAGGTGGCTCAAAATGAAAGAATTCCCCCCAAATCTCCCACTTCCCATCCTGCCCCTAATGGCCCTCACGAGGTGTGGGGCTGGAGGATGTTGGAGCATCCCAAAAACCTGTGATTATTGGAGAGCTGGCTGGGAATCCACTCATTTCCCAAATTCCTCCCTGGCGTCGCTGGGGCCACGTGAATTCCCAAGCTCCAGCTCCAGCCACGGAAATTGGTGTTTTCCATCCAAAATAATTAGGCAAATCATCCCTGGCAGGGCAGAGGCGGAGCGAGGCCGTGGGGAGCTCTGGGGTGCCTGGAATAGCCCGGGAGAGCAGCAGGGACACGGCAGGAACATCCCAGGATCACACCAGGAAAGCACCAGGAACATCCCAGGAACATCCCAGGAATATCCCAGGATCACCCTGGAATCACCCCGGCATCACCCCAGGAGCGTCCCAAGCCGGGTGAGTCTCCTTGAGATCCCACAGGATCATTTTCTGGAATGGATTCCCAGGAAAGCTCTAAAAGGGGCATTTATGGTGCTCAGTTACCTCGGGGATAAAGGCTCCAAAGGGTTAAACTCTTCCCTCGCCCTGGCTTGGCTGGAATTCTGGAATTCCCATGGCTGTTCCGGAAAATTCCTGTTGTTCCAGTGCTGGGTTTAGTGGGGTTAAACCAAGAGATCCAGGATCCATTCCAAACAGCTGGAGAGGGAAAAAACAGCTGGAGAAGGGAAAAATAACTGGGAAAGGGGAAAACAGCTGGAAAGGGAAACAAATGCAGAATGAGAAGGGAGCATCTCTGTAATTTTAAATATAAAAACTATATATAATTTGTATAATCAATAAAATAAAATTTATCATTATAAATAATATATAATTAATATATAATTTTATAATATATAAATTTATAGACCTGAAAACGTGATTCAAACCCGTCATTATTCCCCCCACCAAAAAAACCAAAAAACAAAAAACAAACCAAAAAACCAAACCAAACAAAACCAAACAAAACAACAACAACAAAACCCCCCAAAAAACTAAAAACAAACGAACAAAAAAACCAAACCCAAAAAACTGGCAAATTGTTGGAATTGTTTGTCTGAGAGCAGATTTTAGCGAGAAAAGCTGAGTTCGGGAGTTCGAAAAGCAGAAAAAATGAGGAATTTTCCCTGTTTTTTTTGAGGGGATCGGGTGTGAAATTATTCTTTCTTTTCTCTTCCAGCTCTGCGTGGCTGCAGGGAGATGAATCCCCAGTGCCTGGCAGAGGCCGCCCGGAGCGATCCGGAGCAGAATTCCCACGGGAATGTTCATCCCTCCGGGCCCTGTGACGCCCCCGCGGAAATCCCGGGATTTTCGGCAGAGGAGCCGCTGACCTTGGAGACCCCCGGGGTGGGCGTGATGCGGTTCCCGCTGCAGAAATCCATCCTGGCCGTGGAGCTCTGTCCCGCCGAGACCTGCCCGGCAACCCAGGAGGAGCCCGGTACCCGCCTGGGAAAGCTGGAAAAGCTGGAAAAGCTGGAAAAGCTCTCCCAGGAACTGCCAGGAGCGCTCGAGGTGCTGGAATTGGGGCCGGAGGGGCCGTGCCAGGATCAGGGCGCTGCCCGGGGGGATCCCTGCACATCCCAAAGCGGGATTTTTATGGATCCCTGCACATCCCAAAGCGGGATTTTTATGGATCCCTGCACATCCCAAAGCGGGATTTCCCCGGATCCCTGCACATCCCAGTCCCAAGGATTTGGGGATCCCAGCAGATCCCAAAGGTCCCCCCGGATCCCATTCCGCCTCAACACCTGCACTTCCAGCATCGTGGAGCGCTGCCTCTCCCGCTGCCAGGGCTGGTTCCGCGGCAAGAAATAGGATTTGGGATCAGCGGGGGTGAAGGAAAGGCGGCCCCGCCCGCCTTGGGGGAGTGCGAGCTTCCCGCAAGTTAAAAAAAAAGAGAGGAAATTGCTTAAAAATTTATTTAAATTTATTTAATTTATTAAATTTATTTTAAAAAACCCAACAAACTAAACAAAACTCCAAGGTGCTTTTCAATCATCTCTTAATTCCTCTCTCATATGGATCGCCCAACAAGAATAAATAATGGGAAAAGGAGCCAGGAGGGAATTGCAGCCGGGTCCTGCTTTGTCACCGCCGCCTCCTCGCGCCCACAGCCCAACGGGGATTTTCAGAGCCCGCCCTAATTCCTTTATGGGTTTGCCTCGGCTTTTTAATCCTCGTTCTTGAAGGTTTTTCCTGTTAAAATTGCGGGAATGTTGAGGAAAAGCAGATTTTCCGCGGAAATAAAACTCGAGGGGCTCCTTCCCCACAGATGAGAATTGATTTTAGGGAATTCTGGGCTGGATTTGAGTTTGGGGACTGCCAGCAGCACCCCAGGGCTGAAGCTGCTCCTGGTTTGTTTTTTTTTTTTTTTTTTTTTTAATCCAGCCTGGAAGCCACGTTTTCTTGGGATTTCCTCAGCCCCAGAGGCTCGTCCAGGAGAATTCCAGTTAAACCAGCAGCTCCCAGTTTGGCCAAGGCTCAGAACCACTCAGGAGCCTCAAGGCGAGGTGGATATTCCCTGGATTTTCATTTGGGAGCTCCGAAAATCCAGAAAAAATGGAGAAGAAACTGCTGGGGATGTTTGGGAAGTGCCAGAACAGCTGGCTCCTGTCCCAGCTCCTGTTCCAGCCAGAAATGCAACTGGGAGAACTGGGCTGGCAACTGGGAAACTGGGCTGGCAACTGGGAAACTGGGCTGGCCACTGGGAGAACTGGTCAGGCTTGGATCCCTCCGGCCCCAGCAGCTCCAGCCAGGCCTACCCCGATATCCATGGAATTAGGAGAGGTCCCACCTTTTTCTGAAGTTCTGTGATAAATTTGATTTCAAATTAAAAGACAGAATAAAAATAATCAGGATTTAAAAGCAGGAGTGTGGAGTCCGTAATTTTTGGGAAGTCCTGGCTAAAGATGGAAAGAATTCCAGCTGGGGAATTGGGTGAAAACATCCCGAGGAAGGAGATTAAAATATCCCAAGGAATTGGGTGAAAACATCCCAAGGAATAGGCTGAAAACATCCCAAAAATGGGATTAAAATATCCCAAGGAACGGGATTTAAACATCCCAAAAAATGGGATTAAAACATCCCAAAGAATTGAATTAAAGCATCCCGAGGATTGGGGTGATTTGCCCTTTTTCCTCCGTGTGCCCTCGTCCCAAATCTTAAATCCCAGCTCTCCCAAATCCGTCTCCGGGATATTCCGGGGGATCCCGGGGCCGCCTGGGGGCACTGCGGGAGAGGATTTCGCCGCTCGGGAGAATCCCGGCATCATCCAGCTGGGACGGAGCTCCGGGATCCCCGAGCCCCGCCGGGGATCTCCCCGTGGTCTCCAAGAGGGATCTCCGGGAATTCCCGGGACACCTCCAGGAGGGGTGGGGACCAGACCCCCCTGAGCCCCTTCCGAGGTTTTTTCCCTTTTCCAGGAGGGATTTTCTCCAATTTCCCAACCCTGGCCAGTGTTTTCCCTCTTGTCCCGGCCCCGTTCCCTGGGGTCAGATCCCAAATCCCCCCTGGCAGATCCCAAACCTCCCCTGGATCCCCCTTTGCTCCAGGCTGGGCCTCCCCAGCTCCCCCAGGATTTTCCAGCCCCGTTCCCTCCCCTCTCCCCGAACCTGTTCCGAGCCCCGGGCGCGGCTCCAGCTCCGCCCGAACCCAAATCCCGGCGTGGTAAAAATAACCAAAATCCCCAAATTAGCCAAAAGAACATTTCCTGCCCAGCTCCTGCCCAGTTCCTGCCCAGTTCCTGCCCAATTAATTCCTGCCCGAGTAATTCCTGCCCGATTCCTGAATAGTTCCTGCTCAATTCCTACCTATTTAATTCCTGCCCAAATCTTCCCAATTCCTGTCCAATTAATTCCTGCCCAATATCTGCTCAATTCCTTCCCCTTCCTCAGCCTCCTGCCCAAATTCCTTTGGCTCCAGCCCAAGGTGGAATCTGCTCAGGGTGGCTCAGGAAACACATTTTTGGGAAAAACCCAGCAGGAAAAGGGGATTTGTTGCCTCAGGAAAGGCATTTTTGGGTAAACCTGGCAGGAAAAGGGGATTTGGTGCTGCCAGGATGCGCCTGGAGCCTCAGGAGAGGCATTTTCGGGATAAACCCAGTAGGAAAAGCGGATTTGGTACCTCAGGAGAGGCATTTTTGGGATAACCCCAGCAGGAAAAGAGGATTTTTTTGGCTCAGGACGTGCCTGGAGCCTCGTTGTCTCACCCCAGGAACGTCACCAAATCCCAGCTCCGGGGCTGGGGCCCCTTCCCAGGGCGGATTCCCGGACAGTTGGAGGCCACCAACCCCCCCTCATTTGCATAATCACCCCCAAATCCACCCCAAAATTACAGATCCCAAGGGTGTCATTATTAGGCGGAGCCTAATTTGCACCGGGGTAATTTAATCCCCCCCAAAAAAACTAAGCCCAAAAAAAAAATCCAAAAGAAAAAAAAAAGAACATTGGGCTTTTTTTTTGTCACCAGCGTTAATTAATTTGGCTTCTACCCCCAATTAGTGCAGGGTGAGGCTGCAGGACCAGTTCCTGCTCCCCGGGATGTTGCCATCACCTCGTGCCCCCCTGCAAACCCCAAATCCAGGCTCTGGAATTTTCCTGATTTCCTCCAGGTGCTGGGAGAAATCCTGGGGGAATAAAGAAATAATTAATTTGCTGTTCGAGTATTAAATTAAAAAAAAAAATTAAGGAGATTACTGAGCCCGAGGAAATTCAGCATTAATCGAGCTCTCAGCAGAATTTTCTGCTTTTAATCTTTAATTAAAATCGAGCGAGGTTGAAATTAAACCCGTCCAAATTATATTAGGAGTTTTGTCGTGATTTTTCTCCGTGAAAAGTCGTCAATTGGTTCAAAAATTCGTTTAATAATCCATTATTTAATAGTTTAAAAATGATCCTGGGTGGTTTAATTTTTTTTTTTTTTTTTTTTTTTAATATTGGATAATATGGCCAAATTCTCATTAATGGGAAGTAAAAATAATAATAAAACTCCTCAGGGGTGTCCCGGGAGCCCACATCAGGAGGATTTGGGGATCTCACCCAGATTTTAGGGCTGAAATCTTCTCCCCTTTGCTTGAGCCAAACCTCAACGACCTCAGGCTTGAAATCCCAAAGGAAATGCACAAAAAAAAAGAGTCAAAAATCCCCTCTGGAACTGTGGGATCAGTTTCGTTTATCACAAAGATCCTGACTGTCCCTGATCTGCTCATCCTGAGCTCTGCTGCCATCAGCACTTTGATTTTCTTTTAAATTAATTAAATTAATTGTATTCAATTATTTTAATTAATTTAATGAATCTAATTGAAATATTAATTCCTACTTTGATGTGGTTTTGCGTGCATTAAAAACATAAACCCCCACCCACAGCACAAATATTTACATTCAAATCCACCCTCCTTTATTCACCGGGGTCCTTCCAGATCCCCCCCTGCCAAAAAAAAATCCCAAAAATCCCGAACTCGACCGTGCAAGGATTTTACAGCCAGGATTTTCCTGGATTTGGCGGAACCGCCCCAAGAGCCGCTGCTATTTTGGGTTGAAAATGATAGGGAAGGGTTGATAAAGGCAAATAACCCGTTTGGCACTGGGCTGGGCCCGGGATGAATCAGGGCCGCTCCTCTCCAACCCCAACGGGACCCGATAAAAGGGACCGGGACCGGGCTGGCCCCGCACGGAGCTTCCCGGGAATCCCACTGGAAACTTGGGTGAGTCCCTCTGTCGGGATATTCATGGGTATTCCCTTCATTGGGATATTCTCCTTATTGGGATATCCCTTTGTTGGGATGTTCCCTTTGTCAGGATAGTCTCCTTATTGGGATATTCCCCTTATTGGGATATTCCCCTTATTGGGATATCCCTTTGTTGGGATGTTCCCTTTGTCAGGATAGTCTCCTTATTGGGATATTCTCCTTGCTGGGATATCCCTTTTGTTGGGATATCCCCTTTAGTTGGCGATATTCCCTTTGTCAGGATATTCCCTTCATTGGGGTATTCCCTTTTTTGGGATACTCCCTTCAGTGGGATATTCCCTTCAGTGGGATATCCCCTTTGTTGGGAATATTCCCTTTGCTGGGATATCTGTGTTTCTCCTGGATTCATGGCAGATGGGAGAGCCATTCCTGGTGTTTTTTAGGGAATATCGAGGAGTTCCTCCCCAAAGTTGGAACCGTTGGGTTGTCCATGACGGAACAGAACACTGGGGAGAGGTTTGGGGACTTCCCTGGGGGGACACCACAGGAGGAATGGCCCCGGTTCCACGGGAATCGCGGCGTTCCCTCGGGAATTCCAGCATTTCCGGGGCAGGGAGCGCTCGTGCGCCCGGGCACGTCCCGGGGCTCGGGGCTGTCCCCGGGATCAGATGGGGCACGGAGGAGGTTTGGGGGATCCCGCAGGAGGCAGGGAGGGAAGGAGGAGGCTGCCGAGGTTTCCGGGCGCAGCCTTTGAGGTCCCTGCCCCAGATCTTGTCTCGGGCGGGGTCAGAGCTGCTCTCCCCGGGATGGATCCTGGAAAGATCCTGGAGTGAGGCCACGGAGATGCTCCAAGGGCTGGCAGGGACTCACCTGGACAGGAGGAGCTCCGTGCAGACCTCGGGGACAGCAGAGGGGGTTGGATTGGGGTTAATTCCTAAGGAAATATTCCATGGGATAACCCCACGGGGCAGGATGTGGGGGCACCGCCGGGTCCCGCCCATCGCCCCGTCACCATCCCCTCTCCAACACCACCCGAGCGCCTCAGCAGCCGGGCTGGAGGCTGCTCCTTATCCCAGGAAAACCCCGGAATGTGCTCCTGGCGGAGCCAGGAATTTCTCCTGCCTGCTCCCAAGGGAATGCCCCATCCCTGCTGTCCTTCCCAGGCTCGCTCGGATCTGCAGGATGTCCACGTTCTTGGACAGCGTCGCCACCATCGTCGGCGTCTTCCAGCAGCATGCCCGGGGCGCCGGGCTGAGCCGCAGGGGGATGAGGGAGCTCCTCCAGAGGGAGTTCGCGGAGTCCCTCGCGGTGAGCGAGGATGCTGGGATGTGGGAACGGGGAAACTGCCCCTGGGAGAGGGGACGGGGAGGGTCCCACCCAGGGCTGGGCTCCTTTGGGCAAGGGAAGGAAATGGGCTGGACGGTTTGGACCTCGAGCCTGTGTCCAGTTGTTGACAATCGTGGAAAAGGGACATGGAGGGGCTGGAGAATATCCAGGGATGGGAACGGGGCTGGAGCAGCTGGAAAAGGGAGTGGAGGAACCTGGGGGAGGGCTCAGCCTGCAGGAAAGGGGGATCCAGGGGGGATTTCAGGCTCTGCCAGGGGGAATTTGGGATCTGATCCCAGGGAATGGGTCTAAGACCAGAGGGAATGGCCTCAAGCTGGGCCAGGGTTGGGAAATTTGGGAAAATCCCTCCTGGAAAATCCCTGTTTTTTTCCCTCCCTGTTTTTTTCCCCTGCAGAAGCCACACGACCCTCAGACCCTCGAGAAGATCCTGCAGTTCCTGGAGTGGGATGGGGACGGGGACATCGACTTTAACGAGTTCCTCCTCCTGGTGTTCCGCGTGGCCAAGTGCTGCTTCTGGTTCCAGCCGAGGGCCCCGTTCCTGCTGCAGAGGACGAAGGTCCCGACGGGCGGAAAATTCCTCCGGGAGCCGGAATTCAAGAGCAGGGGGAGCCGCCGGCAGCTCCAGGAGGAGGAGGAGCAGGAGGAAGAACAAACCCTGAGGGGTGGCGAAGCTGAGCTGCAGCGAGACCTCAGGGTCGGGGAGGTGGAAATCTCTGAGGGAACGAGGAGGGAGCAGCGGGAAGGCGGCAGGTGGAGCGGGAGGGACGCGGAACCGAGCGGGGAGCCGGGAAGGAGGATCCGAGCCGGGCGGGGAGAGCGGGAGCGGCTCCGGGAGGAGGAAGAACAGCGGTGGAGCCGCCCGGAGCTGGAGGGTGGTGAAAGAAGGCAGCGGCCACGGGGAGAGGATGGAGGAGGCGAGACCCGGCCCCGGGAGCTCGAGGGGCTGCGGGAAGAGAGGAGCCGGCAGCGCCGGCGTGAGCTGGAACAAAGCGGGAGAAGGGGCCGGGCAGCGGAGCTGGAATGTGCGGAGTCCAGGCGGCCACACCAGGGGTTCCTGGAGGAACCGCTGGAGATCGAGCTCGGGGAATGCGGGCAGGGATGGAGAACGAGGAGGGAACGGGAGCTGGAAAGGACAGAAAGGGAAAGGGAGATCCGGGAGGAGCAGGAGAGGGAGGAAAGAGATGATCGCAGAAGAAAAGGGAGAATGAGAGAGAAGAGGGAACGGGAGCTGGAGATCTCTGAGCGCAGGACACGGGACACGGAGGAGGAGGAGGCTGTGATCAACCGGAGAGAGGCACGGGAGAGACGAGAGGGTGACATTCAGCGAGAGGCTGAAGCTGATGGGAGGAGAGAACGAGAAAGGTATGAAAGGAGAAGAGAAATCTCAGTGACAGCAGCAGAAGCCGATGTCAAAGTGCGCCGGGAGATTCGGGAACGAGATGAGCTGAGAAGAAGAGAGCGACCCAGTGAGGGTGAGGAGGAAGAAGCAGAAGCAGAGAGAGAATTTCCCGTGTCAGAGAGAGAGGAGAGGCTCTGAGGGAGAGGAGAATCGACCAGGAACGGGAGCTGGAGATCTCTGAGCGCAGGACACGGGACATGGAGGAGGAGGAGGCTGTGATCAACCGGAGAGAGGCACGGGAGAGACGAGAGGGTGACATTCAGCGAGAGGCTGAAGCTGATGGGAGGAGAGAACGAGAAAGGTATGAAAGGAGAAGAGAAATCTCAGTGACAGCAGCAGAAGCCGATGTCAAAGTGCGCCGGGAGATTCGGGAACGAGATGAGCTGAGAAGAAGAGAGCGACCCTGTGAGGGTGAGGAGGAAGAAGCAGAAGCAGAGAGGAGAATTTCCCGTGTCAGAGAGAGAGGAGAGGCTCTGAGGGAGAGGAGAATCGACCAGGAAAGGGAGCTGGAGATCTCTGAGCGCAGGACAAGGGACACGGAGGAGGAGGAGGCTGTGATCAACCGGAGAGAGGCACGGGAGAGACAGGAGCGTGACATTCGGCTAGAGGCTGAAGCTGATGGGAGGAGAGAACGAGAAAGGTATGAAAGGAGAAGAGAAATCTCAGTGACAGCAGCAGAAGCCGATGTCAAAGTGCGCCGGGAGATCCGGGAACGGGGTCAGGAGCTGAGAAGGAGGGAACGACCCTGTGAGGGTGAGGAGGAAGAAGCAGAGAGGAGAATTTCCCGTGTCAGAGAGAGGGGAGAGGCTCTGAGGGAGAGGAGAATCGATCAGGAAAGGGAGCTGGAGATCTCTGAGCGCAGGACAAGGGACACGGAGGAGGCTGTGATCAACAGGAGGGAGGCACGGGAGAGACGGGAGCGTGACATTCGTGAGATTGAAGGTGACGGAAGAAGAAAAAGAGAATCCCTGAGGTACGAAAGGGAGAGAGAGACCTCAGTGACAGCAGCAGCAGAAGCCGATGTCAAAGTGCGCCGAGAGCTGCGGGAACGGAGTGAGGAACTGAGAAGGAGGGAACGACCCTGTGAGGGTGAGGAAGACAGGAGAATTTCCCGTGTCAGAGAGAGAGGAGAGGCTCTGAGGGAGAGGAGAATCGACCAGGAAAGGGAGCTGGAGATCTCTGAGCGCAGGACAAGGGACAGGGAGGAAGAGGAGGCTGTGATCAACCGGAGAGAGGCACGGGAGAGACGGGAGCGTGACATTCGTGAGATTGAAGGTGACGGAAGAAGAAAAAGAGAATCCCTGAGGTACGAAAGGGAGAGAGAGACCTCAGTGACAGCAGCAGCAGAAGCCGATGTCAAAGTGCGCCGGGAGATTCAGGAACGGAGTGAGGAACTGAGAAGAGAGCGACCCTGTGAGGGTGAGGAAGACAGGAGAATTTCCCGTGTCAGAGAGAGAGGAGAGGCCGTGAGGGAGAGGAGAATCGATCAGGAAAGGGAGCTGGAGATCTCTGAGCGCAGGACAAGGGACACGGAGGAGGCTGTGATCAACCGGAGAGAGGCACGGGAGAGACGGGAGCGTGACATTCGTGAGATTGAAGGTGATGGGAGGAGACAGAGAGAATCCCTGAGGTACGAAAGGGAGAGAGAAACCTCAGTGACAGCAGCAGCAGAAGCCGATGTCAAAGTGCGCCGAGAGCTGCGGGAACGAGATGAGCTGAGAAGAAGAGAGCGACCCAGTGAGGGTGAGGAGGAAGAAGCAGAAGCAGAGAGGAGAATTTCCCGTGTCAGAGAGAGAGGAGAGGCTCTGAGGGAGAGGAGAATCGACCAGGAACGGGAGCTGGAGATCTCTGAGCGCAGGACACGGGACATGGAGGAGGAGGAGGCTGTGATCAACCGGAGAGAGGCACGGGAGAGACGGGAGCGTGACATTCGTGAGATTGAAGGTGACGGAAGAAGAAAAAGAGAATCCCTGAGGTACGAAAGGGAGAGAGAGACCTCAGTGACAGCAGCAGCAGAAGCCGATGTCAAAGTGCGCCGGGAGATTCAGGAACGGAGTGAGGAACTGAGAAGAGAGCGACCCTGTGAGGGTGAGGAAGACAGGAGAATTTCCCGTGTCAGAGAGAGAGGAGAGGCTCTGAGGGAGAGGAGAATCGACCAGGAAAGGGAGCTGGAGATCTCTGAGCGCAGGACAAGGGACACGGAGGAGGAGGAGGCTGTGATCAACCGGAGAGAGGCACGGGAGAGACAGGAGCGTGACATTCGGCTAGAGGCTGAAGCTGATGGGAGGAGAGAACGAGAAAGGTATGAAAGGAGAAGAGAAATCTCAGTGACAGCAGCAGAAGCCGATGTCAAAGTGCGCCGGGAGATCCGGGAACGGGGTCAGGAGCTGAGAAGGAGGGAACGACCCTGTGAGGGTGAGGAGGAAGAAGCAGAGAGGAGAATTTCCCGTGTCAGAGAGAGAGGAGAGGCTCTGAGGGAGAGGAGAACCGACCAGGAACGGGAGATCTCCGAGCGCAGGACTCGGGACAGGGCGGCAGCAGCGGAGCACAGAGAGGCCCGTGGGGACATCAGGCTGGAGATCCTGGAGGAGGAAGAGGAAGAGGAGCTGGAGCAGGGGCGCTACCTGTACCAGACCCTGGATGTGGACACCGGCGATCTGTGTCCCCCGGGGCGGGAGGAGCCCGTCAGCGACCTCAGGGTGCGGTACGGCCCCGCTGAGCCCGCGCTGCGGCTGCTGCCCGAGCCCCCGGAGCCCCAGACCGTCGCCTACCTGGTGCACGTCATCCGGAACACGGAGGACCCCAAGGCCGCCACCTACGAGATCGTGTGCCGGCAGCCCGGGCAGCGCGGCCGGCCCGAGCGCCCCCGCTCCTGCGGAGCGACCCCGCGGCCACCGAGCCGCCGCAGCGACCACCCCGAGCCACCGCCAGCATCCCGGGGGGACCCCGGTGATCTGGAGGGATTTGGGGGAGAGAGGAAGGACGGGAATCCTGCTGAGCTGGAGGCTGCGAAAGGCGAGCGGGTGAAATCCAAGGAGACGCGGAGGCGCCCGGAGATCCCTGAGCTGGAGCGGGATCGGCCCCAGGGCGAGGGAGCCCAGAAGATCCCACGGGAGGCCAAGAGCTGCCCCCCGGCTCCGGAGGCTCGGGAATGCCGGGATCCCGGAGAGCCCTGCCGAGAGGGAATCCAGGAGGCTCCCGAGGAGGAATCCAGCCGGGAATCCGGCAGTTCCCAGGTTCCTCGGGAAGGTGGCACCAAGCAGGGTCAGGAGCCCTCACAGGAGGCCCTGAGCCAGCCCAGGGATGAATCCAAGACATCCTGAGGGGATCTGCCTCCCCCCGGAGCCTCTCCGGGTCCTTTTGAGGGTCACTTCAGCTCGGGGAGTGGTGGCCCAGCAGCCATGAACTCAAAAGGATCCCGGGGTGTCCAGAGGGGTTCGGGGGCTTTTCCCCAGAATAAATCCTCAGCAGGAAGCGAGATCCCCCGGAGCTGGAGTTTCCACCTCCCTGCCGGGTGTGCCCCATGATATTTAATCACTTTTTCTGCTCTAATTGGAGTCCTTGGGTCCCTCTGTCCTCTTTTGCACCCTGGGGTGTCACTTCGGGTCCCTCAGCCCAGGGCTGGGGCTGCTCTTGGCTTCTGCTGTGAAACTCCAAAAAATTCCCGATTTGGGGCCTGGAAATCCTTGAGGCTGGGAAAAAATAAAATCCCCTTTTTATCTTGATTCCAGCAGAACTGCAGCTCCAGGCTCAGGGGTTCGGAGGGGCTGCAGGGTGCTGGTGGTGGGTGGGGGATTCTCCTTCTCCTCCTTTCCTTTTCCTTCCTTGTTATCGCATGGAAAACGGGAATAAACGTCTGATTCCTGCACCGGCTCCTGCCTCACCTTCCACAGGGCGGGGAGGGCTGGGAGGGGGGCTCAGTCAGGAGCAGGCACTCCCAGTTCGGGGTCAGGAATTCCCAGTTTGGGGTCAGGCATCCCCAGTTTGGGATCAGACGTTCCCATTTCGGGCCCCAAACTCCTTCAAGCTCCCCCTGAAGATTTTTGGGGAAATTTTCCCCTTTTTCCCCAGCCTCCCCCTGAAGATTTTTAGGGAATTTTCCACCTTTCTCCCCAGCTTCGCCCTGAAGGTTTTTGGGATTTCCCCCCCATGCCAGGCCCCAGGACGACTCCAGGACTGTCCCAAAGGGGCAAACGGGATTGGGGCAGGATTTGGGGATGCCCGCGGGGTTTTGGGGCCGGGCCGGGCACATTCCAGCGGCGCGGGAGGAGCCGCGGTTGCCGCTGGAAACGGGAATTGCCCAACGCGGTGACTCAGCCCGGGCGGGGCTCCCGAACTTTCCTCTCTCGAGATTTTTTCCGGATCCGACAATCCCGAGCCGGAGCGGAGCCGCCGCCTGTCCCAGCCATGGTGAGGGCTTCCCGGGATTCCCGGGAATGCGGGGGGAAGCGGAGCCGGAGAGGGGGAAAAGGAGATTTTCCCACAAAATGCCCCAAAATTGGAGCGGGGAGGGGCGGGGGTGGTTCCAAAGGGAGGGAAGACGGGGGAAAAGGGAAAAACAGGGTGAAAACGGGGGGGGGGAGGAAACCAGGAAGAAAACAAGGAAAAAACGGGGAAACGGGGAAAAAACAGGCGAAAAAATGGGGTGGGGGGTGGGAAATGGGGGAAAAAACGGGGGGGGGGGGAAACGGTGTGGGGGAATGGGGGGTAAACGGGGGAAAAACGGAGGGGAAACCAGGGGGGAAACAGGGAAAAATGGGGGGAAAACGGGGGAAAACCGGGAAAAACTAGGGCAAAAACCGAGAGGAAAACAGGAAAAACAGGGGGAAAACGGGGAGAAACACGGGGGAATTGGGGGAAAAACAGGGTGGGGAGAAATGGGTGAAAACCGGGATTATCTCCCCAAAATCCGCCTGATCCCAAGGGCGGATCCAGCCCGGGCCCTTCCCTCTGCCCCGGGGATTTTCCAGGAGCCGCTCCCGGGGGAAATGCGGCAGAACGGGTTCGTCTGAGCCTTTCCCTCATCCCGAAAAAAACCGGGTTGCCCCTCCAGCCCTTCCCTCATCCCGAAAAAACCTGCACTGGCCCCTGGAACACCCGGGGTGGGCACAGGAGGTGCTTCCCTGTTCCCAAAAAATTCGGGACTGCTCCCTGGCACACCTGGAATAGGCACAGGAAGCTCCTCCAGCCTTCCCTCATGCCCCAAAAATCGGATTGCTCCTGGCACAGCTGGAGCAGACAGAGGGGGCTCACCCGGCCCTGCCCTGACCCCACATCCCGGGATTTCCCCGTTCCCACAGCCCACGGAGACGGAGCGCTGCATCGAGTCGCTGCTGGCCGTGTTCCAGCGCTACGCCGGCAGGGAGGGCGACTCCTGCACCCTCTCCAAGCGGGAATTCCGGGCCTTCATGGACACCGAGCTGGCCGCCTTCACCAAGGTCTGGGACTGTGGGGTCGTGGATCCATGGGATTGGGATGGGATCAATGGGAATGGGATCAATGGGACTGGGCTGGGATCGGTGGGCTGGGCTGGGATCAGTGGGGATAGGATGGGATCAATGGGATCCATGGGATGAGATGATCCAGGGGGTCCCAGCCCTGGGCAAGTGCCAGGATGGGATAGTGGGAACACCCCCGAATGTGCGTATTTCAGGATTTTCCACCCCAAACCATTCCAAGATTCCCCAAGCTCCCTGGGCAGGGAATTCCCCCTCATTCCTGACACCAATTCCCATTTTCCCTTTTTCCCCAGAACCAGAAGGACCCGGGTGTGGTGGACAGGATGATGAAGAAGCTGGACCTGAACAGTGATGGGCAGTTGGATTTCCAGGAATTCCTGAACCTCATCGGGGGCATCGCTGTGGCCTGCCACGACTCCCTGATCCTCAAATCCCCCAAGCCCTGAATCCAGAGGCTCTGGACCCACCCCAGATCCCCCTGGAAAACCCCATGGAATGCTGGGAAGCGATGGAATGGTCATGTTCCCTTTTTTTACCCCCTCTTTTTATGGAAAAATAAAAAGGTTTAAGACCCTGAGGATTGGCAGGTAATCCCAAAGGGATTCTGGGATCGGTGAGGGGGGAAGAATGCCAAAGTGATCCTTAACTGCTCACCCACTCCAAATTCCAGGAATTCCCTCCAGGGATGGGGATCCAACCCTCCCCGAGCCCCTTCGAGTTCCTAAACCCTTTTTCCATGGAAAAATCATCCCAAATTTCCCAACCCTGGCCCAGCTCGAGGCCATGCCCTCTTGTCCTGGCCCCATTCCCTGGGATCAGATCCCAAATCCCCCCCCCAGCAGATCCCAAATCCCCCCTGGATCCCCCCCAGCTCCCCCAGGATTCTCCATCCCCTTTCCCAGCCTCTCCAGCCCTGTTCCCATGACACTTCCAGCCCCCCCTTCCATGCCCTGGCCAGCAGGGCAATCCCTGGAATTCCATCCCCTGTCACCTCCAGGGATCGAATCCACTGAGATTTGGGGATCCCGGAGCCTTTTCCATACCCTGGGGCCAAACCCGGGAACTCCAAAGGACAGAACTCCACCAGGAGATGTAGGACAAGTCCTCAGGGTTAATTGTGGTGCTAATTACACCCTACTAATTAACACACCCAGCTCCAAATCATTCCAGGAGTGCGAGCCTATCCTCTGGAAAACTCCCAGCAGAGGTGGGAAAAGGGATTGCTCCGGGAATGGGCAGAGGAGGCCCTTCCCTGTTCCCAAAAATCCTGGAATCACTCATTAAATTAAATTCCTATTTTTTTGGTGCATCCTGAGCTGCAAAGCAGGAAAATCCAGGTGATTAACAGACTTTATTAACAAGGGGAGCTCATTAAGTTGCCATGACGACAACACAAGGAATCAACAAACACAGAGCCACTTCCAGAGGGAGCAGGGTTTCCCTAACTTTGGGATTTATAGAGCCAATCCCAGCTTTTCCAAGCAATTTTTTTTTTTTTTTTAAATTTTAAGGGAGCAGAGGTGGTTGTGTCACAACCAGGATTTGGGAAGAGCTGCTCTTCCCTGTCTGGAAAAAATTTGGGATAAAAGCGCAGGAAAACTGGTCTGGGAACAAAGAAAAAAAAAATTCTGCTAAATGTAGAAAAAAGCCCCCTCAATCTGGCATTCCAGGGTGGGAAAAACCAGGAAGAGAGGATAGGAATGGTGAAAGGGAGGGATTGGGGTGGGAGCTGGGATGGGGGAGTGGGAATTTCCTTATCCAGGAGAATTCCTAGCGGAACTGGAGGGGGCTGATGCGCAGCCCCAGCACGTCCTTCCCGATCTCTGTCACCTGCAGGGACAAAGAGAGGATTTAGGGGTGAAAATTCAGGATTTAGGGATTGGGTTTGTGGCTGTCACTCCTGAGTCTGTGCTGGGAGCACTGGGAAGGGTCTGGGAACATCCTGAAATCCCTTGGGCGGATTTGGGTGTGAATTTGAGGGATTTTTGTGGAAACTTGAGGGATTTTTGTGGAAATTTGAGGGATTTGAGGGGATATTTGAGAGATTTGAGGGATACTTGAGGGATTTCCATGGATATTGAAGATATTTCCACGGAAGAATAACACTCCCCCTCAGCCTGCAGACCAACCAACTCCCACAGGCCTTCCTTGAGGGAAAAACACTCCAGAGCCCAAATCCCCTCAAAGAGGAGAGATTTTTGGGGATACTGGAGATATCTCCATGAATACTGGAGATATTTCCACGAATACTGGAGATATTTCCAGGAATACTGGAGATATTTCCAGGAATACTGGAGATATTTCCAGGGATAAACGAGATTCCCCCTCAGCCTCCCGCAGCCCAAGCAGGCCCAGCTCCCACAGGCCTTCCTTGAGGGAAAAACACTGCAGAGCCCAAATCCCCTCAAAGAGGAGAGATTTTTGGGGATACTGGAGATATTTCCATGAATACTGGAGATATTTCCACGAATACTGGAGATATTTCCAGGAATACTGGAGATATTTCCAGGGATAAACGAGATTCCCCCTCAGCCTCCCGCAGCCCAAGCAGGCCCAGCTCCCACAGGCCGCTCCTCGTGGGAAAATCCCCGACCCCCTCGGGAAACACCCAGGGCCCCTCGGAAGCCCCTCGGGAACGCTGGGCTGCCCCCCCGGAGCAGCGGGATGGGATTCCCGCGGGAGCGGCGCCCCCTCACCGTGGTGACGCGGCAGATCTGGCCCCGGAACTCGGGGCTGTAGCAGGCGCCGCTGAGCGGACATTTCTCCAGGGCCTTGCCGCGGTAGATGGGGCGGTAGGAGGCGGCGCAGATGTCGAAGGGGTTGTGCTGGTCGTAGTTGAGCTGGTGGCTGTCGCTGGGGTTCTTCTCGCACGCCGCCAGGATCTTCCGCGTCTGGGAAGGGGCGGCGCCGGGAGCACCGGGAAAAGGGGGCATGGAGGGGGTCCACACGTGAGGGACAGCGGGAAAAGGGGGTAAAGAGACACAGAAAAGGGTCAGAGAGAGGTTTGGGATAAAGAGACCATGGAAAAGGGTCAGAGAGGGGTTTGGGGATAAAGAGACCATGGAAAAGGGTCAGAGAGGGGTTTGGGGATAAAGAGACCATGGAAAAGGGTCAGAGAGGGGGAATTGGGGGATTGGAGGAGAGCACAGTAAAGGGTCAGAGAGGGGTTTGGGGATGAGGAGAGCACAGAAAAGGGTCAGAGAGGGGATTGGGGATAAAGAGACCATGGAAAAGGGTCAGAGAGGGGTTCGGGGATAAAGAGACCATGGAAAAGGGTCAGAGAGGGGTTCGGGGATGAGGACAGCACAGAGAGAAAGGGTCAGCAAGAGGTAGGAGGGATTGGGGATGAGGACAGCACAGTAAAGGGTCAGAGAGGGGATTGGGGATGAGGACAGCACAGTAAGGGTCAGAGAGGGGTTTGGGATGAGAGAGCACAGAAAGGTCAGAGAGGGGTTTGGGGATGAGGAGAGCACAGAAAAGTGTCAGAGAGGGTGTTTCACACACGAGGGCCTCCTCTGAGCACTGCACCCTGGCTTTGGGACAGCCAGGTCTCACCTGCTGGGCCACCTCGGGCTTGGGGCCGAGCTCGAGCAGGCGCCGGGCGAAGGTGGCGGCGCTTTTGAAGTTCTTGAGTTTGAAGAAGAGGTTGAGGGCGGTGCGGAGCACCAGGATCATGTGCACGGGCTGCAGGTTGGAGTGCGTGAAGTAGGCGGCCATCTGCCAGGGAAAGCATGGAAAATTGGGTTAAAATCCTCAGGAATACTGGGAATCATGACAGGGAATCCCTGTTTTCCGGGTAGCCCCCGTTGTGTTTGCATTGAAGGCAGAATTCCAAATTTCTGCTGAGTTTCCCCCCCACACTCAGGAATCCCACCTTTTCCCCTCAGAAATTCCCTCATTTGCCCCCTCAAGAATCACATGTTTCCCCCTCAGAAATTCCCACCTTTCCCCTTCAGGAATTCCCACATTTCCCTCTCAGGAATTCTGTGGTTTTCCCCTCAGAAATCCCACATTTTCCCCTCAGGATTTCACACATTTCCCCCTCAGAAATTCCGTGTTTTTCCCCTCAGGCCTCCCTCACCTCACAGATCCTCTTCTGCTGCTCCAGCGTCTCCTTGGGCAGCTTCTTCCTCTCGATCTCCATGGACAATCCCACGATGTATTCCCGGCAAATGGCGACCAGCTGCTGCGCCTTGGGGACAAAAACAGCTCCAACCCTTGTCTGGGACATCCCAGGATCGGGATTGGAATTCCCACATCTCCCCCCCTCAGCAATCCCACATTTCCCCCTCAGGAATTCGGTGTTTCCCGGGGCAGGATTCCCACATTCCCCCGTCGCTCCGGAATCCCTCCCTCACCTCGGCGATCTCCTGCTTGTTGTCCACCACCAGCAGGGCACGCTGAGCAGGATCAGCCGGAATTTCTCCACGGCCTCCTCGAACTTGCCGGCCGTGGTGAGCTGGTAGCAGAGCTGCAGCCGCTGGATCAGGTCACCGAGCTTCAGCCCCACGGCCGGCAGCGCGCCCTTCGGACCGGCCTCCTTCCTGCGCCCCGAGCACCGGGATTTAGGGATGGGCGAGCGAGGCCGGGGTGGAATTCCAGGAGCAGCACAGCCACAGCAGTCCAGGAATTCCTGGCAATTCCCTCCAGGGGATGGGAATGCACTTCCCTGACTCCCTTCGAGTAGTTCCCAACCCTTTTCCGCGGAAAAATTTCCACAGATGTCCAACCTAAACCTCTTCTGGTGCAACTTGAGGAGTTCCTGCTTGTTCTGGCCCCGTTCCCTGGGATCAGATCCCAAACTCCCCCTGGCAGAGCCCAAAATTCCCCCTGGATCCCCCTTTTCTCCAGGCTGAGCTCCCCCAGCTCCCTCAGGATTCTCCAGATCCTTCTCCTGCTGCTCCAGCTCCCTCACCTGGACACTTCCCACCCACTCATTCTGAGGATCCAGCCCTGGACATTCCCTGGATTTTACCCCAAGCTCAGCCCCAAACCCATCTCTGCTCCCCGCAATTCCCAGCTCTCCCCACAAACCAGGAATTCCAGCTCCTCCCCATCCCTGGAGATGCCCAAGGAATTCCTGGACCTTGCTCTTGGTGTCCAGCCACAGCTTGGACACGATGACCTCACTTCCAACCTCATAAATCCGGGATTTCTCCCCAGGAAGAGCCTGGAAAATCCCTGGAGTACGGGGAAGGCCCCTCCCAGTGCTCACCAGTTGCGGTGTGGGAATCCATACATGGCAGGGAGGCTGGGAAGCGCCTGGAATGTCGTCCGGCCTCGGGAGAAGGTCTGCATGAAGAGCTGCTTGTAGGGCCAAAGTTGGTCACTCCCACCTGGTCATGGAGCAGCTGATGGGAAGAAAAAAAAATCATGGATAAATCCGGAAAAACCTGGATAGGGCAGTGCCCAGGCCTTGCTTTGGGTCATATCCACAGAAAAATGGGGATGGGATAGTCCTGAATGGACACAAAGTGAAGATTTGGTGTGGAGTGGGTAAACAAGGAGGAAAGGAGGCGTTTTCCTGTAAGAAATTCCACGGAAAACTCACCCTCATGGCTGTCTCGAAGGATCCTGCCAGGATGTGATCCACGGGGAGCTGGGAATTGTTGCACCACACCTGGAAGAGAGGGAAGGGATGGGAATCCAGCTGGGATTGGGATGGACAGAGTTCCCACAATGGAACTGCCACGCTGGGCTCACAAATCCCCTCCCCCCCAAAAAAAAGAAGGGGAAAAGGAGGAAATTCCCAGTTTTCCAAGAAAATCTGGGCTTTTACCTGGGCTGGGCTGGTGCCTTTGGTGGGGGGCACGAAGAATCCATCCTCAGCCGCTCCCGTGGGACCAGTGGGGACATCCTGAGGGGAAAATCCCAGGATTCCAGCTGAAATCCCAGCTGGATGATCCCAGAGAACATTCCCTGCCTCCTGAATTCCCAAGGAAACAGTGCTGGGATGCCCCAGAATTCTCCTACCAGCTCAGGGGGAAGATCCAAATCCTCTTCCACTTCCCATCCTCCTCCTTCCTCCTGCCCTTTTCCCGTTCCTTCCTCTCCAAATCCTTCCCCGGCATCCACAAATCCATCTGCAGGGAGCACGGAATGGCAGAGGGATCCCGGGGAAAGGGGAATGGGGTTTTTCCACGGGAAACATTCCAGGCTTTTCCCACCTTCGTCCAGCTGCAGCTCGGCGTCCTCGCCCCAGCCCTCGGTGCCCACGGTGTCCATGTCGATGTCGGCGGCCAGGGCTCCTCCTTTCCCTAAAAAAAACAGGGAAAGACCCTCAGGAAAGAATTCCATGAGGGGAAAACCTCGCCCGGCCACTGTGCTGAAGCATCTCGGGGTGGAATTTTGGGATTTATGAGGGTGGGGGGAGCTCCAGGATCGTGGGATTGACACTCGGAATTCCAGGAATACCTGGGACACCTCCAGGGATGGGGATCCAGACCCTCCCCGAGTCCCTTCTGATGCTTTCCAACCCTTTTTCGATGGAAAAATCATCCCAAATATCCAACCCCGGCCCAGCTCGAGGCCGTTCCCTCTTGTCCTAGTCCCATTCCCTGGGATCAGATCCCAAATCCCCCCTGGATCCCCCTTTGCTCTGGGATGAGCCCCCCAGCTCCCCCAGTATTCTCCATCCTCTTTTCCAGCCATTCATTCCATGACTTCCCACACCTGGACACAGCCCTGGCCATTCCCAGGGCTCAACCCCGGTCCTGATCCCATTCCCACCCCATTCCAGGGGGAATTCCATCCCTCCCACACCCCTGGTCTCACATCCAGCTCCTTTCCCAGTTTCCCATCCCCTTTCCCTCCTTCCCAGAACATTCCATGGGGTTTGCCACGACCACAGGCACAGGAGCTGATCCCAAACCCCGTGAATCCCATGAATCCCGACCTTTCCCGGCGATGGAGCCCTCGAAGAATCCCTTGGACACGGTCAGCAGGGGCCAGTTCGTGTCCAGGGGCAGCACCGGGGCCGGCGGCTGCAGCAGCCGCGCCTCGGGATCCACGGCCGGGATCTGGGACACACCGGGAGAATGTTGGGATATGGGCTGGGAAAACGTCGGGATACACCTGGAAAATCCCCTTCCTTGGGAGCCCAGAAAGGAGCTTCCTTCCCATTGTCCTCTCCTTCCCAAGTTCCAGGAGTTTTCCAGGAGTTCTCTCCACTGGATCCCCCTGTTCCCTTCCCAAATCCCAGGAGTTTTCCAGGAGCCCCCATTCCGTCCTTCCTGAATTTCAGGACTTTCCCAGGATTTCCCGCATCCCTGCCATTCCTTCCTTTCCTCCCAAATTCCTGGAGTTTTCCCAGCGTTCCCACCGTCTCCTTCTCGGGATCGAAGGATTCCCGCAGGCTCTCGGCCTCCTCGTCCAGCCCGTGTGTGGCGGCTGTCAGGAATGCCAGGGATTCTGGAAAAATGGGAAATAAATACTGGGAACAGCCACTGGAATGACAGGAATGATCGCTGGAATAATGGGAAATAATGGGAATAAACCATAGGAATAATGGAGAATAACCACAGGAATAACAGAGATCCTTCCCCAAGCTCCTGGGGCAGATTTCCCTTTAGGAATGACTCCTTGTGCCTGCAATTCCCATTGGGAAGGATTCCCTGTGCCTGGAACTCCTGGAATTCTGGCCAGGAATGACTCCTTGTGCCCAGAACCCCTGGAATTTCCATCGGGTAGGACTCATCATGCCCAGAACTCCCACTGGGAAGGGCTCCCTGTGCCTGGAACCCCCAGAATTCCTGTCAGGAATAACTCCCTAAGCCCAGAACCCCCGTAATTCCTGTCAGGAATGACTCCCTAAGCCCAGAACCCCCGTAATTCCTGTCAGGAATGACTCCCCACACCCAGAAACCCCGGAACTCCTGTCGGGAAGGACTCACTCTGCCCGCAGTTCCTGAGGATCCGCACCCTCTCGGCCACATCCCCCAGGTACAGCGCGTTCTGGTAGTGCCCGCTCATGTCCTTCCGGATCTCCGCTGCAAGCAGGGACAAAAAACCAGGAATGATCCGCCATTCCCGGCCCCCATTCCCCCCAGGAACACCAGGAACTCACCGATCTTCATCATCTTCCGCAGCTTCTCCAGGTTCCCGGTGATGAGGTAGAGGAAGGAGAGGCGGTCGAAGTTCTTGGTGCGCTGGTAGCACATCTCCACCACCTGGTGGTTGCCCTGCAGCAGGGCCACCTCGCCCAGCTTCTCCCAGCAGCCCTTGTCATCCAGGGCCTTGGCTGCTTCCAGGGCGATCTGCTCCCACAGAACGCCGGGGTTAGAGGGACTGGAAACGGGGAATGGGAGCGGGGCTGTCGCCCTGTTCTTCTCTGTTCTTTTAGCCTTCTGGTTGTTTACATGCTTAGGAGTCAGATTCTCACACATTTTCTATAAACAATACTATTGTTTGCATTCCTCCAGTTGGGAGGGACGATTGATGGACACCTTCTCAGACCAGTGGAACTGAAGAGGTTGAACCTCTGTCTTCCAACGTGGTCCCTTTCTGTGAAATGTACATAAGGTGAAACCAAAAAAGTAAAGCTCCCTTTTCCTCCTCTCGCTCTGGCTCGGTCTCATCTCTGTTGTGTCTCATCGTGGTGTTCCTGCGTCAGGGGGGCCTTTCCATGATGTCCCAAAACACCCCACAACATCCCAAAACTTTCCAAGACGTCCCAGAACATCCCCAAACTTTCCGAGACGTCCCAAGACATCCCCCAAATGACCCAAAACATCCCGAAGCACACCAAAGCATCCCAAAACAAACCTCCCAGAAAGTCCCAAACCCCGGAACATCCCGAGCCGTGCCGTCACCTCGATGTTGCCGCACTCCAGGGCCAGGCTGAAGCGCGTTTTCTCATCCTTGACGAAGTGCAGAGCCACCTCGGGGTAGCCCTTGCGCTGCAGGTAGGCGATGATCGACTGCCCCACCAGCTTGGCGTTCCTCACCATGTGCAGCACCTGCGGGGCGGCCCCAGCAGCGCTCAGCAAGGCTCCCCCAGCCCCTCTTCCCAAAGTCCCAAACCCTCAGGAAAGGCTCTTCCCATCCCTGGGAGAGATTTTGCCCAGCTCCTATTCTCATATCCTCAGGAACAGCTTTTCCCCCCATTCCTGGATTTCATGACCTCATCATATTTCCTGTAGGTGAGGGAAATTCCAACCTGAACTCGGTGGGGTCCACGGCGAGCACTCCTGATTTTGATCCCCCATTCCCAACCCTGTTTCCCCTCGTTCTCAACCCCACCTCTCCCCCATTTCCCGCAATCCCACATTTCCTGACCTCATCGTATTTCCTGTTGATGAGGGCCAGCTTGAAGCGGAACTCGGTGGGGTCGATGGTGAGCACGCGGGGCCGGCACTCCCGGTCCAGGCAGTACACGTTGTTGCCCTTCACTCGCGTCACGTAGATGGGCAGGTCCAGGGTGCGGATGATCCCGTGATCCCTGTGCCAGGCACACGGGGCTGCTCAGCCCAAGGGCAGCCCGGGATTCCTGGGCAGCCCGGGGAGGTCCTGGCCAGCCCAGGGAGATCCTGGTCATCCTATAGAATTCCCGGTGATGCCAGGGAACTCCCAGCCATCCTGGTGAGCTCCTGGCCATTCTGGGGAGCTCCCTCCCCATCATCCCAGTGAGCTCCCAGTGATCCCAGGGAATCCCTGTGCATCCTGGTGTGTCCACCCTGTGGAATTCCCACACACCCCAGTAAGCTCCCAGGTGAATCCCTGTCCATTCCTGGTGAATCCCTGCCCATGCTCAGTGAATCCCTGCCCATGCTCAGTGAATCCCTGCCCATCCTCAGTGAATCCCTGTCCATTCCTGGTGAATCCCTGCCCATCTTCAGTGAATCCCTGTCCATTCCTGGTGAATCCCTGCCCATGCTCAGTGAATCCCTGCCCATTCCTGGTGAATCCCTGCCCATGCTCAGTGAATCCCTGCCCATTCCTGGTGAATCCCTGCCCATGCTCAGTGAATCCCTGTCCATCCTCAGTGAATCCCTGCCCATCCTCAGTGAATCCCTGTCCATTCCTGGTGAATCCCTGCCCATCCTCAGTGAATCCCTGTCCATTCCTGGTGAATCCCTGCCCATCCTCAGTGAATCCCTGCCCATGCTCAGTGAATCCCTGCCCATCCTCAGTGAATCCCTGCCCATTCCTGGTGAATCCCTGCCCATTCCTGGTGAATCCCTGCCCATTCCTGGTGAATCCCTGC
Source organism: Sitta carolinensis (assembly GCA_032173965.1). Taxonomy (NCBI): domain Eukaryota; kingdom Metazoa; phylum Chordata; class Aves; order Passeriformes; family Sittidae; genus Sitta; species Sitta carolinensis. Next base: position 1,422,193 of record CM063305.1, read on the forward strand.
CCATCCTCAGTGAATCCCTGCCCATCCTCAGTGAATCCCTGCCACCCTCAGCACGCTGACCCTGAGGTGACGGCGTATTTGATGTGGTTGGAGGTGGTGTAGATGAAGACGCCGCTCTCGTCCCAGGCGCCGCTCTTCACCCGGATGTTCTCGTGGATCTGGCACAGTGACTCCAGCTTCCGGTTACAGATCAGGATGGCTGGGAATGAGCAGCGGGAATGAGCAGTGGGAATGACCGGCCGCAGTAACCAGGAATAAAGGGAATTACAGGAATGGGAATGGGGATGGCAGGGATGGTGGGAATGGGAATAAAGAGAATGGGAATAATAGGAATGAAAATGGGAATTACAAGAATGGGAGTAACAAGGATGGCAGGGATTGAGGGAATGGGAATAATGGGAATGGAGCAGTGGGAACGAGGGTGGGAATCACAGGGAATTCCTGGACACTGGAGTGGGCTCGGTCACACCTCGGTGACCTCAAGAGGGTTTTTCCCACCCTGGAATTCTCTGGGGTTGATGCTAGAGCTGGGATGCCACCCAAAAGCTGGGATATTCCACTTAGACCCCCAGGAAATTCCATTAAAAACTGGGATTTTCCATAAAACGCCGGAGTTTTCCCACGGGACTCACCGTGCTTGGCCAGCAGGGCCACGTGGGACATGTCGGCTGACCAGATCACGTACTTCACCTTGGAGATCTTCACCGAGGCCAAGGTCCTGGAGAAACCCCGGATCCGGGATCAGGGAACGCCCCAGAATCCACCCTGGAATCTCCGGGATCCCAAAAAACCCCAAAGGAGCCCAAAAGACCCCAAAGGAGCCCCTTTTCCAGCCTTTCCCAGATTTCAAGAACAAGCAGGATTTGGGGTGGGAGAAGTGGGATTACGATGTGGGAAAAGCAGGATTTGGCGTGGAAAAGGAAGGATTTGGGGTGGAAAAAGCAAGAATTAGGCTGAAAACACCTGGGATTTAGGGGAAAAAGAAGGATTTAGGGTGAAAAAAAAGGGATTTAGGGTGGAAAAAACCCAGGATTTAGAGGGAAAAAACCCCAGGATTTAGAGTGAAAAAACCCCCAGGATTTAGAGTGAAAAACCCCAGGATTTAGGTGCAGAATTCCCAGAAAATTCCGGGACAATGGGCACCTCTTCTGCTGGACGTCGAAGAGGGTGATGGAGTCGTTGTCGCGCAGCAGGAGGTTCCCGGTGCCCGCGTAGAAAATCTCATCGCAGTTGGGAACCGGCACCTTCTTGGTGATCTCGTTCTTCAGGTTCTTGATCAGGATCTGCCCCCCAGGAAGAGAATTCCCGAATTTTTGGGGTTTTTAGGGAACGCTGGGAGGTTTTTGTGCCCTTTCAGGCTGAAGGGATTGAGGCAGAGTTGGGTTTTTTTTGGGATTTTTTTCCCCCTTTTTTTTTTTTTTTTTTTTTTTTTGAGGGTGCACAAAGAGTTGGGAATGTGGGGTAGCCCAGAATTCTGGGATTTTGGAGGTTGGGAAGGCACCAAATCCATCCCAAATCCCAGGAATTCCTGGGACACCTCCAGGGATGGGGATCCCTGAGCCCCTCCCGGTGCTTCTCAATCCTTTTTCCATGGAAAAATCATCCCAAATTTCCCAGCCCTGGCCCAGCTCGAGGCTGTTTCCTCTTGTCTCAGCCCCATTCCTTGGGATCAGGTCCCAAATCCCCCCTGACAGATCCTGAAATTCCCTCTGGATCCCCTTTTTTTTGGATCAGGTGCCCCTGGAACCAAACCCTGTTTTCCCACTGTCCCCATTTTCCCAACCCTTCCCCTGTTTTGGGGATCAGCCCCCCTGGATCCCCCCCGCCATGATCCCGATCTCCCCCCAGATTCCCGGGATCCTCACCGAGTGCATCCTGTCCAGGACAGCGAATCGGTTCCGTGCCACCCACACGGCCGTGAGCCCCGAGGATCGCTTCCCCTCCGGAGCTGGGAGCCAAAAAAAAACCAGGATAAACCTGGGAATCCAGGCAGGACAAACCCGGGATAAAGCCAGGACAAACCCGGCAATCCAGACGGGTCAAACTCTGGGAATGCAGCCAGGGTAACCCTGGGAATGCTTCACTCAGGATGGGATTTACGGGGTGGGATGGATTTATGGGATTGGGATTCAGGGATCAATGAGATTTAAGGGACTGGGATGGGATTTATGGGATGGGGTTCAGGGGCTGGGAAGTGAGCCGCTCCCACCCCTTTTACCCCATTCCCACACTCTGGACATTCCCACTTCGTCTTCTCCAAAACAGTCACAATCTCCCATCCCAGAATCCCAGAAATTTTGGGATCACAAGGAACCCTACATCTCCTCCCATTCCATGGCACAATTCCCCCACCCCAGGCCACTCCTGCCTCAGATATTCCTCGGGTATTCAGCCGGGAAAGGCTCTGAAAATCCCCCAAATGTGGAATTCGAGGGGTTTTCCCACCAAAATTGTGGAATTTGAGGGATTTTTTCCCCTCAAAAATGTGGAATTTGAGGGATTTTTCCCAAAATTTAGGGATTTGAGGGTTTTGCCCCTCAAACCCTTCCCAAGGCCAGGCACTTCTCCCTCCTCTGCCAGCGGAATTTTCCCTTTTCCCTCTTTTTTTTGGGACCCAGCTGCTTCTCCGTCAAACCCAGGGATTTGATTGATCTTCCCAATATCCCAGCTGGAAAAACAACCCCCCAAAAATGACATTTTTTTCCTCATTCTTTGCCTCCAAATCCAGCCCAGCAGGGAAATATTCCCCGCTCCAAACCCTCTGGAATCCATAAATCCCTGGAAAAATCCTCAAATCCATCATTTTTCCCAGCATTCCCTGGCAGGGGGAGCAGCTGGAATTTAAAACCAGGAAACAAAAATATCCAAAAACCACAACAATTTTGGGTGTTTTTATCCCATTAAATCACAGCTTGGAATCATAAATTCCCCTCCCAAAAAAATAAATTTCTGCGGAATTTGCCAAGAAGGGAAAACAAAATAATTCCTATAATTCCTGGAACTGTCACTTTTAAAGGTTATTTTTTTTTTTCCTGTGATAAAACATCCCAAAAATGCGCTGGAGATTCATCAGTTTTGGACAAAGCCAGGAAATCTCCAGCTGGGAGGAAAATTTGGGAAGGGAGAGGAGAATTCCTGATAAAATATGGATGGGGGGCTGGAAAAGTTTGAATTTTTCAAGGGCAAAGGGGAAAGCTGCCAAAAACAGGGAGGGGGGGGAAAGAGGACTTGGGATAAAAAAAGAGGATTTACGGTAAAAAAAAGAAGAGGATTTGGGGTAAAAAAAGTGGGATTTTTAGGGATTAATAAAGGGACAAATGGAGGGGGAGGTGGGGATGGGAATTCCTGGGAATTTGGGGAATTTTCAGGCCACACCCACCATCGGGATTTTGGGAATCTGCATCCTTGGGGATGGTGTAGAGGTCGTAGGTGCTGTTCTCCAGGTTGCTGGCTCGCTGTGGGACACAAAATGTGAGATTTTAGGGATTCTTCCCCCCAAACAATCAGGGATTTGAGGGGGTTTTCCTCCAGAAATGTGGAATTTAAGGGGGTTTTCTCCAGAAAAGGAAGAATTCAAGGGATTTTCCCTTCAAAAAAACAGGGATTTGAGGTTTTTTTTCCCCCCAAAAATGTGGAATTTGAGGGGTTTTCCCCTAAAATGTGGAATTTAATGGATTTCACCCCCCAAAAAAATCAGGGGTTTGAGGGATTTATTAAAAAAAGTGGAATTTGAGGGGTTTTCCCCCTCAAAGAAAGTGGAATTTCATGGATTTTTAAAAAACCCAAGCAGAACTGGAAGGTTTTTTCCCCCAGAATCAGGGGGCACTCAGGGATTTGAGGGATCTTCCCCCAGGGCTGGGTTTGGGACTCACGGTGCAGAGCAGCACGGCGTTCTCGGCTGGGTTGTAGGACATGCTGAACACCGGGAACTTGGAGCCGCTGGAAAAAAAGGGAGAGTTGTGGGAAAAATCAGAAAAATTTGGACAAATTTGGAAAATCTTGGGAGAGGGAGGATTTGAAGGATTTAGTGAGAAAACGGGAGGATTCCTTAAAAAATTCAAACGTTTCTTTAAGGAATCCCTTAAAAATCTAAAGATTTCTTCAAGGAATCCCACGGGAATGTCAGAATTCCATGCAGGAATTCCAAGCTGAATCTCCAAAACCCACAATCCCAAAATATTCCCCTGACAATCCACCCCAAAATTCCCTTTTTTAGGCTTTTGGAGCTGCTTTTCACAGGTTTTCCAAGCTCAAATCCACTTGGAAATACCATGAAAATTCCAGAATTGCATAAAAAAACTCCAGACTCCTCAAACCCCAAATTTTGCCCCTGCACAGCCCAAAAATCCCCCCAAATTCCCTTTTTTTCCTACCCTTCCAACCCCTCCAAGGGGGAAATCCCATGCTGGAACCTGACCAGTGGCACATCCCAGATTTTTTGGGATAGATTTTTGGGACTTCCAGATTTTTTTTGGGCTGGATTTTCACAATCCTGGATTTTTCAGGATGGATTTTAGGAATCCTGGACTTCTTGCGCTGGATTTTAGGAACTCCAGATTCTTTGAGATGGATTTTGGGAATCCCAGGCTGAACTTCCAACCCCAAAATCCCAGACCGCTCCCCAGAATCCCGTTCCTTTCCCCCCAGAGCTGCTCTGCTCTGCGCCGCCGCCCCAGGAAGGGAAGCGAGGAGAACCCCCCGGATTCCCTGGGCTGGACTCTGGGAATCCTGGGGGTTTTGGGGGAATGCTGGGGCCGTGCCTGCGCAGCTGCATCACGGCCACGTCGCGCGAGCTGCCGAAGTCGAGCTGGCGCAGGAAGCGATCCTTGACGTAGAACAGGGAATTCCCGTGCACGGCCAGCGCCGGCCGCTCCCGCTCCAGCTTGAACACCAGCATGCCCCCGTCGTGTCCTGGGAATACACGCGGAGTTACAGCTGGCATTACAGCTGGGATTCCAGGAAAAACACAGCGAGTAACGGTGGGAAGAACAGCTGGAATAACGGGAGCCAGCGCCGGCCTGAACAGCAGCGTGCCCCTGCTGCGGCCTGGGGGACAACACCCAGAATTCCAGGAAAAACAGCGGGAATTACAGCTGGAATGCCAGGAAAACCACCCAGAATTCCACCAGGAAAAACATCAGGAATTACAGCGGGAAAACATCAGGAAACACCTGGAGTTCCCAGTGGGAATGAGGAGACTGAACACCAGCATGCCCCCGTCCTGGGCTGGGGGAAAACACCCGGAATTCCGGGAGAAACACCAGGAATTACAGTGGGAAGTCTGGGAAAAACACTGGTAATTTGGGAGAGAAAGGGGAATTGAACAGCAGCATTCTCCCGGTGTGGCCTGAGGGGAAGACATTGGGAATAACAGTGGGAATTCCAGGGAAAACACCGGGAATTCCCCATGGGAATGGGGAGGGAAGAAGGGGAGGGATTTTGGGGTCTCCCAGCTGGAATTTCGGGCAGCCTGACAGGAATGTTGGGACTCACAGACAGAATTTTGGGTTCCTGAGGGCATTTTGGGGAATCCCAGCAGGAATTTTGGGGTTCCTGAGGGCATTTTGGGGAATCCCAGGCCGGGGCTCACCGGCAGCGAAGAGGTTGAGGTTGGGATGCGCCGCCAGCACCCAGAACCGGTCGTGGTCGCGCCGGAACGTTTGGACGCCGGTGCTGGAGGGGGGGAATTCCGTCAATCCCAGGAATTCTGGGCATTCCCAAGGGTCCCTCTCCCCAGTTCCCCAGGCCCTGCTGACCGCTTGGACATGTCCCAGACCCGGATGCTCTTGTCCTCGGAGTTGCTGAGGATCAGCTCCTGGCGTGGGTGGAAAACGGCGCAGGAGACGTTGTTGTAGTGACCCCGACACGTGTCCACCTCCCAGGCCTTGGACTCTGCAGGGACGGGGGGAAATGCAGGGAAAAATCCCAGAGAAATGGGGGGAAAAATTCCAGGAGGAATGGGGGAAAAATCCCGGAGGAACGGGGAAAAAATCCCGGAGGAACGGGGGAAAGAATCCCGGAGAAATGGGAGAAAAAATCCCGGAGAAATGGAGAAACAACAGGGGAACATGGAGAAATGATGGGTAAAATGGGAAAGAAATCCTGGAGAAAGGGGGAGAAACTCCAGGGAAATGGGACAAAAGCACTGGATAAAGGGAGAAACTGCCCTGACCCGTGGCCACCTGCCATGCCTTGGACTCTGCTGGAATTATTGAAAAATCCAGGGAAAATGGGAAAAAAATTCACGTGATGGTGAAAGACTGCAGGGGAGTGGAAGGAGCAGAGAAAAACCCCAGGGAAATTGGAGAAATGGGAATAAAAACCAGGGAAATGGGAGGAATGGGGATAAAACCCCTGGAAAATGGGAGGGATGGAAGGAAAAAACTCCCCCAGACTGGGGAAAAAAGGCAGGAAAATGCTGGGAACAGGGATGATCCCCAGTTTACCCCCTCACAACCAGAATCCCGACCCTTTCTGCCCCATTTTTCCTGTTTTCCTCCCCTTTTTCCCTCACCGTTCATCCTCCAGATCTTCACCTGGCGGTCGTCGGCGCCGGAGACGATCAGCGGCATGGAGGGGTGGAAGGCAGCCCAGTTCACCCCCGGTCATGGCCCTGGGAATGCCAGGAAAATGTGGGAATTGGCGCTGGAAATGGGGAAAAATCCAGGGGGATGGTGGGGAGGGGGGAAGAAACCAGGGAGGGGGAAAAATCCTTGGAAAAATCCTTCTGGAATCCCTGCCTGGAAGCCCCAGCAGGGCTCAGGAGCCCGGTTCAGCTGAGCTGGGCTCAAAAATTCCAAATCCTTCCCAGAAAAGCTCCTGGATCCCACCTTGGCCCTTCCCAAGGCTTCCCTGGGATTATTCCCCCCCTTGGAGCCACCCTGGCCCTTCCCAAGGATTTCCCCCTTTTCCAGGAGGGATTTTTCCAAATTTCCCACCCTGAGCTTCCCCCGGCCCAGCCCGAGCTGATCCCAACCCGTCCTCTGGGCTCAGATCCCAAATCCCGGCTGGAATCTCCCCAAGCTCCCCCCGGATCCGCCTCTCCCAGTCCCTTGGGCGGGAATTCCAGGTTCTCCCTGGGATCTGGGGCATTCCCAGCACCTCCAGCACGTGTTTGACCACGGCGTCCGTGGTGCCGAAGAGATCGACGCCGGTGATGCCGCGCACGTCCGACTCCACGGCGCCCGGGACAGGTTCTTCTTCCTGAGCCCTGGGGGAAAACCGGGAATCAGCACCCGGAAAAACCCGGGGAAACCATGGGAATACCCCAGCCTGGGAATCAGCACTGGGAAAACCCCAGGAAAAACCCAGGAGAACCCCAGGAAAATCGCTGGAATCAGCACTGGGAAAGCCCTGGGAATTAGCACTAGGAAAACCCCAGGACAAACCCAGGAGAACCCCAGGAAAATCATGGGAATCAGCACCGGGAAAACCCCAGGAATCAGCACCAGGAAAACACTGGGAAAACCACAGGGAAATCCCCGGGAAAAACCCCTGGATTCTCACCAGAGATGTCCCATTCCCAGTTTTCCATGTTTTTTCCCAGTTTTTCCCCGGGATCTCACCGGAGATGTCCCCCGCCCACTCCCATTCCCAGTTTTCCATGTTTTTTCCCAGTTTTTTCCCCGGGGTCTCACCGGAGATGTCCCCCGCCCACTCCCATTCCCGGTGTTCCATGTTTTTCCCGGTTTTCCCCGGGTCTCACCGGAGATGTCCCACACCCTGACGGTCTGGTCCAGGCTGGCCGACACCACCAGGTCCTCGCCGGGGTGGAACTGGGCGCACATCACGTAGTGGTTGTGTCCCGTCAGGACACTGGGGGAAAGAATTCCATAAACATCCCGGGAACGGGGCAGGCACCTCCCAGCCCGCACTGGGAGAGGGGAAAGGTGGGGCTGGAACGGGGTGGGGGGAGGGTTTTGGGAATTTGGGGATTTTCAGGCGCAGGGAGGACCCCCCAGGGGGATCCAGGGATGGGAATCCACAGGACAACCTGGGCCAGGGAAGGGTTCATCCCAAAAACCCCAGGGAAATTCTGGGGGAATTCCAGGGAAATCCCAGAGGAAACCCAGGGAGAATCCTAGGGGAATTTCAGGAATCCCTTGGGATTCCCTGGGAATCTTAGGGAATCCCAGGGAAATCTCAGGGGAATCCATAGGGAATTTTGGGGAAATCCTGGGAGAATTCCCAGGAGTATCTGAGGAGATTTTGGGGGCAATTCCAGGGGAAATCACAGGAGAAACTTGGGGTAAATCCTGGGGGGATTTCTGGGGGAATCCCAGAATTCCAGGGAAATCCTGGGGAATTCCAGGGGAAATTGGGGTTATCCCATGGGAATTTTGGGGGAATCCAGGAATCTCACCAGACGCAGGTCCGGGACTGCCAGTTCCACACCCGGATGGTTTGGTCATCGGAAGCGCTCAGGATCCACGGATATTCCTGGAAAGAAACCCAGTATTTGGTGCTTGGGAAGACCCCAACTCCAGGAATTCCCCATTTCCCACGGATCAGAAGCTTTGGGAAGCAATCCTGCAGGGATGGATCCCCAGGAAAGGATTCCCAGGAAATGATTCCCAAGGGGAGATTCCCATTGTAAATTCCCAGGATCTGATTACAAAGGACAGAATTCCCAAAGAAATTCTCACTGGAGATTCCCATTGTAAATACCCAGTGGAGATTCCCATTAAAAAAAATCCCCACTGGAGATTCCCAGGAAAGCAAAATTCCTCGGAGGGGATTCCCTTTTGAAAAGGTTACCAGGAAAAGAAGAATTCCTGGGAAAAGGAGAATTCCAGGACAAAATCCCATGAGAAGATTCTCTGAAGAGAATTCCCATCAAGAAACTCCTGGGAAGAGATTCCCACAGGAGGTTCCCGAGAAAGCAGAATTCCCAGGGGAGGAAGAATGCCAGTGGCGATTCCCAGCAGGAGGTGCCCGGAATTCCCGCTCACGTGGTGGAAGAAGGTGGTCCGGATGTAATCCAGGTGCCCCAGCAGCGTGAAGAGGCAGCGCCGCAGTTTGTAATTCCACACCTGCAATCCCAGGGGAAATCTCAGGAAAAATCCCAGGAAGTCCTCAGTGGGAGAGGCCCAGCTCCACCCGAGGGGAGCAGCACCACGAAAATTCCCCGCTTTTCCCCAGGATTTTTCCCGTTTATTCCCAAATTCCCCTTCCAATTTTACCACTCAAATCCAACCACCAATCCCACATTTTCTCCCTCAAATCCATAAATTCCAATTCCCAAACTTTACTCCCACAAATCCCCAGCTTGGAAGGACCCCGGGGCTCATCCCAGGCTCCCTTGTTTTTTTTGTTTTTTTTTTTTTTTTTTTTGGAAAACCAGGAAATTTGGGAATTGCTGACCTTGATTTTGTAGTCATCCCCTCCAGACACGAACAGCGGCTGCTGCTTGTGGAAATCGATCCCTCGCACCGGCCCTGGAGAGGGAAAATCCCATGGAATTCCCAAAAAACACTCCAGGAAATCCCCAAATCCGGGAAAATCCAAGAAAATCGGGATACTGGGAGCAATTCCCACTTTATTTTGGGGATTTTCCCCTCGTTTTTGCTGCTTTTAATCTGTGGAAAGCTTAAAAAAAAAAAAAAAAAAAAACAGGAATTGCCCGAGATTCCAGCCCCAAATCTGGGCTTTTTATGGCATCAGGGAATTTCTGGAATTCTGGGCATCCCAAAATCCCTCCCAGATCCCACAAATGCCGTGGCTGTTCCCTGAGAGCTTTTCCCAGATCCCAAAAATCCTCCTGGGGCTGGAAATTTCCTGGAATCTATCCCCAAAAATCCCTGGAATCCAAACCCCCAAAATCCCTGGAATCCATCCCCAAAAACTTCCGGAATTCATCCCAAAAAAATCCCCGGGATTCATTCCATTTTGGAATTCATTCCCAAAAATCCCCCCGGAACAGCTCCAGGCATTCCCAAAGATCCCCACTCCCACCTGCAGGAATTAGCAGGAATTCAACTTCCCTCCCCAAATGTCTGGGAATTTTCCCCACGGAGCCGAACCCGGGAATGCCAAAGGCTTGGGGGAGGGATCCCAGAATTCCCGGAATTCCCATTTTTTCCCCTGGAATCAATCACCGTCGTGCTCGTCGAACTTGTCGATGAGGGTGCACATGCGATAATCCCAGAGCTGGATGACGCCGTTGTGGAGGCTGGAGAGGATCCAGGGCCGCTTGGGGTGGAAGGAGAGCCCTGCCAGGAAAGCGGGAAAATGGGAAAACCCCTGGGAAAAGGAGCGGGGGGGAATGTCTGGGAAAATCCCTGGGGAAAAACCCTGGGGAAAAGGGAGAAAATGGGCAAATCCCCGGGAAATGGGGAGAACCCTGGAAAAAGAGGGGGGAAATGGCAAAAACACTGGGAAAAGGCAGAGGGAAAGCTGGGGGAAAACCCTAGGAAAAGGGTGGAAAAAGGGTAGGGAAAACCTGGGGTAAGGGTAGGAAAATCCTCTGGGAAAACGGTGGGAAAAACCCTGGGAAACCCTGGGGAAAGGGGGAAAACCGGGAAAGGCGGGGGGGGGGGACTGGGAAGGATGGGAAATCTGGGGAAAAACTCTGGGAAGAGGTGGGGAAAAGTCTGGGAAAAGGAGGGGCGGAAACCATGGAGAAAACTCTGGGAAAAGACAGAGAAAAACTCGGGAAAGACACAGGAACGTCTAGGAAAGAGATGAGGAAGAGATGGGGAAAACCCTGGGAAAAGCCAGGGGAAATACAGGGAAAATCCTGGGAGGAGAGAAGGAAGCCTCTGGGAAAAGCCAGGGAAAACATTGGGAAGAGACAGGGAAACCTCTGGGATAACCCTGAGCCCGACTCCCACCCAATTCCCAGGAATTCCCTCTGGGGATGGGGAATCCAAACCCCCCCGAGCCCCTCCCGGTGCTTCCCAGCCCTTTTTCCATGGAACAATCGTCCCAGATTCCCAACGCCGGCCCCGCTCGAGGCCGTCCCCTCTGGTGTCGGCCCCGTCCCCTGGGATCAGATCCCAAATCCTCCCTGGATCCCGCTCTGCTCCGGGATGAGCCCCGCCAAGACTCCGCACCCCCTCCGCCGGCTCGCCCCGCAGGACGGAATTCCACCTTCCCCTCGCAATTCCTGCCCGCCGAGCCGCCCGCACGCCTCGCCCCCGCCTCCCCCGTTCCCTCAACGCCGTGTTCTCCCCGCTGTTCCCGGCATTCCTCACCTTTCACCCGCGCCGATTTGGTCTCGAATTTGGTCAACATGGCTGACCCGGCCCGGCCGCAGCCCGGAACCTCCACGTCGGCGCCGCGGGGCCGCCCCGGAAGAGGCTTCGCTTCCGGTGCGCCCCTTCCTCCGTCTTTGCGGAAGTGGAGTGCCCGCCGGGGAGCGATGGCGGCCGGGAAGGGCCGGGAGTGCCCGGGAACGGCCCGGGAGTGCCCGGGAACGGCCCGGATTCCCCGGGGGGCCGCTCCGCAGTCCCCTGGGGATGCTCCGAGCGCTGCTCGTGGCCGCGCTGGCGGCAGGTGAGGCCTGAGGGGTGGGGGACAGGGGCGGTTTGGGGAGTCCTGATGGGGGAGCGCCCGGGGGGCCCTTCTGGGGTCCCATTGATCCCTTCGGGGTTTTCCCATTGATCCCTCTGCATTCTTGGGGTCCCATTGATCCCTTCTGGGTCCCATTGATCCCTTCTGGGGTCCCATTGATCCCTTCGGGTCCCATTGATCCCTTCTATGGGGTCCCATTGATCCCTTCTGGGGTCCGCATTGATCCCTTTGGGGTCCCCATCTGACCCTTGGGATCCCCATTGATCCCTTTGGGTCCCATGGCATTCCGGGCACCGGACCGTTTCCCGTGATTTTCCCTGGTGTTTTTCCCCGGTGTTTTCCCCCGGACCATTCCCGGTGTTTTTCCCGGTGTTTTTCCCCCGGTGTTTTCCCCCGGAGCCGTTCCCGGTGTTTTTCCCGGTGTTTTTCCCCCGGTGTTTTCCCCCGGGGCCGTTCCCGGTGTTTTTCCCGGTGTTTTTCCCCCGGTGTTTTCCCCCGGGGCCGTTCCCGGTGTTTTTTCCCCGGTGTTTTTCCCCCTGGCATTTCCCGGTGTTTTTCCCGGTGTTTTTCCCCCGGTGTTTTCCCCTGGACCATTCCCGGTGTTTTTCCCGGTGTTTTTCCCCCGGTGTTTTCCCCGGGGCCGTTCCCGGTGTTTTTTCCCTTGCTGACCCCGCTCCGTGCCCCTGCCAGCTCCGTGCCTGGGGAATTCCGTGGAGAGGAAGATCTACATCCCGCTGAACCGCACGGCGCCCTGCGTGCGGCTGCTCAACGCCACGCACCAGATCGGCTGCCAGTGTGAGGAGACGGGGATTCGGGAATCTGGGAATGCCGAGGGGGCGAGGGAGCCTGTCAAGTGCGAGGGCACCGGGAATTCGGGAGTATGGGAGGCTTTGACTGAGTCTCCCGGCGATCCTGGCAGTGTGAGAGCCCAGGATTCTGGGAATTTTGGAATTTCAGGGGTTTGGGGGGTGTGAGGGACCCTCCCGGTGATCCTGGCAGTGTGAGAGCCCAGGATTCTGGGAATTTTGGAATTTCAGGGGTTTGGGGGGTGTGAGGGACCCTCTCGGTGATCCTGGCAGTGTGAGAGCCCTTCGGCTCTCTGCCCTGTTTTCCCAGGGAATTTTGAGGGGGCAAATCCCACATTTCCATCCCACAGCTCTTCCCTAAATTCCTCACCCTCCTGCTCTTCTTTTCCAGAGAGTTTTGGGAATTTTGAGGGCATAGATGCGAAATTTCCATTGTCCCTAAATCTCTCAGCCCCTTCCCTGGCTTTTCCACGGAAAACCGTGGAATGTTGAGGGAGTTCCGGGGGCTGATCCCATTTTCCCCCCAGCCTCTCTCAGCGGGGACACGGGCGTGATCCACGTGGTGGAAAAGGAGGAAGACCTGGAATGGGCCCTTTCCAAAGGGCCCCACCCGCCCTACATGATCCTGCTCAATGGGACTCTCTTCTCCAGGTCAGTCCTTTGGGATTGGCAACCCCAAAATCCAGGATCACATCCCGTTTTCCAGGCTTGGATTATTCCTGGTTTTAGTGGACGTCTGGGGATTTATTCCTTGCTGAAATTGGGATTTCCTGATTTTTTTTTTTTTGGTGGGATTGGGATCCCGTCTATGTGGAATTTTGATCCATGATGTCTGAGTTTGGAGGACAGGTACTGCTAAGGACAAACAGGACCCTCTCCTGAAATGGGGAATGTGTCTTCCTTCCCCCCACAAGCCCACCCCCAGCAAAAAGTGAACTCCACCTGCTCCTCCCCTCCCTCCACCCCAATCCCCAACACACAATTTGAAAAAAGTGGGAAAAATTAACCCCAGGATGCATTTGGGCTCCTTTTCCTGGGAAAAAGCAGGAAAGACGTGGCTGGAATTTTCTCCCTGTTGATTTTTCCACCATTTTAGGCCTTTCCGAGATAAAAATCCTGGGGTTTTGCCTTGTCTTATCCCTGAGTTTCAGTTCTTTATGGCTCAGTCCCTGATTCCAGCCCCGTTTTCCAGGGAGATTCTGATGCAGCTGAAGGGGAATTCCCGGATTTCTGGCCTGGCCGTGGCCGCTGTCTCGCCTGCCCCTTCCCAAGGATTTTCCCCAGGGCTGAAGTGTCCCAACGATGGATTTGGTGAGGAAAATTCCCAGGTTTTTTCCTCATTTTTTCCTCCTTTCCCCCACCTTTTCCTTTTTTTTTTTTTTCCATTTTCATTCTTTTTGCTCCATTTCTGCCCCATTTCCCCCATTTTTTATTTCTTTTTGCCATTTCTTCACCTTTTATTGCATATTTTCCCCATTTTTCTTCCCCATTTCCCCCATTTTTCACCATTTTCCCCCATTTTTTCATGTATTCCTCCCATTTTCCCCCATTTTTTCACGATTTCACCCCATTTTTCCCTGTTTTTTGCCCTTCCCCAGGGGTTTACTCCGAGACCTACGGGCCCCAGTTCTCCCACTGCAATGGATATCCCTCTGGAATCCCTCGGGATCTGGAATCTCTTCACGAGGATTTCCCCTTCCCTATTTTCCTGCTGGAAGATCCATACTAACCCAAAGTCATCAAAGAGTAAAAAATCCATTAAAACTCTCACAAAACTTCGTTAAAAACATTAAAAAATCCCATAAAGACTATTAAAAACCCATTAAAAAATCCTTACACAATCCATAAAGAATCCATTAACAACCCAATAAAAACACCTAAACAAAAAACCATTAAAACCCTAGCAACCTAAAAAAAAAAAAAAATCACAGATAACCCCTCAAAAAACCATAAAAAAAACCCCCATAAAACCATTTAAAACCCTTAAAAAATTCCGCGAAAAATCCGTAAAAAAAAAAAAAATCCATTAAAAATTAAAAAAAAAAATCAAAAAAAACCCCAAAAAAACCCCATTTAAAACCCTTAAAAAACTCCGCGAAAAATCCGTAAAAAAAAAAAAAAAAAAAAAATCCATTAAAAATTAAAAAAAAATCCAAAAAAACCCCCCCAAAAAATCCTCATCGATCCCCTACCCGCCCCCCTCCAGTTCCCCCTGGATTAAGCCCTCTGTGCCCGCTCCTGGTTTGGATTCCTTGGCTTTTCCCAGTGTTTCCGGGCGCACAACGTGCCGGCGGGCGCGAGCGCGGCGCCGCGCTTCCCGCTCTGCGCCATGCAGCTGCAGTCGCACATGCACGCCGCCGCCAGCACCGTCACCTGCATGCGCCGCAGCTCGCTGCAGAGCACCTTCAGCATCAACCCAGGTCAGCGCTCCCGAGCCTCCAGGCATCCCCGGGAAAAACCCCCCAGGGAATCGGCCTTTTCCCGGCGGCTTTGGATGGAATTTTGGCTGATTTTTTTAAATTTTTTTTTCTCCCCCCCCCCCGCCGCCCGCCGCGCACGTTCCAGTGTTATCCCGGCTTCTGTGGTGTTCCCTTCTCTTTCCTGTTGTTTTTTTCGTGATCCTTCATTTCACCCTGGATCCCGGCGAATTCCTGCATTTTTTCCCGTAAAAATCCCTGCAGGAGTTCCGCTTTTCCCCCCGTTTTCAGCAGAATTTGCTGATTTTTCCCTCATTCCTAGTCTGAATCTGAGTCCTGGAATGTTTCCTTCTCTGCCCAGACATTCCTTGTGATCCATTCCCGAACTTCACCCTGAATCCCATCAGTTATTCCCTTTTTTCCGTAAAAATTCCCTCGGGAATTCCGTTTCTTCCCCGGTTTTTAGAGGACTTTGGCTGATTTTTGCCTCATTGCTGGGGTTATCCCAGCTCCTGGAACGTTCTCTCTCTTCCTCGATGTTCTTTGGGATGCTTTCCTGGATTCCTCCCTGTATCCCACCAACTCCTGCCTTTTTTTCCCATGGATTTCAGGCCAAAATTCCCCCAGAAATTCCATTTCCCCCCCCCCCCGTTTCTCAGCGGGATTTTTCCCGGTTTTCCATGGATCTGTCCCAAATCCTGGAGTTTTTTCCCCCTGTTCCCAGAGATCGTGTGTGACCCCCTGCTGGATTACAACGTCTGGAGCTCCCTGCAGCCCCTGAACGCCTCGGGCAAGGTGGAGCCCGGCCAGAAACTCATCCTGGCCGCCACACGGGTGTGTTCCCCTGGGGGAAAATCCTGGGAAATCCTGGGGGGAGTCCTGGGGAAATCCTCGGGGAATCGCAGAAAATCCCCTGGGAAAAATCACAGGAAATATGGTGGGAAAATCTATACTGGTCCCAGAAAAAGCCTGGGTAAATCCCTGGAAAAAAATCCGGGGGAATCAGAGGAAAGTCCCTGTAAAAATACTGGGAAAAATCCCTGGGAAATACCAGGAAATATCATGGGAAAAATCATGTAAAAATCCCAGGGAAAGCACAGAAAAGTCCCTGGTAAAAATCCCTGGTGAGTACGCAGGTTTTTGGGTGGGATTGGGGATGGTTTTCCAGTCCTGGGTTTTTGGGTGGGATCAGCTCAGAATTCCCAGGGTTTTGGGTGGAATCTGTGCAGAATTCCTGGGGTTTTGGTAGAATCCATGCTCTCCCACCTCATTCCCCTTTTCCAGCTGACAGCCACTCGTTTTTCCAGGCTCCTCCCCTCTTCATTCCCATTATTCCCCCACTACTTTTTCCAGGCTCCTTCCCTCTCATTCCCATTATTCCCCCACTCGTTTTTCCAGCTTTCCCCTCTCATTCCCATTATTCCCCCCACTCGTTTTCCAGCTTTTCCCTCTCATTCTGTATTCCCCCACTCGTTTTCCAGCTGTTCCCCTCTCATTGCTTTTCCCAGTGCATTCCCATTTCCAGTGACACCACTCGTTTTTCCAGGCTCCTTCCCCTCTCATTCCCATTATTCCCGCACATCGTTTTTTCCAGGCTCTTTCCCCTCTCATTCCCATTATTCCCCCCACTCGTTTTTCCAGGCTCTTTCCCCTCTCATTCCCCATTTTCCGGCACTCGTTTTTCCAGCTGTTTCCCCTCTTCATTCCCATTATTCCCCGCACTCGTTTTTCCAGGCTGTTTCCCCTCTCATTCCCATTATTCCCCCCACTCGTTTTTCCAGGCTCTTTCCCCTCTCATTCCCATTTTCCCGGCACTCGTTTTTCCAGGCTGTTTCCCCTCTTCATTCCCATTATTCCCCGCACTCGTTTTTCCAGGCTCTTTCCCCTCTCATTCCCATTATTCCCCCCACTCGTTTTTCCAGGCTCTTTCCCCTCTCATTCCCATTATTCCCCCCACTCGTTTTTCCAGGCTGTTTCCCCTCTCGTTCCCATTATTCCCCCACTCGTTTTTCCAGGCTCTTTCCCTCTCGTTCCCATTATTCCCCCACTCGTTTTTCCAGCTCCTCCCCTCTCGTCCATTATTCCCCCACTCGTTTTTCCAGGCTGTTTCCCCTCTCATTCCCGTTTTCCCAGGTGGACAGCCACTCGTTTTTCTGGAACGTGGCCCCCGGGGCCGAGGCTGCCGTCGGCTCCTTCGTGGCGCTGCTGGCGGCGGCCCAGGCGCTGCACGCGGCCCCGGGGCCCAGCAGCTCCCCAGGAACGTCCTCTTCGTCTTCTTCCAGGGGGTGAGAGCTGGGAATTCCCCTGGGAAGCAGCCCCAAATCCCTGGGATCAATCCCCAAACCCTTGGGATCCAGCCCAGCCCTTGGGAATGGGTTTTGCTCCGGTTGTTCCCTGTTTTTTTGGGTGGGATTGGGTTACCCAGGAATGTTCCTGTTCTTCCAGTGGGTGAGAATCTGGGAATTTCCTCAGGATCCATCCCTGGATCCTTGGGATCTATCCTCAAATCCTTGGGATCCAGCCCAGCACTTCAGAATGGGTTTTTCCCTTTTCCCACCCCAGAATTCCAGGAATTTCCCTGTCTTCCAGGAGACCTTCGATTACATTGGCAGCTCCCGGATGGTTTTTGACATGGAGCAGGAGAAATTCCCGCTGCGCCTGGAGAACATCGGAGCCTTCCTGGAGCTTGGACAGGTCTGGCACAATTCCAGAGGGAAAACATTCCCAGGGATCCCAGGTGCTCTATTTTCCCTGGAATTCCCTGAGTTTCCACTGAAATTCCCACCCAAGCCCTGATTCTTCCCTGGATTTCCCATCCTGGGACTCAGTTTTCCCTTGAATCCCTGCCTAGGGGCTGAGTTTTCCTTGGAATTCCAGGAAATTTCCTTGGAATTCCCATCCAGGGCCTCAGAATTCTCATCTAGGGGCTTGGTTTTCCCCTGGAATTCCCACCCCAGCCCTGATTTTTCCCAGGATTTCCCATCCCTGTTTTCCAGGTCTCCCTCCGGAACGACTCCATGCTCTGGATGCACACAGATCCCGTCTCCCGCCAGAACCAATCTGTGGAACCCCAGGTGGGGCTGGAATTCTGGGAATGTCCCCAGTCCCAAAAAGTCCCTGGGGAGCTCGTTCCCGGTGGGATCCATCCCACTCCGAGCTTTTCCCAAAAAACCCTACCCGTGGCCCAGTTCCAGGGATATTCCCAGCAAAATCCGGGACCCTTCATAGGATTTCAGTTTCCCAGTGGGAATCCCTTCCCTTTCTTTCCAATTCCCACTGGGAATCCCATCCCAAAAGCCCCCTGGCTGATCTAAGTTCCCTTTTCCATGGATGTTCAAACCACAAATCTGGGATTTCCGGCAGGATTTCAGCTTCCCACCCCAAGCCCCTGGGGATGACCTGGAATTCCCAGGAATTCTCTGCCTTTTCCAGGTGAAGGCCCTGCTGGAGGCGCTCCAGGGCTCCAGCGCCGGCTCCGGGTTTCCCTGCAGGAGCCAGGATTTTCCCAGCCCCTCCCACCCTCGTCATTCCAGAGGTTCCTGAGAGCCCGGAATATCCCGGGGGTGGTGCTGAGTGACCACCGGGCAGCCTTCAGGAACAGGTAAAGAACCCGGGAATTCTGGGACAGGTCAAAAATCTGGGAATTCTGGGACAGGTGCAAACCCCAGTGATTCCAGGTGTTCTGGAACAGGTAGAAATCTGGGAATTATGGGATTCCAGAACAGATAAAATCGGGAATTCCAGGCATTCCAGCGAGATTTCAGCTTCCCATGGGAATGCCATCCCAAAAAACCCCGGGATGGAGCCAGCTTCCCCTTTTCCAGGGTATTCCCACCAAAATTCTGGGATTTTTAACGGGATTTCCCCCTCCCCATCCCAGTGGGAATTGCGGGAATGCTCGGAGAAGCGCGAGGGAATTGCTTGGACAGGCGGGAGAAAATTCCGGGGTTTTTTTGGGAAGAGATTCCAGGAGGAGCCAGAGGCACCGGGGCCGCAGCTGCGCTTCCAGAGGCTGCTCCGGGGCTTTTTTCCGGAATTATTTTCGGGATGTTTCCAGTCCCCGGGGTTTTTATGGAATTATTTTTTGGATGTTTCCTCTCCCATCCCAGGGTTTTTATGGAATTATTTTTGGGATGTTTCCAATCCCCGGGGTTTTTGGGATCCCCCCCCGTGACCCCGATCCGGCTTTTCCGAAGGAAATCACAGATACGCAGGGGGAATTTGGGAATCCCAAAAGCCCCAAATCTCAGCTCTGGGATCCCTTTGGGATCATCCCGGCTTTCCTGGAATGTCAGGGGGAGTGGGAATCAGGAATTCCCAGCTGGAGTTCCCTTGGAAATGAGTCGAGTTGATAAATGCTAATGAATAATAAATAAATAATAAATAAGCAACGAATAAGGAATTGAGAAAACCAATTGGAATTCCAGTCTTTGAATGCATTGGGAGTTTTCCCAGCTCCAAAATTCCAACGGCAGCCTGGAAAATCCCTGGAATTCCAACCAGGAAAGTTTTGGAAGAGCAAATTCCGAACCCTCCTGGTTAATCCTGGAAAAACCCTCAGGAGAAGTCTCAGATTTCTGAGCCCTCCTCATCCGCGATGGGCACGGGAATTCCCGATCCCTTTTCCAGCAGGATTTTTTCCCGGTTTTTACTCCCAGGTATTTCCAGAGCATCTACGACACAGCTGAGAACATCGGGATCCACTATCCTGAGGGGCTGAGCCCGGAGCAGAGGCTGGAGTTCGTCACTGACACTGCCAAGGTCCGGGGCATCCCTGCGATTCGGGATCCAGGGGTTGCTGGGATTTGGGATCCAGGGATTGCTGGGATTTGGGATCCAGGGGTTGCTGGATTTGGGATCCAGGGGTTCCTGGGATTTGGGATCCAGGGGTTCCTGGGATTTGGGATCCAGGCAGGAATGGGAATTGCAGGGGTGGGGAGAGGGGAAATGTGGGAAAAGGGCGGGAAGGAGCTGGGAGGGCTCTGGGGTGGGAGAGCTTTGGGCTGGACGCCATTCCCGGCTGTTTTCCTGGAATTCCCATCCCGCAGAGCGCTGGCCCAGGTGGGCACGCTGCTGGCCCGGGCTCTGTTCAGCCTGGCCGGGGGAGCCGGCGGCACCGAGAGCATCCGGGCAGATCCCAGCACGGTAGGAATGCCGGGAATGAATGCTGGGAATGCCGGGAATGCCGGGATGAGAATCTGCAGTGGGTTTGGGATCCCGCATTGTCCTGGAATGCCCAATTTTCCTGCACTCTCTGGAGTTGGAATCATCAGTTTTCCTGGAGTGCCTGGAATTAGAAAGAGTCCCCAGTTTTCCTGGGAACCCTGGACCTGAAATCCCTGGAATTACAGAATCCCTAATTTTCCTGGAATTGCAATCCTCCATTTACCTGAAGTCCCTGAAATTAGAATCTCCTATTTTCCTGAAATTAGAATCCCCCATTTAACCCAAAATCCCTGGAATGAGAATCCCCAATTTCCCTGGGATCCCCCCCTGAGAATTCCAGCTCCTTCCCGTGGGATCCCTCCCATCCCTGCAATCCCATTTTTCCCTGGGGGAATTCCGGGTTTTTTCCAGGTCACCCGGCTGCTCTACGGCTTCCTGATCAACTCCAACAACTCCTGGTTCCAGTCCCTGATCAAACCTGACCAGAAGGGAATCCTGGGTGAGCAAAAAGCTCCACCATTCACGCTTTTCCTGCTGTCATTCCTGTTTTTTTCCCAGCTCTAATTCCCATTTTTCCCAGCTGGCATTCCCATTTTCCTGCTGGGATTCCCATGAGTTGTGATCCCCATTTTTCCTGGATGCAATTCCCATTTTTCTCATCTGTGATTCCCATTTTTCCTGTTCTAATTCCCATTTTCCCATCCACAATCCCCATTTTTTTCCCATTTTTCATCCCCGTTTCCTCACCTCCCACCCACATTTCCCCCCGGGCTCTGACTCCCCAAGCTGCAGTCCCCATTCCTCAGCCATAATTCCTGTTTTTTTTCCCGTTTTTTTCCCCGTTTTTCCAGGCCCTTTTCCCCAGCACTACGTGGCCGTGTCCAGCCCCACCAACACCACGCAGCTGCTGCAGGCGGTGCTGGGAAACCTGACTGGAGCCAGGGTGAACCTGAGCAGGGAGGAGTGCCAGAGCCCCGGGAGAGCCCCTGGAGCACAGCCCGAGGTGGGAAAATGGGATTGGGATAGTGGGATTGGGGCCAGAGCCCCGGAGAGCCCCTGGAGCACAGCCCGAGGTGGGAAAATGGGATTGGGATAGTGGGATTGGGGCCAGAGCCCCGGGAGAGCCCCTGGAGCACGGCCCGAGGTGGGAAAATGGGATTGGGATAGTGGGATTGGGGCCAGAGCCCCGGGAGAGCCCCTGGAGCACGGCCCGAGGTGGGAAAATGGGATTGGGATAGTGGGATTGGGGCCAGAGCCCCGGGAGAGCCCCTGGAGCACAGCCCGAGGTGGGAAAATGGGATTGGGATAGTGGGATTGGGGCCAGAGCCCCGGGAGAGCCCCTGGAGCACAGCCCGAGGTGGGAAAATGGGATTGGGATAGTGGGATTGGGGCCAGAGCCCCGGAGAGCCCCTGGAGCACGGCCCGAGGTGGGAAAATGGGATTGGCATAGTGGGATTGGGGCCAGAGCCCCGGGAGAGCCCCTGGAGCACGGCCCGAGGTGGGAAAATGGGATTGGGATAGTGGGATTGGGGCCAGAGCCCCGGGAGAGCCCCTGGAGCACAGCCCGAGGTGGGAAAATGGGATTGGGATAGTGGGATTGGGGCCAGAGCCCCGGGAGAGCCCCTGGAGCACAGCCCGAGGTGGGAAAATGGGATTGGGATAGTGGGATTGGGGCCAGAGCCCCGGAGAGCCCCTGGAGCACGGCCCGAGTGGGAAAATGGGATTTGGGTTGTTCCAGCTGTGTAGTTCCCATTTCCCTAGCTCTGGTTCCAGCTGTCGCTCTGTTCTCCCCTGTGTGATCCCCGTGTCATTCCCTTTTCCCAGCTCTTCGAGTACTGGTGGGTGCAGGGCCCCCTGGACGGCAATTCCAGCTCCCGCCTCGCCGGCTGCGTCCGCTCCGGCGCCCGCCTGGCGCCCGCCCTGTCCCCGGCCTTCGAGCTGCGCCGCTGGGACTCCCGGGAATTCTCCACCTGGACCGAGAGCCGCTGGAAGGACATCCGGGCCCGCATCTTCCTGGTGGCCAGCAGGGAGCTGGAGGTGACAGAGGGACAGGGACAGGGAGTGGAGGGATGTGGAACAGGGCAGGGACCCCGGGCTCATCCCAATCCCAAACCCCCAAACTCCCAAAGTCTCAAATCCCCAGTTCCCCCTTCCCAGCTGCTGTCACTGGCCCTGTGGGTGCTGCTCCTGTCCCTGCTCTGCACCTCCCTCATCCCAGATCCCCGGGATTCCCGATACCTCGGGGTGATCCCAAAATTCCCCGGTTCCCTGAGCGCCCAATTCTCTGAATTCCCAGCTGCTGACGCTGGCCCTGGGGGTGCTGGTGCTGCTCCTGTCCCTGCTCCTCACCTTCCTCATCAACGCCAAGGCCTCGCTGCTCTTCGGGCTCCCGGCCCCGCCCGGCCCTGCCGGATACTGAAAATCTGGGAAAACTCCCTGGAGTGATGGAAGGGGCCTGGAAAAATCCGGGATCACCCTCAGCAATCCCCCCCGGAGCTCCTGGAGCTGGAAATGCCAGAGGTGCTCCCCTGGAAATGGCAGCTGGGGGGAAATTCCTGGAATTCCCGGTTGGAACTGGTTCTCTGTGGGGGAAATTCCTGGAATTCCAGGTTGGATCAATGCCCTGGGGAGGAAATTCAGAAAAATTCCTGTTTGGATTCAGTGCCCTGAGTGAAAAATTCCTGGAATTCCTGGTTCCCTGAGAGGCAAATTTCCTGGAATTTCTGGATAGATCCAGTGACCTCAGTGGCAAATTCCTGAATTTTTCCCAGAATTCCTGGTTGGATCCATCCTTTTGCTTGGGTGGAGCTTTTCCCCAAAATCCTGATCTTTTGGGGAACTGTGAGGAATTCCAGGGGGTCTGGAAGGTCCCTGGGAATGTCTCAATGGAAAAAGTCCCATTTTCCCCTGGGATTTGTAAATACTATAAATAAATCCATGGAATTCCCAAGAAACCTTCTTTATTTCCAGGTTTTTTTCCTCGTTGGAGCCACAAAAATTTTAAAAATAGGGAAAAACTCTGGGAATTGAGGGAATTTGGGATTAGGTGGATGAAAGGGATGGGATTTGGATCCCAAATAATTCATGGAGAAGGAGGAGCAGGGCTGGGAAAGGTCTGGGAATTCCTGGTAAAAGATGGGAATGGGACTGGGATTCAGCTAGGAAATCCTGGAAAACAGGTATCAGAGCTGAGAATTCCTGGAAAATATATGGGAATGGGGCTGGGATTGAGCTGGGAAATCTTCAAAACAGGGAATGGGGCTGGAATGGAAAAGGAGGAAAAGCTGAGCTGGGCCCATGCCGAGGGGAATTCCCTGGGAAAGGGATTCCAGCTCTGGGATCGGTGCCCCTGATCCCGCTCCCCTTTTTCGGATCAGCCTGGAGCCCCCAAATCCCGTTCCAGGAGCATCCGGGATGGGAGAAAAGCGCCTGGAATTCTCCAGGGGAAGTGTTGGCTGCCGGGGAAGGCTCCGCTCGCTCCCGGCTCATTCCCGGCTGGAATCGCGCCCGGAGCCGGCGGCCTCAGCTGCGGCCGGGCCGGGAACGATCCCAAAAAATCCCCCTGGGGCAGCGGGGAGGGGGATTCGGGTTGGGAATGTGGGATTTGGGATGATGGATGTGGATTTGGGATGTGGGATTTGGGGCTTGGGAGGGGGAACGGGGAGTGATGGATGCGGGAGGAGCCGGGAACGATCCCAAAAAATCTCCCCGTGGCGGCGGGGAGGGATATGGGGATTTGGGATGGGATGCAGGGTCAGGGTTTGGGATTTGGGATGTGGCCGCGCCGGGAATGCTCGGAGAGCTGCTCCAGCTCTGTCCTCCCCATCCCTGTCCCCATCCCTGTCCCCGGCCCGGCCCCTCCTGGTCGGGCTCCAGCCGCTCCAGCCGCTCCAGCCGCTCCAGCTGCTCCCGGCGCGGCCCCGGAGCCGCGGGCGGCGACACGCGGGGCTCAGCTGGAGACAGAGCGGGAATGGGGACAGGGAAACAGGGATAGGGAAACAGGGACAGGGATGGGGACAGAGCGGGGATGGGGACAGGGACAGGGAAACAGGGACAGGGAAACAGGGACAGGGATAGGGACAGGGAAACAGGGACAGGGATGGGGACAGGGAAGCAGGACAGGGGATAGGGACAGGGACAGCAGGAATGGGGACAGGGTCAGGGATGGGACAGGGAGCGGCTCCAGGGTTCCGGGAAGGGACCAGGGATGAGAGAGCCCCAAATGTCCTGGGAAGAGTGGGAGGGATCCCAAATGCGCCGCTGGGATTTATGGGAAGGTCTCCAAAAGGATCGGGAGCTCCAGGAGAATCCCAAATGCGGGACGGGGGCGCTGGGATCTCCCTGGAATTGGAGCGGGTTTTCCCGATTTTCCCGGAGCTGGACTGGGAGAATCCCAGCAGGGCGGTAACAGAGCCGGACCCGAAGGTCGCAGTGTCCTGGCTGCACACGGATCTCCATTCCCAGCTGTTCCCAGGATATTCCCCGGTTATTCCCGGTTTATTCCCGAGTTTCCTCCCGGTCACTTTCCCCTCTCCACCACAGGGGAATATTACAGGCAGGATTTATGGGATGGAGGCCCCGGGTGATCCCAAAGGGACCCGCAGCTTCCTCAGTGATCACCCGAGGCCTCCAGATCCTCGGGATCCACTGGGAATGTCGCTCCAGGCTCCCTTTGCCCATTTTCCAGGCTCCCTTTGCCCATTTTCTCAGGACGGGGAATGCTGCACCAGGCTCTTCTCCCCCTTTTCCCGGCACGAATTCCCGCTGGAAAGGAGCCCCGGGAGCAGCTGTCGCCTTTTCCCGGCCGCTTCCAGCGCGCCCCTCCCGGGGGGCTCCCGAGCAGCCAATGGAATCCCGAATTCCTGCTTTTCCATATTTATGAGGAAAAAGGAGGGGGAGCGGGAGAGGCCAATGAGGCTCCCGGGGTCGGGCCCAGGGTGGATAAATTGGGAATTTTTTTGGGGGGTGGTGAATTCCTCCTTGGAGGCTCCGAAGCGGCGCTGCCGCTTCCCCGGGAATTCCGGGATTGTTCCCCGCATTCCCATCCCGGATCCACCGCGGGACCTCGGAGAATCGAGGGAAAGTTTTTTCCTTCCTCCATGGATGGATGATGAGCCAAGCGGATTCCAAATCCTGGGAATACCTCGAGAAGAAACCCTGGAGCTTGGGAATGGTGCGGGATTTGGGTAAGGCAGCTTTTCCAGGGATTTGGGAATGGCTCAAAAAAACCCTAGATCCGGGCGGGAATTGGGCTTCAGATCCCCGGGAAAAGCCTCTATCCCACTGCCGGGTTTGGCTCCCAAATCCCTTTGGAAAAAGGATTTTTTTTTTCCTGGGAGGGCTTGGGAGCAGGGAAAAGGAAAAGCACCCGCCTGGAATTGGGGTTGGGGACGCATTTTGTTTCCGAGAAAAATTGTCGGGAATTTCGTCGGGAATGGAAGGAAAAGGGTGAGGAAGAATTCCCGGTGTTTTTCTGGTAAAAGTGGAGTCTGAGCAATAATTCTTGGAGCGTCTGGATTTAGGAATGGGGCAGTTTCCCACACCCCACCCCAAAAAAAAAAAAAAAAAAAAAAAGGGTAAGAAGAGCCGGGAGCGGAATTCCACGCTGATTCCAAGGAAGAGCTCTGAGAGCGCTGGATGGATCCGGGAATGAAACTTGGGAAGGTTTTTTGGGAGTTTTCCCAAAAAATAAAGTCTCCTGCTTCCCATGCAGGTGTGGGATCCACCCCGATTTCCCACTCGAGAGGCCAAATTCCCAAATTCCCGGGTATCCCGGATCCACAGGGCAGCTCAAGGGGCCAAATTCCCAAAATCACCCCCCCACACACCCCCCAGGAATTTTGGGACCTCTTCCCGGATTTTTTTTTTTTTTTTTTGGGGGGCGGCAAATCCCCGTCATTCCAGCCCTTTAAAAAATCGGGACTGGGGCCGTTCCTGCTCTGTCCCGGTAGGATTTTGGGATTTCCTGGCTCCTTCCCGGCCACTTTTCCCATTCCAAAGTTTTCCCCCTTTTCCCTGGACGCTCCTGTGTCAGGACCGGGCATTCCCAAATTTCCAGCGGGAAGGCAGAGGGCAGTGAAGAGGAGGAAGAGGAGCGTTCCCAGCTCCTTCCCAGCCGCTTTTTCCCATTCCAAAGTTTTTCCCCTTTTCCCATGGCTGGACTGAGCATTCCCAGATTTCCAGCCGTGGCAGCAGGGGATGAGGATGAGGAGGAGGAAGAAGAGGAGGGAAAGGAGAGGAGCATTCCCAGTTCATCCCCAACGACTTTTCCCATCCCGCTTTTCCCACTCCCAAATTTTTCCTCCGTTCCCTGGAAACGCTCAGATGTAAAGGGAAGCAGCAGGGAGGAGGAGGAGGGAGATGGGGAGGATGAGCGCGAGGATGAGGATGATAAAGAAGATGAAGAAGAATGAAGATGAACATGAGGAGGAGGAGGATGAAGATGGGCAGGGGGCGGGGCGGGCGCTCGGGATTCCCGGCGGATTCCCGGGCGCAGCTGCGGCCGCTCCATCTGCCGGGCGCGGTGCCAGAGGGACAGACGGGACAGAGGGACGGGGGGGGAAAGGGGGGACAGAGGGACAGGGGGGACAGAGGGACAGGGGGGACAGAGGGACAGGGGGAACAGGGGGGACAGAGGGGACAGAGGGACAGAGGGACAGGGGACAGGGGGCGGGGGGACAGAGGGACAGAGGGACAGGGGGGACAGAGGGACGGGGGGGACAGGGGGACAGAGGGCGGGACAGGGGGACAGAGGGACAGAGGGGACAGAGGGACAGGGGGACAGGGAGGGGGACAGAGGGACAGGGGGGACAGAGGGACAGGGGCGGGGGACAGAGGGACAGGGGGACAGAGGGACGGGGGGGACAGGGGACAGAGGGACAGGGGGGACAGAGGGACAGGGGGGACAGAGGGACAGGGGGACAGAGGGACAGAGGGCAGGGACAGGGGGGGACAGAGGGACAGGGGACAGAGGGGACAGGACAGGGGACAGGGGGGACAGAGGGACGGGGGACAGAGGCAGGGGGACAGAGGGACAGAGGGACAGGGGGACAGAGGGACAGGGGACAGAGGGACAGGGGACAGGGGGACAAGGGGGACAGGGGACAGAGGGACAGAGGGACAGGGGGGACAGAGGGACGGGGGGGGGACAGGGGGGACAGAGAGACAGGGGGGGACAGAGGGACAGAGGGACGGGGGGACAGGGGGACAGAGGGACAGGGGGGACAGGGGGGGACAGGGGGACAGGGGGGACAGGGGGGGACAGGGGGACAGAGGGACAGAGGGACAGGGGGACAGGGGGGGACAGAGGGACAGAGGGACAGGGGGGACAGAGGGACGGGGGGGGACAGAGGGACAGAGGGACAGGGGGGGACAGGGAGGACAGCCAGAGGGGACAGAGGGCAGAAAGAGGGTACAGCCGAGGAGGGACAGAGGGGACAGACGGGGGGACAGCGGGGTCAGCCCTTGGGGCCGCCGGGGCTCATTTGTGTCACAATGACCGCCCCGCCCCCCGGGCCGCGCATCCGCCACCTGCCGCCCCCGCAGAGCGGCCCCGGCCCGAATTTCCCGGAGCTCCCGAATTTCCCGGCTCCCCAAAGTTCCCGATCCTCCACAGCTTCCCGAATTTCCCGAGCCTCCCGAGCTTCCCGGCGAATCCTTTTCCATCCGCGACCTGGAATTCCCAGAGCTTGTTTCCCAAAGTAGCCGGGATCTGGCGGGGAAAAGCTGTGAAAAATCTTTAATTTCAATTTTTATTTAATTTTATTTTTTAAATTTTATTTTATTTTAATAATTTTATATAATTTTTCTTACTTTATTTTACTGTAATTTTTACTTTATATTATTTTAATTTGATTTTGTTTTATATTTTTATTATTTTATTTTCCTTTATTATTATTTCATTTTTAATGATTTTATTTTGATGCCTCTACCAGCTCCTTCCCCTCCCCCCGGAGCTGAAATTCCCGATCCTTCTTTTCCAGACCCATCGGGATCTGAGGGCTGAGGGCTCCGGAGCCGCATCCTGACCCCAAAACCGCGGGGAAAACTACTCGGGTTCCTTTCTGTGCCTCCGGCTGCTATTCCAGATTTCTCACGAAAAGGCCCCAAAATTCCCGGCTGGAATACGAGCAGGAGGAGGAGAAGGAGGGGACGGGCGCCCCAAAGCCGGGGCTTCTCTTGCTGAGGCCACCCCAAATCCCCGGGATCAGCTCGGAATCGTCCCAAATCCCCAGGACCCTTTTGGATCATCCCCATCCCCAGGACCGGTTTGGAATTGCTCCCAAATCCCTGGGATTCATTTAGAATCACCCTCAAATCCCCAGGACCTGTTTGGATTGTCCCCAAATCCTCAGGATCGGCTTGAGATCCTCCCCAAATCCCCAGGATCGGTTTGAAACCATCCCCAAATCCCTGGGACCCGTCTGGAATCGTCCCCAAAACCCCCGGACCTGTTTGAATCATCCCCAGGACCGGTTCGGAATCGCCCCCAAATCCTCTGCATCCATCTGGAATCCCCAAATCCTTTCGGATCGCCCCCAAATCCCCTCCTGGACCCATCTGGAATCCCCCCCCCGAACCCCCCCCGACCCATTTTAGCATCTCCACCCTCGAGGATGATGCTGAACTCGGACCCGGCCGCTCTGGGGGTGCCCCCGTCCCTCTCCACCCCCGGGGACCCCCCCGGAGACCCCCCCGGGAGCCGCGGCGGGTCCCGGCCGAGGAGGGGGCTCGCAAGGAGCCGCTGAGCCGCGAGGAGCGGCGGCGGCGGCGCCGGGCCACGGCCAAGTACCGGCGGGCGCACGCCACGCGGGAGCGCATCCGCGTGGAGGCTTTCAACGCCGCCTTCGGCGAGCTGCGGCGGCTGCTGCCCACGCTGCCGCCCGACAAGAAACTCTCCAAGATCGAGATCCTGCGCCTGGCCATCTGCTACATCTCCT
This sequence comes from Sitta carolinensis, assembly GCA_032173965.1. Lineage (NCBI taxonomy): Eukaryota > Metazoa > Chordata > Aves > Passeriformes > Sittidae > Sitta > Sitta carolinensis. The sequence continues at coordinate 1,451,035 of CM063305.1, forward strand.
ACCTGAACCACGTGCTGGATGTGTGACCTGTCCGCGCGTCCGTCTGTCCGTCCCTGTGTCCGCCTGGCCGCGTGTCCGCTGCCGCCCGGCAAGGAACTGTCCGAGATCGGGATCCCGCGCCGTCTGCTCCATCTCCTACCCGAACCGCGTGCTGGCCGTGTGACCTGTCCGCCTGTCCGCCTGTCCGTCTGTCCGTCCGTGTGACCTGTCCGCCTGTCCGTCTGTCCGTCCGTCCCTGTGTCCGTCCGTGTGACCTGTCCGCCTGTCCGTCTGTCCGTCCGTCCCTGTGTCCGTCCGTGTGACCTGTCCGCCTGTCCGTCCGCGTGTCCGCCTAGTCCGTCCGCGTGTCCCCCCCGCTCGCCCTGTCCCCATCCCGCGCTGCTCCCGGGGTTTGGAGCCGCCATTCCCGCCGGGCTTGGGCTGCAAATTCCAGAGGTGTGGAGCCGCAAGTTCCCGGGGATTTGGAGCCGCAGTCCCCGGAGGGATTGGAGGGCTAATCCCAGAGTTGGGACAGCAAATTCCAGAGGAACTGGAGCAACAAATCCCAGAGGGATGAAGCAGCAAATCCTGGTGTGCTGGGACAGCAGTTCCCGGGGGTTTGGAGCAGCAATTCCAGAGGAACTGGAGCAGAAGTTCCAGAGTGATGGAGCCAAAATTCCCAGAGGAATGGAGCCACAAACCCCATTGAGCTGGGACAGCAAATCCCAAAAGGTTGGCGCCTCAGTTCCCAGGGAACATGGAACGAAAATTCCCAGAGAACTGGAACAGGAATTTCCGGACCCGGCTCCTCCTTTTCCCCCGCCAAACCCTCCCCCCTCCCCGACTCTGTGCCATGAGGATATTTATGGAATTATTTATTTATTGAGAATTACTTATTATTAATAATTTATTATTATTATTATTATTATTATTATTATTATTAATTACTATTACTATTACTATTACTTATTACTACTACTAATTTATCTGCTGTGTCCTAGCGCACTTTTGGAGGGAAAAGGAAGAAGTCCCGTCCCCATTCTCAAACCCCTTTAGGCTCGCTTTTCCCCATTCCCAATCCCTTTCAGGATCGGTTTTCCCCATCCCTGCAGATCCCAAACCCCTTTGGGGCCCCGGCCCCATCTGCTCCCCATTGTCCCCCTGACAATGGGAACTCTCTGCCGTCATTGATTCCAGCCCCGACAGATTGGGAATTCCCGCCCTTTGTCCTCGACTTCTCCAGGGGTTCCCGCACAATTCCTGGGTTTTTCTCCTATTCCCGTGGTTTTCCCCTATTCCCGTTTTTTTCCCCTATTTCCACTTTTCCCCCTATTCCCATTCCCCCCCCCCCCCTCCCTATTTCCAGCCCTTCCAGTCTTTTCCCGCCTTTCCAACCCTCTAGAAAATCCCATTTCTGCTCTGCGGGACCGGGATGTCCCGTGGGGGCTTTTCCTTGAGACAATCCGTCTGGGTTCGGGATAAAAATCGGGAATTTCTGCTGGGTTTGGGCTGAAAAAAACCCAGGGAATTTCTGCTGGGTTTGGAGTAAAAAGTCAGGAAATTGTTTCTGGATTTGGGATAAAAATCGGGGAATTTCTGTTAGACTTGGGATAAAAATCTGGCAATTGTTCCTGGGGTGTCCCGCGGGTGTCCTGGGGGTGTCCCCATATCCCCGGGTGTCCCCGCCCTGTCCCCAACCACCGCCGGGGCAGCGGCCCCACCCCTGTCCCCCCCCTCCCCCCCCAAAAATTTGGGGACATCGTCCCTGTTACCACCCCCACCCCTAATTTGGGGACGTCCCTCCCCTCAGTTTGGGAACCCCAAACGCCTTTAGGGTTCATCGTCCCCAACCCCCTTTAGGACCGTGACCCATAAACCCCGGGTGGGGCCGAGCGCCCCTTCCCAGCTGCCGCAGCCGCATCTGGCTGGGAGCGACCCCCGACCCCATAAATCATCCCCGGAGCGCCCCGGGGCAGCTGCGGGGGCGGCCCAGGGACCCCAAACCCGGCACAGACCCCACAGCAATGGGGGCACCCAAGGGGGTTTGGGATCGCTCATTAGGGCGTGAAAAAAATGGGGTAGAGGGCGCCGAGCCTGCCCCATAACCCTATAGCCCCCTGACCCATTATCCCCCCACTTTGTCTCCCATCGCCCCTTGCCCCCAACTCCAAAATTCCCCCCATTGCCCCCAATCCCCCCATTGCACCCCGCCCAAAATCCCCCCCAATTACCCCCATCTCCTTCACCCCAAATCCCCCCCAATTCCCCCAAATGCCCCCTAGTCCTCCCTTCGCCAATCCCCCCCATCCCTCCCATCCCCCCCATCCCCCCATTCCCCAATTCCCCCCATCCCCCCATTCCCCCCATTCCCCCCCATTCCCCCCATTCCCCCCCCATTCCCCCATTCCCCCATTCCCCCCCATCCCTCCCATCCCCCCCATTCCCCCATTCCCCCCATTCCCCCCCATTCCCCCCATTCCCCCCCCCATTTCCCCCCCATCCTCCCACCCCCCATTCCCCCCATTCCCCCCATTCCCCCATTCCCCCATTCCCCCCATTCCCCCATTCCCCCCCATTCCCCCCCATTCCCCCATCCCCCCCATCCCCATTCCCCCCATTCCCCCCATTCCCCCCCATTCCCCCCATTCCCCCATTCCCCATTCCCCCCATTCCCCCCATTCCCCCCCATTCCCCCCATCCCCTCCCCCCCATTCCCCCATTCCCCCCATTCCCCCCATCTCCCCCCCATTCCCCCATTCCCCCCCATCCCCTCCCCCCCCCCATTCCCCCCCCTCCCCCATTCCCCCCCATTCCCCCCCATTCCCCCCATTCCCCCCATTCCCCCCCATTCCCCCCCATTCCCCCCCATTCCCCCATTCCCCCATTCCCCCCATTCCCCCCCCATTCCCCCCCATTCCCCCATCCCCCCATTCCCCCCATTCCCCCCATTCCCCCCCCCCATTCCCCCCATTCCCCCCCATTCCCCCACCCCCCATTCCCCTCCCATCCCCCCATTCCCCCCCCCACCCATCTCCCCCCATTCCCCTCCCCATTCCCCCCATTCCCCCCATCCCCATTCCCCATTCCCTTCCCCACCCATTCCCCCCCCATTCCCCCCCATTCCCCCCCCCCCATTCCCCCATTCCCCCCATTCCCCCATTCCCCCCCATTCCCCCATTCCCCCATCCCCATCCCCCATTCCCCACCCCCATTCCCCCCCCATTCCCCCCATTCCCCCCAATTCCCCCCCCATTCCCCCATTCCCCCCCCCATTCCCATCCCCCATTCCCCCCCCATTCCCCCCCCATCCCCCCCATTCCCCCCATTCCCCCATTCCCCCTCCCCCATTCCCCCCCCCATTCCCCCACCCCCATTCCCCCTCCCTCCCCCGCCCCTTCTCCCCATTGGCCCCACCCATGCATCAATCCCCCAATGCAGCGCCGCTCTCTCCCCCTCGCCTCATCCCATTGTCGGATCCGCAGGGCGTGCCCGCGCCCATTGCGGAGCTCGCGCGGCTGTTCCGGGCAGCGGCCGCGCCCCGCCGCGGCTGTGCCGGGGTCCCGCGCTCCGGCCACCGGGGTCTCCTCTGGTGGTGATGGAGGTCTGGACCCCCGCTGTGTCCCCACACCCCCGTGGGTGCTCGATCTGCTGCTCTACCCCCCAAATCTCTCGCCCCCCAGTTCCCCTCCTTCACAGCCGGGTCCCCAGGTGTCCCCTCGATCCGCAGGGTGGGTCTGGGTCTTCCAGCCGCTCCCAGCCACCTCGCAACCGCTGGAGGGCTGAGGGTCGGGGCGACCCTCCAAAACCTGGGGGGATTGGCCGAACACTGCCCAGGAGCCCCAAACCCGGGGGCTCGGACCCCGTTTTTTTCCGCGGGGATTTCTGAAGGTTCAGGATCCTTCCCCAAATCCCCGTGGGCTGAGACCCCTTGGGGGACAAATTTTGGGGGTCTGAGACCCCTTGGGGGGCACTTTAGGGCGGTTGAGTATCCGGGAGGGGTCCCCGGCTGTCGAGGGGGTCCCCGGGAGGGTCTCTGGATGTTGAGGCGGGGGTCCCGGCTGTCGGGAGGGGTCCCTGGGTGTCGGGGGGGGTGTGCTCCTGAGTGCCGGCGGGATGTCCCCAGCTGTCGGGGCTCCCCGGGGTCGTCCCCGGGTGTCCCCCCGCCCCAAACAATGGCCCCGGAGCGGCGCCGGGAGCGCGGAGCGCAGACAATGGGCGGGCAGGGGGCGGGGGGCGGGGGGCGGGTGTCCGCTGGGAACCGGGGCTTCCTTCTCCTCTTCCTCCGCCTCCTCCGCCTCCTCCTCCTCCTCCTCCTCCTCCGCCGCCGCCGCCGCCGGGGTTTCGGTGCGGGGGGGACGCGCACAAAGGTGCGGCGGCGATGGTGAGTACGGGGGGGCCCGGGGGGCGTCCGGGGCCGGTTCCGGGCGGGGCCCGGGATGCCGAACCGGCCCCGGAGCCGCGGCACGGCAGCGGCGAGCTCGCCGGGGCCGGGCCGGGCGCGTTCCCCGCGGGAAGGGCCCCGGCAGCCGCGGCTTTTCCCGGGCTGGCGGCGGCGGCTGCGGGAGCCCCGAGCCCGCCGCTGCCCCGGGGAGGTCCCAGGGTGGGGAGGGGGCTCCGGGACCCCCCGGCCCGGGGCTGCGGCGCTCCGCGGGAGCCTCTTCGGGGCTCGGTGCGACCCCCGGCACCCCCTGAGTCCCCGCCCGGCGGCGGGGGCGCGGCAGCCCCGGAGCGCTTTGTGCCCGGCCCGGGGGCACCTGCGAGGGGTCCCCGGGGTGTCCCCCGCGAAGTCCCCGGTGTCCCTGATGGGTGCAGGGGTCCCCGGGCCGGGGTGTCCCCGCCGTCCCTCGTTGTCCCCGGTGTCCGCATCCCTTCGCCGGTGCCATCCCGGGGGTTCCGGGCTCCCCCCATGTCCCTGTGTGTCCCCGCTGTCCCCGGTGCCATCCCGGGGGTCCCCGCTGTCCCCGGTGCCGCCCCCGCCGGGCCGTGCCCGCTGCCCCGGCCGCGGGACAGCCCGGGCCGGATCCCGAGCCGGTTCCTCCCGCAGCCGTTCCCGCAGCTCCGGCTGGGACGGTTTTTCCCCTTTCCCCGGGAGCCTTTTCCCCCCGCGGGCGGAGGGGAAAACACAGCAGAACAACAACAACAACAACAACAACAAAAGAAATTTAAAAAAAATCAAAATTAAAAAAAAAAAAAAAAAAAAAAAGGAGATTTCAGAATAATTCAAATCTTCTGGCCCAGCCCCGAAATTCCAGGATTGGCCTGGGAGTCAGACGGGATCCCAAGGATTTTCCAGCGGCTTTGTGATGATTTAATTAATGATTTAATTAATGAACAATTGACAATTAACAGGCGGCAGCCGGGCCTGGGGATGACGGTTTGTCACCCCGTGTCCCCCAGCTCCGGTATTCCAGAGGGGTCACAGACATTCCCAGCCTCTGGAATGATCCCATGGATGATCCCTTGGCAATGGGGCCAGAGGGAGCAGCCCCAAGGTCTTGGATCCTGCTGAATTTGGGATTCAGGATGAATTTTCCAACCCCTCTGGAGGTTTTATGGATTTATTGTCTGGCCCAAGAAGGGACTTGGGAATTCCCAACCTGGAATTCCAGTCAGCACTGCCTGAAATCCAAGGAATTTCAACCCAGGATCCCTGATTGAGGATGCATCTCATTCCTGCACCGCTTTTTTGGGATCCAGGAGAATCCTGAGCATTTCCCAGGAATTTGGGGTGGGGGAATTTAGGGAAGGGATGGACTGATGAGATTTGGGATTTCACCAGGGAATCCTGAGCTGTTGGATCCAGGGGTGGGATCCTCGTGGGAAAAGGGCTGGGAAGTGGGAAATTCCAGGGATGGGAACTGGGCTGGAAAAGAGTCTGGAAAATCCCAGGCTCAACCCAGAGAAAAAGGGGATCCAGGGGGAATTTGGGATCTGCCAGGGGAGATCTGAGATCTGATCCCAGGGAACAGGGCCAGGGTTGGATATTTGGGATGATTTTTCCATGGAAAAAGGGTTGGGAAGCACCAGAAGCGGCTCAGGGAGGGTTGGATCCCCTTCTCTAGAGGGAATTCCCAGAATTCTGGATCCACCCCAAGCTGGGACTTACTGGATCTTTGCCAACCTGGAAATTTTGGGATTCTCACACACCACCCCTCCACCCCCCACCCGCCCCATGCCTTTGGAACCACGTCCCAGGTTCCCAATTGGAACCTGGAATTCCATTCCCCTGGAAAAGGAACCTCGGGATGCTCCCAGCCCATTCCCAGCCCCAGTTCCTCCAGGATAGGAATCTCGGGTCCTCCATCCATCGGATTCTCCTCTCCAAGGGGGATTTTGGCATTTTCCCAGGAAATCTCATTCCCAGCTTCCCTAAACCCCTGGATCCACCTGGGCAGGGAGTGGATTTTCCTCTCAGAATTCCTGGAGCTGTTGGGAAGAAACTTTCATCTGAGAGTGCTTGGATCTATTTTTTATTTTTAATTATTTCAAATTTTTGGGGGAATATTTGAATCCCAAACGTTGCATTTGAAGTTCCAGAACTTTGATCCCGAGCCCCATCCCGGGAAATATTCCAGCCTGGGCTTGAAGACATTGGGAATGGCGAAGCCTCTCTGGGCCTGGGGGAATTTTTCTGGGGAGCTTTGATCATCCCCAGGATTAAAAAATGGGAATTTTCCTCCTCCTCCTCCTCCTCTTTTGCATCCAGCTTTGGCTCCCGGTGCCTCTCGGAACCAGCTCTGCTGGAAAAGATTCCAAGAAAAATCCCTTTTTTTGACTCTGCTGGAAGGAGAGGATGACTAGCTCCTGGAATTCCCAAATTCCCTTTTGGAAAACTGCTGGGATGGGGATAAATTGAAAAAAAACCAACTTGTGGATTGTTGGAATATCCTGGATTTATTTCAGTTGAATTCACAATCTGGGGCCAAGAGACCTCGGAATACCTGGAAAATCCTGGGATCCATGGAAAATCCAGGAAAATCCCAATTTCACTTTAGCTGGAATCACTGGGATTTTTGGAAAATTGAAGAAAATCCCAATTTCACTTCACTGGACTCACTGAAATTACTGGAAAACTCAAGGAATTTATCCCAGCCCATCATCCAGGATGACAATTCTCAAAAAATTTTGGGATGCTTGGGTGGGGTCCAACCCACACCCATCCCCTTTCCCTGGCACTCCCAAGGAATCTCCATGCACTGGGATTCGGGAATTTTGGGCACGATTTGGGAATTTTTGCCAGGATTCAGGAATTTTGGTGTGATTCAGGAATTTTTTGCATGATTTGGGAATTTTGCCGGGATTCAGGATTTTTTACATGATTGGAAATATTTGTGGGGTTTGGGAATTCTGCCAGGATTTGGGATTTCCTGCCAGGATTGGGGCATTTTAGGTGGGATTCGGGATTTTGGGTGTGATTCGGTAATTTAGGAGTTGGGGAATTTGGGAAAAGCTACGGAATTCCCGCTTCTTTTGTCTCCCCAGCCCCAGGGCGGCCCCCCCATGCCGTGAGCACCCCGATGCCGGCGCCCCCGGAGGCCCAGAGGGCGAGCGCCGGCCCTGAACCGGAGCCGCAGCCGCTGGTGAGCGGGACTGGGAGGGACTGGGGGCACTGGGAGTCTGGGAATGGCTAATACTGGGGGGAGGGGGCCCTTCGGGGACAGCACTCACCCCTTACTGGTGTGACTGGGCCATACTGGGCACATGGTGCCTCCTTCCCGTCCCCGTCTCTGGCGTGGTTTCCATGGTGATGGGCGCAGGACCCTCCGGAATCCCGGACAAAGGAATTCCCCTCCCTCGCCCCCCTCCTTGGCCGAGGCCCTGGGAAAGGGGTTGGGGGATTTTGGGGGATTTGGGGTTGGTTTGGTGGGAATGGGGTTTCCATGGAAACCTGGGACGCTGGGAGGGCTTCCCGAACTGGGAGGGGGAGGAAGCTTGCCTGAAAACCCTCAGGAAAAGTCGGCAGGACCCCACAGGATCATCTAAGGGGATCCAGAATTCTTTGGGATGGATCCCAAGGGTTTGGGGTGCCCTGAGCATCCCAAAACTCCTCAGCAGGATTCTCCGGGATCACCCAGCAGGATCCACAATCCCTTGGGTTGGATCCCAGAGTTCCAGGGGGGGTTTTGGGGTGTCCAAAATACTGGACCATGCTGGGCCGTACTGATCCATACCGGTCCAGCCCCAGTAAGACCGCCGCGTGTTCCTGCCCGCAGGCGGGCGCGCCGCTTTCCCCGCAGCGTGGCCGCCGCACGGTGCCAAGATTGAGCCCCTCAAGGTCACGGTGGAGCTGCTGAGGGCGCCGCTGGGGCTGCGCAAGCCGCCCCCGAAGGAGGCGCTGGCCCGGCCGCCGGCGAACCCCAAACCCCAGAGCCCCGAGCGGCGCCGGCCCCGGCGCGCTGACGCCATGGACACCGAGTCCCAATATTCGGGGTATTCCTACAAATCCGGCCACTCCCGCGGCTCCCGCAAGCACAGGTCAGGCGGCAAGGGGTTCGCTGTCCCCCCCCGTGCGCTCTTTTGGGGTGTCTCCCGTCCTTTTTGGGGTGTCCTCATTCCTCTGGGTGTCCCCATCCCGGCATTCCCTGCTCCCCACCCTTCAGGGGTGTCCCCACACTTTGGGGTGTCCCCGGCCTTTCGGGGTGTCTCCATCCCCCTTTCTTTCCCGCTCTCCCAGGGAGCGGCGGGAGCGGCACCGCTCCAAGAGCCGGGAGGGGACGCGCGGGGACAAATCGGTGACGATCCAAGCGCCGGGGGAGCCGCTGCTGGACACGGAATCCACGCGGGGGGACGAGCGGGGTGAGCGGGGAGAGGGCCGCAATCCCGGGGGGGCGGAATTCCGGAGAGGTTCCCGGCGGGATTTCCAGGGTGAGCGGGGAAAGGGTCGGGATCCCGAGTGAGGGGATCCGGAGAGATTCCCGGTGGAATGGGGAGAGGGTCGGGATCCCCAAGGTCGGGATCCCGAGGAGGGGATCCCGGAGCGATTCCCGGCGGAATTTCCCGGCGAAGCGGTCGAGCCGGTCGGGCCGGGTCCCGGGAAAAATGAGAAAATGAAAGAGGTTGCGCGGCTCGGGGAAAAGCTGGGGCTGCGAATCCCATCCCGATGGATCCAAACCTCGAGGATTTGCCCCAAATTCCCACTCGCGTGGGACAGAGGATGGAGGAGGGGTCCTCTCCTTCCCGAATTCCCGAATTTTGGAATTCCTGCGGGCTCCGTGGAGTCTGATCCCGGCTTTTCATCCTCTCCCAGTCCGCCCACGCCGGCGGCTCCGGCGCTTTGCATGTTCCTTTTTCCTGGGAATGGAGCTCCCAAACCCGCCCTTCCCGTCCCTCTGGAAAGCCCCAGGCTCCGGGTTTGGGATGAAATCCATGGAATTGTGGAATCTTGAGGATGATCCCGTGGGGCAAGGACACCTCCCGCTCTCCCAGAGGGTCCAAGCTGGATTCGGGGACTTCCAGGGATGGGGAATCCCCGGAAAAACCTCGGCGCCCTCACCGGGAAGAATTTCCCGGGTTTTTTTTCCCGGCAGAAATTTGTGGGGGGAAATTCCGACACCGGGAAAAAAAACCCCCAAAAAACCAAACACAAAATTCCAGGAATGTCCGAGTGCCCACAACCAGGAGGAGGGACAGACAGACGGACGGGGGTGTGGGAAGGAATCCAGGGGTTTTTGGCACCGCCCTGGCTGGCAGAGGGGATTCTGGAGCAGGGAAGGCCCGTCCGGAGTGATTCCCGACAATTCCCAACAATTCCTGACAATTTCCGACAATTCCCAGGCTGGCAACAGTGCAGGGCGTGCCGGACATGCCCCGTCCGGCCCCACGGGAAGTCCAGGATTTTTCCCGATCCCAAAGCTGCTCCTGCTGGAGTCGGAGCTTTCCCGGAGGGGACGAATCCCGGCGGAGGTTCCGCCGTCCTGGGCAGGGGATGGCTCCGGGGAGCGCTCCCGGCTTGGAGGTGGGGTGGGAATGTCCCTGTGGGATCGGAGGGATTCGGAGCCACCCCTCGGATTGTTCCCTGTGCCCCAGGGTGCCAATGGGGGAGGTCCTCGAGGTGGGATGGGGGTTTGGATCAGGGAATGTCCCTCTGGGATCAGGGGGATTTGGGGCCACCCCTCGGATTGTCCCTTGTGCCACCCCAGGGTGACAATTCCTGGTTTGGAGAGGTGATCGGTGGGAGGTCCTGGAGGTGAGGTGGCCACCTGGGATGACGATAATTCCTGGCTTGGAGGTGCAGTGGGTGGGAGGTCCGGGAGGCCAGGTGGCCACCTGCGATGGGTGTGACAGGTGTGACACAGACCCGCCCCTCAGATCCCCGCCCTGTCCCCTCCCCAGGAGGACAACTGGGGCGAGACCACCACGGTGGTGACGGGCACGTCGGAGCACAGCATCTCCCACGATGACCTCACGCGCATCGCCAAGGACATGGAGGACAGCGCCCACCTGGACTGCTCCCGCCACCTGGGTGTGGCCCTGGGCGGCGCCCTGGCCCTCCTGGCCTTCCTCACGCCCTTGGCCTTCCTCCTCCTCCCGCAGCTGCTGTGGCGGGACGAGCTGGAGCCCTGCGGCACGCCCTGTGAGGGGCTCTTCATCTCGGTGGCCTTCAAACTCCTCATCCTCCTGCTGGGCAGCTGGGCCCTGTTCTTCCGCCGCCCCAAGGCCTTCCTCCCGCGCGTCTTTGTCTTCCGCGCCCTCCTCATGGTGTTCGTCTTCCTGCTGGTCGTCTCCTACTGGCTCTTCTACGGCGTCCGCATCCTGGACTCGCGTGACCGTGACTACCGGGCCGTGGTGCAGTTCGCCGTCTCCCTGGTGGACGCTCTGCTCTTCGTCCACTACCTGGCCGTGGTGCTGCTGGAGCTGCGGCAGCTGCGGCCCCAGTTCACGCTCAAGGCCGTGCGCTCGGCCGACGGCGCCAGCCGCTTCTACAACGTTGGCCACCTCAGGTGGGGCATTGGTGGCCTCAGGTGGGGCGTTGGTGGCCCTTTGTCGAGGTGTCACCGTGGTGGGAACAGGGATTCTGGTAGTGGGGAGGATGTCCTGAGGGAGCTGGAGGGGATCAGGATGAAGGAAAGGGGTGTCCAGGGGGGATTTGGGGGTTTGTCAGGGGGGATTTGGGGGTTTGTCAGAGGGTGTTTGGCATCTTGTCCCAGGGAATGGGTATTTTGGCATGGGAAAGGTGGTGGGAGAAGTCCTGAGGGAGCTGGAGGGGATCAGGCTGGAGGAAAGGGGGAATTTTGGGGTTTGTCAGGGGGGATTTGGGTCTGGTCCCAAGGAATGGGACAGGATGAGAGGGAACAGTCTCTAGCTGTGCCAAGGTTGGGAAATTTGGGAAAATCCCTCCTGGAAAAGGCAACCAGGCCTTCCTTGGAAGAGGCTTGGGAAGTTTGGGGTGACCACTCCTGGAGTTGTCCAAGGAATCCCTGGAGATTCCTCTGGATGACCACAAGGGGACTGGACACTGCTCGGACCAGTGATCCTGGAGCTCTTTCCCATCCTGGATAATCCCAGGAATCGATGGGATTGAATAATTTCTTGGAAGAACCTTCAAGATCCATGGGCAGGGCCACCTCCCACCATCCCAGGTGCCTCCAACCTCACCTTGGACATTTCCAAACATGGGAGCAGCCATGTTTTTCCAGAAATTCCACTCCGCTCCTTGCCGTGTGTCCCCCTCCCACATTCTCGATCCTCCCCACATTCCCAGATTTTCCCCCTCGCAGCATCCAGCGGGCAGCCGTGTGGATCCTGGAGAATTACTACCACGACTTCCCTGTCTACAATCCCGCCCTCCTCAACCTCCCCAAATCCGTCCTGTCCAAGAAAATGTCCGGCTTTAAGGTCTATTCCCTTGGCGAGGGTGAGATACCCACTTTTCCCCCCATCCTCCTCCCGTTCTTCCTGTCCTCCTCCCGCTTTTCCCATTTCCCCTCCAAGATACTTTTTCTCGGGGGGAGCTACGGGCATTTTCCCCAGGGCTCATTCCTGGTGGGAATGGTTCCTGCAGAGAATTCCACCAACAATTCCACGGGGCAGCCGCGGGCGGTGATTGCGGCGGCAGCGCGGCGCCGTGACAACAGCCACAATGAGTTCTACTACGAGGAGGCCGAGCACGAGCGCCGCGTGCGGAAACGCCGCGCCAGGTACGGGGGCAAATCCCGTGGGGCCCATCCCGGGGTGGGGATCCCGCTCGTTCCTGGTTTCACGTCTAGCAGGTGATCCTGGCAGGGGTCGGTTGGGTTGGTCACCAATGGAGCTGGTTGGAGGTCAGGGTTCTTTGTCCGGTGGGGCGAATCCCATCAGATCCTTGGAGTTTTGTGTCCTAGATCCATGGAGGTTTCTGCCCCAACTCCTTGGGGTTTTCCATCCCAACTCCTTGGGGTTTTCCATCCAAGATTCAAGGGGTTTTCCATCCCAAATCCACGTTTCTTTTCTGCCCCAAATCCAAGGCGTTTTCCACCCCACGTCCAAGAGGTTTTCTATCCCAACTACTTGGGGTTTTCTATCCCAAATCGCGGGGTTCTCCACCCCAAACCCACAACGTTTCCCATGCCACCCCCTCTCCTGGGGCAGGCTGGTGGTGGCGGTGGAGGAGGCCTTCACCCACATCAAGCGACTGCAGGAGGAGGAGCAGAAGAACCCGCGCGAGGTGATGGACCCGCGCGAGGCTGCCCAGGCCATCTTCGCCTCCATGGCCCGCGCCATGCAGAAGTACCTGAGGACCACCAAGCAGCAGCCCTTCCACACCATGGAGAGCATCCTGCAGCACCTGGAGTTCTGCATCACCCATGACATGACCCCCAAGGTGCGCGGGGCTCTCCAGGCGGGGGTCCGTCCACTTTGGGGTCAGCCTGTCGGGGATTTGGGTGGGGTTTGTCCGTTTTTGGGCTCGTTAGAGGGGTTGGAGCCAGGTGGGGTTGGGTTCTTCTCCCAAGGAACTGGGAACGAGGCTGGAGGAGCAGGAGAAGGGTCTGAAAATCATGAGGGAGCTGGGGAAACTCAGCCCAGAGCAAAGGGGGATCCAGGGGGAATTTTGGGCTCTGCCACGGGGGATTTGGGATCCAATCCCAGGGAATGGGGCTGGGACAGGAGGGAACGGCCCTGAGCTGGGCCAGGATTGGGAAATTTTGGAAAATCCCTCCTGGAAAGGGCGACCAGGCCTTGGAATGAGCTCTGGGAGGTTTGGAGTGACCACCCCTGGAGGCATCTGAGTAATTCTGGGTGACCAGGTGGGGTTTGGACTCGTTGACCTTGGAGCTCTTTCCCAACCTGGCCAACCTCCCCCCCCCCAAAAAAAAAAAAAAAAAATCCCAAAACAGCACCATGGGGCTGCTTTTCCTCCCAGAAAAACCCCCCAAAAGCCCTGGAGGTGCCATCCCTGTGTGCTCACCTTCCCCAAGGCCTTCCTGGAGCGGTACCTGGCGGCCGGTCCCACCATCCAGTACCACAAGGAGCGCTGGCTGGCCAAGCAGTGGACGCTGCTCAGCGAGGAGCCGGTGACCAACGGCCTCAAGGACGGCGTGGTCTTCGTGCTGAAGCGCCAGGACTTCAGCCTGGTGGTGTCCACCAAGAAGATCCCGTTCTTCAAGCTCTCTGAGGAATTTGTGGACCCCAAGTCCCACAAGTTCATCATGAGGCTGCAGTCAGAGACCTCGGTGTGATTAGCGTGGGATTTTTTTTTTTTTTTTTGTTCTTCCCCCTGAATTCTTCATGATCTCCACGGGTTTGGCCACTCCGGTGGTGGACAAACCGGGAATGGCGCTCGCAGGGTGGTGACCGCTCACAGTTTGAGGTGGATGAGCCTCTTTTCCTCCTCTTCCTCCACCTCCTCCTCATTCCCCAAATCCAGATCCTTAACTCAAGGGCTAATTCCAAGAATTCCCAAAATTTTCACCAGCATCTTGGAGCAGCTCTGGGTCTTCCAGACCTTCTGCTCTTATCTGTGTCCTCCTGGACAACTCTCCTGGCTCTGGCCTTAAACCCTGCCCAGCCCCGGGGCTGGGTTTGGGATCCCCAGGGAAGTTTTTGGGGAAAGATTTTGGCTTTCAGCCCTGCCAATGGGGTGTTTTTTTTTAGGAAAAACGAGGAAATCTGGGGTTTTTTTGAGGAGGTGAAGGTTTTGGGGATTTTTTGGGGTGGATTTTGCTGCTCTGGGGGGAATCCATACCCCAAATTCCAGACCCAGAACTCTGAGGAGCTCCTGGAGAGATCAACGAGGTCCTTAACAAACCCCATTGACGTGACTCCACAAAATTCCCATCAGGATACAAAAGAAAAAAAAAAATTTTTGCCTTCTCCTGTTTTTTTTTTTTTTTTTGTTTTTGTTTTTTTTTTTTAAGGTCTCAAATACCTCACAGATGGATTTGGAATTCTTTTCCCCTTTTTTTGGGGTCAGAAGTGCCGGATTTCATTCCAGGGAGGTGTTTTGGGGTCGGATTTTGGGGTCGATTTTGTCCTAAGCACAAAAAAGGAGGAGTTTGGAGCTGGGGGAGTTTTCCCCAGTAAGCACCAGTAGCAAAATGGGGGGATCCATCCCAAATCCCAGGAAAACCTGGGGTTTTTTTTAATTTTTATTTTGGGAATTTTTGGGTGGAATTATTTTTGGGGAGAATTATTTTTTTTTTTTTGGGGGGGGAAGTTTTTAGGGGAATTTATTTTGAGAGGGGAATTTCAACTCCCTCCTGCTGCTTCCAACATTTTCCAGCTTTTTGGGACATTTTCCTGCAAAACATTAAAAGAAAAAAAAAAAAAAAAAAAAAAAGGATCTTTCTGGGATGGGATTCCCAATCCCATTTGGGAATTTTGGGAGACTAAAAAAACCTCCGTTTTTTTTTTTAGATTTTTGGGGTTGGGTTCAGATTTTTTGATTCCCCCACAGAGCGAGATTTTTGTGCATGCGTGTAGAAAGTTGTAAAATGTAAAATTAATGGTTTTTAATATATAAAAAAAGCTTGGATTTTCCCGGTTTTTTGCAGTGGGTCAGAGCATTCCGGCAGTTGTAGGAATTTTTTCCGTTGGTGTTCGGTTGTTTTTTGGGATTTTTTTTTTCTTTTTTAATTTTATTTTATTTTTCATAGAGGAACTAAAATTGTACTTTTTTTTTAATAAAATAAACTTGTTTTGAATTTAAAAAAATATATATTTCGGGACCGTGGCTGTGGAGCTATGAGTTTGGGGTCTGTGGGGTGAAGGATTTTTGGGCTTTGTGGGGTGCAGACCGCAGACACAGGAATTTTGACCCAAATTTTGGCAATTTGCGTAGCACGGGTCCCCGCCCCCCCCTCCCCCGCACTTGGAGCCCAAAAACCCTGAAATTTGCCCCCAAAATCCGCCCCAAATCCCCGAAAGTCACTCCCAAATCCCTAAAATTCACCGGGAATCCCGAAATTCACCCCAAATCACCCACAACAGAGCCAGCAGCAGCCGCAGATGCCCGGGCGGCGACTTACGCAATTTGCGTAACGCGGCATGCCCCCCAAACTGGGAGCGCAAAATCCCGGAAATTCGCCCCAAATCCCCGAAATTCGCCCAAAATTCTCACCAAATCCGAGAAAATCGCCCCAAAATCCGACCCAAATCCCCGAAATTCTCCCCAAATACCCGAAATTCGCCCCAATTCCCCGCTTCTCCCCCATATCACCGTTACCGACCCTTCCCCAGCTCTCAGCCAATCAGAAGCCAGAGGCTGAACGCCGGCCAATCAGAGAACGAGAGGGGCGGGGCTTGTGTGAGGTTAGGGGGGACTCTGCCTGTTCCCCACCCTTAATGCACCCCGATTCGGGGGTCTTTGCATGTTCCCCACCCTTAATGCACCCCGGTTCGGGGGTCTCTGCCTCTTCCCCACCCTTAATGCACCCCGGTTCGGGGGGCTCTTCATATTCCCCACCCTTAATGCACCCCGATTCGGGGGTCTGTGCCTGTTCCCCACCCTTAAAGCACCCCGATTCGGGGGTCTCTGCCTGTTCCCCACCCTTAATGCACCCCGGTTCGGGGTCTC